>CM077028.1:19341526-20611526 GCA_039090855.1 Macrothele yani
ACCGGGTTGAACCTCATTTAGTCAGCTTCATAGCACGTATTCGGTTTGGCATAGATACGACAAAATATTGGAGTGCATCTGCGCCTACAGCATACTAGGCGTGGACCAGGCAGTCTTTTAACTGGCTCAGATGTCACGGAAGAGGATGTAGCTTTCGGTTCTGTTTTTCTAACATGTCTCATACATTCCCGATGGCGATCAGCTTCGGTCTTTGTGCTGGCCAGATGATACGGCGGAAGTCGCTGACTACCGCTCAACACAACTAGCGTTATGGCGGGTAGCATTACTGTCAGTCAAACAGCTGTCACCTGATGAAGTCAACATTGCAAGATGGACTTGATCGGCAACAATGTTCAGATAATCTTTGGAAGACACCCGACCTTCCAGCGATATCAGGGAACCCGCTCCATGCCAACACAATGTTCCCCACACCAGGACACCACCTTCAGAACCTTAAGCTGTGTTTAAACAGAAAGATTACGTCACCCGACATTCCAGCGATATCGGGGAACCCATTGCGTGTTTACAGAATGTGCCCCACTCCACGACACCACCCTCAAAACCATGAGTTGTGTTTACAAAGGAAGGCTAGGCTACCCATTCTTCCAGCGATATCGGAAAACCCGTTCCTTACCAACAGAATGTGCCCCACACCATGACACTACCTGCAGAACCTTGAGTTGTGTTTACAAAGGAAGGCTGGGTCACCCGACCTTCAAGTGATATCGGGTAAGCCGTTCCTTTCCAACAGAATGTGTCCCATACCATGACACCACCTCTACAACCTTGAGTTGTATTTACAAAAGAAGGCTGGGTCACCCTTTCTTCCACCGATATCGGAAAACCCGTTCCTTGCCAACAGAATGTGCCCCTCACCATGACACCACCTCCAGAACATTGAGTTGTGTTTACAAAGGAAGGCTAGGTTACCCGTTCCTTGCCAACAGAATGTACCCCACACAATGACACAACCTATAGAACTTTGAGTTGTGTTTACAAAGGGATGCTGGGTCCCCCATCGTTCCGGCGATATTGGGGAACCCGTTCCTTACCAACAGAATTTTCCCCACACCATGACACCACCTCCAGAATCCTGAGTTGTGTTTACAAAGAAAGGCTGGGTCACCCGACCTTTCTGCGATATCTGGGAACCCGTTCCTTACCAACAAATTGTACCCCACATAATGAGACAACCTATAGAACTTTGAGTTGTGTTTACAAAGGAAAGCTGGGTCACCCATCCTTTCAGCGATATCGAAGAACCCGTTCCTTACCAACAGAATGCGCCCCACACCATGATACCACCACCAGAACCTTCAGTTGTGTTTACAAAGGAAGGCTGCGTCACCCGAAGTTCCAGTGATATAGGGTAAGCCGTTCCTTTCCAACAGAATGTGCCCCACAACACGACACCACCTCTAGAACCTTGAGCTGTGTTTACAAAGGAAGGCTGGGTCACCCATTCTTCCAGCGATATCGGAAAACCCGTTCCTTGCCAACAGAATGTGCCCCGCACCATGACACCACCTCCAGAATCCTGAGTTGTGTTTACAAAGGAAGGCTGTGTCACCCGACCTTTCAGCGATATCGGGGAACCTGTTCCTTGCCAACAGAATGTACCCCACACAATGACATAACGTATAGAACTTTGAGTTGTGTTTACAAAGGAAAGCTGGGTTAGCCCTCCTCCCAGCGATATCGGGGAACCCGTTCCTTACCAACAGAATGTTCCCCACACCATGACACCACCTCCAGAATCCTGAGTTGTGTTTACAAAGGAAGGCTGGGTCACCCGACTTTCCAGTGATATCGGGTAAGCCGTTCCTTTCCAACAGAATGTGCTCCACACCATGACATCACCTCTAGAACCTTGAGTTGTGTTTACAAACGAAGGATGGGTCCATTGCTCCTTGGGGCTCCTTCCATACCCTCTGCCTACCGTCGGTACAGCACGAAGTATAACGCGAGTCATCAGACCAAATTACATTTTTCCAGCGTCCTGTCACGGTGTTCCTGACACCACTATAGAAGAACTTTCTAGTTCTTCTCAGATATCAGCGGTTTCCGAACAAGCATTCAACTGCCGACACGGATCCTCTTCAATTCCCTGCGCATAGTTCGCAGAGATATGGGTCGGGAAGAACCTTCATCGAATGCTTCTGTCAATTGCTGCACACAGAAGTCCTGTTTCTCCGTACAAGACGTCTCAGACGACGGCGATCTTGTTCCTGAAAGGTTTCCGTCGCTTCACCCTTACATCTTTTAGATGAACAACGAGGATTCATTTTCCACTGATTAAAGACCCGGGATATCTCACCTTTTGGGAAACTAGTCAGCTCTTGCTGATTCGAAAACCGTCGCTCCAGCCAGAAGGGCACCCTTAATAAGCCATTAATCAAACTCAGAAGGATCTTTTATTTTTCTCATTGTTATCAACGCTAATGAGCAGCAGCAGTCCTAAATAGGTGCCTAAATCACGTGGAGACGCACGTGACCAGGTATTTTACACATGTGCTGTAGCGTTCTTTACTATGTGAAAGTGTATGTATATATATACAGTCCAGTCACATTATTGTGACCACCTCGTACTTTTAACGTCAACAACACGTAGCCAATGAAAGAGGATACGTGTCGGGAGCTGGCTTGGAGGGTATGTAAGATGTGCTGTAGGTATTTTGAAAACATATCACTCCTTGCTGTCATGCATAAAAAGAGCGATTCATCAGATTTGCAAAAAGGGATGATTATCGACTTTCGGGCCAAGGGCAGCAGTATTTCGGGAACAGCGCAGTTTGTGAACTGTTCGCGTGCTGCTGTGGTTAAACGGTATCGTGATCGGAGAAATGCCACCATTGCGAATATGCGACGTGGAAATTGTGGAGCACCACGTGCCGTTGATGTGAGAAGTGAATGCCGGCTGCAAAGGTGCGTGTGGGACGATTGACAAGCTCCAGTAGAGCAACACACTGGACGAATGAACCAGGAGGCTACCAGAAGTGTGTCTAAAACGACAGTTCAGCGAACCCTGCTGTGTATGGGGCTCCGATGGAGACTGATGGTCACTGCACCTATGCTAACGAAAGTGCATCTTCAGAAAAGGCTTACATTTGCACGACAGTATTGGAATTGGACCTGCGCTGATTGGCAAAGGATTACCTTTTCCGATCACTCACGTTTTCTGCTTAATCGAACGGATGGACTTTGGCGCATAAGGCGAGAAACATCGGAGAACAAACACTCTTCAACCACTGCTGGAAGAACACAGGCTGGTAAGAAGTGGCAGCGTTATGGTCTGGGGAATGTTTTCGCGGCATTCTCTGGGTCCACTCATACCTGTGGAAGGCACTATATTCCGAATTCGTTAGGAATCCATGCTTGCAGACCACGTACACCCATACATGCTGATTGTCTCCCCTGGGGCGGAAGGGATCTTCCAGCACGACAATGCGACATGTCACACAGCTAGAAATGTCCGAGAGTGGTTGGAAGGGCACGATGAGGACTTCAAAGTAGTTCCCTGGCCCCTTAATTCCCAAACGTAAACCCAATTGAGCATCTGTGGGACCACCTCGATCGTGTTGTTCGCTCTGTGGATCCTCCACTACGCACCCTCCAGCAGCTGTCAGATGCATTGCAGTCAGCAAGGCTCCACATACCTGAGAACACCTTCCAGCACCTTATTGAGTCACACCCAGCCCGTCTAGCTGCTGCCCGCGCTGCACACGGCGGTTGCTCTGGATATTAACTTTTGGTCACAATAATGTGACTCGACCGTGTATAGCTTCCTGATAATTACATACAATCAGTTCTTAATTACTTAACTTAAAGTGAAACAGGAGTAGCTCCAATAAAGTCCAAAAAATAGAAATGTATTTACTTACAGCGCTTTTTCTTTAATCTGCCAACACCTCATAAATACTGATCATGCAGACCGTAAATATTCCGACATACTTGAACTAATCACTATGATAGTAATATTCCGCAACTAATTAACAAACGTTGGTAAACTGAACACTTTAACTCCAACCGTTAAAACAACACACAGCTTTAAAATAGACACAACAACACACAGCTTTGAAACAGACACAAATTCAAGTAAACAACGCCGCTTCCACAATTTCACTGTAACATCACGCCACCATCCACTCTTTTGGCTGCTGCTTCAACATTTTGTACCTCTAGTTCTTATCTGTCAGGTGCATACGTCATGCTGTCTGACCTCAAAAGTGTTGCCAACCTCATTCCACGAGACAGAAGATATAACGTTAAGTGTGAAAACGCTAAAAGAGATTAAACTCAAATTTACACAGAGAAAGCAACTAAAAATGAAAGAATGTGACATGAATGGTAATTCAGATAATATCCGAAAACTTGAAAAATTCGTCGGCCTGGAGAGGGAATCGAACCCGCGTCTCCCGGTTAGCGCACGAGTATGCTAACCAATACACCATCCAGAACGACCAAGTTTAAAGTTTCCGATTAATTTGAATATAACCAGTGCTTCGACAAACAAATCCTGTGACTGGTATATCCAATTAATCCGAAACTTGAGACTAGGTCGTTCTGGGTTGTCTAGTGGTTAGCATACTCGGGGGTTAACCGGGAGATGTGGATTCGATTTTCCAGTCCAGGCCGACGAAATTTTTCGAGTTTTCGGATATTATCTGACTTACCATTCATGTCATATTTGCACCAATAAACGGATTCACAACTTCAAAATTTGTATTGTACGTAGTGTTATCCCGTATTTCATTCATTAGAAATTGAAGCTAATTTAGTGTATACGTTACAACGCTGATATTTGCTTAAAATTTTCAGTAGCCGATTTGTGTGCTATTCAACCAATATCTCATGTATAAAGGAAACTAAGAAGCTCTTGCCAGCACTTATTGTTAGTATTATTACAAACAGGTAAATCTTTAATATCACGATTTATATTTTGTTTCTTTCACCTGAATATACCTCTTGTTTTGTCTGTGCCCACTCAAGATTAAAGAAGAATTGAGCGACTTTTTTGTTCCCGGAAAGTTAGAGCAAGCGATATTAAACGGTAGATATCCCACGCGTTTTGCCGTTCTGAGAACAATAAATTCACACAGAATTTCGTTGTTTCTTTGAAATTAACTGAACAAGAACAAATCCATGCTTTATAATCCTGTAACAACAAAGGAAGTGCTAAGAAATATCGAAATAAAAAAAATCATTACGTTATTTAAATTTCATCTTGCATTTTTTTCTGAAATGTGTATCTCAATGCAATGTCTCAAATAGAAAAAGAAATTCGAAAGAGGTATTTTGATTTACTTACGCATTTCAGGATTGCGTCTCCGCAACGAAATTGATAGATACTTTGAATGCATCAGAAAACAACCATTTTTCTATGTGTCCGGGATTTCCATCTTTAAACTCTGACTTCGTGAGACTTTTTCTAGATTTCTGAATTTATGAACTGTTTGATATTCATGTCCCAAACAACATATTTCTAAATAAATACAGTCTCAGTACTGAAATATTTGTTAAACTATAATACAACGAAAATAAATTTGTGGTCATGTAACTTCTTTAAATGAAACACTTTTTTTTTCCAATTTCTTTTGGTGATGATGATGGAGTATTGCTTTGAAATACGCAACATCAAAATCATATTCCTCAAAGTCACTGTAAAGCAATGATAAGAATTTATCATGGCCTGTCGCCGAAGAAAATGGATGGCAAGGAATTTCCACAGGGAGAGAGACCCTCCATCCAACATACTTTTTCTTTTGGATTACCTTTTGACAGAAAAAGAACTGAAATCTTTTCCACAGATGAAGGGTTCTAAATAACATTCGCGTTTAAATTTTTCTGGGGCATACATATAAAAGAAGCTTCACTTAAATATATTTTTTTCTCTAAAGTTTCTTGCAGATTTTGGCCTCTCGTTCGTCTAATACTTATAAGAGAGAAAGTTCTTAATAAAAGAACATTTCGTTTATTACTTGAGGAATATGTCCTTAGTTGACAACAGAAAAAGCACGAATATCTTATTATAAGAATTTTAGTGAGTGTGACTCGGTTTTCAGTCAGATGACGGTTTCATTCTTTTTCCACTTAATGTCAAGGTCGTATACCTCACAAAAGATCTCGTATTTGTTAAATATTTAGATCCGGGAATCAAGCTCAAAGAGGAAGGTCACTATTTTTGTTCTATTGTTTTTTGTTGTTGTTAATAAACAGAAACTGTTATACACCAACTATACTCAAAATAGTATAACTGTACTAGTGATCTGGATTTCTTGGCGTAAAATAGAAAATCAAAGTTTCCAAGCTTTCGCACATTAACCAGATGGCTTTCTCAAGGAAGGTAGACAGCAAACTGCAAACTGGATAATAGAACACTTCAACAATTTGAACGCGGTGACTTGACTAAACGATAAATGAATAGATGCGAATGTGATTTTACATTCGCAGAAATGAGACGTCATGTTAGTTGGGCACGCGGTATCGTAGGAGAAAACGCAGCATTATTTGACGAACTGGTACGAAACTGGTAGCAGTTCTAGAGAGACGCTATCATTGCAAGCCTCACTGTTGGTAATGATCTCTAAGGTTTCGCGAATGGTAGTAGATTTAGGCGTGGAGTAGGAAGCTAATTTCTTTATATTTTCCCACGTAGGATCAGCTGACTTAAACTTGACTTCTCTGGACAGGGCCGTGGTTACTTTTCCGTCTCTTGGTCTGTTTTATGGTCGTTGAGTCTAATTCTAAACGAACGCTTGGTCATTCCGACGTAGTATCTCTTGGAGCCGTCTGGATATTGTAGTGGGATTGCAAAAAATACCGGCCTCGTTGAGAAGCAAGGAGATTGTCAATATTTCTCTTAAGCAGGGCATATAAAGATGCCGGAGACCTTATGAAGACACCGACCCATGGAGAAACCTCAGGTTCGTTCCCAGGCAAGTACGAAAGCTCGAACCACTAAATATCCGCCGTGCGTAGGATGGGTACGTTAAGCTGTCAGACCCTGGGTACTGGCCCCAGGTAATAAATAAGGGTGTAGTCTTTCCTCTTTCTACCTCTCTTTTGTGTCACTTTCCTATGGGGCAATCTAGCCCAAAGCTCCTAGCTTCCTATTTCTGAAGGTAGCTTAAACCCTGGGGTCAGACACTCCTTTCCTAAAATCCTCTACATACATATGATCTAATTATGATATGCCGATACGGAAGTTCATCCTCCTGAGCGCTTTCTTGAGTTGGTATGCACTTGGTATGTTGGGAATAGAGCCCAGATATAATAGTTGCGGCACAAAAGGATTAACACGGCTGGATTTGGATTTTTTGGTAAAAGTTTGTATCTGGTTCGAGGTGTATCCTGCGTCAGTGGCCAATTACATTATGTCTTTTAATTCGCATTGTCTTGAGTGAACATCGGAGAAGACGTCGAGGGCTCTTCTAATTCGAGAACGGAAGAAAGCTGTTTTCTAAGAATCAGGGCAGAATGAACTGCGGAGCATCATGTTGGGGACGGAGGTGGGTTTATAATAGACTTCTGTGCGAAGGCGATGGTCAGGCGATTTGTTAACCAAGGCATCCAGATAAGATAAGGTACCATTGCGTTCAATCTCCATAGTGAAATTGATCGTAGGACGTAGGGTGTATATAATTGACTTTATCAAGGAAAAGCGGGAGAGTCTCCTTTCCGTGAGGCCATATGAAAAAAAGTATATCGTCTGCTGCATATCGTATCCATGTAGTAGGCCTTGGGGTGATGTTGGAGAAGATATATTGCTCAACTGGGCGAAGTATTGCTTCCGCGAGGACGGCTAAGAACGAGGATCCCGTCGGAGCACCATTTATCTGTTTATATATAGATTTGTCCCTGGAAACTGAAGTAGCTGGAATTTGAGACAAAGTTCAGTAATTGGAAGATGTTGATGCAAGACTCCTACGAGTAAAGGAAGGAATAAGACATAGCCTCTTTCAACATTCCGATGGCTTCCGGCCCGCGGACCGATGGGCAAAGAGAAACCACGTTAAAACTGCCGATGATATCGCAGTTATGAACAGTGAGCTGCTTGGTTTTCGTGATAAAATCTAGAGTAGAAGTTATTATATAAGCCTGATTCCGGTAGATGATTAGTCAGGAATTTAGATAATGCTTTCTCTAGATGGTACGTCCGTGCAGATCTCCTGATCACGATCTGTCTCAATGAATTGCCGGGCTTGTGGTGTTAAGTCTTCCGAAGTATTTTCGGATCTGAGGGGCAGGTGGTAATTTGGCGGCTTTCTTGAGATCATCCGGAATAGCGGTTAATTTTGCAGCTCCTTGTACATGTGTAATCCAAGAATTTAGAGGATTCGTTCGTAAGATTAGAGATTTAGAATGGGATATAAAATCCACTAGTTTCGTATTGTAGTCCGTTGCGTCCAAAATCGCTATCTGGCCGGATTTGTCCGTTAGCATCAAGATTATGGAGCGGTCATTTCTAAGGTTCGTAATCGTCCTTGGAATTTTGAAATTATTAAACGATTGTTTTGGATTGTCTGCTGATCGTGAGGTCCCATCGCTTGGCCCACATGATCACCAGATCTATCCCCTCTGGATTTCCTTTTATCGGGACTTCTTAAGTCCGTAATGTACGACACTCCAATTGATTCCAATGAAGAACTAGTCGCCAGACTTTCAGTCGTTGCTGCAGCTGTCCGGTAAATGCCTGGTATTTTCCACAACATACGGGAATCTTTACGTCGACGATGCGAAGCGTGTATCAGGAGTGGCTGTTGCCCTTTTGAGCAGCTTTGTAAATGTAATTGATTTCAGTATTTACTTATTAATGTTTGCAAATTTGATGTAATTTTGTGGTCACGTTTTGTTCTTTATTTTGTGGGCAGTAGAGCTTTGTTTTGGAATTGTTATGCCATTCCTGTCTTTGCGTTGCGAAAGACGGCGTGCGTGGGGAAACGGAAGGCGCCCTCCAGCGCTTAACCGCGTAGCTTGCGACCATGCATTCTATGACGAAAAGTGCTAGTTTCGGTGTGTTCTATCACCCCTTAAAGTGTATTCCATTAGTTTTGAAACACCATGTATAACCTTACGAACGAGCCCTCTAAATTCTTGGATCGCGAGCGGTAATTGTAAAACGTATATTGTTACGAAGTAACTTTAAGTGTGTTTCTCCTTAATGTTACAAACGGCGCATCGATGTTACGAATACTTTTTACATGTTAGGAGATACAGTATATGACTGTGTTAGCTATATCAACATCATGTGTGGCTACTGTAAATTGTACGCAACTAACCTCTGAACGTAATCAGTAAACGTCTGTCAGTAACGGGAAAAACTTAGCTACTTAAGCCAATTTGACCGCAGCCGGATAATTCGGGCCTGGAGGGCAGGTGCCAGTTTTTCGGAAACAGTCGCACTTGTTGGCTGTTACTTTACTACTGTATCAAGCAGGCGCGGACTGGACCGCCGAGATACCGGGAGAATTCCTGTTGGCCGCTGTATTCTGGGCCGGTAGGCCTTATGTTAACTCAAGAAAAGTAAGTAAATAAATATACTTACACTTCAATATTCTTGTAGAAGAAAAGCAAGTAATGCTAAAATGACAACGTTTGTGTGCCACTTTCGGACGTCATTCCAAGGGTCAACCTATACACGTTCAGCAATCGGCAACCTGTTGATCTTAAGAAGGTGTCCAATAAGTTGGGAACAGCCCAGGCAAATGCAGCGCCCATCACTAAGCTATTTTTATGCCTGCAAGCACGACTAAAGGCTGACATAGATGACTTCTTCAGACACTAGAACCAACGTGAGTCTCCATCATTATCTAATCAGGGAAAACTAATGTCAGGAACTAAATCAGTTCTTCTTGGTTGCTTGCCTAGTATCCCTGATTCTGGACGTTCTCAAGCAGCCAAGGAGGCCTCAGTGCTAGTGCTGGATATGGCGGTAGTCATTCATATTATCAAACCACAGCATGCCACTGTTTTCGGGTAATATACGCATATGCACCTGCTGCTATTTATAGAATGCCTGATGACGTGTAACACCATGAGAGTAGACGCAGTGTGGGACAGATATGATGATGCCAGCTTCAAATCACAAACTAGGGTCAAGCGAGGGGATACTGCAGGGTGTCGAACTAGAGTACCAGCAAAAACGCCTATACCCAAGGGATAAGAATGGCAGAAATTCTTAAAAAACTCTTACAACAAAGATGAGCTGTTTCACCTCCGCAGCTTGCAATTGGCAGAACTTACCACTGGTGCTAAGTATCATCTGTTCACCACAAAGGCTAACCTCGTGCTTAGCAACAGACCGACTGACGTACCAACCAAGTCTACATGCCAGCAAGAAGAAGCTGATACTAGAATGATTCTCCACTTGCAACACGCTGCTGAGCAGAGACACAGCAAGACGTATCTCAGGACAGTGGACACCGACCTGGTGGTTCAGGCCATCTATCATTTCAATCCGTTGAATGTGTCAGAAATATGGATCGGGAAAGACATTCAGAGAGATTCCAATTCATCGCATCTGTCAACACCTGGGACCTCAACGCTGTGAAGCCCTACTTTTCTTCCATGCATTCACGGGGTGTGTTATAACGCCATTGATGTTTAGAATAGGTAAAAAGACAGACAGGGGTGCACGGGCTGCTTATCCTGAGGTAACTGACACCTTTATTAACGTGACAAATAATCCGACTAGCTTCACGCTAGAATCACAGAACATGCACCGTCTGGAGAGCTTTACAGTTTTGATGTACAGCAAAAACTGTGGCGCACACTCAGTCAATGAAGCAAGAAAGCTGATGTTTACCCACGGCCTGAAGTCGCTTGAATCTATACCGCCGTCACAGCATGCCTTATTTCAGCATTCAAAGCGGGAGCTGCACACTACTGGATTCATTTGGAAGCAGTCCCTGTCCCTGATCCTAGTGAATGGGGTTGGGAATGGAATAACAGAACCAAAATATGGACACCATACTGGACGGATCTGACGGATACCAGTCATGGCTGTTCATTGCTACTTAATTGTGGCTGCTTGATCTCGGTCCCTTAAGGGCAACTGCAAGTATTATCGAGCCGGAATTCGCTGCAGTCCATTATGCAACTGTCAAGCAGGCTGCACAAACAATGCTACGGACACATGATATAATTTGTATACTGTTTCAAAGCTGTTATTAATGTCATTGAATTGTATTATATTATAAGGCTTCATTTTAAAAATTACACATACAACATGTTTTTTGTTTCAACACAATATTGTAAATGACAATAAATGCTGCATATGTAAAAATCACTTCGAAGGGCGTATTTTATTATTATTGTATATTAATCTTGAAAATGATCCTGAAACACTAAATTCACCTCAAAAATGGATTCCTCGCATCAAGAAACCAAGAGAAAGTTTTGTTACACAACGTTTTGTGGCTAATGGGAGCCAAGCCATGTCAAGGACTTATACCTGTGGCCTGTTTGCCATAAATCCCCATATTGGATTTATGGCAAACAGGCCACCAGAGGTCACCCACAAATTGCTTGCGATTATTTCCTAAAACCTTATAACCGTATCTAACACTTTGCCAAATTTCAAAAACTTAGCACGAAGTCCACGATTCCTCTAAATTCCTTCCCCACTATAATGCAAATCTAACTCAGTGTATAATTCAGAACCTTCATGTTTGTTTAAATGCAGATCATTTTTCAACTTACAGTGCATTTATCATGCATTTTTGTCATGGCGTCCACTGAATTTGAAACAGCTGAAAAATTTTTCAGGAAACATCCATTTAGTACATACATACATACATATCACTAAGCTGTTCTCTGAGATTCAGAGGTTAGCTCCAAAAAGAAATACAAACTACCAGATATTTTTACTTATTGTTGTCGCATCAAACTTCTCCATTTAGTCAGTTACTTAATTTCTGCGATTTTGATATTTTTGAAACGAAGGATTGATTCCTGAAACGCTACATGATATGTGCAAACATATTGCGCGAAGAACAATAACGAATTTAATCATTGCCACCAAAAGAAAAAAAAAGATGGAAAACTTTTTCAAAATTTCAAGGCAGAATTGTTTTTTATGTCTCAAATCATGTTTCATCGAAAGCGAAAGTGGAAAAGAATAACAGCATTCGGAATAACTTTTTTCCCTTTTGTACTGATTTTATTCCTGACCACACGCATTTTTTTTTCAGATAAGTAAAGTGCGAAAAGAACATTTGAGAAGAGTTCGTTAGTTTCAAGAGCGGTTACGTTCAGGGTGTTTTCAGTGAGAAAATTTCTCTTTGTGAGAGAAAAAAAGAGTTCTGTAGGTCTGCGGATTGTTTCTTTCTGAAAATAACTTGAGGTCGTAAGATGAGAGTTCTGCGGTGAGGCAAATTTAATAAAAGTCAAGCTATAGGATTTGAGGCAGTCTTGAAAAACAATTTCCAGAGCTCAAAAAAAAAAAAAATCAAAATAGAAAATCTTGGAGCTTTGAAATTTAAAGAGCTTTCGTGAATTGTAAAATTCACCATTACTAAAGCGGAGAAGATATTTCTAAAATCGCTGTCTTCTTACATTTATTATGTTTGGCTTAAACACGAAAGAAAGTTTAAATCGATTCGAAAATGATGAATTTTAATCTGAATGCCGAAAACCTGAAATCTGAAACGTCATTCATCGCATTTCTGTACGACCGTAGTAAAACTCAGAGCTGGAAACGGGTCAAACATTTTGGGCCCGAACCGGACAAATCTGCTTTGAACTACAGTGTAATTCAAATGATTGCCCCGATTACAAATGACAATACCTGGTTTAGGTACATAGATTCAGAGATCGCGTTTTTGCACAATAAAGAAGGAAGTTTAGAATTTTGTTTCTATACCTTACAAATGTTCTATGTGACTCCCCTGGGTCACGTGGACAACATCTAAACGGTAATTCATTTCACGCCATACATTATAGACCATGTCCGTAGTCACTGATGCCTGTGCAAGCTGATTGCGCATCTTTAGTGCATACTTGCAGTGTTCTCGGTAAACGTGGCACATACACATGGTGTTTCACATACCTCACAAAAAGAAGTCACAAGAAGTAAGTTCCGGAGACCTGGGGGGCCACTTGCAGAAAACCCTGTCATCCTGTCCACAACTACTAATCCAACGGGCAGCTTTGGCGCACGGGCAGTTCAGTTTCATACGTCACCATAGCAACACAGCAGTAGGTTCCAATAAAATTCTCAACTTCCTTTTTTTGTGTGTAGGGATATCAGTTGTCTATTTACTTCATAAACACGCTATTGTCATTTTGTAATTGGGGCAATCATTTTGAATTACCTTGTATAAATTCGAATATATCATCATGATAATCATCATCATTGTCAATCATAATAAATCCATTAATTCACACAATTGACGTGGACCAGGAACATCAAACAGAAGTCATCGCTCTTTCCACGTTTTTAAGTGAGTCACAGAACAATTTTCATCGGCCGCCACCGGGAATCGAACCCAAGGTCATCCAGTTTCGCGCCGGACATGCCACCACTGCGCTACAGCGGCCTCGAATGTAGTTTGGCAGTTAGTCATATGTGAGTCTGGATAATTTGAGGCCGCTATTGTGCAGTGGTGGCATGTCCGGCGCGTAACTGGATGACCCTGGGTTCGATTCCCGGTGACGGCCGATGAGAATTTTCCCGTGACTCACTTATAAACGTGGAAGGAGCGATGATTTCCATTATAAATCCACTGCTGGATAAATCAATGAAGGAAGAAATGTTCCTCATAACACATGGGATATTGATAGGGTATTCAAAGCAAGTAGAATGTAATTCTGAATTTTCTTGTACCACTTACTGGGGATCAGATCAGATCAGATGTAGAGGATTTTAGGAAGGAAATGCCTGACACCAGGTCTTAAACATCCCTTAGAGATATAAAACTAGGAGACTTGGGCTAAAGTGCCCGATAGGAAAGTGACACGGTAGCGAGGTAGAAAGGGGGAAGAAGACGCCCTTATTTATTACCGGGGGCCAGTACCCCGACGGCTTAACGTTCCCATCCGACGCACGGCGGATATTTAGTGGTTCAAATGTTCGTACCTTCCCGGGATCGAATCACAAATGTTGACCACTAGGCCATCCGCGGCCCAATTACTGGATATCCATGTGACATCTCTTAGAAAACTTGAAAATATCATTGCCGTGGAGCTGGAATCGAACACGCTTCTCCGATTTCCGTTCGAGTATGCCACGCGATACACCACCCAGGCTTGTCTCAGTTGCTTGGAACTTCAATTTCCTGGGTGGTGTAACGGTTAGCATACTCGAACGGTAATCGAGAGATGCAGGTTCGATTACCGCTCCAGGGCGATCAAATTTTCAACTTTTTTGTGAGGTATCACATAGATGACCAGTAAGTGGTGCAGGCAAATTCAGAATTGTATTCTGTTGGCTTTAAATATTCCACTGCTGGATGAAGGCCTTCCCCAAGTTTCTTCAACAACGGACTGTCTTGAGCCAGTCTCCATATCCTGACAACAGAGGTCGAAGGCCTGTGACGGCAACGGACCGGTTTCATCAACATTCAACAGCATGCTCAAGAAATGATCCGTGGAAATCCTAGCATAATACAAAAAGAAATTGCCTCAAAACTAGGGGCATTTCATCCACCTATCTCCCACGTGGTCTTCTTCTGGGTCTTTTCCTGTCCCTTGGGATCCAGTCCAAAATTTCGATTGTTCATCGGTGGTAAGTTCTCTTGTCAATATGTCCAGCCCATTGGCATTTCAGGGATTTTACACTGATCATGATGTCTTCCACTCTTGTCATTTTCCTTATCAACGAGTTCCTCTTTTTACCTTTCTTGGTTACACAAGCATGTATCACTCATGCTTCTTTCAGTTATCTGCAGTCTTTGAACACCGTTGCGACATTACATAATGACCACCTACCTAATAAGCTTTAAGACTTTCTTTAGCCCGCAAAACGGCGGCCACACGGCTAGGCGTCGATTAGATCAGGCGGTGATAGGTATACTGTGGTATCCGGTATACCATAATGTCAACAGCAGTTCCACCAGTTCCCGTACTTTCCGGGATGGTGGTGATTTAGCGCGAATCCGCTTTTACAAGTTGAACCACAAATGCTCGATTGGGTTCATGTCAGGTGAATTTGGAGGCCAGGCATTAACAAAAAGTCACCAGCATGTTCCCCGAATAATTTCTTGACGATTCTGGTAGTGTTGTATGGCGCATTATCCTATTGGTAATGGGTATCACCAGCAGGGAACCGAGTTGCCATGAGTGGACAAACTTAGTCCCCAACGATGTTCTGATACCTGTCAGGTGTCAGGGATTATGCTATCGGGATAATGGGGCCTAAAGCGTACCACGAAAACATCTCCCACAGCATAACCCCACCGCCGCCGGCCTGTATCCGCCCAACAGTGCATCCAGGTGCCATAGCCTGCGTTGGTAATCGGCGCATTCTCGCTCGGTCGTCTACGTGATGCACCAGAGATCTTGATTCGTCAGACCAGGCCACTTTCTTCCAATCATCCACGGTTCAATCTCGATGACCTTGGGTCCATTTCCTGCGTTGTTGGCGATGACGTGCAGTGAGCATGGATATCCGGCTGGGTCTTCGGCTACGCAGGCGCATGCGCAGAACGCTGCGATGAACTGTGTGCTGTGACACATTGCCCTGACGACCACTGTTGTAGCTGTTGGTGATTTGTCGCACTGTGGTCCTGCGGTCACTGTAAACAATGCGTGACCGTCTCCGTCCCCCTCCTTCTGGCATCAATGAGCTGCGGACAACACGCTGCTGGACGATGGTTCGTCGTTTGGCCATCTGTGCACCACTTTTGATGCGTACTCACTACAGTGGCACGTGAACAACCAACAAGCCGCGCCGTTTCCGAGATCGTAGTTCCGAAGCGTCGTGCCATCACAATTTGTCTTCTATGAAATTCTCATAAATCGGCAGCTTCTCCCATTCTGACTCAGGACACTCTACCAACCGAAAGTCGGTCCTCGGGTTGTATATTAACTGCTCTGTGGACTTCACCTGCGCTACAGTTCGGTCCCCAGGCGCGCTCATTTCTCTAAGACGATGGTGGTCATAATGGAATGAAAATCGTTGTATGGTTTTTTTGTTTTTGTCCACGTCTCTGCTCCGTACGTAAGCACTGGAAGGATGCATTGATTAAACACTTCTTTTGAGACATAATGTCCCATTACTCTTAAAAACTGTACTGTTTCTTCCGAAACCTCTCCAGACAAGTCTTTTACACCAATTAATTTCTTTATCAATGTGACCCTCCCTTGATTTCTGTTGCCAGAGATAAATGTACGAATTGGTTATCTTCAGCTTTCCCCCATCAACTGATAAACCTTCATTCCATGTAAAAGAATTGCACTTAAAGTTTGTCTTCTGAAATATCAGTTTTAATTCCATTTCAATACCCTTCTCAGCAAGTTCCCGGATCATACTCTGCAGCTTTGAAGTATTATTTCAAAGACCTGTGAAGGATTTTTTGAAAAAAATGTTTTTTCAAAAATAAAACTGAAATAAAACGGGCTCGAAAACGGGTCAGGAACACCTTGACTTGACCCGTTTGACGCGCACAAAATTATCGACCCTTTGAGCTGCTGACCCTTGACAGGTTTCCATCTTATATAAAGCTAATGAATGAGTAATAATGCTCGTAATGTGCTGCATAGATTTCATAATTCATACACCGAAGAGCCAAAACATTATAACTAGCGCGTCTTTATGCAAATTGAAGCAATTGCAGGTAAATGACGGTGCGTGTGAAGGTCATGAAATAGTTTAAACAACACCTGATACTTAGCTCTCTGAATCACTGTTATTCTTGCTTCTTGCTCTCTGGACTAGAGTTTGACAAAGTCCAAATTGTAATGGCCCGAGGACTTGGTCACAGCATTTCCTAGACGGCAAAGTTTACGGGGTGTCCATGGTCAGCCGTGGTTAGTACCTTCAACAAGTGGTCCGAGGATGGAAAATATGAACCTTGCCAAGGTATTGACCGACCACGGGTCATTGATGCTACAGATGAGCGTAGACTACCTCGTAGAGACGGATCGGAAATCACCTGAAAAATCCCTTTCACCGCTACAACCAGTAACAAAACGTAACAGTTCCAAAGTCACTGATAAGAATGTCGCCGTTAGACGTGTCCGAGCAATGTCTTGGATCCAAGATTACCATGTCACCATGTGTTTCTGTTGAAACATCACAGAGGTCGTTAGTGGCGATAGCTTTCTTCAGAAGAAACCGGTTTTTCGTGCTCGTCTCTTCACGAGGATCCCATAGGAATGGACGTGAACGACAATAAAGTGTAAATGCTGTTCAGCATTCAACATAATAGAATGTCGGACGCCAAGCGCAGAAAAACCAGTGGTGATATGTGGAATTACTTCATTGTCGTTGATGAAAATTTTGCTTCGTGTGATATTTGTAAGCAAAAGCTTTCTTACAAAAGTTCGACTCGCTGTTCCGTTACTGTTCCGTCACCCCTGTCGTAAACCGGGATTTTGTCACTGATACTAGTAAGACGGTGACTCACCATCCCGTTACAGCTCCGTCACCCCTGTCGTAATGATTTTGTCACTGTTTGAAGTCACCTTTACTTCCGTGGAACTGTCACCATTGTCATTGTGTCAGAAAAATCACTGGCCGCCCCGGTGGCGCAGTGGTCAAAGCGATGGCCTCTGATCATTCGTCCGAAAAGGGTCCGGGTTCGAATCCCGGTGAGGTATGGATGTTGTGTTTGTCTTGCGGCACTGGATCTCTCCCTTCCCTGGAACCAGTGACCCTAAATTAGGGACGGGCGACTGCTTATATCCCATTAAGTTGCTCACGGTGGTCGTTAAACCTCCAATAAAAAAATCACTCTTACGCCCCCTCTACTACCTCGTATGGTGCAAGCCAACAGAAGAAATACTGTGGTGTAAATCTCCGGTAATTTGAATGTCGATGATGGGAGTAAAGTATCACGACACACAGTACATCGAACCCTGCTGAGAATTGGACTCCATAGACGCAGGCCCCGCCGAGTGCTCATGCTGACCTCGGTTTACCGTCGAAAGCGCCAAAAATGTGTACATGAGCATCAAATCAGGACCTTGAATGATTGAAAGAAGGTCGTCTGGTTTAAATATGGACCTTGAATGATTGAAAGAAGGTCGTCTGGTTTAAATATGGACCTTGAATGATTGAAAGAAGGTCGTCTGGTTACTTGGGAAAGTGTTGACACCAAGATGCCCCGTGGGAGAGAAACAAGCCGGTGGAGAAAGTGTAATTCTTTGGGTAAAGTTCTGCTGGAAAAATCTGAGTACAGTCATTTATGTGCAGGAAACTACAGTATGACTTCTACCATCTACACAAACATAATTACAGACCAGGTACATCCTTTCATGACAACGGTATTTCCATCTAGTTTTGTCTTTTTCCAACAGGATAATGCGCCTTGCTACACTGTCCGGATTGTTCGAGTACGGTTCGTGAAGCATGAGGAAGACTCCCAGTAATTTACTTGGAAGGATCGAAAAGTAACGCACAGCCATTTTTTTCTCTTTGCAGGTTGCAAGTGGCAGGTTGCAGTTTGAGACACAAAAATTTTTGAATATCACGCAACAGATCGCTGGCAGGTTGCAGTTTGAGACACAAAAATGTTTGAATATCATGCAACAGATCGGTTCGGCTGGATCAGGTGCCGCGGTGGTGGAAGACAGGATGAACGACGGCACAAAGATGTCGCGTTTGTTAGGGTCGTCTACAAATGAACAGCAACGTGGTGTAGTCTGATTTTTGTGGACTAAACGGAAAACTCCGACGATAATCCGCCAAGAAATGGTTGAAATGTATGGTGGTGATTGCCTGTACAGAAGAAACATCTCCAGATGGTGCAGTTTCTTTGCAGAGGGCCGTGGCAACCTTACCGATTCGCCATGTTGGGGTCGACCTGTAACCGCGTCATCACCTGCCACTGTGAGAAGCATCTCCAGATGGGGCAGTTTCTTTGCAGAGGGCTGTGGCAAGCTTGCCGATTTGCCATGTTGGGGTCGACCAGTAACCGCGTCATCACCTGCCACTGTGAGAAGCATCTCCAGATGGGGCAGTTTCTTTGCAGAGGGCCGTGGCAACCTTATCGATTCGCCATGTTGGGGTCGACCAGTAACCGCGTCATCACCTGCCACTGTGAGAAGCATCTCCAGATGGGGCAGTTTCTTTGCAGAGGGCCGTGGCAACCTTACCGATTCGCCATGTTGGGGTCGACCTGTAACTGCGTCATTACCTGCCACTGTGAGAAGCATCTCCAGATGGGGCAGTTTATTCGCAGAAGGCCGTTACCGATTCCCCATGTTGGAGTCGACCTGTAACCGTGTCATCACCTGCCACTGTGAGAAGCATCTCCAGATGGCGCAGTTTCTTTACCAAGGGCCGTTGCAACCTTACCGATTCACCATGTTGGGGTCAACCTGTAACCGCGTCACCTGCCACTGTCAGAAGCATCTCCAGATGAGGCAGTTTCTTTGCATAGGGCCGTGGCAACCTTACCGAGTCGCCATGTTGGGGTCGACCAATAACCGCGTCATCATCTGCCACTGTAAAAAGCATTGAACGGGCAATTCTGAGTGACCGCCGGATCCATCTGCGCACATTGGCACAGAAGATCAACATTTCGTACGGTATAGCGTAGGAATCAGTGCATGACAAATCGCAATTTCGCAAGGTCAGTGCGCGCTGGATACCCAAGAATTTGACAGACGACTAGGAGACACAGTGAAAGATGTCACCCGTGGACCACTTGATGCGTTACCCAGAAGAAGGACATGAATTTATCGCAGGTGATATGACGGGAGATGAGTCCTGTACGTACCACTACACACCCGAAACAAAGAAGGCCAGTATGGTGTGGAAACATTCTAACTCCCCGCCAGCAAAAAAAAAAAAAAAAATCAGAGTAACCCAATGTGCACAAAATGTCTTCATGGCGGTGTTCTGAGTCATGCATGGCATTGTCCTATTGGAGTTCCGTCCAAGGGGAACCACTGTGAATACCAAAACTTAAGCTAACACACTGACAAAGTTGCATCTTGCCCTTCGTAGCAAAATACCCAACAGAGACGCTGCAAATGTCAGACGCCGCCCCGGTGGCGCAGTGGTCTAAGCGATGGCCTCTGATCATTCTTCCGAACGGGGCCAGGGTTCGAATCCCTGTGAGGCATGGATGTTGTGTTTGTCTTACGGCACTGGCTCTCTCCCTTCCCTGGAACCAGTGACTCTAAATTAGGGACGGGCGACTGCTTATAGCCCATTGAGTTGCTCACGGTGGTCGTTAAACCTCCAATAAAAAAAAATCTCAGACTGCTTCACGACAACGCCCGTCCACATTTCGCACAACACGTTTCTGACAATATTGCGCAATTTGGCAGAAAGGTGCTTCAGCACCCACAGTCCAATCCGGATCTGGCTCCTTCGGACTTTCATCTGTTTGGTCTCTTGAAATGGTTCTTGGGAGGCCAACGCTTCGATTCGGCTGACGAAGTCAAATTGGTTGTCTACACGTTGCTATAAGCCCAGAAAACGGACTTTTATGAGCAAGGTATATTTAAACTGGTACGACGCTGCGATAAATGCTTCAAGCGTCTCGGTTCTGATGTTGCAAAATAGCTAAGAAATGTAGTTTCACTGTGTATGCGCCAGGCGACGGACCGGTATGGCGATGCATAATGCAGGCGTGATACAATCTCTTACAGTGGTGCCGCCACATGCAGATCCGACCATCGTGGTGTTGCAGGCAGAAGCAGGATTCGCCGTAGAAGACAATGCCGTGCCACTCCGTAGTCCAGGTGCAACGTTCAGCGGCGCACTGCCGCCGCACTCGCCGGTGGTGTAACGTCCATGGTAACCGGAGCAACGGGCGCCGTACGACAAGTCTCCACTCCTGCAGACGACGTCGAACGGGTGCTGACACAGGTTGTTGCGCAACACACCCTAATTCCTGCGCTAACGTTCGTGATGTGACGGCGCGAGTCGTCAATGCCCGCCGCACAACATGCTGGTCCTCTCGATCGGTGGTGTGCCGCGGCTGCGTCAATCGCTCACGTCAGTCCCTCCTGCACCCACCGAATACATACTCGCCTCACTGTGGCTAGATGTCGTCCCACACGGGCGCCGATGTCTCGGTACGATAAACCGCTGTCGCGATAAGCCGCTACTCGTCCTCTGTCGAACTCCGAAACGTGCTGGAATGACTGCCGTATTCTGCGACGAGGCATCAGGAAATTCCCCACGCACAGGTCCGGCAACACAACACACTTCCACTACTTACACCCCACCCCGCCTTATGTGCACCCTTCTTATAGTGCTTCTCGGTGGCGTTCCGGGCGCACATAATTTGCATATGCCCTGCAATGATAATCGTTTGCATGTCCTCTCGCGGGCGACGCATGCTGCGGGATTTCAGGCCAATCGGATGCTTCCTTCTTGGTGTTGCATTTTGGGTGGCCAGCAGTGTACATTCAAATTTTTCTTAACGCCAAACTTAAGAAGTGACAAACTTAAGAAGTGTCAAACTTAAGAAAACAACAAACTTAAGAAGTGTGCAACCAGAGGGCGTAACTTCACGATTCCGTTTACAGCAAGCAATACCTGCAGGATTAAACACCCGATTGAAAACTTCTTTCTTCTGTCAGATACTATTGTTTTCCAGACCGGTTCCATTGACTTTGAATGGCTTTGATAAATTTAATTTGCGTCAGAACGGATTCAAAAGACGTGCTTATTACACCCGAAAATTTGGTGTCATCTTTCTTGTTAGTTATGGCTCCATACCTAAGAACTGGAAGGATGCACTTATTAAACACTTTTCTTTTAAGACATAATGGAAAAATGCTCTTGAAAGAATTGTACTCTTTGTTCAAAGATAGAATGGCAAATTGCTCTCTAAAAGTTCACTGTTTCTTACAAATGTATCATATAGGAAAATATATACTGAGCTTATAAAAAATCTAGTGGAGAAGCGGAGCTATTTCTTGAACCATACAGTCCCTGAAAATCATGCGATGTATTAAAATTTGAAACTCAAAAAATTCAGGGCTGAACTGGAAACCAAAGACCGAGTTCACAAATTCCGAAAACGACAAACTTAAGAAATTATATGGCATTCGATATGCTAAAATCAGTTTACTTGGATATAAATAGACCGAAATTTTATTCCTTTTGAAGAATTATCCTTTCGTCAACGTGTAAAAGCGTTCGTTAAAACCTATTGATACTCTAATACGAAACAGCTGCGATGTCTTGACTTTGAAACTTTAAAAAGTTGAATTGATCCGCCTCATCTTTTGAAGCCGTGAGGAACCATTTCGGTGCATTGCTTTCATGGAACCTTAATTACGTGCGAAGGAAGTAACTTAAGAAAGTTCATGAGTTGGAAACGAGTTTTATTTGGATGCGAAGTGTTCGTATTCCCATTTGGATAGAAAACTCCCCACTGCGGAAATGAAGCCTTTTACTCAAAATGACTTTGCCCAAGTGTTCGTCCCCTGGAAGAATAAAGAAAAGTTCACACCTTAGCTCAAATCTCAAGTGCCGACGAAAGATTTAGGAAAAAGTACCAACAAAATACCAATTACTAGCCATTCAAGAGGGAGCGAAGAGCCGGAGAAAAAGACCGCAAACTTTCGGTTATTTTTTTCTAAGATTAAAAATGCAAATTTTCATTTGAGAAGTTTCGCCTTTTGATTTCAAGAGAAAAGAAATAAAAAAACTAACGAAAAATTATTTGCCAGTTGCTTTTTTATTTTGACTTACAGGTTGTCCCTCAGTTTCGAACATTATACACAGTCGTGTCACATTATTGTGACCATCTCCTACTTTTCACGTGAACAGCGCGTACCCAATAAAAGAAAGCACGTGTCGTACGCTGGCTTGGAGGGTATATAAGGTGTGCTATAGGCAATCTAAAAACATATTACTCGTTGCTGTCACGGATAAAAGGAGCGATTTATCAGATTTTCAAAAATAAATGTTTATCGACTGTCGGGCTAAGGGTAGCAGTATTTCGGAAAAAGCGCAGTTTATGAACTGTTCGCGTGCTGCTGTGGTTAAAGTGTATCGTGATTGGAAAAATGGCACCATTGCGAATATGCGACGTGGAAACCGCGGAGCACCACGTGCCATTGATGTTAGAGGTGAACGTCGGCTGCAAAGGTGCGTGAGGGCCGATCGACCTGCTACATTGGAGCAACTCACTGGCCGAATGAACCAGGGGGCCACCGGAAGTGTGTCTAAAACGACAGTTCGGCGAACCCTGCTGTGTATGGGGCTCCGATGCAGGGCGGATGGTCACTGCACCCATGCTAACGAAGGTGTATTGGCAGAAAAGACTTACATTTGCACGGCAGTATCGGAATTAGACCTCCGCTGATTGTCAAAGGATTGCCTTCTCCGATGAGTTACGTTTTCTGCTTCATCGAACCGATGGACGTTGGCGTATAAGGCAAGACACATAGAAGAACAAACACTCTTCAACCATTTCTGGAAGAACACAAGCTGGTGGGGGCAGCGTTATGGTCTGGGGAATGTTTTTTGGCATTCTCAGGGTCCACTCATACCTGTGGAAGGCATTACGGACAGAATTCGTTATGACTCCACCCTTGCAGAACACGTACACCCATACATGCTGACTGCCTTCCCTTGGGCGGATGGGATCTTCAAGCACGACAGTGCGACGTGTCACGCAGATAGAAATGTTCGAGAATGGTTGGAAGAGCACGATGAAGACTTCAAAGTACTTCTCTGGTCCCTTAACTCTCCAGACGTAAACCCAATTGCGCATCTGTGGGACCACCTCGATCGTGTTGTTCGCTCTATGGATCCTCCACCACGCACTCTCCAGCAGCTGTCAGATGCACTGTAGTCAGCATCGCTCCACATGTCTGTGAACTCCTTCCAGAACCTTACTGAGTCACTCCCAGCTTGTCTAGCTGCTGTCCGCGTTGGACACGGCGGTTACTCTGAATATCAGCTGGTGGTCACATTAATGTCACTAGACCGTGTACTTTGGAAATCTTAAACCGTTTCGTACAGTAGATTCGGATTTTCGTACCTCAGCTGCCGAACAAACATTTTTATGTTATCACCTAAGAAGAAAAATTAAAACGTGCGCAAATATACCAATGCTTCAGAGTTTCTTAACACAGGTCCCGCTAAGAATCCGCACATAATGTCTAGGAGGTACATAGTTGAAGGACACTTAAAAAAAACCATAACAGAAAAAAGAAGTTATTTAGGTTTTGGGTCATTTATATTTCGGTGTGAGCACTGAGAAAATGCTGAATTTAAGTATAACTTAAAAAGAAAGTATTCACTGTACAGATGAACTGGACTTTGGCTACAGCACTGACGATACTGAATTCGTTCCCTCATCGCTAAATAAATAGTTTCAAGCAGAAGAACGTGTCGTATTCGAAAGATATTTGGGAGGAAGGTAAAGGTTACCACCAATAATTAATGATTAAACATTGAAACTGATATGGTGAATATTTATGGAACTACACGCCAATAAGTAGTCTCTCTCAGTATGGCGTCCGGCCGCCATGTTTGTTCACACATCATAATAGACGTCTCGGCATGAAGTTCTAATATGTCCTGCTCACCTTGAATCTTCTCACGCAGTTGCTGCAGATTGTGCGGTAGGGGTGGAGTGTGAAAAGCGCGTCCAATAGCATCCCACACATTTTCAATCGCCGATAGGACTGGCGATGCTGCTGGCCATGGCAGAGTGTCAGTGCCTTGAAGGCAAGCTCGTGAGACAGCAGCAGTATGCGGACGAGCGTTGTCGTGTTGGAAAATCGCACTGGAGTGAGCGTCCAGAAAAGATAAGGCCACTGGTTGTAGGACCTCATTTACGAAACGTTGGGTTATCAAAGTGCCTGTAATGAACACCAAGGGTGATATAGCATCGTTGGCAATTGCACCCCAAACCATGACACCAGGCCTTCTGGGCGTGTGACGCTCGACAACAAGCCGTTCATCTTGGAGCTGACCACGGTGCCTCCACACACGGATTCGGTGGTCGTCTTGTCCAAGACTAAAGCAGAACTCGTCACTGAAGATCCCCTGCTGCCATTCTGAGTGGTTCCTTGACAGTCTGAACGACACCATTGCAGTCTTTGGCGACGATGCAATGGTGTTAAGGACAGTCGTCGTAACGGTCTGCGTGCGTGTAGTCTTTAGTCGTGCAGCCGTCTGCCAATGGTGCTGGCACTAATCGGACGAGGCATGGAGGGCACCACTGCTCGCTGAATATCCGCAATCGTGGCTGTTGGGTCACTCACTCCGTTCATGTTGGACAACCCGTCGGTCTTTTCTCTCCGTGGTTCATATAGGTCTCCCAGACCCTTACTATCTCTGCTGCGTGCCTTGTTTTATCCACTGCCGCCCACAGCGTGCTGTGATAATATCCGCGCGACCGTTATGGCACGCAATACGGCGATACGGCCATATCTCTTCCCGGAGCCCGACGATGCTGCCCCTCTCAAACTCCTCCAACTGCTCGAATTGCTTCCAAACTTTTCTCCGTGGCATACTTCATTTGCAAAGGACGCAACCAACACAACAGCACGAGGCGGAATGGCAAGCACGTGTAACGGGACGACCGTATATAGCCGGTCAGACACAGCGCTACGACCCGTCCTTGCTTGCGTCACATACGTGGACGAGCGTGCTACTTCAATCACTTGCATGTCTCACGATGTGAAACCTACCCACCAAGTTTCATTTCCGTCGGTTTCTTCCTTCTGGGTGCAACCATTTTTTTTTTGACGATGAGTGTATATCACTTAAAAAGGTTGTTAAGATTGTGGATCAACTGGGCTTTGGTTATAGCACTGAAGAGGATACATCTGTGCTTGAATTCAAAGAAAGTTGTTCATTTTATGGAAGAATTAGTCTTTGATTTTGATGGGGATCGAAAAAATTATATTTATGTATAACTTCAAAGAAAGTTATTAAGCTATTAGATAAACTGGATTTTGGTGCTAGCACTGGAGATTGTTATTGGCATAAAATTCACAGAAAGTAATTCATCTAATGAAGAAACTCAACTTTTGTGTCAGCACTGAGACAGCAAATATGTGCATATTTTCAAAACAGGTTATTCAGTTTATGAATGCACTGAATTTTTGTTAACAGCACTGATGATACTAAATTCGTACGGAACTTCAAACAGAGCTATTCATTTTACTGCAGAAACGAAATTTGTTGTCAGATTAAGGGACTAAATATACATAGTATATATCTTGAAAGAAAGTTATACATCATACGATGAACTGGATTTCGGTATCAACACTGAATACAGTACAGTAATTCGTATAAGACGTTAAAGATAGTTATTCAGCTTACGAAAGACTTGTCTTTGGTGTCAGTACTGAAGATAACGGAATTCGTACCAAACATCAAAGAAAATTGTTCAGCTTATGGGTAAATTGGACTTTGGTGTTAATACTGAAGATCTAAATTTGTGTACAAATTTAGCATCTTCATAGCTATTCATCTTACGAATAAATTGAACCTTAGTGTGAGTGCTGAAGATAGCAAATTCATGTACAACTTCAGGATAAGTTATTCAACTTGTTAATGAGCAGGACATTGCTTTCAGGACTGAAGATACTAAATTCGTATATAACTTCAAAGAAAGTTATTTATGCTAAATGTGAACTGGACTTTGATCACAGCACTGAAGATATTAAATTGGTATATAACTTCGAGTAAAGTTATTCAGCTTATAAGTGCACATTATGTATAAAAGTAGGAGAGCATGTACTGTACTGCTACGAATACCTCACAATAAAAAAAATGGAAAAGCTATTATTCTTCATATGTGTTTTACGCTTTTTGCATATGGTACTACAATATCTGCTATGTCACGTGAAACATGGAGACCCTAGATCCTTTTGTATGCACTCTAGATGAAAGACAAAAAGTTAGGCAATGGCTTTAGCATTTTTAGCTTGTTGGATGGTCAACGAAAAAAATGACATAAAAGACATAGATAATTTCTTGTGGTGATTAAACAAATAAAAATATAAAAATCACACTCCTATTATGCACACCGACAAATTAGCCACAACATTTGGAAAGACATCAGGAAATAAACTTTCGCTACGTGCCGAAAATTATGAAGACACTATATTAAAACGCTCGTATATCGTACTGCTAGATTTCTCTTCCTGTTTATGTTACATCGCTCCTTTTGCCGTGGATATCTCACTGCTAGATTTCTCTTCCTGTTTATGTTACATCGCTCCTTTTGCAGTGGATATCTCAGTACTTGATGATCTTAAATATAAGAAAATTCCCCAATTTTCAATGTCTTCGTTTCTTGTTTCGTGGTTTAACTACTGCCACGAGCAAATCTAAAGTTTATAAGTTGTTTGTTGCGTAGTTCAACGACTGCTATAACAATATCTAAGGTCCACACGTTTTTTGTTTCGTGGTTTAACGTCTGCCATCAGCAACTCTAAGGTCCATAAGTTTTTCGTTTCGTAGTTTAACGACTGCCACGAGCAACTCTTATGTCCATGACTTGTTTGTTTCGCGGTTTAACTACTGTCATGAGCAACTCTAAGGTCCATACGTTTTCGTTTCGTGGTTTAACCATTCTCACAAGCAACTCTAGCGTCCATAAGTTGCTTGTTTCGAGGTTTAATGACTGTCATGAGCAACTCTAAGGTCAATGAGTTGTTAGTCTGCGACTCTGCCATGAGCAACTTTAAGAACCATAAGTTTTTGATCGTGGTTTAAAGACTGCCACAAGCAAATCTGAGATCTGTAAGTTGTTTGTTTCGTGACTTAACGACTTCCACGAGCAACTCCAACGTCCAAGAGTTGTTTGTTTCGTAGTTTAACGACTGTCATAAGCAAATCTAAGGCACATAAGTGTTTTGTTTCGTGATTTAATGTCTGCCATCAGCAACATCAAAGTCCATGAGTTTTTGCTTCGTGGTTAAACGACTGCCACGGGCAACTCTAAGTTCTGTAAGTATTTTGTTTCGTGGTTTAACGACTGTCACGAGCAACTCTAATATCCATGACCTGTTTGTTTCGCGGTTTAGCGACTGCCATGAGCAACTCTGAGGTCCACATGTTTTCGTTTCGTGGTTTAACCACTGTCACAAGCAACTCTACGGTCTACAAGTATTTTGTTTTGTATTTTAACGACTACCACGGGCAACTGTAAGGTCTGTAAGTATTTTGTTTCGTGGTTTAACGACTGCCATAAGCAAATCTAAGGTTCATAAGTGTTGTGTTTCGTGGTTTAACGTCTGCCTTGAGCAACTCTAAGGCTCATAAGTTTTTTGTTTCGTGATTTAACAACTGCCACGGGCAACTTTAAGTTCTATAAGTTTTTGTTTTGTGGTTTAACGAATGTCACGAGCAACTCTAATGTCCATGACTTGTTTGTTTCGCGGTTTAACGACTGCATTGACCAACTCTAATGTCCAAGACTTGTTTGTTTCGATGTTTAACGACTGTCATGAGCAACTCTAAGGTCCATATGTTTTTGTTTCGTGGTTTAACCACTACCTCGAGCGACTGTAAGGTCCATACATGTTTCGTTTAGTGGTTTAACGACTGCCACGAGCAACCGTAAGGTGCATAAGATTTTTTGTTTCGTGGTTTAAGGACTTTCATGAGCAACTTTAAGAACCATAAGTTTTTGTTTCGTGGTTTAACCACTGCCACAAGCAACTCTAACGTCCACAAGTTGTTTGTTTTGTGGTTTAACCACTCACTGCCTCGAGAGACTGTAAGGCCCGCAAGTTTTTGTTTCGTGGTTTACCGACTGCCATGAGCAGTTCAAAGGTCCACATGCAGTCGCTCGTCCCTTATTTAAGGTCACTGGTTCAGAGAAAGGTGACGAAGAGAACAAGCAGACCACCGAGTCTTCATACCGGACTTGAACTCTCGCGTAGCTCGGACAACTCATCAGAAAAAGAAACCAACATCTTTAGCTTTTACTGCAGATTTCGTTTATAATCCTAGTTTTCATTTTCATAACCTTTTCTATCCCAAAGTTTGTTAATAGAGTAAGGTCAGCATTAAATGTTGTTTCATAGCCTACGAAACGTCGAATGCACAAACTTGTCTTGGTCAAACACAAGACTTAAAAATAAATCACCAGGGCAATGCTAATACATTGTATAAGATGTTGAATCTGTTTCCAACATCATCTGAAAAGATAATTAATGAGAAGTCTGACGTTCTAGCTACCTTTCTTCTTCTATGGGTTAATCACAGATTCTGTTACACACACACACTCTGTTACTTTTCTATTACGACACTACATAAGAACATTGACCACACAATATGAAAGTATTGACTTTGCGAGACATCTTTTCGTTTACTCGAATCCCAGACGATTTCAGTTTTCAGGTAGCAGCAACCTGAAAGAAAAACATTCCCTTTTATTACCAAAAATGTGAATATTTTATTACGAGTCGGAATTGGAATTAATGCAGAACCGCGATAAATGTGAGGTGCCTTGATGTTGTACCGTTGTTTGGACACTACAGGATTAATAAATACAATTGACACAGCTTTTAAAATATCAATCACTTCGTTTTATGTCTCTCTGGAATAGCAACACCATACCCGCCTCATATCAATCGTATTTCTTTAGTTACATCACGATTAAATAGCATTGTTCCAGTTTTGGGAGTAGCAACGATATTACAATGTTTCACGACTCTGTAGTTTTTACATCTCAATGGGAGAACTCCCATATAAATTCATCGTGAAATATCCAAAGTTCTATGCGTGCTTAGCCAGGTATGTAAATGTCTGGAGAGTCATGCCAGAGTGAGAAATGTAAAGCAAAACTATTAAGCTACCTTTCCGTGGTCAACAGTTTCCAGACTGAGGAGACGGTTATTATCGACGACAGAAAATCGGCAGAATGGGAAGATTAATTCTTCAGATATATCTAAAATTTCAAACGGAGTTATTAAAATACTCAAATTTTGAGCTAGGATCAGTTTACAGATAGCTTTCAGAAGACTAATGAGTCTTAACAAAAACAAAACTCCGCTTATTCCATACGCACCACGCTCTTCAGGCCAAGTACCAAATGGCACCTGCAGACATTGAAAGATAAACTGTGGGAGGTTTACTTCGAAATCCATCAGAAGGCTGTACATACCTCCAGATTGTTCTTCAGTGAAACAAAATGTAATATTAAAGATTGAATACATCCCATAAGTGCACCGTCTGCCACAACGGTGGAAAATATACTGAGCTCTAATTAGGTATGAAAAATAGACATTAAGCAATTTTTTTCTTTGCAGGAATCACCTTTCTTTTAAAGTCTCATAACAAGAGGTGAACGAAAAATGTAGACTCTCATTCGTAACATAAATGAGTGTCTAGAGCTAAGATTTAGATTCAGCACTCAATAAAAGGAAAATATCCGAAATAAAGACTTACAGAATTTAGTGTGTCCGAATAAAGACATACACAATTTAGTACACCCAAATTTGTGACGTATATTCTAAATTAACTTTCATTTTTAGTTCCTTTTCCTATGTAAATTGAGTTTGTTCGCCTTTATACTTCCAAACTTAACGTGACATCTTCTCTCTCTTACGAGAATGAGGTTGGCAACACATTTGAGGTCAGACAGAAAGTGACGTATGAATGTGATAAGAACGATAGATAAAAAGGACGATACGACAGTTGTTCAGTGGGGGATGTGTGTGTGTAGATGTTCCATTGTTAAGATAAATGTGAAATTGACAACTTGTAGGGCCATATTGTGGAGTTCTACTGAAATATTGGTGGACCAATAAAAGGTTATCGTAAGTCTGACTTATGTTTATGTTTCGTCTGGCCGTAAAAGCTTAATTAGGAACTATATTATTTAGTTCAACATTCTTCGTCATGGTTTTGACATAGCGTAAAACCAATCTTGCTCACGAAAAAGACATTACGTTATAATTTACACAATTTAGTACATCCGAAGTAAAGACTTACGTAATTTAGTACATCCGAACTAAAGTCTTACACAATGTAATATATCCAAAGTGAAGACTTACTGTCATGTAGTGACTTCGTAAATCAATACTGAAGACGATTTCACCCTAACAACTCCAATGATCATCTCTAACGAACAAGTATAACGAAGTAAATTTCTCCGTCATTTTTGTCCCCGCCAGGATTTGAACCCAGATCCCCTCATTCCGGAATAAGTTGCTCTACCAATTGAGCTACGCGGACGTTTTATTCTGATTCCTATCTGCCTTTATGTCGTGTGCGTCCTTCTGGCAGGTACGTCACATCTCCTGGTACGTTACATCATCTCCGCCTTATTTTTTTTTTTTTTTCGAAGTGCTGGAGAAGGGATTCTCTTATTTTTCCTATCTCGCTGTGTGAAAATAACATCACACCAATGCGAGATTTTGAACGGTCGGGTCATCCGGATAGTTCGGGCGCCATTATAACGAAGTAAATTTCTCCGCCATTTTTATCCGCGCCAGGATTCGAACCCGGGTCCCCTCATTCCGGAATAAGTTGCTCTACCAATTGAGATACGCGGACGTTTGTTCTGACTACTATCTGCCTTTATGTCGTGTGCGTCCTGCTGGCAGGTACGTCACATCTCCCCCCCGAAAGAGGGCCGGGGGCATGGCCCACGGGTCAGCCGTGACCATGAATCGTTGCAGGCAGCCATCCACTGTAGAATGTGCCCTCGAGAACTCCCAGTCAATCTGGTGCGCGGAATGCAAAGTCACACACATTTATTTTTCGAAGCGCCGGAGGAGGGATTCTCAGATTTTCCTCTCTCGCGGTGTGGAAAGAACATCACACCAATGCGAGATTTTTGAACGGTCGGGTCATCCGGATAGTTCGGGCGCCATTATAACGAAGTAAATTTCTCCGTCATTTTTGGTCTACGCCGGGATTCGAACCCGGATCCCCTCATTCCGGAATAAGTTGGTCTACCAATTGAGCTACGCGGACGTTTTATTCTCATTCCTATCTGCCTTTATGTCGTGTGCGTCCTTTGGCAGGTACGTCACATCTCCTGGTACGTTACACAAGCAGTGCAATTTACCTATTGCGTTTAGATGTATCTCACTACACCATCACTCCATCATGTAGTGACACACTAAAATTGGACATGAGGCTGATAAAATCTCATCACCTACCTCGCATCACAAATAGTGTTTCTAGACTTGATCCGTCTTGTTTCATGTTTGACCCACTCCTAATATAGTCATATACAGAAAAACTATTTCAGAGTTCAGATACGACTTGAGGTCAGGAAAGTGTAAACGAGATATAAACAAAATTTGCATAAGGGATAGCAACGAAAACAGAAAGTTAAAATAGATTATATACGTCAAGCACACGCGCACACACAAGCACGCACACACACACACACACACACACACACACACACACACACACACACACAATCATACTTGGAAATTCTTCTAGAAGATAATAGATCTTCTAACAATATTTTCAAATATGCGAAAACTTCATGTGTTCACTTTCATTGAAGGAAAAATACAGATTCGAAAATAAATGGTGATTTCGTCATCTTCTTAATCATAATCGTCCTGCCAACTTCCCAAGTTTTACTAGCGACATTTCCTTTAAAGCGTATCTTCATAGATATCCCAAAATTCTGTTCCGAGTGACTTGTGAACCAAAATCTACGGTGCTTATTTACCGTAATACATTTTTAAATCAGTTCTGCTCTGATTTTTTAATCAGTTCTACCATTGCTTTCGGAGCTAGGTCACCGATGTTATGCTCTGATGCCATACAGTAATTATTTTCTCAGCTTAATTACTAGCTTCATTTATAAACCACATAACCACTGATTTTTTGTCCAGATTAATAACTGATATTTCTTGTGAATCACATGCTGGCCACTTACTTTCCTATCCAGAAATAACAGTGATGTTATTAATAACTACACCTATACTGTTGTTCATTCTCCTAGCTCAGTCAGATGTTTCTTAAATGAGGATTTTCCCAGAATCGTACCAATGCTGCTTACAATTTCGCAGATTTGGAAAACAATATTTTCACCAATTCCACTGATGATGACATTCTAAAACTTGCCATACGCCGCATTTCCACTGATGATGACAGTCTTACAAATTACCATATTGGTAAACAACATCTCTTCTGATGATTTTTATTCTCCGATCACTGATGATACGGATGACACGAACCGCATCTTCATTGATGATTTTTCCAGATTAAGACATACACTGTGTAGATGTCACAAACCATATCATAACTGATGATTTTATTCTCTCATCGCTGATGATACTAACGTCATGAACCATATCTTGACAAAAGAATTTTCCAGCTCTCATCGCTGATGGCACGGACATGGATGACACTGATGCCACTAACACCAAAAAAAAAAAAAAAAAAAAAGAAAACCGTCACTTATGGTTCTGTTTCTCATCACAGATGTCATGAGCCATATATTGACTACTGGGTTTTCCACTTCTCATTACTGTTAACATGGATGTCCGAACTTCACTGCTCATTGTTTAGCTTTCATCTCTGATGACATGGATGTCCGAACTTCACTGCTCATTGTTTAGCTTTCACCTCTGATGACATGGATATCACGAACTTGCACTGCCAATTTTATTAGCTCTCATCATGATACAGATGTCACGAACTTCACTGCTAATTTTGTTAGCTCTCATCATTGATAGCACGGATGCCACAAACTTAACTGCTCATTTTTTGCCCTCATCATTGATGACACGGACGTCATGAACTTCGCTGCTCATTTTTTACCTTTCATCGTTGACGACATGGACGTCATGAACTTCACTGCTCATTTTTAGCTCTGATTACTGATGACATGGACGTCACAAACTTTACTGCTCATTTTGTAGCTCTCATCCTTCATCGTACTGATGTCAGGAACTTCACTGCTCATTTTTAGCTTTCATCCCTGACACCACGTATACTACTGATAAACATAAACAGCGTTCTAAGGAGCCATTAGCAACACTCATCTTGCATGATTTGATTGCTCCTCATGAATTACAGATCCACTGAAGAATATTTCTGCAATCCTCAAGGAAGCCACCCGGGCAGAACATTATCACAGATGATTTCTCAGATCCCATCAGTGAAATAATTATGAACCACATCCTCACTGATGATTTGTGAAGCTCTAATTACGACGCTACTTAGGAAAAGTGTTCCTCTGATTATTTTTTTATTTCCAATATTATCAGCCCTTACAATTGTGACGTATGCTCTAATGTAACTTCCCTTTTTGGTTCCTGTTATACAGACGATGCTCACACATGTTTAGAACGATTTTCCGGGAACATAATTAATGTTTAAAATAAAATTATTTCGTTCTTAAATGTTTTATCTCATAGCCCTTTCTCTGGATATCTAGACTTCCAAGATAACAGGGCATTTTTAAAAATTGTTAATGACATTTTTTTCTACTTCTCTTCCGCTGCTTTCCGTAGTCCAATCATTGTTTTAGGTCTGCGTTTACAAAGCGCTCTTTTTAGCAGTCCGAAGACACAATAGTCCATTGGTGACACATCAGGGGACTTGGACGAAATCTGAGCAAAAAAATATGACTTGATACCCATCTCTTTTTTCAAAAATGTTTTTATTGGAGGTTTAACGAGCACCGTGAAAAACTCAATGGCCTATAAGCAGTCGCCCGTCCCTAATTTAGAGCCACTGGTTTCAGGGAAGGGAGAGAGCCAGTGCCGTAAGTCAAACATAATATCCATGCCTCTCCGGGAACCGAACCCGGACTCCTTTCGGGCGAATAATCAGAGGCAATCGGCACATCAGAAGCCCCCACAAGGTGAAAGGTGTGCGAACTTTTACCTATTATCCTATTGTAAGAAATTAATTGTCGAGTTTTTATATTTCAATTTTATCCCAATTACTGTGTTTCATATGCTTGTATTTCATTCTCCGCCGCTGTACTGATTAAATAAGATGATGCTTGTATATTCTTTATTACATGCCACGAATTTTTATGTATTCTAAGAAATTAAATGTAAATTATTTACTCATAGTTATTATACCGCAGTTTTGATTATTGATGTATTTGTATTTTTGGCCTCCACCTCTGTGCTATGCGGCTTTTTTGTTACATTTGCAGCGTGTTCTGTGTACGCTTTTCCTTAAAAGGGTGGGGATTAGCAAAACTTTCCCTGTCCTTTATTATTTTATTACGTTGTTTTGGTATTTGTCCTTGTTTCTTAGTGCTTCTTCAACTTTATTGCTTTTTCCTGTACCGATGCACTCACCTATTCTTAGACTTTATTTTAAATAAGTCGGTATATGTGTCTCTCCTTCCCTTTGAAGAGTATAGGTCCCGCGTCTTACAATTCTTTCAGGTCTATCACAGCAGTGCTCTGAAGTAGTCCGAAAATTGTGATTGCTAGTCAGTCTTGCTATTTTCTATTACTATTAAACTAACGGGTCGTTTGTGATGTTCTCGACTGTATGGCCACATGCTGATGGTAATAACGTGGTGATGGACTTAATTAAAGATAATTTAGAAATCTTGCAGCAGAAGTTCAAGAAGAATTTTGGAGAGAGTGTTCAAGATTTAGACTGGGTTCGTGATCCGTTCGTTGCAAATTGAAAACCTCTTCCGATTAATAAACAAGAGGAACTCGCAGATTTAAAACCAGACACAACATTGAAATTAAAACTTCTCGAAGTGCTTTTACTATCACGGAGGTGGCAGTTAATGTGTTATTGCCATTTTCAACTACATATTTGTGTGAACTGGGCTTCTCGACGTTGACTGAAATTAAAAAATCAAAGAGGGAGAGACTCAAATCCGTTGATGAAGAAATGAGACTTGCATTGACAACGATTCCGCCACGGACCAGCCGTCTGTGTGCAGCTAAGCAGGCGCAAGTATCACATTGAAGGTATGAGTAGAATTATTTACTTTAATAGTAATAGAAAAGTGTATTTTCTTGTATTTTCTACCGTGAATTAAAGTTCATAAATTGTTAATAAATGTAAATGCACGAGTCGATTTCAGTTTAATGATAATATAATAGAATAATAATAATAATAGGTTGATTACATTACGTATTTATATTAAAAGTGTCATACCATACGTTTTTGAGGGGATTAACATTTTGGTGTGCCGTGTTAAGTCATTGACGATTTATGGTGTGCCGTGTTGAGTCATTGATAATTTATGGTGTGCCGTGTTGAGTCGTTGATGATTTATGGTGTGCCGTGTTAAGTCATTGATAATTTATGGTGTGCCGTGTTGAGTCGTTGATGATTTATGGTGTGCCGTGTTGAGTCATTGATGTTTTATGGCGTGCCGTGTTGAGTCGTTGATGATTTATGGTGTGCCGTGTTGAGTCGTTGATGATTTATGGTGTGCCGTGTTGAGTCGTTGATGATTTATAGTGTGCCGTGTTGAGTCGTTGATGATTTATGGTGTGTCGTGTTGAGTCGTTGATGATTTATGGTGTGTCGTGTTGAGTCGTTGATGGTTTATGGTGTGCCGTGTTGAGTCATTGATGATTTATGCTGTGCCATGTTGAGTCATTGATGATTTATAGTGTGCCGTGTTGAGTCGTTGATGATTTATGGTGTGCCGTGTTGAGTCATTGATGATTTATGGTGTGCCGCGTTGAGTCGTTGATGATTTATGGTGTGCCGCGTTGAGTCGTTGATGATTTATGGTGTGCCGTGTTGAGTCGTTGATGGTTTATGGTGCGCCGTGTTGAGTCGTTGATAATTTATGGTGTGCCATTTACAGTCGTTGATGTTATATGGTGTGCCATTTAGAGTCGTTGATGATTTATGGTGTGCCGTGTCGAGTAATTGATGATTTATGGTCCGCCGTGTCGAGTAATTGATGATTTATGGTGTGTCGTGTTGAGTCATTGATGATTTATGGTGTGTCGTGTTGAGTCATTGATGATTTATGGTGTGTCGTGTTGAGTCGTTGATGATTTAAGGTGTGCCGTGTTGAGTCGTTGATGATTTATGGTGTGCCGTGTTGAGTCGTTGATGATTTATGGTGTGCCGTGTAGAGTCGTTGATGATTTATGGTGTGCCGTGTTGAGTCGTTGATGATTTATGGTGTGCCGTGTTGAGTCATTGATGATTTATGGTGTGCCGTGTTGAGTCATTGATGATTTATGATGTGCCGTGTTGAGTCATTGATGATTTATGGTGTGCCGTGTTGAGTCGTTGATGATTTATGATGTGCCGTGTTGAGTCGTTGATGATTTATGATGTGCCGTGTTGAGTCGTTGATGATTTATGGTGTGCCGTGTTGAGTCGTTGATGATTTATGGTGCGCCGTGTTGAGTTATTGATGATTTATGGTGTGTCGTGTTGAGTCATTGATGATTTATGTTGTGCCTCGAGTAGAAAAAGGTTGCGGAACACTGGCTTAGACCACTGCACCACCTTTTCAATTTTTCAAGAAACGGAGTGGTAGTTTTGGATGCATGAATGGTAGCCTTATCATGATGGAGTTCTACTGTTTGAAGGCTGTGTGAGTAAAGGAATGGTATTTCCTCTTTAAATATAGGAGTAAAAACAGCATTATTTTGTTAATATGTAGAACTGATTTCAACATTCTTTTCAATTTTCGTTAATATTAAAATACCCTTCTACGAGAAACCAGCAATAATCACGAATCAATTACTGAAACTTTCTTCGGATTCTTGATACCAAGTTCATAAGTCTTTTTCTACTCTTTTTCGATAGAAAATCAAACTTTTTCTTTACAGTCGTTTAGGTAGATCCATGCTTCATCAATAGTCACAACAAATTTCCATGTGTCTCCGGCTAAGTAATTTTTATAAAGAAGTTTACACCGTGTTTTTCGCTCAGCCACGTGCCCAGAAAAACGGCGGTGAACCTCATGTTTTGTTTTCTTGAGATTAAGATATTTGTTTAATACCTTGTTTACAGTTGATACGGAAGTTTTTAACAACTTAGCGATTGCTCTTTGAATAGGTTGATTTTCTTTTAAGAACTTAGACTACTTTTGAAACAGTCGTAAAAGTACGTAACTTCTTCGGATATTCGTTTTGTGTTCTTTTTCTTCTTAAAAGCAATACTTGATGAAAATTTCCTTTTAATATTAATCATATTGCTTATTTTATATTTGTAAATGCCAATTCTATGATTTTCACAGCGTTTTTAAATTACCGAATACGAAATATTTGTCTTTTTAAAGAGAAAAAACACAACCTTCGATCGAAGCTTGTTTACTTGCGCCATTTTCTTAGCAGACGTTATTTAACTGCAGAAGACGTTTCTTTCTTGTTCACCTAACACACTGTTACCATTTTAAACTCTTTGAACTTCTTTTACTTTCTGTAATTTCATATAAAAGAAAGTTCTAAAAATGTGTGAGCATCTTTGCTAATTAAGTACAAAATGAATTCTGCCTTGATGTGCCGACTTGAATACCTACTGAGGCCATAAAAAATTGAAATGATGAGTAGATTTGATTTTCCTGGCCTTTAAAGCTATTAAGTGTTATATGTGTTTAGTTAAGTTGCCCGGAGCACGACTTAACGCAATGGAACGTTGCAGTAAAACTGTAAGTAATGCTAGTGTTTTGGTGAAACATAGACATACATTATGCTGACATAAGTCACCGGACACCCCTTCAAAAGCAAATAAACGGATCCGCTGTGTTGTTAAGATGCGTGGTACAGCTGCAAGCGGTATAAAAGCAAGCATACAGCTGCCCGCAATAATATCCCACTGCGAGGTTGAGTAAAAATGTCGCGGCGTGAGAGAACTGCCTTTGAGAAAGGAAAGATTGTTAGGTGTTATATTAGTGGGTTGTCCATAAGAGACACCTAGAGGCATTTAAACATACTCAAGTCAACTGTTTTGGATGAACTGAATAAATAGAAGACACATGGCGTGCCTGAAGCAGCAAAACGTACCGGCATACCAAAGAGAATCAGTGATAGGGGACGTCGAAGCCTCAGGAGAATCGTTACAACTAATCGACGGAGTACTGCACAGAACCTCAGTGTACAGGTGAGTAACAATGCTGGAACTTCGGTATGTACACGTTTCATTCGCAGAGAACTTCATTCCATGTGTTACCTAGTTCGTGCTGTTGCTCATAAGCTTTTCATCTCCACTCGGAATGCTACTCGTCGTTAAGCATGGTGAAAATAACTTTTATCGTGCACCATAGATCAATGGAAACAGGCCCTATGGACTGATGAATCCATATACACAATCCATCAGTGTGGTGACCGTATGCGGGTATGACGGCAGCCGGGGAAACGCATATTTACCACAGTGTACTGTTCCTACGGTCAAGTTTGAAGCGGGCAGTGTACTGGTGTGGGGGCGTTTTTCGTGGTATGGTCTAGGCCCATTGGTTATCGTTGGCAGACCTGTTAACCAGCACGTCTACCTCGATATTCTGGACAATTATGCCCTTACCAACTTTGTGACAATAATATGGAACCGAGCCTTGTTGTTACCATCAGGACAAAGCACCGAGTCATAAAATAAGGATTGTTACGGCGGCGTGGTTTGACGATAATTCCGTATCGTGTGTGGACTGGACAGCACAGAGTCCTGATCTTAATCCCATCGAGAACCTATGGGATGAATCAGAGCGCCGCATGAGAAGTTTGGAACCAAAGCCTACTACTAAGCAACAGCTAGCGGCAGCATCATGTACTGAATGGAAGCGCATACTTATCGCTGTTAACCATAACCTTGTCGAAAGCATGTCTCGAAATGTCAGTGCATGCATTAAGGGCAAAGGTGGACCGACACCGTACTAATGCATGTCAATAAATACTATCATGAAAGAAATACGAGATTACGCGATATAATACAAATTTTGAAGATGACAATCCGATTTTTGGCGTAAATGTGACAAGGATGGTAAGTCAGAAAATATCCGAAAACTTGAAAAATTTCATCGTCCTGGAGCGGGACTCGAACCCGCGTCTCCCAGAAAACGCCCGGGTATGTTAACCACTACACCACCCAGAACGACCAAGTTACAAGTTTCCGATCAATTTGAATTTAACCATCACAGGATTTGCTAGTCGAAGCAACCGGCATTCATGTTTAGCGAATCTGGAGGTTAAGAATCTTATCCTGTGTTTGCCCGGAGAAGCAGATAAATCATGAAAGAAATACGGAATTACGCCATATAGTACAAATTTTGAAGATGACAATCCGATTTTTGGCGTAAATGTGGCAAGGATGGTCCCGCTCCAGGACGATAAAAAATTTCAAGTTGTGTTTCTCTTCTAGGTGTCCGGTGACTTTTGTCAATATAGTGTATATCTGCAACCAGATAGATTAAGAACATTACACCATAACTCAATTGATGACATATTTACTTTCACCATTGTTTCACAAGTAAACCGTTTGTCTGCTGTGCATTTTGCTGCGCCGGTAGCGCAGTGGTATAAGCGCTTTCTTCTGATCATTTGTTCGAGATGGATCCGAGTTCGAAACCCAGTGAGGTATGGATGTTTTGCTTGTCTCACGGCACTGGCTCTCTCTTCCCTGGAACCAGTGGCCTTAAATTAGTGAAGGGCGACTTCTCACAAGTTGCTCACGGAGGTCGTTAAATCCTCAACAATAACAGCAAAAAAATAATACTGTATTTTTCCAATTTCATTTCCGTAGTTATGATTCATATCTCTGAAATATTTAACAGTGTCATTACTGACTTCTTTTGAAAACCACATCACCGTTGTCAACTTGGCCATTTAAGTGATGGTTCATAGCTTTTCAGGTTTCATCCGTAACATCTCAGTTGCTGCTTAGAAATTTACGCTGCCGGGTTCATCCCAAAAGAGTTGTATTCGTTATTTATAACTGAAAAAAAAAACCCCTCTGTTTGGAGCAACAGACTGGAAAATAAGCCGATCCGGTGTATTTTCCTTCGACCTTCGAGAAATGTTCATCGGTTTTGTTATTGTCTTAAGCAAGAACAGAAAACAACGACTAGATAGAAAATGCTACAAAGCATTTTTGTTTGCTTTCGTTATTAGGAAAGCAAAAGAAATAAAAGAGTTGAAGCATCCATTGATCAATCAATAAAGAAAATGTTTTCTTTTCGAGGTGAAGTTAATTTCCTTCCAGTAGGGGCCCATTTCCTGCTTTCAGAACGATCGGGCATCAGAATGTTGTGCTAGTAAATTGTTCAAAAAGATACAAGGCACAGGAAAAGAAGCACACTGATTGCTCAAGTGTCTTTCATCGTTTTATTTTTGGTTGTCGAGAGTAATGCTGTTCTCGTTAAAATCTGAAAATCCATTACTTTCGTAAAAAATAAAGAAAGAAAAAGAGCGCCCGGCCATTTTTGCTGAAGTATACGTTTTTAAACAACGATAAACAATGCTTAAGGGTCAATCATCTTAAAATAAGAACGACAAGAAATTCGTGATGTTTTACCGGCTATCTCGTTTCGATGTTAAATGGTTCCTTTTTAGCACTTTGTTTGACATATATACAAACACTGGCCACTGAATTAGAAACTGCGAAGTATATTCTAATTTAACTTTCATTTTTAGTTCCTTTTCCTATGTAAATTTGAGTTTGTTCTCCTTTGTACTTTCCAAACGTAACGTGAAATCTTCTCTCTTACATAAATGAGGTTGGCAACACTTTTGAGGTTAGAGAGAGCGAAGTATGAATGTCATAAGAACGTTAGATAAAAATCGATACATCAGTTGCTTATCATGTGTGTGTGTGTGTGTGTGTGCGTGTGGAGATGTTCAATCGTGTTAAGCTAGATTATACGGCAGATACTTAAGTCATTATATGTGAAATGTAAAACTCGCAGTGCTATATTTTGGATTTTGTCAAATATTGCTGAACCAATAAATGGTTATCGTAAGTTTGACTTCTGTATATGTTTAATCTGGCCGTGAAACCTTAATCCCGCGCAACTATTACGTCGAATTCGCACATGTAGTTCAACAATTTCTTAGTCATATTTTTCGACATAGAGTAACACCTATCACGCACACGAAAAAGGTTTACTTTGTGAAACCTTCATGCTGATGTACGTAAATATCACTCAGGCTAGGGCAACACGAGCGATTATTATTGCCGGATTTATGCAGTAAATGAAGCTGTTACAAAAATCTCAAATAAATGGCTAAACGGTAGTCGAAACTTAACGTGAAGTCTTCTCCCTCACATGAATGTTGCTCTCATCACAAGTGCTGCCCGGCCAGATGATCAGTATTTGCATCAGCCAGACTAAGTATCGAGTTGGGCGATGGTAGTGTGATGAAACATGAATCTCCAGCGTAATAATGAAAAAAAACTGTTCAATTGTAATTATAAAATATAATAGAATAAAAGCTGTTCAATTGTTATTTTAATAATAATTCATCGTCGACGTCGGCGAACATATCATAGGAAGTGGTGGATTCATCCTATTATCAATGAAAAATCACACAATGGAAATTTTGCACTTCTTCACAGAAAACTTCGACAGTTCCCAGTTAAGTTTTTTGAATATTATAGAATGTCTATAAAGTCTTTTGACTTTCTTCTCACATACCCTATATTGAGAAAAGTCATCGGACATCTAGAAGAGAAACACAACATAGCGTTTATTGACATACATTATTACGATGTCGCTCCACCTTTAGCCTAAATGCAGGCACTGAGCCTACGAGACATGATTTCGACAAGGCTTTGGAACATATCTATAGGTATGCGCTTCTATTCCGTTCATAATGCTGCCGCTAACTGTTGCTTAGTAGTAGACCTTGGTTCCAAACGTTTTATGCGGCGCTCTAATTCATCCCATAGGAGCCCTATGACATTAAGATCAGGGTTCTGTGCTGGCCAGTCCACACACGATACGGAATTATTGTCAAACCACGCCGTAACAGTCTTTATTTTATGCCTCGGTGCGTTATCCTGCTGGTACCAACAAGGATCGGTTCCATAGGATTGCCACAGAGTTGGTAGGGCATAATTGTCCAGAATATCGAGGTAGACGTGCTGGCTAACAGGTTTATCCAAGACAACCAATGGGCCTGGACCATACCACGAAAAACACCCCCACACGAGTACAGTGCCTGCTCCAAATTTGACCGTAGGAACAGAACACTGTGGTAAATAGCGTTCCCCCGGCTGCCACCATACCCACACACGGCCATCAGACTGATGGGTAGTGTATCTGGATTCATCGGTCCATAGAACCCGTTTCCATTGATCTACGGTCCACGATAAATGTCCTTTACACCATGCTAAACGAAGAGTAGCATTCCGAGCGGAGATGAAAGACTTATGAGCAGCCGCACGACCAGGGTAACACATGGAATGAAGTTCTCTGCGAATGGTACGAGTACATACTGAGGTTCCAGCATTTTTACTCACCTGTACACTGAGGCCTTGTGCAGTACTCCGTCGATTAGCTGTAATGACTTTTTTGAGGCTTTTCTGTATCACTGAGTTTTCTTTGGTCTGCGGGTTCCTATTTCTTGCTTCAGGTAAGCCATGTGCTTCCAAAACAGTTTACTTAAGTATGTTTAAACGCTTCTCGGTTTCTCTTATGGACAACCCACTAATATAACACAAAACAACCTTTCCTTTCTCAAAGACAGTTCTTTCCCGCCGCGACATGTTCACTCAACCTCACAGTGCGATATGATCGCGGTCAGCTGCAGGCTTGTTTTTATACCGTTTGCACTGTACCGCGCATCTTAACAGCGCAGCGGATCCATTCACTTGCTTTTGAAGGGATGTCCGGTGACTTTTCTCAATATAGTGTATGCGTTCCTATTTTTGTGGTCTTCGCATTTCGGAGCGAACAGAACTCCATACTTTTGAGTTTGAATTATTATTTGCTCACTGTCAATATAATCCATCGTGATTAATATCAAAAACAGAATCGAAACAAATCACACCACTCACTCGCTTCAAATGTCGATGTTTGTGGCCAGCGTTCCGACTACAAATGAAGTGCGTAAAATGGGTAGGCGTTGCATTCTTCTGCGACATGACCTTGATGTCGCACTCTTCACTACTTGATTGGCGACATTTATTGCTGCGTTTAGTCACTACTGTTGCATGCCTTTGAGTGCATTTCTTGCGCTACAAAGGTAGCAGACATCCGGCAGTCATTATCCCTCGTGTGGCCCTAGCCTCACGCAACGTATATACCAAATGCGTAGACACGTGCATTACCACGTGATCTAGGTAATAATATTAAACTGCAGCTGGTCAGAAATCATCAGTAGTGTTGATCACAGTGGGAACAAGAAAGGTGATACCGAATTTTCGGTTGTAATGAGCACGTCTTTTGAATCCATTCTAACGCAAATTAAATTTATCAAAGCTGTTCAAAGTTAATGGAACCGGTTAGGAAAACAATCAACCGGTTCCAACAATCGATGAAATATCCAGAAATAGAAACATCTGCTTAGTTCCCCCAGCCGCTAAAAAGCATGTTACGAAAATTAATATACGGCTCACAAAACTTTCTCATAGCACAAGGAAGGTATCAGAGACAAAGATATTTTCAAATCGAACAGTTAAAAGAAGAAATATACGAGAGAATGAAGCATTATACACTCTCTACTAACAAGTAATTGGACACCCTGCAATCGACGATATCTGCGGTCCTGATACACGTCACGGCCGCCGCCGTTAAATATCGTGTGGGAAACAACAACGCAACTAGTCGCATGCAAGATGCCACGCAGTTCGGAGCTCTCTGATTTCGAGAAATGGTGTAATCGTCGGGTATCACAGAAATGGCCGATCCATACGTGTCATATCCAGCGAGTTGAAGTACCCAAAATCGACAGTGGCCTACGTGATTGGCAAGCGGAAGATGAGAGGTGACTGTTGAAATGTGCCCCGACCCCGCAGACCCACAAAACTGGGAGTTAGAGACCAACGGGTGCTGGCCAGAGAAATTCGGAAAGACCGCGCCATATCGATGGACCACATCCGCTAGGAGTTTCAATAGGTATCCGGGAGTGTTCTTTCGATGATAACCATCCGTAAGGAAGCCCATCTGCTCGGTTATCATGGACGTTCTGCCGCCTACAAGCCTTTGATCACCAAGTCCAATTGCGCTGCTCGGCTAACGTGGTGAAAATAACGTCAAGAGTGGACCGTTGAAACAGTGGAAATAGGTTCTCTGGAGAGACGAATCAAGGTTCACCCTCTACCGTTCGGATGACAGGGTCTGGGTTTGGCATCTGCCTGGAGAACGCCTCCTGCCGGAATGTATTGTGCCAACTGGGAAGTTCGGCGGCTGTGGAATTATGCTATGGGGGCGTTTCTCCTGGTATGGCACGGGACCCTTGGTCGCAATTCCTGGTAGACTCAACGCCGAGACCTACTGCACCATTTTGGATGATCATACGCTTCCTACGTTGTGGCAGTTTTATGGGGTGGACCCATGTTACTTTCAGGATGACAATGCCACCTGTCATGTTGCGAGGTCCGCCATGGCTTGGTATGGTGACAATGGGGTTAATCGAATGGACTGGCCTGCGCAGAGCCCGGACCTTAACCCTATCGAGCACTTCTGGGACGAGTTGGATCGTCGACTTAAGGGGTGTCCCCACCGTCCGAAATCAGTGAAGGAACTGACCTGTCTTCTCCAAGCCGAGTGGAAGAAAATACCGCTAGCCGTCGTACAACGCCTGGTTGAGAGTATGCCCCGGAGGGTCGCAGCTGTAATCGCCGCTCGTGGAGGCTCCACTAACTATTGAAGGTGAATAAACTTCCTTTTTCTTTGCTATCACAGGTGTCCAATCACTTGTTGGTAGATAGTGTATATCTTTATGCCTTCTAGCGGAAAAATTTTGCATAATGGAAAAGTTGAAAATAGACGAAAAATATTCTACGTGGGAAAAGCTATGCTAAGGAAAGAACTATTGAAATACGTATCCCGGAAGCAGAAGTAGCGAGATAAATGTTTCGATCTTTACGCCCCTTAGCGGAAAATATGTGCATTGTTTAAAGAGGATAATGCTCCCCATCTCTGGTGTAGCGAATGGCATACAGTAAAGAAGAAATTTTTCAATAGTGTTTTTAGAAGTTGCAATACAGCTGCAAACTGTAGTGCACAAACTCCATCTACCGATAGAACTGTGAACTACAAAATTACTCATGTACTAGCCTAAAGTGTTTTACAAGGTAAATGGTTTCCGGTGTTGAAATAATATTTCAAATCGCACACGCAGAAGCAGAGATATTGATTGCGAAAAACAGATTAAGCATTGGGAAGAAAACATGCAGACAGAATTTGTATAGATAGTAGTACAAAAATGACAGAAAACAGAAGTTTTGCAATTGGGTTTTTAATTCCCCAGATATTGCTGTAAACGGAAACATGAACTTACTCCCTCTGGTGGCAGACTTGTGCGTTAGGAAAAACATTGAAATTATATCAGAAAGATTTCGCAAAACAAACGCTCTCCAACAAAGAAAGAATTTTTCAAATCGGACCATTAGCAGTAGAGATATTTACAAAAGTAAGATATACATGTACGTCCGCTAGAGAAGAAACCATTCATCATTTTAAGAAGAAAATATTTCTAAAAGGTTTGCATTTATTTAAAACGAAAGTTATTGGAGGTATTCATTTAAAAAACATACATTAATTTAAGAAGAAAGTATTCTCAAAATGTTTTTCGATGTAAGCGGTGTCAGTCCAACGGAAGAATTTTTCTATCGAGTTTTCAGGAACTCAGATTTTGCTGCAAATAAATCAGAAGCAGAAAAAACACATACGCCCCCTGACGACTAAACCATTCTTTACCACATATAAGCAATTATATGCAAAGCATTTTCCATCAGAAGCTGTATCTGGTGCGGAAATAATTTTTCAGATCGGAGTTTTAGGAGCAGAGATACCGGGAAAAACGCAATGCTAAGGAAAAATATATAATTTAAAATTTTTTAAGTATTTCATAGACTTCCCCCTAGCGGAAAGTTTATGAAGTACTTGAAAATTTTAAAATTATATGAAAAATATTTCGCACTGGAAACTATCCAAAGAAAAGAAGGGATTTTTCAAATCGGTCTCTTAGAAGTAGATATATCGACAAAAATAAGATATAAGTCTACGCCCCCTAGCGGAGAAATCATGCATTATTTTAGGAAGAAACTATTTTGAAAAAGTTTATGGACATGGTAGTATTTCTCCACGAGCGAATTTTTCCATCGAGTTTTTAGAAGCTCAGATTTTGCTGCAAATGCAACAGAAGCAGAAATTAACACTTACGTCACCTAGTGGCCAAACCGTTTCTTCCAAAAATTAGAAATTATGTTCAAAAGATTTTCCATGAGGCGCCGCATCCTCTACAGAAAGAATTTTTCAAATCGTAGTTATAAGAGAGATATCGGGGAATACGCAGTTTAGTTTTACGCCCCCTAGCGGAAAATCTATGCGTAACCTGAAAAAGTTACTGTACCTAAAATAGTCTTCGACATAAATGAAATCCAAAGGTAATAGAATTGTTTCAATCGGACGTTTAGAAGGAAATATATGAAATAAAATGTATTTTGAATTCGATATGACTGCACCTACGCCCTCTAGCGGCAAAAATGTGCATCGTGAAAAAATAAGTAAAGAGTCATCATTCACACATTTCAAGGCTTCTAGAAAATTGGACAATTAATTGTAGAGATGTGGTGTCCACAGACGGACAAACCGATAGCATAAGCACGATCTTTTTTTACAAAAGACGTTCTAGAAACAAAGGACATTGCGGAGTTGAATATGTGGTTCATTGTGGGTGCCCGTCTGGTTGAAGCTACGTTTTTGAAAACAGCAGAACAGACTGGTTTTTCTAAAGGTAAGATATCCCGGGTCTTTAATCAGTGGAAAAATAACCCACATTGATTGTCTAAGAAGCCTAACTGTGAAGCAACGTCAATCTGCCACGACTTCCTGTGTGAAAAAATTGACCGAAGCATTCAATGAACTGTGCGCAGGGAATTGAAGAGGATAGGTATTGGCAGTTACATGCATTCACAGAAACCACTGATTTCTTCGAAGAACCGGAAAATTCGTCTACAGGAACATTAAAACTGCACATTGGCAAAGAGTTGGCTGGAAGGGCCATGAATAAATGGGCACAGATTGTCTTTTAAATACAGTTCAAGGTTGTGGAGGTGGCGTCGTTGTGTGGGGAGAAAAATTCTGTTGGTACGGAACGAGTCCCCTGATAAATCTGGAGATCTGGGTGTCCTCCAGAGATTATTTGGACATTGTTGTCGATCAGGGCCATCCTGAAATGTCAACTTTCTGTCCAGAAGGTGACGGCTGTTTCATGGAAGACAACGTTATTGTCCTTCGCGCAAGACATGTCCAGCAGTGCTTTAGAGAGCATGATAGAAAATTAAAGTATCTTCCCTGGCCATCAGAAAGCCCGGATATGAACCCCATTGAGCAGGTATGGGACATGTTAGAAAAACAGATCTAGGAGCTAAGTCCTCTTTTGTTAAATCTGAGGCAATTAAAGAACTGTCTTATAAACGCCTGGTATGCTGTACACGTAGATACTCTCCAACAGCTTATATATTCTATGCTAAATCGCATACGCACTGTTATTCGAACGAAAGGAAACACAATCCGGCATTAAATAAAAGTTTTTAATTCAATGGCCGGTATTTGTACGTTTATTACATTTATATTGTCACTTTTTCTGTATGTGCATCCAATTTTGGACAGATACTTCTTGTTCCAGTAGCCAAACAGGAAAAAAATATTTTTTGATGTAGTAGCGTCACATCAAATTATTCATACTCCTCCTTCCCCATTGCACATTATTACAGTAATTTGCAAAAGTTTAAGAACACCTGTAAATTTATTGAAAATTAAGATTTTTAAAGAATTTTCAACTAGTTTTTTTTTCAAAGATTTTTTTTTAATATTTTTTTTCAAGGAATTTGTTTTTGAATTATTTTTTCAAAGAATTTTCAACTAGTTTTTTTTTCAAAGAATTTTTTTAAATATTTTTTTTTCAAGGAATTTGTTTTTGATTTTCTTTTCAAATAATTTTTTTTTTCAAAGAATTTTTTTAAATGATTTTCAACTAGTCGTATTTGAAAACATGACACCGCAGATGAATACTTACATTCTTTAGAGCACAAAAAGACAGAAATCAGTATTTTGTGTGTCCACCTTTGTTTTTTTTATAACGGACTGAATACGGTGCAGCATACTCTCAACGAGGGAATCGCAGTAGTCACTTGAAATGTCTTTGCACCACGCGTACTTTATCGCGTCAATCAAAGCTTGGGAATTTGGTGGCTATTTTTCTGCTACCTTGTCTTTTAAAATGGTCCACAGATTTTCGATGGAGTTAAGGTCGCGACAGCAGCCCCGGTGGCGAAGTGGTCTAAGCAATGGCCTCTGATCATTCGTCCGAAAGGAGTCCGGGTTCGAATCCCAGTGAGGTACGGATGTTGTGTTTGACTTACGGTACTGGCTCTTTCCATTCCGTGGAACCAGTGACCGTAAATTAGAGACGGACGACTGCTCATAGCTCATTGAGTTGCTCACGGTGGTCGTTAAACCTCCAATAAAAAAAAGAAGAAAAAGGTCGAGACAATTACCGGGCCAGTCAAGCACAGTTATGTTTTTCCTCCGCGGTAGTCCTTTCTCTTTGGTCTGTAGCATGGAGCACCGTCATGCATTAAGATTGTGCATATGTGCATTTGCATATGAGTTAACAGCTTCTTATACAACATTTCCACATAAAAAGGACCAGTCATGGTAGTGTTGTGGGCAAAAACGATAATGAAGTAGTACCGGATGCTGACATAGCACTCCATATCATATGACTAGGCGGATGTCTCACGGTGCTAACCAGTAGCGGACTGGGTCTAAAATATTGGTTGACAGAAAACAAAGAGGGGCCCACCCACAACTATGAGGCTGTCATTAATTTTTATAATAAATAAATAAAATTTTCAAAAAATACATAAGTGAGATAAAGGTACAATTAAAAGTTTTGCGAAATATAATTTTTTTTTTTAATAATAACAGTGTTCATATATTGTACATATTGCTGGCAGTAAAATGTACAATATAGTGAAGCTCTAATATTATTGCATAGAGTAATATTATTGGAGCTCTATTATATTTTCAAGCTACTAAACGGTCATTAACATTTTGTGTGTTTTGAATGTATCAATTTTGAGTTTTGGTAATCTATGGCTGACGTTAACTGATAGGAAGAATATGTTCTATATATTACTAAAAATATGTTGAAGTCTTGAGATATTTCTACTGTTCTTGTCCGCTCTTTGCTCTACGTATCCACTACCGAATGGTGACCTCGAAGGAGCCATGATCGAAAAGAGTGTCTTGTAGAACCAAACTGGGTTAGATATAGCCCAACAATTATTAAGAATAATAATGAGTTTATTGTTGTGATTGAAAACAAAAGACCTAACTGAAATAATACTGAAATTCGTCTCAGTACAACGTCTTTCATATTCGCCAGAAGATACAGCAATGATTTGCTAGAAGATACAGCTATGATTTTCTAGAAGATACAGCAATGATTTGTTAGAAGATACAGCAATGATTTGCTAGAAGATACACCAATAATTTGCTAGAAGATACAGCAATGATTTGTTAGAAGATACAGCAATGATTTGCTAGAAGATACAGCAATGATTTTCTAGAAGATACAGCAATGATTTTATAGAAGATACAGCAATGATTTACTGGAAGATACAGCAATGATTTTCTAGAAGATACAGCAACGATTTACTGGAAGTTACAGCAGTGATTTGCTAGAAGATACAGCAATGATTTTCTAGAAGATACAGCAATGATTTGCTAGAAGATACAGCAATGATTTGCTAGAGGATACAGCAATATTTTTCTAGAAGATACAGCAATGATTTATTAGAAGATACAGGAATGATTTTCTAGAAGATACAGCAATGATTTTCTAGAAGATGCGGCAATGATTTGCTAGAAGATATAGTAATGATTTGCTAGAAGATACACCAATGATTTTTTAGAAGATACAGCAGTGATTTTCTAGAAGATGCAGCAATGATTTTCTAGAAGATACAGCAATTATTTTCTAGAAGATAAAGCAATGATTTGCTAGAAGATACAGCAATGATTTTTAGAAGATACAGCAATGATTTTCTAGAAGATACAGCAAAAAAGCAAAAAGTTTCTAGAAGATACAGCAATGATTTGCTAGAAGATACAGCAATGACTTGCACATATTGTCAAATGTTTAAGCAGTCACACTTCTTTAGGGGCCCACTTGCCATCTGGCAAGCTGACACCCTGGCCAGTCCGCCACTGGTGCTAACGGTGTATGTTTCTTCAAGTCTTTTGCCTTTTAGTCGCCGAACATGTGCTTCACGTGATTCAAACTGTCGCAGAGTTGATTCATCGGAAAGAAGAACTTGGCTTCAATTTTTAGCAGTACATGATTGATGACGCTTCACAAAGTGGGGCTTCTTCCTTTTCATGACAGAGGTTAGTCTAGGTTTATGTGCAGGTCCATACGACTTTAATCCAAAATATTTGCTAACACGTCAGGAAACAGTAATGATACTAATATCAGACCCTTTTGAATGCAGAAAGGCCTTCATTTTCTTGCACGAACTCCTCGGAGTCAAGTCAAGTCACGAGTCGTGTCGACAGGGGTAATTTTGACACTGTTTCTGAATTGGATAAAAGAATTACAAATGGAATTGCAATGTTTACGAAATATGAATTTATGCCGTATTAAAATAAATGAAGACTGAGGCATTGTTGGCCTTGCCTTTTTGCTTTACACCATCATTTCTTCACATATGTGAACTGGGGTACTTCAGGATTGTCATTGGGACTGGTGGATGGACTCCATGGATTTTCCAGTGCATATGGAATTGCGGTTTACATGGTCAGTGATAATATTCTTTTACTTGTTGTTCACATTGAAGAAATTATATACTTCGCTATTATTACAAATTATAATGAGCTAATGCTGCCACCTATTGGACATTTCGCTCAATATTTCCCAGAGATTGCTGACAGATGTTTCCGCATGATATATATGGTTCGTGTTTTTTGAAATGAGTTTTTTTTTGGTGTTGCAGTTATGCAGATATATCATTGTTATATTTTGTGAAATGATTCTGTGTAGGATACATTGTGGTGTCTACTGGTAATTATCAGTTCTGATATTTAGCCACAGCCTAGGGAGCTCCTGTGTCAGCTTATTGTACATATACTTTGTAGTAACATTCTGTTGTGGTGTTCACAGCCTATTGACTAAGAGATCGAATATTTTGGACTGAATAATAGCTGCAAAAAATGAAATGTGAAGTGTATTACCAGGGCCAACTGGATGTACCCAGGGCACCTAGATGTAGAACATGTGCTTCATATTTTCATCCTATTTGTATTGGCATGACTGAACAAAAATTTTAGTCATTATCAGCAGACTTGTAAACTAAGATACAATACCAGGGTTGTGTTTTGAATGCTAAGCAGTTATCTACTACTTTAGCTATGAATTCGGATACTGCTGATTCAGATAGTTTAAACAACTGCCTTTCCAGTTCAGTTTGAACATAATCAATTAGATTTCAACTTCTTTAGACAGTCAATGCTTCGGATAGAGGAGAAACTTGATTGTATGTCGGACTTAAAAAACGAGATTCAGGACATTAAACAATCCTTGCAGTTTTCTTCAGAGATAAATATGATATCTTAATTCAGAAGTGTACTAAACTAGAACAGTCTAATGACACATTCACACAAATAAATTCCTAATATGAGAGGGTTGAGCTTGACAGGGCTGCAAAATTAAGTTAAGGTCAGAATTATCAGAGTTGAATCAGTATCACAGAAAAAAAAATTGGAAATATATGGTCTTCGGGTTGACGATGTAACAGATACAGCTGCTTTGAGAAACATAATTGAACTTATGGCTGCTAAATTACAAATAGAAAACTATAAACCAGAAGATATTGATGTAATTCATGCTAAACCTTCTACTCAAAGTAAAATTTCAACTGTACCTATCATTATCCAATTTATTACCAGATCAGGCGGAAATAGATGGCTGGAGAAAAACAATTCTATTTTACACTCAGATTTGGACTCTAATAGGCAAAAAACTAGAATCTACATTAATGAAAAAATATCACCATACTATAAAAGGATGCACTGGGATGCCAGACAGTTAGTTAATCAGGGTATGATCAAATATGCATGGATTAATAATGGTAACTTATATATAAAACAGAGAGCTGGTGATCAAAGAAAAAACAATTGTTTGCATTGAGGATCTGCTGTGCTATGGACTTAATATTTAACTTATGTTACTATTTATTTCGCTGTACTTTGAACCTCTATATTACAGAGTCAATATTATACTATTCATAACCTTTACCATTTACTAACAACTAACACTAACTTTACTCTTAAATTGATACATCTTAATGATAGATTTTTGATTAACAAAATTGTTCAATTTGAAACACTGATGCAGATTATTAACTCCACGTTAGATATACGATATACAGTATGTTACAGAAACCTGTTTTCCAGAGGATTTCACAATATCAATAGATAATTACCAGGTCTTCAACTTGAATAAGTTAAATTCTAGGGGTGGGGGTGTAGCTGTTTATATTAATAATTTACATCCATATTTTCCCTTAATAGCTGAATTTACAATAATGAGTACAGATTTTGAACTACTAACTATTCAAAACCAGTTCCACATTATTTCGGTATGTTACAGACCTAAATCTTCAGATATAAATAATTGTTGTATGGTTCTAGATAATGATCTTAATATGATTAATTTTACAATAAAAAAAACATTCCTTGTTTGTGACTTTAACATTGACATTGCTCAAGATAACTGTACAACTGGACAGTTTCATCAGTTGTTTTCATCATCTGGCTTTTGGAATGCAATTACATCTCCAACTAGAATTACTCCACTAGCCCAAACTACATTAGATCTGGCTGTCACAAATGTTCAGTCTGAAATTATAGTATCAGGAATTCTTGAATTTGATACAAGTGATCATTTACCAACTTTTGTTTTTCTGGAGACTGCTGTAAATTATAAAAAGAAACCAACAATGCTATTATCACGTAAAATAAATTAAAAAAACATTGAAAAATTTAAACAATTATTAATTCAAATAAGATGGGATGACTCTCCAAAGACATCATTTCATACATTCTTACGAGTCTTTAAGGAAAACTATGACTGGGCTTTTCCGATTATTTCGAGAGCTCACTCACAAAAAAAAAAAGTTCATAAACCATGGATTACATCCCACCTCAGAAATCAAATGAACAAGAAAAATATATTGTTTTCTAAATACTTAAAAAGTAAACAACAAACTTATTCTGATGCTTTTAAAATACACAGAAATTCCTTAAATTCAAAAATTCGTAAAATTAAAAGAGATTATTATGGTAATAATTTGGCCAGAATAACATGCATTGGACTTGAAAGCACCTAAATAACTTATTAGGTAACCAGCATAAAAATTTCTTTCCAGAACATTTAGTAAATTCTGATGGTAGCAAAATTACTAATATTCAACACATAACTAATTATTTAAGTTACTGTTGTAGTTCAGTATCACAAAATTTAAAACTAAAACAGTGGCCTTTTAATAAAACCTATTTACAATATTTCAATAACTTACATATACCTAACAGTTTTCATTTATTGCCAATTTCAAAATCTGAATTGGTGACGGAATTATATCACATTAAGGCAAACTGCAGTCCAGGTTTTGATGAAATTCATCAATTGGTTTTAAAGGATGTGGCCGATTTAATCATACACACTTTACTGATAACCTATAATTCTATTTTGTTTTCAGGTACATATCCCAGTTCTTTAAAAAATCATAAAAGTAACTCCTACTTTTAAATCTGGCTCCCGAAATGATCCTAATAATCACCGACCAATTGCCAAGATTTCAATATTCCCAAAGGTCTTGGAAGGTTTCTTCTACAGGAGATTGATCTCATACTTTCTAAGATATAATATTATAAATGGAAATCAGTTTAGATTCCAACCTAATAAATCTACTGAATCTGCGCTTTTATACTTGCAAACACTTATTCAAAAAAGACTCGAACTAGGGGACATAACTTTTGCTATTTTTTTTGGACTTATCTAAGGCCTTTAAGTTATGACTCCACAACATAAAGGCCTTAGATAAGTCCCAAAAAATAGAAAAGTTATTTCTCCTAGTTCTAAATTTTTTTGAATAAGTGTTTGCAAGTATTAGAACGCAGATTCTGTTACAAGAAATAGAGGAGAAATTTTGACAACAATGAAAGATTTCTACTCCAAATTATATGAAAGGAACGATATGTGTACTCTAGGTATCATGAAAGGTACCAGTACCAGATTTCTTCCAGTCCTCCCAGCAGAAGTTGCACATGCAATCAAGAACATGAAGCGGGGAAAAGCTCCAGGAAAAGATGGAATTACTGTAGACATCATACAAGAAGCAAGTGGAGAAATTGAAACAATACTCGCCAAAGTTTTCGCTCGATGTCTTAATGAAGGAAAGATTCCTGAGAATTGGAACAATGCTACAATGATCTTGCAACATAAAAAGGTGACATTGAGGATCTCAGGAACTACAGATCTATCAGCCTCCTATCAGTGGTTTATAAAATCTTCACTAAAGTTCTTTCACACCGCTTGAAGGTAACACTGGACATGGCTCAACCGAAAGAACAAGCTGGATTCAGGAGTGGCTACAGCACAATAGGTCATATCCACGTACTGAGAGAACTAATTGAAAGAGCGAGGGAATATGAACTTCCATTGTGCATGGCTTTTATCGATTATGAAAAAGCCTTTGATTCGGTGAAACCATCAGCAGTTACAATGGCTCTGAAATCCTGCGGTATTGAAGATGCATACATTAATATTATTAAAAACATCTATGAAAATCCAAGTGCAAAGATTCAGCTATTTGAAAATACAACCCACATAAAAATTGGAAAGGGAGTGAGACAAGGTGACACCATTTCCCCGAAGCTTTTTAATGCAACATTGGAAAATGTCTTTTTTTTTTTTTTTTTATTGGATTTTTAACGACTACCGTGAGCAACTCAATGGGCTATAAGTAGTCGCCCGTCCCTAATTTAGGGTCACTGGTTCCAGGGAAGGGAAAGAGCCAGTGCCGTAAGACAAACACAACATCCATGCCTGACCGGGATTCGAACCCGGACCCCTTACGGACGAATGATCAGAGGCCAGCGCCTTAGACCACTGCGCCATCGGGGCGGCGAAAATGTCTTTCAATCACTGAACTGGGAAAACAAAGGGATAAAGATTAATGGAGATTATCTAACCCACCTTCGTTTTGCTGATGACGTAGTCATTTTGGCAACTACCCCATCAGAGCTGCAGGGTATGATCCAGGAACTTTCTGACAAGCGTAAAGAAGTGGGATTAAAAATGAATTTTCAGAAGACAAAACTGATGCATAATGCTTTTACAAGAAATGAAGATTTATCGATTGATGGAGAAAAGCTGGAGATAACAGATATACGTACGTTTATCTTGGACAGCAGATATCAAGTGAGGGTCACATTGATGAAGAAATTAATGGGCGTATAAAACTTGCCTGGAGAGCTTTAGGAGCATAATTTTCAAGAGCAATATGCCATTTTGTCTTAAATGAAAAGTGTTTAATCAATGCATCCTTCCAGTGCTTACGTATGATGCATAGACGTGGATCTTAACTAAAAGAGGCATACATAGGCTGCAGACAACTCAAAGAAGCATGGTGAGGTGCATTCTTGGTGTAACCAGGACAGAGAAGAAGAGAAACTCGTGGATCAGAAAAAATGACAAGAGTGCAAGACATCATGATCAGAACAAGCTGGATTAAAAAAAAATTCGTGAAATGGCAATGGGCTGGACATATTGCCAGAAGGACAGACCATCGATGGACAGCCGAAATTTTAGGTTGTATTCCAAGGGACAGGAAGAAACCCAGAAGAAGACCACAAGGGAGATGGGTGGTACAAGCGATGGCCTCTGATCATTCGTCCCAAAGGGGTCTGGGTTCGAATCCCGATGAGGCATGGATGTTGTGTTTGTCTTACGGCACTGGCTCTCTCCCTTCTGTGGAACAAGTGACCCTAAATTAGGGACGGGCGACTGCTTATAGCCCATTGAGTTGCTCACGGTGGTCGTTAAACCTCCAATAAAAAAAAAACACGTACAAAACCTATCAGCATGAAAACCAAAAGCAAACTGACGCTCGCTCGCTTCTCCCAACTCTATTAATAGCTGCCGCTGTTGGATGATGCGACAACGATAGGAAGTTGAGTAATACAGACAGTAGCTGACGCAATCGGCAGAAATCTCCTAATACCAACAGGTGGTCTTATACTTTTGCAAATGACTGTATATCTGGCTGAAGCTAACACACATTTGTATGTTGTCCAAAATGGGATCATTTCACTGGTATCATAAATCTGATTAGAAGATGCAAAAATGCACATATTTTCCAGTTTTTCTTAGGCAGAATTTTTTTTCATTTGCTATATGTACTAGTGGAGACAATAGTTCTATACGTTTTATAATGAATTAGCTTTGCTTATCTTTTTGCTAAGCTAATTATTATGAATGAATAATGCTCTAAGCTTCAAAATGATGAATTCCCAAAAGGGTGTTGTTACTCGTTAATTATGAACTTAAACAAAGTCTCAACGCTGGTTATTTATATTAAGTAATCAAAGTCATAAACCTAACAGCCAGACAGAGGTCTGACAAAACTAAGAATTGAAAAGACTGAACTTACAGAACAACTTGTTTATTATGATGACTCCTGGTCAACTAAGGCACTCATATATCACTACTACATAACAACACACTGCAACGCAACACACCAACTACAACGCAACTCCAACGCAACAACACAACTACAACACAACAACACACAACAACACTCCCACTTCTCGATGAACGCGCCTATATACGAGCTACCACCACGTCATGACTTACACTCATTGCCAGATCTCATTCAGCGGGTGAAATAATATTCCGTTCAGTAGGAAGATAATTTACATAGTAAAATAAAATAACCAGAGATAGTAAAATCAAAAGGAAAGTGAATATAGAGTATACGTTACATCATCTCCCCCTTAATTTTTCTTCTTTTTTTTTTTTTTTTTTTTTTTTTTTGGTTTCCGAAAAATCTATCAATTTTGGAGTGTAAGTCTTACATTTCGATGATTGACGTTTCTCGATCTTTTTTTGATTTGTTGTTTGGTGGTAGCCGTATTTACATTATCAACTTGGCATAACAATTTACGAATCTGTATTCGACTGTAAGGAAATTTGTAGTGTAGAACAAACCAACCTGCATCGGCATACTTTCCTTTTATTCTGCCTAGCAGGAATCACTTTTTTAATTTCAAATTACGTGCCTCATTCGTTGTAATACAGAACAACTGTATCAGCAGCGAAGATTGCCTGAAGCTGCCTAACAGTAACAATTTTATTATTTTCATTTCAAATTACGTTTGCCTCATGCGTGGAAATACAGAACAACTGTATCAGCAGCGAAATTTACCTGGAGCTGCCTAACAGTAACAATTTTATTATTTTACCCCTAAGCACATAGATATATACAAAAAAAGTGGATTAGTAGATGGACATAGAAGAAATATAAAAAAAAAACACACATATATACACAAAAAGAATGCATAGGCCCACACGAAAAAAAGAAATTCTGACACGCCAACTGGTCGAGCAGGAAAAACAATAAACTGAGAAAAGAACCTGTCCACGAGAACTTACTTATCTCGAGGACGCATAAAAAATTCTAGTGCGAAAACGTTTTCCAGGCCTAATGGGACTGGGGAAATCAGGTGGCTTGGATCTCTTCCGGGACGGTAATGGAACATCGGTCTGTTGTCGGTCAGGAATCTGGCGGTCTGGAAATCCCTGCGGCTGAGAAGAACGGTCAGGAACGTCAGAAGTCTGGCGGTCCGGAAATCCCTGCTGCGGCTGATAGGAACGGTCAGGAGTCTGGCGGTCTGGAAATCCCTGCTGCGGCTGATAGGAACGGTCAGGAGTCTGGCGGTCTGGAAATCCCTGCGGCTGAGAAGAACGGTCAGGAACGTCAGAAGTCTGGCGGTCCGGAAATCCCTGCTGCGGCTGATAGGAACGGGCTCCCCCAGGCTTTGGATATGAAGTCCCTTGATGCTGGGGCCCGTTGTGTCCTTCCAGTATCTTTTTGGAGGGACGTGTCTCCGGCCACATCGCTTGTTTTCGTTTACGCCCACGGGGCATGATAGTAGTAGCAGGCATCGGCCCTGTTTGCCCTGAACGGAGGTTCCAGGGGCGAAACCCGGGCGGATGCAAAGATTTCTGCCTTCGTCGCTGTTGCGGCGAAGCAGATTGGGAGACAAGTGACGTTTGCGCCCAGCTTTTGGTGGTGATGGACGGTGTGGAATATTAAATGTTGGATTCATAACTGACAAATCCGAAATGTCCGACGCCTCTGAGTCGCTGCTGTAATTCAGCGGTCGTGCAGGGCGATGTTTGGATTTGCCTATGGAATACTTTCCGATGAGGTATTCAAAGAAGAAGTATCCCGCGTTGGTGCAGAGTTAGCCGGAAACGGCGCAGCAATAGTCTTGGCAATGGTTGGAGGGAAAGGAACGATACTAGTATTCGACGAACGCGAATCGAGCCTTGGTCTCACGGGAGAATCAGGTTGCGGTTGTAGAAACTCGTCTGGAGGGGGAGGGTGAAGGAAAAATCACTGGTGATTCGTCAAAAATGTTCGGTGGGTCGTCCACAATTTCTGGCGGTTGAACATGAGATATAGATTCTTGAGTCTGTGGAACAGAAGGTTGAGTAGGATTGATAATGAACTCGATATCCCGTTCGTGATACTTGCGACATTGATCAACATGTACATAATGAAAATTGTTGTTCGGTTTCTCCAGAACAATATTATTTTCAAAGACATTTGCCACCCGATATGGACCTTCGTAGCTGGGTGCAAATTTCTTCACTAAAGTATGCGAAACAGAAGACTGGAAGTGCGTTTCCACGAGAGTGAGATCTCCAACGACAAGATCTGGTTCCCTACGCCTAGAATTATAATATCGTGCTTGAGCCGCTTGTGCTCCTAGCATTGCAACACGAGCTTTTTCTGCCATAATGTGTACTGATTGCGGAGTTGGTCGCTGGTTTAATTCGTCGATAATCCCCGTTAAATTTTCAAAAGGGGTTTTAATTTTGCGACCCAGAAAAAGTTCTGCAGGAGTAATTTTAGTAGACTCGTGGACAGACGAGCGGAGGGCGAACGCAAAAAGTTCTAAATGTTCATCCCATCTTTCATGGTGGTCCATTACGAAAAGTCGCAATCATTTTCACTAGCGTTCGGTTAACGCGTTCTGCAGGATTACTCTGGGGATGATATGGGAAATGAATTTATGTTTAATGTGTAATCTCGCACACATTCTTTCAAAAATGTCAGAAATAAATTGAGGACCATTATCCGAAACTACTTTATTAGGTGCACCATATCTAGAAAATACTTCATTAACTAAGACATTACAAATAATCTCAGCCGTAGCGGCTTTAATGGGAAAAACTTCAACCCATTTAGAAAAATTATCAGTTAGTACTAAAACATAACGAGCTTTATTTTTAACAGATAATGGATAAGGTCCCAATAAATCTATGGAAATAATATCAAATACATGAGAACTTGAACTAGATTTCAAGTGACCGGCCGGTCTTACATTACGGTAATTATTAATCTGACACAAGTGACATGATTGAACGTATGCGAGCACACTTTGGTACATTCCAGGCCAATAGGCAACATCCCGCAATTTACAACGGGTCTTGCGAATACCTAAATGGCCTGCAAGAGGCTTGTCATGAAATTCATTTAAAAGAGCCATTCTAAGGGTTCGCGGAATACATGGGCGAAACTCTGCCCTAGTAGTCCGAGACTTTGTATAATAAAGAAGACCCTCTATTACTTCAAAATGTCGTGACCTTCCAGCCAGAGAAGGATCACTTGGTAGGGGCGAACCCGCAAGCAAAAAATTGTAAATATCCCCAAAATCTGGATCATTTATTAATTCTGCCATTATCTGCTCTCTGGATGTGATATCAGATATCAGAAGTAAAGGCTGACATCCAGGAGTAGTTTCGGTGGGGACCCCACTAATCGGAACGCGAGATAATGCGTCCGGTAATTGATTCTTATTACCTGGCTGATACGAAATTTTGATATTGCTCTCTTGTAACTTCAGAGCCCACTTCATAAGTCTTTGAGATAGGTGCTTAGCAGAATTCAAATACTGAAGGGCAGAATGATCCGTAATTATGTTAACTGTCAATTCGTTAAGATAACATTGAAATTTATTCAGTGCATACACAACAGCAAGACATTCACGTTCCGTAGCTGAATAATTGCGTTCAGCTTTGGCTAAAGTACGAGACGCAAAAGCTATTGGATGCCCAGCTTGTGACAAAACGCAACCAAGACCAACTCCGGATGCATCAGTATAAATATCAAATTCTTTAGAATGATCCGGGAAAGCCAACACCGGAGGCTGAGTCAATGCAGACTTCAGTGTTTCGAATGCAGCGTTAGCTTCAGGTGTCCAAATAAACTTCTTGTATTTACGCTTTAAGGCATACAATGGCTCACATATTGTAGCATAAGCGGGGACGAACTGCTGATACCATCCGGTCATTCCCAGAAAGCGGGATAGTTCTTTTGCTGTTTTAGGCCGAGGAAAGTCAGCAATAGGCCTAATTTTTTCATTATCAGTGAATAAGCCGTGGGGAGTGATTTTCAACCCCAGATATACAATCTCGTCCCGCGCTATCTGGCATTTACTAGGTTTTAACGTCAAGCCAGCATTGTATATAAGTTGGAACACCTGTTTGAGCAGAGAAAGGTGCTCGTCAAAAGTCTCTGATGTGATAATAATATCATCCAAATAGACATGCACATGGGGACCCAGGACAGGTCTGAGAACCGTGTCCATAAGCTTTTGGAAAGTAGCAGGTGCAGAAGCTAAACCAAAAGGCATACGTAAATATTCATAGGCCCCAAAAGGAGTCACAAAGCCTGTTTTATCGACCGAGTCCGGATGTACTGCCACCTGCCAATATCCACTCGCCAAATCCAAAGTTGACATCCATTTGGTTGACGACAAGTCATTTAGAATATGTGACATGACAGGTAGGGGATAATTGATTGTTTTTGTGACTTGGTTGAGTTTGCGAAAATCTGTCACGAAACGAAATTCATTTGGTTGTTTCTTTGGAACCAAGAAGGCAGGAGCCGCCCAGGCGCTTGTTGATTCCCTGATTATGCCCTGCTTAATCATTTCCGCAATTTGACGTTGCATTTCCTGTTTTTTATGTGGAGCACAAGGGTAAGGTTTCGTCGCAATGGGTTTCGAACCATCAGTGTCAATAACATGATAAACCACCTGTGTGAAACCAGGTTGATCCGAAAACAAACCAGGGCTTTCCTGCAAAAGGAGAGAAAGCTGGTCTCGTTGCCCCTCATTCAATTGGTCACTCAACAATAAACTCGTAATATCTACAGGAACCGTCGGAATCATTTCGACAGGTTCCGGAAAGAAATCACATGTTGTACAAAATTCAAAGTTATTTGAAACTTGTTAATAAAGTCCATACCCATGAGACATTTCACGGGTAGCTCGTCTATAAGCAGGAAAGAATGTGTAAAACGAGCTTTTCCCAGCCCTAAAGATAATGTGACAGTTCCTGCGATACTGAAGATTTCGTTATTTGCACCTCGCAAATACTGCGTTGCAGGCTGAACATGTATTGCAGAAAAAACATCATTGCAAAACTTTGTATTTAGGGCTGATATCTCAGACCCAGTGTCGAACTTTGTCTCGACAATAATGTCTTCAAGTGTCAAGAATACATCAGGCAACTGAGGAGTTTGAACAGTCACTAATACTGTTTTAGGGTCAGGATGTTTGGTATCAGGAAGCAGGACCGACCCTTCGTCTACTTCCTGTGGAAGTTTAAAGGAATTCTGGTGGTGTTATCATGTGGTCGGAAACCTCGACCCTGCCGGGTATCGGGGAAAATTTTCACGATAAGGAAAATTGCGTGCACCCTGCGTCGGGAACTCCGCGTGTCTGTTGAGATTTTCATTTTCGTTACGTCTGCCCTCAGCACGGGCAGAAAAATTATTATTGCCCTGAGCATGATAACGTTCCGAATGCTGCTGAGTGGAACGGGGTCGAGCATACTGTGCATTATGACGATACCCCGTAGCTTGCTCCGAAACTCGTTGCTGGTTCGCCACTCTTCTGTGTGGTGGAACGTATGAAGCTTGGGTGAGCACGTGTGTATGCTCGCGCTGAAAGTTTTGTCTATTATGCCGCTGAGGGTTTTCGTAATAAGCCTCGCGGGGTGCCCGAGCATGGTGAGTTGCAGCATGTTTGCCATGTCGCTCTTCATACGTGCGTATGAGGCGAAGGCATTCATGAATAGTGGTAGGGTGTCGAACCTCAAGAAAATCTTGTAAGAATGGGTCGAGCTGCTGTACGAGGGTATCCAACATGTCAACATGACTGGCATGTGGATCCCATAGATTATATAGGCGTGTAGTTTCCAACGCAAATGCAACAGGGCTATCATTGGGACCCTGCTGACGAGAAAACAGCTGTTGAGCAAGGCTAGCTCGACTGAGGCCGAAAGGAAAGACCTCCAAGAATTCTGCACGGAAATTCTCATAATGAGAATCCGGGTTCGACCCTCGCCACTGCCGATACCAGGTCTTGGCGGTATCTCTCAAGCAAGTTCCGGCAATTTGGACCTTGCAGTCTTCCGGAATATTATATAAATCAAAATGGTCTTCCAGATCTTCGAGGAACTTTAAAGACCCTCCAAACCATTGAAATAAATTGTTCCTGCATGCGGCACGAAATGGGCAAGCATTCTGCTTCGCTGAGAGGATTGAATTCCCTCAGCTACGACCCGCGACTCAGAGTGATAAGAAGCTGGTGCCTTCCGAAATGGTGAAGAATGCTTGGGTATGTGTAGATTATTCATATCCAAGTCAGAGCCACAGGCTTCGTACAAATTGTCCAAACAAACACCATTACCCTCGAGACTTGCCGGAAGGTGGAAATTTGCAGTTGTCTCAGGTAAGGAAGCCATGGGTAATAATAGTCAGGATCTCGTGTTCGAGAAAAGTTCGGGCGCCAATTATAATGAATTAGCTTTGTTTATCTTTTTGCTAAGCTAATTATTATGAATGAATAATGCTCTAAGCTTCAAAATGATGAATTCCCAAAAGGGTGTTGTTACTCGTTAATTATGAACTTAAACAAAGTCTCAACGCTGGTTATTTATATTAAGTAATCAAAGTCATAAACCTAACAGCCAGACAGAGGTCTGACAAAACTAAGAATTGAAAAAGACTGAACTTACAGAACAACTTGTTTATTATGATGACTCCTGGTCAACTAAGGCACTCATATATCACTACTACATAACAACACACTGCAACGCAACACACCAACTACAACGCAACTCCAACGCAACAACACAACTACAACACAACAACACACAACAACACTCCCACTTCTCGATGAACGCGCCTATATACGAGCTACCACCACGTCATGACTTACACTCATTGCCAGATCTCATTCAGCGGGTGAAATAATATTCCGTTCAGTAGGAAGATAATTTACATAGTAAAATAAAATAACCAGAGATAGTAAAATCAAAAGGAAAGTGAATATAGAGTATACGTTACAGTTTCTATGTCTGACATTCGTACAAATCGCGCTTGCGTGCTTCGAAGACGGTCCTACAACAGCTGAAAAGCAAACATGTCGAATTACAACATGACAGTAAACGTGAAACGTATAAAATAAATGTTTCAAAAGCACGATGTTCAATTAATAAGACTGTATTATGCGCTAGCATATGGCTGTCGCTGACGTAAAATCGGAATATTAATGGAAAATTCATACACCCGAAATATGGAGCAAATTTAATTCAAAAATAACCAACATAATCACCACGGGTAGCAGCATAATGTTGCTAACGAGATACAAACTTCTGTATGCCATAGTAAAAAACCTTCAAGCTTGTGGATGCGACGAACTCGTGGAAAAAGGTTTAAATTGATGTTTGACTGGGAAACGATTTACCCTGTAGAAAGGTGCCCAGGTGCTTGAAGAAGCAATAGTTCATAGGGGACAGAGCAGATGAATAAAGCGGATGAGGTAAGGTTTCGTTTTCCAACGGGTGCAGCTTCAGTATCGTTTGGCTTGCAGTGTGTGGTCCTGCATTATCATAGAAAAGTATGGGCCCATGGCAATTGACTAATGCCGGTAGTTTGATGGGCAGCTTTCCATGCATAATGGGAAGTTGAGGCCTCGCGTTTTGACGGAGAAGTAATGGTCCATGGCGATTGACTAATGCTGGCTGATTGGTGGACAATTTTCCACGCATAATGTCCAGTTGGGGCTTTGCGTTATCATGCAGAAATGTGGGTTCATGGTGATTGACTAATGACAGGTGATTAGTGGACAATTTTCTACGCATAATATCAAGCTGGGGCTCCGTGTTATCATGGAAAAGTATGGGACCAAGTCGTCTGACCAATGCCGGCTGATAGGTGGACAATTTTCCATGCATGACGTCAATTTGGGCCTCTCGTTATAATGGAGAAGTATGGGACCATGGCGACTGATTAATGCCGGCTGATTGGTGGACAATGTTGCACGCATAATGTAAAGTTGGGGCCTCACGTTATCATCGAAAAGTATGAGTCCATGGTGATTGACAAATTTTCCACGCATAAAATATTGGGGCTTCGTGTTATTATGCAAAAGTATAGGACCATGGCGACTGACTAATACCGGCTGATTGGTGGAGAATTTTCCATGCATGATGCGCAGTCGGCGCCTCGCCTTATCATGCAGATGGCGATTGACTAATGCTGAGTGATTGGTAGAACATTTTTCACGCATAATGTCAAGCTGGGCTTCGTGCTTTCATGGAAAAGTATGGGACCATGGCGACTGACTAGTGGCAGCTGATTAGTGGACAGCTTTCCATGCATAATGCGAAGTTGGGGCCCTGCGTCAGGATGGAGAAGTATGGGTACATGGCAATTGACTAATTCCGGCCGATTGGTCGACAATTTTCCATGCATACTGTCAAGTTGGCTCGCGTTATCATACAGAAGTATAGGCTCAAGGCGACTGACTAACGCCGGGTGATAGGTAGACAATTTTCCATGCATAATGCCAAGTTAAGACCTCGCGTTCTCATAGAGAAGTATGGGCCCATAGCGATTGCCTAATGCCGGGTGATAGGTGGACGGTTTTTCCACGCATAATGTCAAGTTGGGGCCTCGCGTTTTCATAGAGAAGCATAGACCCATGGGGATTGATTAATGCTGGCTGATTGGTGGACAATTTTCCATGCATATTGTCAAATTCTGTATCACACTGTGAAAAAAATTCTGTAAATAACGTGAGCAGTGTTACCGGTAAGTGTCCGTCTTTCTTTTTTAACTTCCGTATTTTAACAGATTTTCCGTAATCGGTAATTGCATTTATCTGAGAAAAGTGCGTTTTAAGTTTTTTTCGTACTTACACAGACATTTCACAAAATCGTAAACCTTCAATTTTCCAGATAATCCTTTCGCGCCGTGAGCGGAGATCGAACCGAGGTCGATTGCATTGCGTTTACACAAATCGTGCGTCTAAACCACTGTGCCAGAATGTCTTACGGGTTAGATGCACGTTCAAGGTAAAATTAATTGCGCGATGACGAATTTCTTTTTTTTTATTCATTAATGCTAACGATTTATTCGTTTCATTTTCTGTTGGACCTTATTATTTTTTTTAATACGTTTGTAATAATTTTGATTTTTCTGTAGGAGTACTTATCTCAATTGAAGTATTCTTTTCCAACGTGATATTTCGAAGCAACAAAATGCTTTGGAACTTCAGAACTTTCTTTTTTGATTGAAAATCACTTTCAGTTATCTTTAGGAAAAGGTTAAATTTACTGTTCTGCAGTATATTTCACAAAGCTTCTAAATATGAAATTTACTCTTGATAGCTATAATAGCTTCTGTTTTAAGGATTCCACAGACTGATACATAGACGTCGTACAATCACCGGTACAAAGTTTTAACAACTCGGTTTCTTACGGTTCACAATATATAAGAGATGGTGCGAAAATGCGGGAGAGAAGAGGAAATATCTTGTGCCACAATAACCAAATTTCATTCAATATGCTGTCCACAATTAGCAATCTCACTACAGAACTTCAAAATCAGTTCTTCACAGACGATTGAAATTTTTAACAATTAAAATAATAAGTTAATTCTTTTTTTTTTGGAATAGAAAGCATAATCATTTATGCCCACACTGGCAGACGTTAAAACCACCTTGTTCTTGACAAAAATACATTGTCTCCTCCTGTTGTTCGTACGTGCTAAAAAACATGGGAACGTCAGAATGGATTGGCCAATAGGAAACGAGCGAGGAGAAGCAGACGCAAGTGTTTGTGAAGGCGGCAGTTGGTGGTTGCGATGACCGTATGTCCTGGAAATGTTATGTGCTTTGTGTTCGATTTCAATTTGTTTTGCACAAATTGTTCTAATGTTTCTGTTGATTACCTCAAGTAGTCGACCGGTCAGTCTGATGCCGACCGGGTGAGAGTTTCCGTGTGTGTTTGTAAGAGCTGAACTGCGCTGCTGAGCAGAACTGACGATTCCAACCGCGAGACGGGTTTCAATCCCGATCTCGCGATTTTTGTTTTTTTTCGATCTGGGTATAATATTTTGCCCGTCGAATAGAGCAGTGACGGGACTTAGTAAAAACGCCCTTGTGAGGGCGAAGTTCCGATCAGCTCGCATAGAGACTCTGGCATCAGTCATCGGGTACGTCGTCGCCGTACTGGTCCCGCGGACGAGGGTCCCTCGCCCGCCCAAAGCCCGAGCGCCCGGTTTCGAAGGTTAGACTAGAGTGGGAGAACCTCCGGGTGCCCACTCAGTACTTAGAAGAGTTTTTTTTTTTTTTTTTTTTTTTTCCCATCTCTCTCACAGAGATGCCTTCTACCAGAAGGGTAGAGTGAAATCAAAGGGGCCCGTCCCCAAATCGTCCGGGACAACCCGGACGCAGAAAGGTAGCGGCAAGCACTACCATGCCCTGTCGGCAGTGCTAAAGGGGTTAGCCCCTCTTCCGAGAGCAGCCGGAAGGTAGAGCCCATTGCTGGGGGAAAACTGTCGAAGACGATTCCCCAGGCAAGAGGCTCTAAAGCCGCTACGCCCACGAAGGGTGTGAGCACCCCTTGCCAGTTCCGCCCATGGCAAGGGAAGGGAAAACAACACCCCAACCCGAATCTCGGGCTCCTGAGGGGTCGTCCGCGGGGTGCCCAGAGGTACCTTCGGTGGGAGGTACGCATCCCGGGACACCCCCGGTGCTTACACCCGAGGAGTTGTTTTTGAAACGCATCACCCAACTCACCTCGGAAGTACAGTCCGTGATCTTGGACTTGCGGGTCACTTCCTCAGTGAGGGAGAAGGTGTTTGCTGCCTTGAGGAGCATTAGCGATGCTTGTTTTGAGCAAGCAGCACGGGTGGCCTATGTCGAGGGCATACTATCCATGAGGGAGGAATCGGGCGCTAAGGCCGATGTGAAAGTGGTTTCCTATGCCGAAGTGGCTAGGAAGGGGGCTATCAAGGCGAAAGGGCCTTCGCCCGCCCCGATTGAGAGTAGAAAGAAGAAGGGTAAGTCGGTAGACAGGAGACACGTGCTCTTAGTCTACCCGACAGTTGAGAGTGCGTCCTCAGAGGACACAAAGAAAACCCTGAAAACTGCAGTTAACCCAACAAAACTGCAGATAGGGGTCAAGAGCTTACGGAGTATAAGGAAAGGAGGGGTCGCCGTGGAGTGTTCCCATCCCGGGAGCTCGACCGCCTTGCCCAGGAGTTGAGAAGCAATCCATTGACCAAGGATTGCACACAACCCACGGCCCCACGGAAGAGAAACCCTCGGTTGATTGTGTACGGTGTCGACGAGGGACTCTCCGGGAAAGAGTTCGAGCAGATGGTTTGTAGGGCAGAACCCAGAGCTCGAGAACGGGTTCAAAGCCTGTTTTCCCATTAGGTGCAAGGGAGGTAGGGTCCACTGGGTGGCAGACGTGGAACCCAAGGCCTTCAAGCACCTGGTGAGGCGGAAGACACTGAACTTGGGTTGGTCAGTGCTCCGTCTAAAGGAATTTTGAGGAGAGGTCAGGTGCTTTCGGTGTAATGGTTTCGGCCATTTCCGAGGCAACTGCCCCGAGACTGATGCAAGGTGCGGCAATTGTGGTGAAGTTGGGCACCAGCACCATCGGTGTGCAGCCGCACCGAACTGCAGCAACTGCTCCGCTGCAAATGCCTAGTTCCGACTGAGGTTGGACGTTGCTCACTCCAGCTTCAGCAAGACATGTCCTAGTCTTGTTAGGGAACTTGAGCAAAGAAAGAGTCGGGTCAACTATAGTTGACAAATGCAAGTACCCTCGGAGGTACGTAACTCTCAATAATGAGTTTCTCGGTCGACTGACCAAAGAGTTTGATTAGACCCTGGCCCGGGGTCAACAACACAGCTCTGGCCCTAGAGCTGTGAACAATGTAAATAATTCAATGTTGTAATGTGATTGTTTGTTTGACTATTGTGAGAGGGTGCATGCGACCCTCATAGTGAAAAAATTTTTGTAAATGTGCTGAGTTCAAAATAAAGGACAGTAGTCCCAAAAAACTCGCGTTGGCGGGCGATCTCCCGGCCACGAGATGAGATTTTTGAAAAAAGTTGCTTGCCCCGACTGCCAATAGCACGTCGCACACACGGGTTGTGACAGGGGGTGTAAGGTACCAGTCCCGTGGGGAGGCAGATCCCCACAGGTCTCTAGACCGAATCTGTCCGAGTGAAGACCGTGGTTTCCGGTGACTGACAGGCTGGCTGTCGGAACGCCGGCTAGGGATACCATCTATCCCAAAAACTATTCGAGAGAGTTCCGCATTTCCCTGCGAAGTCAGCATTTTGACGGTGCAGGTAGTGTCATCAGCTAGTGTTACCTCAAGTAGTCGGCCTGAATGTTTTGTGAGATGTTACAACGCACGCTTAGAAAGTACCTGCTCATAAGTCTTAGTCGTAGACAATGAAGACTCCTTTGCCGAGTATAATACTTGTAGGAGCAAACGTTTCAAGATGGAACTGAAAGAGTTTTAAACGAATTGGATATTCTGGCAGTGCCATCAACACTGTTTCACTCGTTTGGATGCCAGGAGAAGATACGCCATGTTTGGAATGCCATGACAGTAAGTGAAATGTTAACACCTGTAAACAGAAATATTTCAAATACAGAAAAAAATGTTTGTCTTTCATTTAATGCAGTGTTCGTAGTAACTTTGGAAAAGATTAATTATTTCTGATAGGTACTCGAGAGTTAATCTTTTTTTTTTAAGCAGCTGATTCTAAGTGGCCTTATTTTATGCGCAGATTTTTTTTCTTTAAAAGTTGATTTAAATATGTTTTGTGTGCACTTCAAAACATGACGTTCTTTTGCATTTGAACTAGGTTGCCTTCCCTCAAGATCGTAGTGGGTTTTTTACTTTTGTAATCTGCCATCGTTCTGCGCCATAGGCCTGCGCAGGGTTGTAACAATGGGTTTGCATGACGCAGGTTTAAAAAGACCCTGTTAGTAAATAAACAAAACAAGAAAAAAACGGTGAAGTAATGAGGAAACCAGATTTTGGGGGCACAAAGGAGCTGTGATTCAATAGCTTAATGATATATGGCATAAAAAGGTTGATCTTACTATCTGGTTCTTATAAAACATAACATTTAAATTAGTACCACCTATATCCTTGTTTTACATATTACTCTGAACATTTAAATGGAACTCTTTGTTTATTTTATAACATTCGCTTGAGAAAGCCAACCGTTTTTGGTGAAAGCTTGCGTTTATCTAGCTTTATATATGTATTACGCTTTGTGACGCACTACAGAGGTGAAAACATGTATCAAGACAACAAATCTACAGCCAGACATTCTGTCCGCGTAGCTCAATGGAGAGAGTGACTTACTCCCGAGTGAGGGAACCCCAGGTTCGATGCCCGTCGCGGACAAATTTGTGTTTTCACACTGGCTCCCGATTGTGGAAAATGGATCCACTGGCCGTTGGGTTCTTCGAAAAATGTGTGATGTTTGTTCCACACATTGTTTGGAATTAATGAAAAATTCCTACTTCGCTTCAAAGACAAAAAAAAAAAAAAAAAAATAAGAGGGAGGTGATGTGATGCACTACAGAGGTGAAAACATGTATCAAGACGACAAATATGTAGCGGGGCATACTGTCCGCGTAGCTCAGTTGGGAGAGCGCTTACTTTGGAGTGAGAGGACACAGACAAATTTGTGTCTTCACAGCCTGTTAAACGGATTTATGTGATCCTTAGTCTAGGTGTATCTCTACCCGAACTCTTTAACTGAAGTACGTTTATTTAAATTATATTTTACAATCATAATGCCTATATGGAGTGAGTCTTTATACACTCCTTTTTCATATTTGTCTAACTTTTTAATCTGCGGATGGATTTCCGAAATGATGCAGCATTTGGATATCTAACGAAATAAGCTTTCTAACGATACGTCACACAATATTCCCTACCATTTAAAATTTTAAACTCTGTGTGCACCGTAACGCCATGGTTCGTCAATAACTAATTCATTAGAATGCACATGAAAAATTACTAAAGATATGTATATTTCATTTTAAAATGTAATCGAATGACCCAATCAAAAATAAAACCGCGTGGGGTTATAAAAACTCTATCTGTACGTTATATGCAATCACACACACAAAAAAAGAAACACATGTATTCACATTGTGTTTACAACGCCATTCGTCGGTCAAATGGAACCCTGTTTCGGAATTGGTCAATGACATCTTCCAGCTGTGTGGAAATAGCTAGTGATTGTTCAAATCACAGTTCTATCAATGAGCTCAGCTTTTCCTGTGTCATCGTAGAACGCAGATTTGCCTTCATGAGTGAAAGTTTTGAGAAGCTCCTCTCACACGAGAAACTAGTTACAAGTACTAAGTAAAACTAGAAAGTTAAAAAAAAACTAGGAGAAGCAGATAGTTACGAAAAAACTATCTAAATTATAATTCATCAATTTGCTGTAAATACGTAAAATATCTATCTATATCTATCTATCTATCTATCTACTGTGTATACAGGAGTTGTCCAAAATAATGGAAACACCTGGAAACAATAGGTATTACGCACCTAATATGGTGGGGAAACACCATTGGCATTTAAAACTGCTTGATTCCTCCTTCCAATGGACGCATACAAGTCCTGGATGGTGGTAAGTGGTATGTTGTACCATTCTTCCTGCAAAAACTGTTCCAATTCCTTGAGGGACGCCGGAGGAGGATAACGGTTTCACACTCTGTTTTCCAACACAGGCCACAGGGGCTCAATGATGTTTAAGTCCGCTAATTGTGCAGGCCAGGGAAGAAGTGCAACTTCATCCTGATGTTCCTCAAACCATGATTGAACAGTTCGACTTTTGTGAGTCGGGGCATTATCATCTTGAAAAGTGCAATCCCCAGACGGAAACAATGTCTGCGCCATTAAACGCACATGGTCAGAAAAATGAGTGACATATTCACCGCTAGTGATCCGTCCGTGTAAGGTGATAATGGGACCTTCTGCAAACCACGAGATCATTGCCCAAACCATTACGGAACCTCCCCCATGCTTTGTAGGAAGGAGACAGTCTGGGTTGTAGGCTTCTGCGGGGGTTCTCCACACGTAAACCCGTCCTGTGGTGGAGAATAGGGAGAAACGTGATTCATCGGAAAGCAAGACATGTTTCCATTGATCCGCAGTCCACGTTTTATGTTCCTGGTCCCACTGTTGTATATTCACCTGTAACACCAGGGGTTATGCAATCGCAGCACTGCCGTAAGTATTGTGCTTGTGCTTATGCCATTCCCTTCGCACCGTATGGGTCGACACTGGATTTTGGAGATGTGCATTAAGCTCAGCAGTCACTTTCGTCGTCGTGGTTTTCCTCTTTGTGGTCACAATTCTTTTTAATGTCCTCCTGTCTCTCGCAATGAGTTTGGTTTTCCTTCCACAATTGTGTCTCGCAGATGATGTTGTGTCGTGAACATTGCATGCTGTCGTGACCTTCGACACGGTACATCTCGATACCCTCAATACCTGTGCTACTGAGGTTAACGACGCACCAACCAGACGGGCTCCTACATTCTGCCCTCTTTGGAACTCCGATAGGTCACTCATTGTGCCTTCACCTGGAACGAAGTTATGCAAACACCGATGTACAATTCAACCACACAGACCCTTGAGACTATAAGCAACACTTTTTTACAAAAAAAAAAAAAAAATGTAGCTATATGTTCGTTTTACTCAAAAAGCAGCACATACCCAAAGTCACTGTTTTTTTCAGTGAGGTGTTCCCATTATTTATTATTTTGGACAAACCCTGTATATACATACAGTCGTGGCCAAAACTCCTGCACCAGAAGACCGAAAGTCAATTTTTAATGTTTGAAGTCAACTTATACAGCGTAATGGTAAAGTCAGGAATACATAGTATACAGCATTTTAAAGGAAATTGTATACTGAATTCAAATATTTTTACAGAATGCTATTACCAATAATGGAAGTGCAGTTACAAGCAAAAATACAGCGTCTAGTCATAAAAAGCAACAAATAGTGGAATTTGTGAAATTAGTGTACAATGCATTTAACGTAAAATTACTGTACAGTACATTATTGAAACTTGCAGGACACTTGAAATAACTTACCAACATGAAAAAAAAACGCTTTAATATTTAATTGGGTAACCACGGTTTCTTAGTAACAAAGTGCACCTTCTTCGCATGGAACTAATGAGCTTTTCTAGTTGGTGCCGTACGGCCCTTAAAGACTCAATTAATGCTGTTTTAGATATGGGTTCTTGTTCACGTTTGATTTGCTTCAAATCTCAAATCCGGATCCTCAATGGGATTAAGATCCGGTGACTGTACCGGCCACTGACGTTTTCCTATAACTTTTCGATTAAAACCACTCGTCAACCAACTTTGACCGATGACATGGCCCTGAAAGATAAAATTCCGCAAGCCCATGTCTAGTGCAGGTGGTAGCAGTTTTGACTCCAAAATATTCACATATTTCGATCCATTCAATGTGCCATCAATAATGTGCAGGCGGCCAACACCACTGGCTAAAATACAGGACCATGACCTCACCGAATGTGGGGGCTTCATTGTTGGCTGGGTACAGCATTTCTTATATCTTTCACCAGCCGACGACGTACATAATTATTTCCATTATTAGCGGAAACAGTAACAGTTGTTTCATCACTGAAAATAATATTTTTCCATTTATCAACAGTCCAATTCTTGTGTGTCTTGGCCCAAGCAATTCTTTTGAGCCGTTGTGGTTCAGTAAGGAAAGGTTTTCGTTCAGTCAGTCAATTTTCTTGTAGCCTACGACGAACTGTACGTGCAGATGCAGTAATTCCTACTTCATTCTCCCACTCATTTCTTAAATCAGTGACTGTTTTACACCTTTATTTTAAGGAACGACGAATCAACATGTGATCATCACATTCAGTACACAGCCTTGGTAGACCTGTTCTTTTTCTGTTTCCCACACATCCAGTTTCTGCAACCCTTTAAATGGTGTGCAAGACAGTGAAATGATCACAGCCACATTTAACAGCAATTTTGGCACTGTGTTATCACCAATGGACAACTAGAGAAGCTCATTAGTTCCATACCAAGAAAGTGCATTTTGTTACTAAGAAACCGTGGTTATCCAATTAACTATTAAAGCGTATTTTGCTTGTTGGTAAGTTATTTCAAGTGTCCTGCAAGTTTCAAAAATGTACTGTACAGTGATTTTACGTTAAATGCATTGCACACTAATTTCACAAATTCCACTATTTGTTGCTTTTTATGACTAGACGCAGTATTTTTGCTTATGACTTCACTTCTATTACTAGTAATAAAATTATGTAAAACTATTTTAATTTAGCATAAAACTTCCTGTAAAATGATGTCTGGTGTGCATTCCTGATTTTACCATTACGCTGTATATAAGTTGACTTCAAACATCAACAAGAAAGTAAAATCATGCAATGCATCAATTATGATACGCTTTCACCCGTACCAGAAATTATTACTCAAGTTATGTGGATAATGGCTGTGAAATAAATCTCGCTCCTTGTTCCATGACCTTTGACCCCATTTCGATGATAATCAACAGAACCGGTTCACTATACCTCAGGAATAGTCGCAATAGGTTAAGGTTTGTTGCAATAGAAGCAGTTTTACGCAAGTTATGAGAATAATGGCTGTGGATTAAATCTTGCTTTTGTGCAATGACCTTTGACCCCATTTCGTTGATATTCAACAGAACCGGTTCACTATACCTCCGGAACAACATGATGACGTTTTGTCGCAATCGAAGCATTTTTAGGTAAGTTATGATGCAGAAGGGCAATGGAATGGATCCCAATCCAGTGTCCTGACCTTCGACCCCATTCCGCCCATTTTCAATAGGGTTCGTCCCCAGGTGGTTAACTACCACAAACTAAAATTTCATCGAAATCGAACCATTTTTACGCAAATTATGCCGCATAAGGGCAATGGAATAAATCCCGCTCTTATGCCCTGCCTGACCTTTAACCACATTTCGCCCATTTTCAATAGGGGTTGTGCCCAGGTGATTCCCTACCACATACTAAAATTTCATCAAAATTGAACCACCATATTTACGCATGTTATGACACATAAAGGCAATGGAATGGATCCCGCTTTTATGTCCTGACCTTTGACCATATTCCGCCCATTTTCAATAGAGTTCGTCCCCAGTTGGTTCCCAACCACATACTAAAACTTCATCGAAACCGAACCATTTTTACGCAAGTTATGCCGCATAAGGGCAATGGAATAAATCATGCTCTAATGTCCTGCCTGACCTTTGACCCCATTTCGCCCATTTTCAATAGGGTTCGTTCCCAGGTGGTTCCCTACCACATAATAGAATGTTATCGAAATCGAACCATTTTTACGCAAGTTATGACGCATAAAAGCAATGGAATGAATCCCGCTCCTATGTCCTGACCTTAGACCCTGTTTCGCCCATTTTGAATAGGGTTCATCCCCAGGGGGTCCCCTAGCACATACTAAAATTTCGGCGAAATCGAACCATTTTCACGTGAGTTATCGTGCGGACGGACGGACAAAGCTGGAGCATATACGCTTCTTCAACCTACGGTTGGAAAGCGTAAAAAATTGACTTTCGGTCTTCTGGTGCAGGACTTTTGGCCACGATTGTATATGTATATGAGATGCGGGAAGCTGATACAAAACAGGAAGCTGTAAACCGAAGGGCTGGATACAACGCAATATTCTGCTGCTGATAAGTCATAATATTGAGGCTTTTAATTTACAAATAATTGTCAAAACTGCTAATTTCTCCCAAATGTTGCAGATTTGTTGTATCAGATGCAAGGGCTAAGGGAAGTGCAGCCGCATTCCCTGCACCCCCATGCGCACTCCTATGTTCTGAGCTGATATCATTTCATGTTTTAAAATGATAGGTTTTATTTCTTTAAAATCTAAGCATGAACTTAGGAGAATGAACATCTCAAACATTAAAACATAAGCAGAGGATCGGGCCCAGCGTAGTTTGGGAAGAGCTCCTGGCGACAAACATAAAAGTACGATCTATTGTTTGTTGCATTTCGTTTCAATTTTAAATGAATGTATAAAACGCTCATGGATTAATTATTCACTCCGTTAATGGGTGGTTAAATTTTCAAACACATTAAACAAATGGGAGTTGAAATATCGCCCATATCAGTGGAGTAGCAAGTCGTACGTTTAATTTTTAGGGATATGCTCTGTTTTAAATTTCCTGAAATGTAAAACTATTCAGCACCAACCCTGATTTAAATGTGCAGCCTAAGATCGAGCATAACCCAAGAGATCTTTCGTTCGCTAATATAGAAATATAAATGTCTTTTTTTTTTTTTTTTTTTTTTTTTTTTTTTTTGCCGATTCATTAGCAAAATTATTTCTCCGGTTACATGCACTGACAGGAATTTATCTAATATTTAAAGGAAATCCTGTGGGGAAACTGCATTCGTGAAGAAAAATGGAATGATTTCTGCAACAAAATATTCTTGTTCTTAGACCGACTAGAAAACCTTGTTGCCTGCTCAAGACACTTTCTTCGATCATTCTATTAGCATAAGATGGCAGAAAAACCTCTTTCCTTGAACCTGGTGGAATGAGATTAGATTTTCCTGTTTGCGGCGAGAATGAAATTGCACGTCTTTACCCATGGGCAACACCGAACACATAACAAACTAGGAAGATGGCAAGAAAGAAAAACAGCAAAGAGAAAAGAAAGTACTTGGCTTTCAGAAGAACACTAGTTATTTAAAAAGAAAAATTCTAATGCAACGCTAACACGACAGAAATTTTGTGAACTATGCTTACAAGGGTTGACAAAAAAATGTAACACCACGTTTCTCTTCTTCTGTCGGCCTTGACGCTTTCTATTTGCCATATGAGTTAGAACAACGATAAAAAAAAAAAAAAAAGTTTGTCTCTTGACTTCAGATATTCTTCTATCTTCACAATTTTTTAATCTGTTATGAGCAAAACACGTGTCAAGGGAAAGTAAGTGCTGCGTGCCGAAAGCGGAGTATCATGAAATAGGATCGGCATAGCTTTTGTACATCGATTGAATCTTGCAATGACGAAAGCTATATGTGTGGTTTCTGAACTTCTAAATTATCGCTGAAGAACTTCAAAATTTAATTGTTCTTTTCAACAGTAGCATTCATTTTGGGTTCCGCATGCAAAGTGTATTGTACAAATGCCTACATATCACTAAGCTGTTCTCTAAGATTCCTAGGTCAACTCCGCAAAGAAAGCTCATCTGCCAGATTAAAGTTTAAAACTGAAAATACAAATTTGGAAGATGTGGACCTGTTTATTGATGTAAATATGACATGGATGTTAAGTTAGATAACATCAGAAAACTTGAAAAATGCGTTGTCATGGAGCGGAAATCTAACCCGCGTCTCCCGGATAGCGCCCGAGTATGCTAACCACAACATCACCCAGAAATCCTTACCACTACACCACCCAGGAATCCTCCGGTTGCTTCGACTAACAAATCTTGTGACGGTTATATTCAAATTAAACGGAAACTTGAGATTTGGTCGATATGGGTGGTGTAGTGGTTAGCATACTCAGGCGCCATCCGGGAGACGCGGGTTCGATTTCCGCTCCAGACAACGAAATTTTCAAGTTTTCGGATATTATCTAACTTAACATCCATGTCATATTTACACCAATAAACTGTTTCACATCTTCCAAATTTGTATTGTACGTGGTGTAATGCCATATTTCATTCATTAAACCCGATAATATTAGATTTTTCTTACTGCTGACATTTACGGAGGTCGCTGAAAAAGTAAAGAGATTGACGTCATGATGCCAAATCCAAGCCACGGAGAAAAATGCAGCTGCCTGTGTCGCAACACCTGCAAGGTCAGTCACGTGACGCCTCGTCGTTACAGCGTTTTTTTTTTAGATGATAGTTTAACGACCAATGGGCCATAAGCAGCTGCTCGTCCCTAATTTAGGGCAACTGATTCCAGGGAAGGAAGAGAGCCAGTGCCATTAGACGAACACAACATCCAAGCCTCACTGGGATTCGAACCCGGATCCTTTTCAGACGAATGGTTATAAGCCAGCGCTTAGACCACTGCGCCACCGGGGCAGCCGCTAGACCGCTCCTTTTTTTCATTCTTCTGGTAGACGGCGTAGAGTTCAGACTTGTTTTTGTAACCCAATATGGATTTAATACTGGAGCAAACAGGAGATATAAATTTTTGTGTGCGCTTGAATAAAGCCGCCACAGAAAGGCACGAAAAAGTTCAAACATCATATAAGGAAGATGCTTTGTCCCGTGCAACAGGTTTTGAGTGGCACAAGAAATATTTGAATGGTGAAGAGTGTCTGAAAGATGCACCACGCTCCGGTAGGCCTTCGACATCGACTAATGAGGTTAATATGTCAATACCATCGAGACACTCGTGCGAGAACAGAGACGCACGAAATGATTCAGACATCCTACAAGGAAGATGCTTTGTCCCGTGCGGTGAACGGCAAATTCGTACCTGGGAGATTGGTACCCTTCTGTTGCTAAGACGTTACGGGGACATATAACAAATTGCCGTCAATTTGTAGATCTTTTAAAGCTATGGTGTTGGGTGGTACAGTTGAATCATAATAAGACTGATTCTATTTCAGGAAAGGGGGTAGGGTGGGATTTCTTTTTGAAACAACATAATCATAATATGACTGATTCTAATTCCGAAAAGGGGGCTAGGGTAGGATTTCTTTTTCGCCCGTTTCACACACGGGGAATTTTTCTGCCGAAGCAATAAAACCGTCCCACAGTGCAGCTTTTGGAAAGCTATTTCATTTGCTAGAACGGCGGAAAAAATACCTGAAGGATGAGCTTCCCTATCAGTGGTTCTTTGTTCAACAGCATTTGTTCCCCATCCCCTCACATAGGAGGGATTGTTTTATTGCACTAGCGGACGATCGGCTGGTCGCCTGTGTGAACATCTTGCCTTACAGCTACGTTTCTCTTAATCTGGACGGTATTTTCGCCATCCGGTTTGTAGCGAACCCCTTGGATGCTGTGTGGCTTGGAAGCTCTTTTTAGGGATAGGCGAAATTCAAGAAGGTTGTTAGCAAATTTGAATCGGCCGTGCTGATATTCATAAGATTTGCATGCCAAGTTAAAGCTTTTATAATTGCGTTCATGATCTTAACGTTTACATAACAAATCAAATTAATAATGTTGCACCTTTGCTCTGCCATGAAACATTAACTGCAAGGCAGTAGGCCTAGGCTTTTCTAGCAATTTTTGCATCCGCCTTGCTCAGATTCTGAACGTTTACATAACAAGTCAAGGTTATAGTACTGCACTTTTACTTGGTCACAAAACATTAATTGCAAGGCCCTACGCCTAGGCCTTTCTAGGAATTTTCAATGAAACTTGGTAGAGTAAAAACTGTTTAAAAGGCCTAGGGCGTATGAATTAACATTTGGTGCCTAAGTAAAAGCGCAATAGCAATGAAAAAGCCTTCCAAAAACTTGACTTAGTATGTAAACATTTAGAATATGACATCGGTAGAATAAAAACTGTTAAAAGGGCCTAGTCGTAGGTAAGGCCTATGAATTAATATTTAGTTCCTAACTAAAAGCGCGCTATTATAAACTTGGTTTGATATGTAAACCTTTTGAATATGAAGGTGATTGATTAAAAATTGTTAAAAAGGCCTAGGTGTAGGTCCTGTGAATTAATTAAGTAAAAGAGAAATATTAATAACTTGAATTCTCAGTAAAGGTCAGGAAACGGCAATCTTTATGCTTCCCCACACCCTTAAACTATTGTGGCCAGTTGCCCTATAGTCGTATGTACCAGCCTCAAAAGAAAGACAAACAAAAGAGTTCATCCCGTCGTTAGACACCTTGAAAAACTGCCACACATTCGAAGTGCCCTTCGGAGTAAGAGCGACTTGTGCCCGGCCCCTTAATGAAAACATGTGGGAGTTTTCCGGTGTGGCGGTTTATAATGAATCGAATCTTACATGCCATTTTATGTCAGTAAGAATATCCTGTTATCATTCTATGCCACTATAATAACTCCTACACTTTAAGAAATCTAGTACGAAATGCAATTTGTGTACATTCCCTTATATAAGGCGTAGGAGTTTTCTGCGGTGTGTTTTGCTAACGGTGGAAAAAGAATAGGAGTTTTCCGCCAAGAGAACAGCTGTTCAACAACGACAATCTAAAATTCAATTTTAGGAAAATGCCGTCATTGCTTCAATTTGCGAAATAATTTACGAATTTGAAGGGGGAAATGTATTGCAATAGATAGAAGGGGTGAAGATGATGCTAAATCCTGAAATCCAGGCATTAAAACTGAACAGGAGGGGATGAAACTGCATGGGTACGAGTTTGCCGGGTACCAGTTTACCGGGTAGCAATTTGCCGCGTACTAATCTCCCGGGATCCGTCCCGTGCAAGAGGTCTTTTAGTGACACAAGAAATTTGTGAATAGTGAAGAGTGTCTGGAAGATGAGCCACAATCCGGTAGGCCTTCGACATCGACTAATGAGGTTAATATGTCAATACCATCGAGGCACTCCTACGAGAAGACCGCTGAATGACCATTGAGGAGGCTGCTAATGTGATGCAGATGTCCATTCGTTCCGTTGTTGATGTTGTGAGAAACCTGGTTGGGGTATACCGAAAAGTCGCTACAAAATGTATTATCCACTTGCTCACATATGAACACAAGCCAAATCGTGTAATCACTTGTCGCCAATGAAAGGGCCGACTACGACGTGATCCACACTTTTTGGATCGAGACGTCACATCTGATGAGACATTTTTTCACCATTTCGATCCAGAAACAAAACAACAGAGCACCCAATAGAAACACCTACAGAATCAACCATCCAAGAATGCAAAGGTTCAAGCAAGTGCAGGGTAAGTGACGCACCTGGTTTCGTTTGATAAAAAGGTAATTGTGTATGGCCACGTTGTTCCACAAGGGAAAACTGTTAGTGGTGCCTATTATGCAGTTATCAAAAGTCGTCTAAAGAAAAAGAAAATCCTCAAAACGCCCAGAATATGCACAAACTGGTTGAATTTTGCATCAAGATAATGCCCCTGCATATCGTGCTTTGCTTACACAGCAGGTTTTCCAAGATCGAGGCGCCGCCCCGGTGGCGCAGTGGTCTAAGCGATGGCCTCTGATCATTCGTCCGAAAGGGGTCCGGGTTTGAATCCCGGTGAGGCATGGATGTTGTGTTTGTCTTACGGCACTGGCTCTCTCCCTTCCCTGGAACCAGTGACCCTAAATTAGAGACAGGTGACTGCTTATAGCCCATTGAGTTGCTCACGGTGGTCGTTAAACCTCCAATCAAAAAAAAAAAAAAGTTCAAGGCATCGGAAAGATGGGGCCCCCTCAGTATGCACCGGACCCGGCGCCGTGTGGCTTCTGCCTATTTCCGGAAGTGAAGAAGCAACTTCGTAGTCGTCAGTTTGCATCAAATAATGAAATGAACAATGCAGTGACAGGTATTCTGAACCACTTGTTGAGAAAGGGTTTCGAACACAACTTCCGGAAGTGCATTGAAAGGTGGGACCGGTGCGTTCAGGAAGAGGAAGAATACTTCGAAAGTATGTAAGTATGTTTACTACATTACACTTCTACTCAATGTAAAATCAGGCCCGTTACTTTTTCAACGATTCTCGTACGTATTGTTGAGATATCAAACGTCTGCATATACAGCAATCTCAGCACGCAACTCGAGCTTCACTGACATTCGTTACACGTCTCGCACAAGACCTTTTGTGCTTCATGTCGATATTTTTATCATATAGACATTCGTGAATCCGCTCATCGCATGATTTTATTAACCTTCTTCTAGCTTTTAATCCTGACATTTGGGCTGAATAAATACTGTTAATAAGCATCTCGTCATCTCATCACTCTTCCTTTCAACATGGTCAAACCTCGTCAGAATATTTGTCTCTACTTTATTAACAACATTTTGCTTCACGTTACGCATCCGCAACGCATCTTCGTTTCTCAATGATAATTAACATCAACCATTAGACATCTCTGAATTAACTGTACTTACTGTTCGTCAGCATAGTGTGTACAGTTAATTCAGAGAATTGTACTTACTGTTCGTCGGATGGAAGCACAGTTCGCTTCGGTTAAAAATCCGGTCGAAGAATATTCCGATGCTCTTAACATTCTGATGCTTGGGACTTTGACATCCTGGGTGGTGTAACGGTTCGCATGTTCGAACGGTAATCAGGAGATGCGGGTTTGATTTCCGCTCCAGCGCGGTAAAATATTCAAGTTTTCCGATGTGATTGATATTACGTGAAGAACAGTAATTACAGTCAATTCATAGATGTCTGATTGCTGTGTTAATTATCATGACGTATTTTCCTCATATTATGAGATAAATATTTCTTCCACACTTCATATTATATATGTATATAAACACTGGTGCCAGAAAAACTGGTACACCAATCTAATACTTAGTAGATCGCCCACGGGAGCTCAGGACTGCAGAAATACGACGGGGCATGGACTCCACTAGCTTCTGGAAATATGCTGTAGGCAATGCACACCATACTTCCTGGAGAGCGTTCCAAAATTCGGGTGTATTCCGAGGTCTTGGATTCCTGTGTTCGATAGCGCGTTGCATGGCATCCCAAATGTGTTCTATCACGTTCAGATCTGGTGACTAGGTTTGGAATGGCAACACCTCAAACTCAGATGAATGTTCCTCTAACCATAAGGTAGTGTCCCGACACTTGTGTGGAAGTGCATTGTCCTATTGTAACAGGCCCAACCCATCAGCATTAATGCAGGACATGAACGGGTGTACCTCGTCAGAAAGGATGCACACATAGCGTTGGCTGGTCACAGACGTTTGTAGACGTACCAGGGGTCCCAGTGCAGTCTAGTTGAACGCACCCCATACCATTACGGACCCCCCCAGCCGGTACACTTCCCTGTTAACAGGCGGGATTCATGGCTTCATGGCGTTTGCGCCACACACGAATCCTTCCATCTGCCCGATACAGTTGAAAACGCGACTCGTCAGACCAAGTCTACTTGTTTCCAGCCATCAAGTGTCCATCAGTGGCGGTATTGTCGTGCCCAAGCGAGGCGCATAGCTCTGTGTCGTGCACCCATCAAGGAGACTCGAGTTGGGCGTCGGCTCCCAAAGCCCATATCGTGCAGGGTACGTTGCACAGTCCGGACGCTGATGCTTGTTGAGGCTCCAGCATTGAATTCCGATGATACCTGCGAGAGTGTTGCACGCCTATCGCGTGAAACGATTCTTGACAGCCGACGATGGTCACGTTCACCCAATGTCTTTTTACGGCCACACTGGTATCGTAGGTTGTAGCTTTTGCCGGAATTCTTGTAGTCACGGTACACCCTTGCAATGGTCGTCCGTGAAAATCCGAACTTCTTTTCTAACTCCGAAATATTATGGCCCATCTCACGAGCGCCAACTATGACACCGCGTTGAAAATCGCTTAAATCGTTATTACTTGTCATTCTCATGCCGAAAACAGCTCTGACAGCTGGCAAGGATGTCTATCGCTTTATATACGCACTGGCGGACGCAACCGAGTACGCGCATAGGTGACGTTGCTATGTATTTTGCATAAGCTCGTCTGTACCAGTTTTTTTCTGGCACTTCAGTGTATATATATCCATTCTTCAACATGATCAGAAACTGTCTCGCCACAATCCACCCCACCCTGTAAGTGGCGCTTCTATCCAGCGCACAAGCGCCTTCTGTGCGTTTTCTCTAGTATCCAGATTTCATTGTCGTGTTTTAGAATACACTCTAAAAAATAGGTGGGGTGAATTAACGCGAAATTTCTGAAAATGACGTGCAGCAAAGTTGCTGAAAGGTGTCCGTTATTTAACGGAATTTCCGTTTATAAAAGTTCCCGTTTCTATTTTAACTTATTTGACAGGTTTTTTATAGTCACTAATTTCGTTTATTTCAGTAAAACCCGCTTTGAAATTTCCCTTATTTTATACTGATATTTTGCAAAATCTCCGATTTTGACTTTTTCAGCCCTTTGCTTTTCTAGCGTACTAAGCCCTTTTCTTTCGCTCCTAGGAGGGGGGGGTTAAGCCAGAGTCTTCCTGAACGAGAAGCGTGCGTGCTACCTTTGCACCACGTAAGATCTATCAAGTATAATGTAGAACTTTAATTACTGGATGAAGAAATGTTTTTTGTTATTTATGTAGGTGAATTAGTCATTTTATTTTCTGTTGGAGCTTATTATTTTTCTGAATAGGTTTGTAGTAATTTTATTTTTTCTGTAGGAAGACTTTTTACAAATTACGTATTATTTTAATCGTGATTTTCTAAGCAACAGAATGCTTTTGAATTTGAGAATTTTTTAAACTGACAATTATCTTTAAGAAAAGATGAAATATACTGCTTTATAGTATTATTTCGCAAAACTCCGAAATGTAAAATTTATTCTTGCTAGCTATAACAGCTTCTGTCTTAAGAGGTTCACAAACTGATATATACAATCACCAGTAAAATAATTTATATACCCAGTTTTTACGGTAACATAATATGCAACAGCCGGTGCTCAAAATGGGGCCGATCTCGCTACAGAACTTCAAAATCAGTTCCTCCAATAGGAAGTTTAATAGTTAATCAAATCTCAAGTATTCCAGCGAATTGCTCCTATTATGGGAAAGTTTCCGTCATATGCATACGGAAAAAGTTAGAATATTATTTTCCGTTAATATGTGAAAGGAATTGTATAAAGGGGTTTTAAAATTCTGAATTTTCCGTTAACACATCTTAAAAACGGCTATGTTCGATTAATACACGAAAGGAATTGCGGGGAGATTTCTCAAAAATTCAGAATTTTCCTGGCGTACAAAAACTCGACGAAATTCAGTTTTTTCCGGTCATTTCCCGGGGAAAAAACTGAATTGGTTGTATCAGAAATATGCTTCGTTAATTCACGAAATAATTGACGGAAAGTGGCTAGTGATTTTCAGAATTGATTTTACAACGTAGGAACAATTGCAGTTCATGCAGAGCTATTCTAAACTATTTTGGGAACCCAGCATCAATCCTGTGAAATCGTCCTAAGACAACTATAACTTTCAAAGATGAGTTCACTCACAAACTAATTTTACCATCTAATCTGCTGTCTCCATCAAACATGCTTCAAAATATACAAATTCATTCACGTGGTCTATATCTGTCCCAGTAAGATACATCTTGGATTTAGTAATACTAAAAGTTCCGCACTCACAAACCATAATTTTGATTTTTCTCTTATTGGATTTCATATAAATGTTTGAATTCCATATAAATTTCGTTTTTCCTGGACAACGTTCTATTTTATTCAGTTTTTTCTTTGCCAACAGGACTATGTCATCAGCATACAGCAATCTGCACACACGGATAATTAACCAAGACATAAACCGGAATTGTTTATTTTGGAATTAAAAATGCATGCGTCTATAAAGATATTAAACAGCCAAAGTGGCATTACACAACCTTTTATTTTAGAAATAATTATAATAATTTATTTAATAATTACCTATATTTCTTTACGGATCTATTTTGCTTTAGAATCCCACAGTATTCAAAATTACAGTAGATTTTAATGAAATTTTGCTTAAGTTTAATTAGTCGCTTCGCATAGAGCGCACCATTTTCGTGTTCTTGATATCACTTGCCATCCACTAAGGTTACTTAGACAGGTAATCATAACAGACATTGCTGCTTCTGGCGCATGCGCACTCATCGTGGACTTCTCGTCTGTGGAGGATACAGCAGAAAGCCTTGGCTGAACTTGCTACGGCTAGCGAGTTGTTTGGCGCACCCTCACGAACTACTTACATCAGGCAAGCAAACATCCCTCAAGATTTGTCTTCGTTCCATGTCTTTTAAGAAAGTTGTTTTTCTTTTTCACCGTCTTTTCAGTCGCAAAATTCAGAACATATAAATTACTATTGCATTTGTTATTTTATTCAAGAAAGTTATTTGAGGCACGTGAACAATAATATTACTTTCACTGTGCATTGTAATATGTCGTTTTACGCCGAGCCAGTGTATTTCGATAAGGCTGTTTTGCATAACACGCTTTGAGTTAAACATACGAGGGTTGTACCGAAAGTAATGCAAACGTGGTCATAACTTTTTTACTAACTCACAGAGGTCTTTCATATTGCACATGCTGATAGAGTAACTCTTTCTCTATACAAAGTTACTACTCAATATAGTCTCCATCACAAGCGATGCATTTGCGCCATTGTTAAACCCAACCCTCGAATCCTCTTTGAAAAAATTTAGGTGTGAACTGGTGTATCCACTTTGTCACAGTCACTTTTACCTCGTCTGTGTCATCAAATCGTTGCCATCGGATACTGTCCTTCTTTGGACCGAACAGGTGGAAATCGGAGGGCGCCATATCTGGGCTGTACGGTGGCTGGGCACCATCAACCAGCCTAATTTTCTGATCGCCTGATTTGTTGCCAAAGATGTGTGTGGTAGCGCATTGTCATGGTGAATGTGGATCCTTTTCAGATTCTTGTTCGGTCTCTTCCTCTTTATGGCATCTCTAAACTTCTTGAGTGTCTCAGTGTACTTCTCGCTTATCATGGTATGACACCATGTTCGAGGAAATCAAGGAGAATGGCACCCTTGTCATTAAAAAACAAAACCAAAACCCAGTCACAATGACTTTCAGTGCTGATCGCTAGCTCTTGAACTTCTTAGGCCTCGGTGAAGAGGTGTGATGCAATTCCATGGATTTATTCTTCGTTTTCAGGTCGTAAGTATACGCCCACGTTTCATCTACTGTCACGAATTCCGAAGAAAGACTCGTCTTCATTGGCTTCAAAGGCTTGCAGCAGATCAGAGAGACTTCCAGCCTTCTTTCCTTCAAATTGGGTATCAACTGTTGAGGTACCCACACCCTTCTCTCCTTCAAACTGGATATCAACTGCTGAGACACCCACTTTGCACACACTTTTCGATACTCTAAGTCTTTCCACCATCTTCTGTGTGGCATTGTGACCACAGTCCAGTTATGAAAACAAGCTCACGGATTGTGATTCGTCTCTCCGTGCGAATCAATTCATCCACTCGCTTGCCGCCCCGGTGGCGCAGTGGTCTAAGGCGCTGGCCTCTGATCATTCGTCCGTAAGGGGTCCGGGTTCGAATCCCGGTCAGGCATGGATGTTGTGTTTGTCTTACGGCACTGGCTCTTTCCCTTCCCTGGAACCAGTGACCCGAAATTAGGGACGGGCGACTGCTTATAGCCCATTTGAGTTGCTCACGGTGGTCGTTAAACCTCCAATGAAAAAAAAAAAAAAATCATCCACTCGCTTACGATTCGTGTCAGTGGTCGCAGACGATGGTCTACCACCTTGTGGCTTGTCTTCAATGCTGGTTCCCTCTTCTTTAACCTTCTTCATCCATCTGTGGACATTGCTCTTGTCAATGGTGCCATCTCCGTAGACATTCTGTAGCCTTCTGTGGATATGGGACAGCCTGCATCCTTCCTTCGTCAAGAACTTAACGACGGCACGTTAGTTCTGCTCGGAATCCATTATTTACCTGCAACGAAGAAGAAAGGTTACTATAGAGGAAGAGTTACTCTACCAACATGTGCAATTTGAACGACCTCTGTAAGTTAATAAAAACGCTATGCCCACTTTTGTATTACTTTCGGTATAACCCTTGTACTAAACACCGTCTTTTTTGGGGAGGGGCACCGTGATCCTCAGTGGACCGCAAGCAGTCGCCCGCCCATTTTGGGGGATATTAGTTCCAGGGAAGGGAGACAGGCAGTGCCGTAAGACAAACACGCCATCCATGCCTCATCTGGGTTCAAACCCTGGTCCATATCGGACGAATGAGCTGAAGCCAACACTTCCTACAATTCGACCATCACTTCGTCTTTCGTTTGATGTCTCTCTGTAAATGGCATGTTTGTAAATCTCGATTAATGCGTTTTACAAATGGCTTACACTTGGAAGCTTTACTCAGAATTTTTCAAATATACCTCAAGATCACGTGATGTACTACAGAGGTGAAGCAATACATTCTATCAAATCTGCAACGATACATTCTGTCGGTGTAATTTCGTCGGTTAGAACAACTGGCTCTCGAGCGAGAAGTCATGAACTCGATTGCCGTCGCCCACAGATTGTGAATTTACCATTGGGGGCCCAGTTATGAAAAATGTATCTACTGGCTGTAGGGTTCCTCGAAAATCTGTGATGTTTGTTTCACACATCGTCTGGAATTAATGAAAACATTCCTTCTTCGCTTCAAATAAAAACAAAATGAGGAGGGGATAATGTGACGTATTACAGAGCTGAAGCACGTGTCAAGACGACAAATCTACATCGATACATTCCGTCGGTGTGGTTTAGTCGGTGAGAACAGCTGCCTTCGGAGCGAGGAGGCCCGCTTCGATAATCGTCACTGACAAATTTGTGAATTTCGCACTCATTCTGATCGAATTCCTGAGTAGCGGCCAAATTAGTTTTTGTGACGAAACAGTTCTTAAAAACGCTCTTTTGGGATAAGAGTTTCATTGAATAAATAGCTGTAAAAATTTGTAGTGAAAATGCCGTTGAAAACATAATTTCGTCAAAGAATTTCAAGGAATTTATAAATGCAAACATTTCTGAAATTTTGGATCTTTCACAATAGCAGCTTCGGCATAAGAATTTCCGTAAATAAAGGAATGTAATACCACGAGCTACAAGGACTAATCTATGCTACTCTGGCTTTCATGTTCACTTTAAGGCAAATCGAAATGTTACTAGATGGATAGCATATATATAAATTTAAATTTAACGACCCTGTTTTAAGTATTTAAGGTTAAAAGCAATGACAAGTCTCTAATTTGGGGCAACTGGCCCCAAGAGGGCGGAGAGCCATCGTTGTGGTACAGGCGTGTTTTGCATTCTTCACCCACGGCTCTGTCCCGGGCTCATCTATAGGACGATTAGCCAGGATCCCGCGCTTTTGACCACGCAGTCACCCCAGAGCCGTATTTATTCAGGAATAAATAGTAATGTATAGGTTGGTTAAAAAGAATCGCATTTAAGGTGGTTCCACTTACAATCTCTGCCTTATGTTTCCAATGGTAAAACTTCTTTACATATTTTCTTCGCAATTAATGTATTCCCAAGGATGAAAATTTGCACATCGATAAAACTAACTTTAATTTATAGCATGGGATGCTCAATACTTGCTAAAACTAACCATAACCAAGCAATCTAACATTTATTTGTCTACTGACGCCATCAATGTACAGATCGCGCCATCTATTAACAGGTCTGAACATTACTCAAAGAAAAATGATTGATTTTTAATATAATTATGGTTATGTTTTAGCAAGTATTAAGTATCCCATGCTATAACTTAAAGTTAGTTTTATCGATGTGCAAATTTTCACTCGTGGGAATACATTAATTGCTAAGAAAATAGCACTACTTATCTAATAAGATCGCAAGAAATATAGGGGTTATTAGTAGTGCAGTGGCCAATTTAACCCCAAAACTAATGATTTTATTATACTATACTTTAATTCAGTCTAATATAATTTATTGTATATCTGTATGGGGATCGACTACCTTATATAATATGAAAAAACTTCAGTCGTTACAAAATAGATTCATGAGACTATTACAATTTAAATTACAATATACTCCATTTTCCAATACAGTCTTTCAGGCTAGACTCAGTCCAAATGATTTTAATATACTAACTATTCAACAATTGCATATCTATAGTAAAGGTAAACTGATGTTTTTGAGAATTAAAAATGGTTATTACCATGATTTAATTACAATAAATACTCACAGTCATGATTATTCCACGAGACATAAAACAACATTAATCCCTATGTTTCCACTAACAGAACGATTTAGATCATTTGTTAATTATACTGGTCCGGCATTATAGAATACATTTCCTACTGATATTGTATCACTTAATAATATTCATATATTTAAACAAAAACTCAGGTATTTCTTACTGACCAAAAGCTCATAATGTATTATTACCTTTATTAATTTATAGTACCACCCTAGCTGTGTTTGATATTGTGTGGACTTGACTTGTTTATGTTTTTTTTTTTTTAATTTTTTTTATTTTCATGAAAATGTTGATGCTTTGGGAGAAGAGGGCACGTCAGGCCTATCAGGCATTTTCCCTCCTCATTCCCTGTTGTTACAAAAATATAATGTGTGCTACATATTTATGATTACGTAATACCATGTCTGTAACAACTAAAATGCAATAAATGAAATGAAATGAAATGAAACATTAGGCCGAGATTTTATGTGGAACCACCAAGGCATCCGATTCGCCTTGAAGCTGGCATAAGGTGGTGACAACGCTGACAAAAAGTAAATGGTAACTCACGGTTACGGATATCCTTCCTGAAAACCGTGGAATTTCAATACAAGCACCCTACATCGACACCATCATGAATAAAAGTGCACACGATCAGTTCAAACGGAACGAAATCGCGCAAATACCAAGGCCGTTCCATAAATACTGAGAGTAATTTTTCTTTGAGTTGGCAACAGTGCGAAAAGGAAAAATAAATACGCAGACGACTAACTGAATTAAAGAAGTATATATGGCAACAGATTTTAGCCGTGACAGACGATTCTGGTTTTGTAATTGCGCAGTTGTTTAAAGAACGTCTGCATTTCACCATACAGGTATGGAAGTGAGTGATTCAGAGTTAAGAAGTGAAATGCGTTGTGCGATAAAATATTGTTTATCGCACAACATTTCACTTCGATTTAATGAAAAAATGCTAAGCTAAATGTTTGGGTGAGTCAACGATTTTTAGACGGCACCATGATTAGAAAAAGGGCGTTTTCAGACGAACTAGCTCCTAGGCCTGGTAGACCTGAAAGTGTTAATACTTTCAGGTCTACCAGGCCTAGGAGCATACTGTTAACACTGTTTGGGTAATCCTGCAAGAATATCGACGAATGATGTGTGAAGACATAGCGGCATCAAATAATATTTCAAAAACGTCGGTTTTACGCATTCTACGCGACAAATTACTGCTGCATCGTGTATGTGGTACGTCATCACCTGACGAGAGAACAATTGTTAGCCAGAGTTTAGGCGTATGATGAGTGGAAAAAATGTTTACAAAGGATCCAAACTTTCTAAACACAGTAATAACTGCCGATGATACATGGGTCTACTATTTCGACCACGTCACGAAGTGCTCAACGAGTGTCTGGAAATACAAAGGCTCGTCTCGTCTGAAAAAGTCCGCCAAACCAAATCAGCTGAGAAGGTGATGATGATAATTTTCTTTGATCATAAAGGTGTAGTCTACCACCATGCCGTTCCTCTACAAATTACTGTCAATGCTGAGTATTACATTTCAGAGTTCAAGCATCTACTACGACACATATCGATTAAGCGACCGGAACTAGTGGGCAAGCGGAGCCCACACCATGATAACGCCCGCCCAAATGTGGCTGCTTGTGTTAAACAGTTTCTTACGAAATGCAGCATTGAAATCATTTCACAGCCTGCCTACAGTCCCGGCCTCGCCCCGTGCGATTTCTGGTTGTTTCCAACAATGAAGGAGAAGTTCCGTGGCGCAACATTCAGCACAGATGCTGACGTTATTCAAGCTGTACAGGGGTCGCTAAAGCAGCTTCCACAAAATGCCTTCGCCACATGCTTTGAAAAGTGGACTGAACGATGGGACCGTTGCATATCATCCGAGGAAAGATACTTTGAGAAAGAATAGCATATATTTTGCTGTATCCATATTTCTTCATTTTGTGTGATTTTACTCTCAGGTTTAATGAAACGGCCGTTGTAAGTAAGTTACGAACGTAGAAAACGGCCGTGCGGATGGGCGAGTGGTCTGAGGAGCCGAATTCTGACCATTCTCTCGAGGTTGCAGCGGGTTCACGTCTCGAAAGCCGCACGCATGGGTGGTGCGTCTGTCTTATGTTACTTTCCTGGAGCTAATGACCCCAAGTTTTGGGTGGGAAACTGCATGTAGTAGCCCTTAGACATTTTCTCTGGATACGGGCAACAAACCCCGCAGTTTCCGTCATCGAAGTTCCCCGCTGAAAACTCTCCAACGATTTGCCCTGTTTGGAATCAGACAGCTTATTCGTTTTGCCTCATGTGCTAGTTTTATTACCTCTAAAGAACTGACATCTGTTTTTCGCATCAGCTGCAGATATCCTTGACTATACTCCAAGTGAACCTAAGAGTGTACCTCTGTGGCAGATTCTGAACAGAAGCTTCCTTCGCTACGAAAAGTAGTTCCTATTGTTTAGAGCGAAAACCAACAGATTTATTGCTCAGAATTTATTTTTAGTTTGTCTGCAGTTTATCTGTGAAAATGGCTATTGAAGATAGATTTTTTTAAAAAGGTACAGCGATTTAGAAGTAGATTTGAAATGAAAAATCGCACAGTCAAGTACCTCGTGCTTTCGGCCACTGAAAATCCAGTTGATTTTCTGAGGAAAGATCGGGAGGGAGGGGGTACAGTTGGAAGGGATAGAAGACTTTTCCAAACATTCGCAGCACATAGACAATCGGGAAAATGTAAGGGGTGTATTTAAGCTGCTGTAGAGCGGCGGGGGGGGGGGGAGTAAAGGACGATGTTCAGCTTCGGTTATATCATAAAGCCGTAAATTGTGTGTGTTGTGTGGGGGAGGGGGGATTCAGTGCGGCGGTAAAACTTGACAGGAAGGGCAGAACTTGGGTGTGACGCGGACTGATACCGTATTTTCGTTCCACACAAACGCTATGCTCTGGCTACTCTATCTTTCAAAATAATACACTTTTACGTTAACTTGGAGTAATTTTGGAAATTTTGGACTGGAAAATACACCCACGTAGCTCATAACTACACCCCACCTATTACTGCTCCCCACGTAACTCCTAACCAGCGAATTCTCAATTTGAATTGAGTTTGAAGTTATGATATCTGCTTTTCACTAGTTGTATTTTCCAGGTTTTTATATGTTAAAACAAATTAGGTTGAAAATTTTAACGGGCCCTGTCGATATATATCCTTTAGAAGCAAACAGAAACATCTGACATTGAGTAAGATCTAGCTCAGTGACAACTATTTAATCTTCATTCTTTTTAATGGTGTGAAACATCCGCTTGGAAGTGAATCCGAACATGTAGTTATTAAGTTTAAGTCTGAACGTGTGTTTGGCGCGAAAAAGATATTTTTTGGTAGATCAATAAATGAAAGACTGAGCTTCTCCTCTTGAGAGAGGAAAGTTGAGACAAATGAAAAGCGATGAAAGCAGAAAAGTGAAGAAAAATTGCAGAAGATTACAGGGTGTGTTCCTATAAATTAAGTGCTAGATTGGATAAGATTGTGTTTCACCTACTCATGTGTCTCGCCTGCAATTCTTCCTTTTCACTAAAGCAGCTGCTGTGTAATTAATTCCTATTTAAATATCACAGTGGAAAGATGCGAAATATGACGATCCCCTTTTTTGATGCAAACTGGAACAAACTTCGATATCTTTTTTTCTGTTCCTATTAAGGACTAAAATAGAAGCAACGTGGGTACAGAGTTAAAATTTTTCGGCTGGCGACGTCATATGCGTCTCTGACAATTTCAAAGCCGGTGTTAATCATTTTCGAATGGGAACCTTGGAAACGTAAGAAGTTGGAAAACATTTCCCTCAAACTCGGTCGAATTTTCATTACAAAAGAATTCACTCACTTCCTTTGTAGCAGTTTACTTACATGCTGTTTGTTAGATCTGTAACGCATTTGAAATAAAAAAAAAATGAAACTACCCGATGAAAAAAATGGAATAATCGTTTTATTTATTTCCGATCTCAATCTTCTTCATATAATTGACCAGAAGTGGGCGACCTATTTTTCAATTCAGCCACAAGTTTGACGAACGAAAAGTGAAATTTGCGGCACCATGTAAAAATTGAGATATATGTGGATTCAAATGATTTAAACTAAGTCACGTCGTTAAACAAGTTTATTAAAAACACGTACACTTTGACTTCTCAGTTACAACTGCCTCAGACGCAAATGATGAAAATTGCTCAAATTAAAAATGTAAGACAATTTAATGAGGAATTTGAAAATACTTGTGTCTGACAAGTTTCTTTTTTAGCACGTCGTTTGTAAAAAAAAGATCGTGCTTATGTTATCGGTTTGTCCGTCCGTCCGTCTGTACCCACGATATCTCTGCAACTATTAGTCCGATTTGAAACATTCTTTTTGCATTAGGAAGCTTGAAATATGCGAATGATGATCCTTTATTTCGTTTTTTTTATGATGTACAATTTTGCCGCTAGAGAGCGTAAATGCAGATGATGTCGAATTCAAAAATACGTTTTAATCCACATATTTGCTTCTAAACATCCGATTGAAAAAAATTTTTTATCTTTCGATTCCATTTATGTCGAAGAGTATTTTAGATATAGTTACTTTTTCAAATTACTTATAGATTTTCCGCTAGGGAGCGTAAAAGTAAATTACAATTTTCCAGATAACTCTTCTTCTAAAACTCCGATTTGATAAAAAAAAACTTCTTCAGCGGACACACCTCTTGATGGAAAATCTTTTGCATATAATTTCAAATTTTTGGTAAATAATACTTTGGCCACCAGGGGGCGTAAGGGTTAACTTTTGCTTCTGATATATTTACCATAAAATCTGAGCTTCTAAAATATCGATTGAAAAAATTCTTGCGTAGACTGATGCCACTTACATCGATAAACCTATTCGGAATATTTTCTTCTTAAAATATCCACAGTTTTTCCGAGAGGGGGCGTAGATGTATATCTTTATTTCGTCAATAGCTCTACTTCTACAAGTCCGATTTGAAAAATTTCTTCTTTGGTGGATAGTGTTTTCAGGGTGACATGTTTTTCATATAAATTCAAAATTTTCAAGTAATTCATAGACTTTCCGTTAGGGGGCGTTGAGGTGAATTGCGTTTCCCCCTATATCTCTGCTTTAAAATCTCCGATTTGAAAAATTCTTTCTGCACCGGATACAGCTCCTAGTGGGAAATCGTTTGCACATAATTTCTAATTTTTGTTAAAAAATGGTTTGGCCACCAGGGGGCGCTAATCTTAATTTCCGCTTCTGATGTATTTGCAGCAAAAAATGAGCATCTAAAATCTCGATTGAAAAAAAATTCATTTGTTGACCGATACTACTGATGTCGACAAACCTTTTAGGAATATTTTCTTCTTGAAATAATGCATGGTTTCTACGCCAGGGGGCGTAAATATATATCTTATTTTTGTCAATATCTCTACTTCTAGAAGTCCGATTTAGAAAATTCCTTCTTTGTTGGATAGTGTTTCCGATGCAAAGTGTTTTTCCTAAAACTTCAAAATTTTCAAGTAAATCATAGACTTTCCGCTAGGGGGCATAAAGGCAAATTTCGTTTTCTGCGTTATTTCTGCTTCTAAAATTCCGATTTGAAAAATTATTCCTGTATCGCATACAAGACCTGATGGAAAATATTGTTTACATAATTTCTAATGTTTAATAAGGAATGGTTTAGCCACCAGGGGGCATAAGTGTTAATTTCTGCTTCTGATGTATTTATAGCAAAATCTGGGCTCCTGAAAACTCGACTAAATTTTTTTTTTCTTGGACCCATACCGCTCATATGGGAAATCCTTTTGAGAATACTTTTTTCCTAAAATAATGCATGGTTTTTCCACCAGGGGACGTAAAGTCACATCTTATTTTTGTCGATATCTCTGTTTCTAAGAGTCCGATTTGAAAAATTCTTTCTGTGTTGGAGAGCGTTTCCGGTGCAGAATGTTTCTCATATAAATTCATGTTTTCTTAACACCAGTCTGCAACCAGAGGGTGTAAGCTCACGATTCCGTTTACAGCAATATCTGAGGGATTAAAAGCCCGATTGAAAAACTTCTTTCTTCTGTCAGATACTATTGTTCTCCATACCGTTTCCATTGACTTTGAATAGCTTTGATAAATTTAATTTGCGTCAGAACGAATTCAAAAGACGTGCTTATTACACCCGAAAATTCGGTGTCATCTTTCTTGTTTTTGTTTTGTTTGTGATTGAAAGTTTAACGACCATCGTGAGCAACTCAATGGGCTACCAAAAGCCGCCCGTTCCTATAATTTAGGGCCACTGGTTCCAGGAAAGGGAGAGAACCAGGTCTCTGAGACAGACACAGAATCCATGCCTCAGCACTATTTGAACCCGGACCCTTTCACGGACTGTTGGACACAAGTCAGTGCTTAGACAGGAAGCTGCAGTAGCATTGGCTGAATGTTTGAACTCCATGCGCATCTTCGTTCCCCCTCCTCATTTTCCATTTTGTTTCACTTACAAATCACCAACTTATTCGTCTCTCGGGAAGAAGTTAAAAAATAAGAGTGTTTAGTGTAAAGCAGAGAAACAGGTGAAAATCGTACCCACGAAAGAGGTTCAAACACTCGCTTAAAAACGTGTGTTATTAGACCTGTTCAAAGGTCGGGTCTAGACTCAAACTGAAGGTATAGAAATGAAACGAAGTGTTGAGAAATGGAGTGGAGAGGAGTATTCGATGGCAGTTTGGCGTCTATGACTCATTCAGAAAGCTAAATGCTTTCAATGATATACAGAAAATATTAAGTTACCACCAGCACACATGGCCAGGAAAAAGTTTATTTTACTGTGGGAGCTTACTAACTCAAATTCGCCACATTTTCATGAACAATTCGCCACTTGCGGCGATTGGCGAGAGGGTTGCTCATCCCAGTAAATGGCATTGATTGATACAGAGCTCGAATTCTTTGGCGGTTCGCTAGTCCACGACCACTAAAATCAAAATAGCGCTGGCCCAGTCACATTTTCGAGTGACGTCATTTATTTCATGAAAATGCCGTGGAAATTTGCTTTACCGTAAAAGGAAGTTACAAAACATTTTTAGATCATGATAGATATTGAGAATAGCTTGTTTAGTTATTGCTATTCTCTCTAAAGCCCAGTGGATTAAAAATACTTAGTTTGTGGATTGGTGAGAGAAAATCCCGAAGTGAAGCAATAACATCTCCAGGCAAGTACAAAAAACTCAGACTTGGCTATCAGCCAAACGTATTAACACCTTGGGAATATTAGGTGGAGAATACGGTATTTCTCTCACTTCAATGCAAGGAATGCTGAGAAATAAAGTGCGTTGTGTGTGTGTTGTAGCGGCATACTGGTATGTATCAGTTTAAAATGCGGCAACACAATTAGTATTGCATTTGTTCGCCACAATCAGTTGCATTCCATTAACTTGTGGCGTTACATCATCGGATGCGAGCCTCTACCTAAGGAAAAAAAAAGAAGAGGAAAGCTTGTGAATTCAAAATCATCCGTGATTAAAAATATGATTCAGATCGGCGATCACGTGCTTTTCAGCAGTAGTGGCGAAAACGTTTTAGTTGTATCCAGTACGAGTTTGAAGCAGACAGAATGTTTCGCTTACTTGAGGTGATACCGTTCCTTCAGTGTTGTCTTGGAGCTATATTCCAGCAGGACAATGCTCTGCCACATGTGTCCCGCAATGTACAAGATCTCTTCCATACATGGCAGAAAACGAGTCTTCCGTGGCTTGCACGTTCGCCAGATATGTCTCCAATCGAACATGTCTGGGACACGGTAGGTAAGCGACTTGCCCGTCAAGCTCTGGTGTCGCATAGAAGCAGTTCGGCACGCTATTCCCGAGGACGATATAAAAGCTCTTCCATTCAATGCCATTCCGGGTAGCGGCTGCTATTTTTGCTGGAGGTGGCTACACCAAGTTTTGAAGCGAAAAAATCTTGTACAGTTCTACAAATGTAATCATTTTTTTCGTCGTGAGGAATGTGTGTTATAGATTTCATTTGAATGGCGCAATTCTTTCTTGGTGCTGCAATTTTCACAAATAGTAGTGTGTGTTGTGCAATCATATTTGTACCACATTATGTAGTTAACTGGAAATTGAAGTTTATGCTTAACCGTATTCAGCTTTGAAGAAGAGCAATAAAATTAATACAGTGTTCACATTAAATGCATTGATATTTGCGTCATTTGTGGACCAGTAAGAATGGGTGCGGACCACGAGATTCTGAGTGAAGTATTTTTTCAAAATTCTATCACTACACTGCTGTTTCTTTTGGATAAGAAACATTTATATACAGAGTAAAACCGGATAGTCTGGTCTAACGCCGTGACTCGACCTGAAGAGCTGCACGTTTCGATTTCCAAACCCTCCCACGTCCACACAGCAAATGAAAGCGCGTCGCTCTGACACCACGGCGTTTCTAAGAGTCTCACCTTGACGTGACGCAGTGATTTTCCCGATTGCATCATCTGCTTCCGTTTTAGATTAACGTGTGCAGAACGTTTGTTATGACCTTCGTGGTTTTTCCATTAGGAGGCGTAAATTTAAACGGCGATTTCCCGGGTGGCTCTGTTTCAAAAATTCCAGTATGAAAAATTCTTTTTGCATTTGATAAAGCTCCTGGTGGGTAATGTTCTGCATATAATTACTAATTTCTGGTAACGAACAGTTTGGCCAGTAGCGGCATAAGTGTATTTTTCTGTTGCTTTTGCAGCAATATCGGCGCTTCTGAAAGCTGGATTAAAAAAAATTCTTTTGGCGTCAGATACAACTCCCCACGAGTGAACGTTTCAGAATACCTCCTGCCTGAAATAATGCACATTTTTTCCATCAGAGGACTTAGCTGTGCATCTTAATTTTATCAATACCTCTGCTTAACAGTCCGATTTGAAGAATCCTTTCATTGTCAAAGGGCGTTTCTGGTGCGAAATGTTCCGCATATAATTTAAAATGGTTTTAAACATGTAAGTGTGCCTGGAGAGGGCGTACGTTCACGTTTCCGTCTTCAGCATGTTAGCAGCAATACATGCGCGTCTACAAACGCCATTGAAAAAATCCCTTTAAGATGATGTAGTTAGGTACTACGAACCACAAAACCACTTTGTGTACATTAGCTGACAAAAATAATGCACAGTTTCCCTGCTAGAGGTCGCAAATATTTTATCTGTTTTTCTCAATATCTGTGCTTCGAAAAGTCCGATTTAAAAAATTCTTTTAACACCGGGCACCATTTAAGTTGTGAAATACTTTTCCTGTACTCGTGGAGTTTTGTAGTTCATAGTTCTGGCGCTAGGTAGTGTTAGTGTGTTTTTCTGTTTGAAGATGCATCTCCGCTTCTAAAGATCGATTTCCTTTTTTTTTCTTTTTGCCGTAGACCATTCGCCACAGTAAAGATGGGAAACATTATCGTGTTTAAATAATGTCAAGTTTTCCCGCTAGGGGTCATAATTGTCAAAGGCATTTTTTCGCTATCGCCTTTCCGGAGACGTATTAAAAAAATCTTTTTCCTTAGCATAGTTTTGCTATGAAGAATAATTTTTGCATATTTTCAACTTTCAATTATTCAAAATTGTTCCGCTAAGAGGGTGTAAAGTCATATCATGTCCTATGTATCTCTTCTGTTGATTTGAAAACCCCTATGATTTGATATCTTCCCTCAGCTGTGAGAAATCTTTTAGGAACAGTTTGCTCATTTTTGTAACTTACATTTCAGCCACTAGTAAGAGAATGTAGATCTTTCAACTTCTTGATTTTTTATCTGTAGTAAAAATTAGGTTGATTTTTAGTGGCTTCTATTGTCTATGAATAAATTTGAAATATTTAATACGTGCCTTAAATGATTCAAAAGACGTGCTCATTCCAACTGAAAATTCGATGTTATCTTTCTTGATTAAGAACACGAAACTTTCTTGGAAATTGAGCTCTTTATCTGGAAATTTTCGTTGCCAATTTCTTTAAGCCCCCAGTTTTTCTTCATAATACCAGATATTGCACAAGGTCATTGCGTTGCAAACCGTAATGAACTTTACAACTTTTATGAACATCTCAAACATTTATGGAATTTTGAGAGAACTCCACTCTCTTTTCCCAAGATTCAATATTTCAGATTTTACAAGCGTTGGATTATATTTTTTAGAAACGACTTTATCGCAAACAGGAGCTCATGCGTGATCAATAAGCTCTTTCTGTTTCCAGGTAAACGGAAGGAAACTTCGGATAAAAATCAAAAGAATCACTCGAAGGCGGAAATTTTTCTTTGGTCGTCTCCTATTTGTATTAAGCTCACTGATCGGATCTTTTCTCCTAAAACACACAAAATGAACAATAACAATTTAGTGCTGAATACGAGGATCTGCCATTCGTTATAGCTCTTCCAATTTTCTCGTCTGGTGGAAAACTTCTTTCAGAAAACAACTGTTTTCAGTAAACGTCTAATCAATAGCTAGCAAAACCTTTACGGTCGAATCTACTCTGCAGATTGTTGTAGACATCTGGGCATAGAAAACAATTGCTCCTCATGAAAATTGCTGGAAATTGAAGCAAAAATATCCTCAGGTGTCAGTATTGCAAACGCGAATTAACGTTTTTCCGGGCACTTGCACACCCGGATGCAAAATGTGGCTGCGTTTCTTGCAACACAGTACCAGTGCGCAAGAAATGTTTATAGCGTCTGATGATACTCCGATAACAACATGTGTCCGTTCACGGTGTCCTAGTAGTGTGAGGTGCTTATTTCGGGGAATTGGTTCGAGACGGGCCCAATTTCAAGTTGAAGAGGTGCTTCCAGCTAAAGTTACCCACGTGCCGGATCGGGCTTTTTCAGTTTAGAGAACAAAGCAAAGGGTTGGGTTGGGCTTTTTCCCAGACACATACGGCCGGGCCAAGTCGACCTATTCTTTTTATCGCAATAGTATAGAAAGAAAAAGTCGTGTTTCCCGATTTCCTGGCCTGTTTAACTGTTTCGCTGGCTTTACTTACTTCCGCGGCATAATCACAGTGGCGAGGAGAGGCACTCACACTGTTTTACCATTTGTAGGTATTAAGATGGTAAAAACCCTTTGGGGCTCGTTGACAACAAAAAGTTTCGATCTCGAGTGAAGTATGGTACGGGGTGTCTGCAGTGGAGTTGGGTGTGTGTATGTATATGTGTTTGTTTGTATGAGATAGTGGGACGTTCGACGAAGTAAATTTCTCTATCATTTGTCATGCCAGGGTAGGGATTCGAACCCCAACTCCCGGCTCCGTGACTCTGAGCGCTATCGACTATACTACACTGGCATGTGCTCTCACTGCTATCTGCCTTTATCTCGTGTGCTTCCTGCGGGACAAGTACTTCACATCCCCCTCCTCCCCCAAAAAAAGAGGAACGGTAGCACCCCCCCCCCACGGGTAATCCGGGACCATTTGTCGCTGTATTCAGTCATCCATTGAAGAACGCGCATTTGAGAAACCCCAGACAATTTGGTGTGTGGAACGTAACATCACACTGATTCATTTTTTCGAAGCACTGAAGAAGGGATTCTCATTTTTTCTATCTCGCGGTGTGGAAAGAACATCTCACCATTGCGAGCAACCTAACAGCCAGGTCATCCTTGAAATTCGGGCGCCAATATGACGAAGTAAATTTCTGCATCATTTTTTAGGCCAGGGGAGGGTTTCGAATCCCCAACTCTCGTCTCCGCAGCTCCGGCACACCACAGACGACATCGATCGTTTTTCCTAACCCTAATCCGTATAAGTATTGACTTTTGTAGTGTTACGGCTTGCTATTTCAGAGAAAGAAATATTTTAAATGCGCGCTTAGTCTCTCTCTCTTTCTCTCTTTTACTTAATATTTTAAGGTTACATTGAACAAAATATTTTGAATAATACAGTGGATCCCGCTTAAGAAGTTTTCGTCGGGACAAAGCGATGTAAACTTCTTAAGCGGGAAAACTTCTTAAAGGGGAAGTGTCTGATTGGGTTTTGTAAGACTATAGCGATTAAAAGTGTTGCATAGATTAAATCCAGAAATTACATTTTAGTTAATTTTAAAGTAACAAAAAATTTCACAACTAACCCATTTAAACTTGAATATGAGGATTGAAAGCTACATTTATTATGCTACAGGATTACAAAAATACTTATCTAAAACCGTTTGTTTCTTCCTTTCTTCCGCGATATTCACAAAGTACGTATCCATTTCCCTGAAATTTCTCATTATGTCCGCTGGAACACGTTCGTGGCTTTCAATAAAACGGCCGAAAAGTTTCTAATGCTTTACCAGCTTCAGCTGAAGTTGAAATTAGCCTGCACTCATCTTCTTGCGCTTCTGTATCATCGTCCTCTTGTGTTTCGATGTCCCCAATACGTCGATATTTTGCCTTTCAAAAGTGGGAACATCTTTGTCAACGTTTACAAACTCTTCAAAGGAAGATTTGAAGTTTAGTTCCTTTTTTTGCAATCTTTCCGAAGCTTCATTGTTGTCATGACTGTTTTCTTCATCAGAAAAACTAAGCTCATCCGCGTTGAAACCAACTCTACTGAAGCAATTTGTGATCGTTGAAGATGATACCTTTTCCAACGAAGAAACAATAAAATGCATAACATCTAATAAATTCAATTTCAGTGTACATCTGGTGTAACTTGAGTCTGGTTCAAGCTTCTGCAGTAGCCAATAAACTAAACGTTTCCTGTAGAATTGTTTCATGGTTTTAATCATGCCTTGGTCCGTTGGTTGTAACATTGAAGTCGAGTTAGGTGGCAGGAAAACTACTTTTACATTTTCCAGATGACCCATGTTCTTTGGATGGGCTGTGCAATTATCCAAAAATAACAAAACGTTTGTATTTTTTTGCGCCATTTTCTTCTGAAACTCCATTAAGTCTTTAAAAATCTGAACTGTCATCCATGCGTTTTTGCTACTTCTGCAATTGCATGGAAAAGTTTTCGCATTTTTGAAGCACCTCGGATTCTTCGATTTTCCAATGACCAATAAAGGCAACTTTTCTGTTCCATCCACATTATTCCATACCAGAACTGCCAATCTTTCTTTATTTATTTTGACTCCGTGGCTGCTATCTTTTGTGAAAAGTATGTCTTGTGAGGAATAAGGTTGTAAAACAAAGCACAGTCGTCAGCGTTGAAAACATCTTTTGCTTCGTATGCTGATAACAGTTCTGGTAAAACATTAGATTTCCAATCATCAACTTCTTCGACGTTGACACTTTTTGATCCTCCACAAACAGTTTTATAAATCAGTCCTGCTCTTTTCCTAAAACGGTCTATCCGTCCATTGGAAGGATTAAATTCAACATTTAATTTCTTGGAAATCTCTTCTGCTTTCTCACAAAGAATTGTCCCGTTGATCGGAATGTCAGCGTTTCTTGCTTGTTTAAACCACACAAGAAGTTTTTCTTCGCCATCTTCGTATTTACTCTTGTTAATCTTTTTGATTTTTAATGAATGGGAAGCATTTGCAAGCACAGTGTCCCGTTTCGCCACTATACCGTTGAGAGTTGTAACGGGTAAATTCAGTTCTTCTGCTATCTGCACCCAAGAAATGCGGGTTTTCATCCATTTTCGTAATAATGTTTTGTTTCTCAACCACAGATAAAGCTTTTCGTTTGATGCCTTTATACGCCATATTTCTAGCTACGCATTTCAACAATAAAACTAAACGTTTAACTCCACGTATGCGAGGTGCAACATCTAAGCCTAACTCTGACAGAATGACTAACTTTCAGCAGATGTTTCCTTTCCCAGCCTTTCCCCAGTCCCAAAGATAAGGCGATTGTGATACACGAAGGGCAGACGCAGAAGAAGTGTGGAGAGTAAACATGGCCCCCTACGTTGACCGTGGGAAGCCGGCAGGGGCTTCACTTACTGCATGTATGGGGAGAACAAAGAAACGCTTCCTCCCAACTTCTTTGACATGTACTTATCGGCTGGACGAGTTCCAAAATCGTATGTTTTTACTTAGAAACTTGTGGCACTTACAACTTCTTAAGCGGGAAAACTTGAAACATCGTTACTTCTTAAGTGGGAAAAATTAACATTAGCACTATGGAAAAAAATCGGGACTCTAAAAATGAAACTGCTTGAACGGGAAAACTTCTTAAGTGGGGTCCACTGTATATCACTTCATTATTTAACTTTCAAAATTTAATAAAATACAGTAGAAAGACAAAACAATACAATATGACACATCATGGGCCACAGCCGGACCTAAATAATAGCTGCAATTGACGGGCCTGGCCTTAAACGCACGGGCTCGAGTCAGCCCAGGCTCACAAAATAAGCCCCGGGTAGACCTCCACTTACAGATTTCAATGATACTGCGATAACAACATCAAGTAATCACATGATATCGGAACATCATTAGCTTAACTTCGGATCATTCGTCCGAGATTGAACCGGGTCGGAGTTCAGAAAGTTGTTTGCAGCTTCTAATGATATTTGACAACAACATAAGGCCGCTTCGGTGACCTGGTGGACTGTAGTGTTGACTGCAGGTAATTCATTCAAGATGTGCCCGGGTTCGAGTACAGGCGGTGCTTGCAGCATCTAATGATACTCCGATAACAATACTGCTGCCTACGTGTCCGGGTTATTTGAGGTGCTGATTTTGTGTTATTCGTTCGAGATGTGCCCGGGTTGGGGTTAAGGAGGTGTGTACAACGTTTAATGATACCCGATAAAAACATATGGTTACCGACTGGTCTGAGGTATTGACTTCGTGTCATTGGTTCAAGATAGGCCCAGTTAGAGTTCTGGAGGTGTATACAGCATCTAATGATACTACAACAACAACATATGCCTGTCTCGGTGTCCGAGTGGTCTGAGGTATTGATTTCATGTCATTCGTTCGAGATGTGCCCGGATTGGAGTTCAGGAAAATCTAATGATACCCGATAACAACAACATATGGCCTCAGCAATGACCGAGTTGTTAGAGGTGTTGACGTAGGCAGTTCGTTTTAAATGTGCCCGGGTTCAAGTACAGGAGGTGCTTGCAGCATCTAATGATACTCCGATAACGATACTGCTTATAATGAATAAAGTTTTCCGCTGGACGTGTATTGCAGGGAAGTTTACGTTAAGTCACGTTAGGGTTATTGGAAGGTTACTTGACGTAGCTAAAGTGTACCTAATCTTCAAAGTGCTAGAGGTTGTTTAGGTAAGACTCGCACGTGTAATAAATTCATTGAATATGGAAATTCTTTTTATTCAGCGTTCCTCATTATCTTGACAACCAGTACTATAACTTCGGTTTCAGTACATTAGTACCTTGAAGGCTCCTTATTAGAGCGGTAAACACAATATACCCTGGACTGAATGGAGACACTTAATGAAAGAGACTTAACGGCCTGACAGAGGTCTGACAATAATATGAACTGAGAAAACGTACTCACTTTAAACCTTTTATTGGAGAACTCCTGGCATTATCAAACACACTCTCAACAAATCACACTACTACTGAATATCCGAACTTTCGTAGAATCGCATAACAATAATGAAGAAGAACCTATCACATAAAACGAAGCTCTCTTGGTATAGTTGAGCGCGCCTATATATACTGCATACCACCACGTCATGACTTACACTCGTTGCCACATATCATTCACCGGGAGAAATAACATCTCGTTAAGTGAGAAGATAATTTGCATAGGAAAATAAAATAACAAGAGATAGTAAAATCAAAAGGAAACTGAATCTAGAGTATACGTTACATGCTGCCTAGGTGTCCGGGTGATCTGAGGTGCTGATTTTGTATCATTCGTTCGAGATGTGCCCGCGTTGGAGTTAAGGAGGTGTTTACAGCGTCTACTGCCACCAGATAACAATACATATGGCCGCCTCTGTAACCATCTGGTTTTCGTGTCATTGATTCAAGATGAGCGCAGTTGGAGATCTGGAGGCATATGCTGTTGTCGGCATATACCTCCATATATGCCGACAACAGCATATACCTCCATATATGCCGACAACCGCATATACCTCCAGAACTCCAACTGTAGTAATAATACTACGACAACAGCATATGGCTGTCTCGGTGTCCGAGTGGTCCGAGGTATTGATTTCATGTCATTCGTTCGAGATGTGCCCGGGTTCGAGTTCAAGAGGATCTAATGATGCCCGATGACAACAACATATGGCCGCTTCGGTGACCGAGTTGTCAGTGGTGTTGACTTCAGGCAATTCGTTCGAGATGTGCCCGGTTCGAGTTCCGGAGTTGCTTACAGGCTCTGATGATACCCCTATAACAACATACGGCTGCCTCGGTGTCCTAGTGGTTTGAGGTGTTGATGTCGTGACATTCGTTCGAGATGTGCCAGGGATGGAATTCAGGAGGTATTTACGACATCTAATAACACGGTATCTGGGCCGTTAATGCCCACCAGATGGAGACGTCTCCGTTGTTGAGCCCATTCTACGGATATTTGATGCCAGGAGCTGACAGATAAAAGCGCATAGCGCCGTTGATTGTTGGCCATTGTAGCGTAAGACGAACGCACTCGACTAGATATTGGGAGATCTGGGTACGGTCCCAGCTGTGGTCAGATAACAAATTTTTGGTTGTTATGTGTTGATAAACTAGTAAAGAGCGATGTCTTTGTTTATTCACTGACGCCACGTATTTAGAAGATTTTCACTAATGATACCCGATAACAACATATGGCCGCTTCGTTGACTGACTGGTCTGAGGTACTGACTTCGTGTCATTGGTTCAAGATGGGAGCAGTTGTAGTTTTGGAGGTGTCTACAGCATGTAATGATACTTCGACAGTAACATATGGCTGCCTCGGTGTCCGAGTTGTCTGTCGTTTTTATTTCGAGCCATTCGTTCGAAATGTGCCCGGAGTTCAAGTTAAGGAGGATCTAATGATACCCAATAACAACAACATATGGCCGCTTCGGTGACCGATTGGTCTCAGGTGTTGACTTCAAGCAATTCGTTCGAGATGTGCCCGGGTTTGAGTTAAGGAGGTGTCTATAGCATCTAGCGAAACTCAAACAATAAGAAATGTTTGTCTTTGTGTCTGAGTGGTCTGTGGTGTTGGCTTTGGGTAATTCATTCAAAGTGGGCGCGAGTTGGAGGTCTCAATGCCGCATGGGTGGTGTGCGCTTATGAGGAGGCACTGGAATCAATGTCCCCAAATTAAGGATGGGTCAGTGCTGACAACTTTCCTGAATGTCATGGCGGTCGTTTAATCCCGAAACAATCTAAAAATTAAGAATATACGACATGAAAAGATGAAAACCGGGTGTTCAAGTGGTCAGAGGCGCAGGCTACTGGCCAAACGTCTGAGTTGGTTTCGCGATTGCATCCTGAATGAGGCAAGGGTGGTATGGCACTGACTTCGGAGCGAGTCAGTCTAGCTTATAGCCTTAGATGCTCACCGGGGTTGCTAAAGAATCAGAAAAGTGACCGCTATTCTTTGAGAAATCCTAAAGAAAGAAATGCCATGTTGGATGATATCGAATGTCCGGTTGAAATACATGTCTTTTGACAAAGATCGTGAACCTGCTGTGATAACAGTCTTTCAAGGTATCTTTTCCAGTTCAGATACCAGCAGTTCTTTAATAACACTGGACAACACCCAAATTGAATCTGATACAAAAGTAGCTATTTTTAATTGAATAACAAGGAACTGTACATCAGCTATACCTAAAATAGTATAACTATGCTACATCCAAAGTGAAAATCCTCCAAATACGTGGCGTCAGTAAATAAACAAATACATCAATCTTTCCACGTTCCAGAAACACACAGAAACCTAATAATTGTTATTCGGTCACCGCCGGGGAATTAAATCCACGGATCTCTCGATATTTAGCCGAGCGCGTTAGCCTTACACCACGGTGGCCAACAATACACGGTGCTATGTGTGTTTTTAAGTCAGCTTGTGACATCATAAATCCGTAAGATGTGTTCAGCTACTGAGACGTCTTTATCTGGTGGGCATTAACTGTACTGGCTGTGGATTGTTGGCCACCGTGGTGTAAGGCTAACGCGCTCGGCTAGGTATCGAGGTATTAGTGGATTCAATTCCCCGGAGGTGACCGAATAACAATTTTTCGGTTGCTGTGAGTTTCGGGAACGTGGAAAGAGCGATGTATTTGTTTATTAGCTATGCTAATAATCCGAATTTCTTGGTGTAGAATAGAAAGCAAAGTTTCTAAACTATCGCACATCAACCAGATAGTTTTTTTAGGGAAGGTAGACAGCAAACAACAGACTGAAGGTAGAGAGCAATGCCGTTTGCTATCTACCTTCCTTGAAAAAAACCATCAGGTTTATGAGCGAAAGCTTAGAAACTTTGATTCCTATTCTACACCAAGAAATTCTGATTACTAATATAGTTATACTATTTTAAGTAGCTATTTTTAACTAATTTGGATATCCTGATTTCGAATATGAGCTCAAAATCGTGAATTAGCTCAAGTTCTCAAAATACCGCGGGGGAGGGGGTCAGTGGAAATGGGTGGCCTGGTCTTCACCAGAAGTCCGATATGTTGAGCTCGTGATTCTTCACAAGAACAACAACCAATCTTTATTTCCGATTCTGAAACAAATCTGTTCCCACATTGATAACATATCATAATACATGTCAGTGCATTTTCATTGAAATCACTTCAAAATTTCAAAAGTTATTATAGAGAAGGCATTACTTTCAGGATGACCTTTGTATATAGGCTTTGATTTTTGCAAAGAAATAAAATATATTATAATTTGTAAAGCCATTTTTTCTTTAGTCGCCAGTTTGAATTGAGGTAAATCATTATTAAGGAATATCTTATACTCCTCCAAAGCATAAATTTTACAGTAATATTAAGGCTTTTGAAATTTCATTTTTACCTAGAAGACGTATAACCGAGTTACCACTGTATTACGGAATGGATACAGAAAAAATTGCAGAAGGAAATTGGGGAGACCTTCCTCCAGTAATAGACTCAGAATAATTCATGAAGATTAATATGTGTATGTCAATAATCGGATCAATTTTCTTTATGTATTAAATTTTTATGTGCTTCGCGAGCTTTGACAGGCTGTAGCATGGGAACGAAAACTTGGAGTTTCCACTGTGATTTAATTAAAAGTACAATCTTTGCAAAAATAAAAAACGAAACAAAAATCGAAAGACACGAGAAAGTCGTTCGATCCTGATGAAACTCCGCATGCAAGTACCGCAGGGCCAAATATGCAAATGATTAAAAAATTACGACCAGTGACTAAATAATGGCCCGCCACAGCGCATTGAGAAGGGCCAAGAGCAGAGATAATCGTGACAGCAAATTGCCGTTGCATTATCCTCCACTGACTGTGTGAGGATGCTTCGACGTTGGATCCGTGAACAATACGAGCAGTTGAGCGAGTTTGAGAGAGGGCGTATAACTGGGCTGAGAGAAGCCGGTTGGTGAAATCGCAGATTCGCCCTGCATTTGGGTCGGAGCGACGTGGCAATTGGACGATATTGGCGCCAATGGGTCGAGTTTTTAAAGTATTACCCAGCGGCACGCAGTCAGTGGACGGCCGAGGGCAACGACAGAATGCGAAGATCTAGCGATTGTAAGAGCCACACGAACAGAACCGAATTAGTCGCTCTCAACCATCCGTACCCATGCGGCGTCGTCCACAGATAAGAAGTGGCCATCAGGACCCTTGCCAGACGACTTGTGGTACGGGGACTACATTCCAGGAGGCCACTCTGCCACCTACCACTGACCCCTTGCCAGACGACTTGTGGTACGGGGACTATATTCCAGGAGGCCACTCTGCCACCTACCACTGACAAGCGAGCATCACCGGCACCGGTTGCAGTGCTGTCGGGCCCGATCAACGTGCGATAGTGTCCAGTGGTGAGTCACGCGGTTTGCACTTGGTGCCGATGACCAGTGCATCACTGGAGACGAGTCACCCAGCGCACGGATCCTGCCTTTACCGTGGAACGGCACACGTCTCGCATACCGAGAGTGACTCTCTGGCAGATGCGTTTCCTACGATACCTGGCCACCCTTCGTATTTCTCCGTACCACCGTCACAACTCAGCGGTACGTCGACGACATTCTACGGCCTGTTGTGTTGCCATTCCTCTCGCATCATCACCGAGAACAGGATAATACCCACTCCCATGAGGCAGGGCTCTCCAAGGCCTGCCTCCGTAATGTCAACACCCTTCCTCGGCCAGCTGGATCGCCTGACTCCTCACCGATCGAACATGTGTGAGGCATGATGCCCATCCCGGAATGTCGGCGAAGTGGTCCGTAATTTGAGAACCATGTGATATGCCACATAGTGCTCAATTGAATGTTCGATACCCTAGGATCGTATTCATAAACTGTATGCGGTTATGTCATGCTTGTATCCGAGACAGAGGTGGCGCTATAACGTACTGACTTGTTCCACTCGTGAAGCTGTTTTATCCGAATAAATGGCCCAACTGTTCTGGAATTGCAATGCTTTCCTTTCTTATGTACGTACATTGCACATATAAAATTTTATCTCGATTGGATGATTTTTTCTGGGTGCTTCGAGTTTCTTTTTTTTTTTTTTTTTTGCAAAGTCTGTATTCTCAATTTTAATCCCTTTTGTATGCGATTTATTTCAGCACCCTATATATAAGAGATATTACATGGGACTCGACTACTAAGTCTAGATGTTCTAGTTTTCCCATTCTTTAAGAGGTAGGAACCGCAATTTAAACTTCTTAAGTAGGGTCCAAGATCTGTCATGCCTCGTTTTTCTTTAATTAACACACCGCAACCAAAAAATTGTATTTCGACATCGCTGAGATCTAACCCCAAATATCTCGACAACTAGCCGAGTGTGTTCGCCTTACGCTACAGTGCCAACAATCCACGGCGCTGGGTGTGTTTATCTGTCAGCATCTGACTTCACAAATCCGTAGGGATGGTCTCAACAACTGAGACGTCTCCGTCTATCGGCCACCACCAGATGAGAACGACTCAGTTGTTGAGACCATCCCTACGGATTTGTGAAGTCAGATGCTGACAGATAAACACACCCAGCGCCGTGGATGGTTGGCACTGTAGCGTAAGGCACTCGGTTAGTTATCGAGAGATCTGGAGTTTGATGCCAGAGGTGTCGAAATACAATTTTTGCCGTGTGTTAATTGAAAAAAAAAGTGGAAAGGGCGATGACTTTGTCTATTTATCTGTCATGCCTTTAGTTATCTACGATGTTTATTTGATCTAAAGACATATCTCAACGTCTGATAAGCATGTAATCTGAAATCTAAATTTTTATTTCGCTTTCTTTCTTTATGATCGATGAGTGCACCAGTTTATGTATTCTAGCTGCGTGACGATTCGAAAAGGTTGCATCTCAAAAGAACCGCACTCCGCGGTGTTTTGACTACTGCGTAGTTACAAATCGAAAAAGAAGATACGGTGATTTCATTTAGAACCCCACACTTGGAGATAACTGGGCGAGTTCGAGGGGACGGGGAGGAAATAAAGGGGGAGCAGGCGTAGAGATCCACACAGACCTGCATACGTTACCAGAAAACAAATGGAGAACGACTGTGTGCCTTGGGATTCAATTCCCTTCACACGCTGACCCGCTTACAGATGAGGTGAAAGTGAGAGAGCGAGAGGTGCTCGAGTGGGTGGGTGGAAGTTGAACCATCAGATACAACTGACAGAAAGGCCAGCCTCGGCAGAAAAGCAAAACAGCCTATTGTCTCGAATCCCAGCTGGACGTCTTCAGGAAGAAACTGCCGTTGCCTGGCAACCGCAGTCACGAAATCCAGTGACGGACTAGCTCGTTATCCCTGGGGAAAAGAAAGGGATACCAGTGGTTCACGATTCAAGGGGGAGGAAGGGGGAGAGCTTACTGAAGTTTGACATAAGTCATTACGTCGCAGCAAGACATGCGAATTAAACGAATTAATGCACAGACGGACACACGCGTTAGGATCCCAGGGTGAAATACGACTCTGGGCAAAATTAACATCTTAACTGTCGTAAAACGAGCGAACTTTGTTGTTTCTGCAAAATGCTTTTTTGGGGAATAAACTGGGAAGTCAAAACCAACATTTATAGCTTGTGGAAGATTAGATGAATAAATTATATTCGGAATTATTTGATGAGAAATTAAAATTACTCACCGCCTTAACTAAATCTTTTATATTCCAGCAGAAATAAAAGTGAGACGATTTTATCTGGCAAATTTGATTTGCTCGTGTTTTTATCACACTTTTCTTGATTTTATGTCACTAGTTGTAATAAAAGAATTCTGTATACGCCATTTCATTTTATGTCTAGCAGTTAAACCATCCTGGAATTTGCGAAAGTGATTTTAGTTTTATGGACCAATAAAACCAACAATTGGTGTGTAAAAATTATGATACACTGATCATAAAACTAAGCTTATAATTATATTTTCGTGATAAAAATCACCTTGTAACGAAATAGATATAATCAGCTAGATGAAGATCTTCCAGTTCTAGATCAATAGTTAAAAACGAAATCATTGCTCACAATGGTAGTCAGCTTGTGTATAAAGATTTTTGTCAACAGCAAGTCCTCCAGTTCTCGTCCATTTCGGGATGGTGGTGATTTAGGGTGAACCCTCTTTTCCAAGTTCAACCACAAATGATCGACTGGGTTCATGTCAGGTGAATTTGGAGGCCAGGTCATTAACAAAAAAGTCACCAGCATGTTCCTCGAACCACTTCTTCACGATTCTGGCAGTGTGGCATGGCGTATAATGCTGTTGGTAATGGCCATCACCTGCGGGGAACACAGTTCCATGAATGGATGAACTTGGTCCGGAACGATGTTCAGATACCTCACAGCTCTCAGGGATTGTACTATTGGGATAATGGGGCCTAATGTGTCCCAAGAAAACAACACTCACAGCATAAAACAGCCACGGTCAGTCTATTTTCGCCCAACAGTACATCTAGGTGTCAAAACCTCCATTGGTAATCTACATATCCGCGCTCGGCCGTCTACGTGATCCATCAGGATTCGTCAGACCCTGTCACTTTCTTCCAGTTATCCACGGTCCAATCTTGATGATCTTGCGCCCATTTTATGAATTGTTAGCGATGACGTGCAGTGAGCATGGGGACCCGGCGGGGTCTTCGGCTACGCAGGACCATGCGCAGAAGGCTGCGATGAACTGTGTGCTGTGACACATTGTCCTGATCACCACCGTTGTAGCTGCAGGTGATTTGTCGCACTGTGGCCCTGCGGTCTCTGTGAACAATGAGCTACAGTCTCCGCTCCCCTCTGGCATCAATGAGCTGCGGACGACACACGGCTGATGGACGACGGTTCGTCGTTTGGCCATCTGTGCACCACTTTTGATACGTGCTCACTACAGCAGCACGTGAATACCCCCACAAGCCGCGCCGTTTCCGAGATAGTAGTTCCGAGGAGCCGTGGCATCACTATTTGTGCTTTATCAAACTCCGATAAATCGGTTGCGTTTCGCATTCTGACTCCGATCACTTTACTAACAGAAAGACGGCCCTCGGGTTGTATATACACTGCCCTGTGAACTTCACGTGCGCCACCGTTCGGTCTCCAGGCTGGGGGTGGTCATAATGTAATGACTCATCGGTGTATATAAACATTTCTGTGACACAAACTGATATACTTCTACACTGAAGTGCGAAACGTCATGGGATGCGTTTCTAGTATTGTGTAGAACCTCCTCTAGCCCGGCGAAGTGCAACAACTCAGTGTGACATCGATTCTATAATTGACTAGAATACTTTAGGAGAGATGTTGAGTCATACCATCTGAACAGCCGCTCATAGTTCCCTGGTATTTGTAGGTGCAGAATCTTGGATGCGAATGGACCTTTACACCACGTCCAATAAGTGCTGTATTGGATTCATGTCGGGTGATCATGGTAGCCACAGTATCCGTCGGAACTGTTCGGAATGCTCCTAGGACCAATTTTGTACAACGTGGACCCGATGACATGGTGCATTGTCCGGCTGAAAGATTTCATCGTTGTTGGGGGACATAAAGTCCATGAAGGTTACCCAGCTGAGCCACAAAACGATTACCGGTTAATGACGTGTTTACGGGGAACAGTGGACCTAAACCGTGCCACGTAAAGACACCACGCACATGTATGGAACCACAACAAGCTTGTACAGTGTCTTGTTGACAGTTGGCATCATGGGGTTTGCGCTACACCCTGACCCTACCATCAGCTCGTAACAACTGGTAGCGTGACTCATCGGATAACGCTACAAGTTGCCAGTCTTCCAGAGTCACCGTGTTCAAAAGCCCAGGTGAGGTTCTGTGTCTGATGTTGTGGTATTAACAAAAACGCAGTTTGATTAGGCTTCTGCCCCCGTACCCCATCGACGTTTAATTACGCTGCACTAGCCTGATGGATGCGTCTCTGGTTCCTCCTACATTGAATGTGAATGTTATTTGAGCCAGTGTCGCTTGTCTGTTAGCATGGACAATCCTGGTCAGACGCCACTGGTCATGGTCATCCAGCACCCGTTTTCGCCCACTGCGCAGTCCACACTGAGTGGTAATGCATTCCATGAGGTATTCTCGGTACACACGTGACACTGTAGATCGAGGAGTATTGAGTGCTTGCACAGCTTCAGAAATTGAGTGTCTCATCCGTTTGTTTCCCACTACCATGCGTCGTTCAAACTCCGATAATTCACGTCGGTTTACCATAATCCCACTGGTGGCTGTTCAACCTGACTCATGAGTATTAATCTCGCAACTGATAAAAATCATGGAGCGCGTCGAAGTTTTGTACGACGGCAGCGCCAGTTAAAAATTTCCATACTGCTACCTATGACTTTTGGCACTTCAGTGTAATATGTCCTCTTATTTGCAAGGAAAATGTTTAGTCTGTACAGGCTAACGATGCCGTACCGAAACAATCTCGGGACCTATCCCCAAGAAAATATCTTCGAAGCCTTTCTAAAATATGTATCAGCTTTCAATTACTGAAATTTTTAAATTTCAAAATATTAACTACATTTTATTGGTGTCTTAATAAATTAAATTCTTGGGAACTTATATACACTGGCGTGCAAAAATTAAGAATGAGACGGTTTTTCGAATGTAACGTCGTGCAGAAGTGCTCCACACCGACTCAAATCATACCATAAAATCCCCAATATGAGGCAAGTGAGCAAAACCGTCCAAACAAGGAATGAAAGGATACAAAGGAACTTTATTGAAAAGGTAGCTTCGAGCCCAACTGGACAGAAGACAGAAACGTTCATGTGACAGGCGGCTGCCAAGAAAAATCCAGTCTTTAGTAGGGGATATGATCACCCCTGACTGCGTTGCAGGATTTACAACGTCTGTCCATGCTGAGGACGAGGTTGTCAAGGAGCTATTGAGGCATCGCGGCCCATTCCTCTTGTAGCGCCAATCGCAGCTGCGGAATCGTTGCTGGAGGCTGGTGACGTGCTGCCAAGCGTCTGCCGAGAAGATCCCACACGTGTTCGATTGGATTTAGGTCCACGGACCTTGAGGGCCAATCCATGCTTTGAATATCTTCACTCTTCAACAGCTCTGCGACAGCCACTGCACGATGAGGTGTAGCGTTGCAGTCGATGAAGAGGAACTCAGGACCCACAGCACTTCTAAACAAACGCACGTGAGGCAGGAGAACCTCGGTACAACGGCGGACACCAGTGACTGAACCTCCTTGGAAGATGTGGACGTCAGTACGATTACCAAGCCTGATACCACCCCAAACGAGAACTCCGCCACCTCGAAACCGGTTCCCTTTCGATGATGTTGGAGGTGTGATTGCGTGTTCCCTGCTCTCTCCAGATGTGTATACATCCAGAATTGCTCGTCAGAATAAATCGGCTCTCATCCGTAAAGAAAACTCGACCCCATTGATGATGTGTCCAATTCTTGTGTTCCTGGCACCACAGAAACCGCCGTCTCCGATGAGCAGGCGTTAATGGCACACACCGTACTGGTCGTCGTGCAAATATACCACCTTTGTACAGCCTCCTGGCCACGGTAAAACGCGGTAACGGACGTCCAGTTGTCTATTGCATGTACCTTGCGATTTCTCCTGCTGTCTGCCGCCTGTAGGACAATATACCGGTCGTCCACCGCGTTGGTTGCTCCTGGACGACCACTGCTAAACTCTCGGACAGCTGTTCCTGTCGTTTAAAATGCTCTCCAAGCTCGTGAAACAATGCTGTGAACGATCCCGAACTACTCGGCCACACTAGTCACACTTCGAGCTTCTTCCAACTTCCCAATGACGCGACCTCGGGTTAAGTCATCCAGACGTCGTCTATTGGATTGTTTGTTCGCCATATCACAAGGTGGCAGCAACTTTACGTCGTTCAAACCGATGTACACCGTGCAATAGCTTTAACCGAATTGCTGAGCTTACACCGCCTATGTGCTTTATACCGTGCCGACACTCCCCCCCACGTCATGCTGCATATATGCGCATGCTCTACCGTACCAGACTCTAGTCTATCTCCTGAGTGGTCTTTGGGTCTGTTCTGCCTGCTCGTTCCGCTGTTATGCTAATTTCTCCTCTTCGTCCTTAATTTTTGCACACCAGTGTATATATCCAGCTCTTGCTATTATGATGTCAGGCATTGTAAAGGCACATGCCGCCTAAAGCCTTTGTTCCGTGTAACTCTAGCCCAGAATAAAAGATTGGAAGAGACAAAACTTTAGTATGTTGTTCCGGAGGTATACTGAACCGGTTCTGTTTAATATCATCGAAACGGGGTCAAAGGACAGGTCACAGGATAGAGATTTATTCCACAGCCATTATCCTCATAACGTGACTAAAAATGCTTCGACTGCGACAAAACTTTAGTATGTTGTTACGGATGTATATGGGACCGGTTCTGTTGAATATAATCGAAATGGGGTCAAAGGTCAGAGCACAAGAGCGATAAGTTTTCCACAGCCATTATCCTTATAACTTGAGTAATAAGTTGAGTAATGATTCCTGGTATGTTGGAAAGCGTATCATAATCAATGCATTGCATGATTTTACTAACTTGTTCTATGCAAATTTGAGTTCATTTGCTTTTAGCATTTTTCAACCTTAACGTTATACTGTATCTTCTCTCTCGCGCAACACGTCTGAGTAAGAGAGTGTGACATATGCATGCGACCGATAAGAGCTGGAACAGATACAATTTTGAAGCAACAGAAAAAAGTCCAGACGGTGTGGTGATGTTGTAATTGTGCAGGCTGCGCTATTGCACTTGAAGTTATTTGAAGGCTGCGCGTTGAGTGCTGCTATATGTTTAACGTTTGGATTTAAAAAGTATTCTGCCTACTAACGTTTGAGTTTCTGAAGTGTTAATGCCAGTGTGATTAATTCAAGTTGGAATAGCAATCTTCTGCATGGCTTATAATCATGAGATTTTGACAGAATAAAGGAAAATATCTGTAAGAGAGAGAGGGAGAGAGAGTAAGCTATTTCTTTGGACTTATTTGCGTAACTCCTGTTACACGTAAAGTGAAGTACGTAAGAAGAACTAATTGTATGTAGTGTTCAGTACACTTTATGTACACGAACATTGCAGCCGTCTTAAAAGAAAAGTGTTTAATCAATGCATCATTCGGTCAGTAGTGACGGTGCATATGACCAGTTGTTTATCAAAATGTAGCCAGTAATATCTTCTATCTAAGTCATATTGCGTTGTGTGATTGTGGCTGACGGTTTTTTGGTTTTCAGGTCCGGAAGTATAGAGTGTCAAGTAGAAAGGAATTAACATTTCCGACATCTGCTCCTCCACGAGTTTAACAAGGGATCCTCAGCCGTCGAGACTACTCAGTAAATTTGTTATGTATATGGGGAGGATGCTATTGCACCGATTACAGCCCGCAAATGGTTTGAGCGGTTCCGAGGCAGCTATTTTGACCTCAACGACTCTCCACGCTCAGGTTGTCCATCTCACTTTGATGAGAATCGGTTGAACCATCTCATCCACTTGGATCCGCGTCAAGCCACACTCGAATTGGACACTTAGGTGGACTGTGATCAGACCACAGTGGTGCAACACCTGGAACGTATGGGAAAGTTCCAGAAATTGGGGTCTTGTGTCTCTCACACTCTCACCGAGGACAACAAGAAGCAGCGAGTTACCATATGTGGTTCCTTGCTCGCCCGTTATCGCGAATGTTCTCAGCAACACAAACCCTTTCTGTCACGTATTGCTACTGGAGATGAAAAGTGGTGCCTGTACGTAAATTTCAGGCATCGTAAGGAATGGTTAAGCCAAAACAAGACTCCCACAACACGTCTCAAACATGATCTTTATCCTGTGAAGGTCATGTTGTGTGTCTGGTGGAACATGGAAGGCATTATTCACTGGGAAATGCTGCCGAGGAATCGGACCATCAACGCAACACTCTTATGTGAGCAACTCCGCTGTTTGGAGGGAACAGTTCAGCAGAAACGGCCACATCGGCGCCATGGTGTCCTTTTCCAACAAGATAAGGCACACCCTCATAGTTTAAACATGACTGAAATAGCAGTTCAGGGCATAAAATGGGAGATCCTTCCACATGCGGCCTTATTTCCTAGATGTCGCCCCTTCAGAATGTCACCTGTTCCGATCTCCGTCAAATGCACTCGGTGGCAGAGCGTTCAACAATGATGCTGATCTCCAGAATTTTCTTGATGATTCCTCCGCAACAGAACTGCACGTTATTTCAAGAATGGCATTGCAGACCAATCCAGACGTTGGGACACCATCGTGAACAATAGGGTGGAATACATAGTTGATTGATTCCGTTTTCCCTTCTGGTGTAATACATTCCTGTAGTGCTGTGAAAAAAACGGCATGAACTTATTCATGAACCCAATATATTGGCCGTTTAAATGGTTAAGGAAGGGAGACTGCTTCTAGCACTTGGAGTTCAGAATACTGGTCTTTACACACTGCAAATAAATAAATAAGTAATTTCTCCAAGTCTTGCTTGCAGGGCTATGCAGATTCAACACAGTGATGTGCCAACATGTAAAATACTGCATTGTGGAAAACGGTCAGACATATGAACTATCCTAGTAACATGTTCGAACATGGTGTTGCATATTTGTGCTGATATCATATCTTTTGCATGTAAATAACTTCCGGACATTGCGAATCAGTACAAATAAATTTAAATTTTAGCTCAACGTTTGCCAATCGTACTGATGACAAACGAACAACAAACCAAAAACGAACAATGCACATTGTTCGTTTTTGGTTTGTTGTTCGTTTGTCATGTTTATCTACGTCATAATTAAGTCATTTATAAAGATTTTCTAATGAAATTTCTACGAATGCGTTACTAATTACAAATTATAAATGATAAAAAACGCCTCTTACAAAAGCTCTAATTAAATCCACCGTGTTAATAATATTCATCGTGAAATTTTCCACAGAATTATTAGCAAATGAAGTTCATCCCTACTCTAATATAACTCAATTAGACATGAAACTTTTTGTTGCATGCTTCCGAAGAAGAGATCGATTTTTTTTTACCTCAGACGAGGGCTTAATTTAGTCCCGTGTGTTTTGTTCCGCGAAACATGAGCTTCATTTAATAGCAATGAGGCAATTTACCCTGGTACAAAGAGGACGTAATTTTAATAAGCTGATTATGTCTCCACCTCCTAGTAAAACCTTTTATTAACAAATCAAGAAATGGTAAATGACCAGACGTATTGAAATGAACAGATTGCAATTTGATTGTCTTTCTTAGAAAGGAGTGTTTTGACACATTAAATGTAATTTGAAAATAAGAAAATTATGATTCTGAAGAAAGTAATGTCATTTCTTATGTACGTTTTATTTCGATGCTGTGATTGGGATTCTACTGAATTATAATTTGAATTTTTGTTTTACATTTCTGACCGTTTCTTTCTTTTTCCCCTTTTTTTTTGATAGCTGTCTAAGATGGTTTTGCAAAAATGATATTTTAGAAGCTTTTTCAGTTTTCCGACCTTTATATATTTTTAGGTTCATGAAACGCTAATGGAGACTGTTATGTTTTGCTGATTTCTTAAATAAAAAGTAACACGACTTGCGTTTTTGTAACTAGCAGAAACCCTTTACTATATCTTACTGTGTTCTTTTTTGCTTGGAAACAATTAATCACCACTGAATCTCAAGTTCATTAATAAATCAGAATTTCTAATACCTCAGTGAATTAATTGTCGTTTGCAGATGTAAAACAAAATCACGTTGTGTTAAAAGTAATGTAACAACAGTAATACCAGTTCAGTGCTTCTGCTCTTTTTCTTGATACTGAAAGGGTTTTCCTCGTCGGCATGCGGAAAAGCAACTAGTAAGAAGACGAATCAAGATAAAAAAAGCACTTTTTGCAGATCAAGTGAAGGTGCTAAGTAAATAAAATGGTGTGGCATAATTAAAAAAAAGTATGGCGTGTCGATTTTCGTTATACAAAGGTCATTCAAATAAGTAACGCACAATAGCCTGTAACTCCCCAGTTTTTAAAGGTTGAATCATGAAAGTTGTTGGGTAGCAACCTTGGACCTTTGGCTTTAGAGAGAAGTTACTCAATGTAGAATCCATTGGCTTCACTACATTGCAGCCAATGTTGTTTTCATGACAAGAACGCACATTGGTGATACTCCGGAGGTCGGTCATCACACCACTTTCTGACACACGCAATGACTTCTGCGTCACTCTGAAATTGGCTTTAGAGATAAGTAACTCAATGTAGGATTCCTTCTCAACCCCATTGAGAATTTGCTTTAGAGTTAGGTCACTCATTGTAGGATCCAATTGCCTTTAGAGATAAGTCACTCAATGTAGGATCCTTTGGCTTTAGAGATAAGTCACTTAATGTAGGATCCTTTGGCTTTAGAGATAAGTCACGTAACGTAGGATCCTTTGGCTTTAGAGATAAATCATTCAATGTAGGATCCTTTGGCTTTAGAGATAAGTCATTCAATGTAGGATCCTTTGGCTTCACTACATTGCAGCCAATGTTGTTTTCATGACAAGAACGCACATTGGTGATACTCCGGAGGTTGGTCATCACACTACTTTCTCACACACGCAATGACTTCTGCGTCACTCTGAAATTGGCTTTAGAGATAAGTCATTCAATGTAGGATCCTTTGGCTTTAGAGATAAGTCATTCAATGTAGGATCCTTTGGCTTCACTACATTGCAGCCAATGTTGTTTTCATGACAAGAACGCACATTGGTGATACTCCGGAGGTTGGTCATCACACCACTTTCTCACACACGCAATGACTTCTGCGTCACTCTGAAATTGGCTTTAGAGATAAGTCATTCAATGTAGGATTCCTTCTCAACCCCATTGAGAATTTGCTTTAGAGTTAAGTCACTCAATGTAGGATCCAATTGGCTTTAGAGATAAGTCACTAAATGTAGGATCCTTTGGCTTTAGAGATAAGTCACTTAATGTAGGATCCTTTGGCTTTAGAGATAAGTCATTCAATGTAGGATCCTTTGGCTTTAGAGATAAGTCACTTAATGTAGGATCCTTTGGCTTTAGAGATAAGTCATTCAATGTAGGATCCTTTGGCTTTAGAGATAAGTCACTTATTGTAGGATCCTTTGGCTTTGGAGATAAGTCACTTAATGTAGGATCCTTTGGCTTTAGAGATAAGTCATTCAATGTAGGATCCTTTGGCTTTAGAAATAAGTCACTTAATGTAGGATCCTTTGGCTTTAGAGATAAGTCATTCAATGTAGGATCCTTTGGCTTCACTACATTGCAGCCAATGTTGTTTTCATGACAAGAACGCACATTGGTGATACTCCGGAGGTTGGTCATTACACCACTTCCTGACACACGCAATGACTTCTGCGTCACACTGAAATTGGCTTTAGAGATAAGTCACTCAATGTGGGATCCCTTCTCAACCCCATTGAGCATTTGCTTTAGAGTTAAGTCACTCAATGTAGGATCCAATTGGCTTTAGAGATAAGTCACTCAATGTAGGATCCTTTGGCTTTAGAGATAAGTCACTTAATGTAAGATCTATAACGAAGGAAATTTCTCCGTCATTTCTGTCCACGCCAGGATTCGAACCCGGATCCCCTCATTCCGGAACAAGTCACTCTACCAATTGTGCAACGCGGACGTTTTTTTTTATTCTGATTCCTATCTGCTTTTTATGTCGTGTGCGTTCTTCTGGCAGGTACGTCACATCTCCTCGTACGTTACATCATCTCCCCCCCCCTTTTTTTTTTGAAGTGTTGGACAAGGGATTTTCTTATTTTTCCTATCTCGCAGTGTGGAAATAACATCACACCATTGCGAGATTTTGAACGGTCGGGTCATCCGGGTAGTTCGGGCGCCATTATAACGAAGTAAATCTCTCCGTCATTTTTGTCCACGCCAGGATTCGAACCCGGATCCCCTCATTCCGGAATAAGTCACTCTACCAATTGAGCTACGCGGACGTTTTATTCTGATTACTCTCTGCCTTTTATGTCGTGTGCGTCCTTCTGGAAGGTACGTCACATCTCCTGGTACGTTACAGATCCTTTGGCTTTAGAGATAAGTCATTAAATGTAGGATCCTTTGGCTTCACTACATTGCAGCCAGTGTTGTTTTCATGACAAGAACGCACATTGGTGATACTCCGGAGGTTGGTCATTACACCACTTCCTGACACGCGCAATGACTTCTGCGTCACACTGAAATTGGCTTTAGAGATAAGTCACTCAAAGTAGGATCCTTTGGCTTTAGAGATAAGTTACTCAGTGTAGGATCCATTGGCTTCACTACATTGCAGCCAACGTTATTTCCATGACAAGAACACATGTTGGTAAAACTCCGGAGGTTGGTCATTACACCACTTCTTGACGCATACAATGAGTTCTGCGTCACTCTGAAATGCTTTCCCAAGTAGATGGGCCTTCAGATGACCAAACAGATAAAAATCTGATGATGCCAAATCTGGGCTGTACGGTGGTTGTGTCACCAGCGTCCAGTCCAGTCGAGTCTCTTTCTGCACTGTCATCTCTGCAGTGTGCGGTCTCGCGTTATTGTGATGCAGTTTGATGTTCTCGGCTTGCAAGTGTGGTCTCTTAGTTCTGGTGGCACGCCTGAGCTTCTCCAAGGAAGAACAATAACGCTCTTTGGTAATGGTGGTCCCACTTTCCAGGAAGTCGATGAAGATGACGTCCTGACGATCCCCCAAGAAATGCGGCCATCAATTTGTTTGACCTTGAAAGTCGTTGCATCTTACGCGGTGATCCCACATGCTTCCGCTCCATTAACTGACGTTAGCTCTGAGGGTCGTAATGAAACTGCCATGTTTCATCACCTGTTTATCACACTATGAAAACACTGTGGAAAGTAACCAACGAAATGTTCAAGCAGATCATCACACACCTTTTTCCGAAGTATCTTCATCTCTTTTGTGTACCCAACAAGCACAGGTTTTCCGATATCCTAAGCATTCTACCTCTGTTTAAACACTTTCCTGTTACGTACCAAGGCGGTCCATAAGTGGGAAGTGGTGATGCATCTGTTATCTTGAATCGGCTTTTCAGTGGCTTTCTGAGGTGCAGGGGTTATCACAGTGGTCAGTCTGCCACATCGTGGTTTATCCTGAATGCTAAAATCAGCTCTCTGGAACCTCTGCAACCATCGCTGGACATTACTGTGATCCATTGTTGTCTCACCATACACTGGCAAAAATTGTCTGTGGATCGATGTGGCTGCGCTATCCCCAGATTTGTGGAAAAACTCTATTACAGACCGTTGACGTAGTACGGTGTCCATTTCACCATCCATTACACTCCACCTGCAAAGAGAAGAAACAACTGTTAATGATCATTTGGAAGCTAATAGAATGGTTGGTTGGTTGGTTGTTGAATTTTTATGGCGCAAGAGCCATGCTAATAGAATGACGGTCCTGCCCACCAACTTTCATGATTCAAACTTTGAAAACTGGGGAGTTACAGGCAATTGTGCATTACTTAATGACCGACCTTTGTGCTTTCGTTAATTCTAATCGAAACTTGGCTGCATTCCTTTATCGTTTACAGCATCAAGTTGTATTTTACAGTGAATAAAAGAAAGTAATCTTGAAAGGTTGTGACGTTTATTCTATTTTTAATTTCATTTTTAGTTCCTTTTCCTATGTGAATTTGAGTTTGTTCTCTTTGCACTTTCCCAACTTAACGTGATATCTTCTCTCTCACATGAATGGAGGTTTGGCAACACCCTGAGATCAGTACGTAGGTGATGTATGCATGTGAATAGAACAAGACGAGAGATATAATGGCTGCGCAGTAGCTGTGAAAGGGGGATTTTAATGGTGAACGTTGATGTTCCTTTTGGATACGAGACAGCTTAACTGCCATTTAAGTATTTTTGAAGGCTACGTGTTCTACTTTAATGACAATGTTGTGTTTCGCAGTTTTATTGTGGATACCAACTCAAGTTCCAGTGTTGTGTTTCATAGTAAATTACTATTTTGGATATTAACCCAAGTTTCGTTGATCTCACCTTGCTGAAGTACAAATGATCACGTGACTATTGACAGCAATAAAGAATTATCTGTAAGTAACGACTTCTTGAACTTTATTTGAGTGACTCGTACTTCACTCTATGTAAAATTTTGACATATGTAGTGTTTCAATAAGTCAGCCACACACAAACGCTTCAAGGTGTCCCAAATGCAGAGGAACCATCATGCAATAACATGCACAATGGGCAAAATTTCATCTGAACATTTATTCATAGCAAGCGCATCAGTTGTTATAGTGTTCTGCTGTATGGGAACGGGTTTGAATGCCTGACGCCAACGGTCCTTGTGATGTGTACCTCAAATTTCACATGTATTTTGAGTTTCTGTATTCTTATGTAAATTTGGTTTGTTTTTCTTAAACGTTTTCTGACTTAGGTACAGGGAAGTCCAAACCCTCTGTCTGCCGGTCATGGCACTCGAGCCCAAATATTTCTGCTCCGGAGCCTAATGCTTTCCCAAGTAAGCTACGCCGGCAAGGGGTTATCTCTGATACTTGCGTTCTTGACATGTCGGTCACCTCCGTAGTACGTCACATATAACCCCTTCTTGAGATAGGGCTCGAACGGAAGAGTAAGTTTCAGGGTCAGCCGGCAAACCGCGCTTCAAGGAGATAACTGCAGAAGAAGATACTCTCACTAATTCTAGACGATGTGGGGAAGAAGCACCACACATTTTTCGAAGCTAAGAAGGAATTCTCATTAATTCCAGACGATGTCTGGAAGAAGCATCACACATTTTGTGAAGCGAAGAAGGAATTCTCATTAATTCCAGACGATGCGTGAAAGAAGCATAACACATTTTTCGAAACGAAGAAGGAATTCTCATTAATTCCCGACGTTGTCTGGAGGAAGCATCACACATTTGTCGAAACAAAGAAGGAATTTCCATTAATATCAGACGATATGTGGAAGGAGCATCACATTTTTCGAAAAGAAGAAGGAATTCTCATTAATTCCAGACGATGTGTGGAAGAAGCATCCTACATTTTGTTAAGCGAAGAAGGAATGCTCATTAATTCCAGACGATGTGTGGAAGGAGCATCACATATTTTCTTAAGCGAAGAAAGAATGCTCATTAATTCCGGTCGATGTGTAGAAGAAACAATACGCATTTTTCGAAGCGAAGAAGAAATTCTCATTAATTCCAGACGATGTGTGGAAGAAGCATCCACACTTTTCGAAACGAAGAGGGAATTCTCATTAATTCCAGACGATGTGTGGAAGAAGCATCACACATTTTTCGAAGCGAAGAAGGAATGCTCATTAATTCCGGTCAATGTGTGGAAGGAAGAATCACACATTTGTCGAAGCGAAGAAGGATTTCTCATTAATTCCAGACGATGTGTGGAAGAAGCATCACACATTTTTCGAAACGAAGAAGGAATTCTCATTAATTGCAGACGATGTGTGGGAGGAAGATCACACATTTGTCGAAGCAAAGAAGGAATTCTCATTAATTCCAGACAATGTGTTGAAGAAGCATCACACACTTTTCGAAACGAAGAGGGAATTCTCATTAATTCCAGACGATGTGTGTAAGGAAGCATCACACATTTTTCGAAGCGAAGAAGGAATTCTCATTAATTCCAGACGATGTGTGGAAGACGAATCACACATATTGTCGAAGCGAAGAAGGTATTCTCATTAATTCCAGACGATGTGTGGAAGAAGCATCACACATTTTTCGAAGCGAAGAAGGAATGCTCATTAATTCCGGTCAATGTGTGGGAGGAAGATCACACATTTGTCGAAGCGAAGAAGGAATTCTCATTAATTCCAGACGATGTGTTGAAGAAGCATCACACACTTTTCGAAACGAAGAGGGAATTCTCATTAATTCCAGACGATGTGTGGAAGAAGCATCACACATTTTTGGAAACGAAGGGGGAATTCTCATTAATTCCAGACGATGTGTGGAAGAAGCACCACACATTTTTCGAAGCGAAGAAGGAATTCTCATTAATTCCAGACGATGTGTGGAAGACGAATCACACATTTTTCGAAGCGAAGAAGGTATTCTCATTAATTCCAGACGATGTGTGGAAGAAGCATCACACATTTTTCGAAGCGAAGAAGGAATTCTCATTAATTCCAGACGATGTGTGGAAGAAGCATCACACATTTTTCGAAGCGAAGAAGGAATTCTCATTAATTCCAGACGATGTGTGGAAGAAGCATCACACATTTGTGGAAGCGAAGAAGGAAGGCTCATTAATTCCGGTCAATGTGTGGGAGGAAGATCCCACATTTGTCGAAGCGAAGAAGGAATTCTCATTAATTCCAGACGATGTGTGGAAGAAGCATCACACATTTTTCGAAACGAAGAGGGAATTCTCATTAATTCCAGACGATGTGTGGAAGAAGAAATTCTCATTAATTCCAGACGATGTGTTGAAGAAGCATCACACACTTTTCGAAACGAAGAGGGAATTCTCATTAATTCCAGACGATGTGTGGAAAAAGCATCACACATTTTTCGAAGAACCTAACGGCTAGTAGATCCATTTTTACGTTCGGGCACCAATGTGAAATTCGCAAACCCCATACCTGCTGGCGGTGGACTAAACGAATGCTTCCCAACATAAGCTACGTCGGCAAGGGCCACTGCTACTTGCCATCTTGACGTGGGCGTCACCCTTTACCTCGGTAGTATCTAACAAAACATATTATTTTCACCATCAATGAAAGTAAGTTAAAGGTCAATAGTACTACACTTCGATGAGCCATTACATTATGACCACCCGCAGCCTAGAGAAATGAGTGCGCCGGGAGACTAAACGCTGGCCCAGGTGAAGTTCACAGAGAAGTATATATACAACCCGATGACCGACTTTCTGTTAGTAGAGAGTTAGGGGTCAGGTTTGGAAAAGCTGCCGATTTATCGGAGTCTGATAAAGGACAAATTGTGATGCCACGGCTCCTCGGAACAAAAATCTCGGAAACGGCGCAGCTTGTGGGTTGTTCACGTGCCGCTGTAATGAGTACGTATCAAAAGTGGTGCACAGATGGCCAAACGACGAACCGCCTTCCAGCCGTGTGTCTTCCGCAGCTCATTGACGGCAGAGGGGAGCAGATACTGTAGCGCATTGTTCACCGCTGCCACAGGGCACAAAATTACCTGCAGCTACAACATTAGTGATTAGAACAATGTCTCACTGCAGACAGTTCAACGCAGCTTTCTGTGCATGGGCATGCGTTGCCGAAGGCCCAGGCGGATCTTCATGCTCACTGCACCTCATCGCCACAATGCATGAAATGGGCCCAAGATAATCGGGATTGCACCGTGGATGATTGGAAGAAAGTGGCCTGGTCTGACGAATCAAGATTCTTGGTGCATCACGTAGACGGCAGAGCGCGCATACGCCGATTACCAACGGAGGCTACGACACCTGGATGAACTGTTAGGCGGAAAGAGACCGTCGGCGTGGGTGTTATGCTGTGGGCAATATTTTCTTGGGACACTTTAGGCCCCATTATCCCAATAGCACAATCCCTGACAGCTGTCAAGTATCTGAACATCGTTGCGTTCGCCCATCATGGCAACTGTGTTCCCTGCTGGTGATGGCCTTTACCAACAGGAAGATGCGACATGCCACACTGCCAAAATCGCAAATGAGTGGTTCGAGGAACATGCTGGTGATTTTCTGTTTATGCCCTGTCCCCTCCAAATTCACCTGACATGATCCCAATCAAACATTTGTGATTCGACTTTTTTTGTTTTTGGATTGGAGGTTTAACGACCACCGTGAGCCAATGGGCTATAAGCAGTCGCCCGTCCCTAATTTAGGGTCACTGGTTCCAGGGAAGGGAGAGAGCCATTGCCGTAAGACAAACACAACATCCATGCCTCATCCTGATTCAAACCCGGACCCTGTTCGGACGAATGATCAGAGGCCATCGCTTAGACCACTGCGCCACCTGGACGGCTTGGTTCGACTTGGAAAAGCGGGTTCGCGCTAAATCACCCCCGCCTGAAATGCACGGGAACTGGTGGACCTGCTGGTGATATTATGGTACCAGCTACCCCAGAATACCTATCGCCACCTCATCGAATCGATGCCTCGCCGAGGGGACGCCGTTTTGCCTGCTAAAGGGAGTCCTACAGCTTATTAGGTAGATGGTAATAATGTAATTGCCCATCTGTGTACAGCTTCTTTGTTGCAGTTTCTTGATGGCAAATATACATATAATGTTAACGATATCTAAAGAGCAAATGAGATGCAACTTTTGAGTTAGAAAATTATTGAAAAGGTTTGAGATATGATCTAGATTTTGTATGTTTTTAAGGTTACAATTGAATAGTTTGAAGTGCATGCTGATAGCAGCATTTGTTGTTGTGAAGTGATTGAAAACCAACGTTGATGTGGTGATAAGGGGGATAAGTGGGATATTGAATTTGTAAGTACTGTTTGCCGGTTCATTGACTGAGCCAGTTAATAATGTTCCACGCTTAATAATGTTTAGTTAATTGCAACTACAAGTGCATTGTTAACTTTGAAATCTTACTGCTTGAGGCTTCTATGAGCAAGAGTTAAACTAAAACAAGTACCTTCAATATTCATATCCGCAGTGAACAAAATATCAGGTAACCCCAAAAGTATTTTTTTTTCTGAGGGAGCAAATGAAACACCTTGTAATGATTGAATCTGCTGAGAAACTTATCCTCCTGTATCTGATTGAATCTGCTGAGTCCGTGGTATATCATCAAAGATGACCTGCGCATATGAATCAGATAAGTAAGCAGTTTGCTAGTGGAATGACGTGCGATGACAATGGTGGTATCAGTGGAGATTATTCATGGGTGTTTGTTATACGAATTTGAACTCGGTTCATCTGCTGCAGAAACAACTCGTCGCATTTGTTTAGCATTTTGGAAGATGCTGTGAACCAACGCACAACTCGGAATTGGTTTCTAATGTTCAGAGACGGAGATGAATCCTTTCAAGACAAGTTCCAGAGTGGTCGTCCTGTCAGCCTTTACACAGAAACCCTGAAAATTACTATTTAGCAGGATAGTAGCCGAGCGAGTCAGGTGCTAGCCCAGTTGTTTTGTTTTAGTGATAAACCGTCCGAAGACATCTGTTTTAGTGATAAACCGTCCGAAGACATCTTGATTTAGAGATTAACCGTCCAAAGATATCTGTTTTAATGATAAACCGTCCGAAGACATCTCGTTTTAGTGATAAACCGTCCGAAGACATTTTGATTTAGTGATTAACCGTTCGAAGGCATCTTGTTTTAGTGATAAACCGTCTGAAGACATCTGTTTCAATGATAAACCGTCCAAAGACCTAGTTTTAGTGATAAAACGTCCGAAGACACCTGTTTTAGTGATAAACCGTCCGTAGAAATCTTGTTTTAGTGATAAACCGTCCGAAGACATCTTGTTTTAGTGATAAACTGTCCGAAGACATCTTGTTTAAGTGATAAACCGTCCAAAGACATCTTGTTTAAGTGATAAACCGTCCGAAGACATCTTTTTTAAGTGATAAGCCGTCCGAAGACATCTGTTTTAGTGATAAACCGTCCGAAGACATTTCGTTTAGTTATAAACCGTCCGAAGGCATCTTGTTTTAGTGATAAACCGTCCGAAGATATCTGTTTTAGTGATAAACCGTCCGAAGACATTTCTTTTAATGATAAACCGTCCGAAGACATCTGTAAGCAATACGTAAGGCAAGCAACCCCCACGAATTGTCTGTAGTGAACAAACAGCAACGTGTCTCAGCTTGTCTTGCGTTGCTGTTTCGCTATGACAAGAAACTACTTTTAGATAGGGTACTCACATGTGATGCGAAGTAGGTCCACTACAATACCCCAAAACGTTCCAGACATTGGTTGTCCACCAGTGACTCACTTCGTCCCACATCGAAGCAGCACTGCATCCACGTAAAGTTACGCTGTCTGTATTGTGGACAGCACGCGGTGTTGTTCGTTATGAACTCTGGCAAAGCGGCCAAACGATCACCGCTATAGTGTATTGCGAACAACTAAAATGTGTGCATGAGGATCTGAAAAAGAAGGAAGTACCATTGGTCAACAGAAAGGGAGTTCCTCTCCTTCAAGATAACGCTCGTGCCCAATCCCCTTCATTGACCAGAAACACTATCAAAGAACCTGGGTGGAACATTGTATTCCCCAGATGTCCATCCTTCAGACTATCACTTGGTTCTTTCACTCGACAATCATTTGCGTGGACACTTTTCCAACTGTGATGAGTTAAACGCTGCCCTCCAAAACGTTTTCCCCTGCCATGACCCACAGACAGAGACATCTTGTGAGAGACAGCCAGGCATGTTTACGTAGGACTTCCGTCCACAGAGGAGGTTTAGGCCCAAACCAACTACAGCGGGTCCGCCTTTTGGGAAGGGCACAGAAACGGAAGGAGTGAGCAAGTCTAGCGACTTTGACAGAACAGTTTGTTGTAAGTGAGAGAGATAGAGAGCCCAGTAGATGGCGCCACCATACAAATGCGATGTTGCTCATAGAGGGGTGAGGGAAATTCAGGGGGAGTAGGAATGGATACCCAACGTAACCGAGGAGTCCAACCCCGTGTTGGTCATTTAACGTACTCGTCCGATGCACGGCGGATATTCAGCCATTGTTAGCAAATCGCATCATCTCTGGAAGGTCAGCCCAGGATTGAACCTGGACAGCCTCCATTGACAGTCTGACTCGCTAACCACTGAGATATGCGCGGATAAATGGCGGGTCTTCCCATGATAAATGCTCCCGATAGAATAATAAACCTGATAAACCCCCACAATAAATGCAGTGTCTTCCTAATGATCCGGCATTTATCGAGGGGGTTTATATAAATTGTTAACACGTTGCAGAACGTTGTGTGACGTGCCTGCACCGCAGGACGTACACGAGATAAAGGCAGATAGCAGCGAGGGCATACGTCCATGTAGCTCTGTTGGGAGAGCGACTTATTCCGGAATGACGACGTGGACAAAGATGACGGAGGAATTTATTTGGTTATAAGGGCGCCTGAACTTTCCGGATGACCCGGCCGTTCAAGATCTCGCAATGGGGTGATGTTCTCTCCACACCGCGAGAAAGGAAAAATAAGAGAATCCCTTCTTCAGCGCTTCGAAAAATAAATGTGTGTGTGATGTTACGTTCCTCACACCAAATTGACTGGGATTTCTCCAACGTACGTTCTTAAGCGGATGACACATGCTCCCGGCCTACAGCGACACATGCTCCCGTCCCTCTTCCGGGGGAGGGAGATGTGACGTGCCTGCACCGCAGGGCGCACATGAGATAAAGGCAGATAGCAGCGAGAACATACGTCAGTTGGGAATGCGGAGAAATATACTTCGTTATAGTTGTTAATGTTCATTTTAATTATTTAGAAGAATAAATTGCTTTTCTACTACGCACGTGTTATACTTTGTCTCTGTCACCGAAAGCGGCATATACTTTTGTGGTTACCTGATACTAACTACCAAAATACACCGACGGAAAAAAAAATCCCAACATCAAGAAGTGGTTGTGTTAGATAAACGACAGTTGGTAGGCGGTGAGAGTACATTTGTACGATGACGTCCATGCAAATTTCGCGCTCGGCGCATACGTGTGGCGTTAGTAGCGCCCCTCAGAACATGCAAAGCAGGTTTGCTGTAAATACGCGCTGTAACGTTCGTGAGCGTTAGTTATCGTTGAGATTCGACGTAGTGTGTTCAGGTTGGTCTAGAATGCCTTTAAGAAGACGAAGAAGCCATTTACAACAGCTCACGGAGTTTGAACGAGGTCGTGTAATGGGGCTACGAGAAGGTGGATTTTATTTCCGCAATATTGCAGAACGACTTGGCAGGAATGTAGTCACTGTGCATGATTGTCGGAAGCGGTGGTCAATGGAAGGTACTGCCTCAAGAAGACCGGGTTTCGGGCGGCCACGGGGCACTACTGAAAGGGAAGACCGCCGTGTACGGCGTAAGGCCGTGGCGCATCGTACTGCGTCTGCAGCAGCAATTCGAGCTGCAGTTGCCACAACAGTGACACAACGAACTGTTACAAATCGTTTACTTGAAGGAAAGCTCCGAGCCAGACTCCCTGTAGCGTGCATTCCACTTACTCCAAACCACTGCCGTTTGCGACGTCAGTGGTGTCAAGCTAGAGCTCATTGGAGGACGGAGTGGAGATCTGTTGTATTTTCTGATGAAAGCCGATTCTGCCTGGGTGCCAGTGATGGCCGTGTGTTGGTTAGAAGGAGGCCACGTGAGCGCCTGCAACCAACCTGTCTGCGGCCGAGACACACTGGACCTACACCTGGAGTTATGGTCTGGGGAGCAATTTCCTATGACAGCAGGAGCACTCTCGTGGTTATCCCACGCACCCTGACGGCTCAGTTGTAAGTCGGTCTGGTGATTCAACTTGTTGTGCTGCAATTCATGAAGAGCATTCCAGGGGGGTGTTTTCCAACAGGATAACGCTCGCCCGCATACCGCTGTTGTAACCCAACATGCTCTACAGAGTGTCGACATGTTGCCGTGGCCTGCTAGATCACCAGATCTATCTCCAATCGAGCACGTATGGGACATCATTGGACGACAACTCCAGCGTCACCCCCAACCAGTATTAACCGTCCCTGTATTGACCGACCAATTGCAACCGGCATGGAACTCCATCACACAAACTGACATCCAGCACCTGTACGACACAATGCATGAACGTTTGCATGCTTGCATTCAACATTCTGGCGGTTACACCGGTTATTAATGTACCAGCATTTCACATTTAAAATGGCTCTTCTCGCGCTTAGATTAAGCTGTGATCTTGAAACCTTAATCGATTACATATATTACCTGTACAAATGTATTGCCGCCATTTCATTCCTCTACAACTATTTTTTCGTGGTGTTGGGATTTTTTTTCCGTCAGTGTATTTCGTGTGCATTTCCTGAAAAAAAAAATTCATTATTTCCCCGCTAGTGGGCGTAAGTGTTTAATCTGTTTTTGTCGATATCTCTGTTTCTGAATGCCCGTTTTAAAGAATTATTTGAACACTACATGCCATTTAGCCTCTGGAATAATGTGACTGCACTCATTTTGTTTTGTAGTTTACAGTCAGGTGTCGTTAATATGTATTTCTGTTTGTAGTTGTAGTATCGCCGCTTTTAAACATCCTGTTGAAAAAATTCTCTTTTAATGCATTTCGCTACAATAAAAGGTAGGGAACATTTTGCTCTTTAAATGTACAGGTGTCAAAATTACACAAGAAGGTAGAGATACAATGGAATAAAAAAATAGAGTTCCTCAGGGAAGAAAGGCTGTTAAACACCTGAATGAAATATGGTGGTGTAAAGATATTACCAGAAAAAGGAAATGGTGTATCTATAATAGTATTGTTAACAGCATCTTAATATATGCAGCTGAGGCCTGGCGATTAATGGAAGCTGATAGAAAGAAAATAACAGCTGTGACGATAGAAGTTTTATAAACATCATATAGAATGTTAAGAAGACAGACAGAAAATAACAAATGAAAGGATTAAAGAACTGATGGAAATGAAAGAAACAATTTTAGAATAACTACCGAAGAGAAAATTGCGTTGGTTTGGCCATGTAAAAGAAATGACCAATGAAAGACTGCACGAAAATGCCATGGAATTTCAAATACCTGACGATTGAGCACCCGGCGCTTTGAAAGATCTTGTAAGTTGCTGTACCTTAAAAATTTTAAGTACAGGCAGTATTAATAAAACCTTTAGCGTACTGAGAAGGTTTTTCTAATTAAAATAACGCATCGGTTTTGTTCATTTACTTTTGAAGGGATGTCCGGTGACCTTTGTCAATATAGTGTATATACAGTATACACGTTATATGTGTGTGTTATGCTCTATATCTCTTCATCGAACTGTTCGATTAGAAAGTTTTTTTGCCTCTGATATCTTTCTACATCTATGAGGATCATTTGATGCACAATTTGTTAATTTTTGCATCATAGTTTGAATTCGCTAGTAGGAGAAGGTAGCTTTTCAAAAGCTTTTTCTTTTTTGAGGTTTAACAGCCATCGGTATCAACTGGATGGGGTATAAGCAGTTGCCCGCCCCTAATGTCGGGTCACTGGTCCCCTAGCAAGTACGAAAGCCAGTGCCGTAAGGCAAACACAACATCCAAGCCTCACCGAGATTCGAACTTGGACCCATCTCGGACGAATGATCGGAAGTCAGCACCTACACCACTACCTCACATGTTTCCTTGTCGCGATTGATGTTTTTCTCAGAGGTTGAGGTGAAACGTCGCCCAGAGCGATCTGCATCTCACAAAGTTTTCTATCACAACTAAATTCTGTGTGACGCTTGAAAACTGTGGAATATCCAGAGATCTTGTTTTCTGATGTTTGCTGGTTATCGTGATCAATATCCTGTGAGGTCATGTCTTTGAAGATGGATATTTGATCTCCGCGCGTTCCTAGCCATTTCTCAGTCTCTATTTTTGAATTCACCAATCCAAAGAAGAAAACAGTTAACGAACGGATCTATAACACTGAAAATTTGTTCAGTGACATACACTGAGTGGACTGAAATCATGGGACATCTATCTAGTGAAGGGTATCCCACCATGCACCGGTGGAAGTGCAGTCATACGGTGAGGTATTGAGTCCAAAGTCACGAAAGTGTTCCACAGGTATCACCACCTGTACTTGCTGCACCGCTGTCTATAATTCCGTCGAATTCCTGGGTAGAGAATAAGTGCGCTGACATTGCGAGGCACTGAGTGCACTAGGTCACAAAGGCGTTCCACAGATATCTCCACCCAGGCTGGCTGCACCGCTGTCCATAATCCCGTTGTATTACTTGATGGAAGGTAAGGGCAGTCACACGGCGAGGGCCTGAGTGCACTTGGTCACGAAAGCGTTCGATAGGTATCTCCACCCATGCTTGTTGCACCGGTCTCCATAATTCCGTCAGATTCCTGGATGGAAAAGAAAGGCAGTCCCATAGCGAGGCAGTGAGTGCACTGGATCACGAAATCATTCCACAGATATGTCCACCTATGCTTTCTGCACCGTTGTCCATAATTACTTCGGATTCCAGGATGGAAGATAAGTGCACGGCGAGGCTGTGAGCGCACTAGGTTCACGAAAGCGTTCCACAGGCATCGACTTCCACGTTTGCTGCACCACTGTCCATAATTCCGTCGAATTCTGTGATGGAAGGTAAGTGCAGTCACGGCGAGGCACTGAGTGCAGTAGGTCACGAAAGTGCCCGACTTATATCTCCACATTGGCTTGCAGTACCGCTGCCCATAACTACATCGGTTTCCTGGGTGGAGGATAAGGACAGTCACACGGCGAGGCACTTAGTGCACTAGTTCACAAAAGTGTTCCACATGTATCTCCACCCATGTTTGTTACACAGTTGTCCATAATTCCGTCACATTCTTGGTGACGGATCCAAAGCTCGGAAAGATCTTTCCACAGCATCCACATCATTTTACACAGGGTTCATGTGTAGTGAACGGGAAGGTCATTCCAGAAAGAAACTTCTACGATAATGCTATTCTAACCTGTTCCAGTCACCACGGCTATGATGGGAGAACCTTCGTCCTGTTGTAAGAGTCCATTTTTCCAGTGGGTGCATTCTGATCATAAACGGATGAAGATGGTCTGCAAGGACTGACACGTAGAGATGCACCTAGACGTAACTCATGTACCAACGTGCGCATCGTCATGTTGGAAGAGTCCATTACCCTGTGGGAGCATGATGACCATGAAGGGATGCGGAATGTTTGCATGGACGGAAACGTAGAGATGCATTTTGACGTACCAAAAGTACCAACGTGTGCCAGTTAGACACGCTGCAGGCCATAACCGAACCTCCACCAGACTGGAGAGTTCCTTGCTGACATGGGGAGTCAATTGCTTCTTACGGTTTCCGTCCAATGGGCACCCTCCCGTCTGCAAGAAATAACTGGAAACGGGACTCATCGGACAACGTAACCCGTTTCCCATAACCCAATGTTCAGTGCCTAAGTTCTTTCTGCAATTTGAGGCGAACAATCTGTTGATGTGGCGTTATTAATAGGACACAGGTGGGTCGGCGGCTCCCAAAACCTGTTGCGGCTAATGATAGCCTGATGGTGTTGTTGGGTACGTTCCTGACACTGCCCTCGTTGGAATTCGTGGTTATTTGTAGCATTGCCGCTCTCCGGTTAGTTGCAACTATGGGAGACAGACATCGATGGCCACGTTCATCCACCACCATTTTCTCCCACTGCGTTCTCCACGATACGATGTTATTCCGAGAATGGCGTATTCCCAAGACCCTTTTGATACTGTCGAACGGGTACAATGCAATTCCTGTACCACCTCTGTGATAAAGTGACCCATGCGTCTTACCTACTACCTTTTCATATATCAACGAGCTATTACATTATGACCACTTCTATATTAAGCTGTAGAACCTCCTTTATCCCGCAATACAGCGGCCACTCGGCGAGGCATCCATTCGATGAAGTGGCGATAGGTATTCTGGAGCATCTGGTACGATAATATAAACAGCAGGTCCCCCAGTTCCCACACATTTCGGGGAGGCGGTGATTTAGCGTGAACCAGCTTTTCCAAATCGAACCACAAATGTTTGATTAAGTTCATGTTAGGTGAATTTGGAGGCCAGAGCATCAACAGAAAGTTACCAGTATATTCCTCAAACAACTCCTTGACGATTCTGGCAGTGTGGCATGTCGCATTTTCCTGTTGGTAATGGCCATCACCAGCAGGATACATAGTTGCCATGAATGAATGAACATGGTCCGCAACGATGTGCAGATACCTGACGGCTGTCAGAGAGCGTGCTATTGTGAAAATGGGGCCTAAAGTGACCCAAGGAAACATCGCCCACAGCATAACACCGCCTCCGCAGGCCTGTTTCCGCCCAACAGTGCATCCAGGTGCCATAGACGCAGTTGGTAATCGGCGTATCCGCGCTCGGCCGTCTACGTGATGCACCAAGAATCTTCATTCATCAAAGCAAGCCACTTTCTTCCAATCATCCACGGTGCAATCTTGAGGATCTTGGGCCCATTTCATGCGTTGCTGGCGATGACGTATAGTGAGCATTGAGACCCGGCTAGTTCTTCGGCTACGCAGGCCCATGCGCAGAAGGCTGCGATGATCTGTGTGCTGTGACACGTTGCCCTGATCACCATTGTTGTAGTTGCGGGGGATTTGTCGCACTGTGGGCTCTGCTGTCGCTCTAAACACTATCCGATGGTCTCCGCTCCCCTCTGCCATCAATGAGCTATGGGCAATACATGGCTGGAAGATGGTTCGTCGTTTGGCTATCTGTGTACCACGTTTGATACCTACTCATTACAGAGGCACGTGAACAACCCACAAGCTGTGCTATTTACGAGATCGTAGTTCCGAGGCACCGTGCCGTTAGAATTTGCTATTTATCTAACTCCGATAAATCGGCAGCTTTTCCCATTCCGATTCCGAACACTCTTCTATCCAAAAGCCGGTCCTCGGGTTGTATATATACTGCTCTGTGAACTTTACCTGCGCCGCCCCGGTGGCGCAGTGGTCTAAGGCGCTGGCCTCTGATCATTCGTCCGTAAGGGGTCCGGGTTCGAATCCCGGTCAGGCATGGATGTTGTGTTTGTCTTACGGCGCTGGCTCTCTCCCTTCCCTGGAACCAGTAACCCTAAATTAGGGACGGGCGACTGCTTATAGCCCATTGAGTTGCTCACGGTAGTCGTTAAACCTCCAATCAAAAAAAAAAAAAAAAAAAAAAAATTTACCTGCGCTGCCGTTCGGTCTCCAAGTGCGCTCATTTCACTAGGATGGGGTGGTCATAATACTATGGCTCTTCGGTGTACGCTGTTATCTCATGACGTTTATCCATAGTGACATCAAAGTACCATCTAGTTGAATTCAGTGATATCCTCTTACCTATATACTTGCCAAGCGGTGGGTTCCTCTGCTAGCAAGACGAACCCCGGTTCGAAGACACTGGTCTAGTCAGTGATGTCCTCCTAATTATATACATTCCAAGCCGGTTCCTCTCGTCTGCTAGCGAGAGTAACCCCTGTTGGAAGACACTGGTCTACGTGAATGCAGTGATGTCCTCCTACCTATACTCTTGCCAAGTGGTGGGTTCCTCTGGCAGCGAGAGGATATCCGGTTGGGAGACACTGGTCTAGGTAGTGATGTCCTCCGACCTATATACATACCAAGCCGGTTCCTCTCGTCTGCTAGCGAGAGTAACCCCTGTTGGAAGACACTGGTCTACGTGAATGCAGTGATGTCCTCCTACCTATACTCTTGCTAAGTGGTGGGTTCCTCTGGCACCGAGAGGATCCCCGGTTGGGAGAAACTGGTCTAGTCGGTGATGTCCTCCTAATTATATACATGCCAAGCCGGTTCCTCTCGTCTGCTAGCGAGAGCAACCCCTGTTGGAAGACACTTGTCTACGTAAATGCAGGGATGTCCTCCTACCTAGCGGTGGGTTCCTCTGCTAGCAAGACGAACCCCGGTTCGAAGACACTGGTCTAGTCAGTGATGTTCTCCTAATTATATACATGTCAAGCCGGTTCCTCTCGTCTGCTAGTGAGAGTAACCGCTGTTGGAAGACACTGGTCTACGTGAATGCAGTGATGTCCTCCTACCTATACTCTTGCCAAGTGGTGACTTCCTCTGGCAGCGAGAGGATCCCCGGTTGGGAGACACTGGTCTGGGCAGTGATGTCCTCCGACGTATATACATACCAAGCCGGTTCCTCTCGTCTGCTAGCGAGAGTAACCCCTGTTGGAAGACACTGGTCTACGTGAATGCAGTGATGTCCTCCGACCTATATACATACCAAGCCGGTTCCCCTTGTCTGCTAGCGAGAGTAACCCCTGTTGGAAGACACTGGTCTACGTGAATGCAGTGATGTCCTCCTACCTATACTCTTGCCAAGCGGTTGGTTCGTCTGTTAGCGAGAGAACCCAGTTTGGGAAACACTGGTCTAGGTGAATGCAGTGATGACCTCCTACCTACATTCATGCCGAGCGATGGGTTCGTCTGCTAGCGAAAGAAACCCCGGTTGGGAGAAAACACTGGTCTAGGTGTTTGCAGTCATTTCCTCCTACTTATATACATGTCAAGCAGTGGGTTTCTCTGCTAGCAAGAGGAATTCCTGTTGGGAGACGATGGTCTAGGTGAATGCAGCGATGTCGTCCTTCCTATCACCATGCCAAGCCGTGGGTTAGGCTGCTAGCCAGAGCAACCCCAGTTGGTAGACTCTGATCTAGGTGAATGCATGATGTCCTCCTACATATAGTCTTGCTGAGCGATGGGTTCGTCTGCTAGCGAGGGGGCGGTGGTTAGGAAACACTGGCCTAGGTGAACGTAGTTGATTTAAAAATCCTTTCCTACCTAGATACATGCCAAGCGATGGGTTCGTCTGTTAGCGTGAGGGACCGCGGTTGGGAAACACTGGCCTAAGTGAATGTTGTTGATTTAAAAATTATTTCCTCTCTATATACATGCCAAGCGATGTGTTCGTCTGCTAAGGGGAGGGACCACGGTTGGGAAACACTGGCCTAGGTGAATGTAGTTGATTTCAAAAATTATTTCCTGCCTATATACATGCCAAGCGGTGGTTTCGTCTGCTAGCAAGAAGAACCCTGGTTGGAAAACACTGATCTATGTGAATGCAGTGATGTCTTCCTACCTATCTACATGCAAAGAAGTGGGTTCTTCTGTGACCGATAGGAACTCCGTTTGGAAAACACTGGTCTAGGTGAATGCAGTGATGTCCTTCTAACTACACACATGCCAAGCGGTGGGTTCGTATGTTAGCGAGGGGATGCCCGGCTGGGAAACACTGGTTTAGGTGAATGCAAGGATGCCCTCCTACCTATGTACTTGCCTAGCGGTAGGTTCGTCCACTATCGAGAGAGCTGACAGTATCCCGTTGCCCAGTAACCAGGTATCCTGTGAATTCTGTCACCTCAGTGTACAAGAATATGCACTACCTTCACGGAAGAGGCTGCACATTTACATTTACTAGAAGTAAATTAGAATAGGAACAATCTGAGCGTCTTTCGCACATAGCATCAACAGTTCAATCTTGTAGATATGATACTGTCTTTACTTTCTCACGCACGAGAGTCGGGATGCTAGTATGCATACAAAGAAGAAGTTAGTGCTTGAAGATTTGCTCTACTCTTCTTTAAAACGGGGTATTATACTTTAAGAAATAAAATCCCGCACACTATTGTTCATTAGCACACATCTGTATGAGAAATGAAGGGGTGGTACTTTCCTTCGGCGAACCTGACAAGGCGACGAAATGATGCTCTCACACGAATGCACAAGAGAGTCCCTCGTTTTCCCGGTGCTGCGGAGAGGGCAACGACAAAAGTAGAACCCCGTTCACAGCGTACTTTTATTTGTAGTCGATGCCAGCTCGCTCCCTATTGCTGAGGCCAACGCGACTGTCGAAGCATCTCAGGTGATCGCTCTTGACTACTCGATGTCATTCTTTTTTGCGGTTTCGCGAAAATTCTCGCTAATTCTTTTTCCGTGTGGTCGCCATCAAACTACTTCTGTTTCACACTTTTTTAGCCTTCGCCACGGAGATAGCTGAAAAAAAAAGCACCAGAGAGTTCTTTAGTCCTATCAAGCTGATATTTATGCTTTGCCTAGTTTCAAAGCTTCACAACACAGTTTTTAAGTCAGGTGTGGAGCTACGGGGGTCTTTAATGGTGGGTTTGCTATCGTCTCGGAACTTGGTGATACCATTTGTATAAAAAAAGTATTCCAGACATTTTATCTTTGTAAAGAATCTCTTACGGAAGGCGTCACTTATACTGCCAGACTTCTTTTGTCTGGAAAGCGTCCCGGCAAATGGCAAACAGAATCATCGATTTACACGAAAGTTCCCTTCGTAGCAATATTTTTAAATTTTGTTATGTCCAATGTAGAAAATAATTCCTTGGATGCGATTACTACACTGCTGGACAATTGCTAAGGACGGATCATAAACGGCTATATAGCGCATAAAAAAGTAAATGTGGTTGGATGCCAAGTGAAATAAAATAATGTCAGAATGCCAGAACATTACAAGAAAGACAATTTATGGTGCCCTGAAACCCAGAAGGCTTTGGAACGTGTTCAAGGTACAAACAGGCCATTTTGTGCAGAATACGTAAACGTAAAAAAAATGCAATTACCGTCCGCAGGCGTTCCGGCGTAAGATGTCAATACGAGATATGGCCATTATGGAGGGCGATGCAAGATTCCACACGTCGTGTCATGCTTTGCACAACATTATCAAGCAGCTGTTAGGGTAATTTTTCCCATTTCTCTGTCAGTGCACGGATGAGGGTGTCCTTGTTTATTGGAGGGCATTGGCGACCAGCAAGACTCCTCCCCAAAGCATCCCACACATTTTCAATGGGATTCAGATCTGGAGAACGTGCTGGCCATACGAGGAGTTGAATATCCTCGCTCTCAAGACACTCCTGGACAGCGACTGTTCGATGACATGTTGCGCTGTCGTCCATGAAAATGAATCTATCACCGACAGCACCACGGAACATGCGAACATGAGGTAGCAGAACATCATTAATGTATCGTTGGCCAGTCGTAGTCCCAGTTGGAAGCACATAGAGGGACGTACGGCCATTGAACATGATGCCAGCCCATATCATGACACTACATGTCGGATATCGGTCCCTTTCCTGTATGTTTGCTGGACAATATGCTGTACCACTATCACGCCAGATCAGTTGTCGTCGACAATAAGACGATAGACTGTATCTACTCTCATCTGATAAGAGGACAGCAGACCAGTCGTTATGAGTCCAATTGCGATGTTGATGGCACCATTGCAAACAGGCGGTACAGTGACGTCTGGACAATGGGATGCACACAACAGGACGGCGGGCGTATAGTCCTCCTTCATGCAAACGTCTGGCGACAGTTTTTTGGGAGATCCGCTTGCCAGTAGCAGCCATAAACTGATTTGCTACCTCACTAGCTGTGCTGCGCCGGTGTCTTTTTGTTGATAGCACTATGTACCGATCTTCTGCAGGTGTCGTACTGCAAACACGACCTCCCCCGTGACGTTTGCTACACTCTCCATTTGTTTGAAATGATTTCCAAAGCCTTGAAACAACACTGTGGCTGACGTCGAACTCCCTGGCAACATCTGTTATTTTTCGCCCTTTTTTAATCTTGCCAATAATACGGCCACGCGTGAAATCATCTAGGTGATGTCGGGAAGACATACTGAAAATTGCACTTTCGTCAATTGATTTTTTTCTCTTTCAACTTCGTTTGAACAACAGCGGTCAATACGCGTCAAATCCTTTATATCTCTTATCAGCGCTATGACGTCACGAACAAGTTCGGCAATCCAAAATTTGCATACGCACAACACGTCTTACTGTATCCAGCACTTATGCTAATTTCCACATTTTCCTGCCTTCCATTTTATGGTTGCTATCGCGGCTATTGTCATCCGTCCTTAGCAACTGTCCGGCAGTGTATAAGTGCAACTTCCATTACCGGATACAAACCTACGTTTGTGTCTCATAGGGAGAAATTTACGATTGAAAGTAGTAGAATATATGGCAGGTTTATCCTTACTAACGTAGTATGCCCGTTTAGTAATAAGACAAAAATTATTATATCAAAATAACAAACTATATTTTGAATTGTCGCCTGTACAGATTCAAACTAATCTCCCTGCAAGTCCACACAACGGTAAGATGTTTCGTTCAGGTGTTCGAATGCACGGTGGAAGTCCTGAACCGGAACCTCCTTCAGTCTGTTGGTCACACCTCGATGGATGTCTTCAATGTCGCTGAAGCTCTTCTGTTTGAAGGCACACTTCACCTTTGGGAAGAGGAAAAATCTGCATTAACCAAATCTGGCGAGTGGGGTGGATGTTCAATCACACAGATCTTCTTTGGAGCCAGAACCTGCTTCAGAGGAAGCGCAAAGTGTGCGGCACATACCTCGAACAAATTGTCTTGTGCAGATCTTTTTTCTAATATTACCCTGTACGTTTCCTTACCGACACAAAGATATTAATCGAGTAGTTTAGTGGTTATTGGCCTGTCATGGGCAACACTTTCGCTAGCCTTCACAACAGTTTCATTTGCCCGTTGAGAAACTGGACATCCGGTGCGTGGTTCATCCTCGAGGAACTCCCTCCCATCTTTAACCCTTTAACGACCATGACCCCAAAACTTTGTATCACTCTAATTACAAACGCCCGAAAACCGTCTCTTGGTTCCCTTCTTCATTTAGTAACAATAATGATTACTGTGACTTTTCATGATCCCTCATAGGTTGTGTAAATTGAAAGAACAATTAAAGGTAGGAAGTCTGACTCACTTTAGACAGGCGTTTCGGGCAACTATGGTCGTTTCTATGTACGGGTGTTTTGGGCGTTATGGTCGTTAAAGGGCTAAACTTTGAATACCAGCGGAACACTTGTGTACGGCTCAGGCAATCATCGTCGTAAAGCTTTTTTAGGTCTTGGTACACTTCCGTGGGAGTGTTCCTTAATTTACAGTAAACTTTTATCCCAGCTCTTTGCTCTATTACGCAACTTCTGCCACGCTGCACTCGCATAGTCTTACTTCAACGGTGGGCACACGAAAACTGTCGCATCACGCGACTTGAAAGTTGCTTATGTGATTACATCACACTCTAGTCGTCAAAACTATAAACATGTTTGTTACTTTCATTTAAAGAGCTGCCCCGTAAAAAATCTGTCTCATTACTTAACGAGCACACTGTATATAGTTCTCCGATGCAACGGAATTTTCCAGTCGGACATTTTAAAAAGAGATAGCGAATAAAACTGAAATGCGCATCTGGAAAATTTTGGCAGCCGAAAGAGCAGGTATATGAGTGGATTACCTTGACAATTTTTACAGTAATGTTTTCGATTAGATCTTCATGAGGGATATTTAGAGAGATATCATGCTACATACCGTTACAGCACCTGGTGGAATGATTTCAAAAATGTGCAACACGAAAAAATGATTCAACAAGTGTGGTGCCAGATATTGAAATGTATTTTAAAAGGCTGTTCAGTGACTGGGTGGTCAGAGTTGTGGGGTGGTCGCTAATCATCCGAGTTGAACCCGAGTTCGTGTCCCAGCTGAAGCATCCCTGACCTTCTCATGTATCAATTGGGTTATCGGAAAAGTCATGACGTATTTTGGCACCCGATGGCGGTTGGGCGGTTTTAGAAGTACTAGAGGCATGCACTATCGCTATGGCATTTGACAGCTGTCAGTTCTAGCTGCAGTCTAAAAGGAAAAGTGAGCGATTTGGTTGATTTGCGTAGATTTGACATCAAGTTGAAGATGGAAGACCAAACTGTGCATTTTCGCCATATTTTACTGTTTTACTTCCGTAAAGGGGAAGAACGCGTGTCAAGTTGTGAAAAGTTGCGTAAAGTGTACGGTGATAATGCTCTACAAGAACGTCAGTGCCAGCGGTGGTTCGCAAAATTCCGTTCTGGTGATTTTGACCTCAACAATGCTCCTCGGTCCGGGAGGCCCACCAAGGCTGATGACGACCAAATCAAGACATTGATCGAGTCAAACCCACGTTACACGACACGAGAGATTACAGACACATTGCACATCCATCATTCAAGCGTTCACGACCACCTGAAGAAGCTGGAATACGTAAGCAAGCTCGACGTGTGGGTTCTTCATGAACTCACAGAAGCTCAATTGACGGCGCGTATAAACATCTGCGATATGCTCATTAAACGTGAGGGAAACGATCCTTTTTGAAGTGACTGATAACTGGTGACGAAAAGTGGATTGTGTACAACAATGTGCTGCGCAAACGGTCTTGGTCCAGACGTGCTGCTTTGCCTCAAACGACGTCGAAAGCAGACATTCATCTGCGGAAGGTTCTGGTCTCAGTGTGGTGGGACTTTAAAGGTCTTGTGTTTTCCGAGCTCCTACCACGGAACCAAACAATCAATTCGAATGTGTACGGTCGGCAATTGGACAGTTTGAACGAATCCATCATCCAGAAACGTCCAGAGCTCGTTCATCGTAAAAGCGTTGTGTTCTATCACGACAACGCGAGACCACACACAAATTTGATCACCCGCCAACAATTGTTGGAGCTTGGGTGGGATGTGTTGCCACACCCAGCATACTCGCCTGACCTTGTGCAGTCAGACTTCCACTTGTTTCGCTTTCTTCAACAATCCTTGCGTGGTATAACGTTCAATTCAGATGAGGCTGTAAATCAGCACCTTGTACAGTTTTTCGCCACGAAAGACAGGTCCTTCTATGAACGAGGCATTCTTCAGCTCACTGAAAGATGGGAAAAGGTTATCGAACAAAACGCGCATTATATCATTGATTGATCTTTGTTCTTTCTATCAATAAATGACCTTATCAAAACATGGCTAAAATACGTCATGACTTTTCCGACAACCCAGTATGAGGTTTTCTAAGTTGGAAGTACACCAGATTTGTTGGCTACATCAATGCTTGAACATAAGTCACAAGCAACCACCGTAGACGGTTCATGCTTTCAGCTGATGTTTGGAGATGTCAGGTACGGTCATTTAATTATTAAAGATATAAGCCAGTAGATAAATATTGTAAGATCACTGCAAAATTTCCGTTAAGAATATTTCGAAATCTTTGTGTAGCAAGTAACAGCCTGTCTGTGTCTCCTTGGAAAAACCACGAAACGGAAGGTCGGCAACGGGATCAGAACCCGCAACGGTCACTTACCACACCGACATGACGCTGGTGATTAGCCACCTCCGCCAAATCTGTGCTACACACAGATTAACTCCACGTTGGAAAAAGACCTGAGTAGTAAAATTAAAACTTTCCCTAGTCGAACGAGTTTTTTTCTTTAATTTTTAGCACACCTTTTTGTAGAAAAGTACGCGCGTATGGCACCACTTCGTCTGAATGTGTGTCTGCCACCTGTGGATATCATAAATTTGAAACTATTATTCTGAAGTGAAAAATTCTCTTTTCATTGTAAAACTCGAAATGTGAGACCACGATCTTGGATTTGCTTCTTCTCTGTTTCTTACTATGCTTAACTTTGCCGCTAAAGGGCGTAAATGCAGAAGCTATCGCATTTAAAATACAGTTTATTCCATATCATTATTTGTTAACATCCTGTTCAAAATATTATTCCTTCCTTCCGATGGCATCTATCACGAAGATTCTTTTGGGTACAGTTTCTTTTCCAAGTAATTCATAGATTTTTCGATAGGGATTGTAAATATAAATTACGATTTCCCGATAATTCTTCTTCTTAAGTTCCTATTTGGAAATATTTTCCTGCGCCGGATTGAGTTCTTGGTAAGAAACGTCCTGCATATAATTTCTGTTTTAAATAAAGAATGGTTTGGCCACCATGGGACGTAAGTGTTTACTTCTGTTCCTGAAGTATTTGCTACAAAACTTGAACCTCTGAAAACTCGATTTACTCGTAAATGTTTCTTTAGTGGGCTGATACCGCTCATCAAGAAAAACCCTTCGAGAATAACTTCTGCTTAAAATAGTGCGCTTTTTCCCCGCCAGGGGCGTTGATATATACACTGCTGGCCACCCGAAATGCAACACCAAGAAGGACACGAGATAACAAAGCCAGATTTACTGGACACATAACAACAGATACAAAGATGAAACGATTGAGCTTACAGGCCCGTGCGACTTGCGGAACACGCAGCCATCCAATAGTTCATGTGGCCCCCATGGCTGGCAATAACGGCCGCTACACGCCGCGGCATCGAACGAAAGAGGCTTTCGATGTGGGCTTGGGGTATGTCGGTCCAGGTTGCTTCCACACGTTGCCACAGTTCATCAGGCGTAGCCGCGGGTGGTGCTTGCCGGGCCACTCGGTTGCTGATCAGCGAGCAGACGTGTTCGATGGGCTACATATGATAAGAACAGGCGGGCCACGGCAGCAGTGACACCTGGTGGGCCATGAAGAATTGTTGCACGAAGCGTGTCACGTGCGGGCGCGCATTGTCATAGTGAAGCGTGGCCGCTGGCAGGTCCTGCAGGTAAGGTAAGACTACAGACTCCAAAACGTTGAAGTTGCAGCTCTGAATGCTGAGAGTACCGGCGATCCGTACCAGAGGGGTGCGGGTGTCATATCCAATTGCGTCCCAAACCATAACGCCAGGCGACGGACCGGTATGGCGATGCATAATGCAGGCGTCATACAGTCACTCGCCGCGGTGCCGCCACACGCGGATCCGGCCATCGTGGTGTTGCAGGCAGAAGCAGGATTCGTCGGGGAAGACAATGTCCTGCCCTTCCGTAGACCAGGCGCGGCGTTCAACGGCCCACTGCCGCCGCACTCGCCGGTGGTGTAACGTCAATGGTAATCGGAGCAATGGGCGCCGTGCGACGAGTCCCCGCTCCTGCAGATGACGTCGAACGGTACGTGCTGACACAGGTTGTTGCGCAACACACCCTAATTCCTGCGCTAACGTTCGTGATGTGGCGGTGCGAGCAGTCAATGCCCGCCACAGAACATGCCGGTCATCTCGTTCGGTGGTGTGCCGCGGCTGCTGCAATCGCTCACGCCGGTCCGTCCGTCCCTCCTGCACCCACCGAATCCATACTCGCCTCACTGTGGCTGGATGTCGTCCCACAAGGGCGCCGTTGTTTCGTTACGATAAACCGCTGTCACGATAAGCCACTGTTCGTCCTCTGTCGAACTCCGAAACGTGTTGGAATGACTGCCGTATTCTGCGACGAGGCATCAGGATGCTTTCCACGCACAGGTCCGGCAGCACAACACACTTCCACTACTTACACCCCCTTCTGTGCACCCTTCTTATAGTGCTTCTCGGTGGTGTACCGGGCGCACATGATTTGCATAAGCCCTGCAGTGCTAATCGTTTGCATGTCCTCTCGCGGGCGACGCATGCTGGGAATTTCAGGCCAATGTGATCTTCTTGGTGTTGCATTTTGGGTGGCCAGCAGTGTATCATTCCTTCCTTCCGATGCCATCTATTACGAAGGATCTTTTGGGTACAGTTTTTTCTCAAGTAATTCATAGATTTTCCGATAGGGGGCGTAAATATAAATTACGATTTCCCGATAATTCTTCTTCTTAAGTTCCTATTTGGAAATTTTTTCCTGCGTCGATTGAGTTCTTGGTAAGAAACGTCCTGCATATAATTTCTGTTTTTAATAAAGAATGGTTTGGCCACCATGGGACGTAAGTGTTTACTTCTGTTCCTGAAGTATTTGCAACAAAACTTGCACCTCTGAAAACTCGATTTACTCGTAAATATTTCTTTAGTGGGCTGATACCGCTCATCAAGAAAAACCCTTCGAGAATAACTTCTGCTTAAAATAGCGCACTTTTTTCCCACCAGGGGCGTTGATATATATCCTTTTTCTGTCGATATATCTGCTTCAAAGAGTCCGATTTCAAAAATCTTTCTTCATCGGCGAGAGTTTCTGATGCAAAATGTTTTGTATATAACGTCAATTTTTTTAACGCGCAAGTGTGCCCCTGGAGGGTGTAAGTTTAGGTTTCAATTTGCACCATGTTTGCAGCAATATCTGCGGAACAAAAACCTGACTGGGACAAATTTTTTTCAATCAAATACTGCTGATTACAAAAAAAACATTTTGGCGTTTCCTTCCCACAATAATGCACAACTTCCTTGTTAGGGACGCAAAAATGTTATCTGCTTTTCTCGATATATCTGCTAAAAATGTCCGATTTAAGGAGTTGTTTTAACACTGGATACTAATTAATACAGACATTTAACGTGGACCAGGAATATGAAACAAAGATCTTCGCTCTTTCCACGTTCATAAGTGAGTCACGGAAAAATTCTCATCGGCCGCCACCGGGAGTCGAACCCAGGTTCTTCCAGTTACGCGCCGGATATTTTTCCGCTACATCACAGTGGCCTCGATTCCTCCAGACTCACACACGCTAACTGCCAAGCCAATCTGGCAGGTTGCTTCTTGGAGCACCGCACAATGCTGGGGATTCACCAGAGATGGTAAGCAGCAACTGAAGAAATAATTAGAAGGCGAATTTTTCCGTGACTCACTTATAAACGTGGAAAGAGCGAATATCTTTGTTTCATGACACTGGATACTATTTACCCTGAAGAACCCTTTGGTTGTACTTGTGAAGTTTCATAGATGCACACGGTCATATGTCTCGGAAATTTTATGCTAAATTTTAAACCTCTCCTTTCGGTAATTTATTCTGTAGGCAATGAGAGGCAGAGACGGTCATTTAATTATTAAAGATATAAACCAGTAGATAAATATTGTAAGATCACTGCAAAATTTCCGTTAAAAATATTTCGAAATCTTTGTGTAGAAAGTAACAGCCTGTCTGTGTCTCGAAAGCCTCAAAGCTTTCTTATTTGGCAGAATACGTATGAAATGGAAACTTGTCCAACAGAAATTCACGGAATTTCTGTTTTCATAGGTTTCGCTGTATTTTCTATTTTTCCATAATCCAAAATTCTACTGCTGGTTTGCTAAAGTGTCTGCTTCTTCTTGCAAATTTATATCTGGTCCTCAATATCAGGATCACATTAGTTTTCAATATCAAGTATTGTAAATATAAATAATTATTAAATATTTGTATACATTGAATAATCCGCAAATTTCTGATTATCTCCACTTTTTGAAGTCCTCTTTGATTATTTCCACTTCTACTGTAGAAGTCCCTTTCCTCTGTTTATACTCTTTTCTGTAAGTCCTTGTCCCCTAACTTTCACTGGTCTACAAGCTTTTTTATAACATAAACAAATAAATGTAGCTGTTTAACTAATTTTGGGTACTGATTAAAGATCTGATCTTAAAAAATGGCCTCCACGTCACGTTTATTTGTTATGGGGTATTAAATATGTACTATTGGACCATATTAGCGCTTGTAGGCATGGACACTAGATCTCTTTATTGCCATATTTCGCCACCGAACATGTTATGGGTGGCAAAACGGATTTTTCCACAGGAGCAGAAAAATATGTAACCGCAACCAAACCGCCATTGCTGTTTTTTACATTGGAGTAGAAACACGTGTTGCATTTGTATGAGCAAAAGTTGGTGAAATGGAGAAAAGGGATTGTCGCGGATGTATATAAAGTTCAGCATAAGCTTTGCTATGTGTGCGGACAGTATATTATAAAATCGCAAAGCCGTCCACTGACAAAAACTGTGAGGAAAGCCTACTATTTGTACTTTGGATGTCATGTTCGAGTAAAAAATAAATCGTGGGCTTCACATGTCTGCTGCATTCCCTGCTTTGTTGGCCTGAGTGAATGATTGAAAGGTAAGCTTAAACCCATGCCTTTCGCAGTTCCGATGATTTGGCGTGAGCCAACTGATCACGTGGAAGACTGTTATTTTTGTTTAACCAAAGTGAGTAGTTTTTCAAAGAAAAATAAAAGTAAAACACTGTATCCAAATTTGCCATCAGCCTTAAGGCCTGTTTCGCATGTGGAAGATCTTCCCAAACGAAAACCTCCATTGAACTGCAAAGAGATAGATTCAAATTCATCCAATGAAGATATGGACGCACATCGGATCCTCCTAATGACTTAGACGAGCGCCACGTCATTAAGAAAAATGAACTGAATGATCTCGTTCGAGATCTAAATATTTCCAAACAACGAGCTGAACTTTTAGGTTCCAGACTGCAAGAGTGAAACCTGCTGGCAAAGGGTACACGTGTGTCCGTGTTCAGAAAAAGAAATTTGGATCTATGATCTTTGTATAAAATGCAGGATGGTATGTGTATTTGTTCAGATATAAGGATAATGTCAGAATTAGGAATACCTTACGGAATGGCATCTATTTATCGACTCATCCAAGGTTAGTTTTAAAGCTGTCCTTTTGTCCAACGGAAACCAGAAGCCTTCCATTCCAGTTACACATGCTGTATTAATGAAGGAGACGTATGAAAGCATGGACAAAATTCTCACTGCAATACAATATGACCAGTTTAGGGGGTCAATATGCGGTGATCTGAAAGTGATATCGCTCTTGCTCGGGCTTCAAAGTGGTTTCACCAAATCTTGTTGTTTTCCTTGTATGTGGAACAGTCGGGACACAGCAGAACACTACGAACGAACATACTGTCTAAACGAGATGTTTTCATTCCTGGAGAGAGTAACGTTCGCGTGCGTCATACCCCCTAGTTAAACCCTCTGATGTGCTGCTTCCACCACGTCAGATCAAACGGGGGCTGATGAAAAACTTTGTAAATGATATGGACAAATCTGGCCCAGGTTTCTTGCACTTAAAGTACACATTTCCGCAATTAAGTGATGCAAAACTCAGAGAAGGCATCTTCGTTGGCCATCTGATAAGAAAACAACTGTGTTATTCTGTTTTTACCGAAAAGCTAAACAACACAGAGCTCGCCGCCTAGCAAACTTTCACATCTGTGGTCAAGGGATTTCTGGGTAACCACAAAGAGGGCAACTACAAATAACTGATTCACAACCTTCTCAAGAACTATAAAAAAAACCCTTGGGTGCGGGATGTCCTTAAAAATACATTTCTTCCATTCGCCTCTGGAGTTCTTTCCTGAAAACCTAGGAGCAGGTTTTCAAGAAAGAAGCCCAAGGAGAAAGTTTCCACTAAGATATCCGAACGGTGGAGGAGAGTTATCAAGGCAGGTGGGATCCCTCAAAGATAAGTGATTACTGCTGGTTTTTGCAGAAAGAGGACAACACAACACATAAGAGAAAAAAATGAACTGCTTATACGGGTATACGAGTATGTGTGTATACATTTACACTTGAGTTAATATTGCTTACTGTTCTTTTTTTTTCTTTTGCTGTCTCATATGCAGTGATATATGAGTATGAAGCTGTAATATGTACACTTGCATTGTATATATGTTTCTGGAAATATAGTAAATGATCATACACAAAGTACTGTACGTGATGGAGAGTTTGTACAGTCATATTGGAATTCAGCACCTCTAAATTAGTTGAAAACGCCTGATTTTAAAACCCATGTTATGAAAACAAAGTTTGAAAATTTTGACTAGTGTTTATCTTCTATTCCTGGAGTCCCTTTTTCCACATTATGTCGTTTTCTAGAAGTTATTTATTCTGATCATCTCCTTTTCCAGATGGCCTTTTCACATAATTTTCTTCTATTCCAGAAGTTCTTTTCCCCTGACAATCTCGTCTTCTAAAAGTCGTTTCCCTAGATTATTTGCTTCTTTATAAATCTTTTTATTCTATTCATCTGCTCTTCTAGAAATCCTTTACCCCTAATCACCTTCCTTTCTGGAAGTCCTTTTAACCTGATTACCTCCTCTTTTTGATGTCATCTTTCTCTTATCGTTGTCTTGTTTGGCGCAGAGAGGAATGGTGTACTGTCAACCATTTCTATTGTTGTAATGCATATGGTGCAATTCGCAGTTCACTATGAGTAGGGATGGATGCCTTTTGAAATTGTTTCTGATTCAAGTTCTCTGTAATCTAAAATCACTCCTGCACGTTTTTTGGCCCAAAAACATCTAGCTTACCTGCGCTTAACTCGGATAACGATTAGCTGTTTCGCACTAGAAGTTGTGCCATCACTATTAGACATTGGCTGTGTCGGTCATTCCTTTGGAGATCTTACCACTATTTCTCCGTTCACATTCTATGTATAAGTATGACACTTTAGCTAGAAATGCATACACTCCTCCGAGTACCATTCCTCATTCAAAACTAATTAGATCACATCGCTTTCCCGTTAAACCATCAGAAACGTTTCCGCACTAATACTCACTTGATTATGTTGCCATAGTGACATGCGACAAAGGATGACGTATCGAGTGTTTTGCATAAAATGAGCTATTTATCATATAAATGGGCGACTCAGTGTTTACACAATGAAACCTATCTGTAATTTAGGTACGTAATCTTCGTGATATAAAAACTTGAATCACGTGTATTAATTGGTTCGTTGTTTGCTTCCTTCCTTTCTGTTTAGGAGACTAGACTTCTTACAGTTTGCTTAAGAAGGTGTCCACTAGAAATGTTCAGCAAAAATATTAGGTAGCTTTAGCAGGAATATAATACTGCAAAATAGATTAAAATGTTAGAACGTTTCTAACAAATATCGAAAATTATGATACGAAATATCGGGAAATTTGAGCTTTCTCTCAAAGTGAGGAATTCCATTTTCTATCTATGAAATTGTTTGAAAGCTAAGACTTCTGTCTCTCTCTTTTGTACGAGCATCTCTTTTTTCGCTGAATTGCATTTTCTTTAGAATTCTAAATTATATCATAGAATTCGCTCCCCGACATGGCTGAGTGAGTAACCCAGATGGAAAGAGTTCTTGATCTTTCTGCAATGAATTGAATTCTAAGCAACATTCTGTTTCCTTTGAAATAGTTTCCATCGTTATTTTCTTTCAATCCGGGGATGTCCTCTTCTCCCCCAGAGAAAGCCGAAAGTGTGCAGTAATGGCAACAGAGGAAGAGAAAATGGCAGCCGAAGTTAGGATTTAACATAATCCTTGCTTCACGTCCTGACGCGAAAGTCGTTTGTCTTCTTTACCGGAGAATACTGAGGATGGATAAGTTCTTACGACTTAGTGCTTCTAGTAATATTTATCTTGTGCAGTTGCTTTAAGCTGGAATTTGATTTGTGTCTCAAGAAGAGTCACGAACTGAATGTAGACTTATATCACCATCGCATTTGTGGAAGCCTTTGCGCTTTAAAGAGCAATACTTCAGGATATGGGAACAAAAACGGATGTTTTCCGCGACAAACTTTCCGAAAATGTTTTTTTCAGGTCCTGTTCTTTTTCCGGAAGATATTTTTAGTTTTACTTTTTCTTTCTTAGTTGCTCAAAGTATGCCTTGAATTTGAAATTAATCATCAGAGCAAAATAGACTCCAAAAATAAATAAATGACATCTTTTGGAATTTGGTTTCCGGGAATTCGTTTTTCAAAAGCCTTTGAATGTACCGAACATTAATGAAAATGATGCACCAATTTCACGAAAGACGCTTTATTTTTTAATTTTGGATGTTGAAATAACTTATTGGATTGTGTGTTCCTACTGATTAATGAGAAAACACAGGATACACAAGGTTTCAAAAAACAGCTGGTACAGAAATCTTCAGTCACGATGAGGATTTGAAGAGTAGAGGATAAAATACGTATTAAAAAAGAGGTCAATAATGTCAGAAGCACATTATAAATTTACTAAAGGAAAGCCCGCCAATAAAGACGGGGGAAATAAGATATGCAGAGTAATTTTTAAATAATGAGGTATTTTCTTTTTGTTTGTGAACTTAGAATTACGCACAGTTGCAAATGTAAAAATGTTATCGTAGTTCATGCGCAAAAGCACAAACAGCATTTTTTCTTTGCTTTTCTTTCTTTCTTTTATTTTTTTCATTTCTTCTACAGATATAAATAAAATAAAACCAAATGTAATCATTGGCACTGATATGCAGTATTTTTAACGTTGTCCACGTAGCCACTCTTTCAGAGAACTTGAAAACTACATTTCTCTGGAGCTGGAATCGAACCCGCACCTCGCGATTACCGGTCGAGCATGCTATCCGTCACAACACCTAGGAAAAGGAAGTTCCAAGCAACTGAAGCTAACTTAGAAATCTGAGAACATTTCAGATTTGAGCTAGTCGAAGCAACCATAAGCTTCATCGTAGCGTCCCAACGATCTTTTCTCACATCCGGGGTCGGATGTAGGCCTTAAAATTACACTGCTTCTTAGAACATGATATCGCCTTCCATGTATTTGAGAAAAAACATTTTCGTATCTTCCTTATGAAATCCATGTATTTTGTATCGACTTCCATGTATTTGAGATGAAATATTTCTTATGGAAAATTCGTTTTCTATTTATGTATGATGTTAAAAGAATACCTAGTTATATTCTGCGAATTTTTTTTTTTTTTTTGGTCATATTCTGAGAATTTCGTGGTTTAAGAAAGAAAAATTCCCAAATCATATTTCTGCAGCATATGCATGAAATAATAACTACATATTATCACCTAGTGTATTGGAACTCTCAAGTTTTAGACATAAAAGAGAAAAGAAACTGATTTGACATTGTAAAATAATAACTTCAGATTCGCAAGGGGAATATTATAAGTAAATTTCACACGATAGGATTCTAAATAAGAAATTCCTTATGTCGTTTATGAAGAACAAAGTAGAACCAACATTCCTGACGTAACGCTTTCCTATTTCTAAAGAATTGCTGAAACGATTTTAATCGTGTGACGTAACGCATTTCTGACGTCATGTCAGAATGATTTGGAAGCGATGAAGTCACACAAGCAGCTGTGAAAAATCGGCTTTTGTTGCCATGAAAACAAAGCACAGCGGCACACGCGTGAACTGTGTTGATTGGCTATATTCTATTGTCATGGATCTTACCTTGATATGGAGTGTCACAAAAATACACGAAACAATGTTTCGTCAAACTGAAACAGATGTGTTCCAAAAGTGAAACAATGAGCAATATGAAAATGAACATCAACATTACAACATGAGGCAGAAATTCAACAGTTAAGGTGGTTCCACCTAAAATCTCCGTCTTATGTTTCCAATGGTAAAACTTCTTTACATATTTTCTTCGCAATTAATGTATTCCCATGGATGAAAATTTGCACATCAATAAAACTAACTTTGAATAATGGCATGGGATACTTCATACTTGCTAAAGCATAACTATAACTAAGCAATCCAACATTTGTTTGTCTACTGACGTCATCAATGTACGAGTCGCGCCATCTATTAACAGGTCTGAACATTACTCAAAGAAAAATGATTGATTTTTAATATAATTATGGTTATGTTTTAGCAAGTATTAATCATCTCATGCCATAACTTAAAGTTAGTTTTATCGATGTGCAAGTTTTCATCCTTGGGAGTACACTAATTGCGAAGAAAATATGTAAAGAAGTTTTACCATTGGAAACATAAGGCAGAGATTGTAAGTAGAACGACCTTAAAATAGGCAAGCACCAGGAGACACCAAGGAAATGGAACGAATATTTAAATGCTCAGACAAAGGAAATTATACATGTTAATGTATAAAAAACGTCGTATTTCCTTTAGAGAATATAGGAAGAAATGGAGAAATTTGATGTACCACCGCAAAGGAAATTTATTGATCTGTGGAAGGCATACAATCGAGTCCAAATAGAAAATATAGAATTTCCTGAGAAAATAAATCATAGTAAAGATATACATGAAATTTATAAAAGGGGAAACCACAGAGATTTGTTTTTCACATGTGGCATGAGTGGCAACGGAAAGAATCTCAAAAGTGTGAGAGAAACAAGTTTTGCATCCAAGAATTTTGTTCTAAAACAATTATTCTTATACTTTCAAAGGAGAAGCATAATACCAAAACAAACTTAATAGAGAAATCTAAGAGAAACCTTCTCTTTTGGGTTAAAGGCATGTGTTCTAAAATTCGGAAAGAGAAAGTTTGGGCCAAATTCAGATTTGTCACATTTAGTATAATTTTTATCAAGAAGGAACCAATGGCTGCCAATGCGTCTTCATTAAGTTTGGTTTCTGATGAGGCTATTAAGAGAGCCTGGGTCTCTTCATATGGCTAGATGCATAGGTGAAATGTTGCCCTACTACTGAACATCGCACAAGGTCACACGTTTTCTTATAACCGTGTACAGTGTTCCGCAGAAGTTAAGGCGACGATTAATGCATTCAACGTGCTGTGCTTAAACGAAGAGCGTCTTTAAAGTGCATAAAATGGTTTCTGTTCAGCATTCTCCAAATGGAGCGGCAGTTCTCTCTCTTGCATTAGTTTTTGTGTTGGATCTTGTGGTCTGGCCATACAATGTCCTCCAGCAGGAATTTCTTCAACTGATATATTAGGTGTGCAACTTAATTCTCGGCCCCTAAACGCAAGCGGTCATTGAACGTCGGCAAATGCAAACAGCTGTGTGTGATAATGGCTGATTGCAGCTCCATCCAACAGCTTTCCAGGCAACCGTAACCGCTCATAGCTGTAGTGACAGAAGGGACGAAAGTTGACGGTGAAAGCAATGTCGTTCGAGAAGCGACATTTGAGGCACTGCCTCCTGTTCGCGTTTCAGATGAACAAAAGTGCCGCGGAAGCCCAGCAAATGATCTGTGCTGCTTTGGATGAGGCTGCTGTGTCCTACAGAACGTATGAGAAGTGGTTTCAGCGGTTTAAGCAGGGAAACTTCGATCTCCGTGATGCAGAACGTCTAGGACAGTCACAGAAAGTTGACGATGAGGAACTGGAACAACAGTTGGACGTGGATTCCTGTCGCACACAGTCAGAGCTTGCCCTGGAACTCGGCGTAACACGGCAAGCCATTGCAAAGCGCCTGCACAAGCTTGGACGAATTCACAAGGAGGACCGATGGGTGCCCCACCAACTCATAGCTGCAAACAAGTCTAGGTGCTACGATGTTGCTTTGTCCTTGCTCTCCAGATTCAAGAAGAGGGATTTTCTCCACAAGATTTTGACCTGTGATGAGAAGTGGATCCTCTAAGATAATCCTAAGCGGCGCAAATCGTGGGTTTATCCAGGTCAGCCTACCACCAGTACCTCCAAACCGAATATTTATGCCAGGAAGTTGCTACTGTGCATATGGTAGGATCAGCGCGATGTCGTACGCTATGAGTTGTATGAGTTGTTCAAACCTGGTGAAACCGTCAATGCTGAGCGTTATTGTCAGCAACTCATTCGTGTGAGTGAAGCAATGGAGGCGAAAAGAATAAAATGGACAGAAGGTCGGTCCTATTGCTTCAGGATAACGCGCGTCCTCACACCGCGAAAACGACTTTAAACACGATCACCAACCTGGAATGGGAGAATTGCTTCCACCCGGCGTATTCTCCAGACTTTGCTCCGTAGGATTATAACCTCTTTCGCTCCCTGCAGCTTCACCTGAGTGATGCGCGCTTCACTTCTGTCGACGAGGTCCACACAAGTATTTATCAACTCGAAACAGCCCTCTTTTTTCCGTAGTGGCATTCGGCAGCTCCCTGACCGATGGCTCAAATGTATCCAACACGACGAGGATTAATTGCCTGATTAGATATGTATTCGATTTGCTATAATTTGCTGTCAACGTGTCGTGCCTGTGGCCGAGAATTAAGTTGCATACCTAAAACATCAATTGCTGTCACCAGCTCGTCTATGTGCAAATCCAATCAGCTGCAGGTAAACGACGGGAAGTGTGAAGGCCATGAAACGGTGTAAAGAACACTAGATACTCAGCTCTGTTGATCAATGTTATTCCGCCGCCCCGGTGGCGCAGTGGTCTAAGGCGTTGGCCTCTGATCGTTCGTCTGAAAGGGGTCCGGGTTCGAATCCCGGTGAGGCATGGATGTTGTGTTTGTCTTACGGCACTGGTTCTCTCCCTTCCCTGGAACCAGTGACCCTAAATTAGGGACGGGCGACTGCTTATAGCCCATTGAGTTGCTCACGGTGGTCGTTAAACCTCCAATCAAAAAAAAAAAAAAAAAAAAAAAAAAAAATGTTATTCCCATTCTTTAGATGGAAAAGGCAGCGAAAATTTTACAATGACTAAATTGTATTGGTCAGACGACTAGGCCAGCGCCTTTCCGCGACGGCATGGCTTGTAAGTTGTTTACGGTCAGCGGTGGTTAAAAACTTCAAAAAGTGGTCCGAGGAGGGAAATTACGAACCGCTGACAAGGTGTAGGACGACCACGGCTGATCGATGCTCGAGGTGAGCGAAGTCTATCCTAGTCACTAACACATAAGGAGTAACGTTGAGCAATTCGCTAGCAATTTGAATGCTGGCGATGGGAGTAATGCGTCACAACACACTGTGCGTCGAGCTCTGATGAAAATGGGGCTACGCAACCGCAGACCTCTCCGAGTGCCCTTGGTAATTTCGGTTAATTGTCGAAAGCGCGTACAATGGTCACGCAAACATCAAAACGGTACCTCGAATGATTAGAATTAGGTCGTCTGGCCGGATGATTCTCGGTTTTAGCACTTCTTTTGTAAAAAAAGATCATGCGTATGTTATCGGTTTGTCTGTAGACACAATATCTCTGCAACTATTAGTCCGATTTGAAATATTCTTTTTGTATTGGGAAGCTTGAAATATCCGAATGATGATCCTTTATTAAGTTTTTTTCTTACGATGTATAATTTCGCCGCTAGATGGCGTAAATGCAGATGATGTCGAACTCAAAAATACGTTTTATTCCACATATTTGCTTCTAAACATCCGATTAAAAAATTATTTTATCTTTCGATTCCATTTATGTCGAAGAGTATTTTAGGTATAGTTACTTTTTCAAATTACGTATAGATTTTCCGCTAGAGGGCGTAACGGTAAATTACGTTTCCCCGATATCTCTTCTTCTAAAACTCAGATTTGAAAAATGTTTTCTTTAGCGGATACAGCTCATGAAACATCTTTTGCATATAATTTCTAATCTTTGGTAAAGAATACTTTGGCCACCAGGGGGCGTAAGCGTTAATTTTTGCTTCCGATGTATTTGTCATAAAATCTGAGTTTCTAAAATCTCGATTGAAAAAAATCTTCCGTGAACTGATGCCATTCACGACGATAAACCTTTCCGAATATTTTCTCCGCCAGGGGGCGTAGATGTATATCTTATTTTTGTCGATATCTCAACTTCTTAGAGTCCGATTTGAAAAATTCCTTTGTTGGATAGTGTTTTCAGTGTGACATGTTTTTCATATAATTTCAAAATTTTCAAGTAATTGATAGACTTCCCGCTAGGGGGCGTAAAGGCAAATTGCATTATCACCTATATCTCTGCTCTAAATCTCCGGTTTGAAAAATTCTTTCTGCGCCGGATGCAGCTCCTTACGGGAAATCCTTTGAATATAATTTCCAATTTTTGTAAAAAATGGTTTGGGCACCAGGTGGCGTAAGACTATTTCAGGCGCAGTGCCTTTTTCAAGTAAATCATAGATTTTTCGCTGGAGGGCGTAAAGGTAACTACGTAAAATAAATTACGTTTTCCACGATATCTCTGTTTCTAAAACCCCAATTTGAAAAATTATTCCTGCATACGATACAGCTCCTGATAAGGCCGCCCCGGTGGCGCAGTGGTCTAAGGCGTTGGCCTCTGATCATTCGTCCGTAAGGGGTTCGGGTTCGAATCCCGGTCAGGCATGGATGTTGTGTTTGACTTACGGCACTGGCTCTCTCCCTTCCCTGGAACCAGTGACTCTAAATTAGGGACGGGCGACTGCTTATAGCCCATTGAGTTGCTCACGGTGGTCGTTAAACCTCCAATACAAAAAAAAAAAAAAAAAGCTCCTGATAGAAAATGTTCTGCAAATAATTCTTAAATCTTCAATAAAGAATGGTTTGGCCACTAGGGGATGTAAGAGTTTTTTTCTAGTTCTCATGCACTTGCAGCAAAATCTAACCTTCTGAAAAATCGATTGAAAACATTATTTCGTGAACCCATACCGCTCATCTTGGAAAACAGTTTCAAATACTAAAATTCTCCCGCCAGGGGGCGTGGATGTATTTCATATTTTTGTCGATATCGTTGCTTTTAACAGTGCGATTTGAAAAACTCTTCCTTTGTTGGAGAGCATTTCTGGTGCAAAATGTTTCGCATATAATTGCAAAGTTTTCTTATCGCACACGAGTGCCAATAGAGGACGTGAGCTCTCGTTTCCGTTTTCAGCAATATCTGTGGGGCTAAGAATTCGACTGAAAAAATTCTTTTTCGGTCAGATACTACTAACTATGAAAACTATTTCGTGTGTATTTTCTATCAAAATAATGCACAATTTCGCCACTAATGGGCGCCAGTGTTTAATCGGGTTTTCTCAATACCTCTGCTTCAACGTGCGCGATTTAAAATATTCTCTCAAAACCGGATGCATTTACCTTGTGGCAGACTTTAAGTTTGTATTTGAAGAGTTTCATAGTTCATAGTTCTATCGCTATGTGGTTCTGTGTACTTGTGTTTGCAGCTGCATCTCCGCTTCTAGAAACCCTATTAAGAAATTTCTTTTGTTACTGTACCCCTTCTAAAGACTTTATTGAGAATTTATTTTTTTACGACTGGAATAAATATAGTGAGCATTATACTCTTTAAATAAAGCACAGATTTTTTGCTAGGGAGCGTAAACGGCAAAACAATTTTCTCGCTATCTCTGCTTGTGGGAGGCGTATTTGGAAAGTTCTTTTTTCTTAGCAAAGTTTTTCCCGTGAAGAATACTTACGGCTATTTTCAGATTTTTCATTACCTTTTCCCATTATTTTTTCGTTACAAGGCGTAGAGTTTTACCATGTTTCCTTCTACATTTCTTTTTTTTTAATTGTTCGATTTGAAAATCGTTTTGTCTCTAATACCTTCCCTCCTGCTACAAAAAACTTTTTGTGCGCCATATTTCTCACATCTTTTGTGAAAACGATCGTGCTTGTGTTACAGGTTTGTCCGTCCGTCCGTCTGTCTGTACCCACGATATCTCTGCAACTATAAGACCGATTTGAAAAATTCTTTATGTATTGGGAAGCTTGAAATGTGCGAATGATGATCCTTCATTTCTTTCTTTTTTAACGATGCACAATTTCGCTGCTGGACAGCATCAAAGCAGATGATATCGAATGCAAAATACGTTTTATTCCATACATTTGCTTCTGAACATCCAATTAAAAAAATTATTTTACCTTTCGATTCTATTGATGTCGAAAACTATTTTAGGTATAGTCAGTTTTTCAAGTTATGCACAGACTTTCCGCTAGGAGGAGTAAAAGTAAACTGCGCTTTCCCCAATATATCTGCTTCAAAAACTCCGATTTTAAAAATTCTTTCTTCAGCGGATACATCCCCTGATGAGAAAAATTTTGCGTGTAACTTCTAATGTTTGGTAAAAAATGGTTAGGCCACCAGAATGCGTAATTGTTAATTTCTGCTCCTGATATATTTGCAACAAAATCTGAGCTTCTAAAATCTCGACTGAAAAAATTCGTTTGTGGAGCGATGCCACTCACGCCAATAAACATTTTCAAAATATATTTTTTTAAATTATTACATGGTTTCTCCGCCAGGTGGCGTAAATGCATCTCTTATTTTTGTCGATATCTGTGCTTCTAAGAGTTTGATTTAAAAATTTCTCTTTTTAGCTGGATAGAGCTTCCAGTGCAAGTAGTTCATAAACTATCCGCTAAAGGTCGTAAAGGTAAATTGTTTTTTCCGCGATATGTCTTCTTCAAAAACTCCGATTTGAAAAGTTATTTTTGTATCGCATACAGCTCCTGATCGGAAATGTTTTGCAGGTAATTTCTAATATTTGGTAAGGAATGGTTTGGCCACCATGGGGCGTGAAGGGTTAATTTTTACTTCTTATATATTTGCAGCAAAATCTGGGCTCCTGAAAACTCGATTGAAAAAATTATTTCGTTGGTTGATACTGCTCGCATTGGAGAACGTTTTGAGAATACCTTCTTCGTAAATAGTTTTTTCCGCCAGCTGCGTAGATGTATATCATATATTTGTCGATATCTTTGCTTCCAAGTGTCCGATTTCAAAAAAACTTTCTCTGTTGGAGAGCTTTTCCGCTGCAAAACGATTCTTATATAATTTCAAATTTTTCTTAAAGCACAAGTGTACGACCAGAGGGCGTGAGCTCACATTTCTGTTTAAAGCAATATCTATGGGACTAAAAATCCGATTGAAACACTTCTTTCTTCGGCCAGATACTACTAACTATCCAAACTCTGTGTGCGCATTTTCTTCCCCCCAAAAAGCGCACTTTCTCCGCCAGGCGGCGCAAATGTTTAATCTGTTTTTCTCAATATCTCCGCTTCTGCATGTGCAATTTAAAACATTCTTTCCACACCGGATGCCGTTTACTTTGTAGAACACTAGGGTAGCATATGAGTAATTTTGCAGTTCACCTCTCGGTAGGTGGTGTTTGTGTACTTAAGTTTGCAATTGTATCTCCGCTTCTAAAAACTGTATTGAAAATTTTCATTTTTACTGTATGCCATTCGCTACAATAGAGATGTGGAGCATTATCCTCTTTAAATAATGCAAATATTTTCCGCTAGGTGCGTAAGGGTCGAAACCATTTTTATTTTCGCTACCTCTGCTTCCGGGTGACGTATTTGAAAAGTTCTTTTTCATTAGCATAGCTTTTCCCATGAAGATTATTTTTCGCTTATTATCAACTTTTCCGTTATGCAAAAGTTTTCCTCTAGCAGGCGCAGACTTACATTACATATTTCCTTCTATATTACTGCTTTAAACTGTTCGATTTGGAAATCACTTTGTCTCTGATATTCCTTTTGTTATGAGAAACTTTTTGTGCGCCATTTGTTAATTTTCGTAACATGCTTTTTAGCCGCTGGTGGAACTAAGCAGATGTTTCTGTTTCTGGATGCTTTATCGATTGCAGAAACCGGTTAATTATTTTCCCAACCGGTTTCATTGACTTTGAATAACGCTGATAGAATTAATTCGCGTCATAACGGATTCAAAACATGTGCTCGTTACAACCGAAATTTCGGTGTCATCTTTCTTTAGTTTTCGTTATATACTTTTTAGCCACTGGTGGAACTAAGCAGATGTTTCTATTTCTGGATGTTTTATCGACTGTAGAAACCGGTTAATTGTTTTCCTAACCGGTTCCATTGACTTTGAATAGCTTTGATAGTATTAATTCGCGTCAGAACGTATTTTTTATTGATTGGAGGTTTAACGACCACGAGCAACTCAATGGGCTATAAGCAGTCGCCTGTCCCTAATTTAGGGTCACTGGCTCCAGGGAGGGAAAGCGCCAGTACCGTAAAACAAACACAACATCCATACCTCACCGGGATTCGAACCCGGACCCTTTTCGGACGAATGATCAGAGGCCATCGCTTAGACCACTGCGAGTAGTATATAGGGGGTACTATGGCACACCCCAAAATCACATAAAAACCTCAAAATCAGGCATTTTTTGATTTTTCAGACCTCAATAATCACGAACATTTTAAGGCTTTTTATGATCAAAAACATCATATTTTCATTAAAAATCATTGATTTTTGGGCATAAAATAGTCAAAAACATCAGATTTTTGAAAATTGAAGTTTTTACTCTGTTTTTTCATAAAAACAGACATCATAAAAACACGCATTTTTGATGATATTTGACGACTTTTTTGAACAATTGCAATCATTTTGAGCTTTGAATAGCTTTGAAAGTGATGAAATGATGGATTTAGTGATCAATAGAAAAGTTGTAAAACAAACTACTTTGCAAAGTCCTTTTTAAAAATGCATTAAAAAAAGGGGCACCCAAAATGGATACCCCTTATAGAAGATTAAAAATTTAGGAAGATAAAAAGTGTAGGAAGATTAAAGTTCTAATTCAAATGGAATTAAAAGTATGTTATTTTTTCAATTTCTAAGTAAGGTTTAAAAATGTTTAATTCTAAATAAGACATGACTTGTATGCTTAATTCATCATTCTTTTTCCTGATGCAAAGAGTATTAAAGGTTTATCTGTGTAGGCATCACTATTAAATAATATATTCTCCCCAAGTGTAATTAAAACTTCTGATTTCCCATTAGTATAATTAGGACGTAAATAAAATGTAATTTTCATATCCATATTTTCACTCAGTTTCATATTTCTGTCAAGGAGATTGCTACTAAATTTCATAAAAACGACTGTTTCCCAGTAACGCATAGCACCAAGAGTATTATATGCTTTTTTATCTTCTTGAATTGTTGCATAACATTTTTGATTATCCACGTAATTTTTATTAACTGCGTCATACATATCCTGAGGAGATGGAATATTCACTAGTCTTTTATTTTGAACATCAAACTTTTCATCTTTTAAAATTAAAACATTGTTTTCTAAATACCTCTTATTCACTGCATTCTTATCTGCTGTAGGATCAGCAACATTTCCTATTCTTTTACCTTTTGCATTAATTACATTCCCATCTTGAATATGTAAATATTTTTGATCCAAATTACTTAATTCACCTTTAAGTACAGCATCTAAATCTCTTATTCTTACAGCAGTTTCTTGAACAAAATCTGAAAAACTACCATTAATATTTTTTTCTATTTCACTTTTAACTTCCAGATTATTCTCTCTCATTTGTTTTAAAACATATTCTCTTGTAGTAACATCATGTTCATCTATAGGTTCTTTACAATTTTTTAAATTTTTTTCTTCCATATCATAATTACCATCATCTGTTAATTTAAATCCATTTCCAGGAGGTCCAGATGGTCCAATTCCAAATTCTTCATAAGACGAACCAAAAGGGTACCAATTCATTTATTTAATCTAAAGTTTTCAAAGTTTTAAATTCCTTATTAGCCATATTAAGTGATCCTCTTTTTGTTTCATTCACGATGAAATAAAATCTATATGGTTTACCTGGATTTGATCCTAATCTCCAGTTAAATTCTAGTCTTAAATTCGAAATATTAGTATACTCTGGATGATTAGATAAATTAAAATAAAAGATTGGATACAATCTCGCATAATTTACATAACTTATAAGACATCCACTTTCAGTATTATGAGTATTTAATCCAGCTGCTAATAATTCAGAATAACATCTATTATAATATAACTGCCCATCTTTAAAATTCGTTTTATAAATTTCTTCTGGAACTTTTTTATTATTACATAATATCCAGCATTCAAGGAGATCTAAATTATCAAAAACCATATTGTTCTGATTTTGATTGCTTTCTTTTTCTACATACTGTGGAATGACAAGAACACTTAACACCTCATCAGATGTAGTTCTTATATGACATGCACCACTTGATGTTGTTTGCTGATTGCTTTTCTCAATTGAAGCAGAACACCAAGTAATTTCAATAGGTGTAGAATTCAAAGCTATACTTTTAAATTCAGCCTCAATGGATGGGTACAACTCTACATAAGGTAACCATAATTGAAAATCAGATATAATAACTTTATAATTAGGATTTGCAACATCTGTGTATAACATATCATTATGACTATTTCTTTGAAATTCAAATGTAACTTTTATATCAGAAATTAATCTTCTAAAATCGTTGAGGAACCCAAACAGTTGTCTTAAAGGAATCCAAAATTTTATTACATTACTGTTTTTTGTTAAAAGCCATCTCTGTCTAAATCCTTTATTATAAGAGGCATTTTCTTTTAATTTGATATCTGATCCTTTCTTTACATCTTTATTAGGATCATCTATTACTATTTTATCTTTATCAGCTGATTCTGATGTATCAACATAATACATCATATTTGTAGCCTCTGAAGTGGAATAATCTTTTGTGAAATTTATAAGTCCATTAATTTGATGAATTAATGAAGCACATTCAATATTAGAATCAGTTTGTTCTTTTCCTATAGTTAATGAAGCGGATCTAAACAGATTCCCGCCATTTACAAATGTAACATTATCAGTTCCTATAGTATCATTATTATTTTTTACTATTTTACTTTCTAAGCATATATAACCGTTACTATATAATATAGGTGAATTTGTATCTTTAATAGTAAACTTATATTGATCAGATTCTTTTACATTAGTACTATCTTCATTATGTTTTATATATTCATACTTAGCAATTTTATTACTATAATAATCTGGAATAGCTTTTAAGTCCCAAAGTTTTTCCATTTATTAGGATAAAAAACTCATTTATACCGTTTCAAACCAGATCCATCCTGAATTTTCGTTTTAGCTAATATATCATTAACAGTTACAGGAGGTTTAGATAATATATTTTCAAGTTTATTTTGAATAACATTTTTAGCTTTATCTTCAATTGCTGATTTACCTAAAACTTCTAATATTTTTTTCCAAAAGTTTTAATTCCTTCAGTGAAGATATTACCACCATATCGTTTTGCATATAATCTATGTTTGTTATAATTCATTTATTAAGCTAAAATTAATCTATATAAAACTCTCATATTATTCAAGTCTATCAGTTCATTATCTTGATTTGTGATATACATTCGAATTCTATGAATATAATTTCTTCTATTAACAGGTAAAAATAAAGGATTTATTTCATCAATTTTTATTAAACTACCAGGAGGATTAGATGGCGTAAAGGAATACAAAATATCTGAATTAATATTATTATATAGAGCTCCTGTAATTACATCACAATGAATGTGTATGTCATCAACTCCTCTAGAAATGTTTGCCATATATTTTCCTTCCTGATGATTATCTTCATATATTTCTGATTCAAATCCTAAAATTTCATGTAATTTGCCCTCTCTAAGATCAATTTTATATTCATCTTTTAATTCAATTATAAAGCGCTGTGTAGCGAAATTAGCTTTAAATTTAATTGGTGGTTCATCTCCAAATCGTTTTATTAAAAAGTTATTTAATTCCCTTAATGTGTAATTTCCATTATCTAAAGTTATTTCATGCCATAAACTACCATCAAAATACTTAAATGTATTATTTTCTTCATCAATATTGTTCCATGAAACCCACATAGACATAGATTTTAAAGCTATTTTTGAATTTTCATTAACAGGAATAGGTGGGACATATTCAATTGTAAAATCTTCTGATTTCTCAAAATTTTTTGAATCTAAAATTAACATTTATTAAGCACAAAATCTTCATTATAACCACTTGGTTCTTGTGTAAAAGAATATAAAACTTCAACAGGTGATTTACCTTTATTCCTTTGAGTTATGTATTTCATACAATAAAAACCACATTTAACAGATGTTGGTTCTTGTAAAAAACTCGAATTATATCTAATTCCTTTATTAGATGTTTCAAGATATTTTACAATATTTTTAGGTATGAAAATGTTATTCAATTTAATGTCTTTATATTTATATTCTCCAAATGGATCAAAATATTCCACAAAATTATATTTAGGATCATTATAATAACAGACTCAATGAGTCCCAGGTCCTGTAGATATATCTAAATTAATAATTCCACTTTCAAATTTCTTAATCTTTTTAGGTAATAAATCTGATGTAAATACACCTCTGAATCCTTTTACATCTTTCATATTTTGTTCTATCGTTTTATTGGATATACCTCGTAATTCTGAAGAACTCCCTTTCCAGAATGTTTTTTTTTAAGGTGTGAACCTTTCGGTTTACAACCTGATCCAGTTACTTTACTTAAAGCTTTATTCACACCAAAACTAGCAGCACCAGATAAAGCACCAGTACCAAGAGCTGCTAAGATAGGGATCAAAAAGGGTAAAATACCTCCGTTTTTCTTTAATTGTGTCTTACTTATAGTTATTCGTTTACCATTTTTAATTTGATTAATTTGAGTTTTTGTTAAATACATATCATGATTAGCACTTTTAGTTTTATCAATTTGCAATGTAATTTCTTCACCTTTCTTAACTGCTGATTTTAATTTGTTTTTCTGACCTTCACTCAAATAAATTCTTGATACAATATAATTACTCATTTATTAAGATAGAAACTTTGAATAATATTGTTTTACTTGCTCATTAGTCATTTTACCCTCTTTCAATAATAAATCTAGTATTTGAACTACTTGGTTATATACTTTCTTATTTTTAGTTCCCTTACATATTTTATCTGTTAATTTATCTAAAATATTAAGACCCTCACCCATATAGTAATTCCCCATTTTGAGAGCTTCTAATGCTCTAATATATTTTCGCACCTCAGCCATTTTATAATCGAAACGATCAATTTTTTTCTGTAATTTTTTCTTTTTTCTTCATCTTTAGCATTATTAAGTGCTTTTACTTGAGGACCTTTTAGACGTCCGATTTCACTGATTTTTTCATTTGCTTGTTTTATTTTTTCATCAATCTCTTCATCAGACTTATTAACTAATTCTGAAGGTAAATCAAATCCTAACTTTTTTTAATAACTGATACATTCAAGTTTTTGTTTAAGTTAATTTTATGAATTCCTGCTTCTCTCTCATACATTTCTTTAGCATCTGAAATAGGTTCTTCAACATCTTCTAAGGCAGGAATTCTTGAAGATTCTGCAATTGGTTGAAATGAAAGTTCTTCAATTGCATCTTGAATAGCTTTTAAATTTTCTTTTCTAGATACATCTTGATATTCTAATTTTTCAACTATAGGTTTATGAAATTTTGTGATTGCCTCTTCATATCCTAAATCTTCTAATTGCTTTTCCTTATTTCGTTTTCTTAGTTCAGCATTTACTTTTGCTAATTTTAATAAATCTTGTATCATTTTACTCATTTATTTAACTGAAAATTTGCTTCCAAGCAAATTATTTTACTTCCAAGCAAATTATTTTACTTCCAAGCAAATTATTTTACTTCCAAGCAAATTATTTTACTTCCAAGCAAATTATTTTACTACCAAGCAAATTATTTTACTACCAAGTAAATTATTTTACTTCCAAGCAAATTATTTTACTTATATAAATGGAAGAACAAATTGAAGAATATTTATCTTTTGCTGAAATGGCATTATATCTAGCTGAATGTTATTTATCTCAAGGAATACCAGCTGAAGACTTATTATTTGAAGCTGAAATGTTTATTGAAGATGCTGAATTTCTATTAAATAAATATGATTAAGCCTTGCAGCATTAAACTAAAAATTATTCAGAACCAGAAGAATTTATAGATCCAAATCAAAATCCAATATTACCTATTCATCCTTTTAAACTTTTAATAACAGGATCTTCAGGATGTGGAAAAACAAATTTACTATTAAATTTAATATATGATCATTTAAATTTTGATGCATTATTCATATGTGCAAAAGATATTAACGAACCTAAATACTCTAAATTAAAAGAAAATTACTCAGTGTTTGATGATATAGAAGAGGAAGACATTTTAAAAATAAAGGGAAAGAATAAAAATAAGTCATTAAAATTATTTAAAAAGTTTAAGAAAGAAACATTATTTAGTTCAGACATAAATGAATTTATTACTGTAGATGACTTAGATCCTTCATTAAAAAATCTAGTTATTTTTGATGACTGTGTAAAAGAAAAAGATCAAAACGAAATTGAAAAATTTTTTATAAGAGGAAGGAAGAAAAATGCATCCATTATTTATTTATCACAGACCTATTATTCAACACCTATTGATATAAGAAAAAACTGTGATTACTTTATATTTTTTAAACTTCAGCACAGAGAAATTAAACAAATTATTAGAGAAATTGATGGTGATTTTAATATAGATCCTTATCAAAAAGTATTAAAAAACCTTATGATTTCTTCATGTTAGATTTGAAAAATCCTCATATGAGATACAGACATAACTTTGATCCCATATAAATGGAAGAATATTTAGAAAAGAAAATGTATGTATACAGAAAAAGTTTTAATTACTATAATAAAATTAGTATATCACTATCAGTAGGCAAATTTATATTTAGTGCTTCAGGTTTATCAGCTTTTGCATTTATTCCTTTAGCAGCTCTTTCTTTAGGAGCAGGAGTCATTGAAGGTGTTGATAAAACTCTAAATATTTCAGAAAGAAAAGAAGAATATAAACAAGCTTACAAATTTTATAAACAGATATTAAATTTAATAAACGCTAATTCAATTTCAGAACAGGATGCTTACATTAGAGAAGAAGATTTTATAAAAAATATTAAGTATTTTCCTTTAGAGAAATATGTAAAACAAACGCAACTAAATGGTTATAGATATGTAAAATAGATTTACACTTAAATAAATGGAATTACAAGGAGGTGATATAGTAGGATGGTTACAAGATAAATTAAATCCACCTGAAATGCATATACCTGGTTACCAGTATTGTGGTCCATTTACAAAATTAGAAAAGAGATTAAAAAGAGGTGATCCAGGAATTAACAGAGTTGATAAAGCTTGTAAAAAACATGACGTAGCTTATAGTAAAACTAAAGATACTAAACAGAGACATATTGCTGATCAAGAACTCTTAAACGATTTAGATTCAATTGAAAATACTACAAGTGGATTCTATCCATTAGGAGAGAAACAAGCTAGAGCTGTTATAAAACCAATTATAAAAGCAAAGAAAACATTTGGTTTAGGAATTTCATCCTATATGTATTGCTTAAAGTGCAAACAGAAAACTGAAACTAAAGATATTCAAGAAACAGTAGCTAAAAATGGTAGACCCATGGCAAAAGGAATATGTGCAGTCTGTGGATCTAAAAAGAGTGTTTTTTTAAAGACGTAGACCTTAAAAATATTTATTATACACCAGAAACTGGTTATTGTGGTATTAATGAATTACAAAGAAAAACTAAATTACCCAGGAAAGATATAGAAGAGTTTTTACATCAACAAGATGTATATACAAAACATAAACCACTTATTCATAGATTTAAAAGAAGAAGAATTTATGTTTCTCATGTCAATGACCAATTTCAAGCTGACCTTATAGATATGCAAGAATTTAAATCCTTTAATAATGACACAAATTATATTTTATCAGTGATTGATATATTCAGTAAATATGCTTGGACAATTCCGATTAAAAGAAAAACAGGTGAAGAGGTAACTAGAGCATTTAAAAAAATATTTAAAGAAAGAAAACCAGAAAAACTTCAAACAGATAAGGGTACAGAGTTTATAAATAAACAAACTCAAAAGTTATTCAAGGATGAAAATATTCACTGGTTTACAACTGAGAATATTGAGATTAAATGTGCTGTTATTGAAAGATTCAATAGAACTTTAAAGACTAAAATGTGGAAGTATTTCACAGCAAATAATACTAGAAAGTGGTTAAATGTACTAGATAAATTAATTAAGAATTATAATAATTCTTATCATAGATCCATTAAAATGACACCTATAGAAGCAAGTAAGGAAGAAAATGAATTAAAAGTTTATAATAATTTGTATAAAGAAAAAGAGAAAAATAAACCAAAATATCAAAAAGGAGATAAAATAAGAATTTCAAAATATAAAAGAAAATTTAAGAAAGGTTATCTTCCAACATTTACAGAAGAAATATTTATAATTTCCGATATATTGAACACAGATCCTCCGACATATAAAATAAAAGATTTAAATAATGAAGAAATTACAGGAACATTTTATGAAAAGGAACTGGTTAAATATGATAAGAAAGATGAGGTTTATAAGATTGAAAAAATTATTAGAAAGAAAGGAAATAAATACTTAGTTAAATGGTTGGGATATCCTGATGAATTTAACAGTTGGGTTGTAATTTGAAAAATTTTTGCAAAACGCCCTTTCGGTGGAGGGTCTATGCTTCATTTTTTTTATTTATTTGTACCTGGCCAGCCAGGTGGGCGTTAACTCTTAAGACCCTCCACCACACACAGAACTTTTTAGATGCTCAAACGCTCTACCGTGAACCCAAACTTTGATTTCAAAGTTTGGGACAGGGAGCCATTCTACCGTACCGAGATTCGAACCTGAGACCTTTTGCATGCATGCCTGACTCGCTACCAATCGGCCAACACAGGCCGATAAATTCTTGCTTGAAACATATATTTACGTTTCAAGCAAGAGAAACTTGGCGATGATCCAAAGTTGTTACGTAACGAAGAACTGCTTCTTTCCGAGGACATAATCGCTCCGCGGAGAGTATTTTGGCAGCTGTTCCACTCTGGTTATGTAAACATTTTCGCTCGCAGCTTATCAGTAATGACTACATCTAAGCAAGAAAGAGATTTAATTGCTTGTGCTACCATCTATATGTGAAAGAAAAAACTGAAAATAATTAGAACAACTGAATACTGACGAATACGATATTAAAATAAAGTTTTTAATAAAATGATATCTAATAAATGAATTATTTTAATGAAGAAGCTAATTACCTTTCTTATTCATCTTCAGAAGAAGAACAAATTGAAATTCCTGAAAATTTTAAAAAAGTAATGAAACAAATAAAAAGAATGAAATATGATGAAGAGGAAGACTGTTATTATATAGATTATAATAAATATTTAAAAAGTAGATATGTTAGTAGAATAAGATATTTTAATCAGTTTAAAAGAAAAAATAACCTTAAATTTAATAAGGAAGCAGAAGATTTATTTTTAAAATTATTGGATTTTATGTACTATGAGAAAAATTTAAAATATGTATATTTTATTAAAAAAATTTGTGACTATTATAATATATCAAATGATATTAAAATTAATATAAATCCAAAAAATGAAAAGATCTGGGAAGACTTTAAAGCAGCAAGCTTAAAGCAAAGTATTTTATAAATTTGTTTCCTAATAAATGGAGAACAAAATATGCAAAAGTTGTAAACAAACAAAACCTATAGATGAATTTTACATTCATCGTCGTTATGGTAGAGTTGATCGTCAGCATATTTGCAAATATTGTCAAACTTATACTCTATATAGGAAACTGGTTTGTGATTGTGGAAGAGAATATACTTATGCTCATTATCAAAGACATTTAAGAAGTTCTTTACATAAACGTCTTTTAAAAATCTGTTTATAAAAATCATCATCATCATCATCATTGTCAACCATTATCAATCCACTGCTGGACGAAGGTCTCCCCAAGTTTCCTCCACAACGGTCTGTCTTGTGCCAGTCTCCTCCATGTCACTCCCGCATATTTATGAATTTCATCCACCCATCTCCCATGTGGTCTTTTTCTGGGTCTTTCCTGTCCCTTGGAATCCAATCTAAAATTTCGGCTGTCCATCTATGGTCTGTCCTTCTGGCAGTATGTCCAGCCCATTGCCATTTCAGGGATTTAACTCTGATCATGATGTCTTCCACTCTCGTCATTTTTCGGATCCACGAGTTCCTCTTCTTATCTCTCCTGGTTATACCAAGCATGCACCTCTCCATGCTACTTTGAGTTGTCTGCAGCCTTTGTATGTCTCTTTTAGTTAAGGTCCACGTCTCTGCACCATACGTAAGCACTGGAAGGATGCATTGATCAAACACTTTTCTTTTAAGACATAATGGCATATTGCTCTTGAAAATTATGCTGTTTCTTCCAAAAGCTCTCCAGGCAAGTTTTGTACGCCGATTAATTTCTTCATCAATGTGACCCTCACTTGATATCTGCTGTCCAAGATAAACATATGTATCTGTTATCTCCAGTTTTTCTCCATCAATCGATGAATCTTCATTTCTTGTAAAAGCATTGAACATCACTTTTGTCTTCTGAAAGTTCATTTTTAATCCCACTTCTTTACTCTTGTCAGCAAGTTCCTGGATCATACTCTGCAGCTCTGATGGGGTAGTTGCAAAAATGACTACGTCATCAGCAAAACGAAGGTGGGTTAGATAATCTCCATTAATCTTTATCCCTTTGTTTTCCCAGTTCAGTGATTGAAAGACATTTTCCAATGTGGCATTAAAGAGCTTCGGAGATATGGTGTCACCTTGTCTCACTCCCTTTCCAATTTTTATGTGTGTTGTATTTTCAAACAGCCGAATCTTTGCACTTGCATTTTCATAGATGTTATTAATAATATTAATGTATGCATCTTCAATACCGCAGGATTTCAGAGCCGTGGTAACTGCTGATGGTTTCACCGAATCAAAGGCTTTTTCATAATCGATAAAAGCCATGCACAATGGAAGTTCATATTCCCTCGCTCTTTCAATTAGTTCTCTCAGTACGTGGATATGATCTATTGTGCTGTAGCCACTCCTGAATCCAGCTTGTTCTCTCGGTTGAGCCATGTCCAGTGTTACCTTCAAGCGGTGTGAAAGAACTTTAGTGAAGATTTTATAAACCACTGACAGGAGGCTGATAGGTCTGTAGTTCCTGAGATCCTCAATGTCACCTTTTTTATGTAGCAGGATCATTGTAGCATTGTTCCAATCCTCAGGAATCTTCCCTTCATTAAGGCATCGAGTGAAAATTTGGGCGAGTACTGTTTCAATTTCTCCACTTGCTTCTTGTATGATGTCTATAGTAATTCCATCTTCTCCTGGAGCTTTCCCCCGCTTCATGTTCTTGATTGCATGAGCAACTTCTGCTGGGAGGACTGGAAGAACTCTGGTACCTTTCATGATGTCTGGAGTACATGTATCATCCCTTTCATATAATTTGGAGTAGAAATCTTTCACTCTTGTCAAAATTTCGCCTCTATTTCTTGTTATAGAACCATCTTCTTTTCTCAGAGCCATAATCTGTTTTCTTCCCTTACTGAGATGTCCCTTTGCTATCTTTAGGCTTTGGTTGTTTTCAATTGCTTTCCTCACTAGCTCACAGTTGAATTTCCTTACGTCTTCAGTGATACTTTTTCGTGCTGTCTTGCATAGCTCTATATATTCCACTTTGGAAGTCACATCTTCTTTAGTTGTCCTCATCTCTCTTCTTTTTTGCATCAACATTTTCGTTTTTCCTGATAATTTGTTTACATGCAACTTGTTCTTAGACCCAGCTAATTTTGTTGCTGTTTCCATAAGAGCTTTGGTTACTTTTCTGTTAACTTCCGAAATATCCACTTCTTCCGATGTTAGGCCTTCTAAAGCAGAGAATCTGTTCTTCAGTTCCAACTTGAAAGTATTATGGTGTTTTTTAAGGTTGGTTATGTCAATACATTTTGTTTGTCTTATGAGCTTGCCACGTTCCAGTTTAGTGTTGAGGTGCATCTTACATCTCACCAATCTATGGTCACTACCTGTGTTGAACTTGTTCAGCACACTGCAGTCTTCGATGACGAATTTTTTGTTACACATAATAAAATCAATTTCACTTGTCGTCCCAATTGGATGTCTCCATGTCCATTTCCTGTGTGGCTTTTTCTTGAAAAAGGAATTCAAGATGAAAAATCCTTCTGCCTCTGCAAACTCAACGAGAGTATTTCCACGCTGGTTTCTGTTGCCGTGACCGAATTTACCTACTGAAGTTTCATTCTGTTGCCGGTGCCCTATTTTTGCATTGAAATCTCCCATAATTATCTTCAAGTGCTGCTTACCTTTATTATTTAGATGACGAATTTCCTCATAAAATTCTTCAATTTCTTCTTCAGGATGGCTTGTGGTGGGTGCATAAGTTTGAATAATCTGAGCCTGGTATCTTCTCGATAGTTGGATAACGAGTCGTGCAGCTCTGTCAGAGGAACTTTCAACTTCTACCACTTTATCCTTCAGTTTCTTGCTTATTATAAATCCAACACCACTAGTTCTGCCAGTATCTGTCCCACGATAATAGAAGAGATGTCCACTTTTCAGTTCAATGAGATCTTCTCCTTTTCTCCTTACCTCACTTAGCCCGACGATGTCCCACTTGATCCTTTGTAGTTCCTCTTCCAATTCAAGAAGCCTTGAATCAGAAGATAGGGAGCGTCCGTTGTAGGTAGCCAAGGTCAGCATCAAATGGCAGCCTAGTCCGGTCCTCCGGGGATTCTTAGCACCCTCTGCCTTCATGTCGCACTGGCCGCTGCCTTGGCCAGGTACATTCCAGCTGCCGGAGACTGAGGGCCAAGATTTAAGTTGTAGAGTCATTTTGGAGGTGTTTGGCCATAACTCACCACGCTGGCCAAGCGGGTTGGTGAGTGTGGGATAGCATTTCCTCTGATCCCGATGGTATAGTTATACCGCTATTTGCGGTCGTCAGAGCCCCTTTAGTGGGAACAGGATGCACCACGAGAAGGCGGGGTTGACATTTGTCAAGGAGAGGCTGTGATGTTACGCATCACCTGACCTTACATCCCGTTTATAAAAATACCTGCCTATAAATAGTTACAAATTTTTTTCCTTATAAATGGAAAAGTCTTTGAAGCCTATTATTGTGCATCTTAAAAGTGCTCTGAATGCTATTAGTGTTCAGAAACTTAGAAATGCTTTAAAAAGATTAAATATCAAAAAACGAAATGTAAAAAAAGATGATTTAATTAAATCGTTGATAAAATATATTAGAAATACAGGTGATTATAAGTCTGTTTTAGTAGATATCCTTGGATTAGATACATCAGAATATTTAGATCGAAAAAGAAAAATATTTATTAATCATCCAGAGAGAAGAAATAGAATTAAAAAATTATTTGATTCTTTTAATTTAAAATTCAAAGATAACAAAATTGAAACCAAGAAAAGAAAAGAAAATTAAAACAGCTGTAAATCTTGAAAAATTATTTAAACCTGATTATGAAATTATTGAAACAAAAGGAAAATATATAAAAAAATATATGGTACATAGAAAGAATTATAGAGTAGCTGGAGTAAACATTAAACCTGAACAATATTTCAATATTTTACAAAATATATTTAGAAAAGCAATTGGTAAAATTCAAGGTAAAGTAGATATAATCGTATATAATCCTAAATTGAATAAACCATTTCATGATAAAATGATGTATACTAAGGATGCCTATGAGCTATATATTTATAAATTATCTGATCAAATTGAATATAAGGAATTAGAAATAACTGATTGTATATTTGATTTTAATGTAATTGAATTACCTTCAGGAGGAAAACATATAAAGATAATTAATGATGAAACAATAGAAAATAAAAGAAGTATCTGTCAGATAAAAAATGATGATAACATATGTTTAGCTAGATCAATTGTAACTGCTCTATCTATTCAAAATCCTAAGCTATTATGTGATAAATTGAATCATAATGAATTATCAAAAAATGATATTAGATACATCAAAATGGGTAGAGTTTTACAAAAATCATTAGCTGTAAAATTACATGAACTATGCAATATTCCATTAGAAATATGTTGCTTAGAAGAGGTTAAAATATTTGAAGAATTCTTAGGTATTCAGATAAATATATTTTGCAGAGAGAATTTTAATGAACGTATATATAGTGGTAAATATAAATCTACATGTATTTACATATTGAAAAATAGAAATCATTTCGATGTAATTACTTCTGTTAAAGGATTTTTAGGAAAAGAGAATTACTGTGATTATTGTCAAATAAGCTATAAAAGATCAGATCAACACAGATGTCCTCTCAAATGTGATAGATGTTTTAAAACAGATAGTAACTGTAATGGTGAAGAGATATTTTGTAAAAAATGTAATCGATTATTTAAAGGTGAGGAGTGTTTTGATAACCACAAAAGAAAAAATAAGAAAGGTGTTAGTGTATGTAAATGTCTATGGAAATGTTTAAAATGTAAAAGAATTATTAATCGATATGAGAGAAAACCCAAAGAGCATGTATGTGGTGAAAAGAGATGTAAAAATTGTTGGAAATATGTATTACATGATCATAAATGCTATATGAAACGTAAAGATGCTAAAGGTGGTAAATGTGAAAATGATTGTCCTAAGTTAACAAGAAATCGAAAAGATTGGTGTGAAAAATGTAGATATGAATATACTGAGAAATATATATTCTTTGATGTTGAAACTAAACAAGAAACAGGAACTCATGAAGTTAATCTAGTTGTATGTCAAATGTATGATGGTAGTGAAAAGATATTTGAAAATGAAAATGATTTTTGTAATTGGTTATTTCAACAAAAACATTTTGGATATACTGTACTAGCTCATTATGGTAAAGGCTTTGATTTTCAATTCTTAGCTAAATACTGTTTTAAAAACAAAATAGAAGTGTTTACTATATATAATGGAAATAAACTCAATTATATGCAGGCATCTGGATATAATATAAGATTCATAGATTCAATCAATTTTACTATGATTCCATTAAGAGATTTTCCAAAAACATTTGGGTTAGAAGAGATGGCAAAAGGTTATTTTCCTCATTATTTTAATAAAGAATGTAATCAAAATTATATAGGTAAATACCCTGAAAAACATTACTATGGATGTGATTCTATGAAATCTGAAGAGAGAAATGAATTCTTAAAATGGTATGAAACTGTTAAAAACGATACGTTTGATTTTCAAAAGAATTTGTTAAATACTGTAGATCAGATGTAGATATTTTAAGAAGAGGATGTTTAGAATTGAGAAGATTATTCTTAGAAATCGCAAATATCGATCCATTTAAATATGTAACTCTAGCAGGTGTATGCATGAGTATTTATAGAGATAAATTCTTAAAAAAAGGTACAATTGCCATAGATGATGATACAATTCAAAAAGACAAATATAGTAAAAAATCAATTGCTTGGTTAGATTATCTGTCTAAAAAGAATAATATCAATATTCAACATGCATTAAATGGTGGAGAGAAAAAATTAAAATTAGGTAAGAAAATTTATAAAGTAGATGGATTTTATGAAAACACAGTGTTTCAATTTCATGGATGTCACTGGCATGGATGTAATAGATGTTATAGAGAATCAACTATAAATGAACAGAATCAGATATGTATGAAAGACTTATATAAAAGAACTAAGAGGATTCAAAAGAAGATTTTAAAAGCTGGATATGAATTAATCGTTATATGGGAATGTGATTTTAATAATAATAAAGAAATTAAAAAATATATAAAAAATGAATGGAATAGAGATTTCGTGGAACCTTTAAATCCTAGAGATGCATTTTATGGGGGTAGGTGTGAGCCTACTAAATTGAAATATGAATTTAAAAATAATGAAAAAGGTAGATATATTGATGTATGTTCACTGTATCCAACTGTAAATTACTTTGATAATTATCCAATTGGTCATCCTGTTAAGATATTTAATCCTGAAAAATTTGATAAAGAATGGTATGGTTTCATCAAATGTAAGGTCTTACCACCTAGAAATTTATATCATCCAGTGTTGCCAATTAAAGATGAAAAATTGATGTTTGCTCTTTGTAAATCATGTTCTAAAACTATCAAATGTAATCACTTTAAAACTGTTGTAGATAAAAAGAAATGTAAAGAATGCTTTGAAATTAGAAATAAGGAGTGTAATCATAAAAGAGACGAAAGATGTTTCACTAGTACATGGACTACTGATGAAATGAATTTAGCAATTAAAAAAAGATATAAAATTTTAAGAATATATGAGGTTTGGAATTTTGAAAATAAAACTGATGAACTATTTAGAGATTACGTTAAAATGTTTTTGAAAATCAAATTAGAAACAGATGATAAATGGTCTGAAAACTTTAAAAGTGAAAAAGAATATAAGAAGACAGTTTACAAGAAATTAGATATAAAATTAGAAAAAATAGAAAAAAATCCAGGAATGAGATTTATAAGTAAGATATGTTTGAACTCATTATGGGGTAAGTTTGGACAGAGAAAAAATATGAAACAGACTAAATACGTAATGGATTTAGATGAATTTTATAAAATTATATTAGATGATAATCTCAAAGAATTAAATATGATATTTATGAATGATGACTGTGTAGAAATGACTTATAAAATGAAAGATGAATATGTTAAAAATAACTTCAATACTAACGTTTATATAGCAGCTTTCACCACTAGTTCTGCTAGAATTAGATTATATAAAATGCTTGATAAATTACGTGAAAAAGTGATTTATAAAGACACAGATAGTGTTGTGTATATAGATGATGGAACTAATAAAATCAAAACAGGATGCATGTTAGGAGAATGGACAGATGAATTGGGAGAGGACAAATATATGAAATCCTGGATAGCTGGTGCACCAAAAGACTATGGATACATACTAAATGATGGAACTGTAAAAGGTAAAGTTAAAGGATTTAAAATGAGCTATGAGAATGAAAATATTTTGAATTTCAATGATAGAATGAAAGTAATAACAGGTGAAACAGATTACTTAGAAATATCAAATAATCAGTTTAAGATACAAAAAGATAGAAATATAGCTGTAGATACACTGAACAAGAAATACATGTTTGGATTTGATAAAAGAAGAATTCTAGATGATTTGAATACTGTACCTTTTGGATATGTATTTAAAAAAAGTGAGTAAATATAAACAATGAATGATATAATTGTGATTATAAATATTCAAGGATTTGTGCTCCCAAATCGTAAGATAGCAAGAGAGATAAGTTGGGTACACTCAAAACTGAATATTGGTGAAACAATATCAGTGTTCACACCTGACTGCAAATTAGATGAACAAGAATTGAATATCGTACGTAAGTGTGTTTTAGATGTGCATGGACTGAGATTTAAAAGATATCCAAATAGCAAAGAACTATGGATTAATAATTGTGAGGTAAAGAACTATATTAAAAACCTGTACCATATTTATGGTGGTACATTTGCATATAAAGGAGGAGTAATGGAAAAAGAGATGCTTGAAGATATTCCATCTGTTGATTTAGATATATCTAAATGTCCAAGAGTTTTAGGCCCCGGATGCTCTATGTATAGATGTATGCATTATAAGAATTATATTTCAAAAAATGAAAACTTATAAATGGATTTAATGGGTGACCTTAGAGCTCTATACTGTTCTTCAGATAAAAAATATAGTAACGAAATATCTCAATTCGCTCATTTTTGTGATGACTTGATTCATATGTATAGAGATAATTACAAGTTTTCAGATATTCTAACTATAGTTTATAAATATTTAAAATAGGTAAAAAGAATAATTGATAAAAAAGAAAAAAACGAGGAAATTAAAAACAAAGGATTAGAAATTTTAAATGAGTTTGTAAGTTATTGTAATTTACAGTTCTCATCACATGTATTCAAAAACCTTTAAAAAATAAAATCTTATAAATGGATGAGTTCAATAGCATCAGATTATTTACAGAAACACAGAAATTAAAAGATTTGAATCCTGGAGATTATAAATTGATGTCACTGAAAAAAATCCAAACGAAATTCGGAGATGCAACTATTGCAAAAATAGAAGTCAATGATGAAGAAAGAGAATATTATCTTAGAAAATGTCACGGAAAACTATCTGACAGTGCAATTAAAAAAATTAATAAAGGTAATTATATATTCAGATTCAGAGGTAAAATTGATGATCTATATTATGATTATGAATTAGTAAAAACTTAAAAAAACGAATTCTATTAAAATGAAAGTTCACTTCGATCCTAATGTCATATATGTAGGAAATGAAAAGGTATATGGGAAACATATGCAGTTGATCGAGAGAGGTTCAAAAGAAGAATTACCGAAACAGAAAATAAAATTATCTTTAAAGAGAAATGAAGTACTACATAACAAAACCTTATATTATTGAATTCGTTTAAATCTTTGTAATATTTTTAATTAAATCTTGAATTTGTTTAATCTTCCTAAATTTTTAATCTTCCTATAAGGGGTATCCATTTTGGGTACCCCTTTTTTTAATGCATTTTTAAAAAGGACTTTGCAAAGTAGTTTGTTTTACAACTTTTCTATTGATCACTAAATCCATCATTTCATCACTTTCAAAGCTATTCAAAGCTCAAAATGATTGCAATTGTTCAATAAAGTCGTCAAATATCATCAAAAATGCGTGTTTTTATGATGTCTGTTTTTATGAAAAAACAGAGTAAAAACTTCAATTTTCAAAAATCTGATGTTTTTGACTATTTTATGCCCAAAAATCAATGATTTTTAATGAAAATATGGTGTTTTTGATCATAAAAAGCCTTAAAATGTTCGTGATTATTGAGGTCTGAAAAATCAAAAAATGCCTGATTTTGAGGTTTTTATGTGATTTTGGGGTGTGCCATAGTACCCCCTATATACTACTACTGCGCCACCGGGGCGGCCAGAACGGATTCAAAAGACGTGCTCATTACAACCGAAAATTCAGTGTCATCTTTCTTTTTTTTTCTTTTTTCTTTTTTTCGCGCTGAATTTTTACTTTAGGTTTATATACTCTATAATATGAAAAATGGAGGAGACATGCAAATTTATGTAATAATTACGGAGTTTTGGGAAATAGGTACTTATATAAAAATTTTTCGAAAATAGGTGTTGAAGATACTGATTTACCCCAAAATCTGGTAAATAACAACGAATCTCTGAAGTCTTCAAAGAGGAATTGTGACAACCTGTAAACAGGAAGCACATAAATCGTTGTAAGTTATACACTCAACCCCTATTTAACGGACTGCGATTTAACGAATTCCGCGATTTTACGTACATTTTCTATGATCCGGACCGAACCACATTGAATCTAATGCTTGGCATTTCCCGATTTAACGAACACACTTCCTGAATTTAGCGAACATTTTTTGTTTATTTTAAACCACCAAACTATGTTAAAAATTTTTTTAGAAGTAATTATAATGATTACATCTATAGCGAGTGTAAATCGTGGTATTAATTGCCCAGTTGAATAAATTATAACACTTCACATGGCGCATTTATCAAAACAGTTGTAAAAGACAACAGATTTACTCGGCTTGTTGCGATATTGTTTCTCTTCGTTAACATCACGACTGCATACACACGCATTTTTGCAAGTGCAAAGCTGAGAAAAAGTTCGAGTCACATAAGTGGGTCACAGGTGCTTTTCTTTCGATGCTGATGCGAGCTCAGTTCTTTCTCAGAGAGTGTTACCGTGGGTAAGTTTTTCTTACGAGTTTCTTGCGTTTTCGAAGTTACACGCGCAGCGTCCTCTAACAGCACGTGCCCATTCCTGAACATCTAGAATTCTTTCCCAAATTGCGTTTCTTTTTTCTTCTCAGTGTTAAATCTAGAGGTCACATTTAACAACACAGCTTGTTTACGGATAAAGTTTTAATGAACATAGATAGCACTAGAAAAGTTAAAAGTGGAATTCACTGATCAATTTAGTTTTGCAACGGTGCATTTTGTGAGAGCATTTAAGAAAATGAATGACTGCAGCAAAAAAAAAAAAAAAAAAAAAGCGGAAAATATTTTCAATCAGTGAAAAACGACATTTTGTTGCAGCTCGATGCGAACCCAGGATCACAGACTGCTCTAGCAGAGAAACTCGGAATTTCCTAGTCAACGTTGTGTGCCATAGCGAAAAATAGAAAGGAAATTGAAAGCTGTGCATCAAAGTGTGGGCAATTTTTGAGTAGGAGGAAATCTATGAAAGCAACACCTCTGAGTGAGTGGGAAAACGCTCTTACCACTTGGTTCTAACAAACACGGGCTAGCCATTGAGTTGCTCACGGTGGTCGTTAAACCTCCAATCAAAAAAAAAAAAAAAAAAAAAAAAAAACACGGGCTAGTGGATCACTTTTAAAGGAAAAAGCAGTTCATCTTGCCCAGCGACTTCAAATAAAGGGATTCACTGGATCAAATGGATGGATTGATCGTTTTAAGCAAAGACATAAGATAGTGTATAGAGCTCTATCTGGCGAAAGCAAAAGTGTTGATCCCGTAACGGCACAAACGTGGAAAAATGAACAGCTGCCACAAATAATTGAAGGATACATGCCGTGTGACATTTTTAATGCTGATGAAACCGGACTGTTTTATAACCTGCAGCCAGATAAAACACTGTTTTCGAAATGGCACCTGTCATGGAGGAAAGAAGTCAAAAGACAGAATCACTGTTTTTCTAGCTGCCAATGCAAACGGGTCAGAAAAATTACAGCCATTAGTCATAAGGAAATCTGCTACACCACGTTGCTTCAAAAATGTGAAATCTTCGCCCACCAAATACGAAGCAAATAAGAAGTCGTGGAATACCACAGCTTTATTCAAAAATTATGTAGAAGCCTTGGATGCTCAGATGCTGACAAAGGGGAAAAGTCCTCTTGTTCATGGATCAATGTGCTGCGCATCCTCAGGTAAACAGTTTGAAAAATGTTCAAGTCTTATTTTTTCCAATAAATTGTACTTGTTAATTGCAACCGGGTGTCATTAGGTCTTTCAAAGCCAATTATCGAAAGCTTCTCATGCGAAAAGTACTTTCTGTTATCAATGCAAAGGATGATGCATCTAAAGTTAAAATTAACATTCTCGATGCAATGCATTTCGTGCGACAGTCGTGGAATGCAGTTACCACAGATACCATTAAAAACTGTTTTAGCAAAGCAGGCTTTTTAGGTTGTGAACAAGAAGAAAGTGGGTCCAACACCGAAAATGCTGCTGATAATTTTGCGAATGACAATCTTGTAGAATGGAATGAAATTGCCTCATCGGTTATTGTGTTTTCCGATTATGTTGATTGTGACGCAAATGTGCATACCTGTCAAATGCAATCCCTTGACGATATTTTGGATGAACAGATCGGACTAAATGAATCAGATTCTGATGAAGAAGACGAAGCAGAACTGAAAGGTAGTTGCTTTAGTGATGCTGCTAGCGGTATAGAATGTGCTAAAAACTACTTAATATGCTTCGATATTACTGATGACATTTTTCATGCACTTCATAAAGTCGAAGCTACAATTTATAAAGCTAAACATTCAGAAAAAAATAAGCAATTTTCTCTAAAGCATTTCTTTCCCACAGCGTAAAAGGTAATCGACACATATTATGTTTTTAAAAGTTAATTAGTACTAATTGTTGTTCTGTTTCATGCAGTTTATAATTCTGAAATCATTATAAGAAGCTAAATACTCGGAAAAAGATCAACTATCGTATTTGGCTTTCAATTTTAGAGTAAGCTTAAACTTTGATGCAACATATTAAAGTCTAATACGTATCTATGAATTATGTATTTAATATGCGCAGTAAATGCGTACGTACTATAACATGTTTTATAATCAATTTCATAATTAAAAGTACTATACATAATTTAGAGATTTCTCTAAATGAAAGAGAACTTAGCAGCTTACGTATTCTGTTATGAACGCTAACTTAAGTTGAATGTTTCATTCGAAGGGTTCCTCGATTTAGCGAATTCCGCGATTTTACGTACAAGACTGTTGGTACCTTGAAGTTCGTTAAATCGAGGTTTCACTGTATTTCTTAATTTTTATATCTTTATTGATACCCGATACCGTTCGTGGTGATGTACCTGAGACCGTTCGTGGTAATATTAAATATATAAATATTTAGAATTATTACAACACGCGTGTTCAAATCATAATAAAAAAAAAACGTCAAGCATTATACGTCATATCCTTTTTACCACGGGATAGACTGTTGGAAATATTTCTGCAGGACAACAAGATTTCTTAGTATAAAAGATTTTTAGGGCAGTGATGATGAATAGCTAAAAGCACGCGCTTTATCAGTATTGATGCGATCACCTATCGTTTTGGAGTGGTTTAGAAGATCCTGAATGAAGGTGAAATATTGTGAACATTTCCTGTCGATTACCTCAGAAGCTCGTAACTTATTAGAAATTCTGGCTCTATTTTCTTATCAGTAGAGCTCTCATGGTATTGTAGCATTGATATATTCGCTCTATCACGTAAAATATTTGCTGCTTACCTTAACTCCAACCATATTATTTATTACTACAGATGAGAAACAGTTCCAACAAGGAGTTTGAGAAAAGAAAACGTTTTCAGTCTTCTTGGAAAATTTTTTATTTACCTCTGACGTAAACAGTTTGAAAAATGTTCAAGTCTTATTTTTTCCAATAAATTGTACTTGTTAATTGCAACCGGGTGTCATTAGGTCTTTCAAAGCCAATTATCGAAAGCTTCTCATGCGAAAAGTACTTTCTGTTATCAATGCAAAGGATGATGCATCTAAAGTTAAAATTAACATTCTCGATGCAATGCATTTCGTGCGACAGTCGTGGAATGCAGTTACCACGAATACCATTAAAAACTGTTTTAGCAAAGCAGGCTTTAGGTTGTGAACAAGAAGAAAGTGGGTCCAACACCGAAAATGCTGCTGATAATTTTGCGAATGACAATCTTGTAGAATGGAATGAAATTGCCTCATCGGTTATTGTGTTTTCCGATTATGTTGATTGTGACGCAAATGTGCATACCTGTCAAATGCAATCCCTTGACGATATTTTGGATGAACAGATCGGACTAAATGAATCAGATTCTGATGAAGAAGACGAAGCAGAACTGAAAGGTAGTTGCTTTAGTGATGCTGCTAGCGGTATAGAATGTGCTAAAAACTACTTAATATGCTTCGATATTACTGATGACATTTTTCATGCACTTCATAAAGTCGAAGCTACAATTTATAAAGCTAAACATTCAGAAAAAATAAGCAATTTTCTCTAAAGCATTTCTTTCCCACAGCGTAAAAAAGGTAATCGACACATATTATGTTTTTAAAAGTTAATTAGTACTAATTGTTGTTCTGTTTCATGCAGTTTATAATTCTGAAATCATTATAAGAAGCTAAATACTCGGAGAAAGATCAACTATCGTATTTGGCTTTCAATTTTTAGAGTAAGCTTAAACTTTGATGCAACATATTAAAGTCTAATACGTATCTATGAATTATGTATTTAATATGCGCGAGTAAATGCGTACGTACTATAACATGTTTTATAATCAATTTCATAATTAAAAGTACTATACATAATTTAAATTTCTCTAAATGAAAGAGAACTTAGCAGCTTACGTATTCTGTTATGAACGCTAACTTAAGTTGAATGTTTCATTCGAAGGGTTCCTCGATTTAGCGAATTCCGCGATTTTACGTACAAGACTGTTGGTACAATTTCGAAGTTCGTTAAATCGAGGTTTCACTGTATTTCTTAATTTTTATATCTTTATTGATACCCGATACCGTTCGTGGTGATGTACCTGAGACCGTTCGTGGTAATATTAAATATATAAATATTTAGAATTATTACAACACGCGTGTTCAAATCATAATAAAAAAAAAACGTCAAGCATTATACGTCATATCCTTTTTACCACGGGATAGACTGTTGGAAATATTTCTGCAGGACAACAAGATTTCTTAGTATAAAGATTTTTTAGGGCAGTGATGATGAATAGCTAAAAAGCACGCGCTTTATCAGTATTGATGCGATCACCTATCGTTTTGGAGTGGTTTAGAAGATCCTGAATGAAGGTGAAATATTGTGAACATTTCCTGTCGATTACCTCCAGAAGCTCGTAACTTATTAGAAATTCTGGCTCTATTTTCTTATCAGTAGAGCTCTCATGGTATTGTAGCATTGATATATTCGCTCTATCACGTAAAATATTTGCTGCTTACCTTAACTCCAACCATATTATTTATTACTACAGATGAGAAACAGTTCCAACAAGGAGTTTGAGAAAGAAAACGTTTTTCAGTCTTCTTGGAAAATTTTTTATTTACCTCTGACATATTTACAAGTTACTCATGCATAGATTACATTATCGCAAGAAAACATTCACAAGATCTAATTTGCCATCGGAAAACTGAAAAGAGGGTCTCTTGGAATTCATGTACGTTTACCTTTCCGGACTGTAAATGTCTACAACTGGAAAACATGCCTCTCGGGTGTTTTTCATTTTGACATGGCAAACACTTTTATATGCCCTCAGTAACTGCCGGTATCCTCTCTTTTCTTTAAAGAAATCTAACTTCCGCCTGCCTTAAAAATTTAACACCTTTCAACAACCACAAAATAAAATCGACAGAAGAATAAGTTACATTATTTGATGTCCCGAACAACATCGATTTCAGGGGGAGCATTTCCACTGCTCCTGGTTCAGGAAATGACTGATCCCCCGAAGATTGTGTCTAATACATCGCAAGCGAAGTGAACCGTAACCTCTTCCCCATAAAAAGATCGACATCAGCTGCCTCCCACAAAGAGCAGGCACGAAGAAGATTACAGCAGGTGGTTTTATGGCTATGGCAGTAAAATCCAAGCCCGCGGCTGTAAAGGGGTAAAGCGGATGGCAGTAAAAACCGCACCCGTAGCAGCTGCCGCTGAAGTCAAGGACCAACCTCAGCCACCGGAAAGAAACAGATAATGTTTTCGAAGGGAATTCCTAAGTGGAAGGGCAAGAACCATTGAGACTGCCATTCATATATACATTCCTGTGTGATAGGAATTACACTAACTTTTTGCTTTAAAGTTCACTCGCAAGAAAATAAGCCACTATAAAACACAGAATGAAACAAAGAAAAAAACGACCATCTACAACGGGTTCACATAATGAAGGTAAATTTTTCTGCAAAGAATTTGAGATCATCCGCCTATAGCGGATAAAAGAGAAAAAGTGGACTGCGGCACATGTCCATCTACCTTTAAATTCTCACCCATATTTTACGTTCTCCAGCGGCAAGTTTATTCGATCGTGATGCACATCTTTTTCGTAGTACAGAAAAAGAGATCTCACTCTGCTTTAAGAGTATGCATCTTTCTCGACAGTACATACTAAGTGAAAAAATTCGATGTAACGAAAATGTGTAACGGCAGTAGCCAAAACCGTTGTTAAAATCTGTTTTTTCAATGCTGTCCCATGAAGTGATGCAACAATGGGTAATATCACTGTTACTCAACAATATATTTTATTAAACTATCGTCAAACATTGTTTCTTCATATTTTGCATAAATGCAACAATATCTGATTGCAATCTGCATAAATGACGAGATACTAAGTGTTAGGATACATATTTAACCAAATATTTAGAGGTGTATTCGTGCAGAATGAATGGATATATATTTATCTTCAGTGAATGATGAATATAATATATACATATATATATATTTTACTTATTCCATATAGTTATATATATATATGTATGTATGTAAAATCACTATATGGAAAAAGTAAAAAAATATATATACACTGACGGAAAAAAATCCCAATACCAAGAAGGGGCTGTGTTAGATAAACGACAGTTGGTAGGCGGTGAGACGTCATTTGCATAGACGTCATCTGTAAGATGACGTCTATGCAAATTTCGCGCTCTGCGCATACGTGTGGCGCTAGTAGGGCCCTTCGCAACATGCAAAGCAGGTTTGCTGTAAATACGCGCTGTAACGTTCGTGAGCGTTAGTTATCGTTCAGATTCGACGTAGTGTGTTGATGTTAGTCAAGAATGCCTTTAAGAAGACGAAGAAGCCAATACCAACAGCTCACGGAGTTTGAACGAGGTCGTGTAATAGGGCTACGACAAGGTGGATTTTCGTTCCGCAATATTGCACAACGACTTGGCAGGAATGTAGCCACTGTGCATGATTGTTGGCAGCGGTAGTCAAGGGAAGGTACTGCCTCAAGAAGACCGGGTTCCGGCCGGCCACGGGGCACTACTGAGAGGGAAGACCGCCGTGTACGGCATATGGCCGTGGCGCATCGTACCGCGTCTGCGGCAGCAATTCAAGCTGCAGTTGCCACCACAGTGACACAACGAACTGTTACAAATCGTTTACTTGAAGGACAGCTCCTAGCCAGACGCCCTGTAGCGTGCATTCCACTTACTCAAAACCACAGCCGTTTGCGACGTCAGTGGTGTCAAGCTAGAGCTCATTGGAGGACGGAGTGGAGATCTGTTGTGTTTTCTGATGAAAGCTGGTTCTGCCTGGTTGCCAGTGATGGCCGTGTGTTGGTTAGAATAAGGCCAGGTGAGCGCCTGCAACCAACCTGACTGCGGCCGAGACACACTAGACCTACACCTGGAGTAATGGTCTGGGGAGCAATTTCCTATGACAGCAGGAGCACTCTCGTGGTTATCCCACGCACCCTGACGGCACAGTTGTACGTCGGTCTGGTGATTCAACCTGTTGTGCTGCCATTCATGAAGAGCATTCCAGGGGTGTTTTCCAACAGGATAACGCACGCCCGCATACCGCTGTTGTAACCCTGCATTTAACATTCTGGCAGTTACACCGGTTATTAATGTACCAGCATTTCACATTTAAAATGGCTCTTTTCACGCTTACATTAAGCTGTGATCTTGAAACCTTAATCGATTAAATATGTTACCTATACAAATGTGTTGCTGCCATTTCATTCCTCTACAACTATTTTTTCGTGGTGTTGGGATTTTTTCCGTCAGTGTATATAATATATCATCATCATCATCATCATCAACCATTATCAATCCACTGCTGGACGAAGGCCTCCCCAAGTTTCCTCCACAACGGTCTGTCTTGTGCCAGTCTCCTCCATGTCACTCCCGCATACTTTCGAATTTTCATCCACCCATCTCGGCTGTCTTTTCCTGTCCCTTGGAATCCAATCTAAAATTTCGGCTGTCCATCGATGGTCTGTCCTTCTGGCAGTATGTCCAGCCCATTGCCATTTCAGGGATTTAACTATGATCATGATGTCTTCCACTCTTGTCATTTTTCGGATCCACGAGTTCCTCTTCTTATCTCTCCTGGTTACACCAAGCATGCACCTCTCCATCCTTCTTTGAGTTGTCTGCAGCATTTGCATGTCTCTTTTAGTTAAGGTCCACGTCTCTGCACCATACGTAAGCACCCGAAGGATGCATTGATCAAACACTTTTCTTTTAAGACATGATGGCATATTGCTCTTAAAAATTATGCTGTTTCTTCCAAAAGCTCTCCGGGCAAGTTTTGTACGCAGATTAGTTTCTTCATCAATGTGACCCTTACTTGATATCTGCTGTCCAAGATAAACGTACGTGTCTGTTATCTCCAGCTTTTCTCCATCAATCGATAAATTATCATTTCGTGTAAAAGCATTAAACATCACTTTTGTCTTCAAAAAGTTCATTTTTAATCCCACTTCTTTGTGCTTGTCAGCAAGTTCTTCGATCATACTCTGCAGCTCTGATGGGGTAGTTGCAAAAATGATTATCTCATCAGCAAAACGAAGGTGGGTTAGATAATCTCCATTAATCTTTATCCCTTTGTTTTCCCAGTTCACTGATTGAAAGACATTTTCCAATGTGGCATTAAAGAGCTTAGGAGATATGGTGTCACCTTGTCTCACACCTTTTCCAATTGTTATGTGTGTTGTATTTTCAAACAGCCGAATCTTTGCACTTGCATTTTCATAGGTGTTATTAATAATATTAATGTATGCATCTTCAATACCGCAGGATTTCAGAGCCATTTTAACTTCTCATGGTTTCACCGAATCAAAGGCGTTTTCATAATCGATAAAAGCCATGCACAATGGAAGTTCATATTCCCTCGCTCTTTCAATTAGTTCTCTCAGTACGTGGATATGATCTATTGTGCTGTAGCCACTCCTGAATCCAGCTTGTTCTCTCGGTTGAGCCATGTCCAGTGTTACGTTCAAGCGGTGTGAAAAAACTTTAGTGAAGATTTCATAAACCACTGATAGGAGGCTGATAGGTCTGTAGTTCCTGAGATCCTCAATGTCACCTTTATTATGTAGCAGGATCATTGTAGCGTTGTTCCAATCCCCAGGAATCTTCCCTTCATTAAGGCATGGAGTGAAAATTTGGGCGAGCACTGTTTCGATTTCTCCACTTGCTTCTTGTATGATGTCTACAGTAATTCCATCTTCTCCTGGAGATTTCCCCCGCTTCACGTTCTTGATTGCATGTGCAACTTCTGCTGGGAGGACTGGAAGAACTCTGGTACCTTTCATGATGTCTGGAGTACATGTATCACCCCTTTTATATAATTTGGAGTAGAAAGCTTTCACTCTCGTCAAAATTTCACTTCTATTTCTGGTTACAGAACCATCTTTTTTTCGCAGTGCAATTATCTGTTTTCTTCCCTTACTGAGATGTCCCTTTGCTATCTTTAGGCTTTGGTTATTTTCAATTGCTTTCCTCACTAGTTCACAGTTGAATTTCCTTACATCTTCAGTGATACTTTTTCGTACTGTTTTGCATGGCTCTATATATTCCACACACACAAAAATATATATATATATATATATATATAATATATTGAAATTGATTTTATTATGTGTAACAAAAAATTCGTCATAGAAGACTGCAGTGTGCTAAACAAGTTCAACACAGGTAGTGACCATAGATTGGTGAGATGTAAGATGCACCTCAACACTAAACTTGAACGTGGCAAGCTCATAAGACAAACAAAATCTATTGACATAACCAACCTTAAAAAACACCATAATACCTTCAAGTTGGAACTGAAGAACAGGTTCTCTGCTTTAGAAGGCCTAACATCGGAAGAAGTGGACATCTCTGAAGTTAACAGAAAAGTAACCAAAGCTCTTATGGAAACAGCAACAAAATTAGCTGGGTCTAAGAACAAGTTGCATGTAAATAAATTATCAGGAAAAACGAAAATGTTGATGCAAAAAAGAAGAGAGATGAGGACAACTAAAGAAGATGTGACTTCCAAAGTGGAATATATAGAGCTATGCAAGACAGTACGAAAAAGTATCACTGAAGACGTAAGAAAATTCAACTGTGAACTAGTGAGGAAAGCAATTGAAAACAACCAAAGCCTAAAGATAGCAAAGGGATATCTCAGTAAGGGAAGAAAACAGATTATGGCACTGAGAAAAGAAGATGGTTCTGTAACAAGAAATAGAGGCGAAATTTTGACAAGAGTGAAAGATTTCTACTCCAAATTATATGAAAGGGATGATACATGCACTCCAGACATCATGAAAGATACCAGTACCAGAGTTCCTCCAATCCTTCCAGCAGAAGTTGCACATGCAATCAAGAACATGAAGCGGGGAAAAGCTCCAGGAGAAGATGGAATTACTGTAGACATCATACATGAAGCAAGTGGAGAAATCGTAACAGTACTCGCCCAAATTTTCACTCGATGCCTTAATGAAGGAAAGATTCCTGAAGATTGGAACACCGCTACAATGATCCTGCTACATAAGAAAGGTGACATTGAGGATCTCGGAAACTACAGACCTATCAGCCTCCTATCAGTAGTTTATAAAATCTTCACTAAAGTTCTTTCACACCGCTTGAAGGTAGCACTGGACATGGCTCAACCGAGAGAACAAGCTGGATTCAGGAGTGGCTACAGCACAATAGATCATATCCATGTGCTGAGAGAACTAATTGAAAGAGCAAAAGAATATGAACTTCCATTGTGCATGGCTTTTATCGATTATGAAAAAGCCTTTGATTCGGTGAAACCATCAGCAGTTACAATGGCTCTGAAAACCTGCGGTATTGAAGATGCATACATTAATATTATTAATAACATCTATGAAAATGCAAGTGCAAAGATTAGGCTGTTTGAAAATACAACACACATAAAAATTGGAAAGGGAGTGAGACAAGGTGACACCATATCTCCGAAGCTCTTTAATGCCACATTGGAGGGTGTTTTTCAGTCGCTGAGCTGGGAAAACAAGGGGATAAAGATTAATGGAGATTATCTAACCCACCTTCGTTTTGCTGATGACGTAGTCATTTTTGCAACTAGCCCATCAGAGCTGCAGAGTATGATCCAGGAACTTGCTGACAAGAGTAAAGAAGTGGGATTAAAAATGAACTTTCAGAAGACAAAAGTGATGTTCAATGCTTTTACAAGAAATGAAGATTTATCGATTGATGGAGAAAAGCTGGAGATAACAGACACGTACGTTTATCTTGGACAGCAGATATCAAGTGAGGGTCACATTGATGAAGAAATTAATCGGCGTACAAAACTTGCCTGGAGAGCTTTTGGAAGAAACAGCATAATTTTCAAGAGCAATATGCCATTATGTCTTAAAAGAAAAGTGTTTGATCAATGCATCCTTCCAGTGCTTACGTATGGTGCAGAGACGTGGACCTTAACTAAAAGAGACATACAAAGGCTGCAGACAACTCAAAGAAGCATGGAGAGGTGCATACTTGGTGTAACCAGGAGAGATAAGAAGAGGAACTCGTGGATCCGAAAAATGACAAGAGTGGAAGACATCATGATCAGAGTTAAATCCCTGAAATGGCAATGGGCTGGACATACTGCCAGAAGGACAGATCATCGATGGACAGCCGAAATTTTAGATTGGATTCCAAGGGACAGGAAAAGACCCAGAAGAAGACCACATGGGAGATGGGTGGATGAAATTCGAAAGTATGCAGGGGTGACATGGAGGAGACTGGCACAAGACAGACCGTTGTGGAGGAAACTTGGGGAGACCTTCGTCCAGCAGTGGATTGATAATGGTTGACAATGATGATGATGATGATATAATATATATACATATATATATATACACATGATTTTACTGCCAGGCGGAACTAAAATTCATTAGGCCTTCTATTACACATTTGTACAAAGCACAGAATTACGATATATATATATATATATATATATATATATATATATATATATATATATATATATATATATTCACCCAACAGTAGATTGAAAATAGGTGATGATGATTAGATGGGTGTAAATGTTCGTATGAGGTTTTCTTCCAGGTGGACGTAAAATTCATTTGTAGTTTATAATGTGTTGAAGTTTCATTACACATTCGTACACCACTATATTCCGAAACTATTCTCTAATACAAAACAATTTAATTATTTAAATTTTTCTTTCATTTTCCGAGTCGACTTGTAACATGCTCATTGCTTTTAGCTGATGAAAGCGCACTGCACGAATTATAAATACTTTTCAGAGCGTATTTTTGATATGAGGCAAGCGCACCAGTTTAAGTACAACACAACGCAAAATGCATATTAATTCTGCAGAAAGATGTTATCTTAGACAAGAGGAGTGGTTTCTTTTTTCCGAAAGCATTCTTTTGATTATTTATGAATGGACTCTCCCTTTGTTACAAATATAAGACACCTCATTCCATCAATCCTAACGCAGAAAGATCTTGGTTATTTTCCTTTTTATTTCAAGGGAAAAGTTCCTTCGAAAGGTAATGCACTTTCAAATGGGCTGCCGTCTTTCTAGATATCGCCCCCTGGAGTCCCGTTTCCTCCAAAATGGAGGTAATTCGTCTAGAGAGAACATATTCTCATGCCTTATTACCGAAAAATGTCCTAAGGGCAACGTGAAATACCGCTTCTTCTCTTGGGGAATGGCATCATGAGAGGGAAAACTGGACTTCTGTATATATGTGTCATAAATGACATGATATCGCTATAAGGAAAAGCTCCATTTATTTGGACTACAAGTGTAGGTTCCTAGCAGTTGTTACAGGAACGAGATTAAATATTTGATGGAGGAAAACTCTCCGTTAATTACGTTTTCAGCAACTTTCACACTTTTCCTCTACGTGACTGCCATTTTGTTCGCACATATGCTGTCTCTGCGAACAGCCACAGAGATGTATGTTTCAAATAAGACATTACCTACGACTCAAAGTGTATTACAAGGAACGTTGTTGGGAAAGAAATATAGATCTTGGTTAAAATTATTTTCACGCAACGGCCAAGGCTGGTGATTGGAGCTGCTGGCAGTTTCGCAGAAATTAAAGATCCATTAATCAAAATACATTCAAGGGTAGAAGGTGTGTTTGTATGGCTTGAAATTAAAAAAAAAAGATGTATTATATTATTTTCTGTTTCTTAAATTGATATAGAGTATAAGTCGAAAAGATTTAATTTTTCAATTTCCTTATCTTTATTATGACGTATACTCTAATTTATTTTTCACTTTTAGTTGTCTTTGTCTATTTAAATTTTGAGTTCATTCTCCTTTAGCGTTACAACCTTAAAGTTGTATTTTCTCACTCAATGAATGTTATATGGCAACAGTCTTTGAGGTCAAGGGAGAGTGACGCGTGCATGGTTGACAAGAAAGATCGCTGCACATATAATGTGTTAACCCAGCACCAAAAAGTGTGTGGCGTAGTTGTCGTGGAAGATGTCTCACGCTGAAGCGGTCTGTTCTTGAAGCTAGCGTCTGACTGTGATATATACAGGAGTAGATAGAAAAGTAAAGCACACTTTTTTTTTGGCAAAAGTTTAATATATAGGTAAAACGAAGCATATGCACAGTGAAACTACATTTCTTAGCTATTTTTCAACGTAAGAACCGAGACGGTCGAGACATTTATTCCAGCGTGGAACCAGTTTTAGTAGACCTTGTTCAGAAAAGTCCGTTTTCTGGGAGTAAAGACATTTCTTAGCTATTTTTCAACATAAGAACCGAGACGCTCGAGACATTTATCCCAACGTGGTACCAGTTTTAGTATACCTTTTTCATAAAAGTCCTTTTTCTTTGCGTATAGACATTTCTTAGTTATTTTTCAACATAAGAACCGAGACGCTCGAGACATTTATCCCAGCGTGGTACCAGTTTTAGTATACCTTGTTCATAAAAGTCCGTTTTCTGGGAGTATAGATATTTCTTAGCTATTTTTCAACATAAGAACCGAGACGCTCGAGACATTTATCCCAGCGCGGCACCAGTTTTAGTATACCTTGTTCATAAAAATCCGTTTTCTGGGAGTATAGACATTTCTTAGCTATTTTTCAACATAAGAACCTCGAGACATTTATCCCAGCGTGGTCCCTGTTTTAGTATACCTTGTTCATAAAAGTCCTTTTTCTTTGCGTATAAACATTTCTTAGCTATTTTTCAACATAAGAACCGAGACGCTCGAGACATTTATCCCAGCGTGGTACCAGTTTTAGTATACCTTGTTCATAAAAGTCCAATTTCTGGGCTTATAGACATTTCTTAGCTATTTTTCAACATAAAAACCGACACGCTCGAGACATTTATCCTAGCCTGGTACCAGTTTTAGTATACCTTGTTCATAAAAGTCCTTTTTCTTTGCGTATAGACATTTCTTAGCTATTTTTCAACATAAAAACCCCGACGCTTGGGACATTTATCCCAGCGTGGCACCAGTTTTAGTATACCTTGTTCATAAAAGTCCATTTTCTGGGCGTATAGATATTTCTTAGCTATTTTTCAACATAAGAACCGAGACGCTGGAGACATTTATCCCAGCGTGGCACCGGTTTTAGTATACCTTGTTCATAAAAATCCGTTTTCTGGGAGTATAGACATTTCTTAGCTATTTTTCAACATAAGAACCTCGAGACATTTATCCCAGCCTGGTACCAGTTTTAGTATACCTTTTTCATAAAAGTCCTTTTTCTTTGGGTATAGACATTTTTTAGCTATTTTTCAACATAAGAACTGCTCGAGACATTTATCCCAGCGTGGTCCCAGTTTTAGTATACCTTGTTCATAAAAGTCCTTTTTCTGGGCGTATAGACATTTCTTAGCTATTTTTCAACATAAAAACCGACACGCTCGAGACATTTATCCTAGCCTGGTACCAGTTTTAGTATACCTTGTTCATAAAAGTCCTTTTTCTTTGCGTATAGACATTTCTTAGCTATTTTTCAACATAATAACCGAGACGCTCGAGACATTTATCCCAGCGTGGTACCAGTTTTAGTATACCTTGTTCATAAAAGTCCAATTTCTGGGCGTATAGACATATTTTTTAGCTATTTTTCAACATGAGAACCGACACGCTCGAGACATTTATCCTAGCCTGGTACCAGTTTTAGTATACCTTGTTCATAAAAGTCCTTTTTCTTTGCGTATAGACATTTCTTAGCTATTTTTCAACATAAAAACCCCGACGCTTGGGACATTTATCCCAGCGTGGCACCAGTTTTAGTATACCTTGTTCATAAAAGTCCATTTTCTGGGCGTATAGATATTTCTTAGCTATTTTTCAACATAAGAACCGAGACGCTCGAGACATTTATCCCAGCGTGGCACCAGTTTTAGTATACCTTGTTCATAAAAATCCGTTTTCTGGGAGTATAGACATTTCTTAGCTATTTTTCAACAAAAGAACCTCGAGACATTTATCCCAGCCTGGTACCAGTTTTAGTATACCTTTTTCATAAAAGTCCTTTTTCTTTGCGTATAGACATTTCTTAGCTATTTTTCAAGATAAGAACTGCTCGAGACATTTATCCCAGCGTGGTCCCAGTTTTAGTATACCTTGTTCATAAAAGTCCTTTTTCTGGGCGTATAGACATTTCTTAGCTATTTTTCAACATAATAACCGAGACGCTCGAGACATTTATCGCAGCGTGGTACAAGTTTTAGTATACCTTGTTCATAAAAGTCCTTTTTCTGGGCGTATAGACATTTCTTAGCTATTTTTCAACATAATAACCGAGACGCTCGAGACATTTATCCTAGCCTGGTACCAGGTTTAGTATACCTTGTTCATAAAAGTCCTTTTTCTTTGCGTATAGACATTTCTTAGCTATTTTTCAACATAATAACCGAGACGCTCGAGACATTTTCCCCAGCGTTGTACCAATTTTAGTATACCTTGTTCATAAAAGTCCGTTTTCTGGGAGTATAGCCATCTGTGCACAAGCGATTTGACTTCGTCAGCCGAATCGAATCGTTGTCTTCCCAGGAATTTTTTCGAGGGACCAAACAGACGGAAGTCCGAAGGAAGCAGGTGAGGACTGTAGAGTGGGTGCTGAAGTACCACCCAGCCAAATTGCGCAATGTTTTCACGAGCATGTTGTGCAACATGTGTGCGAGCATTGCCATGAAGCAGTCTGACATTTGCAGCGTCTCTGTTAGGCCTTTTGTCACGAAGGGCACGACACAACTTTGTCAATGTGTTAGCGTTGGTTTTGACATTCACAGTGGTTCCCGTTGAATGAAACTCCACCAAGAGAAGGCCATGCATGTCCCAGTACCTCTTCATGAGGAATTTTTGTAGAGTTTAGGTTACTCTGAATATTTTTGGTGGTGGAGAGTCGGAATGTTTCCACACTATACCGGCCTTCTTTGTTTCAGGAGTGTAGAGATATGTTAAGGACTCATCGCCAGTCACTACACCTGCCAGAAATTCACTTTCTTCTTCTGCGTAACGCATCAAGTGGTGCAAGGATGACATCATTTTCTGTCCCTTCTATTCATCTGTCAAGTTTTTGGGCACCCATCGCGCACTGACCTTCCGAAATTGCAATTTGTCTTGCAAAATATCGTACGCTATACCGTTCGATATTTTGAACTGCTGTGCCAATGTGCGAAGATGGATCCGCCGGTCACCTCTCGCAGTGGCAGGTGATGACACGGTTAATGGTCAACAGGAACGTGGCAAATCAGTAAAGTTCCCACGGCCTTCTTCAAAAAACAATGCATCATTTGGAGATGTTGCTCCGGTCCAGGCAATCACCACCACACACTTCGACAATTTCTTTGTGAATTTCCGTCGGTTTTTCGTTTATCCCACAAAAATCGGACTACGCCAAGTAGCTCTTCATTTGTAGACGACGCTAATAAACGCGACATCTTTGTGCCGTCGTTCACACTGTCTTCCACCATGGCGACACCTGATCCAGTTAAATCTGTCTCTAGAGTGATATTCAAACTCGTTGTCTGCCAAACTGCAACCTGGAAAGAGAAAAAACTGATGTGCTACTTTTTGATCCTCCCTGGTATATATATACATTATATTAACAAAAGTCACCAGACAACCCTTCAAAAGCAAATGAACGGATCCGCTGAGTTGTTTAGATGTGCGGTACAGATGCAAACGGCCTAAAAACAAGCTCTGCAGCTGGCCGCGATCACATTACACTGTGAGGTTGAGTGAAAATGTCGCGGCGGGAGAGAACTGACTTTGAGAAAGGAAAGATTGTTGGGTGTTATATTACTGGGTTGTCCATAAGAGAAACTGAGAGGCATTTAAACATACCAAAGTCAACTGTTTTGGATGTACTGAATAAGTGGAAGACACATGGCGTGCCTACAGCAGCAAAACGTACTGGCAGACCAAAGAAAATCAGTAATAGGGGGCATTGAATCCTCAGAAGAGTCATTACAGCTAATCGACAGAGTACTTCACAAGACCTCAGTGTACAGGTGAGTAACAATGCTGTAACGTCGGTATCTACCCGTACCATTCACAGAGAACTTCAATCCATTAGTTACCGTGGTCGTGCGGCTGCTCATAAGCCTTTCATCTCCACTCGGAATGCTATTCAGCGTTTAGCATGGTGTAAAGAACATTTATTTTGGACCGTAGATCAATGAAAACGGTTCCTATGGACTAATGAATCCAGATACACGATTCTTCAGTCTGATGGCCGTGTGTGGGTATGGAGGCAGCCGGGGGAACGCTATTTATCACAGTGTACTGTTCCTACGGTCAAGTTTGGAGCTGGCAGTGAACTCGTGTGGGAGTGGTTTTCGTGGTATGATCCCGGCCCATTTGTTATCGTGGAGGAGCCTGTTAACCAGTACGTCTACCTCGATATTCTTGACAATTATGCCCTACCAACACTGTGGCAATACTATGGAACAGAGCCTTGTTGGTACCAGCAGCATAATGCACTGAGCCATAAAGCAATGACTGGTACGGAGTGGTTTGACGATAATTACGTATAATGTTTGGACTGGCTAGCACAGAGGTCTGATCATAATCCCATAGAGCACCTATGGGAGGCGCCGCATGAGAAGTTTGGACCCAAGGCCTACTACTACGCTGATTTTCTCTAGGTGTCGTAAATGTATTCTGTTTTTTGCTGATTTTTTTATTCTAAAAATCTGTTTTGATATACTGTATTTTTGTTCTGTCGGAATATATTCAAAAGATTTGCTCATTACAATGGAAACTTCGGCGTTATTTTTCTTGTTTGATATATCATGCTGATTTCCACATAACATATTTCTACCATAGTCAAACCTCTCTATGCATAACAAATAAGTTGGAAGATGTGGTTATTTTTAACACATCAGTGTACTTAATTGCACGTAAGCTGTGTTCTTTGGTTTTAAGAATGTAAATACATGTTCAAAATTTTACTTCATCTAGAACACCAACTTTACGTAAAGCTTTATTAACTATCGTATCTGTTTCGTTTTAATTGAAACTCTGGAAAGCTTAAAATGTAGTGTCCTTAATTAAACACAGAAATATCACTTGAGAAAATTTCAAGGGAGATACTTACAGTTTTAACCTTTCATTCAGGATAGCAAAGTCACTTCAGCAATAATGAAGCAACGTTTTCAATACATGCGCTTCAAACAAACTCAAATAACATCAGTCTCTGATCATATAGCACCGACAATCGCATAACAAATCTATTTTAAGAACAATTACAAGCTTTTCAATACACGCGCTTCAAACAAACTCAAATAACATCAGTCTCTGATCATATAACATCGACAATCGCATAACAAATCTATTTTAAGAACAATTACAAGCTTTTCAATACACGCGCTTCAAACAAACTCAAATAACATCAGTCTCTGATCATATATCATCGACAATCGCATAACAAATCTCTTTTAAGAACAATTACAAGCTTTTCAATACACGCGCTTCAAACAAACTCAAATAACATCAGTCTCTGATCATATAACATCGATAATCGCATAACAAATCTATTTTAAGAACAATTACAAGCTTTTCAATACACGCGCTTCAAACAAACTCAAATAACATCAGTCTCTGATCATATAACATCGACAATCGCATAACAAATCTCTTTTAAGAACAATTACAAGCTTTTCAATACACGCGCTTCAAACAAACTCAAATAACATCAGTCTCTGATCATATAACATCGATAATCGCATAACAAATCTATTTTAAGAACAATTACAAGCTCTAGCTGAATTCATCAAACGTGAGAATTTAACTAACTGAAGACAGCCTAACGAAAAATCAGCTTAACGAAACCCAGTCTCAAAACACATCGTAAACCTTGTTCTTATCTCAGCTTTTCTCATAAGTCACTCAACCTCCGACCTCCATGCAGTTACCACAAACAGATTCAGTTGAGAGGGAAAACGTAAACGTTAAGTTAGGAAAGTGCTTAAGTAGAATGAACTAAATTTACGTAGATACAGGAATTAGAAAGGAAAGTTAAATTAGAGTATGCGTTACATGTATCAAAAGCATTATCTCCAATTCTATCTTTTACGCATCAGCAGTGGTAAAACAAGAGGGACGAATCTGGTGAATTCCTTCTACGAGTGGATTAAATAACTTCGATTGCATTTCTTTTCTGCATTCCGAGAACTTGAGGATAAATATTTCGAATTATGTGTAACTTCTGCGAAATGCCATAAGATATAATTACTGATCATAAAAGCGCAAGAATGAATATCCTGCTGGTGGCAATTAAAAACAAGAGAAATAACGGTAAGATGATTTGACTGCTCTAACCAAAATATCTGAAATTCGGCATTTAGTCAATTTAGCATTCCCTGAAAGCTTCGAAATGAAGCATACGCACTACAGTTTTTTCCTTTTTATTTATAGGAAGGCTTTAGGAATTTCGTGAGTGTAGTACAGCAGCTGTGAAACTTAATAACCATGAGTATGTTGAAAGAGACGTTTTCCGTTCTGTAAAGATAGCAGAGAAAAGAAATCAGTAGGAAGCTAATTCAGACTAAAGAAACATGAATTGAAGGAATTTAAAGTGAAGAAATCACACTATAAAAAATTAAGGAAAGAAATGAAAGAATGCAATTTTCAGTGAACGTAGATGCGGAAAATAAAATGATGGTGTGAAGATGAAAAAGAAATTCTGGAGAACGACAGACTATGACAAATGGTATAGAAAAGAAATGAAAGATAGTATCCTAAAGTAAAAGAAACAGAATAAACACAAAAAGGTGGTAAAGAATTGAAGTTATACCGAAAAAGGAGAAATAACAGTGAAAAAAAAGGGCAAAAAAATATACTCAACAAGATAATACTTTGTGGACAGAAGCAAAAATAAATAAATGAATAAATAAATAAATAAATAAATAAATAATTGAAGATAGAAAAAACGACCTGTTATTGAGAAGACAGAGGAAAGCTTTTGAAAATGACAAATTACAATGAATTAACTACAGTATTAAGCAGGAAATGACAGAGAAAGAAACCAAAGAAGGAAGCTATGTCAGTTGAAGAAAGATGAAAAGAAGGAATTTAGGGACAAGAAACCACGCTATAAAAATTAAGGAAAAAAAATGTGAAAACAGAAATTTGTCGGTAACCTGGATCAAACTCTCGTCTCCTCGCTCTAGAGTGAGTTGCACTAACCGATTAAGCTACACAGATGAAATGCATCGCTGAAGATTTGTCGTCTTGACACGTGTTTCACCTCTGTAGTACGTCACACACTCTTTACCAGGAGTGAGTTGTTCTACCGACTAAGCTACAGCGACGGAATGTATCGCTGCAGATTTGTCGTCTTGACACGTGCTTCACCTCTGTAGTACGTCACACACTCTTTACCAGGAGTGAGTTGTTCTACCGACGAAGCTATACTGACGGAATGTATCGCTGCAGATTTGTCGTCTTGACACGTGCTTCACCTCTGTAGTACGTCACACACTCTTTATCAGGAGTGAGTTGTTCTACCGACTAAGCGACACCGACGGAATGTATCGCTGCAGATTTGTCGTCTTGACACGTGCTTCACCTCTGTAGTACGTCACACACTCTTTACCAGGAATGAGTTGTTCTACCGACTAAGCGACACGGACGGAATTCATCGTTGAAGATTTGTCGTCTTGACACGTGCTTCACCTCTGTAGTACGTCACACACTCTTTACCAGGAGTGAGTTGTTATACCGACTAAGCTACACCGACGGAATGTACCGCTGCAGATTTGTCGTCTTGACACGTGATTCACCTTTTAGTACGTCACACACTATTTACAAGGGGTGAGTTGTTCTACCGACTAAGCATCACCAACGGAATGTATCGCTGCAGATATGTCGTCTTGACACGTGCTTCACCTCTGTAGCACGTCACACACTCCTTACCAGGAGTGAGTTGCTCTACCGACTAAGCGACCCAGACGGAATGTATCGCTACAGATTTGTCGTCTTGACACGTGCTTCACCTCTGTAGTACGTCACACACTCTTTACCAGCAGAGAGTTGTTCTACCGACTAAGCTACAGCGACGGAATGTATCGCTGCAGATTTGTCGTCTTGACACGTGCTTCACCTCTGTAGTACGTCACACACTCTTTACCAGGAGTGAGTTGTTCTACCGACTAAGCTACACCGACGGAATGTATCGCTGTAGATTTGTCGTCTTGACACGTGCTTCATCTCTGTAGTACGTCACACACTCTGTACCAGGAGTGAGTGAGTTGTTCTACCGACTAAGCGACACCGACGGAATGTATCGCTGCAGATTTGTCGTCTTGACACGTGCTTCACCTCTGTAGTACGTCACACAATCTTTATCAGGAGTGAGTTGTTCTACCGACTAAGCTACACCGACGGAATGTATCTCTGCAGATCTAGTACGTCATATCATCTCTCTCTTAATTTTTTTAAGCGAAGAAGGAACCTTTCATTAATTCCAGACGATGTGCAGATCGAACGTGTAACATTTTTTGAAGAAACCTACGGCAAGTAAATCCATGTTTACGCTCGGGAGCCAATGTGAAAACCACAAATTCGTCGCTGACGAATCTGCGTCTCGTCGCTCCGGAGTGGGTTGCTCTAACTAGCTAAATTACAACAACAGAATGTATCGCTGCAGATTTGTCGTCTTGACACGTGCACTACCTCCGTAGCAAGTCACAATGCAAGAAAACAATTTTCGATGAAAGAAAACGCGAAGAATAAAATGTTGGAGTGAAACTGGAAAAAAAAATTCTGGACCACGACGGACTGTAACAAGTGACAGAGAAAAGATATCTCCTCGTTATTTCTGCAGCCCACTGCCTTCGTTATCGATTCTGAAGCCCAAGAGAATAAAATTGTCTACTATCTCCCGACTTCTCCCCGTCAATTATAAAACCTGCAAGGTTGGAAGTTGATATGACTTCTGTCTTCTTTGATATTAAACCAGATTTTGCATTGATATGACTTCTGTCTTCTTTGCTATTAAACCAGATTTTGCATTGATATGACTTCTGTCTTCTTTGATATTAAACCAGATTTTGCATTGATATGACTTCTGTCTTCTTTGCTATTTAACATTAAACCAGAGTTTACACCCTCCACTTTTACATGCTTGATGATGTCCTGTAAGTCTTTTCTTGCTAAAAGAGCGGTGTCATCTGCAGATCTAAAATTGTTAATTGTTTGACCTCTAATATGAACACCAGCTGATATTTCATGAAGACCTTCCATTCTAAAAATATATTCGCTGTACAAGTAAACAGATATGGAGACATAATGCAACCGTGTTGCACTCCCTTTCTTAATTTAAAAAATTCAGTTACTGTTCTCACAGTGGCTTATTTTGCATCATAATTATTCCTCAAAAAATTATTAAGTGCTCTGGCTCTGGCACTCACACGAAATTCAAAACATTCCACAATCTTGGATCGCCCACACAATCAAAAGGTTTGCTATAGTCAGTGAAACAGAGGTAAACATTCTGCCACAATTCTCTTGCTCTCTTCATTATACATCTAACGTTGGCAATTTGATCCCGTATTCCTCTGCCTCTTCTAAAGCCACCTTGTTGTACTGGCACTTCTCTCTCCATATATGGTTCTAACCTTCTTTGTATGAGCTTTAGCAAAACTTTGCTAGCATGAGGAATCAATACAATGGTTCAATAATATGCACATTCTTTAGCAGCTCCTTTCTTATGAATGGAATAATCACAGATCACTTCCAATCAGAGTTTAGACGCATTCCAAATTTGTTGGTAAAGAGCAGTTAGCACTTCAACAGTTTGCCTTCGTGCTCAGACCTGGGGTGCTTGCCTTCCGAAACTATAACTTGTGTTAATGTATAAGCTCTATTCATGAGTTTTCTTGGCAATACGGAAGTGGCTTGCTATTGCCTTCTTCCCGGTGTTCTATTAATGAGCTTTCTTGACAAATACCGAAGTGGCTTTCCATTGCCTTTTTTCCGGCGTTCTATTTATGAGTTTTCTTGGCAAATACTGAAGTGCCTTGCGATCGTCTTCTTTTCGGTTTTCTGTTCATGAGTTTTCTTGGTAAATACCGAAGTGGCTTGCCATTGCCTTCTTTCCGGTGTTCTATTCATGAAGTTCCTTGGAAAATACGGAAGCGGCTTGGCAATGCCTTTTTTCCGGTGTTCTATACATGAGCTTTCTTGGGAAATGCGAAAGTATCTTGCCATTGCCTTCTTCCGGGAGTTTTATTTCGCCTTGTTCTTACCCATTGACCTGCCCGGATTGGGAGGTCCTACCAGCAGCAAGGCTACCACCAGCATACTTCCCTGGGTCATTGGAACATAAACGTTTTACCGCCAGGACAAGATCAAGACACCATGACCATGGCGACTTGATGTTGAATAAAAATACATTCAGTCTAAAATGCATGTACAAGAAAAATAGCGTTTGCAAGTTTTTACATATACTATAGTTGTTATAGATCATCTTATTCCACGCTTTCTTCTTTTCCTTTTGGTGAAATTTAGTTATTAGTGTCATTTTATTTTATTTTATTTCCATTCAAGTGCAATATTATTATTTTTATATAGTCCACAATTTCTGCTATCAACAAATAAAAATATGTACTACTGCATTACATGTCCACAGAATTTCCCTTTATTCTGTGCCTCGTCTTCCTCTGTCGATTATCTGATTTTGCCAGACAACTCTGCGTTTTGATGAATTGAAATAGTTCTTTTATAAGTTTTCTTTAAGTGCCGCATTGCCACCTACAATAGGCAGACATTGTAGTCCAGGGCTTTCAAGTTTACCGGTCTGCTACAACTTTTCATCATGGCCTCACTGGAAATTATGGAAACAGCTTGTTTTTCAATTTCAGATTATTTGTTAAATAAATAAAAAAACTATATTTTCAAGTTAAAAGACTTTACGCAACAGTACAGTACGTATAGCATTTCTCCAGCTCGGTTGGAAAAATCTTTGAACCAAACGAATGACTCCCATTTCGTCTATGTATTTCCGACCTAAGGTACAGACAAATCAATTCCCGTTCCGATGCGAAAGTTCGTATTCGTCCCTTTTCGGCCTAGTGTGCAGTGATCTTAATACATTAGTGTACATATGTGTGTTAATACACTAACACACATCTATAGTGTTAATGCATTACATCTATTAGTGTTAATACGTTACTGTGCCTACTGTACAGTGATCTTATGCACATTTTCAGAACAACTTTCTAGCAATATAATAAATGTCTAAAATAAAATTATTTTCTTTTTAAATGTTCTATACGATAGCCCTTTCTCTGTACTGTGAACCTACATCAAGATTTCCGAGACGAGGTCATTTCTTAAAATTGGTAGTGGTATTTTATTCCTCTCCTCTTCCACTGCTTTTGTATAATCCAATCATTGCTTCGGTCTGCGTTTAGAAAGCGCTCTTTTTAGCAGTCCGAAGTCACAATAGTCCATTGGTAACACATCAGGGGACTTTGATGGAATATAATCAAAATGTATAGAACTTATACAGGTATCTTTTATTCATTTTATGAAGAAACTGGATGTACGACTGGCAGCCTTTTCCTGATTGAGTTCCACTATTTGAAGGCTCTGTGGATAAAGAAATGGTATTTCCTCTTCAAATATAGGAGTTAAATCATTATTTTGGTAATATGTAGAATTGATTTTAGAAGTATTTTCAACTTTTCCTAACTATTGTTTCCCATTGTACGAGAAACCAGAAATAGTCATGAATCCTTTACTGAAACTTTCTTTGGATTCTTGGAACTAAGTCTTAAGTCTTTTTCTGCTCTTTTGCGCTAGTAAATCGGTCTTTTTCTGTTATAGTCGTTTAGGTAGATTCATGCTTCATCAGTTGTCACGATAAATTTCCATTTGTCTCGGGCTAAGTGGTTTTCATAAAGAAGTCTACACCGTATTCTGCGCTCAGACACGTGCCTAGGCAAAAACTATGAAAATGTTTTTTTCTTCAGATTCAAATCTTTTTTTATTACCTTGTTTACCGTTGTTACAGATATTTTTAATGACTTAGGGGTTGCTCTTTGAGTCGGTGGATTTTCCTTTAAGAGCAGAGATCTTACTTTTGCAATAGTCGTAAAAGCACGTACCTTCTTCGGATATTTGTTTGATGTTATTTTTCCTGTTAAAACAACGCTTGACGATTTCCCCCTTTATTATTAATAATATTGTTTATTTTACATTTAAAAAGGCTAGTTTTATGATTTTCTCAGTGTTTTTTAATTACAGAATACGAATTTTTCTCTTCATAAAGAACAAAAACATAACCTTCTATCCACAGGTTGTTTACGTGCGCCATTTTCTTAGCAGATGATATTTAACATCAGCAGATGTTTCTTTCGTGTTCCTCTAACACGCTGTTGCCAATTTTCAATTCTTTGAACTTCTTTTATTTTCTGTAATTTCTTATCAAAAACATTCTTTTGAACATTCTCTGTAGAAACCTCGCTGGAGAAGGATCGTAAAATTCTTCCAAGCTAAACTGAACTTTTCAGGAGTTTTGGGAAAGGGACATACTTTTTCATACAAAAATCATTACTGTTTTGAACATAATGCCTGCCCACAGGCTGCATTATCACAAACCAATAGATTAAAATTTACATGTGATATTTACATTTGCTTGGAAGTCGTAGTTTAAATTTATGTCACGACTGAAAAGAATGTAGACAGCCTGTGGTGGAAATATAAATATTCATGTTTCTCGAAGATGCGTTGATTTGGGATTTTCCTTTATATTTGCGAGAAAACTTGCAGAAGAAATCACTACGATGCAAATACGAATCACAGAGTTCAACATGCGGTTTTGAGAATCACGTAGAAAAAAAGCAAGCTAAGTTAATGAATTCAAAATGTTCTCGCAAATGCTCGGGCAGACTTTTCGCCAAGGGAGGCTGTTGTCCCAGTTAAAGCTGAACTTCTTGATGCTTCCGATGCGTTAAGAACCAGAGAGAAATACTCAAAGGACAATTGTACACGTAACGACTTCAGATTTATCGGAATCAGAGAAGTGCACTTCAACACACGTGACTGGGAATAGCCTTGTTGGAATTCGTTTCTTGTTTCCTACCTGAAATTGACCACCTAATCTGCGTCTTCTGATCCACAAACCGCATTTAAAGATCTGCTACATAGATAGCGAATACCGAGATCTCTAACGGAAATCTCACATAGATATTCCACCCACAACTTTTTTCTTAGAGACGTGAGGGGAAAATTCTTTACAGGATCGGCAAGAGCCATCTCAATCGCTCGTACTGAGAAATAAATTGTGCGGCTGTTTTTACTGGAAGGAACCAGCTGAACTACAAAAACGATCATCACGGATGTTAAATTTTATTATATATATATATATATATATATATATATTGTATTTAGCTGCTATGCGAAACTATTTAAAAATTCTTCCAACACTAATTGCATTGCGTTTTTTCCCCACTCGTAGTCCTGTGGCTTTGGACGATTTCAGAATTCTGGAAAAAGTGTTTCAGAAGTTGCAAATAGTCTGGTCCCGATTCCGAGCTTATATATTACTTTAATTTAACTTTATTGATATACACTATATTGACATAAGTCACCGGATACCCCTTCAAAAGCAAATGAACGGATCATCTGCGTTGTTAAGAAGCGCAGTGCAGCTGCAAACGGTACAAAAACAAGACTGCAGGTGCTCGCGATAATATCCCACTGTGCGGTTGAATGAAAATGTAGCGGCAGGAGAGAACAGACTGAAGGAAAGATTGTTGGGTGTTATATTAGTGGGTTGTCCATAAGAGAAACCGAGAGGCGTTTAAACATACCAAGTCAACTGTTTTGGATGTACTGAATAAGTTGAAGACACATGGTGTACCTGAAGGAGCAAAACGTACCGGCAGACCAAAGAAAATCGGTGATAGAGGACGTCAAAGCCTCAGGAGAGTCGTTACAGCTAATGGAAGGAGTACTGCACAAGACCTCAGTGTACAGGTGCGCCAAAAATGCTTAAACCTAGGGAAGGAAAAGTACCATTCGCAGAGAACTTCATTCCATGGGTTACCGTGGTCCATGCGGCTGCTCATAAGTCTTTTATCTCCACTCGGAATTCTACTCGTCGTTTAGCATGGTGTAAAGAACATTTATCGTGGACCGTAGATCAATGGAAACGGGTCATATGGACTGATGATTCCAGATACACGATCCATCAGTCTGATGGCCGTGTGTGGGTATGGCGTCAGCCAGTGGAACGCTATTTACCAGAGTATACTGTTTCTACGGTCAAGTTTGGGGCTGGTAGTGCACTCGTGTTGGGGTGTTTTTCGTGGTATGGTCCCGGTCCATTGGTTATCGTGGACAAACCTGTTAATTAACCAGCACGTCTACCTCGATATCCTGGACACTTATGCCCTACCAACTCTAGCAATACTAAGGAACTGATACTTGTTGGTACCAACAGAATGATGCACCGAGCCATAAATCAAGAACTGTTACGGAGTGTTTTGACGATAATTCCTGTATCGTGTGTGGACTGGCCAGCACAGAGCCCTGATATTAATCCTATAGAACACCTATGGGAGGAATTAGAGCGCCGCATAAGAAGTTGGAAAACAAGGTCTACTACTGAGCAACAGTTAGCGGCAGCATTATATACTGAATGGAAGCGCATACCTATCACCGTGTTCCAAAACCTTGTCGAAAGCATGTCTCGAAGTGTCAGTGCATGCATTAAGGCGAAAAGTATACCAACACCGTACTAATGTATGTCAATAAATGCTATGTTGTGTTTCTCTTTTAGGTGTCCGGTGACGTTTGTCAATATAGTGTATATTCTAATTTAACTTTTAGTTTAAGTTTCCTTCCCCATGCAAATTTTGAGTTCAGTCTCTTTAAGCGTTTGAAACTTAACGTAATATTTTCCCCACTCACTGAATATTATGCCGCAATAAATAGTTTTGAGGTCTAGTTTAAATAAGGTGTGATTGTTTTGACAAGATGAGAACGATGTATATCAATGGTTCTAAACCTTTTTGCATTCGCGGACCTGCAAAACGTTTTGGAAACTTTTGTGGAACGGTGATGTCAAAACAAAACCTTTAGGCTATTTTCGAGCATTTGACTCGTAATATTTTATATTATAATGATCACTGCGTACGTTATCATTATTATATATAATAATTTACCCGTACAACCCATTACATACCAAATTATTCTATGTCATCTACTTTCAGCTAATATAATTTAATCTGCTAATATTCTTTAATGATTAATAAGTGCAATCTATAATAAGTATACCACAATATTCTCTTTACTGTTAATATAATTTTTCTGGGGTCAATGCGACGTCGGTTGCTGCTGCTTCGCGATAATCTTCTCGAGCAGTGGTTCCAGCGTCGTTTCTGCAAGACGCAGAGCAGCTTTAATGTCCATTATGTTCCTGTGCTTCATTTCAATTGCCGAAACGGCTGGAAAGGTAATCTCGCAATAAATACGTGGTCGAAATAGTTATCAATAATTTTAGAGTTTTGTTGCTGAGACTTAGATATTCTTTCCCCATAATACCCCAAAACTGAGCCAAAGATTTGAATCGAAATGTCGATACCAGACTGGCATCAAAAGGAAGTTGAACAAAGCTTTTCTTTTCCTGGTGAATTATCCTGCAGGAGTTCAGATACTGGACTGGCATCAGAAGGAAGTTGAACTAAGCTGTCCTTTTCCTGGTGAGTTATCCTGCAGGAGTTCGGATACCAGACTGGCATCAGAAGGAAGTTGAACAAAGCTTTCCTTTTCCTGGTGAGTTGTCCTGCAGGAGTTCAGATACCAGACTGTCATCAGAAGGAAGTTGAAGAAAGCTTTCCTCCTGGTGAGTTATCCTGCAGGAGTTCAGATACCAGACTGGCGTCAGAAGGAAGTTGAAGAAAGCTTTCCTTTTCCTGGTGAGTTGTCCTGCAGGAGTTCAGATACCAGACTGTCATCAGAAGGAAGTTGAAGAAAGCTTTCCTTTTCCTGGTGAGTTATCCTGCAGGAGTTCAGATACCGGACTGGCATCAGAAGGAAGTAGAACAAAGCTTTCTTTTTCTGGTGAGTTATCCTGCAGGAGTTCAAATACCGAACTGGCATCAGAAGGAAGTTGAACATAGCTTTCCTTTTCCAGGTAAGCTAACCTGCTGGAGTTCAGATACCGGACTGGCATCAGAAAAAAGTTGGACAAAGCTTTCCTTTTCTTGGTGAGTTAGCCTTCAGAAGTTCAGATCTTCTGTGAAGAGATTAGTGATCCAAGCTTCTTTTAATCTTGCGCGACAGGTGTTTAAAAAAAATTAGATCTAGATTTCTTCTGACCTTGACTCTATTTCGATTAAAAAAATTAAAAAAAAAATTAACTTGTTCCTCGCGTACCGGAAGTTGGGAAACACTGATGTATATAATGTGTGGAGCCAGCAGTGTTAAAATTGGGTAGATAAGTGTAGCCCCGTGTTGCACGTTGTGCTTTCAAGACTAGACATACGAAAGGTGATTAAGACGTATCAAGTCTACGTACTTTACTGTTAAATCCAGCGGTGGAGCAGAATGCCGTTCGGTTGGCTGTGATCTTGGAACATACTGCCCATGCGCCAGCAGAGAGAAGGCCGTCGGCGCAGCGCTTCTTGTGCTGTATCTAGTTGTTTGGAATCTAGTCTGATCGGCGTGTTGCTGTAATGATGTCTGGAGAGCTTTCTTGGGTCCTGGTGATGGAAGGGTTTTCCACTGTGAGGACTAAGCCTTTGTTTGTGGGTCATATTAAACCCACGTTTCGTCGCCAGTAACAACCTTTTCCATACGGTTGTCGTAATTTCTGCCCAATTTCAACAAGTCAATGGCTGCAGACAGTCGAGTTTCGTTTTGCTAAATTGAGAGGACTTTGGCACAAATTCATCGAACACAAGCTTCATCCCCAAATCTTCAGTGAGCATATCCTGTACTGATGTAAAACTAAGGCCTAAATCGTCTTCAGCAAGTCCTCTGATGATAATTTCACAATTTCCCCTCACAACTGCAGGAACTTCTCGGACGTTTCTTTCATTCTTGCTTGTTGAGGGCCTTTCACAGCAATCGTCACTTCGAACACTTTCACGACCATTTTCGAAACGTTGTACCAGTCGTAAGCTTGTGGAAGACTCATGCAATCCTCACCATTCAGTCCTCTCAGTAACTTGTTTTAAATTTCTTTGCAATAGTCCCCACGTTTCTGACTGAATTTTTCGCAAATGCGTTGCTCAACATTATCAGACATCATTAATGCGTCACGCAAATGATACTAGATTCCAAACAATTAACCACAGCACAAAAGGTGCTGCGCCGACATCCTTCTCTCGGCAGTCGCATGTACATAAGGTTCTAAGGTAACAGCCTGCCAAAGGCATTCTGCTCCACGGCTCCAGTTAACAGTTACGCACACAGTCTTGTTATGTTTGATCATCCCTTCGTATATATACGTGTTTAAACACTATCTCCCAACAAGTAATTAGACACCCCTGCAATCGATCATATCTGAGGTCTTGATACACGTCACGGCCGCCGCCGTTAAATATCGTGTGGGAAACAACAACGCAACCAGTCGCATGCAAGATGCTACGCAGTTCGGAGCTCTCTGATTTCGAGAAAGGTGTAATCGTCGGGTATCACAGAAATGGTCGATCCATACCTGACATATCCAGCAAGTTGAAGTACCCAAAATCGACAGTGGCATACGTGGTTGGCAAGTGGAAGATGAGAGGTGACTGTCGGACTGTGCCCCGACCCGGCAGACTCACAAAACTGGAAGTTGGAGACCGACGGGTGCTGGCCAGAGAAATTCGGAAGAACCGCACCAAATCGATGAGCAACATCCGCGAGGAGTTTCAACAGGCATCCGGGAGTGTTCTTTCAATGAATACCATCAGTAAGGAACGCTATCTGCTCGGTTATCATGGACGTGCTGCCGCCCACAAGCCTTTGATCACCAAGTCCAATAGCGCTGCTCGGCTAACGTGGTGCAAAGAACATCGACAGTGGACCGTTGAACAGTGGAAACAGGTTCTCTGGAGCGACGAATCAAGGTTCACCCTCTATCGTTCGGATGACAGGGTCTGGGTTTGGCGCCTGTCAGAAGAACGCCTCCTGTCGGAATGTATTGTGCCAACTGTGAAGTTCAGCGGAGGTGGAATTATGCTATGGGGGTGTTTCTCCTGGTATGGCACGGGACTCTTGGTCGCAATTCCTGGTAGACTCAACGCCGAAACCTACTGCACCATTTTGGATGACCATGCGCTTCCTACGTTGTGGCAGTTTTACGGGATGGACCCATGTTACTTTCAGGATGACAATGCCACCTGTCATGTTGCGAAGTCCCCCATGGCTTGGTATGGTGACAATGGCGTTAATCGAATGGACTGTTCTGCGCAGAGCCCGGCCTTAACCCTATCGAGCACCTCTGGGACGAGTTGGAGCGTCGACTTAAGGGGTGCCCCCACCGTCCGAAATCGGTGTAGGAACTGACCTGTCTTCTCCAAGCCCAGGTGAAGAAAATACCGCTAACCATCGTACAACGCCTGGTTGAGAGTATGCCCCGGAGGGTCGCAGCTGTAATCGCCGCTCGTGGAGGCTCCACCAAATACTGAAGGTAAATAAACTTCGTTTTCCCTTTGCTATCACAGGTGTCCAATTACTTGTGGGTAGATAGTGTATATATCATCATCATTGTCAACCATTATCAATCCACTGCTGAACGAAGATCTCTCCAAGCCTCTTCCACAACGGCCTGTCTTGTGCCAGTCTCCTCCATGTCACTCCCGCATACTTTCGAATTTCATCCACCCATCTCCCATGTGGTCTTCTTCTGGGTCTTTTCCTGTCCCTTGGAATCCAATCTAAAATTTCGGCTGTCCATCGATGGTCTGTCCTTCTGGCAGTATGTCCAGCGCATTGCCATTTCAGGGATTTAACTCTGATAATGATGTCTTCCACTCCTCTCATTTTTCGGATCCCCGAGTTTCTCTTCTTATCTCTCCTGGTTACACCAAGCATGCACCTCTCCAACCTTCTTTGAGTTGTCTGCAGTCTTGGTATGTCTCTTTTAGTTAAGGTCCACGTCTCTGCACCATATGTAATCACTGGAAGGATGCATTGATCAAACACTTTTCTTTTAAGACATAATGGCATATTGCTCTTGAAAATTATGCTGTTTCTTTCAAAAGCTCTCCAGGCAAGTTTTGTACGCCGATTGATTTCTTCATCAATGTGACCTTCACTTGATATCTGCTGTCCAAGATAAACGTACGCATCCGTTATCTCCAGCTTTTCTCCATCAATCGATAAAACTTCATTTCTTGTAAAAGCATTGAACATCACTTTTGTTTTCTAAAAGCTCATTTTGAATCCCACTTCTTTACTCTTGTCAGCAAGTTCCGTTTTCTTTTCTTTCTTCTTTTTTTTATGTTTGCACATACTGACTGCATATACTCGTGTATAAGCGGAAAGTATTTTGAGGGGATTCGGGTTTTGAAGTAAAGGGGTCGGCGTATACGCGAGTCACTTAAAAATATAAGTAACGCAACGTATTTGAACCTAGACTGGAATTCCAAAGAACCACGCATCAGCAGGAATAGTTGTCACTATATGATAAGTGCGAAACCTAATCCCGTTTTTAAGAGAAACCACGGAATTTCTTGCCCCCGAGGTGGAAGTAATATTTTCCTTCTGCTACTGGAATTTGATCATGTCACCCCACCTTCTTAAGCATGGTGTCTACTGGTAATAAAAGTCATGAAAAAGTAATGAAATAGATCAGGTGGTCATGAAGTAATGAAAAGTAATGAAATTGAGTGGGTGGCCATGAAATTGTCGTTTTTGTATCAGCACCTGAATGAGGACAAGTTTGTGCGCCTAGAAGAAAACACGAGATAAGAAGTTTAGCTAAGATAGTTAAACACCGAGTCTTTCACTGTGAAATTTTAGTCTCCATAAATTTTGTACATTCATAGTTTTTATATTGCATTAATAAAAACTTGTAAGTTTTTACAGCATTACCATTTTAAAATAATTTGTGTATTAATAGATGTAATGATAAATATTTCTGAAAATAGCCAAACCCCATCCTAGATGAGAGTTGAATGTTTTTATTTCTTTAAACACGTAGGATTTGGTGAATGGCAGAGTGCAAGTCATACGTAATTGCATTATTCATGTTAACAAACAATTTTAGTGACATAAGAATTACATTCAGCTTTCATTTCAACTGGCTTTCATTACCCCCCCATCGTATAGCCATTTTAGCAGCAATGATATTATAGACACATCAGTTTTGCCTAAACTATTGTCGCATGGAATTAATTTCAGTGTTTGTAAAAATAAAAAATAACCTGGGATCTCAAGCCAAGGGTACTAGATTATGTAGTCTAGAATGGTTGTGTTATTGTGCCACGCATTGTCGAGAAGTCATGAATTTAACTGAAGATGTCATGGAAAAGTCATGAATTTGGTTCATTGGAAATCAGTAGACACCCTGTTAAGAGACACAATGAATCAGGGGTAACGAATCAGCCGTCTCCAGTATTTCCACAGAATGCATGGGCGCCATTTTTTTTGTAACATCCGCGGTGTCGTCGTTACGGAATTGCAAAGTCGTGATCTTTATTTTTAAAAACAAATGCTGCATCAATAATGCCATGGATGCTAGAGAAGATGATTTGATTTATGACGCAGATGAAAAAAATACAAGGTACGAATAGGAAGCAACGAGACTCCTTGAAGGGAATAAAACGCGTTGTGTAGCCAGAGATGGAGATGGGCCACGGGTCTACAATTTCTAGCGGGTCATACGTGTCGGGTCAAGGTATTCCTGACCCGATCTTGACCCGATTTTCTTTCCGTTTTCTTTTTTGAAAAGCAAATAAAAAAAGTTTCAAAGAAAAATGAGGACTGTGGAATTTTTTGCTCGATACTGGTGCCCGGGTCCCCAATTGCCAAAACGTTCAAGACATCCACCATCAGTGAAAGAATATGACAACCGTGTTGTGCTTCTGGTGAATTTCACACCTTCCACGAAAAGAATCAGTGCTGTCCTTTATCAAGCTACCCTGAAGAGACTGAAGAGAGCTGTTCGACACAAAGGGCCTGAAATGCCATCCCAATGCGTGCCTTTGTTGCATGACAACGCTCGCCCGCATACCGCTCGTTATACAACGAATCTTTGAGAAGCTAGGAATGGGAAATTCTGCAACATCCGGCTTATACCACTGATCTGGCTTCGTCGGATTTTCGCCTCTTTTCACGGTTGAAGGAGCACCTTCGTGAGAAACGATTCCTATCGGATGACGCTGCGAAGCGTGAAGAGAAAGAGTGTCTGTATGGACAACCGCCAAACTTATTGTAAGCAAGGTTTCGACGCCGGGATCTCTCGGCTCGACAAGTGTCTTAACAGACAAGGTGACTACGTCGAGAAGTAGTGTACGTATGGCCATATCTCAGGGATCTATATACTTTTTTTTTCATAATGATATTGAGAAAGTTACTTTCTGAATTCCCCTCGTAATACACTGCCGGACAATTGCTAAGGACGGATGACAATAGCAACCATAAAATGGAAGGAAGGAAAATGTGGAAATTAGCATAAGTGCGGGATACAGTAAGATGTGTTGTGCGTACGCAAATTTTGGATTACCGAACTTGTTCGTTACGTCACAGCGCTGATAAGAGATATAAAGGATTTGACGCGTTTTGACCGTTGGTGTTCAAATGCAAAGTTGAAAGCGAAAGAATCAATTGATGAACTTGCAACTTTCAGTATGTCTTCCCGACATCACCTAGATGATTTTACGCGTGGCCGTATTATTGGCAAGATTGAAGAAGGGCGAAAAATAACAGATGTTGCCAGGGAGTTCGACGTCAGCCACAGTGTTGTTTCAAGGCTTTGGAAATCATTTCAAACAAATGGAGAGTGTAGCAAACGTCACGGGGGTGATCGTGTTCGCAGTACGACACCTGCAGAAGATCGGTACATAGTGATATCAACAAAAAGACACAGGCGCAGCACAGCTAGTGAGGTAGCAAATCAGTTTATGGCTGCTACTGGCAGGCGGATCTCCCGAAAAACTGTTGCCAGACGTTTGCATGAAGGAAGACTATACGCCCGCCGTCCTGTTGCGTGCATCCCATTGTCCAGACGTCACCATACCGCCCGTTTGCAATGGTGCCATCAACATCGCAATTGGACTGATAACGACTGGTCTGCTGTCCTCTTCTCAGATGAGAGTGGATACAGTCTATCGTCTGATTGTCGACGACAACTGATCTGGCGTGATAGTGGTACTGCATATTGTCCAGCAAACATACAGGAAAGGGACCGATATCCGACATGTAGTGTCATGGTATAGGCTGGCATCATGATCAATGGCCGTACGTCCCTCTATGTGCTTCCATCTGGGACTATGACTGGCCAACGATACATTAATGATGTTCTGCTACCTCATGTTTGCATGTTTAGTGGTGCTGTCGGTGATAGATTCATTTTCATGGACGACAACGCAACATGTCATCGAACAGTCGCTGTCCAGGAGTGTCTTGAGAGCGAGGATATTCAACGCCTCGTATGGCCAGCACGTTCTCCAGATCTGAATCCCATTGAAAATGTGTGGAATGCTCTGGGGAGGAGTCTTGCTGGTCGCCAATGCCTTCCAATAAAGAAGGACACCCTCATCCGTGCACTGACAGAGGAATGGGATAAATTACCCCAACAGCTGCTTGATAATTTTGTGCAAAGCATGACACGACGAGTGGAATCTTGCATCGCCCTCCATGGTGGCCATATCCCGTATTGACATCTTACGCCGGAACGCCTGCGGACAGTAATTGCATTTTTTTCACGTTTACGTATTCTGCACAAAATGGCCTGTTTGTCCCTTGAACACGTTCCAAAGCTTTCTGGATTTCAGAGCACAATAAATTGTCTTTCTTGTAATGTCCTGGCATTCTGACATTATTTTATTTCACTTGGCATCCAACCACACTTACTTTTTTATGCGCTATATAGCCGTTTATGATCCGTCCTTAGCAATTGTCCAGCAGTGTATCTTATCAATAGTTTTTGGTGGCTTCAATGCTTCTTCTACACCTTGCTTCGTTAGTAGATTAAGGATTTTAACAAAACAGCAGACGTGGACGATACTTCAGGGGTGTACGTGATTCCATTAGAATTCCCGTACTTCTCTGTAAAGTCCTACTTCAGAATGACGAAAGGATCTTTATGTGTGCGACATACAGAGCATAAGAGAGACCCGAGGAAAGGGAGAGGAGCGACTGCTTTAGCAAAGGAGGTAATGTACAATGCAGCAATTTCCATAGGGAATTAAAGAAAATTAGTGCCCTCATTCACTACTTATCAGGAAACTATGATCAGGGAGTCCATTGAGATAGTCATAAAAAGTGACGCATGCAATGATGGGATATCCATTGTGATACCAAGACCACGGACTCCATTTTACGCAAGCTCTGAGATTGAAACTTGAATAAAATATGACTTGATATTGTATGTTACTTTGCGTGAGATCGTATCCATCCGATGATTCATGTCAGTTCACATGTTTGTGATGTATTATACTTATGTTTACTACTCATGCTATTATTTGATTTTAAACTTTTAACCGATCGTTATTCAAGTGTAAGTTTGCCTTGATAAAGCCTTCCGTTGGTCCGTTGGTGGATAAAGCCTTCCGTTGGTAGCTAGGCACGATAAAGTATTTTTTCTATACACCATTTCACGGATTTGCATGACTTCGCGATCTCCTTAATTTAAAAGTAGTTTTAGAATAATAAAGTATACAGTTAGAAATAGAATTTATTTGCGCTCTCTAGGAGATATCTAGAATAAATTATCGACGTTTTTTCACAATTAAATGTTTAATTAACATCGACTATAGTTTCGCAGAGCGTTTGGCTCGGTATCATTAGGACCCACTCGCCCGGATGATCAAACGCTCAGCGAAACTATATTCGATGTTAATTAAACATTTAATTGTGAAAAAACGTTGATCATTTATTCTATCTCAACATCACAACTGTTTAGTCCTAAATTATATATAATTCTAGGAGATATATTACTGAATATAAGCAGTGTTCTTCATAGCGAATAAAACGGACCACAAAAATCACCCACTACGATGTCGTGCTTCTAGTGTTACAACAAAATGGGAGGAAATGCCATATTTGATCTACACTGTTAACATTTTCTGAAATGCACCGGCCACTTCTCATGATTCCTTTCGTGAATTAACGAAACATATTCTTAAAAACAGACTCCCGTTAGAAGGCGAAAGCTTGATACAATAAAATAATTTTTTTGTGTACACCTTTCACGGATTAGTAAGACTTTAACTTCTCATTAATTATTAATGGTGTATTTAATATCTTTTGAATGCTTCCTTATGATCTTTCTACTATAAAAATTATTCTCGCGTCAATATTTCTGGTCGTTACGCACGAGTAATCGGCGTCATTTTTCTCGTTTTCTGCGTGTGCTTTTGAAGAAATCCAGCTCCTAAAAATTGTCTGTATTCGTCGCCATGACTAAGGTTTCCCAAAGCTAAATTCCCACGTTACGTTGGATACATATTTTTTTTATAGAAAATTAATGACTGCAAAGCTTAAAGACAAAATTCTTTTAATCTGAAGAAGTAGTTTTGAGACCTTTATTAAAAGACTAATACAGTTCTCTCAAGATTTCGACACGACTCTTCTTGTTTTTAGTGTTTTCTTTTCCAAAGCGTTGTCGACAATTTTTTCTCAGGTGTGTGTAGCTTACTCGCCACAGAAATGCTCGTAGCTGAAGAACATAATATTTTAATCAAAATAAATATGCAGAACTCGAAGATCAAATGCATAAAATTTTGATTAGTTGTTTGTAAGTATCTTCAACCGAAAGTCAGCTTCAGAGTATGCTTAGATTTCTTGAATCACGGTCTACGCACCACGTGATTCTGAAACGCTATATAAATATTTAATGACTGAATTTTTAAGAACGTCATATAAAATGCATGCGCTTCCTGCTTTAATTTCAGATATTTCTTCAACACGTAAATAAAACATAGCTCAGAGAATTCTATACGGAATCTGAAATATCGACGAAAATGTTGGTTTGAAGGTCTTCTTCTTCTCAGCTAATTGCTCGGCTTGTTTGGCCCTTCCTTTGCAATCCTGTGGTTTCCTTTCACTAACGAAAAAGCATTTTTGCGAGGCTCTGAAAACGATCTCAGACGGGAGCAATCAATTTTATGAGTTCATAATTCTTCTAACTTCGAAGTTCTTGAAGTCTTACATTCAGTTGAAGCTGCAAAGTTATTTTATTACGCGCAAACTAGAGAAATTCTTTCCAACTTGGGAAAGCCTTTTTTTTTTTTTTTTGTTATTCGAAAACGAAATGCAATTAAGTAGTCGCTTTTTGTCACTGCCAAGGATGTGTGATTCATTATTTTGCACAATGACTGGGTTTAGCATATTGCTGAAGAAAGTACACTATCGAATCAAAAGTATCCGAATCCTTGCCTATCCACAAAATTCATAGGAAAGAAATTAATATCGAGTTGGTCGGCCTTTTACTTTGGTTACAGCCTACCGGAAAGGCTTTTCACTAGATTTTGGTACGTTTCTACAGGAATTGCTTTCCATTTTGCCTAAAGATCATCAGTTAGGAAGGTCACCGATGTCAGGCGGTTCACTCTGGCTTGCAGTCGACGTTCCAGTTCATCCCAAAAGTGTTCCGTTGGGTTGAGATCGAGGTTCTATGCAGACTAGTCAAGATCTGATTCACCAATATTATCAAACCATTCCTACACGGACCTCGCTTCATGGATGGGGGCATTGTGCTGCTGGTAAAGGAAATGGCATTTACTTAACTCTTTCCGTAACGTTTGGAGCATAGGAATTAATCGAAGATATCATTATAGGCAGCAGCCCCAAGATTTCCCGGGATCTGGAAATAGGGCGTCCAGCCCAAACCATGAAAAACAGCCCTAGAACATCCTCCACAAAACTTCCCAGTTCGAGCAACACAGTCGGGAAAGCAGTATTCAACCTGGAATACTCCGCACTCAAGGTCGTTCTTTGGAGTGCTAGATCATTATAGGTAGCAGCGCTACGATTCACGGGAACTGGAACTAGGGCGTCCAGCCCAAACCACGAAAAACAGTCCCAGAGCATGACTCCTCCTACACAAAACTTCCTAGTTGGAACAATACAGTCGGGAAGGTAGCGTTCACCTGGAATACTACGTACTCAGGGTCGTTCATCGGAGTGTAAGATGGTCAAGCGTGACTCCTCAGTCAAGAGTACGCGTTTCGAGAATCCACTGTCACACAGCTTTACACCAGTCAAACCGACGGTTGTTATCTTGCTGAAGTCAGGCTTGTGTGCAGCTGCTTGGCCATAAAAATCCATTCGCTTCAGCTCTTGGTGAATATTATGACGCCGGCGTTGCTTCCACAGCCACTTTTTTTTTGATTGAAGGTTTAAAGACCACCGTGGCAACTCAATGGGCTATAAGCAGTCACCCGTCCCTAATTTAGGGTCACTGGTTCCAGGGAAGGGAGCGAACTAGTGCCGTAAGACAAACACAACATCCATGACTCACCAGGATTTGAACCCAGACCTCTTCACGGACGAATGGTCATAAGCCAGCGCTTAGACCACTGCGCCACCGGGGAGGCACAGCCACTTTGGAACTCGTTGCAACAGAGAGCAAACAAGTTTGTTGCTCCACCCGTTTCAGCACTCTGCTGTCCTGTTCTGCTATTTTGCAGTCTATCAGGTCGCTATTGGGGTGTTGTTGCCCCCTAAACGTCTTCATTTCACAATAACATCACTTACAGCTGATCGAGGCAGCAGCGAATTTCCTAAGCCTGCTTTTTGTTATGATTGCTTCACCTAACCCTGGCGTACGGACCATTCTACTGTGTATGCTTGTCTGTCATGTTTGCCATGCCACGTGCGTCTCTTTATTCACATATATGCCGCTGAATTAAAAACTTATATTCAATACCGGGTTGGACCTCGTTTAGCCTAAATTACAGTACGTATGCGGTTGGCATAGATTCCACAAGGTGTTGGAATGCATCTACGTCTATAGCATACCAGAAGTTCACCAGAATTTCATTTAACTGGCTCACATTTGACGAAAGAGGACTTTACTCCCGCATCTGTTTACCTTACATGTCCCATACATTCTCAATGGGTTTCAGATCCGTGGTGGCCACGGGAGCTGAATGACCGTGACCAGCGGCGTCTGACCAGGATTGTCCATGCTAACAGCCAAATGACACTGGCTCAAATAACATGCACATTCGATGCAGGAGGTACCAGAGACATATCCATCAGGTCAGTGCAGCGTAATTTAGCGTCCATGGGGTATGGGAGCAGAAAACCCACCGAAGCACCTTTGTTAATATCATGACATCGGACAAGGCGCCTCACCTGAGCTCGTGAACACGGTAATTGGATCTTGTAAGACTGGTAACATGTGGCGTGGTCCGATGAGTTACGCTACCATTTGTTACGAGCTGATGATAGGGTTTGGGTGTGGCGCAGACCCCATAAGACTGTTGACCGAAGCTGTCAACAAGGCACTGTGCAAGCTGGTGATGATTCCATACATGTGTGCTGGTGTCTGTAAGTAATACGGTTTGGGTCTTCAGGTCCTGGCAAACACGTCATTTAGCGGTAATCGATTTGTTGCTCTGCTGTTTAACCATTTGCAGCCCTGCATGGTCTTCATATACCCCACCAACGATGGGACTTTCCAGGCGGAGAATGAACCATGTCATCGAGCCCAAGTTGTCCAAAATTGGTTTGAGGAGCATTCTGGACAGTTCCGATTGATTGTGTAGCCACTACGTTCGCCCGATATGAACCCAACAGAACACTTATGGGACGTGGTGGAAAGGTCCATTCCCACCCTAGATCCTGCCCCTTCAGATTCGATGGAACTGTGGGCTGCTGTTCAGATGGCATGGCTCAATATCTCTCCAGAAGTCTCCCGGCCACTTGTGGAATTGAAGCCACGTAGAGTTTCTGCACTTCGCCGGGCTAGAGGTGGTCTTACACGACCCTAGGTAGGCATCTCATGATTTTTTGCACTTCAGTGTAATTCTTGGAGGGCACCCGAGTTTCCAGCAATATCAGAGGATCTTTTCCGAATCAACAGAATGTGCCACATACCACCTCCAGAAACTTGACTCCTGTATACAATGCAACAAGCTGAGTCCGTAGCTTCAAGGGTCTCCAGAAAAACTCTTTGCCCACCGTCGGTAGAGAACAAAGTGTACAGCAACTCGTCGAACCATGTGACTTTTTTCGCAGTCTTCAACTGTCTAGTCACAGTATTTTTGTCACCACTGTAGAGGAGTTTTCGGGTTCTTTTCAGAAATCAGGTTTCTGCATAGGCATGCGACTGCCATTACCAATCCTCTTCAATTCTTTTTTTTTTTTTTGATTGGAGGTTTTAACGACCACCGTGAGCAACTCAATGGGCTATAAGCAGTCGCCCGTCCCTAATTTAGGGTCACTGGTTCCAGGGAAGGGAGAGAGCCAGTGCCGTAAGACAAACACAACATCCATGCCTCACCGGGATTTGAACCCGGACCCCGTTCGGACGAATGATCAGAGGCCATCGCTTAGACCACTGCGCCACCGGGGCGGCTTCAATTCTTTGCACATAATTCGTTCACACTGTCTCGGTAGGAGCTTTCATTGAATGATTCGATCAATTGCGGCTGTGACGTATACTCTAATTTAACTTCATTTTCAGTTCCTTTTTTACGCTTTCCAACCGTAGGTTAAAGAAGCGTATATGCTCCAGCTTTGTTCGTCCGTCTGCCTTTCCTCTCGATAACTCGCTTAAAAATGGTTCGATTTCGATGAAATTTTAGTATGTGGTAAGGGACCACCTGGGGACGAACGCTATTGAAAATGGGCGAAATTTGGTCAAAGGTCAGAACATAGGAGAGAGATCCATTCCATTGCACTTATGCGTCATAACTTACGGAAAAATTGTTCGATGTCGATGAAAATTTAGTATGTGGTAGGGAGTGGCCTGGGAACGAACCCTATTGAAAATGGGCGAAATGGGTTCAAAGGTCAGGACATAATATCGGGATCTATTCCATTGTCCTTATGCGTCATAACTTTACTAAAACGGCTTCGATTGAGACAAAACTTTATCATGTTGTTCCAATAGGGTACTTACCCGGTTACGTTGAATATCTCGAAATGGGGTCAAAGGTCTGGACACAGGAGCGAGATTTATTCCACAGCCATTATCCTCATAACTCGAGTAATGATCTCTGGTATGTTGGAAAGCGTATGATAATCACTGCATTGCATGATTTTACTAACCTGTTGTATATAAATTTGTGTTTGTTCTCTTTAGCACCTTTCAACCTCAACGTGATATCTTCTCTTTTACTTGAATATGGTCCGCAACACTCGAGGTCTGTGATAGTGACGTATGCTTGCTGCGATAAGAACAAGACGAGATATACCCTGAGTAGTCACTTTATTATGACCACCCCTCAGTACTTCGTTGGGCCACCTTTTGCCTTTAATACTGCGTCGATTCTTCGTGGCATGGACTCCACGAGATGTTGATAGGTGGTTTGTGGAATCTGAGACCATGCTTGATGAATAGCACTTTCCAGGAGTGTGAGATTGCAGGGTTGTGGATCCAGCTGTCTGATGGCTCATTCAACTTCATCCCACAAATTCTCAATGGGGTTGAGATCTGGAGACTGTGGGGGCCACCTAAGCAAAGTAAACTCACCGGCATGTTCCTGAAATCAAACCTGTACAATACGAGCACTATGGCAGGATGCATTATCTTGTTGAAAGTAGCCATCGCCATTGGGACAAACCATCCACCTGACGGGATGCACTTGGTCCGCAACGATGTTTAGATATGATGTGCCAGTCAGACGTTGATCAACACGAATTAAAGGGCCCAAAGCATGCCAGGAAAACATTCCCCAAACCATAACGTTGCCTCCACCAGCCTTAAGGGTTGTAGCAATGCATTTGGGGTCCATGCTTTTGTGCTGTTTCCACATAATTCTCACTCGGCTATCGGCATGGTGCAACTGAAAACGTGATTCATCGGACCACATAATTTGTTTCCAATTATCGACTGTCCAATCCTTGTGCTCCTGTGCGAACTGGAGACGTTTTCTCTTGTTAACTGCAGACAGCAAAGGTGTTCGAACAGGCCTTCGGCTGCCATATCCCATCCGATGCAGTGTACGGGGAACAGTGCGTGCAGAGATCATTTGAGGGTATCCTTGATTAAGATGGTCTGTAATTTGCTGCACTGTTGCCCTTCTGTTCTCTGTCACCAGTCTGGACACTCTCCGTTCCGCCCGAGCAGTCACTAGTCAATGACGACCACACGTTGCACGTAGAGACTCAGTTTTTCGGCTGACAGTCCAGTCTTTAAACACTTTAACAACAGCTGCTCTGAAACATTTCATGAATGTGGCGGTTTCGGTGATACTCGCTTAATGGCTCCGAGCTCCTTCAATCATACCACGTTGAAATTCCGTCAAATCGCACTTTTTACCCATCTCGTCACCCAAAAATCACTTCTACTACTGTCGCAAGCACTAAGCTCTCCCTTTTTATACTAGCCTCGCCCTCTGGCGGCAACAGCGTGCAGCCATAGCTCATTTGCTTTAAACTGTCAGGTGTTCATAATAAAGTGGCCACTCAGTGTATAATGGCTACGCAGGAGCTGTGAGTGGAATGCGATAGAGAACGTTAATGCTAATTGTGGATACGATACTGTTTAATTTCCGTTTGAGTTATTTAAAGGTTGCAATTTTGTGCTATTTATAAGTACAAGTTACGACTAACGTTGTCCGGATGTTATACCGCTTTAAGAAGTGTTGGCTGAAATAAAAAAATAGATTAGTAAGTAACCTTTTTGAAGTTATTTGAGTGACGCCTGATTCACTAGTGGTGAAGTTGTGAGAATTGATTTATGTAGTGTTCAAAAAATCAGTTACACACAAACGCTACACGGCTTACAGGCAATTCTGTTTTTTTGTACAAGTAATACCTAATGGCGATGTCTTCAGTACAATAACACACACACACGAAAGTAAGATGATTAAGATATTCACAATGAAGGCACAGAAAAAAGCTTTTTCTATTCTTTTCTCTTGTGGGTCATCAGGACAATCACGTTGGAGACTCAAGCGGTAATCGGCCACCATGTGTCTGTCTCATCTGCCTTGATAACTTTCCCCCATCACCTTGACATCCTGACGGAATCTCTCTCCTTGTTCCTCACTGAAATCACCAAGATCATCCGAAAATCTGTCTAAGTAGCTATGAAGAAAGTGCACCTTTATATTCATATTAGTACCCAAATTGTTAAAGTTAACGAGCATGTTTTGCACCAATTCTTCATAATTGTCTGCTTTGTGGTTACCGAATAAGTTCCTGACAACTAAGACATAACTGCACCCAGGCAGATGTTTCAAATTTCGTGACATTCGAATCCTTGATGAGTTTACGAATTTGAGGATCATCAAAGATCCCTGCTTTAAGTTTTTCAGAACTCAGTCCCAGGAACGATCTACAAATGTATTTGAAGCAATCCCATCTTTGTCCAAGGCCTTAACAAATTGTTTCATCAGTCTAAGTTTGATATGTAGAGTTGTGGGTGCGAGAATGATTTTTCTCGGTCAACCAATGGCTGGTTAATCATGTTAGTTGCACCTACATTCATGTTTTCCCTTAAAGGCCCAGTCACGTTTTTCCAATGATCTTGCTTTGCTCTACTATCCCACAAGAATATAAAACAAGGGTACTTTGGGTATCCACTTTGCTGCCCGAACAAGAAGTTAACCATCTTTAGATCAACACAAATAAACTACTGGTGCTCATGATAGCAGAGCTTCTGCAAGACCATTTTGATATTTTCATATTCTTCTTAAAGTTTTGTTGAACGAGCAATTGGAAAGAGATGCATAGCGGTTACCATTGTGAAATAAAGTACTCTGGTGGAGCTGTATATAAGAAGCCGCGAATCTTCTGGTCGATATTCCGGCAGTCCCGTGTGGAGAATAAGTCCAGGAATGTTATTGCAGTAAACACGTTCTTCGTTTTGGCAGAAGTAAGGAAGAATTTCCTCCTCTCTTGTCCGATAAGCTGTTATTTTAACTTTCGGCTTTAGAGAGTTCTTCTCTTTTAGCCTGAATACTAAATTTCAGATGCTTATTTTGACAGATTAAGTTCTCGTATCAGATCATTGAGTTCTTTTTGGGAGAACTGCTGATCTGTTGAAAAGCTTCCTTTATATTCACTTCCAGTGCTACCACCTGTGATAAACTCCAAAGCCTGCATTTCTTCAATATCTGACAATGGAAGGTCAGACAGTGAGGTAAACACTGGCATTGGAACGTCTTCCCAGTGTGGCACAGGTCGCCTTGCTGATTCCAAATCAGGATACTCTCACTTATGTTTCCTGTAGCGATTGATGCCTTTCACACTCACAGCACAAAAACAGCAATCGTCGTGGTAGTTTTGCGGCTCTCTCCACATCGTAGGTACACCAAAGTGTAAACATTCCCTTTCTCCATTTTTTCACTGTCGTAATTACACTACACAGATTTTTCAAAGCTTATGGGGAGCCCAAGGCTTATCTTGGTCTCTAAGCTTCATTACAAAATAAGCAAGAAATTCTTGTCTTACAAAGTCAGTGATGTTTTGCCTTTGCTTTTGCAGAGTGTATTCGCCACAAATGAAGCACAATTCTTTAGGACTGTTTACGCAGCTTCTTCGTGAAGAACTCATACTTCTATGCTAAAGAAAAAAATAATATGATATTACATGCAAGGGATAATCTTTCAAAACAATATGAAAGATAAAATCAAAGATTACATTAGATAAAAACGCTGTTAAAGAGTAAAAAGCCAGATCGAAAGCTGCCACATATATGTTAGCAGGCACAGGTAGTATTGAGGTACAATAAAAATTTGAGGGGCATGCATTATCTCGAAAACTAGGGCGAATTCGGCAAAATTAATGTAATTTTTGTGTTTAGCACGTCTCAAATACCCAAAATACGTTGAAAAGTCCTCGGCAATAAAGACAGATTGTTGACCAGTGTAATTACACTGACGGAAAAAAATCCCAACACCAAGAAGGGGTTGTGTTAGATAAACGACAGTTGGTAGGCGGTGAGAGTACATCTGTAAGATGACGTCTATTAAAATTTCGCGCTCGGCGCATACGTGTGGCGCTAGTAGCGCCCCTCGGAACATGCAAAGCAAGTTTGCTGTAAATACGCGCTGTAACGTTCGTGAGCGTTAGTTATCGTTGAGATTCGACGTAGTGTGTTGATGTTAGTCAAGAATGCCTTTTAAGAAGACGAAGAAGCCATTATCAACAGCTCACGGAGTTTGAACGAGGTCGTGTAATATGGCTACGAGAAGATGGATTTTCTTTCCGCAATATTGCAGAACGACTTGGCAGGAATGTAGTCACTGTGCATGATTGTTGGCAGCGGTGGTCAAGGGAAGGTACTGCCTCAAGAAGACCGGGTTCCGGCCGGCCACGTGGCACTACTGATAGGGAAGACCGCCGTGTACGGCGTATGGCCGTGGCGCATCGCACCGCGTCTGCGGCAGCAATTCAAGCTGCAGTTGCCACCACAGTGACACAACGAACTGTTACAAATCGTTTACTTGAAGGACAGCTCCGAGCCAGACGCCCTGTAGCGTGCATTCCACTTACTCCAAACCACTGCCGTTTGCGACGTCAGTGGTGTCAAGCTAGAGCTCATTGGAGGACGGAGTGGAGATCTGTTGTTTTTCTGATGAAAGCCGGTTCTGCTTGGGTGCCAGTGATGGCCGTGTGTTGGTTAGAAGGAGGCCAAGTGAGCGCCTGCAACCAACCTGTCTGCGGCCGAGACACACTGGACCTACACCTGGAGTAATGGTCTGGGGAGCAATTTCCTATGACAGCAGGATCACTCTCGTGGTTATCCCACGCACCCTGACGGCGCAGTTGTACGTCGGTCTGGTGATTCAACCTGTTGTGCTGCCATTCATGAACAGCATTCCAGGGGGTGTTTTCCAACAGGAACGCTCGCCCGCATACCGCTGTTGTAACCCAAAATGCTCTACAGAGTGTCGACATGTTGCCGTGGCCTGTTAGATCACCAGATCTTTCACTAATCGAGCACGTATGGGACATCATTAGACAACTCCAACGTCACCCCCAACCAGCATTAACCGTCCCTGTATTGACCGACCAAGTGCAACAGGCATGGAACTCCACCCTACAAACTGACATCCAACACCTGTACGACAGAATGCATGAACGTTTGCGTGCTTGCATTCAATATTCTGGCGGTTACACCGGTTATTAATGTACCAGCATTTCACATTTAAAATGGCTCTTCTCGCGCTCACATTAAGCTGTGATCTTGAAACCTTAATCGATTAAATATGTTACCTAGCCACCATTTCATTGCTCTACAACTATTTTTTCGTGGTGGTGGGATTTTTTTCCGTCAGCGTATTTGAATCAGGTTTTTAAATGCAGTAATATGCAATAAAATGTATTTTGGATTCAATATGGCTTGCATTTACGTCTAATACCGGTTAGGTTATGCCTCCGAAAAAAAAGAAAGGAAAGGATCATTGTTTCGATAGTTCAGGTTTCCTAAGGCAGAAATAATATCTCAAAATGCTTTTTTGTTCGAAGTCGATGCAAAAGAAAGTTATTTATATTCAACAGACCCCGCATAATACGAGCTCGCATTTTACGAGATCTCAGACTTAACAAAAAAAAAAAAAAAAAAAAAAAAGAAGGAAACTTTTGCTTTTGTTTGGTATAATGTTAATTCAAAGCTAATTTCATTCTTTTTAACGGGCAAAATTTAACGAAGTCCCCGTGTTGAACGAGGGAGAAACTCGACTTTAAAGAATTAAATAATTGAAATGAATGGAATGTTAAATAAAGCAAAACAAAAGCACACACACACACACACACACACACACACACACACAAAACAGCCCAATTTTACACGAGCTAACCCTCCACATACATGAATAACTTTTAATATAATGGGCCAACATTGCACTAGAAATGAAAATTTAAGAGGTTAGTCCAGGGTGTCTGAAATGATTATATTAGGATAGCCTGAAAAAACGTAAAAAAAAACGTGAGTTAATTAAGCCAAGATAGAGTAAAGAAGGGGAACGAAAGAAACTTATACAGTAGTAAGCAAAGTGAAAACATTTAATGAAATTTCACATGTATCTAGGTATGGAAAATCTACTGCTCACTGCGTGGGAATGGAGGAATGGAAACGGTAGTATACAGAACGAAATTGCAACAGCGCACAAGAATCCTTGTGTGCAAGTGGAATAATGTTGGTAGAAAAGCAATGGAGAGAGTACATCAAATGCTCAACAGGAGAGCTGCGCAAGAGACTCTTTCCGCCACCCACTTCATTTCTTGGGTGCATCGTGTCAGCAGAGCTGAAAAAAGCCGCGTTCTCTTAAGCAAAAGGAAGATGGGTTGAGCTCACGCATATGTAAGTGGATATCTTTGGTATAATTGCAGAGAGGTAAAGGGAAGTAATAGAATGAGGATGTTGTCGGAGGGGAAACTTTAGATAACATATTTTGGAATTGTGTCCAATGCGCCTTTCACCTTCCAAGTGAGCGTTGCATTGGGAGGATCTGTGCTGCTTTTGCTTCATGTGTGTTGTGTAGTTAAACAGGGGTGAGTCTAAGGTGACTGTCAAGTTGAATACACTTGAAACATTCAATTAATTAAGGATTATATTGATGTAATTAATTAATATAATCTTTCAAATATATCTAATTGATCATCATCATCATCATTGTCAACCATTATCGATCCACTGCTGGACGAAGGTCTCCCCAAGTTTCCTCCACAACGGTCTGTCTTGTGCCAGTCTCCTCCATGTCACTCCCGCATACTTTCGAATTTCATCCACCCATCACACATGTGGTCTTCTTCTGGGTATTTTCCTGTCCCTTGGAATCCAATCTAAAATTTCGGCCGTCCATCGATGGTCTGTCCTTCTGGCAGTATGTCCAGCCCAGTGCCATTTCAGGGATTTCACTCTGACCATGATGTCTTCCACTCTTGTCATTTTTCGGATCCACGAGTTCCTCTTCTTATCTCTCCTGGTTACACCAAGCATGCACATCTCCATGCTACTTTGAGTTGTCTGCAGCCTTTGTATGTCTCTTTTAGTTAAGGTCCACGTCTCTGCACCATACGTAAGCACTGGAAGGATGCATTGATCAAACACTTTTCTTTTAAGACATAATGGCATATTGCTCTTGAAAATTATGCTGTTTCTTCCAAAAGCTCTCCAGCCAAGTTTTATACGCCAATTAATTTCTTCATCAATGTGACTCTCACATGGTATCTGCTGTCCAAGATAAAGGTACGTGTCTGTTATCTCCAGCTTTTCTCCATCAATCTAATTGATATGGATATATAATAAAACGACCACGCATGTTATCGCATATGCATATTTTCACATGGTGAGAATTTCCCCTCTAAAACTGATTTAACGAGGGGTTTCGTCCTTCTCGAGCTCCTCGTTATAAGCGGGCACTACTGTACTCGAATCAAGCACTGATGATTTACCGGACTGGAAAACGTGTCAATTTTCATGTGAATCGCTTTGCCGATATCTCGCTTTATCATCCGATTTAAGCACTGCAGACTACAGATAAAAATCTTTGCTTTTTATATCTTAAATTTTGATAGACATCAAAGTATTTAAACGCGAATTTTAACGCTACTCACATTACGTTCACTTTATGTCACTGCAACCCCACATCAAAAAGCGATCTAGAAAAGACAAAATGCAATTTTTTTTTTCGACCCACAAGCACAACACCTTTCCCCCTTTCGTACCTGTGAAATGAAACAAACGAGTTTACAATCTTCGGAATGTCACATTTTTCCACACGTCTTTTGAAAACAAGTACGTGCTCACTGTATCACTTAGTCCGTCCAAGTGATACGCATCTCTTCAACTATTGGACAATCGAAAAACCCCTATAGCGTAATAAAACCCGTTTATTTACTGGAGTTAAAAGTATATAGGTCCACCGGGATGCTTTTCCAAGGTGATACGCAGGCATAAAATGCATTCATGTCTACCTATTGCCTTGAAAAAGCCTCTCAGTGGGGAGCGAAAGTTTAGCGAATCTATATACTTTTTACGCGATTTTCACTACGTTGCAAGCGGGTTTTTTATTGCACAATCTGGTGTACCTTAACCAGCATTGAATCTACTGGTCCGATTAAAAACAAAGGGCATTGGGAGGCCTGAAATGTGAGATTGATGACCCTTGCTATCATGTATATTTCCGATGTGTTCCTTCGCCATTAGCAACCACAGATTTTGTCGAATTTAAAATACGTTTAGTTCCATATCATTGCTGTTAAACATCCGACTGGAAAAATTATTTCCTTCCATCAATGTCGTTTATGAGGAAAACTATTTCCGTAAAGTTTTGTTTTCAATCAATGCACATTTTTTTTTTGCTAGTGGGGTATAGGTAAATTACGATTTTTCCGATATCCATGCTTGTAAAAGTTTGAACTGAAAAATCATTTTTGCTTTGGATAGATAGAGTTATTGGTAGAAAAACGACTTTTGCGCAGCATAGAGTTATTAGTATAAAAATATTTTTTTCGTTGTTACAGGGTTCTTGGTGGAAAAATTGTTTTTTGCGTTGGGTAGAGTTTTTAGTGGAAAATCATTTTTACGTTGGATTTTTTACGTTGGATGAATCATTTTTACGTTGGATGAATCATTTTTACGTTGGATGAATCATTTTTACGTTGGATGAATCATTTTTACGTTGGATAGGTGGAATAATTCGTTTTTGCATTGGATAGAGTTCTTGGTGGAAAAATGGTTTTCGCGTTGGATAGAGTTATTGCTGGGAAAAACCGTTTTTGCGTTGGACAAAGCTCTTGGTGGAACAATTCGTTTCTGGGTTGGATAGATTTCTTGGTGGAAAAAATCGTTTTTGCTTTTTATAGAGTTATGGGAGGGAAAAAAATCGCTTTTGCATTGGTTTTTGTGTTGGGTAGAGTTTTGTTGGAAAGAATCGCTTTTTTTGCGTTGCATAGAGTTCTTGGTAGAAAAATTGCTTTTGCGTTGGGTAGAGTTTCTGGTGCAAAATATAGTTTTTCAGTTGGATACAGTTCTTGATAGAAAATGGGTTTTTCGTTGAATAGAGCTATTTATAGAAAAATGTTTTCTGTGTTGGATAGAGTTCTTGATGGAAAAAATCGTTTTTGCGTTGCATAGAGTTCTTGGCGGAAAAGTTGTTTTTGCGTTGGATTGAATTTTTTTTCGTTGGATACAGAGTTCTTGGTGATAAAGTTGTTTTTGCGTTGGATAGAGTTTTTTTGCGTTGGACATAGAGTTCTTGATGGAATAATCTTTTTCGTGTTGGGTAGAGTTCTTGGTGGAACAATCTTTTTGTGTTGGGTAGAGTTCTTGGTGGAAAAATCTTTTTTCGTTTAACAGAGTTCTTGGTGAAAAACGTCCTGCATATAATTTCTACGTTTTGGTAAAAAACTGTTTGTCACTAGGTGTTGTAAGACAGTATTTCTGCTTCCGAAACATTAGCAGTAATACTTGCACTTCTGAAAACTTGACTGAAAATATTTATTTGCGGTCATATACCGCTCGCTACACGAGAACATTTATGAATAATTTCTTCTCAAAATAACACACAGTTTTTCCGCCAGAGTGCGTAGAAGTATGTCCTATTTTTCTCGAAATCTCTGCTGATCACAGCTGGATTTGAAAAACTCTCTTTTTATCAGACAGCATTTCTAGGATGAAATATGGTGCATATCATTTGAAAGTTTCCTTAACGCACAAGTTTGCCTTTAACATATACGTTCTCGTTGTCGTGTACAGCGCATTTGCAGCAGCATCTGCGCATACGCGTCTAAAAACCGGGTTCAAAAAATAATTTTTCGGTCGGATTCTAATGTCTCAATAACATTTTCTGCCCCAAATAACACATAGTTTCCTAGCTAAAGAACGTAATGTTTAAGATGATTTTCCCGATACCTCTGTCTCTAAAAGTTCTTAATTTAAACACCGGATAACATTCATCTTGTGGAAAACTTTCCATGTATTAATGATTAGTATTGTAGTTCACAGTTCTGGCACTAGGTGCTGCAAGAGTGTATTTCTGTATGCAATTGTATCTTCTCTTCTAAAAGTCCTCTTGAACTTTTTTTTTTTATTTTGTTCTATGCCATTCGCTGCAGTAAATATTTGGAACATCATCCTCTTTAAATAATGTAGCCTTCCTCTTAGGGGACGTAAATATCGAAAGTATTTTTCTTGCTATCTCTGTTTCGAAAAGAGGTATGTGAAAAATCCTTTTTACTTCTAACATCATTTGCCTAATTTTTTTCGCATATTTTCTACCATTAAAAATCTTGCGTCAGGAGGCATCAGCGAATATTTCTATTTGAAAGACTTTATTCAATTCTAAAAATACCTTAGAAAAATTTCCTTTTGGCAGGATGCTCTTAATTATAAAGAGCATTTGGCACACGTTTTCCACAAGTAACACAACCTTTCCCCCTAGGGGCCCAAAATTACGTCACGCTTTCCGCATATCTCTTATTCCAATTGCTCGATTTGGTAATCCCGTTTGTTTCTGATATTTTCCGCTGTAAGAAACGTTTTATGCATAATTTGTTAAATTTGGTGACGCACTTTCAAGCGGCTAGTGGGACTAAGCAACTGTTTCTATTTGTGAATGTTTTATCGATTTGTAGAAATCCGGTTAATTTTTTTGTACCCATTCCATTCATTAAAAATTCTCTTTTTATACATATTTTCTTCAAGCTGGTGTAAGTGCATTCTATTTTTTGCTGAATTTTTAGGTTTTCTGAAAATCGGCTTTGAGATATTTTTTTCGTTTCACAAAGGATTAAAAAAATATGCTCATTACAAGCGAAAATTTGATGTCATGTCTCTATCTCTCTTTCTGTCTCTTATTACAAACTTTTCCGTTTTTAAAAACGGGAGAAATTTGTGGTCATTTTTTTTTATAAAAAGGATTAAGATATTTCAGAAATATTATTATTATATCGAATGGGAGACATACAACAAACAAACACGCAATATATAAACTTGATATTTTTAAATTAACTAGATATGTCCGCTACCTCAAATATGCCATTTTCCAATGCCCGAATTTGCGTCTAAGATTTAATAATTTACTTAAATATGAGACTTCGAAAATGCACTAGCTGTTCTCGCTAGTACTCCTTTTCTTCCAATAACAAATGTGTACTACAAATCTGCCATTTCCTAATGGCCTAATCTGAGTTTTAGATTCAAAGACATATTTACAATTTTTACCTCCTCTTTCGGCTTCGAAATTGACTCCATTTGCTTTACTGGAAATAACTCATTCATGGGTATTTAACTTCGCAAATCATAGCAAGAGAAGAGATTACATTTGCCGCCCCGGTGGCGCAGTGGTCGTTGAACAGACAAGTCGCATTTTTTTCGGCTCCTGCGTAGAAGTCAACGTTCGTTTGTTTACTTGTTCTTTTTGTGGTATTTTGTCGTTTTGTGTTTTGGTTGCAGTGTTTCGTACCCTCGCTTCACGAGCAGTAAGGCTGAGTGCCGAGTGGGTGCTCATTTTTTGTATTTTTTTTTTTTTTTTCATTTTCGTGTGTCGTCAGTTACGACGCATGAGTTTTGGTGGGCCAGTGGTCGAGAATGTCCACTACCTCTGTGAATAAGTCACTGTCGTCTACAGCTGCTTCGTCGATTGCTGATATGCCTTCGCTTCATAGTTCTGTGTCTTCTTCGGGGAATGTTGCGTCGACTAGTGCTGCTGGACTTTCAGAGACTGTGCTTCTGGCCACCCGTGTGCTGGCTGCGTCTGATATTCCTGGTTCTGCTAGTTCTACTTCACCGTCGTTCGCACAAGCTGTGGGAAGTACCTCATACATTTCTAGTGATTCTGCACCACATTTCAAACGTGTAGCTTCGGCGTTGAAAATTATTCTTCCAAGTGATTCACCGCAAGGTAAGCAATTGTCGTCTGCCTTATTATTAAGTATTTTCATTCCTGCTTTGCGTGACACCCCCTCCCCCAGTATCTGCATGCTGTGTCGAAGGTCGTTTCAGCCGAAAGCATTGTGTCCATTATTCGCTTGGGTGGAGGGGTGGTTGTTCACTTCACCCACCAGCAAGCAGTAGATTTAATTATAGTTCATGGGGTCGATATTGGGTCCTTTCATCTACAACCTGTCGCTGCAGCCCAAAGACCAGTTACGGTGACCCTCTCTCCTGTACCAACGGCTGTTCCTGATTCTCTGTCGATTGATGCCCTCAACACAATGGGTCGTGTTGTGGAAGTGACCAAGATTCCTCCAGCTACAGCCCGTGATTCCCCCTGAAACATGTGCAGGGTGGGCGCCGCCAGTACCGGGTTATTTTTCCAACTTCTCAGTCAATTGCGGAACGCCCTGCAACTCTGGAATTAGTCACTGATACCCGGAAGTACATTTTTAATCTTTTTGCAGAGATTCAGTGCTTCCGCTGTAAAGGGGAAGGTCATCTCGCTTCTGCTTGTTCTGCTTGTCTTCATGCTGCTCCTGGTGCTAGATCTGATTCTTCATTAGCTACTACAGTTCCGGTGGCCGCTGCCCCTGCGGATATTGTGCAGGCCGCTGAGGCACCTGCTCACATTCTACCTTCATCAATTTTGCCTGCTGTTTCTCCAGTCGTTCCTTCCCTCCCGGTTCCTGTCGTCGTACTGGATGGTTTGGAGCCCTCCAATGAGGATTTTCCATCGCTGGAAGTGTCTGCACCTAAATCACAACGTAAACGCCCCAGCTCACCTGGTGTTTCTACTCGCTCTTCCCGTTCGTCTCAACGTCTTCGGTCCAAGAAAGCAGCCCATTCTACCTCGGGTTCATCTAGCCATCATGAGCCAAATTCTGAATTACTAGTTTCAAACCGATTCGCATGTCTCCAGGATGATGATGTTATGGACACGGTCTCCCCTGATCCTGATGACACTGCAATGGTTGACTCTGACGATGATTCTCCTTCTCCTACACTTCTTGACATTTCTACTATGTTTGAAGAACTTGCGGTGCCTTCGCACCCTCTTACCTTATCTGATCTGTATGCATTGACCACACGCCCGCGTAAGGCGAAGTTGATCACACTACCTTGCATTAAGAGTAAGCTTCACTTGCTGCCTGAAATGATTGCACAGCTAAACCAGTTCCATGCATTTATAACTAATGTTACTTTGCCTGGCGGGACTGAGCAATATGCTCGCCGTCTGGGCTACTTACTCAAGATTTTGAGGGCTGAACTGGAAGGCTGGATGCAACCTACCAGTGATGTCCTTGTTAACACTACTTAGCTTTAATTGTAGAGGGCTTGCGTCTTCTGCGGCGAATGCTTTGGTTTACGAGGACGTTCGTTACCTGGGGGCTAATATCCTCCTTCTCCAGGAGACGAACTGTTCCTTGGATGCCGGGTGTTCCCGCTGGAGACGCTGGCCGTACATTTTTTATCATAATTACCGGACCCATCTCAGGTCTGGTACCGCTATAGCGTTTCATGTGCGTTTTCATTCTTCCCTTTCTGATCTTGTTGAGTCACAGAGTCTGCTGGGTTCTTTTCAACATATTTCTTTTTGTTTTTGTTCTAAACGTGTTCATGTTTTCAATATCCATATTCCGCAATCTGCTACGGATGCAGAAACTCTCCTCCAACATCTTTCTTCTATCCTTTCGACCCTCCATCCAAATGATACAGTCATTGTTGCAGGCGATTTCAATTGCACTTTGCAACCCAGTTTTGACCGCGATGGTTCAACCGAAAGCCGTTCCGACCTTGTTTCCAATCTCACTCAACTCGTTGTTAATTTTGATTTGATTGATGCATTCCGTTCCCTCCATCCCCGGTCCAAGGAATTTTCCTGGCTCCCCCCGGCTGCTTCACGCTGTGTCGCAGCACGCCTAGATAGATTCTATGTTTCCAGTTTTCTCCATTCATCTCTAGTTGAAATTACTCATCATCCTTCCGTTTCGTCAGATCATCGCCCCGTTCTTTTAAAACTTTTTTTGCATTCTTCCTCTGTTCCCCCTTCCCCAGTCTGGTCGTTCGACGATTCAGTTTTAACTGATCCTGTTTTCTGTGCTAAAATTCGCTCTATGATCTCGTCTTCTGTGCAACAACTTTCTTCGTCTGACGACCCAGTGGCTCTGTGGCTTTCCACGAAAATTTCGATTATTTCTTTCGCACATCAATTTTCTTTCTCTTCCCGTACTTTTCGCTTTCAAGATATTGATGTTCTCCGTCGTAAATTGCAGACTATTTCTACTTCTGATCCTTCTTTTCCCGTGTTTCAAGCTCAACTTCGTCGTATTCTGTTTACTTTTGCTTCAACAGCCCTTACTCGTCTGAAATTCACTCACTTGCGGTTTCACGACGACCCCTTTTCTAGTTTGAAGTCCCTTGAGGAGTATCATGTTAAAAGCAACACAATTTCCTTGCTTTCACTACCTGACGGATCTACGGTTACTGACCCTTATCGTATCTGTGAACTTACTTTTTCCCATTATTCTGATCGTTTTCAACACCGACTCCTTTCTCCTGTAGATACCTCCCCTCTTCTTCATGTCCTCCCTCAGGTTCCACATTGTTTTTTTGATTCTCTTGTTTCTCCTATCTCTCCTTCTGAAGTCCGCTCTGCAATTTCCAGTCTGAATGACCGTTCTTCCCCTGGCGCGGACGGTCTTCCGCTCTCATTTTATAAGAAGTTTCTTCCTTCTCTCCTGCCGCTTCTGGTTGCTTGTTTTAATGCCGTTTTAACTTCTTCAAATTTTCAGTCTTCTGATTTCACTTTTGCTATTCTCCGTCTCATCCCCAAAAACGGAAACCTTGGTCTTTTTTCTAACTGGCGTCCTATCTCTATTCTTAATACTAACTATAAAACCTTTGCTAAAATTCTCGCTTTTCGCCTCAATCCCGTCTTACAGCATTTAATCCACCCCGATCAAACTTACACTATTCCCTCCCGTTCGATTACTACCAACATTTCCACCATTCGCAACTTATATTTTTTGCTTCCCATCTTTCCGAACCTCTCGCAATTTTTAATATTGATCAGAAACAAGCTTTTTGACTCCATTAATCACTCTTATCTCTTTGCTGTTCTTCGTCATTTTGGCTTTCCTACTCTTTTCTGTCAAGCTCTTATTAATCTTTACTCTCACTCTTCTTTCCGTATTCGCACTTCCACATTCATGACAGCTACCATCCCCTTTGACAACGGGATCCGGCAGGGTTGTCCCCTTTCGGGTCAACTTTTTACGCTTGCATTTGAACCTCTCTTAATTTGTCTGCGTTCTCGTTTGCTTTCTGTGATTCCTCGCAGTATTGCTCCTACTCGTCACCACCGCATAGTGTTGTCTGCATATGCTGATGACCTCACTCTCTTTCTTCGCACTGAACGTTCTTTCGGTGTTGTCCTTTCTGCTTATCGTGAGTATGCTTCAATTTCCGGTTCCGAACTTAATATGTCTAAATCTGTCGGTCTGTGGGCCGGATCGTGGGTGGCACACGGTGATCGCCCTTGGGGTGCCCGTTGGTCATCCTCGGTCATTAAACTTCTTGGTGTGTACGTTGGAAATCCCGTGGCGGTTGCTGATGCCACACGGATTCCTTTGGTTCAGCAGCTCAATCGCCGTCTTGCTCCTTTTTGCCAGTTCAAACCTTTTTTGTCCTTTTTTGCAGAGCACATCTGGTTTCTTCCTTTCTTCTTCCCATTCTGACACATTCGTGGTTCGCTTATTTTCCCTCGCCCATTTTTCTCCAATCCGCTCAACGTTTGATTACTGATTTCATCTGGAATAAAGTTCACTGGGTTCATCGTTCTACTCTCGTCCTTCCTCTGTCCTTTGGAGGTCTTGCCCTCCCAGATCTTTTTCAAAAATCTAATGCTCTTCATCTTCAGACCTTTCTCCGTTCTTTTTCTCATCCTCAGATTTCATCGACTACTATTGTTGATACTTTACTTTTCACTCGCAGTCCGTTTCTCACTCTCGCTACTTTCCTCCGTATGGATCTGTTCCCCCTCATTCCAGATCACTTTCCCGATACTTATCGCACCGTCTTTTCCCTCTGGCATTCTTTATGTCCCGTCCGTCTCCCACCTACCTCAACTAATGATCTGCTTGCGGAACCTCTCTTTTACTCTTCTGCACTCCGTTCTCCCTCTTCACCGTACTTGTACTTCTCCACCTGGTTCGCCAGTGGCGTGGTACAGGTATCCCAACTTGTAGATGCTTCTCTCCGCTGGAAGTCTCTTTCCCAAATCGACCCCTCTCTTGCTGACACTCCCTTACATCGCGCCCAACTCCGGTTGCTTCATTTTCAGCTTCAACGCCTTTACCCGTCCCTCGTGAATTCTTTTGGGTTAATTGTTTCTTCTTCGGCGTCCCCTTGCCTTCCTTTTCTGGTTTATTTGAATGATGTTCCTTTTCTGGTGCATCAAGTTACTGCAAAACTCTTGTACCGCCACTTTCTTACTTATTTTAGAGCACCTCTAGCTATTCCTTTTGTGCCACCTGATGAAACCTCTCAGACATGGATCGATTCTCACACTTCTCTAGCTTCCCCAAAAGCAACTGATATTCATTGGCTCCATCTTCATCGTCGCTTGCTCACACCACGAACTCTTCATCGTTTTGGTCGCCTGTCTTCTCCCTTGTGTTTTTTCTGTTCAACGCTCGGTGATGTTCATCACGCATATGACTCCTGTTTAGTTTTACAGCCTCTTTTTTCATTGATGTTTGCTCTTCTCTCCAAGGTATGTCCTTCCTTTCACTCTGTTTCACATTACTATTTTCTTCGCCGTCATCATCCTTCCGCTGCTGTTCACAATCCAGTTTGCGCGTTTTTAATTTTGCAGGCCTAACTGACTATTTATTTATACTATCATACCAGTGTTGATCGGACTGCTCTTCGTCGATATCATCCTGCGAGAGTTTTTCTGTGCCGTAGGTTTCGTTCCTCGATCAAGTCCGTCATCCAACTTGAGTACGAGGTAGCTCTGGCCCGGCAGGCATTTCCTGCTTTCTTCTCGATCTGGTCCCACCCCCACCTCCCATGGTTTCGGGTTGAGCATGGGTTGATTCAATTCGTTTGATCAGTTTTTTTCTTGTTTTTGTTTTGGTGTACTGTTTTCTTCACTTTGTTTGTTTTTGCTTTTCCGGGTTGTTGTCTTGTTCTGTTTTTGATTGAGCTGCAGTTTTTTTTTCTCTTGTATTCATTCTTTTCCTCTGATCCTGTTGTTTTTCCTTTTAAAATTTTTACCGTTTTCCTTTTCTTGTTTTTGATGGCCCTTTGGTAATGTTGTACTATTTTGCTTCCTTGAGATTCCTTGAGATTCCGGTCTTTTTGTTGTTTTTTCCCCTGTGCTTTGTTAGCTCATTCTACTGGTCGGTATATTCTTTCTTGGATAGTGCTTTTCTATACTGCTCCTCTTACTAGTGGCCTCGGCCTCTTTGTCTGAATTTTCTTGCCGTTTTGCGCTGTGATTGGATGTTTTACAGCTAGTTGCTTTGACTTTTTTTCTGTCCGGAGTCCGTGGGAATTTGTGTTCCTGTGTTCTGTGTGTATTTTTTTCTGGTTCTTGGTGGTGCTGTGCAATCGGTTATTGTTTTTTGTGTCGGTATTTTTGTTGAGTTGTTTGTCTATGTATTATTGTGTGCTTGCTTTCGATGTTTTCGTCGGCTACAGTTGTTGTGGTGTTTTGTTGTACTGGTTGGCCACCAATCGTTTGTGATCACTGTTATTGTTTGGTATAGTGTGATGCTTGTTGGGTGTTGTTGTTTTCCGTTGGGCTAGTCTGTGTTGTCTAGTTTTGCAAAATTTTTTTGGCGTGTTGTGTTTCTTTTGTGCTTGTTTGTTTGTTGTTGTTTCTGATCTTCTTTTTGTACTGTGTTTCCTGTATGTGGTATTCCCGTGTTTTTGTAATTGCTCTTGCTTTTTGCACGTGTTTTGTTTAGTTGTTCGGATGGCGGCTGTCCTACTCGCTCTGCTCCTGTGTGAGATTTTTAATACTGTGATTGTATTTTACCTATACTACTAATGTGATAATCTTGTTTTTTACTTGTTTGTGTATGTTCTCCTTTGGTGTTTCAGTTGGCTTCGCAGTTTAGGGAGCCTTTCTTTCTCATGCCCTGTGTATCATGTTCACTTGTTTTGCTTTTTTTTATGAACTTTGAATTACTTAGTGTGGCCCTGCTGGTCTCGTTGTGTTTTTTCATTGAGTACTCAGCCTTATCTCTCGTTTTCTATACAGTGTGCTTCTCGTGTGTATCTTGTCTATTGGGTTACGTTGACTCAAGGAGTTGGTCAACGCACTATTTGCCTTGTGCTCATTTTTCTTACTGTGCCTCTTGTGTTGTTATTTTTTTCTTGACTGTATGCGACTACATGTGTAGTGAAGTTGTCGTTTGGGGCGGTTTTGTCTTTGATTTTGTTTTAAGTGCACTTTTTGTGTTTTCGTTTTTGTGTTTCTTTGCACTCAAGCTAGGGTTCTACGTCTTGCTTCGTGTTTCTCCTGTCCGGGTTTTTCCTGTAATATTTTATTTTTTCTCGGCCCAGCCTTCTGTTGCCGTGCACGACTGGACGTACATTGTGTTGTTTTCAATGTCTTATGGTGCTATGCGATCTTGTTTCCGCGTGATTCTCTCTATAGCGCCACGTCGGCTTTCGGGGTTTGTCAACGCGCGACTTCTTGTTTTGAGTATGAAATTTGAATTGAGTGCGATTTTTTTTGTGAATCTCGTGTGCCTTTTTGGCTACATTTATTTTCTGTGATGCGGCGGTTTTTCCCCTTATTATCATGTATTCTTCTGTGCAGTGTTCCTTCTGATATACTTGCGTCGCTTCGTATTTCGTTTATAGTTATAGCGGTTGGTTAACACCCCTCTTTATGTGCACGGTTTTTTGTTTTTATGTTCTTCTTGTACTAATGTTTTGGCCGCTGCTGCATGTTTTCAGAAGTACAGTTTTGTTTCTCCTGTCACTGTCTTGCAGTGTCAGTCAATTTGTGTTGTGTTGTATTGTTGTTGTGTTTTTTACCTGTCACTTTTGTGTTCGCGCTGCTATGTACTAGTCTTTGGAATGTGTTTTCTTCCCTCCCTCTGGAGTTTGGGTTTTGTGATGTGTGTGTTTTTGTTTTTGGTGTTCCTTTTTTATCTGTATATATTTTAATCTTGTTCTGATGTTACCAGTTTTCTTTCCTCCTTTCTTTTGTGTTGAGACTTCTTGGCCTCGTCTCTTTTAATACAGTCTCATGTGACTGAAGCGTATCACATGTACCTTGCTTTTAGACTAATAAAGGTTTATTTTGAAGGCAGTGGTCTAAGCGATGGCCTCTGATCATTCGTCCGAACGGGGTCCGGGCTCGAATCCCGGTGAGGCATGGATGTTGTGTTTGTCTTACGGCACTGGCTCTCTCCCTTCCCTGGAACCAGTGACCCTAAATTAGGGACGGGCGATTGCTTATAGCCCATTTGAGTTGCTCACGGTGGTCGTTAAACCTCCAATTAAAAAAAAAAAAAGAGATTACATTTTCTCGCCGTTTCTATGGCAAGAAAATATTTTTCCTTTTCTCTGTCTGAATGCACAAAAGGAAACAGAAATTGCTTCACCTACTGCAGATGAATCTTTTAAGGACTGCATGTTGGTACCATAAAAGTTGCTTGTGTCTCTACATAACCGATACGGACAACAACTAGGTGACGTCACTGACACCAGAGATGTAGATGGCGCTGTTAACTAGTGTTTATAGCACATCGATTGTGTTCTTTAGAAAATATTTTCCATTCCATTACTTCTAACGCTACCAAAGTTAAGGGAATTTGTGCTAATTCTCCTTTTACCAAATTACAAGCCTTTCAGAATATCTTTCAATTGTTGTCTAATAAAAAATAAAAATAAAAACTCACCCAATTTCCTTTGTAAGAAAAGTAGCTAGCTACATTACCAAAGTTAAATGGAAATATCGTCGACCAAAACACATGGAGAAAATACTACTTCCGAAAATGAAAACTGTGAAGCTAAAACTAAAAAATCTCAAGTCCCGTAAAAAGGGCTTATAAATCATTTGTTGAAAATAAAAACGCTTATAGAGTAGCACAAATTCGTTTATTTACTGGTGTGAAATAGTTTTGAGAAATTGCTAAGCTTTCGCTTTTCACGGGGAGAATTTTTCAAATTCAACAAAAAGACAATGAGATACGCATGATCCATTATATACACGGTCGTATCAGAATAATATGACCACCCCCGAAATCATAGTGTACCCGCCCAGGCGCGTCACGGAGTGCACGTTAGAAAGTCGATCACAAGAAGATAAGCGGCCGGCCAGGACAGATGAGCCATAGTGCATGACGTGAGCACAATAGGCACAGGTAGTGATTTGACGGAAGTTCAAAAAGCACTGATCATCGGCTACCGCGCCAAGGGTGGAAGCATCTCAGAAACAACAGACTTCATGGGCTGTTCGTGACGTACTGTAGTACAGGTGTACTTAGAATGGACCGCTGGCACACCGAGTACTTCCCGAAGCCCCAAATGCAATCGACCCCAGAGGAGAACGTCACTTCCGTCAGCTGGTAAAGGGAAATTGATGCGCAACAGTGCTGCAATTGACCATACAAATGAACTCTGGGCGCCCAGGTACGTGTTCACGATAACAGTAGAGCGAACAATGTTACGCATGGGTCTCCAGAGTCGACGCTGAGTCAAGGCGCCCATGTTAACCCAGGTCCATTGGCAACGACGCCTGCAGTTTGCATAGTACTACCGTCATTGTACAGTTGAAGAAAGGAAAAAGGTTGCCTTCTCCGACGAATCAAAGTTTCTACTCCAGAAAACTGATGGGCGGGGCGGATACGGTTTTAGACACACGAGAACCAAGATCTGGACACTCTTGTCGGGCAAGTACAGCTCGAACATGCGCACTGTCGGCGATGGCAATGCGCATGTCTTGGGGATATTTTCCTAGTGTGACCTGGGACCACTGGTACCACTGGATGGGTGCCTGAATACCACTGGTACCACTGGATGGGTGCCTGAATACCAATGGCCACCTGTTCATCCTCGCTGGCCACATGCCCCTCTTCATGCTATACATTTATCCTAGTGGTGATGGTGTCTGCCGACAGGCCAATGCACCATTTCACTAACGGGGTGAGTGACTGGTTCCAGGAACACGACAGCGATGTCTCCGTTCTCCCTCGGCCGGTGAAATCGCCCGAGCTCAACCCCATAGAGCATCTGTGGAGCTATCTGGATCGACAGGTTCGACGTTCCGACCCACAAGCATGTCGTCTCCGTGACATCCGTGCTCTGCTGGAGTCCTAATGGTCACGTGTGCCTCCGGCAACCTTCCAGAGCCTCATTGCGTCCATGCCACGTCGTCTGTCCGTTCTTATCCGGGTCAAGGGTGGTTAATCCTTGGACGGAAGTTTACCAGTCGACGGAAGTGACGTTTTATTAGGTAGGTGGTCATATTATTCTGATACGACTGTATATATGTTCCAGGTATTACATACTGGTTGAAGAATTTACTACGTAAGTACATTGCTACAGCAATGAAATTCGATTTCTTTACGTGGAGAGAAAATGCGACAAAGTGAAAGAGGGCGTGTAGGGTGTACAGTATAATCTAACACTGTATAACCTAACAACGCAGAAAAGTGAAATGTCGAACGTCAAAGCGCTTCTTAGGCACTGGATTTTTTCGTGACGTCACTAAAGGAGGGAACTCATCTCTGATATCATGGCCTCCTGCTTTCTAGACTGCCTTAGTTTGAACCACTTTTGCCCTTTCCAATGGCCGAGTGGTCTGAGGCTCTGGCATCTAACCATTCTTTCGAGTCGGACACGAACTCGAACTACGTTTGAGGCGTGGCCAGTGCGTTTGTCCGACGGCGAGGAATCTGTCCATTCCCGAAGCCAGTGGTCTCAAAGTTAGGACGGGCGACAGCTTCCAGCCTTACAGGTTTGTTATGGGGGTCATTCAACTCCGAAATAAAAAGGAAAGATGATACCGAATTTTCGATTGTGATGAGCACGCCTTTTGAATCCGTTTTGATGCGAATTAAATTTATCAAAGCTATTCAAAGTCAATGGAACCGATATGGAAAGTAATAGTATCTGACCAAAGAAAGAAGATTTTCAATCGGGTATTTACTCCCACAGATATTGCTGTAAACGGAAACGTGAACTTACGCCCTCTGGTGGCAGACTTTAAGAAAAAATTGAAATTATATGAGACACATTTCGCAACGGAAACGCTCTTTGATTAAGAAAGAATACTTCAAATCAAACTCTTAGAAGCAGAGGTATCGAGAAATATAAGATGTGCATCTACGCTCCCTGGCGGGAAAAATATGCATTATTTTAAAAAGAAAGTATTCTCGAAAGGTTTGCGATGTGAGTAGTATCGGCCCACGAAAGATTTTTTCAATCCAGTTTTCAGAAGCTCAGATTTTGCTGCAAATACATCAGAAGGAGAAATCAGCACTTACGGCCTCTGGTGAGTAAACCATTCTTTACCAAATATTAGAAATTATATGCAAAACATTTTCCATCACGAACTGTATGCTATACATTAAGAATTTTTCAAATTGGAGTTTTGGAAGCATATATATCGGGGAAAACGAAATTTACCTTAACGCCCCCTAGCGGAAAGTCTATGAATTACTTGAAAATTTTGAAATTATATGAAAAATATTTCGTACCGGAAACGCTTTCCAACAGAGAGGGAATTTTTCAAATCGTGCACTTAGAAGTTGAAATATTGACAAAAATAAGATATATGTCTACGCCCCCTGGTGCAGAAACCATCAATTATTTTAAGAAGAAAATATTCCTAAAAGGTTTATCGACTTCAGCAGTATCTGTTCATGAACGAATTTATTTCAGTCGAGATTTTAGAAGCTCAGATTTCGCTGCAAATATCTCAAAAGGGGAAATTAAGACTTTCGCCTCCTGGTGGCTAAACCATTTTTTTCCAAAAATTAGTAATTATGTGCAAAAGATTTCCCACCAGGTGTTGTATTTGGTGCAGAAACATTTTTTTCAAATTGAAGTTTTAGAAGCAGAGTATCGGGAAATCGCAATTAATTACTTTTCGCCCCTAGCGGAAAGTATATGAATTGCTTAAAAATTTTGAAATTGAATGGAAACATGCCGCACTCGAAAGTCTGTCCAACAAAGAAAGAATTCTGCAAATCGGAATATTAGAAGCACTGATATTGACAAAAATAAGATATATGTCTACGCCTTCTGGCAGAGAAACCATATTATATTTTAAGAAGAAACTGTCCGGAAAATGTTTATCGACGTGAGTGACATCGGTCCACAAACTAATTTTTTCAATCGAGATTTTAGGAGCTAAGATTTTGCTGCAATTACATCAGAAGCAGAAATTAGCACTTACTTACGCCCCTGGTGGCCAAAATTTTTTCCCCCAAAAATTAGAAATTATATGCAGAAGATTTCCTATCAGGAGCTGTATCAGCTGCAGAAAGAAATTTTCAAATCGGAGTTTTAGAAGCAGAGATATCAGGGAAAACGCAATTTATTTTTACGCCCCCTAGCGGAAAATATTTGGGTAACTTCAAAAAGTGGCTACACCTGAAATAGTCTTCGACATAAATGGAATCGAAAGATTTAAAAAAATTAACCAGATGTTTAGACGCACAAATATGGAATACAATGTATTTTGAATTCGATATCATGTGTATTCATGCCCTCAAGCGGCAAAATTGTGCATCGTAAGAAAAAAACAAAATCAAGGATCGTCGTTCGCACATTTCAAGCTTCCCAATGCAAAAAGAATTTCTCAAATCGGACTAATTGTTGCAGAGATATGGTGTCCACAGACGGAGAAGTCGGTAACATAAGCACCATCTTTCTGACAAAAGACGTGCTAAAAAGTAAAGAAGCATCTAGGTAGAATGCGTCGTCATGTGGCTGAACTCTTTCCTGAGATTCAGATTTTAGCTTCTGAAAGAAAACTCACCTGAGAAATAAAAGTTTGAAACTTATGGAGATAGGTTTTACCTGCTGTTGATGTATCAAACGTCTCTATTTACAGCGATCTCGGCACACAACCCGAGTTTCACTGACATCTCTCACACAGAACCTTTTTGACTTCACAAGAATTTGCGTTCATAACTGTAGGAAAACTGAGACTGATCATTGTGCCAGGCATTGAACGTTTTACTTCTCTGTGATACATGTAAAAATATTCCATTCTTATTATCTAAAATATTCAAAGATTGTACCGAAAGTAATGCAAAAGTGGGCATAACTTTTTTATTAACTGACAGAGGTCATTCATATGCACATGTTAGTAGAGTAACTCTTCCTCTATAGTAATCCTTCTTCTTCATTGCAGGCAAATAATGGATTCCAAGCAGACACAACGTCAGTGATTGAGTTATTGACAAAGGAAGGGTGCAGGCTATTCGACATCCATAGAAGGCTACATAATGTTTACGGAAATGACCACCATTGGCAATATACACACATGGATGAAGAAGTTTAAAGAAGGGGAAACCTGCATGGAAGACAAACCACGCAGTGGGGAGCCATCATCTGCGACCACTGACATGAATAGTCAGCGAGTGGATAAATTGATTCGCGCGGAGAGACGGATCACAATCCGCGAGCTTGTTGAACAACTGGATTGTGATCACGATGGTATCGAAAAGTATGAAAAGTGGGTACCTCAGCAGTTGACCCCCAATTGGAATTAGAGAAGTGTGGAAGTCTGCTCTGATCTGCTGGAAGCGTTTGTAGCCAATGAAGACACGTAGCAACGTGGGAGTATCTTCACGATCCGAAAACGAAGGATCAATCCATGGAATGGCGTCACACTTCTTCACTAAGACCTAAGAAGTCCAAGAGCCAGCGATCAGCACAGAAAGCTATGGTGTCTCTTCTTTGGGATGACAGGGTTATCATTCACCTTGATTTTGTGGAACGTGGCTGTACCGTGACCAACGAGCGCTACATTGAGACACTCTAGAAGCTTAGAGGAGCCATAAGGAGGAAGAGACCGAACAACAATCTGAAAAGGATCCACATTCACCATGACAATGCAAGACCACACACATCTTCGGCAACAAATCAGGGGATCAACAAATTAGGCTCGTCGGTGGTCCCCCATCCACCATACAGCCCAGATCTGGCACCTTTTAACTTCCACCTGTTTGGTCCAATGAACGATAGTCTCAGAGGGCAACGATTTGATGACACAGACGATTTGGCTGTGATAAGTGGTTACAACAGTCCACACCTGAATTCTTTCAAAGAGGAGCGTTGCCTTCAACGATGGCGCAAATGCACCGCTTTTAATGGAGACTATGTTGAATTAATACATTTGTATAGATGAAGGGTTACTCTACCAACATGTGCAATTTAAACGACCTCTGTCAGTTAATAAGAAAGTTATGCCCACCTTTGCATTACTTTCGGTACGACCCTCGTGTATAACAATAGTGTAGCAGGTGAGAAAATAAATTCTTGATTTATCCTTTTATAGTGTTTTGTATTAAGACATCGGCTGAAGTTTTTCAGAAGCTTGTAACTATTTCCCCTCGAGAAAAAAGAAAAACACCTTAAGGATGACCGTTTAACAGCACATCTAGTTTCCAGGAGAAAGTTTCAGTATATTTTCCTTTTTCTTTGATGGCTTAGTGAAGTATTAAGGTCGTTCTCTCAGGACGCGTTTACCGGATAATACCCAGGGGCAGTTTTTCTTTCTTTCAGGGGAAACACGACTTTGACATTTGCCTTAAAGGCTGCGGCGCGTCGTAACTTTTGTGTCCAGCTCCATTTTCGACTTTAATACCAAAAGATGTTCTTCTCCTTGGGTTTTTGTCCACGTAAGAACAAATTGCTCTCCGTAGAAAAATATATTCGTGTACGTTTTCTCGGCACCTCCTGTTCACGATGAAACACGAAAAACGGGGCACAGTTGGAGCATTAAACCCTGGGGAAGGATAACTTCCGATCAGCTGAGAATTCCTACACCTGCGAGTTACCGTAAGATGAAACGCAGCGCTCGTTTATTAGGTTAGAAAAAAAAGTCTATCTTAGAGTCCATCACATGAAGTAGCAAGGGAGATTTGCTACGGAATCTGTCAAACAGAACTGCATATCGATGCTACAATATATTGGCAGATATATAGATGTACGGGTGTTGGGTGTATTTCCAGGTTTACAAAATCTTTCTTTTTCGCTTTTATTTAAAATTTACGGAGTTTTTTTTTAATTCCTAAGAAAAGTGCAGAACTGAAAATATCAGGAATATTCGAAACGTAATTTTCATAGTGCACGTTCCTGTTCGTAAATAAATTTTTTTAGGAACAGGTAAAAGAGGAAATTCAATCATGTACAGAAAATACAGGGTGTCCATAAAGTACACTGGCGGAAAGTGAAAAAAGAACACCAAGAAGGAGACGTCTAATACCAACGAAATTTATACGGCATAATAACGGAATACAGAGGATAACGTGATCAAAACAGTATGGCAAAATACAGCTGTATTTGCTGGTAAACTGAAAAATAACATTTCCATGTAACATGGTTAGTACGAGATTGAACCGCCATGAACTGCGTCACACTGTGCAATTCTGGCATGGATTCTGTCGTACAGATGTTGGATGTAAGTTTGGGGTATTGAGTTCCAAGCATCCTCAACCTGGACGCGTAAATCGGTGATGGTCGTGGCTGGCCGTGGAGACCGGATAAGTCGTTGTCCCATAAAATCCCACACGTGCTGAATGGGGGACAAATCCGGTGAAAGTGCAGGCCATGGAAGTTGTCTCACACCCTGCAGTGCATGTTGCGTTGCACGTGCCGTGTGTGGGCGTGCGTTATCTTGCTGGAAAACACCACGATGGAGCGACCTTACAAACGGCACAACAACGAGCTGAATGATGGTTTTGATGTAGGAGGTGCTGTTTAACGTACACGGTACAAGCACTAAGTGTGTACGGGAGCGATAGCTGATCGCTCCCCACACCAGGAGACCAGGTGTAGGCCCTGTGTGTCGCTAGCGGATGCAAGAAGGGTGGAGACGCTCCCCTGTGCTTCTCCGAACACGCATACGGCCATCGGAGGCTCCCAAGCAGAATCTGCTTTCATAGCTGAATACGACAGATCGCCATTGCGTTCTCCAGTGCAGACGTTGGCGACACCACTGCAGCCGTTCCTGACGGTGGGCTGGAGTCAGAGGTACACATGCCAGAGCCACACATGCACGTAGTCCTTCATCCAGTAGACGGTTGCGGATTGTTCGCACAGTCACCTCAGGTGCAACGGCAGCTCGGATTTGCGTCGCAGTGGATGTTCCGCTTGGCAACGCTGTTCTTCTTATGCGTCGATCAGTCCGCTAATCAGTCCGTCTGTGACTTCGGGTTCCACGTCTTCTCGTGTGGGAATGTTCCTCGCACCATCCACGCCAGCATCGTACCACCACCGATACGTCCCGTCCAATTCGCTCCGCAATACGACGATACGACCACCCGGCCTCGCGGAGACCGACTAGACGACCTTGCTCAAAGTCCGACAACTGCTGAAATCGTACACGTCTTCCATGTACAGGCATTGCAGCTTCTTCAGGGTCTTCGCACGTGTCCGTACGCCGACGACTGATTACATTCACTTCGCCGTACTCCTTAAATACCACCGACGATAATTTGTATATTATGCCGTGCTGTGGCGTAAGAGCTCACCGGTTGGTCTCGAAATTAACATCACACCTACGTAAACTCGACCCCATTAACATATGTAAATTTCATAATCGTCCGTTGATTCCTTCTTGGTGTTCTTTTTAAACTTTCCGCCAGTGTATTTCCTACATTACAAAAACTAATATAAAAAATGTATTGTAGGTACAAGAAAGGGAATGCACGACAATGATAGTGCACAAGTAAAGTTTTTTTTCCAGTGTTAGCACACGTCTACATGGGCGCCAATTGTAGCCCAGAGGATATTTAAGTGATATTCGATTTCACACCATGTTTTTTTAAACATCATAGCAGAGACAGAACCAATGACGTCCGTTATTCTGCTCTTCAAAGTCTCGACACCGGAACTCTGCTAGGGTTAAACTTGGTTTTTTATATAAACCTACAAGAAAAAGTCTAGAGGGGTTATGTCGGGCGATCGAGGTGGGCATGTCATGGGACCATGGCAGCCAATCAATCTGTCCGGAAATGTGGCATTCAAGAACTCAAAAACCATTACTGATCAATGGGGTGGGACACCGTCTTGTTGGAAAATAACCGAAAGTTGGAGTGCATGCAACTGAGATGCAACAAAAAGTTGCAGCTTGTCCAGGTACACGCAACATGTTCCCGTGGTCTCTCGATAAAAGAAGGGTCCGATGATTCCAGGCTGCACCATAGGTTCACTTTCGGGCTAGTCCTCTGTTTTTCGATGACATAATGGGGATTTTCTGATCCCCAGATTCGCACACTGTGCCTATTTACTGTACGAGAGACGTGGAAGGTGGTTTCACCTGTGAAACAGACACGGTGCAGATAATCACTATCATGAGTTATGCGCTGCAACATCTCCGGCCCACATGGAGCACAGAAGGCCGGTCATGAGGCTGAAGGGCTTGAACGATCTCTACCTTATAAGCAAACAAATGAAGTTGTTTGTGTAAAATTTTGTGAACTGTGGCACGGGGAACCCCAGTTTCCAGTGAAGCACGACGAATGGATTTCATTTCATTTCATTTTCATTTCATTTATTCATTCTTTCAGTTGCCACTACAGCAACTAGGAAAATAAGGGGAAAGGCCGTGAGGCCTGACATAGCCCTCCTCTCCCCAGAATACAAAAAACATAAAGCTTAGCAGAAAAGGCAAGCCAACACATATATGGTAGGTACACGTACTTGCTCACAACCAACACATATAACAATGTGTTCCATCAACAATAGTCTTCATTACATCTAAAAAAATAAGTATCATATACACTTCACTACATAATCACATATATATTTATAAATAAACAACAAATAACGTTTGCACCTCACTCTATAATCATACCAACCCACATTTCTTCCATTTAGTCGAAATTGCCTATTGTTTACTAATTATTTCATAAGATATGCCTTTAGTTTTATTTTAAATAAGTTAAAATTATTAATTGATGTTAGTTCTTGGGGCAATGAGTTCCAGAATTTTGGGCCACTATAATTTATATTCATTTTTAGTTTCTCAGTTTGTGGGAACATTGGAATTAGTAGTGATCTATTCCTAGTATTGTGGTAATGAGTATGTATATTTAGTGTTATTATATCATTGTGTATACCATTTTTAACTCTTTTATACATTATTTTCCCCAAGTTATAATCATATAATTGCTTTATCGTTAAAATTTTATATATATTGGGGTTCACTTTTGACCGAATATATAAGATTGGTTGAAAATTATTTGATGTTTTAAGATCTATTAGTCTTATAAATCTATTTTGCAGTACCTGTAGTTTATTAATATTATATTGTGTGGTTTGTCCCCAGGTCAAAATACAATAATTAATGTGTGTTTGAATTAGAGTATGATATATAGAAATTAATATTTTTGGTGTTAAAATTGGCAAAGCACTACTGACCATTCCGATATTTCTAGAAATTTTGTTACTTAAATTTTCAATGTGTTTGTTCCATTTCAAATCATTGTGTATAGTTGTACCTAGATAAGAGTGTGTTGAGACCGTATTAATGATGACTCCATTCATCAGAATCGGTAAATCGTATAAATGTTAAGCTTGTGAATTAAAGAAAATCATTAATTTAGTTTTATTAATATTAACAACTAATTCATTTGCATTCAGCCAATCTGTTATTAATTTTAGCTGAGTATTAGTTCTTAGTGTAAGCTCATTCATATCAGTTCCCTTTAAAATAATAATTACGTCATCTGCATATAGGATTGTATCATTATCTTTTAATACTGCAAATAAGTCGTTAATATATAAATTAAAAAATAAAGGACCAAGAACTGATCCCTGGGGTACCCCACAGTTTATGATTTGTAATATGGATCGATTATGATGAATCTGGGTGTATTGTATTCTTTCTGACAAGTAACGTTTGAATAAATTATAGCTAGATCCCCGGAGTCCTATAATATTTAACTTATGAAGTAATATATCATGATTTAGGGTATCGAATGCTTTTGATAAATCAAGAAAGACTGCTATTGTTATTTGTTTTTGTAATAGATTTTGTTGAATTATATTTTGTGTATGTAATAATCAGTTGATTTATTTGGTACAAATCCGAATTGTCTGTGATGAAATATATTATGTCTTTGAATGTATGAAAATAGTCTGGTATGAATTAATTTCTCTAGTATTTTTGCGAAAATTGATAAGTTTGCGATTGGACGATAATTATTTATGTCGTTTTTTGACCCATTCTTATATTTCGGAGTGATTTTGGAGATTTGTAAGGCATCTGGAAATATTCCGGTTTCAAGTATAACATTATAGATCTGCAACAATGGCTGAACTATGATATCTGCCACAAATTGTATGGCTAATGGAAAAAATTCATCGTAGCCAGGTCCGACATTTGTATTGATTTGGTTTAAAGCATGAGTAAGTTCAGTCCTTGTAATTTTCGACATATGAAAAGTATTTAGTCTTGAAAGATTTTGTAAGTATTTTTTAAAGTGGATTCCGGAGAATATAAGTTGTTGCTTGGTCTATTGTGGTGACAATATAAAGTGACTGTTGATCTCATTAGCTATAGCCTGTTTATCAGTTATTTTATAAGTTGATTTGGTTAAATATTGCGGCGTAACTAGGCTGATATTTTTCCCCAGTAGTAGATTCAGATGTTTCCATGTTAATTTAGGGTTATTTTGAGAGAATATATTAGTGTAGTAATTTCTTTTTAACTTCCGAATATCTGAATTCAATTTGTTTCTATATGTTTTAAAATTCTGGAAGTCGACTTGTAGTTTACTTTTAATAAATTTGGAATACAGTCTAATTTTTTTTATTTATTAGATTTAAGAGATTCCTTGTTATCCATGGTTTCCTATTTTTTTAATTTTATTACTTTTCGTTATTATTGGAAAAGCTTGATCGCATGAGTCTTTTAACAATATTGTAAATAAGTTATATGTTATATTTGGATTTTCCGCTGGTAGGAAATTTATCCAATTTATAGTTTGAAGCAGGTTCCGAAATGTTTCCAGATTATTAGAATTTATTAATCGTATTTGTTTGTTTATTAACTGTTTCTCCACTACATGTGTATAAGTGTAAACTGTGAAGATTTGTAAATGGTCACTGATATCATAATTTATAACTCCTGATAAAACTGACTCTTGTGGAGCATTTGTGAGTGATAAATCAATAATCGTTTCTGTGTTAGGTGTAATTCTCGTTGGATGTAATATTGTATTGATAAATCCAGCAGCAGTTAATATTTGAACAATGTACTGAGTCTGTGAATTAGTAACAGAAATATTAATATTGAGATCTCCCAATAAAAATCCCCTTTTCCCGGTTAAATTCACATAATTGAATGCCTCTGTTAATTTTTTTGAAGAATTGAGTTGTATTTGATCCTGGAGGGCGATATCATATCATTATAATAGTGTGTTGATCTTCTATTGACAAAATTTCTATGGTAGAGTCAGTAAATGTTAAGTTTTTATTAATTGTATAATCATGATAGGTATCCTTAACGTAAATGGCCACTCCACCTCCTCTTGAGTGGGTTCTATTTTGATAAAAAATCTAATAGCCATCCAAGCCAACACTATAATTTCCACTGGGAAACCATGTCTCTGTTATACATAAAATATCTATTTGCGAATTAGTAACCTGAATTAGTGCCTCAATAAGAGTTAGTTTATTTAGTAAGGATCTCGCATTAATATGAAAAATATTCAATGAATTTGTGGAACTACAAGAAAAGATATTATTTATTTGTTGTGTTGTATATAAATTATCTTGCATTAAATTTGTCTATTTGCTTGCTGTTTGTTAGTAGGAATTATAATCTTAAGTTGTAAGAGTTCAAAAGCCACTCCCTGCAACATCTATAAGAACGATATGTGTGATTTCCTCTTTTTTATCAATAATAGATAGTGTCCGTACTTCTGGGTATATAAATTAAAAATAGTTGTATATAAATGGTATTGCATTAAATTTGTCTATTTGCTTGCTGTTTTTTAGTAGGAATTATAATCTTAAGTTGTAAGAGTTTAAACAACTCCCTGTAACATCTATAAAATAGATATGTGTGATCTCTTTTTGTTTATCAATGATAGCATAGTATATCACAAAGTCAAGCACAATGCAAATCATTTCACCATAAGCACAAACACTAATCATTCTAACATTTCAGGTAAGTATCATATCTCAATTTGATACACAAAAATATTCATTATATACAAGAAAAAAAATAATAAAAGAAAATGAAAAGAGAAGGATAGTAGAAAACCTATCTACTCTGTTTTATTAAAAAAATAAAAATAAAAAAAATAAACACAAATCGAAATTTTGTTGGAGACCCAAGAATGCTACACTCATAGCATTTTCAAGGAAAATAAATGCATATTCACAGTGTAATGTTCTGCCAAGGTATTTCTAATCAGAAATGAATAGGAAACTCAAAAACCAGTTCTTGAGGCAATTACCAAAATAGCGTCGTTCCTCTATTGAAGATTGAGTGTAAATCATAGTGTTATAGGCACTATGTTAGATTTAAAGTGGGCATATATATTATTAGCACCCTACAAAAAAGAACACACACACACACACACACACACACACACACACACACACACACACACACACACACAGAAACAGTAGGTATATTTCCCTTTTCTGGCAGTATCAAATTACATTAAAAAATCATACCCAAGTTTTAGTTACAGTACATTATAGACATCCCACGAACCATCACACATTTTGAACACAATGGAAATTATTCTACCAAATATAAAAAAAATCCTACCATATTCTTAAACACAATATAAGACCTTCCATCAAGGAACTAGACCAAATTCATATAATTCTTCCAAGAAATAAATTTTTTTCCTTGGGTCATGGTCACTCTTCTTTATAAAAACACTGCCATTTTTCACCCATGCATATTTAATTTTCTCTTGCTGCAGTAATTTTCTTGCACTCCAGAATAAATGTCTGTAAACTGGGATCAAATTCTCATTAATAAATATTTTAGTTGCTGGCAAAGTAGTATTTATTTCTGAGTTCAATATGACAGTCTTTTTCTTAATTAGCCAACTGTCGCTTGCTGTTCGAGATTTGAATTGTATAATTACAATTGCATTTGGCTTTCGAAAAGCATCATATTTGAGTGGGTGAATAACATCAATATCTGTTGGGTGAAAATTTGTAATCCCAAGTTTATCAGCATATTTATCAATGTAAGTCCTCAACTCAGATTCATTATTGATTAGTGTTAATTCAAGCCTAATACTCTATTATTGAAATTCTTGTTTCGGTAATATTGACGTAGTTCATTGATTTCAGAGTTTAGTTTCTGAATTTGATGTTGTTTAATATCATTCTGCTTTAGTAAGAAATTCTGTTTTGCATTTAGTTCCTTATTATCTCTTTCAAGAGACTCACAACTATTACAAATATCTTTATATTTTACTGCAACAAGGTCAACCATTTTTTTATATTCTGCCAAATCTTTTTTGATTTCTGATAATGGTTCCAGTTTCGCATTTATCTCATCTAATGAGTGTCTGAGATCTTGTTTAACTTCATCATTTGACTGTTGAATTTTTAAATTTATATCACCCAAGGTAACCATTATGAGGTCCATGTTTACAGTTCCAGTACTATCAGAAAATGATGCAGCCGCTATGGATTTATTCGAAGCCGCATTTCCTTTTCTACCTGCCATTATATTTAGTTATAATAATAATAATAATTAACCAGATCACAAATAAACCGCAAATAGCTATTTGAACTTAGTCACTCCTCAATATGTCGGCAGGTGTCAGCACATCCTATTATAGCCAAGTTGAAGTCGTGTCAGATTATATGTCACAATTATCAGTCAGGAAATACAAATGTAACCCAAAAGGAGTATTCAAGATAGTAGTAGTGGCATATTAACACACTTTATACACTGGCACATGCTAACAGTCTTACAAAGTCAATTGGAAATAGTACTTTAGGTCCCTAAGCTTCTGGACGTTCAACTGACATGTACGTAGGTTATAACGACAGTTGACTTAACAGAAATTTACCTTAGTTGAGCAAATGAATCTGTTACCTGGTTTATCTTCCACGTTTTCAATAGGTATCCTTCACACATGTGTATTCATAATACTCTATTATTGAAATTTGCAGCGAGTAGCACAAACACCTTCTTACCACAACATACTTGACTTGACTGAGACTTCGCAAAAATGTCTCCTGAACAGCTGCAACTGTCTCTTGTGTAACCGGTGGTCGGCCCTCTTGGAAGAGTTCGCCAACACTACCCGTTGCTTTAAACTCTTCATACCAAGCTTTTATGCTTTTTTGGTCCGGTGGTGATCATCTGCATACTTTTCTGAAATGACGCTGGACAGTAACCGCCGATTTGGTCTCATGGAACTAAAACAAGCACGCCGCTTTTTCTTGCATGGAAGTCATTAACGATGAAATGCTCCTCTTATTCAGCAGTAGCGCTAACCTAAAGAACAGAAAAAAGTTTTATGAGTGCTGCTATACTATGTTGCCGACCATTTTATTTTAACTTACATAATAGATTTTTTTATATTAATATTTGTAATGTGGGAAAGAATTTATGGACACCCTGTAAATTGAATTAAAATCATCATTGTCAACCATTATCAATCCACTGCTGGACGAAGATCTCCCCAAGTTTCTTTCATAACGGTCTGTCTTGTGCCAGTCTCCTCCATATTACTCCCGCATACTTTCGAATTTCATCCACCCATCGCACATGTGGTCTTCTTCTGTGTCTTTTCCTGTCCCTTGGGATCCAGCCTAAAATTTATTTCAGCTGTCCATCGATGGTCTGTCCTTCTGGCAATATGTCCAGCCCATTGCCATTTCAGGAATTTTACTCTGATTTCACTCTTGTCATTTTCTGATCCAGGAGTTCCTCTTCTTATCTCTCCTGGTTACACCAAGCATGCATATCTCCATGCTTCTTTTAGTTGTCTGCAGTCTTGGTATGTCTCTTTTAGTTAAGGTCCACGTCTCTGCACCATACGTAAGCACTGAAAGGATGCATTGATCAAACACTTTTCTTTTAAGACATAATGGCATATTGCTCTTGAAAATTATATTGTTTCTTCCAAAAGCTCTCCAGGCAAGTTATATACGCCGATTAATTTCTTCATCAATGTGACCTTAACTTGATATCTGCTGTCCAAGATAAATGTAGGAATTGGTTGTCTCCAGCTTTTCCCCGTCCATCGATAGATCTTCATTAAAAATATGCGTCCCTAAAGAAAAAGACAGAACTTATCTCTTAATGGTTAATTTTAACTAATCTTATACGATACTTAATTATTTAAGTTTTTTTTAATTTCCTCTTCATGTATGCTAAGAACGGTGCGCCAAATTAAGCGTATCTTAAACATAAGCATCTTATCTTTCTGGAATGGAAAACTTTTCATAATTTCTTTAACGTGAATTGTTATGCTTAATTTAAAGATGAGTCTTTAGATAATTGAGAGTCCTTTAACATGTATTTTTAAATTCCCGAAACATTTTTAATCTATAATAAATTTTGTCTTTTTCCTCCCGGCTTGCATCAGAAGCTTCTCGCATTCCGTCAGACAGCTGATGCCGGACGAAATAAAGAAGCTGTTCCGAGGGATTTCCCATTGTAATAATGCAGAGGACGTTGAGCTTTTCATATGATTTGGGTAATAATAAGACAGATAGTGCCGAGTGTCGTCTAGAAAAGAGAACAAAATATTTATGCTTACAATGAATCAGATGATATCTAGGTATAAAAAGAAAATGAGATAGCAGACATCATCTGTGGCATGAACGACATGGACGAACGTTATGGACTGTGAGAATATAAAAATCATATAAATCATAGGGGCCTGCACACGTACGATCAAACACAGAAATCTAAAAGGAACCACGAAAGGTCTACACTCTCCTAAGAGGGCGACTTTTAACAAAACTTTAGTCTAACGTAAGTATGTCTGAAAAACTTTGTTTCTTCAATGAACGGAATACGGTATTACACCATTGTACAACACAAATTCGGAAGATGCAAATCCGTTTAAATGGAATTTTCAATTTTTCGGATATTATCTGAATTAACATCCATGTCATATTTACAACAATACAGGGATTTACGTCTTCCAAATTTGTTTTGTTTCTTGTTGTTTTAAGGGATTTAACGGTCACCGTGAGAAACTGGAGTTACAAGCAGTCTCTCGTCCCTAATTTAGGACCACTGTTTCCTGGGAAGGGAGAAATCCAGTGTCATAAGACAAACACAATATCCATGCTTCAACCGGGATTCGAACCGAGACTCATTTCGGACGAATAGTCAGAATCCAGCGCTCAGACCGTTTCGTCACGGAGAAAAGTTTTAGCACTGACTTTGTTTAAACGAAGTTATTAGCGCCATTTATTGGTCCCTGTTGGAACTATACACAATCAGATCTTTACTGACTCGGTGCCAACTTTCGTAGATGCGCACAAAGCGGTTCTACTAGAAAGTAGCGTTAAATTTGGCGCTGTATAATCATCTCGTCATGGATTAAAGTAGTGAGGAAACAGTGACAATAAAATTTTGCCTTAACCTTTTAACTGGCGGGAACGAATTAACGCAGGTTCGAAAAATGGGCTGAAATCAGCTCGAGCGAATATGCTCGCTGTTTAAGCGGTGAGCTAAATGCAGCTAAACTTGCGCACCAGAACCCGCTTGCTTTCCCCTTAGCTTTATTATTCAAAGTGGTCATCCAGAGGGGTGAGTGGCACTAATTCTTTCCTAAGGATTACTTGCTCAAGGTGCTTATACAATGGCGACTTTCCTAAGAATGGAGATGAAGATGTTTGTTTGTACCCAGTGGTATGATGACTGTGTCAGAAGGGAATACCCATTTCGCATTATGCCTTGGAGCAAATAACAAGGGACTAGATGGAGCGTTCGTCACTGGTGTTTGGTTTATGGCCAGTACTGCTCAGATGAGAGGGAAAAGGAACTATTTTTTAGTATCTTACGTAAAACACGGCAGCTATGTGGGCATTACTGTATGGGATCCCTGAAAATTTTAGTACCATTTAGTTCAGGTGCATCGGCCGCTTAAAGGTTTAAAGCCGGAATTGAAACAGATGGAACATGTAGCTTTTGGAAATAATGAAATGTCCAATTTTTGATCTCGTGTTTTGACAATGTGTTGTGTACATTACAGTGAATATGTACGCAAGTGTAATGCATCATTGAAAAGCTTGAAATCTGCAGATTGTAACCTTTTGGTTTACTTCAGTAACACATAATACACTGGCGGAAAGTGAAAAAAAAACATCAAGAAGGAGACGTCTGATACCAACGAAATTTATACAGCATAATAACGGAATACAGAGGATAACGTGATAAAAACATTATGGCAAAATAAACTGTATTTGCTGGTAAACTGAAAAATAACATTTCCAAGTAACATGGTTGGTACGAGATTGAACCGCCATGAACTGCGTCACACTGTGCAATTCTGGCATGGAATCTGTCGTACAGATGTTGGATGTAAGTTTGGGGTATTGAGTTCCAAGCATCCTCAACCTGGACGCGTAAATCGGGGATGGTCGTGGCTGGCCGTGGATACCGGATAAGTCGTTGTCCCATAAAAATCCCACACGTGCTCAATGGGGGACAAATCCGGTGAACGTGCAGGCCTTGGAAGTTGTCTTACACCCTGAAGTGCATGTTGCGTTGCACGTGCCGTGTGTTGGCGTGCGCTATGGCGTGCGTTATCTTGCTGGAAAACACCACGATGGACCGACCTTACAAATGGCACAACAACGGGCTGAATGATGCTGTTGATGTAGGAGGTGTTGTTTAACGTACCCGGTACAAACACTAGTTGTGTACGGGAGTGGTAGCTGATCGCTCCCCACACCAGGAGACCAGGTGTAGGCCCTGTGTTTCGCTGGCGGATGCAAGAAGGGTGGAGACGCTCCTCTGTGCATTTGCGAACACGCATACGGCCATCGGAGGCTCCCAAGCAGAATCTGCTTTCATCGCTGAACACGACAGATCGCCATGGCGTTCTCCAGTGCAGACGTTGGCGACACCACTGCAGCCGTTCCTGACGGTGGGCTGGAGTTAGAGGTGCACATGCCAGAGGCACACGTGCTCGTAGTCCTGCATCCAGTAGACGGTTGCGGATTGTTCGCACAGTCACCTCAGGTGCAACGGCAGCTCGGATTTGCGTCGTAGTGGATGTTCTGCTTGACAACACCGCTCTTCTTAAGCGTTGATCGGTCCGCTCATCAGTCCGTCTGTGACTCCCGGTTCCACGTCTTCTCGTGTGGGAATGTTCCTCGGACCATTTACGCCACCATCGTACCACCACCGATACTTTCCGTCCAATTCGCTCCGCAATACGACGATACGACCACCCGGTCTTGCAAAGTCCGACTAGACGACCTCGCTCAAAGTCCGATAACTGCTGAAACCGTACCAGTCTTCCATGTCCAGGCATTGCAATTTCTTCAGGGTCTTCGCACGTGTCCGTACGCCGACGACTGATTACATTCACTTCGCCGTACTCTTTAAATACCACCGACGACAATTTGCATATTATGCCGTGCTGTATCGTAAGCGCTCACCGGTTGGTCCCGAAATTAACATCACACCTACGTAAACTCGATCCCCATTAACATATGTAAATTTAATGATCGTCCGCCTTTTTCTTCTTGGTGTTTTTTTTCACTTTCATCCAGTGCATTTCCAACTCAATATTTCCGTTTCAGTGAAAGATGAATAATCGTGATTTTCGGGCAATTCTCTTCTACGCGTTCAAACTGGGCCACAACGCCGCAGCGCAACCGACGCGAAACATTGTTGGTGCCTTTGGGAAGTATGTGGCTAACGAACGTTGCGAAGGTGCGAAGATGGTTCGCAAAGTTCAAGGCTGGCGACACGAATCTCGACAATGGAGAGCTTCGACGACCGAGTACTGTCATCGATGACGACGCATTGAAGGCGCTTGCTGAAGCAGATCCACCTACAACTGTCCGTGAGACTGCGGGAGAACTGGGTGTAAGCAAATCAGCCATTTCCGTGCATCTCAACCAAATTGAAAAGTCCGAGAAGCTCGACAAACCACATGACTTGAACGAAAATCAACAAAATAGTCGTTCGGAAGTCTCGTCTGGGTTTCTGTAGCGCAACAAAATCGATCCTTTTTTCGATCGCATCGTGACATGCGACGAAAAGTGGATCATGTACGACAATCGTCGACGTTCCGCGTCGTTCTTGGACCACGACGAAGCTCCTCAACTCTTCCCCAAACTAAACCTCCATCAACAGAAAGTCATCGTGACTGTTTGGCGGTCTTCAACCGGTTTAATCCACTACAGCTTCGTGAATGCGGGCGAAACGATTATCGCGGCAAAGTATTGTCAGGAAATCGACGAAATGCACCGCAAACTGCAACTCATTCGCCCATCATTAGTCAACAGAAAGGGCCAAATACTTCTGAAGGACAACGCGAGACCGCACGTCGCGCGTATCACTCTGCAAAAGTTGAACGAATTGGGCTATGAGACTCTACCTCATCCACCATATTCACCAGACCTTTCGCCAAGCGACTACCATTTTTTCAAGCATCTGGACCAAGCTTTGCAGCGGAAAAGTTTCCACATCCAAGCTGATGCTCAAAACGCCTTTCAAGCTTTCTTTGCTTCCAGAACTCCTGATTTTTACGCTACCGGAATACATAACCTTGTTTCTCGTTGGCAAAAATGTGTTGAATCGAATGGTTCTTATTTCGATTAATCATATTTATTCTGAGCTGAGATATGGGTGATTGACGAACAGTGTACAAATCGGACATTTCATTATGGACAACCTACAGTATTATCACGATTAAACATTTTTCTGTAATATGGAGAATTAATTCTGTGAAGGGCGGGAATTCGTTCAGATTGACGTGAGGAGAGGTCTGCCCTCCCAATCTCGTCCGGTGTCCAAGATTGAGAAATTTCGGCAGATATAAATGGAAAATCGTCGCCCTGCTCTTACGAATGATAGAAAATGAGCTTCGCATCAAGGGTATGGTGTATTAGATTGTTGCCGAAGATCAGAAAAAAAAAAAAGAAAAATGAAAGTTTGGTCTTTTTTCTGACTGCATTCCAGGAGAAATAGGAGTGCCGTGCAGAAAGTCATACCTGTTATGAAATAAAAACAAAAGAAACCAACGTTGTCGGAGTCTTTGCATTTTTCACTAATACTACATGTAATCACTCATTTTCTACATAATCAGCGACGATGTTTAGGCATTTGTCATATCGTGTGACAAGTTTTTCAACACCTTCAGAACCTATATAGCATATCGTGTGACTAGTTTTTGAATACCTTCATGCACCTCTGCCTCCAGTCCCTGTTACCACTGTTGCACTCTGTGTGTCAAATCATCGTCACTACCGAAGCGCTGTCCGCTCAAAAAGGCCTTCAACTTGTTGAACACTGGGATCCCAGTCCAGTTGTTGAACAAATGGTAATAACTGGGATCCAAGTCAAGTTGTTGAACAAATGGTAATAACTGGGATCCCAGTCCAGTTGTTGAACAAATGGTAATAACTGGGATCCAAGTCAAGTTGTTGAACAAATGGTAATAACTGGGATCCAAGTCAAGTTGTTGAACAAATTCAAGTCCAATGGTAACACTGGGATAAATAAAAAAAATCACTGGGATAAATAAATAATGGTATCACTGGTTAATAGTAATCACTGGATCCAAGTCAAGTTGTTGAAAAAATTCAACAACTTGACAATGGTATCACTGGGATCCAAGTCAAGTCAAATGGTAATCACTGGGATCCAAGTCAAATGAAATGTTAATCACTAGGATCCAAGTCAAATGAAATGGTAATAACTGGGATCTAAATCAAGTTGTTGAACAAATGATAATCACTGGGATCCAAGTCAAGTCAAATGGTAATCACTCGGATCCAAGTCAAATGAAATGGTAATCACCGGGATCCAAGTCAAATGAAATGGTAATAACTGGGATCCAAGTCATGTTGTTGAACAAATTCAAATCCAATGGTAACACTGGGATAAATAAAAAAAATCAATGGGATAAATAAATAATGGTATCACTGGTTAAGAGTAATCACTGGATCCAAGTCAAGTTGTTGAAAAAATTCAACAACTTGACAATGGTATCACTGGGATCCAAGTCAAATGAAATGTTAATCACTGGGATCCAAGTCAAATGAAATGGTAATAACTGGGATCTAAGTCAAGTTGTTGAACAAATGATAATCACTGGGATCCAAGTCAAGTCAAATGGTAATCACTGGGATCCAAGTCAAATGAAATGGTAATCACTGGGATCCAAGTCAAATGAAATGGTAATCACTGGGATCCAAGTCAAATGAAATGGTAATCACTGGGATCCAAGTCAAATGAAATGGTAATAACTGGGATCTAAATCAAGTTGTTGAACAAATGATAATCACTGGGATCAAAGTCAAGTCAAATGGTAATCACTCGGATCCAAGTCAAATGAAATGGTAATCACTGGGATCCAAGTCAAATGAAATGGTAATAACTGGGATCCAAGTCATGTTGTTGAACAAATTCAAGTCCAATGGTAACACTGGGATAAATAAAAAAAATCAATGGGATAAATAAATAATGGTATCACTGGTTAATAGTAATCACTGGATCCAAGTCAAGTTGTTGAAAAAATTCAACAACTTGACAATGGTATCACTGGGATCCAAGTCAAGTCAAATGGTAATCACTGGGATCCAAGTCAAATGAAATGTTAATCACTGGGATCCAAGTCAAATGAAATGGTAATAACTGGGATCTAAGTCAAGTTGTTGAACAAATGATAATCACTGGGATCCAAGTCAAGTCAAATGGTAATCACTGGGATCCAAGTCAAATGAAATGGTAATCACTGGGATCCAAGTCAAATGAAATGGTAATAACTGAGATCCAAGTCGAATGAAATGGTAATCACTGGGATCCAAGTCAAATGAAATGGTAATAACTGGGATCTAAGTCAAGTTGTTGAACAAATGATAATCACTGGGATCCAAGTCAAGTCAAATAGTAATCACTCGGATCCAAGTCAAATGAAATGGTAATAACTGGGATCCAAGTCAAGTTGTTGAACAAATGGTAATCACTGGGATCCAAGTCCAACGGTAATCACTTGGATCCAAGTCCAGTGGTTATCTCTGTGATCCAAGTCTTGTTGAACAATAGTAATCACTGGGATCCATGTCCGGACTGTTGGACGGATGATCCAGAACCTCCCATTTGAAACCCTGACGCAGGTGTTGGATCTGACGTTCCACGTGAGGTCTCTCATTGTCGTGGAGAAACACCACACCCTTAGACAGCCTGCCGCATTGCTTGTTTTAGATGGCCCTACGTAGCCTCTGCAGTGTTCCACAATAGGCGTTGGCGTTGATGGTTGTTCATCGGGGCATGAACCCCACCAGCAAGTGATCTCTACGGTCCCAAAACACTGTAGCCACGACCTTCTTTACCGAAAGCGTTTGCTTACACTTGCGTGGTTTCGTCGGGGACGGGGAATGGTGCCAAGCAGGCGACTGGAGTTTGTTCTTCGATGTGAAATGACTGACCCACGTTTTATCTCCTGTCAGTATGTGGTCAATATATATACATCGCCAGTTTGTGCGTAACTGGTCAAACAATTCAAAGCTGCACCCATACGGTTCCTTTCGTGGTCATCAGTAAACATTCGTGGTACTCACCTCACGAAAATGTTCTGGTTTCCAAGGTGTTCCGTTGCGATTTCATGGAGCAGTGCGCGATAACCTATCGGAAAACCGGCATGCATCTCATCGAGTCTGATGAGATGCTCATGTCTGGTGGTATCATGGACACGTTCCTTGAGGGCCCCCATAACGAGCGATCGGTGGCCGGAGTGCTGGTCATCACACACACTTGCGCTCCCCGCATTAGACATCTGAACCCACGGCCGTACCGATAATTCGTCCATCAGCTCCTTCACCGTAAACAGCCGTGACCCGGCGATGAATGTCTTTCGGAAGGACTTGGTCAGCATTCAGAAAGCGAATCACCGAACGCACCTCGTACTCCGCGAAATTTTGAATTGGTTTTGACATTTCAAACAAGCACAGCAGCGGTTCCAATCACTGCATTAACACGAAACGTTTCACGAGCTTCGCCAATGTCTAACAATGGATTAAAGTCAGCCGTCTCGCGTGCCCTCTACGCGCAAACGGGTATTAATTTTTGGACAACCTGCGTAGAAGAACGAGCGGGTTGTTGCGTGTGAGTATTTGGTTAGGAAGGCAGGCTGTGGTGCAGGAGTGAACATCATTCCCGTCGCATCTGCAATATTCTAAACAACACCAGGACAAAAATAAATCTTGTATGCTTGGCCTACCCTCCCCGTTGCTGCAAAGATTCTGTTGGAGAAGCGATGGTCTGCAGCAGTCGCTTCCTCAAGATTATTTGTGCAGTGCCACCGTGAAATGTATTGCGAAAGGAAAATGTTCGTGTGCATTACATACGTGTAAGTTGTTAATTAGTGTAATTGATGACCAGTGTGCAACTAAACAATCACGGGAGGTGCCGAAGAAAAGGCGTAGGTACAAACTTCTTTGATTCGTACATGACGATGTTTACCACAAGGACCTATTTACATTCAGGATAGAGACTGAAATTAAACCTACCTGTTACAAGACTGTTATTTAACATTTTCGAAATGGGTAATTGAGCAGTCAGTTCTATTATCCCAAATAACATAATTTTCTTTGTTTGAACGTTTGCCCCACTTTGGTGGCGCAGTGGAAAGAGCGCGAACCTGTTTTAATTGTCGAATCCCGATCTAGGGAATCGGAGATGGACCATCTTTTTTCTTAAATCAATTTATTTATGGAATTTTCTGTGACACATTTATTTTCGTTCATTTAAACGTCGACTCAACTCTGGGTTGGTGAAATTTGAGGTTGCTACCTCAATGCGAAACAAACGGATTTCTCTTGAGGTTCGGAGAATTCCACCAGACAGTAGTTAGTCCAGCAGCTCACAGCTCTTCTGCGTGCAACTGTATGTACAGAGAAAATTGTTTCTGTATTAGTTACTAGGGTGTATAAGAAGCAAAAGAAACGTTGGGTGGCCACCCCTACCCCACACGTTTTCTCAGAATGACGTCATTCAAGATGGCCGCCATTATTCCACTTTCTGTTAAAGTAAGCGTTTTAGAGAAAATGGTAAGATTTATTGAAAAAATGTTCAGTGATTCGTGGTTTAACACAAAAATGTCTCCCACTTTTTCTGAGTTCTTTTGTTCTCCGTTTGATATTGATCCAAGTGAAACAAATCTTGTCCAAAGCAATGATAACAAAGAAGAAGGAACTACTTCCAGTAATTGGGCTATGAAAGCGCAATCGTTACTGCAAATCATATATTACCTGTTACAACGTGGAAAAAAGAAGACTGCCCTACACATAATGAATGCGCAAGCTATTCATGAGGCCTGTAGAAGTAAAACTCTTATTACAAGTTTCAACCACTTAGGACTTAGTGTTAGCTATGATAAAGTTTTACGTCACCACAGTGCCCTTGCCAAATTAACTTTAACATAAAGTGGAGACGTTCCTCTTCCTAGTCACTTCAGTCCTAACATGTACACAATTAGTGCATTTGGCAATTTTGATCATACTGAAGCAACGTTTTCTGGCATTGGGAGTACACATGATACTGGGTGTGTACTCTTTCAAGACACGGTCACACACGGTGTACAAAATCCTCGTATGTCTGAATGTGGTGTTGAAAAACATCAAGAGATTACAGAACACACTGCTGTGCCAGAATTTGCAGCCCTATATTAAGCCAGCAAAGCGGGCATATCTAAACGATGATTACAAAGCAGACGATGATTTGCACTTTATGAGTGAAAATTAATTCAAAGCCTATTGCAAGAAAGATAACATCTGGGGATTCTCAAGGATTGCACATACTACAAGTGAAACAAAGATGACTGATCCAGAACTCGAGCAGCCGTCACCGTCTTGGAGTGCCTTTAACTCACTAAGTTTCCCGTGAGAACTTACAAGTAAAGCAGGTAGGATTCTTCCTCATTTTACCGCATTCGGTAACAAAATATGAGACTCTTTACACTTTACTTTGCAATTTAAATGAACTTCTCATGGCTTTGAAACAGAACAATCTTGCAGTAGCTTGCGATGAAGGTGTCTACTGCATCGCAAGAGAAATACAACTAAACAGTAGCAAACTATTCGAAAGTATTGTGCTGATAATGGGCTCCTTTCACATGACAGAAGTTTTTGTTGGCTGATTGGAAGAGTGAAGCATCAGATATTACATTCGTAAGAGTGAAGCATCAGATATTTTCATTGAAAGGGGCTTATTGGGTGTTAATGAGACAGAATCTGTCCTCAGTGGAAATAATTACGTAAGAGGTGTTAAGGCTACGTTCATTATTGATGAAGCCTTGTTCCGCCTTCAAGTACTGGCATTCTTTAATACGTAAGAGGTGTTAAGGCTACGTTTATTCTTGATGAGACCTTGTTCCGCCTTCAAGTACTGGCATTCTTTATTACGTAAGAGGCTACGTTAATTCTTGATGAGGCGTTGTTCCGCCTTCAAGTACTGGCATTCCTCTATTACGTAAGAGGTGTTAAGGCTACGTTCATTCTTGATGAGGCCTTGTTCCGCCTTCAAGTACTGGCATTCTTTATTATGTAAGAGGTGTTAAGACTACGTTCATTCTTGATGAGGCCTTGTTCCGCCTTCAAGTACTGGCATTTTGTATTACGTAAGAGGTGTTAACGCTGCGTTCATTCTTGTTGAGGCCTTGTTCCGCCTTCAAGTACTGGCATTCTTTATTACGTAAGAGGTGTTAAGGCTACGTTCATTCTTGATGAGGCCTTGTTCCGCCTTCAAGTACTGGCATTCCTTAAAACAAATGGAGCTGAAAATTATGCTGGAGAAATACAACAACTGCAAAAACTTCAAGCTAGCCTTTCCACAAAAGATTATTCAATGCTCAGAGCAACAATTGGTGACATTGATGTTGAGCACCTTATTTCATACTTTCAGGATTTTGTTATCACAGGCCGTGAATCATCAGAACAGGTTTTGTGCTGGGATAACTTCAGGATATTTGTATCCTTACTGAGAAACTTGATACGATCTGACCGAGAGGGTTTATAGGATCTACATCTGGATACTGTTCAGAAGATTCAGCCTCTTTTTGCAGTCTTGAATTATGTAAACTACCAACGCTGGAGCTATTTTTACTTAGAAAACATGTGGAAATTACATACTACTCATCCTGAAGTGTACGAATCATTCAAGAACGGTAAACATGTCATAAAAAGGTTCAGTCATACCTTCTCAGCTGTTGGTGCCGATATGGCTCTCGAACAAATGATTAATAGATCATAAAAAGGGTCATCTGGTGTAACTGGAATGACAAAGCAGAAGCAGTTTGTTGTTTAGTGGGATCTGACATACCATGAGTTACTACAGACAACAAACTTACATCGAGAAATCACTCAATCTGCATCAACTACATCTGACTTACACGTACACTATGAGCTCCGAAAAAGTGGGACAGAGCACACCAACAACATGATTGTGACTATAGTACAGTGTATATTGGAAAAAGAAAACCATTTTGAATTATCTGGCAAACATCACTACATAACCTCGTAACACAGGTAGCAGTTGCTGCCGAGGCAAAAGAAAAATTGTTGAATGTGAGAAAATTATGTACTGAACCTTACAAAGCTTACAGAGAGACCCGGTATGTTTAAAAGTCTGCACGTATCTGGGAGACAATAAATCGCACGAAGTTACCCACATTGGAAACTCAAAATAAATCAGAGAAAAAGAAAAATATGAGTTAAATAGAAAGTGTTTTAAGACTGCCACGAACAGAACACTTCAGATCGCTCAAGTTCGTGGGTATGAACTGGCACGTCTGTTTCAGTTTGGGTTATAAGATGTTTCAATGTTTTTTGATGAGAATGGTCTTCTTGTTAAAAGTAAAAAAAATACTCTTATGCAGGAAGTAGAAAGGACTCTGAGTGAAGACGCAAAAGTAGCACAATTTCAGCCAGATGACAGTACGTGTTTCATCATACACGTTGTGAACTGTTTGAGAAAGGTGGTAACAAAAGAAAATAAAACTTTTGGTGATGTTGCCACTTCTTACTCGACGTTTACATCATCACTCTCAGCTGGTACTTCCAGAGTAGACCATATCTTCCATAGTTACCAAGAGTGTTCTTCTAAAGACTCTGAACGTCTATCGAGGCAAAAATGTAATATCATAATTTTGTCTAAAATATCACCAGAAGTTAATCTACCAAATTCAAATGGAAACTTTCAGGCCCTCATCATCAAACAAATTGTTACTACAAAAACATATAACAAGCTGTTTGAAAACTTTGATGGTGACAAGACCTATTAGACAGATGCACGTGTTAAGTGCATTCTCTGGTTCACCGGTTGAAATTAGTGTCAACTTCATGGGTTTTCAAAATGGTGTTGAAAAACCATGGACAGAGTTTTAATAGAAGAAGCAGACATCAGGATGATGATCCATGGAGAGAACGCAGCAAATCAAGAGCTACAGAGAATCGTGTTTATAAGTGCTGATACTGACATTTTGGTCCTGGCTCTATTCCACTGGAAAAGGTTTCACACCCTAGAAGTGAATGAAGTGTGGCTAAGAACTGGCGTTGGTGACAGAACAAGACTTGTTCCAATCCATGTGTTAGCTGAGACACTGGGACAAGACATGTGCCAGGCATTACCAGCACTTCATGCTCTTTCTGGTGCTGACTATACGAGTAAGTTTGGTACCAAAAAAACTGCAGTTGGCTGTAACCCTGTGCAGTATCTGAAAGAGTTTGGCGTGTCACCACTATCTCCAGAGCTCAACAGAATCATGTCTCTTGCCAAACAGTACTTAGTGCAATTGTTGAAGAAAGGCTCGTCTTGCAGGATACTTGATGAGTTCAGGCTATGGAAGTACCTCCATGGGAAAATATTTCTCCTGATGACCTACCTCCAACAAGTACCAGTGCACAGGGACATCTTCTTCGTGCTTTCTTCCACACCTACCTAATGATGCACTGCCTCCTAGAAGCACAAGAAACATTGGATCCACTTAAGGTCGGCTTTGAAATGACAGATAGTGTTCTAATGCCATCAAAGTACATTTTTCCACTACCAGACGACTACATTGGAGCATGTACATGCATGAAATGCACTAGATCAAGTTGTGTGTGTAGGGACGCAGAAGATCCATGTTGTTTGTTTTGCAAATACAGCAGTGTTGACATTGATCAAATAGATTGTAGAAACCTATATTTAATTTAATGTTGTTACTAAAGAAACGTAAAAAACATTATACTTAAAACAATAATGTAGATTGTCTTATACATTTATAAACCAAGGTGTTTAAAGATTATAAAATTAGCACTGCTTTGTCTTGTATAGCATTTCTTTTTCTTTGTAAAGAATTATCAAAATGTTTTTAAAGATTTGCAAGTGTATATTTTTTGCGTAATATGAATTAAACTAAGTGTACTTTATAAACAATTTAATTGAATATATGGTTTTCTCACTGTTAGTGTTAAATCTTCTTTAAGGAGAGTATTTGCGTACTTTAGTATAAAAAGGTTACTTTCCTGGGATAAGGGTTTGAGAAATTAAGAAAATAGTCCGAAGCAAATTTGTAGACGATTGAAAGCTGAACATTTTTCCTTTAAACATTTTTTCAATAAATCTTACCGTTTTTGCTAAAACGCTTGCTTTGGCAAGTGGAATGATGACAGCCATCTTGAATGACGTCATACTGATAAAACGTGGGGTGTGGCCACCCAACTTTTTTTTGCTTCTTATACACCCAAGTAACTAATACAGAAATAATTTTCTCTGTACATACAGTTGCACACAGAAGTGCCGTGGGCCGCAGGCCGAAGTGGGGAAGCTCACCTCAGCGAAGATTCCCTTGCGTTCGTGAGACCACGGGAAGGCGAGGAGGTAAAACCACCTATTGATTGTGAGATGGCCTAAAGCGGACGGAGGGTGTTGAACAGTTCGCGAGTTAAAAGCCTACACGACACAACTTTACCACCCTTATATTATTTGTTGCTTTTTCATCGTTTCAGTTAAGTTGAAATTTTGGTGAATCGAGCGTGTATTATTAAACACTGGTGTGCAAAAATTCAGGACGAAGAGGAGAAATTAGCATAACAGCGGAACGAGCAGGCAGAACAGACCGAATGACCTCTCAGGAGATAGACTAGGGTCCTGTACGGTAGGGCATGCGCATATATGCAGCATGACGTAGGGGGGAGTGTTGGAAGGGTATAAAGCACACGGGAGGTGTACGCTCAGCAATTCTGTGAAAGCTATTGCACGGTGTACATCGGTTTGAACGACGTCGAGTTGCTGCCACGGTCTGATATTGCCAACAGGCAATCCAGTAGACTACATCTGGATGACTTTACCCGAAGTCGCGTCATTGGAAAGTTGGAAGAAAGTCGAAGTGTGACTAGTGTGGCCGAGGAGTTCGGGATGGCTCACAACATTGTTGCACAAGCTTGGAGAGCATTTCAAACGATAGGAACAGCTGTCCGAGAGTTTAGCAGTGGTTGTCCACGAGCAACCACGGCGGTGGATGACCGGTATATTGTCCTACAGGCGAGAAGAGACAGACTGCTGCTGACAGCGGGAGAAATCGCAAGGCACATGCAACAGACAACTGCACGTCTGTTATCGCGTTTTACCGTGGCCAGGAAGCTGCACAAAGGTGGTCTATTTGCACGACGACCAGTGCGATGTGTGGCATTAACGCCTGCTCATCGGAGACGGCGGTTTCTGTGGTGCCAGGAACACAAGAACTGGACACATCAGCAATGGCGTCGAGTTCTCTTTACGGATGAGAGCCGATTTAGTCTGACGAGCGATTCTGGACGTATACACATCTGGAGAGAGCAGAGAACACGCAATCACACCTCCAACATCATCGAAATGGACCGGTTTAGAGGTGGCGGAGTTCTCGTTTTGGGCGGTATCATGCTTGGTAGCCGTACTGACCTCCACATCTTCCAAGGAGGTTCAGTAACTGGTGTCAGCTATTGTACCGAGGTTATTCTGCCTCACGTGCGTCTGTTTAGAGGTGCTGTGGGTCCTGAGACAACGCTACACGTCATCGTACGACAACGCTACACGTCATCGTACAGTGGCTGTCGCAGAGATATTGGATAGTAAAGATATTCAAAGCATAGATTGGACTTCAAGGTTACAGGACCTAAATCCAATCGAACACGTGTGGGACAATCTCGGGAGACGCTTGGCAGCACGTCACCAGCTGCCAGCAAAGATTCCGCAGCTGCGATTGGCGCTACAAGTGGAATGGGCCGCGATGCCTCAACAGCTCCTTGACAACCTCGTCCTCAGCATGGATCTAGGCTGTAAATCCTGCAACGCAGTCAGGGGAGATCATATCCCCTACTAAAAACTGGATTTTTCTTGGCAGCCGTCTGTCACATGGACGTTTCTGTCTTCCGTCTAGTTGTGCTCGAAGCTACCTTTTCCATAAAGTGCCTTTGTATCCTTTGGATTCCTTGTTTGGAAGGTTTTGCTCACGTGTCCCATATTCTTAAATCTTGGGGATCTTATGGTATGATTTGAGTCGATGTGGAGCACTTCTGCATGACATTACATTCGAAAAACCGTCTTGTCCTTACTTTTTGCACGCCAGTGTACATATCTTCATTTAGAGATTTCGCGTGCCAAGAACCCCGAAAGTTGGATTAGTTAAAACACATTTGTTGTTTGGGGCGCACTAGTAAGTTCAGCTGGTTCGCAAGTGCTATCGTTAATTGATACGGAAACGTCTCTTGGGTGTCGCAACAATATTTATGCCAGTTTAGAATGGAAAATTCTGCTTGATTTTTAAAACAAATTGAGCGAGTACTCTGGTACCCTTTGTAGATAATATACGCTACTCATCTTTCGTATTCCAAGATCTTTGTGGGTGTGAAATAAAACCAGGAGAGAGAGAGTATGCATTTATTTAAGTACAATACATTGTATTTATTCGCGTCTGACATACTACAGTAAAGTCTCGATGATCCGAGTCCCGGTAAACTGAATCCTGCTTAATCCGAGGTTATTCGCGATGAAACATAAAAGAAAAAAGTATACATCATAAAAAGAAAAAAATATAATAAAAAATTCCGGACAATTTGCACGTGAGAATGTTATAAACAGAGTCGAAAAATGCCCTTTAATTTAGGAGAAAATGCCAGGGACTGTTGTTGAAAGATAGCCGAGGGACAAAACGTGGAAACTTCTCAGTGTGAAACCTTGGAAAACAGTTGAAGCTGGATACCGTTCGAAAAAAGAAAAATAGAATAAATTTTGATGCCAATTGAGAAGTCGAATTACCGTTATGGATTGTTCCAATGCATCGGGAACTCATAAATTGCCTTTAGTGGTGATCGGGGAATCTGAAAAAACCGCAGGCAAACGTTTGAAAACGTTGCAATTCAAGCTTTGTCAGTATCCTACAAAAACTAGAGCAAATGTGGATGAGCAGGGAAATATTCAAACAGTGGTTTCTTGAAAAATATGTGCCCGAAACTGAAAAATGTTTGAAGGAAAACCTACCTCGAAAAGCGATACTTCTACTTGATAACGCCCCATCTCACCCCGATATAGAAGGTTTGTCTATAGGGGACATAGAGGTCACGTTTCTCCTTCCCAACGTTACCAGCCTCATCCAGCCTATGGATCATGGAGTGATTTAGTAACCTCACACAGAAGCACCGTAAGAGAATACTGACACATAAGTACACCTGATAAAAAAATTAGTCATCACTGGCAGAACTTACCTAATAACGGGTGACGGCGCCTTTTGCCTAGATGACAATGTGAATCTGGTGTGTTAGAGACTCCACGAGGTTGTGTATGTATTGAACATCGATTTGCAGCCACCCGTGCGTCAATTGGTTCCGAAGTTCCTCCAGAGTACGTGGGTGTCGATTCCGGTGTTTCACCTTCTGTTCCAAATGATCCCACAGATTTTTAATAGGATTTAAATTTGGGGATTTGGCAGTCAGTGTCATCGTTGGACTGTTGTGGCCACCCTTTTCTTTTTAACGTACGAAGGCTTCTTCGTTCTTTGCTCGAGGCCGATATCCAGATACAAATCTGTTGGATTCCTGGGCATGTTGGAATCTTGGGTAACGAGAGTGCTGATGCGACTGCTAGATCTGATTCCCCTTTCGTCGTCACACCATTACCACTGTTTCACCGGGATTTCCGCTTTCTTGTTCATGATCATATCAAGCGAACGTCGCAGAGTTTGTGGGACCAACAGGTGGAAAGTAAACTGCATCGTATTAAACCTATTCTTGGAATCTGGAAATCCTCATATCGTCGGAACCGTAGGGAGGAAGTTGTGCTTTCGCGTCTTTGCATTGGGCATTGTCGTTTCACTCACCGTATTTTGCTGTGTGGGCGAGACTACGCCGATGTGTGAGACGTGCACTTGCCGACTCACTGTCACTCATCTTCTGTGTAGTTGTGTTCGTTTTCGTGATTAGCGTTTTCATTTCTTTCATTCTCTTTTGTTGACCGAGGACGTCGCTACGCTGCAGCGGATCCTAGATGACCACTGCGATACTGTCGCTGTCTTTTCACTTTTTAAACAAATTGAGTTTTTTAAACGTATCTAGTTTTCAGACCTTCCATCATTCTCATTTTTCAGGTTTACTGAATCAGCTAGATTTCAAGCATTGTACCAAGTTTTTAATACTGTTTGTTACATTGTCTTGCGTTTGGCGCTCTTTGGCCACGCATGGTTCTTGCGCCATAATAAAAAATAAACCAACCAACCAAACACCGAGTTCTGTAGGATGTGATGGGGTTTCGTGTAGTTCATGTGGATTATCTGTAGCCCAGATGTGGGAGTTTTGAGAACTGAGATATCCGTTTAAGCGAAGCCAAGCTTTGTCGGTGAACCATGTGAAATCCAAAATGTTCGGAATTGCTGAAATCCAAAGTGCTCGGAATTGCTGAAATCCAAAATGTTCGGAATTGCTGCTGAAAATGCCATGTATCAGTGACAATAAAGCACATGCTTTTCAAGATCCGGTTCTTGCAACTTTTGCACAGCTGTCACACGGTACAGATGAAGCAACGCTTTCTTCACCACTCTTCTGCAGGTGGAAACAGAATACCCAATTTCTTGTGACAAACGTTGTAGTGAATTCTTCGGTGATGCCAGCGACCTATGCTTCACCTCTTCTATTTTTTCTTCCGCTAAAGGAGAACCTCCAACACTATTTTGGTTCAAAACACTGCCCGTGGTTTCAAATTTCTTCGCTAAAGTGGGAATGTAACATTTGTCTGGTGCTATTCTTTCCCCAAACATCTCCAGGAATTCACACTGCTATCCAATAACTTTTGGAGACTTTGTTTTCTAGTAACTTTTTACAATAAACACCCGCCTCTCAACGGTATACACATCCATCCTGAACAATGTTCAACGACACAGTAGAGCACGAAGATTTCCTCTGACAGAATTAGCGATCCCGGCCATTTGTTGGGCGGACGTCACAATGAGGTATCACCTTATCAGGAATATCACTCCCGCGCATTTCTCAAGGACAAAGGTCACTTGTAGTAGGTGTACAAATAAGTTTTAAAGCGTTTTAAGACAATGCAACATGTAATTTGAGAGAAAACAATAATACATTTACGAATCAAAATAGGCGTTGTCATTATCTATCACCTTCCGCCATCGGTCGGGCAGCTGACGGATTCCAGCCATGAAGAATAATACTTCGTCGTGTGAGGCGATGAAGTCATCAACCCAGTTTTACACTGCGTCGCATGTCCGGAACCGTACAGCAGACAAACCATGTTGCATGGATCGGAACAAATCATATGAAGGGGCTATGCTGGAACTATACGCCGGGTGCTCCAAAACTTCCCAGGCAAGCGTCAAACACATTTCCTTGGCAGATTTCGCGGCATGCGGTCTAGCGTTGTCATGCAGTTATTTAACGAGACGCAATCCTTTGCCTGTGAATGGACGTTTCCGACAGATTTCATGGCTGAATCGCAGAAATTGTTGCTTGTAGCGATCAGCACTAACAGTTTGATCCTGTTCCAATAGTTCATAAGAGAGCACATCCTTCATATTCCACCAGATGCACAGCAGAACTTTCTTGTAGTGAATATTGCGTTTTGGTGTCGAAGTTGTTGCTTCACCGGGGTCTACCCATTGTTTTTTGCGTTTGAGATTATCGTACTGTATCCACTTTTCATCACCCATTACGATCTTCCATAGGAAATACTTTCTGTGTTGTTTATTCAACAGATTCAAACACTTCATGACACACTCATCCCAATCGCAGTGTCTCTGGCTCAGGTCACGTGACACCCATTTTTTCTTCCTTCTGAATCTTATCGATTGCGCGTAAACGATTGGAAATGATTTGTTGAGTTACCCTTAGTTGTTCAGCTAGTTCGTTTTGCATTTGAGGCGAATCTTCATCCAGTAATTCTTGTAGTTCCTCATGCGCAGCCTTCTTCGGGGTGCCGCAGCATTCTCGATCCCTAACATCAAAATCACCTGCTTTAAATCGTCTAAACCAAAACTTACACGTGGTTTTCGATACAATATTCTCCCCCAGAACAGAACAGGTCGATGCACATGCTTTTTGCAGCACGTTTTCTTTGATGAAATTCGTAACGAATGCAGTGTCTAATAAATGCAGTATCGCTTGCCATCTTACACCTACCGATGTGTAAGTGCGTTTGACCGTTGGGCAAACTTCTGTGACACATTTTGTAATCTGGACCTGCTACGGTCACATGACAACAACGCGGAGGAATGTCGGATATGCCGCCCCCGGTGGCGCAGTGGTCTAAGGAAATGGCCTATGATCATTCGTCCGAAAGGGGTCCGGGTTCGAATCCCGATGAGGCATGGATGTTGTGTTTGTCTTACTGCACTAGCTCTCTCCCTTCCCTGGAACCAGTGACCCTAAATTAGGGACGGGCGACTGCTTATAGCCCATTGAGTTGCTCACGGTGGTCGTTAAACCTCCAATCAAAAAAAAAAAATGTCGGATACATAAATAAGCGGTATACGTCACACAAAAAACGCTTTAAAAGTTATTTGTACACATTATATATGAGACGCCGTGTTTCTATGTTGAGTGGAAAGAAAACAATAGTTGATTATTTGTGGGAACTTCCTAGTGCAACACACTTATTTGCGCCATATTACTTTGTAAAGTTGTATTTATCAGGCTACCGCGCGAAATTTAACGGGCTCCAGTGTGGAACGGATGTGCCTTCCTTCCATTTTTTTCGTTAAACGCAGAGTTCAGTGTGTTATTGAATTTCGAATTATCTGAGTAAACTGTGTCATTTAAATTTTACAGCATACTAACACAAAAAAATGTCTCTACGTTTTAAAATTATGTCATCCTTTGCTGTCCTAATTTAAATGAAGCGCCCTACGTATCAAATCGGATTCGATATCGAATGATTAAAAGCGGAATCAATTTCGTTTGGATTCTATTAAGACGCAAGGTGATTAAGTATTTATGCTTCGTGGTAGTAAGTGGATGTGAGGCTACTGCCTCACTGGAAAGATACTGCTTCCCTAAAGGTTAAGCGATTTTACACAGTACGACTCCTCGAGAATTACCTTCCTTCGGTTCGAAGCCCCACAGTTTAATCAAATCACCATTACTTATGCACGGCGTTTTATTGCAGATGCTAATGCCCTGAAGAAGGGTCGGGTGGGCAACTATGGTGCAATGCTCTTTGTGTGAATAAAGGATCAACCGTCCTTAAGGAGCGCATCATCATCTCTGGTGGCTTATTACTTTGCCAGAGAGAGAGATACATTTCCATGGGTCCCCGCTGTCGATGATGACGCCGAACAGTTCATAAACAAGTGAACAGCATACTCTATGCACGTAATTAAACTCCCTTCGGAGGAATACACCGCCGACAGTTATGCAAATATGTTCGCCAGGGTAAGAAGAAGGCTCAAGAATTCTCACATTTCAGAAATTATATCACGCGAAATTGTTTCCCTGTGATATTAATGCGTTATTATACATACATTTATTCAGAACTAGGAAAGAGATAACGATCACCCCCTTGTCATTACAAAGCTATTTTGCATGTAAATATACAAGGTGTCTGGTTTCAGGAAGTTTTCTTGCTGAATTTCCGAAAGTTATGATTAGTTGTTACAGAAATATACAAATTCGATGTTTTATTCATGCAGTCGGTCGAAGATTTCACAACAATACGCTTCGGCTAGCTACAGTTGATTTTGCAAGAAAGTATTGTTTGCCAGAATAACTCCTCCTTGGGAGAAACTGTAAAACGTATTGGGAAATTGTTAACTCTCCGTTTTCTTGCGTTATATTTTGTCTGATTTAAATGCATTGTTTTGCTGTCGATTTTTTTGTTCAGGGTTTTGAAGATCCCGATGAGCAACTCGCAGAGCTATCAGTAGTCGTCCGTCCGTAATTTAGGGCCACTGGTTACAGGGAAGTAGAGAACCTGTATAATTTTTTTTTATTTTAGGCTTTAACTTCTACTGTCAACAACGCTTTGGGTTATAAGCAGTTGGCAGTTCGTAATTGGAGACCACTGCTTGTAAATAACAGAGCGAACAAATACACGGTCCGTACATCACCTTGGACTCAAGCACTGTAGCATTCCAGACAAATGGTCAGAAGCCAGTGTGACGTATATTCTAAATTAACTTTTCTTTTTAGTTTCTTTCCCTATGTAAATTTTCAGTTTGTTCTCAGTTATACTTCACAACTGAACGTGACATCTTCTCTCTCACGAGGATACCGTTCGCAACACTTTTGAGGTCAGAATGAACGTGACGTGTAACTGTATTAGATAAAAACGATAGATAAAAACTACGATACAACAGTTGCTCGAGTGGGGTGTTGAATTGTGTTAGATATGTAGTATGTGATTTCTATGCTATCCTGAAGTGCCTTATCTGTGCTGGAGAAATAAAGCATCATTTACAGTAAGTTGACTTCTGTTTAAATGTTTCATCTGGCCGTTAAGGTTTAATTTAGGAACTATTTCATCGTATGGTTATGTTTAAAAAACAACTTTAGAAGAGCGACAAAAGATCAAAAGATCTACACGAAAAGAGATTACGTTATACCAGCCTTCGTGATCACTCAGAGACAAGAGCGGATAAATAAATACACTGGATTTTAAAATCGGAGCAACAGTAACACAAGTTAGTAATTATTATGAAAAGCTTTCCAACATACCAAAAACCATACTCAAATTATGAGGATAATGGCTGTGGAATAAATCTCGCTCCTGTGCCCTGACCTTTGACCCCATTTCGATGATATTCAACAGAACTGGTTCAGTATACCTCCTAAACAACATGATGAAGTCTTATCGCAGTCGAAGCATTTTAACGTGAGTTATGGCGAATAAGGGCAATGGAATGTATCCCCTCTTATGTTCTGACCTTTGACCCCATTTCGCCCATTTTGAATAGGGTTCGTCCCCAGGTAGTCCTCTACCACATACTGAAATTTCATCGAAATCGAACCACTTTTACGCGAGTTACCGTGCGGACGGACGGACAGACAGACAGACGAACAGAGCTGGAGCATGTACGCTTTTTCAACCTACGGTTGGAAAGCGTAAGAAACAGACATATTTTGGATTCCCATGCAAATGTTTGGCTAAAGTTTAATAATATGTAATGATTACTAAGGATTGGTAAACAGTTGCCACTGCGCCATTGAAAGCACATTCAAAAATCAATGCTAATGTCAAACGACGGAAAATGACATACATTGTGGAAAAGGAAATCTAGGTCAATAAGAATGTTGCTCATTCCTTAGTGCAAAGCAGGATTAAAAGCGATTATGCATGCTATTCATGAATCTGCTCATAAGCAGCTTTGGCAATAATAGCCACAGCTTAGCAAGAACATCGGTTAGTTCACAGGATGATTGTGTGGGAGTTGGAGGGTAGAAAATTGTCTTACTAGAGCATCCCAAGCATGCTCGATCGGAGTGAGATGAGAGATCGTGCTGGCTGCTCCATGGGGTGACTGATGTTGACTTTCAGATATTCATCAGTCAGCATATCACAATTAAGTTGGGCATTATCAACTTGTACAACGGAATGTTTTTCTTTTGCACCGGCATAAGTTTATACGTGGCATTCTGAACCTTTAGCTTTATAATACTGAGGAGTCAAACTGCCTCCTAAAGCACATAGAGGCAGGTTTGTCCACCGTATCAGATGCAGGCCTAAACCATGATATTTCTCCCTTTTTATGATGTTGCAGCGAGAAGAACGTGATCTTGGTTCTTTCCAGATGTGTACACACTAAAAGACATACTGTATAAAATATTTCGTCATATCTGTGAACAATACACAGAACTACTGGTCTTTAGTCGCGGTAACATGTTCAGAGACACTTTGTAGAGAACACCAAGTCCTATAAGTGCAAAATACACACAGCTGCTGATATTCAGTCCAAGTCACATGTTTAGAGACACACTGTAGAGAACACCTCGTCCTATAAGTGAAAAATACACCCAGCTGCCTATCTTCAGTCCAGTCCACGTCACATGTTCAGAAGCATTCTGTAGGGAACACCTCGTCCTATAAGTGAAAAATACACACAGCTGCTGATCTTCAGTCCAAGTCACATGTTCAGAGACACTCTGTAGAGAACACCTCGTCCTATAAGTGAAAAATACACACAGCTGCTGATCTTCAGTCCAAGTCACATGTTCAGAGACACTCTGTAGAGAACATCTCGTCCTATAAGTGAAAAATACACACAGCTGCTGATCTTCTTCAGTCCAAGTCACATGTTCAGAGACACTCTGTAGAGAACACCTCGTCCTATAAGTGAAAAATACACACAGCTGCTGATCTTCAGTCCAAGTCACATATTCAGAGACACTCTGTAGGGAACACCTCGTCCTATAAGTGAAAAATACACGCAGCTGCTGATCTTCAGTCCAAGTCACATGTTCAGAGACACTCTGTAGAGACAATCTCGTCTCATCGGTAAAACATACACACTGCTATGAATCTTCAGTGCAAGTCACATGCTGAGAGACACTCTGTAGAGACGATCTCGTCATATAAGTGAAAAATACACACAGCTGCTGATCTTCAGTCCAAGTCAAATGTTCAGAGACACTCTGTAGGGAACACCTCGTCCTATAAGTGAAAAATACACACAGCTGCTGATCTTCAGTCCAAGTCACATGTTCAGAGACACTCTGTAGAGAACACCTCGTCCTATAAGTGAAAAATACACAATGCTATGGAGCTTCAGTCAAAGTCACCTGCTGAAAGACATTTGGTAGAGACAATCTCGTCACATCGGTAAAACTACACACTGCTATGAATATTCAGTGCAAGTCACATGCTGAGAGACACTTTGTAGAGACGATCTCGTCTCACCACTGACAACTATACACTGCTATGGATCTCCAGTCCTGGTCACATGTTTTCGGCAGCAATACTACCATGCTCTTCTGTGATGTAGGGTCATAGTGACACAAGCTACAGGAAGTCTGATATACCTGCCATACTCCGTACAATCTTCTGCATATGTTTGCTGCAGAAATAGAAGTTTTCGCGGCCGTGATTGGTGAGAATACAGTAGCGACTGTGTCGTCATCAATCATTTCCCGTCATGTTGTAAGCTGAAGATATTTATGCACACTGCCGCGCGAAAAGTCATGGGATACGTTTCTGGTATCGTGTAGGACCTCATCTAGCCCCTGCAAATTGTATAAACTCGTGGCATCGATTCCACAAGTGGATGGATGTCTTCTGGAGAGATGTTGAGCCATGCCGTCTGAACATCCGCCCACAGTTTCCAGGTATTTGTAGGTGCACGATCTTGGGTGAGAATGGATCTTTCCACTACGTCCCATAAGTGCTCTACTGAATTTATGTCGGGCGAACTTGGTGGCCACAAAGTCCGTCAGAACTGTCTAGAATTATGCTACTCGAACCAATTTTGGACAACTTGGGCCTGATGACATGGTGCATTGTCATCCTGGCAAAATCCATCGTTGTTGGGATACATGAAGTACATGAAGGGTTTGCAAATGGTCACCCAGCACAGCAACAAAGCAACGGCCGGTTAATGACGCGCTTACGAGGACCAAAGGACCCTAACAGTGCCACGTAGAGACACTCCACACGTGTATGGAATCAGCACCAAATTGCACAGTGCCTTGTTGAAAGCTTGGTCCATGGCCTCATGGGGTCTGCGCTGCAACCGAACCCTACCATCAGCTCGTAACAACTGGTAGCGTAACTCATCGGACCACGCCACATGTTTCCCGTCTTCCAGTGTCCAATTGCCGTGTTCATGAGCCCAGGTGAAGCGCTGTGTCCGGTGTCGTGGTGTTAACAAAGGCACTCTAGTACAACTTCTGTTTCCATGCCCCATGGTCACTAAATTATGCTGCACTGACCTGATAGATATGTCTCTGGTACCTCCTGCATTGAACGTGGATGTTATTTGAGCCAGTGTCGCTTGCCCTTTAGCATGGACAATCCAGATCAGACGCTGCTGCTCACCGTCATTCAGCACCCGTGGTCTGCCACTGCCCTGACAATGGTGGGTGATAATGCCTTCGATGAGGTATTCTCGGTACACACGTGACACTTTGGATCAAAGAATGTGGAATGTTCTCACAACTTCGGAAATTGAATGTCCCATCCGTCTGGCTCCCACTGCAATGCTTCGTTCAAACTCCGATAATTCATGTTGGCTTGCCGTAATCCTACTGGCGGTTGTTCAACCTGACTCACAAGATTACACCTGGCAAGTGATAAAAATTGTAGCGTGGATGGAAGCCTTTATACGACGGCAGCGCCAGTTAAAATTTGCATACTGCGATCCGATGACGTTTGGCATTTCAGTGTACATCACTTAAAATAGTGGCTAATGTCTTTTTCCACTGGGTAGTTCAGTCTGTGGTTCACGGCAGCATCTGAAAAGTATGCGAAAGGAAATGATCAAAAATGAGATACCTGGCAACATCTGCTTGGGTTTTCCTGGCGTCAAGCCTTCCAACGGCTGTTGGTCGAAAATATACAGGTGGATGGTTCCTGCGAAACAGCCTTCACATGAGCATGATGATACTGCAAACAGTATCCTGGTTGCAAAATGGCTGAACTTGCATTAATAGTTTTGAATTTGCATCTTTAGTGGTTAATTTCAAGGCTTTATTCCTATTAGTAATATTAAGTTTCCGCTGTCCCGAATTGATTTTGTACTTTTGTTGTCATTAGTTCATTTCAAAGTTTTGTAACTAGTATATTTAGGATTTTAACTGTCACAAGTTTATTTTGAAATTTTGTTGCCACTAGTTCAAACGAAAATGTTAGTTTCACTGGTTTTCCGTGTGTTTCAATAGGTTTGCATTTGAATTTTTTATTCAGATACTACTGCTCTTAAATGTTTAAGAGCAGCTGCAGATCAATAGTTCGTGTGCCCCACCAATTCCTGCGGGCTGGCAATAACGGCCGCTACACGCCACGGCATCGAACGATAGAGGCTTTGGATGTGGGCTTGGGGTATGTTGGTCCACGCTGCTTCCACACGTTACCACAATTCATCAGGCGTAGCTGCGGGTGGTGCTTGCCGGGCCACTCGGTTGGTGATCAGCGACCAGACGTGTTCGATGGGCAACATATCGGGAGAACAGGCAGGAAACTGCAGCAGTGACACCTGGTAGGCCGTGAAGAATTGGTGCACGATGCGTGCCACGTGCGGGCGCGCTTTGTCCTGTTCAAACGTGGCAGCAGGCAGGTCCTGCAGGTAAGGGAGAACTTCAGGCTCCAAAACGCTGGAGATGTAGCGGTGACTGTTGAGTGTACCGGCGATGCGTACCAGAGGGGTGCGGGTGTCATATCCAATTACTCCCCAAACCATAACGTCAGGCGACGGACCGGTATGGCGATGCATAATGCAGGCGTCATACAGTCTCTCGCCGCGCTGCCGCCACATGCGGATCCGACCATCGTGGTGTTGCAGACAGAAGCGGGATTCGTCGGAGAACACAATGTCATGCCATTTCGTAGTCCAGGTGCGGCGTTTTACGGCCCACTACTGCCGCACTCGCCGGTGGCGTAACGTCAATGGTAATCGGAACAATGGGCGCCGTGCAACAAGTCCCCGCTCCTGCAGACGACGACGAACGGTACATGCTGACACAGGTTGTTGCGCAACACACCCTAATTCCTGCGCTAACGTTCGTGATGTAGGCGGTGCGAGCCGTCAATGCCCGCCTTCTGTGCACCCTTCTTATAGTGTTTCTCGGTGGCGTACTGGGCGCTCACGATTTGCATATGCCCTGCAATGCTAATCGTTTGCATGTCCTCTCGCGGGCGACGCATGCTGCGAATATCAGGCCAATCGGATGCTTCTTTCTTGGTGTTGCATTTTGGGTAGCCAGTAGTGTAGAATTCTGTTTTTTCATAGGTGATTATTTAGAAAAATTCCGTTGCCCTGATTTTCTTTCCGGCTAACACCAAAAATATTTTAGAGCTTCTAAGGTCAGAAACTCCACCGCCGAATTGTATTCCAAGCAGGTGGATAGGATTTACGACAAACAGAAGCAACGTTACTCTGATTTAGTCAACCTAAAGCGGGCGCTTCTTCAATAGGACAATTCCAAGACTCATACCTCTATTGGGACTCAGACAAAGACTCATGACCTTGATGGAATATAAGTGCTACCACACCCATTGTACAGTTCCTGCTTATCACCGGTAATACGCAATGACGCATTTTCTACATGGTAGGCACTTCATTGATTTGCACGACGTCGAAGGCTGGTGTCAGGAGTTTTTTGCCTCTAAGCAGAAGGCTTGGTACCATGCCGGAATTGAACACCTTGAGGGAATATGAGCTCAAACTTTTAAACAGGGCTGTTACTTATAAATGTATTCACTGATCGTTACAAAGTTCTGAATAAAATGCAACTTTGCCGATTTGACTTATACGTGATCAGAGTGCTACGTCATGTACGTCATGTTTCGTTGAGAAAACATCACGTAGATGACGTAGTACTCTGATCACATTATGCTACGTGACAGGCGAGGGCCAAGAAATCGCATGTCTTCTACTCCACCTGTAATTATGCTTGAAGGATCAACTCACAGTAGGAGAAGGAATTTCTATAAATTCCATACGATGTGTGTAAGAATCATCCATCACACATATTTTCCCACCCTCATGGCTAGGAGACTCATTTACGTCCCGGGGCCAATATTGTTTATAAACATTTTGTGGGTGGGGGTTTCGAACCCATGTTTTTCTATTCCGGATATGGCTATTCTTCGAACTGAACTACGTAGGCAAGGCTGCAACTTTACTTATTTGGCTCCTACATCACCACAGCAGTACGTTATATACGTCCCGTTACGTGACACCTTTTGACTCAAAAGTTCGCTGTCGTCTCTTTATTTCTGGTTACTATCTTTCTTTCTCTATTTCTCTCTCTCTCTCTCTTTCTCTATTTTTTTCTCTCTCTTTCACTTTCTTTTTCTCTTTCTCTCTCTCTATTCCTCTTTTTCTCTCTATATATATTTATTTCTATCTCCTTCTCTCTCTGTCTATTTAATACATTACAGATAAAATTGTTTTTGGCAGTCTTTCAGAGCGATCAGACCGCCACTCTATCGGAGCGGGTTTGTGTCGGCTTGTTTGTACTGGACCCTGGTTCGAGTCCCGAATGTGGCATGGCTTATTTGTTTGTTTTCCGGCGCTGTCTGTCTGATTTCCCTGGAGCCAGTGGCTTGAAATTATGGACTAACAACCTTTTATAGCCGAACAGGTTGCTCATGGTTCTCGTTTAACACCGAAGCTAAAAGGAAAAGAACAAGCACATGTAATCTCGATCAACACTTTTGCTGACACATCGATTTATCATGCAAGGGTTTGGCAGAATAATGTGAACAGCTACCAAAATAAAGTTTTATATATGTAATAGGGTGTGGGACCACCTTTGACATTCAAATCCGCCTGAATCCTCCTTGGAATGGACGCATACAAATCCTGGATGGTGGTTAGTGAGATGTTACACCATTCTTCATGCAGAAAATGCTCTAGGTCCTTGAGAGATTCAGGAGGAGGATAACGCCATCTTACTCTGTTTTCCAATAGAGACTACAGCGGTTAGATGATGTTTAAGTCCTGTGATTGGGGAGCCCAAAAAAAGGTGTGAAAGTGTGTCGTCAGGTTCCTCAAACCATGGTTGGACATTCCGAGCTCTGTGAATTGGACCTTATAATCATGACAGGTGGCATCCCCTGCAGGAGACAATGCCTGAGCTATTGGATGGACTTTGTCGGGCAACATGGTTCTGTATGCCCTGCAAGTCATCCGTTCTGTCAAGGTGATCAGAGGATCTGCTGAAAACTATGATATGACCACCCAGAGCATGGCAGAACCACCACCATTCTTAGTTGGGAGCAGACAGTCTGGGTTGTACGCTTCTGGTGGTGTTCTCCACACGTAAAGACGTCCTGCGGTGGGGAATAGTATGAATGGGGATTCTACCGCCAACAATAAAACGCTTCCATACATCGGCAGTCCACGTTGTATGCTTCTAGTACCACTGCCGTCGCTGTTGTGCATTCACCCGGGTCACCAGAGGCTTTGAAATAGCAGCTCTGCTATGGATATATTGTTTATGTAGCTCTATGCGCACTGTGTGCGTTGATATTCGGGTCTGGAGATACAGATTGAGCTCCGCACTAAATTTCGGCACCGTGGTCTTCTTATGATGGGCAACAATCCACTGTAATGCGCTCCTGTCTCTATTAGTCCGATTCGCTTTCCGGCCGCTTCTGTGTTTCGCAGACGAGGTTATGCCACAAACACGGTATGCTTTCATGACGCTAGACACAGTAATTCTTGACACCACTGACCATCCTGGTGACTTTTGTCACAGAGGCACCAACCAGCCGGCCACCAACAATTAGCCCTGTCCCGAAGTCCGTTGGGTCGCTCATATCGTCGTCATCCTGAAAGAAAATTTGCAAGAAGACACTTTAAATGCACTTAAACATGACCTCGAGGTTCTAAACAAAGCTACAGGGTGTCCCACTCGCTGCCGAACCCGGCATTTCTTTAATAATATTAACACCAATGAAGATATTGCAACGAAATTTTAAGTGGACGTACCTCATTTCGTGAGAAATGGGATGACATCACAACATATGCTGGAAGTGGCCACCATTTGCGTCCAGACAGCATTGAATCCGGCGCACCATATTGTGGAAAGTCCGTGCCAGTACGTCCGCCGTCACAGCCTGAATTTCTTCTGTGATGTTTGCTTTCAAGGCATCTATGGTTCGCGGTTTCTTTTGATAAACACTCCCTTTCAGATATACCCATAAAAAGTAATCAGGAGGCGTTAGATCGGGCGAGCGCGGTGGCCATAGACCCTTCGAAATGACGCAGTCGCCGAAAACGGACTAAAATTCAGCCATACTGGTGTGTGATGTGTGATCTCGCTCCAGCACGCTGATAATATCCAATGGAGAGTTCTTTGTGTTCCAATTGATTTACAAAGGTGTTGAAGATTTCCATGTACGCAGCTGTTGTGATGGTGATATTGAAGACAATGGGACCAATTATGCGGCGCCGGGTCATCCCACGCTAAACATCAATTTCCTGTGAGTGAAAGGGTTCTTCATGTATCGCGTTGGGATTTTCACTGGCCCAAATACGGGAATTTTTAGAATTGACGTATTTCAGCAGAGAGGCGCGTCCGGATGGCTGGCGTACAGCCCCTGGTTCAATGCTGTCTGCACGCAAATGGTGGCCACTTCCAGCATATGTTGTGTTGTTATCACATTTTGCACGAAATGTGGTAAATCCTCTTCAAATTTGGTTGCAATATCTTAATTGGTGTTAACATTATTAAAGAAATGCCGGGTTCGGTAGCGAGTAGGACACCCTGTATTACAACCAAAAAGTGGTGGATACCTTTGCGTACTTGCGACGTACGCAGCTGCATTGAAAGTCACATCTCTGAGCGTGGTGTTCACATTATTCTGTTCAACCCCTGTATCAGTAATAATTCGAATTATTGGGATATTTTTGAAGCACAATTCATTTGAGTTGATTTCTAAAGGTGAAACTGATACGGGCACAATTTATTTAGTCGTGTATTTAGTTAGATTGTATACACCTCTCAAGCGTGTGATGAATTAGCTACGGGCTTTGACGGTTGTTAATGAGACATCACGCGAAGCGACTTCTGGTGCGGACACCGAATCAATGAGAGCCGTGATTGGAGCATTCGAATTCGTCAGCAGCTCACGAGGTGCAGCAATTCACGTAAGTTGAAGGGAAAATCATTTTGCCAACAATCGCAGTAAATATCTGCATGCACCATTTAATTATGCTGTGCGGGTACGTTTCCCATTCTCTAAATGCTATTATATTAATAGTACGAATTGTCTGGAAATCAACAGAGACATCGAAAAAGGCAGAAATGATTAAAATGTATAGGTATATAGGCTTTAAAAGTTGATTTAATGAATATAGCATCAATACGAACCACCGTTACGTTACCTCCTAAATAGAATAATTTCATTGACTCGAAATACACTGGCCATAAAAAGTTAGGGATGTTACATTTTCGAAGGGAAAACGTGATGATATGTAAATTTAGCGACTACTGAAGTTTGGTTATTAGCAGGGGTTGCTACGTCATATTTAAATTAGCATCGTGACAGGGGTGAGATAGCTCAGGTCTTGGACCCAAGATACGCCACTGTCTGTAATATCAAATGAAGAGTGTCGTAGCATTAGGCTGGTCATCCAGTTTGCTGTATTCCCGGGTTTTCATTGTTACTCAGTCCAAGGACTGGTTGTCCAGTAAATGTTCTGTCTCTCTATTCCTCTTTGTTCTCTGCCGTTATCTTCTAGTCATAGTATGCCGTATGTCCTAGTATTGGTATCTTCGGGTAACTGTGCCACAAAACTATTCCTTGGCAGTCCTCTTCCTCTCTTGCCTTGCATTTTCCCTTCCAAAACTTTCAGAATCGGGCCTCCATGGCACAATGTGTGTCCTATCCATAACATTCTTCTTCTCTTTAACATGTTGATCAGATTTCTGGGTTCTCCCATTTTCTCCAGGACCTCCTCATTAGTCTTTCTATCGAGCTAACTTATTCTCTCCATTCTTCTATAGCTGCACCTCTCAAATGCCCCCAGCCTTTTCACTTCCCTCGTGGTCAATGTCCATGTCTCAGAGTCGTAGAGAGCTACTAGCCAAATATATGCCTTTAAAATTATCTTCCTCAGTTTTTAGACCTATATTGTTGCTGTCAGTAGTATTTGATTTTCTCTAAAAGCCGTTTTTGCCATCACCAGTCTCATTCTAATTTACCTTTTCACATTTCGCATCTTCAGAAATAATTTGACCAAAATAGCGAAATGATTTAACTTGTTCGATGTATTGTCCTTCAATTTTAAGGTTGAGAATCCTAATATAGGCCACTTGTCTATACGGCGGACGGGTAAGTGGGTGATCCGTAATGATATATACAGAGTCCCACAAGCACCCAATCTGGTATGTCCTGGGTGAGAATCCTAATATACAATGAAGAGCAATTGAATTAGAGATACCTGTCTATTAACGTATAGCACCCCCTTTCGTCCTGAAGACAGCGACGACTCGTCTTGGCATGGACTCCGCAAGACACCGGAAGCCTTGGGAAACAATACGGATCCACTACCCCTAAACAAGCTCCCACAGTTGACGAAAATTTAATGGAGGGGGTCAGAGCCTCGAACATCTCTCTCGATTGCATCCCAGATGTGCTCGATGGGATTGAGGTCAGGTGACCTAGCTGGCCAAGGAAGCGAGGTCACGTCGGTGGAGTGTTCATACAACCATTCGGATACAATTCGGGAGCGATGGCACAGTGCATTGTCTTGTTGCTGGATGAGGTCCCCAGTGGGATGTTGAAGACGCACAAATGGGAGCCAATGGCCGTCCAGGATATCCTGGTAACGTTGACCTGTGAGGGACGATGTCACACCTACCAGGGGTCCCATTTCAGTCACGTAAGCAGTCCCCAGACGAGAATGCCACCCCCAGCAGCTTGAAGAGTACCCTGCTGGAAAGAAGGATCCATCGCTTCATGTGGTTTGCACTGTACTGGTATCCTGCCATCCGCATGTACCAACGTGAATCTCGACTCATCAGTCCAGGCAACATTTTCCCACATATATGGGGTCCAGTGGCGATGTTCCCGCACCCATGCTAATCTTTGCTGCCTGTGATATGCGGTCAGCAGCGGTACCCTCGTTGTACGATGGCTTCTCTATCCCATAACGGAGGAGATGGTTCTGGATGTTGTGGCTGCTTACACGTTTTTGTGCACCAGCGTTAAATTGCAGAGTGATTTCTTACACTGTGGCCCGTCTATCGGCTGTTACAATGCCAGATAGCCGACGATGATCCGATCATCCACACACTGTTGTCCACGGCAGTTGGCTCTTGCAGGGATGGTTTTACCGGATTCGTTGTACTCACGGTGCACCCGTGACACAGTAGCTCGTGAAAATCCCAGTGCCTGCACGACTTCCGAGATGAAGTGACCCATTCGTCGGGCCCCGACAATTTGCCCACCATCAAATGCGCTTAGATCCTTCGTCTTACCCATACTGCGTCCGACTCTTACTTATTCCCGTCGCTTCACTTCTTATATTGTCGGATCGCTGCATACGTCATGTCGTTTCCGTTTACAGGGCCCCCCTCAGCGCTACATTTGCATAACGGCAGCTGTCTCTAATTCAATTGCTCTTCAGTGTAGGCCACTTCCATATTCGGCGGCAAATGTAAGTTAAAGATCTGTAATGCCATATACTGAGTCCCCTAAGTATTCAATCTAGTATATTCCCGGGTACAAATCTTACTGTATGCCACAGCTCTATCCGGTGGCATGGAATGTGGATAATCTCTGAAACCACATACAGAGTCCACCAGGCACCCAATCTGGTGTATACCTTGGTGAGAATCCTAATATAGTCCACGGCCCTATTCAGCGGCAAGGAATGTGGATGATCTGTAATGTCATATATCACCATCATCATCATAATTGTCAACCATTATCAATCCACTGCTGGACGAAGGTCTCTTCAAGTTTTCTCCACAACGGTCTGTCTTCTGCCAGTCTCCCCCATGTCACTCCCGCATACTTTAGAATTTCATCTACCAATCTCCCATGTGGTCTTCTTCTGGGTGCTTTCCTGTCCCTTGGAATCCAATCTAAAATTTCGGCCGTCCATCAATGGTCTGTCCTTCTGGCAGTATGTCCAGCGCATTGCCATTTCAGGGATTTAACTCTGATCATGATGTCTTCCACTCTTGTCATTTTTCGGATCCACGATTTCCTCTTCTTATCTCTCTTGGTTACACCAAGCATGCACCTCTCCATGCTACTTTGAGTTGTCTGCAGCCTTTGTATGTCTCTTTTAGTTAAGGTCTACGTCTCTGAACCATACGTAAGCAACAGAAGAATGCATTGATTTAACACTTTTCTTTTAAGACATAATGGCATATTGCTCTTGAAAATTATGCTGTTCCTATGATTCCTCTAAGTACCAAACGGGGTATTATCCCAGTTGTAAAACTTACTGTAGGGCACGACTCCATGGAGTGGCAAAGGGTCTTGGTGATGCCACACGAAGAGTGGCATAATCAAGACCACACGAAGAGTGCCCTAGCATTGGGCGTGCCGCCGCATATGGGGTTTTCCGGAAAAAACCTAATAAAGGTTGTGCTTCCATTGGGTGGTCAGGAGTTTCAAATATATGTATTGTCATATGAAGAAGAATAAGACTGATGACAAGTGATTTTTAAACTGATAATGTCCATTTTCCTTTATACGTCTGTCCAGCCCTGTACTGTCGTTTAACCTATTTTTTACTACTTGTTTGTTCTTCGTTAGCCTAGTTTACAATTGTTTGCCAGTCGTTTCTTTGTAAAGAAAAATCCTCTTCTTCTTCAAAAAAGAATAGTATTTTAGAGGCAGTAATCCTCCTGTATTCTTCTCAAAATCATCTTGCCAACGCCTATTTAATCGTTCCCCTTGACCTTTTCCTACTCTTTTTACGTTCTAGTTCCACCCATCAAGCTCAACAACTGGATCCGCACGTGCGCGCCTGATCTTTGCATTCGTTTCTGTAATCTGTTATGTCTTCCGAAACTCCCTGGCTTCCATCTCCACACCGATGCCGTTGTGTTTGTCTTATTGTCAAGTCTAATTTAACCTGCAAGTGATTTCTTAATGTCCTCATATTTTTTGCTATTTGCTTATTGCCTTTCTCACTACAGGTCCACATTTCTCTTCGGTACGTAATCACTGGCTTGACAAGGAGATTATATATACACCGATGAGCAATTCTATTGTGACCACCCCCAGCGTAGAGAAATGAGCGCCACTGGAGACCGAACGGTGGCGCAGATGAAGTTCACAGAGAAGTATATATACAACCCGAGGACCGGCTTTCGGTTAGCAGAGTGTTCGGAGTCAGAATGCGAAAAGCTGCCGATTTATCAGGTTTTGATAAAGGACGAATTGTGATGGCTCGACGCCTAGCAACTACGATCTCGGAAACGGCAGTGCTTGCAGGTTGCTCACGTGCCTCTGTAGTGAGTACGTATCAAAAGTGGTGCAGAGATGTCCAAACGACGAACCGTCGTTCAGCTGTGTGTCGTCCGCAGGTCATTGATGCCAGAGGGGAGCGGAGACTGTAGCTCATTGTTCACAGAGACCGCACGGCCACAGTGCGATAAATCGCCCGCAGCTACAACAGTGGTGATCAGAGCAGTGGGTCACAGCACACAGTTCATCGCAACCTTCGGCGCATGGGCCTGCGTAGCCGAAGACGCATCCGAGTCATCATGCTCACAGCACGTCATCGCCAACAGCACATGAAAGATGCCCAGGATCATCGAGATTGGACAGTGGATGATTGGACGAAAGGGGCCTAATCTGATGAATCAAGATTCGTGGTACATCACGTAGACGGCCGAGCTCGGATACGCGATTGCCAACGGAAGCCATAGCACGTGGATGCACTGTTGCGCAAAAGCAGACCGGCTGCGGAGTTTTCTTGGGACATCTTAGGTCCCAATAGCACAATCCATGACAGCTCTCAGGTATCTGAACATAGGTTTGGACCAAGTTCACCCATTCATGGCAACTGTGTTCCCTGCTGGCTATGGCTATTACCAGCAATGTAATGTGCCATGCCACACTGCGAGAATCGTGAAGGTGTGGTTCGAGGAACATGCTGGTGACTTCTTGTTAATGTTCTAGCCTCCAAATTCACCTGACATGAACCCAATCGAACATTTGTAGTTCGACTTGGAAAGACGGGTTCGCGCTAAGTCAACACCACCCCGAAATGTACAGGGACTGCAGGACCTTCTGTTGACATTTATAATGAATAAAGTTTTACGCCTGGAACTTTTAGTGCAGGGAAGTTTACGTTAAGTCACGTTAGGGTTATTGGAAGGTTACTTGACGTTGCTAAAGTGTACCTAATCTTCAAAACCCTAGAGTTTATTTAGGTAAGACTCGCACGTGCAATAAATTCATTGAATATGGAACTTCTTTTTACTCAGCGTTCCTCATTATCTTGACTATCAGTACTATAACTTCGGTTTTAGTACATTAGTACCTTGGAGGCTCCTTATAAGAGCGGTAAACACAATATACCCTGGACTTAATGGAGACACTTAATGAAAGAGACTTAACGGCCAGACAGAGGTCTGACAATAATATGAACTGAGAAAAACGTACTCCCTTTAAACCTTTTATTGGAGAACTCCTGGTATTATCAAACACACTCTCAACAAATCATACTACTACTGAATATCCGAACTTTCGTAGAATCGCATAACAATAATTAAGAAGAACCTAGCACATAAAACGAAGCTTACTTGGTATAGTTGAGCGCGCCTATATATACTGCATACCACCACGTCATAACTTACACTCGTTGCCGCCGCCTCGGTGGCGCAGTGGTCTAAGGCGTTGGCCTCTGATCATTTGTCCGTAAGGGGTCCGGGTTCGAATCCCGGTCAGGCATGGATGTTGTGTTTGTCTTACGGCACTGGCTCTCTCCCTTCCCTGGAACCAGTGACCCTAAATTAGGGACGGGCGACTGCTTATAGCCCATTGAGTTGCTCACGGCGGTCGTTAAACCTCCAATCAAAAAAACAAAAAAAAAAAAAAAAAAACCACTCATTGCCACATATCATTCAGCGGGAGAAATAACATCTCGTTAAGGGAGAAGATAATTTGCATAGGAAAATAAAATAACAAGCGATAGTAAAATCAAAAGGAAACTGAATCTAGAGTATACGTTACACATTATGGTACCAGATACCCCATGATACCTACCACCACCTTATCGAATATGATGCCTCGCCGAGTGGACGCTGATTTTCTGGCTAAAGGGGGTCCTACAGCTTATTAGGTAGGTGGTAATTATTTAATGACTCGTTGGTGTAAGTTCAGATACAATGCCCTTCGCATGATCGTACCGAAATTTCTATAAATAGCTCCCCGTTTTTGCAAGATCTTTAAGTCTTCAAATTTTCTTTGACTATCAAATTTCAACAAGTTGCCAAAGTATTTGAATTTTCTTTGAGATACCTCATCAATTATTATTTTGTCTCTAGTCTTTTCTTCCCCCGTGAAGGACATTGTTTCGTAATCTTGGTTTTCGTTTGAGCATCAAGAAATATTATTTCCTGTTATCATTGTATCCAGGTATAAGCCTTATTCGGTATTTATTACTTATCTTAGGGAGAGACTGAAAGTGTCCATTGTGATAAGTAATTCTTATGGTGAGTTTTGTTATTTGTTTATTTTGATCCTTTTAAACAATTTATTAATAATTGATTCTTGCTAATTAATTATATTTTCTGAAGTAATAAGGATTAATTTTTTTGTTCTGTAAATTTCTCAACTCTATCAAATTTGTTTAATTTCTTCAGCAGCGGTTGCCGTTAAATAGCTTACATGTTATGAGTAATAATCTTTGTTAATATAATCTGCATTGTTCCACTCCATCTTGGAGCTTTTCATGGTTTCTTAAATCGTAGAAGCGTTGTTCTCGAAAGATGCCTCAATGGCGTTTGTTCCCAATGGCCAGCATAATTCGAACAATGATGGTCTGGGGTGTAAGTTAATTTGAATTTCGTCGAACAGTAATGGTACAATAGTACTAGATTACATGCATAAGCATGTTAGGTTTGGGATTGATCTAATCCCGTTACTGGCGTAACCAAGATTATCTACGATGCGGTCGTCTCGCTTAAGCACAGACATGTCCACACCTCGTTCTATGTAGTTTTGCAAAGGACGTAATTAAGGGGGTATAATAGGAAAATGCAAGTGCAAAGATTCGGCTGTTTGAAAATACAACACACATAAAAATGGGAAAGGGAGTGAGACAAGGTGACACCATATATCCGAAGCTCTTTAATGCCACATTGAAGAGGGTGTCTTTCAGTCGCTGAGCTGGGAAAACAAGGGGATAAAGATTAATGGAGATTATCTAACCCACCTTCGTTTTGCTGATGACGTAGTCATTTTTGCAATTACTCCATCAGAGCTGCAGAGTATGATCTAGGAACTTGCTGACAAGAGTAAAGAAGTGGGATTTAAAATGAACTTTCAGAAGACAAAAGGGATGTACAATGCTTTTACAAGAAATGAAGATTTATCGATTGATGGAGAAAAGCTGGAGATAACAGACACGTACGTTTATCTTGGACAGCAGATATCAAGTGAGGGTCACATTGAGGAAGAAATTAATCGGCGTACAAAACTTGCCTGGAGAGCTTTTGGAAGAAACAGCATAATTTTCAAGAGCAATATGCCATTATGTCTTAAAAGAAAAGTGTTTGATTAATGCATCCTTCCAGTGCTTACGTATGGTGCAGAGACGTGGACCTTAGCTAAAAGAGACATACAAAGGCTGCAGCCAACTCAAAGCAGCATGGAGAGGTGCATGCTTGGTGTAACCAGGAGAGATAATAAGAGGAACTCGTGGATCCGAAAAATGACAAGAGTGGAAGACATCATGATCAGAGTTAAATCCCTGAAATGGCAATGGGCTGGACATACTGCCAGAAGGACAGACCATCGATGGACAGCCGAAATTTTAGATTGGATTCCGAGGGACAGGAAAAGACCCAGAAGAAGACCACATGGGAGATGGGTAGATGAAATTCGAAAGTATGCGGGAGTGACATGGAGGAGACTGGCACAAGACAGACCGTTGTGGAGAAAACTTGGGGAGACCTTCGTCCAGCAGTGGATTGATAATGGTTGACAATGATGATGATGATGAATAGGAACATACATTGTTATTATTGACTAATTTTTAAAGCCAAACGTAAAATAATCTGAAAAAAACGAAAATACACTCAATGGGCAAAATATTAGAGATACATACCTAATTGCGTGTTGGTCTTCTTCTAGCTGGGAATAACAGCCTGTACACGCCGAGGCATCGACTCCACCAGATGCCGGATGGTTTCCGGAGATAATGCCAGCCATGCCTGATGCAGAATTGTCCACAACTCCTCCAGAGACGTCGGTTCAGGATCCATGGATCACGGCATCCCAGCGAGCTTCCACAGGGTTTAAATCTTGTGATCTTGGAAGCCACAGGATAGTTCCAAACTCAGATAAGTGTCTTTCGAGCCAAAGCTGGGTGGTTGCGGCCCGGTGGGGTGGTGCACTTTTGCTGCTGGAACACGCCATCGGCTGTAGGATGTACGAAGGCCGTGAAAGCTTGTAGGCTATCATTCAGCGCATGCGACTATATAGCAGCGACCTCTCCAGACACACTAAGAGACCTAATGTGTCCATGAGAAGGCTCCGAGCCACAACCGCCTTGAACAGAACCGACCTCTCACGACGGGGCCATGGCCACATTCTGTCGACGCCACACCCGCATCCTCCCGTCAGCTCCGTTCGGTCAGAAAAGGGGATTATTTTGACCACACGACGCGGCGCCTCTCTGAAGTGTTCCAGTTTTAATGTTCCCGGCACTAGGACAGACGTAATGTCTGATGACGAGTAGGCAAAGTGGCTCACGAGTAGGGCATTCTGTAGCCCAATGTCCACGGTACCGTTCGTTGGCTGACACTAAGACATTTAAAATGAATATGATTTGTTCAGCCTTTCCCAAGCACCTGGTATGTACGAACTTGGATAGTCTACGTCCACCCCAGGATTCAATGGCGTGCTGTTGGCCACCACCGCTTGCTCTCTGGGCGCTGGTACGTCCGTCGATGTTATACTCGCGGTACACGCTTGATACCGTTGCTCTCGGGAACCCTAGGGTTCTTACCATTTGCACATCTGTCTTGGTTTTTACCACTTGGGCATCTCTCTTGCGCCGAAAATTCCATAGACTGTTGGGAAGCCTTGCTATCCGCCCATTTATTGCTTACATTAGATTTGGGTCTGTTCCGCTCTGCGCGAGGCTTGCCTATTTCAACTGCGCATCACCTCTATCTATAACGTTTTGTTTACTTTGTGAATTCTGGATTTCCTTTAAACGCAACGAGGAAAAATTAATTTAGGTTTGCTTAAATTGCAGCGCGTTACGATTACTACACATACAGCGCACTCTACAGTTTCAATTACACTCTTGGCCACCCAAAATGCAACACAAAGAAGGACACAATATAGCAACGCCAGATTTACTGGACACATAATAACAGATACAAAGATGAAACAATTGACCTTACAGGCCCATGCGACTTGCGGAACACGCAGATATCAATAGTTCGTTTGGCCCTCATGGCTGGCAATAACGGCCGCTACACGCCGCGACATCGAACGAAAGAGTCTTTGGATGTGGGCTTGGGGTATGCCGGTCCAGGCTGCTTCCAGACGTTGCCACAGTTCATCAGGCGTATGGTGCTTGCTGGGCCACTCGGTTGCCGATCAGCAACCAGACGTGTTCGATGGGCGACATATCAAGAGAACAGGTGGGCCACGGCAGCAGTGACACCTGGTGGGCCGTGAAGAATTGTTGCACGATGCGTGCCACGTGTGGGCGCGCATTGTACTGTCAAACGTGGCCGCTGGCAGGCCCTGCAGGTAAAGGAGGACTACAGGCTCCAAAAGGTCGGAGATGTAGCGGTGGCTGCTGAGTGTACCGGCGATGCATACCAGAGGGGTGCGGGTGTCATATCCAATTGCGCCCCAAACCATAACGTCAGGCGACGGACCGGTATGGCGATGCATAATGCAGGCGTCATACAGTCCCACGCCGCGGTGCCGCCACATGCGGATCCGACCATCGTGGTGTTGCAGGCAGAAGCGGGATTCGTCGGAGAAGACAATGTCGTGCCATTCCGTAGTCAAGGTGCGGCGTTCAACAGCCCACTGCCGCCGCACTTGTCGGTGGTGTTACGTCAATGGTAATCGGTGCAATGGGCGCCGTGCGACAAGTCCCCGCTCCTGCAGACGACGTAGAAGGGTACGTGCTGACACAGGTTGTTGTGCAACGCACCCTAATTCCTGCGCTAACGTTCGAGATGTGGCGGTGCGAGCCGTCAATGCCCGCCGCACAACATGCCGGTCCTCTCGTTTGGTGGAGTGCCGCGGCTGCGGCAATCGCTAACGACAGTCCGTCCGTCCCTCCTGAATCCACCTAATCCATACTCGCCTCACTGTGGCTGGATGTCGTCCCACACGGGCGCCGATGTCTCGGTGCGATAAACCGCTCTCGTGATAAGCCACTATTCGTCCTCTGTCGAACTCCGAAACGTTCTGGAATGATTGCCGTATTCTGCGACGAGGCATCAGGAATCTTCCCACGCACAGGTCCGGCAGCACAGCACATTCCACTACTTACACCCCGCTTTCTGTGCGCCCTTCTTATAGTGCTCCTCGGTGGCGCGCCGCCCGCACATGATTTGTATATGCCCTGCAATGCTAATCGTTTGCATGTCCTCTTGCGGGCGACGCATGCTGCGAATTTCAGGTCAATCGGATGTTTCCTTCTTGGTGTTGCATTTTGCGTAGCAAGCAGTGTAGATTCATCTGTTGTATCTTTAATGTTTAAGTGCTACGTTTGCGTAAATACTCAGTTGCTTAAATGTGAATTCATCTCTGCAATAGTTTACATTGAACTTTGTGAATACAAATATACACTGCTGGACAATTGCTAAGGACAGATCATAAACGGCTATATAGCGCATAAAAAGTAAGTGTGGTTGGATGCCAAGTGAAATAAAATAATGTCAGAATGCCAGGACATTACAAGAAAGACAATTTATTGTACTCTGAAATCCAGAAGGCTTTGGAATATGTTCAAGGGACAAACAGGCCATTTTGTGCAGAATTCAGAAACGTGAAAAAAATGCAATTACCGTCCGCAGGCGTTCCGGCGTAAGATGTCAATACGGGATATGGCCACCATGGAGGGCGATGCAAGATTCCACACGTCGTGTCATGCTTTGCACAACATTATCAAGCAGCTGTTGGGGTAATTTATCCCATTCCTCTGTCAGTGCACAGATGAGGGTGTCCTTGTTTATTGGAGGTCGTTGGCGACCAGAAAGACTCTTCCCCAAAGCATCCCACACATTTTCAATGGGATTCAGATCTGGAGACCGTGTTGGCCATACGAGGCGTTGAATATCCTCGCTCTCAAGACACTCCTGGACAGCGACTGTTCAATAACATGTTGCGTTGTCGTCCATGAAAATGATTCTATCACCGACAGCACCACGGAACATGCGAACATGAAGTAGCAGAACATCATTAATGTATCGTTGGCCAGTCATAGTCCCAGTTGGAAGCACATAGAGGGACGTACGGCCATTGATCATGATGCCAGCCCATACTATGACACTACATGTCGGATATCGGTCCCTTTCCTGTATGTTTGCTGGACAATATGCAGTACCACTATCACGCCAGATCAGTTGTCGTCGACAATCAGACGATAGACTGTATCTACTCTCATCTGAGAAGAGGACAGCAGACCAGTCGTTATCAGTCCAATTGCGATGTTGATGGCACCATTGCAAACGGGCGGTACGGTGACGTCTGGACAATGGGATGCACACAACAGGACGGCGGGCGTATAGTCCTCCTTCATGCAAACGTCTGGCGACAGTTTTTCGGGAGATCCGCTTGACAGTAGCAGCCATAAACTGATTTGCTACCTCACTAGCTGTGCTGCGCCGGTGTCTTTTTGTTGATAGCACTATGTACCGATCTTCTGCAGGTGTCGTACTGCGAACACGACTCCCCCGTGACGTTTGCTACACTCTCCATTTGTTTGAAATGATTTCCAAAGCCTTGAAACAACACTGTGGCTGACGTCGAACTCCCTGGCAACATCTGTTATTTTTCGCCCTTTTTTAATCTTGCCAATAATACGGCCACGCGTAAAATCATCTAGGTGATGTCGGGAAGACATACTGAAAATTGCAAGTTCGTCAATTTATTCTTTTCCTTTCAACTTTGCGTTTGAACAACAACGGTCAATACGCGTCAAATTATTTATATCTCTTATCAGCGCTATGACGTCACGAACAAGTTCGGCAATCCAAAATTTGCATACGCACAACACGTCTTAATGTATCCCGCACTTATGCTAATTTCCACATTTTCCTGCCTTCTATTTTATGGTTGCTATCGTTGCTGTTGTCATCCGTCCTTAGTAATTGTCCGGCAGTGTAGTATAGAAATCAATGAACGGTCAAATACATGGTCGATTCACGTTATTGTGACCACCAGCTAATATCCAGAGTAACCCCTCGTGTGCAGCCCGGACAGCAGCTAGACGGGCTGGAGTGACTAAATAAGGTGCTGGAAGGTGTTCATAGGTATGTGAAGCCATGCTAAATGAAGTGCATCTGAACAGCTGCTGTATGGTGCGTGGTGGAGGATCCATAGAGCGAACAACACGATCGAAGTGGCCCCACAGATGCTCGATTGGATTTAAGTCTAAGGAATAAGGGGGCTAGGGAAGTACTTTGAAGTCTTCATCGTGCGCGTTCAACCATTCTCGGACATTTCTAGTCGTGTGACACGTCGTATAGTCGTGCTGGGAAATCTCATCCACCCCAGGGAAGACAATCAGTACGTGAGGGTGTACGTGGTCTGCAAGAATGGATTCATAACAAATTTCGTCCATAGTACTTTCCACAGGTAGGAGTTGATCCAGGGAATGCCACGAAAACATTCCCAAGACCATAACGCTGCCCCCACTAGCTTGTGTTTTTCCAGCTATGGTTCAAGAGGGTTTGTTATCCGATGTTTCTTACCATATACGCCAACGTCCATCCGTTTGATGAAGCAGAAAGCGTGACTCATCGGAGAAGACAATCCTTTGCCAATCAGCGGAGGTCCAATTCCCGTACTGCCGTGCAAATGTAAGCCTCTTCTGCCGATGCACCTTTGTTAGAATAAGTGCAGTGACGATCCGTCTGCATCGGAGCACTATACGCAGCATGGTTTGCTGAATTGTCGTTTTAGACACACTTTCGGTAGCACCCCTGGTTCATTTGGCCAGTGAGTTGCTCCACTGTAGCGTATCGATCCGCCCTCACGCTCTTTCGAAGCCGACGTTCACCTTTCACATCGATGGTACGTGGTTCTCCGCAGTTTCCACGTCGCTTATTCGCAATGGTGCCATTTCTCCAATCACGATTCACACAGCAGCATGCGAACAGTACACAAACTGCGCTGTTTCAGAAAAACTGCCACCCTTGGACCGAAAGCCGATAGTAATCCCTTTTTGCAAATCTGATAAATCGCTCCTTTTATCCATGACAGCAACGAGTGATATGTTTTCAGAATGCATACAGCACACCTTATATACCCTCCAAGCCAGCTCACGACACGTGCCTTCTTTCATGTGACTCGACTGTGTAAAAAAGCGAAATCATCTACTTGTCCACTATTTTACTGGCTTGCACTTTAGAACAGGAAGACAAGTCTAGTTATAATGTGAAGTCACTCCATTCAATTCATGTAGCAGTCACAATATACTCTCTATACATATGATTCGCGATAACGAGTAACATACGGCAGTACATCTGCGTGATCCTACCATGAGAGGCTAACAATTCTCGGCCTGTCATTGAGTCTCAGTCTCAAGCACGAAGATATCTGGGCTCCCAAAGATAAGCACATCGGAAACACAATTTTTCACCTCTGTCAGAACTTACCTAATAACAGATGACAGCGCCGCTTGCTTTCATAACAGCATGAATCCGGTGTGATAGACTTCACATGTTTGTGGATGTATTGAACATCGATTTGTAGTCACTCGTGCGTCAATTGGTCCCGACGTTCTGCAAGAATATGTGGTGTCTTTTCCGGCGTTTCACCTTCTGTTCCACATGATCCCACAGATTTTCAATAGGATTTAAGTCTGGGGATATGGCGGGCCAGTCGAGAAGAGACAGGGTTGTTGATTGTTCTTCGTGTCACTCAGACACAGGTTTAACCCTGTGCACACGGCAATTGTCGTCTTGGAAGACAGGAGTGGCAATTGGATGCTGCTATTGGAGATGTAGGGCAAGTGGCAACACTTCTTCATTCAGAATGCGGAGCTACGTATGTTGGTTCAAATACATCGTCACTGCAACGAGAGGGCCCATTTCGTGGTACGAGGGACAACCCCAAAACATCACAGAAACCTCTCCAGCTTGAACAACACCTTCGACACAATCAGGATTAAAGGCTTTATTGGACCTGCGATGTACTCGCCGGCTCCCATCATTGGAGTACAAACAAAAACCTGACTCATGAGACGAAATTACTCGTTTCCAATCCTACACAGCAAAGTTTTGGTGCCTCTGAGCCCATCGACAACGTGCAACTTTGTGACCTGCTGTTAAAAGAGGCTTCTTCCCTTGTACACTGCTCCAGATGTCCATCACATGGTGTTCTGGTTGCAATGTATTTTCGGCAGTTGGTTGGAGTGGACTTTCATTGACTGTTTGGAGCAATTGTTGCCTGGTATGAAACCGATTTGCAGTTACTACGCGTGAAACATGGCGGCGGTCCCCTGTTGGTGGGAATCGGTTTCCGGCCATAGTCACGTCGCCGATTTTCAGTTGACTGCAAACTACACCACTGTTTGCAGACCCACTGGAGAGTTAACTTCGACGCACCAACAAATTGGGCGACTTCATTCATTTTCTGTCCGTGGGCACCGCCACGGACTCTTTTTTTGCCACTCAGTCACGTCTGCATTACGACCCATATTTCAGACTAAATTCAACACAAACGTTGCTCTTCACCACTGCACGAGACAGAAATGGTCCAGTAGATCACGTCAGTGCTATTTATCTCCCAACAATGCTATCACGGCGCTCACTGTGCAACTGGTGACTTCCTACTGTTATTTTTGTTAGCAGTGACTAATTTTTTGTCCGGTGTGCTTACGTCGTCCTACTCCGTGACACTACTACTTTCATACGTGTTTATTTCTATGGCATTTAAGGTGGCTCCACTTGAAAAATGTGCCGTATGTTTCAATTGGAAAAGCAGTCTACATTTTGTTCCCAATTAATGTGTTCCCAAGGATGAAAATTTGCGCATCGATAAAAATAACATTAAATTATACCAAGCTTTATTAATATTTGCTAAAACGTAATCAAAATTACGTTAAAAAATCAATAATATTTCCTTGGTAATGTTGAGACCCGCTAATACATGGCGCTACCTTTACGTTAATGACGTCAATGTACAAACAAATGTTTGATGACTTATAAACGAATTAGAAATATGTGCTGCTTATTTCTTTTAAAATAAAGTTATTAATTGTCGGAAAGGAATTAAAATTTTGACTCTAGAATGTTTTGAATGATTTGAGCTACTTAGATTGAACGTTCTGACAATAATTTGCAAAAGATTTTTGATAAAACGTCTTTAGTCAATAAAGCTGAAAGAGGTAAAATGAAACTTTTACATCAGGATTGTTGTTACTTTTCACGAAAGATACATTGAATAAACCTTTTAAAACACGCTAACTTCAACTGTTCCTAAAGAGTTTCGGGTGAATGACATGACACAAAGATTGAAATTGTGACGTACTATACTAAGGTGAGGAACATGACAAAACGGCAAGCAGCAGTAAAAAGCCCTAGCCGCCGTAGCTTAATTGAGAAAGCATTCGGCTCTGGATCAGAAGGTTGTGAGTTCGAGTTCCGCCTCCAGCAAATTGGAGTTTGGTATTGGCACCCGAACATAAAAATGGGTCTATTGGTCGTCAGGTTCTTCGAACAATGTGTGGTATTCCTTCCACACATCGTCTGAAATTAATGAGAATTCCTCCTTCGTCTCAAAAACGTGTGATGCTTCTTGCACTCATCGTCTGAAATTAATGAGAATTCCTCCTTCGCTTGAAAAATGTGTTATGCTGCTTCCACTCATCGTCTGGAATTAATGAGAATTCCTCCTTCGCTTCAAAAATGTGTGATGTTTCTTCCGCTCATCGTCTGGAATTAATGAGAATTCCTCCTTCGCTTCAAAAATGTGTGATGCTTCTTCTACTCATCGTCTGGAATTAATGAGAATTCCTCCATTGCTTAAAAAATGTGTGATGCTTCTTCCACTCATCGTACGGAATTAATGAGAATTCCTCTTTCTCTTCAAAAATGTGTGATGCTTCTTCCGCTCATCGTCTGGAATTAATGAGAATTCCTCCTTCGCTTCAAAAATGTGTGATGCTTCTTCCACTCATCGTCTGGAATTAATGAGAATTCCTCCATCGCTTCAAAACTGTGTGATGATTCTTCCACTCATCGTCTGGAATTAATGAGAATTTCTCCTTCGCTTCAAAAATGTGTGATGTTTCTTCCGCTCATCATCTGGAATTAATGACAATTCCTCCATCGCTTCTAAAATGTATGATGCTTCTTCCACTCATCGTCTGGAATTAATGAGAATTCTTTTTCGCTTCAAAACTGTGTGATGCTTCTTCAACTCATCGTCTGGAATTAATAAGAATTACACCTTCGCGCTTTAAAAATGTGTGATACTTCTTCCTCACATCGTCTGGAATTAGTAAGAATTTTTCCTTCGCTTCAAAAATGTGTGATGCTTCTTCCACTCTCGACGGAAAGTAGCAGTGATAAGCCCTTGTTGGTGTAGCTTAATTGGGAAAGCATTTGGCTCCGGAAGCAAAAGTATGTGGGTAAGAATTCTCCATCTGTAAATTTGGGTTTTTACAAAATATAACTGAAGATAGTGATCGCGCCCGCATAGTTTTAAAAAAAATGTGTGGCGCAAAGGAATTTCTGTCCCAAAGAAATTCTATGAAATACGCTTATTTATCTTCGGAAGTTCTTTGATATTGCAGTCTTTCTGGTATATTTATGAATTGCAATTTCTTTCTTAGGAATTATTTCGTTTTCTACGAACGAGTTGCTTATTATAGCATAAATGTGGTGAGTGAATAACAGAATAATCAATAAAATTGACTATAATAGGTTCGAAATTCAGGGAAACTGAAAACAAAAAAGCATGGAATAGTACCGTTCAAGCTCTTCTGAAATGGATCGTCAGCAGTAATCCAAAAAGAAAATGATTTCAGTAATAGAGCTGTTTCACATAGGAATTGTACGGTCCGAAAATCACGTAATAATCATAAAAAAAATCAGCAAATACGTGCAAAAGGATACTACTTGTATTTCAACCGGTCTCTATTCAGTGTATACGTGATGACATAAATATTGCAGGGAAGTCGTAAATACGTCTCTGACGTTGATCCAGTTCGCGATTCAGAATGACACAATTTAATTCAAAGAGAAGTGCCAGTGCATTGGACTGAAGTGAAAATACCTGTTTTTGATTTTTTTTCTTTCCGTTTCTTACTGCAGGAAAAGCGTGCTGTGATATCCGTCGGGGCAGCTGTTCTTAAAAATAAGAGAAAAAAATCACATCATAAGAGTACCGATCGATTAAAATGTCAGATCGCAAGGTATTTCTTTCATGACACTAACCGAATATGATGGGTGGGGGAAAATGCCCATTTATACGTTATTTCTCAAAATCGTTGCCGAAAATGAGCTAAGCATTTGCAGAGTGATGAGTTTGTTTATCTTCTCTGCTTCAAATTCCTGTCTCTTGCTGAAATTAATAAGGATATTTGATTGAAATATTCACTTCTTTACGCGTGGTGAAGCGACATCCTTTCATGTGATATTTCAACAGCGGAAAGAAACGAAGATCGATAGGAGCAAGATGTAATTTCTTCAATTAATTTTTATTGATTTCCCTTGAGGGATTTCTGACGTGTTTGTTTAATTTCACTTTCCTTTTGAGTTTGTACTTTCTTAGTAAATCTTGCTACTTCCTACGATTTTCCTTTTGAACGACACATTACGTCCCCGACTTTCTTTTCCTGTATGCTTTTTCTTATGATTGAAGGTTTAACGACCACCGTGAGCAACTCAATGGGCTATGAGCAGTCGCCCGTCCATAATTCCCTAATTTAGGGCCACTGGTTCCAGGGAAGGGAGAGAGCCAGTGCCGTAAGACAAACACAACATCTATACCTCACCGGGATTCGAATCCGTACCCATCTAAAACGAATGGTCAGAAACAAGCGCTTAGACCACTGCTGCATCGGGGCACGGCTGTATGCTGGCAACACTGACAGTGAGTAAATGTAAACGAAACGGTGAGTGAGAAACTGTGTAGACATTGTTGCGAGAGCGTAGAGATTGTACAGAGTGTTGATATTATCGTCAGATGACTTATTACACTGCCGTGCAAACATTAAGGACAAGACGGTTTTTCGAATGTAACGTTGTGCAGAAGTGCTCCACATCGACTCAAATCATACCATGAGATCCCCAAAATGTAAGAATATGGGACAAGTGAGCAAAACCGTCCAAACGAGGAATCCAAACGATACAAAGGCACTTTATTTAAAAGGTAGCTTCGAGCACAACGGGACAGAAGACAGAAACGTCCATGTGACAAGCGGCTGCCAAGAAAAATCCAGTCTTTAGTAGGGGATATGTTCACCCCTGACTGCGTTGCAGGATTTACAACGTCTATCCATGCTGAGGACGAAGTTGTCAAGGAGCTGTTGAGGCATCTCGGCCCATTCCTTTAGTAGTGCCAACTGCAGCTGCGGAATCTTTGCTGGAGGCTAGTGACGTGCTGCCAAGCGTCTCCCGAGAAGGTTCCACATGTGTTCGATTGGATTTAGGTCCTGGAACCTTGCGGACCAATACATGAGTTGCATATCTTCAATCTCCAACAGCTCTGCGACAGCCACTGTACGATGAGGTGTAGTTTTGTCGTCCATGAAGAGGAACTCAGTACCCAGAGCACCTCTAAACAGACCCACGTCAGGCAGGAGAACCTTGGTGCAAAAGCGGACACTAGTGACTAAACCTCCTTGGAAGATGTGGAGGTCAGTACGGCTACCAGGCATGATACCGCGCCAAACGAGAACTCCACCACCTCCAAACCGGTCCCTTTCGATGATGTTGGAGGTGTGATTGCGTGTTCCCTGATCTCTCCAGATGTGCATACGTCCAGAATCGTTCGTCAGACTAAATCGGCTCTCATCCGTAAAGAGAACTCGATCCCATTGCTGATGTGTCCAGTTCTTGTGTTCCTGGCACCACAGAAACCGCCGTCTCCGATGAGCAGGCGTTAATGGCACACACCGTACTGGTCGTCGTGCAAATAGACCACCTTTTTGCAGTCTCCTGGCCACGGTAAAACGCGTTAACGGACGTCCAGTTGTCTGTTGCAACTGGATTTCCCGCTGTCTGCAGTCTGTCAGACAGCGGGAAATCCAGTTGTCTGTATTTTCCGGAAATCCAGTTGGAAATCCAGTTGTCTGTTGCATTTCCCGCTGTCTGCAGTCTGTCCCTTCGCGCCTGTAGGATAATATACCTGTCGTCCGCCGCCATGGTCGTGGAAGACCACTGCTAAACTCTCGGACAATTGTTCCTGTCGTTTGGAATGCTCTCCAAGCTCGTGAAACGATGCTGTGAGCGATCCCGAACTCCTCGGACACACTAGTCACACTTCGACTTTCTTCCAACTTCCCAATGACGCGACCTGGGGTAAAGTCATCCAGATGTCGTCTACTGGATTGCCTTTTGGCAATATCACACGGTGGCAGCAACTCGACGTCGTTGAAACCGATGTACACCGTGCAATAGCTTTCACCGAATTGCTGAGCGTACACCGCCCGTGCGCTTTATACCCTTCCGACACTCCCCTCCCCCCTACGTCATGCTGATATATGCGCATGCCCTACCGTACCAGACCCTAGTTAATCTCCTGAGTGGTCTTTCGGTCCGTTATTCCTGCTCGTTCCTCTGTTATGCTAATTTCTCCTCTTCGTCCTTAATTTTTGCACACCAGTGTACTTGCATTCCAAAAAGTGTAATTGCCGTTGCATACAACTGAATAAAGACCCTGGCGCTCAAAATTAAAGTCACAAGAGGATATTGGAACTGAGAAGGAAAACTGAAGTGATTAAGCACGTAAATTTAGATAAGGAAGCAGAGTCACCCTTACGAGTGTGCGACAGGTGAGGTAGCGCAGGGTCTAGCGCTCACACCGTAAGAAAAAAGTTGCAAAAGAGATGTGCGGAATTTTAGGCATTGAAGAAATTTCAAACTTAGGCTTTAGAATCTATGACGAACCAATCTGAGCAAATAAAATACTACTGTGAAACTTTTGGGTTTGTGAACAACCTCGAAGAACTAAAAAATGTGAAGGAAGATGAACTTCTTAGCAAGTGTGTCCAACTAGCAAAATCCGTTACTGTTGTTGATGCTGAAGATATAAATGGAGAAGAACATTTCATAGAGATTAAAGTGCTACGTGAGTTGCTTCCATCTGATGTCAAAAGTGCAGCCGGTGCTTTAAGATACAAGAATAAAATTCAGAATCCTTTCCCTAATGCTTTCATTGCCTTGGGATATTACGTTCTGTCGCAGTAGCGGTGGCAAGCTTTTCAAGCTTGAAGCTGCTTAAATCTTATTTGAGATTTGTCATGTCTCAAGAAAGATTGATGTGTTTGGCAAATTTGTTAATTGAACAGAATAAAACAAGCAACATACATTTTGATGATGTAATAGCTGACTTTGCTGGGATGAAAGCAAGAAAAGTCCAGTTCTTATAATGCAAGTACTGTCCCATAGTACGTAGAGACGGAGCTGCTGTGAGGGCAGGACGTGTGGAGGTCTGCACGAGACTTGATTTGGAAAGCTCGGCCCGGCTAAAGCCCGCACGTCCAAGGCCCGGCCCGTATATTTCTCCTGTTTCCAAGGGCCGGGCCAGCCCGTAAAATTTCAACAATTACCAAAACACGAATTTGACACCTGGTGCACTCGGTCATTCGACTTCTGAAGAGTTTTCGTTTTCTTTATTGCTACACGTATTCTGTTACAATAAATGTTAATTCAGAATATTTCTGAGACTCTGTATAAGAGACGTGACGTCCGATGGAGACTCCGTATAAGAGACGTGACGATTGCATGAAAGGGATAATTTCGATGCCTTTCAAATTTTCTGGGTTTCCGAATTATCATCATTCCCTTCCGCCGGACCCGGAAATATCCTTGGGGATAAGAAGGGGAGGGGGTTAATTCGAAAAGTACGAAATATCCAGAATTATGAGTTCGATCGTTCTACTGAGAGAAGATTTTATGGCTTTATAAACGGCACCTATCTCTACTGGCATATCATATTGCTGGAACACAATAAGTCTCTCGTGTGTGTCTGTGTGAGGGGGGAGGGGGCACATTTGTGCCGCTTAAGATGCGATGTTCCAGATTTTTTGCTATCGTAACTCAAAAAGTTTTTGCATTTAGTGCACTGCACATAGTTTCCCGGCCGACTAGTTTCAAATAGGGGCAGTAATTTAAAATATTTCCAAATATCGCTTTTCTCCTTTACAATGTCTACAAGCACATATCCTCCGGAAGCGATTTTTTCACTGAAATCTTTCGCTTTCCTAAACTCCATAATAAGTATGGAAGAGTATTTATCAGCAATATAACGAAGTAAATTTCTCCGTCATTTTCGGTCTACGCCGGGATTCGAACCCGAGGACGCTTATTCCGGAACAAGCAGCTCTACCAACTGAGCTACGCAGACATGTATTCTGATTCCTATCTGCCTTTATGTCATGTGCGTCCTGCTGGCAGGTACGTCACATCTCCCCCCCCGAAAGAGGGCCGGGGGCATGGCCCACGGATCAGCCGTGACCATGAATCGCTGCAGGCAGACAACCACTGTAGAACGTGCACTTGAGAACTCCCAGTCAATCTGGTGTGTGGAATGCAACGTCACACACATTTATTTTTCGAAGCACTGGAAAAGGGATTCTCTGATTTTTCCTATCTCGCGGTGCGGAAATAACATCACACCAATGCGAGATTTTGAACGGTCGGGTCATCCGGGTAGTTCGGGCGCCATTATAACGAAGTAAATTTCTCCGTCATTTTCGGTCTACGCCGGGATTCGAACCCGAGGACGCTTATTCCGGAACAAGCAGCTCTACCAACTGAGCTACGCAGACATGTATTCTGATTCCTATATGCCTTTATGTCATGTGCGTCCTGCTGGCAGGTACGTCACAGCAACAGTGAACTGAGCATAAGTTAAGGGAAACAACGGTCGACTGCCCAGCTAATCAGTGTCCCAGAATTTTTGAAAATGGCTGCCTGAGAGTAGAAATGAGAGAAATACGGCACAGATTTATACACAGAAGTAAGTTTCTCCCAGTCGATTTCTCCCGTGCTGTTTAAGACAACTTAAGAGTTGTTCACACATCTAGAGAACAAAGTGCCGCCGACCAGAACAATAAAAAAGATCGTCTGCGAGCGGGTGGCTCGGTTAAGAAATGCTGCAGTTAATAGCCTGCGCTGAAGCATGAGAGGAGGGACCACATTCACATTAAAAAGAAGGGAGTTGACCCACTACAATTGTTTTGTAGGAAGGGAGGATGTCATAAAACTTCTATTTTTTCCATCAGCGAAAATTATTCAATCTTATCCTGCTGCTGTATGTTGTGAGTTTCCCAAACGAGAAAGCCACCGCACAGCGATTTTTTTGCTCATAAAAGAAAAAAAAAAAGAAAAAAAAAACCTCTCCTGCTCGGCCCGTGTCTGTTTTACATTAAATATTGAAGGTCCGGCCCGACCCGTTTTCCCAACTTAGAAACGAGCGAAGGGCGGGCTCGGGCCTAACAGGCCAGCACTTGCCCTTGCAGACCTCTAAGGACGGGAGCTAGTGTGCTTGTTTTATCTACATCAGTTAAAAGGCATTTACAAAATATCAGTAGTGTTCAAAAAATTAAAAATGCTGTATTTGGTTATCGGTTAATTTTCAAACGTCTTGACGTTTCGTTAAACTATACAGATTACTGTAATAAACTACAGTATGTTTTAAGTCTAGTGTAGGGGGTAAGGTTAAAGCAAGGGACCCCACGCTTGGGTCGCACCCGGCCCCGCGGCTTCTAAGGGCGACTCTGTAAGGAAGTTATAAGAAAGTTGAAAGAAAGGAATCACGGCGGACTCTTTTCCAACTGGCGAACGAGTCAGCTGGATTCGAAGTTCTTTTGGATCTGTACCCTATATAGGACATGACATGGATGCTGTGTTTTTTTAAACTTGTTCTCTTCCTTCCTTGTAGCCATTGACTCTAAATTAGGGATGAGTGACTCTTCATTGCATTAGACGCTCAGAAAAAAATGTGTTCTCAGTACCAATGAATAAAAGCAGTTCTTAGCACGTCTTTTGTAAAAAAAGATCGTGCTTATGTTACCAGTTTGTCCTTCCGTCCGTCTGTACCCACGATATCTCTGTAACTATCAGTCCGATTTGAAAAATTCTTTTTGCGTTGGGAAGCTTTAAATATGCGAATGATGATCCTTTATTTCGTTTTTTTTTTTACGATGTAAAATTTCGCCGCTAGAGGGCGTAAATGCCGATGATATCGAATTTAAAAATACGTTTTATTCCACATATTTGCTTCTAAACATCCGATTGAAAACAATTCTTTTATCTTTCGATTCCATTTATGTAGAAGAGTATTTTAGATATAGTTACTTTTTTTAAATTACGCATGGATTTTCCGCAAAGGGGGCGTAAAAGTAAATTACATTTTTCCCGATATCTTTTCTTCTAAAACTCTGATTTGAAAAATTATTTCTTCAGCGAATACACCACCTGATGGAAAATCTTTTGCATATAATTTCAAATTTTTGTTAAAGAATACTTTAGCCACCAGGGTTCGTAAGTGTTGATTTTTGCTTCTGATGTACTTGCCATAAAATCTGAGCTTCTAACATATCGATTGAAAAAAATCTTTCGTGGACTCATGCCACTTATATCGATAAACCTTTTCGGAATATTTTCTTCTTAAAATATTCCACAGTTTCTCCGCCATGAGGCGTAGATGTATATCTTATTTTTGTCAATATCTCTATTTCTAGGAGTCCGATTTGAAAAAATTCCTTCTTTGTCGGATAGTGTTTTCAGTGTGACATGTTTTTCATATAATTTCAAAATTTTCAAGTAATTCATAGACTTTCCGCTAGGGGCATAGAGGAAAATTGCGTTTTCTCCTATATCTCAGTTTCTAAATCTCCGATTTGAAAAATTCTCTCTGCACCGGATACAGCTCCTGATGGGAAATCGTTTGCACATAACTTCTAATTTTGGTTAAAAAAAAATGGTTTTGCCACCAAGGGCGTAAATCTTAATTTCCGCTTCTGATGTATTTGCAGCAAAATATGAGCTTCTAAATTCTCTATTGAAAAAAACATCGTTTGTAGACCGACACTACTCATATCCACAAACCTTTTAGAAACATTTCTTCTTAAAATAATGCATGGTTTCTACGCCAGGGGGCGTTGATGTATACCTTATTTTTGTCAATATCTCTACTTCTAGGAGACCGATTTGAAAAATTTCTTCTTTGTCAGATAGTGTTTCCAGTGTGACATGTTTTTCATATAATTTCACAATTTTCAAGTAATTCGTAGACTTTCCGCTAGGGGGCGTAAAGGTAAATTGCTTTCCCCCTACATCTCTGTTTCTAAATCTCCGATTTGAAAAATTCTTTCTGCACCGGATACAGCTCCTGATCGGAAATCCTTTGCACATAATTTTTAATTTTTGTAAAAAAATGGTTTGGCTATCAGGGGGCGAAAATCTTAATTTCCGCTTCAGATGCATTTTCAGTAAAATATGAGCTTCTAACATCTAGAATGAAAAAAGCGTCGTTTGTTGACCGATACTACTCATGTCGACAAACCGTTCAGGACAATTTTCTTCTTGAAATAATGCATGGTTTCTACGCCAGGGGGCGTAAATATATATCTTATTTTTGTCAATATCTCTAATTCTGGGAGTCCGATTCGAAAAATTCCTTCTTTGTCAGATAGTGTTTCCAGTGTGACATGTTTTTCAGATAATTTCAAAATTTTCAAGTAAATCATAGACTTTCCGTTAGGGGGCTCAAAGGTAAATTGCGTTTTCTGCGTTAATTCTGCTTCTAAAACTCCGATATGAAAAATTCTTCCTGTATCGCATACAAGACCTGATGGAAATTTGGCCACCAGGGAGCATAAGTGTTGATTTCAGCTTCTGATGTATTTGTAGCAAAATCTGGGCTCCTGAAAACTTGACAATTTTTTTTTTCGTTGGACCAATACCGCTCGTATGGAAAAACCTTTTGAGAATACTTTCTTCCTAAAAGAATGCATGGTTTTCCCAACAGGGAACGTAAAGTCACGTCTTATTTTTGTCGATATCTCTGTTTCTAAGAGTCCGATTTGAAAAATTCTTTCGGTGTTGGAGAGCGTTTCCGGTGCAAAATGTTTTTCATATAAATTCATGTTTTTCTTAACGCACAAGTCTGCAACTAAAAAGCGTAAGCTCACGATTCCGTTTACAGCAATATCTGAGGGATTAAAAACCCGACTGAAAAACTTCTTTCTTCCGTCAGATACTATTGTTTTCCATACCGGTTTCATTGACTTTGAATGGCTTTGATAAGTTTAATTTGCGGTAGAACGAATTCAAAAGACGGGCTTATTGCACCCGAAAATTCGGTGCCATCTTTCTTGTTTTCTTTTGTTATTATGTATCGCCAGGCAAACGGCAATTCAGGGAATGTACGAATGGGTAGATGCGTTTAAAAATGGGCGAACATCCCTCCGTGATGAGCTACGCTCCTGTTGTCCCAGCACGGACGTCAGTGATGAGAAGGTAGGTCTCGCCTACGCCATAATTCGTGAACAGGCACACTTCTTTAGACGTTCTGACCAGGGAATTGGATGTCAGTACCGGATCTGTCCATACCGTTGTCACAGAGGTTCTCAGGTATCGCAAGTTGTATGCACGGTAGGTGCTTAGGATGCTGAGTGATGAAGACAAGATGATTCGTGTGCAGACGTCCACAGCCTTTTTGGCGCGGTATTACGACGAAAAAGACGATTTCCTTGCACCTATCGCCACAGGGACGAAACCTGGGTGCTTTCACTATGAGCCCGAAGTAAGAGGCAGTCTTCAGAATTGTTGGATGTTAGCGGCCTTTGCTCGTTTTTTTTATTTTCATCGAACACCTGCTGCAAGTTTGTTTACGTTTGCGAGTTTCAGTTGCATTGATGCCGAACAGAACAGCCCGTTGCAAAGAATTATGGGATCACGACCCTGGACGGAGAAGATGGCGTCGCTTCGATGGGTGTGAACACGTTATTTGTTGTTCTTACAAAAGTGCTCTAAAAGAGTGATGATAAAAGGACTATCGCTGGAATAAACTGTTTTTGTGTCAAAAGCCAAAGGAATATTAATTATGGTAAGAATGTTTAAAACAGACTAAATCGAAAGCAAAGTTCGTTGTTGATTTATAACTCATTCATTCTATGTTTATTATATATCCGTGAAATTTTATTAGCGTTTTAGTTGTGTGTTTAGTCAAGAATAAATAACGATAAACTTAAATGAGGAGTCAGTCGCTTATGAACATAGTAACCGTTGCAAATCATTTCTTAGTTTTTTAACATACACCATCAAGAATGGTGGCACACATCTTCTCCAGTCAAGAAGTTCAAGTCTCAACCCTCCAACGGAAAGGTCCTGTTCACTCTCTTCTGGGATATGAATGTACCAATTTTGGAACACTATCAGAGAAAAGCGGGAAAACAGTGAAAGCGCCCGATGCAGCGCAGTGTTCGAGGAGAGGCCGAAGCCATACGGAGCCGTTGCAGAGGACTTTTGTCTAAAGGCGTTATTCTGCTTCATAATGACTGCCCTCGCACAAGACCGCCGCAACTCTTGAAACTTCTCGGAGATTGAGATTTTAGATCTTATAGCATCCTCCGTGCCGCCCTGCTCTTGCTCCCTCTGATTATCACGTGTTTGGGTAGAACGCTTTGAGAGGACGAAGATTTGGGAGTGATGAAGAGGTCAAAGAAGTGGTGCATTCGTGGCTTGAAGTTACAAACAAAACATTTTTTTTTCTAATGGGCTAAAGACGTTGCTCCAAAGGCGTGAGAAATGTATTGAAAAGGCGGGTGATTATGTAGAAAAATGAAATATCATTTGTATTTCTCATCTAATTATGTATCTGAAAATATTCAATTTGCTGTTACTTTTTGAACTGCCCTCATACATTTAGCACACTATAATATTTTATTTTATTTGAGGTTTATTTTATGTATTTGGTATGTGGGGGAAAAAGATGTATTTTTGATTTCTAGTACTTCTTCCTGAATGATTTCCTCGGCCGAAACGTCGAACACACACAAAGGGGGAAAAAAAGAGTGAGAGAGAGAGAGAGAGAAAGCGAAACCAAGGAATGGAAGATTCAGTGTATACCCCTCGAGACTGGTTGCTTTCCACTGGGGAAAATGTCATCAAATCCGACTCGTTCCTTGAGGCCGAATTCAATTGAACCTGTTTTTATTTAATCTTGTTCTTATTCTTATAGATGCGGTGTCTGTGGACCCCAGAGTGGAATTTGCTTTCTGTTTACTTTTTAGTTGTTTTGTTGTCATGAAGTTTTTTTCTAGATTGAAAGTTGCATCCCGTGCACGTTCATCTGTGTGAGAGGACCCGATATTACATGTCAGAGCAATATGTTCGGATTCTGACAAGCCACTGGGACTACATAGCGATTTCTCTTTTCATTTTTTTTTACGCCGATTTTCTGCCGTCCGCGATTGAATTACGGTCGTAGGTTACAAATTACATCTGATTTTCTTCAGAGTTTTTTCATGTTTTTTTTGTTTTTTTTATATAAAGTCAACATTACTTTGTTTTATTTGGAATGCGTAAAGCTCTTTCTCTCCGGCTAAATTATAGTCATGGGATGTTTCAACGAAAGACATTTTAAAATACAAAATATTTCTCGAATCATTACTTCGTTTAATGGGAAATATCTTTGTGAGTTTTGCTTTATGAAATATTCCTCGTCCTACATGTCATTTTTAATCCGTGATTTTGAGATCCCACTGTGCCCCGCAGAGCATGAGTTTTGATGCTTAAAACAGCTCGAAAGAGTTCATTGTTTTTGATTACTAAATGCTATCTAAACACTACCACGACCCGAAGAAAATATTTTTAGTTGATAAACTCAGAAGTATTTGTTGATGTTTTTCGCACTGAATTCAGCATGAGAAGGAACAGCGCATGGGACTAAGACTATTCTGTCGTCCTGGAAAATTTTCAATAGCAGTTCTTTTACTAAAAGGATCGAAAGAATTCTTTTTTTTTTATTTTAAAATATTACGTGTATTTTCTATCAACAAATGTAATAGAACTTTAATTATCGTAAGTAATCTAGTCCATGATCCTAAGAAAATATTTTATAGGTTTAAATAAAAAAAGTATACACAGTATATACACTGAAGAGCAATTGAATTAGATATACCTGCCTAGTAACGTGTAGCACCACCTTTCGCCCTGATGACGGCGGCGGTTCGTCTCGGCATGGACTCGACAAGACACCGGAAGCGTTGGGAAGCCATACGGATCCACGACCCCTGAACAAGCTCCCACAGTTCACCAAGATTTGATGGCGGGGAGGTCAAAGCCTCGAACATCTCTCTCGATGGCATCCCAGATGGGCTCGATGGGATTGAGGTCAGGTGACCTAGCTGACCAAGAAAGCGAGGTCACGTCGGTGGAGTGTTCATCCAACCATTCGGATACAATTCGGGAGCGATGGCACGGTGCATTGTCTTGTTGCAGGATGAGGTCCCCAGTGGGATGTTGAATACGCACAAACGGGAGCAAATGGTCGTCCAGGATATCCCGGTAACGTTGACCTGTGAGGGACGATGTCACACGTACCAGGGGTTCCATTTCATTCCACGTAAACAGTCCCCAGACGAGAATGCGACCCCCACCAGATTGAAGAGTACCCTGCTAGCAAGAAGGATTCATCGCTTCATGTGGTTTGCGCCGTACTCGTATCCTGCCATCAGCACGTACCAACGTGAATCTCCACTCATCAGTCCAGGCAACATTTTGCCACATATCTAGGGTCCAGCGGCGATGTTCCCGCGCCCATGCTAATCTCTGCACCCTGTGATGTGCGGTCAGCAGCGGTACCCTCGTGGGACGATGGCTTCTGTGCCCCATAGCGAGGAGACGGTTCTGGATGTTGTGGCTGCTTACACGTTTTTGTGCACCAGCGTTAAATTGCCGAGTGATTTCTTGTACTATGGCCCGTCTATCCGCTGTTACAATGTGAGCTAGCCGACGACGATGATGCACACGCTGTTGTCCACGGCAGTTGGCACTTGCAGGGATGGTTTTACGGGATTCGATGTACTCACGGTGCACCCGGGACACAGTGGCTCGTGAAGATCGCAGTGCCTGCATGACTTCCGCGAGGGAGTGACCCATTCGTCGGGCCCCGAACCACGATCAAATGCGCTTAGATCCTTCGTCTTACCCATACTGCGTCCGACTCTTACTGATACCGATCGTATCACTTCTTATGTTGTCCGATCGCTGCATACGTTATGTCGTTTCCGTATACAGGGCCGCCCACAGCGCCACATTTGCGTAACGCCATCTGTCTCTAATTCAATTGCTCTTCAGTGTATATGCATATGTACACACACACACATACACATGAGCACACCAGATAAAAAATTAGTCATCCGTTACCCTTGTCAGAATTTACTTAATAACGGGTGATGATGTCTCTTGCCTTGATAACAGCATGGATCCGGTGTGGTAGAGACTCCACGAGATTGTGGATGTATTGAACTGCGATTTGCAGCCATTCGTGCGTCAATTGGTCCCGAAGTTCCGCCAGAGTACGTGAGTGTAGATTCCGGCGTTTCACCTTTTGTTTCAAATGATTCCACAGACTTTTCAATAGGATTTAAATCTGGGGATTTGGAATGGGGCAGTCCAGGTAAGGCAGTGTTGCTGATTGTTCGTCGTGTCACTCAGACACAGGTTTAACCCTGTGCGCACGGCAATTGTGGCCTTGGAAGACAGGAGTGGCAACGTGATGCTGCTCCTGGAGATGTAGGGCAAAGGGCAACACTTCGTCATTCAGAATGCGGAGGTACGCATGTTGGTCCAAATTCATCGTTACTGCAACGAGAGGGCCGATTTCGTGGTACGAAAGACATCCCCTATAATATCTCCTCCAGCTTGAGCAACACCTTCGACACAATCAGGACTCAAGACTTAATTGGGGCTGCGATGCACTCGTCGCCTCCCATGATTGGCGTACAAACAAAAATGAGACTCATCCGAAAAAGTCCTCGTTTCTAATCCTCCACAGTAAAGTTTTGGTTCTCTGAGCTCATTGATAACTTGCGACTTTGCGACTTGCTGTTAAAAGAGGCTTCTTCCCTTGTACACTGCTCCAGATGTCCATCGCATGGTGTTCTCGTCACAGTGCCTTTTCGGAAGTTGGTTGGAGTGGACTTTCATTCACTATTTTGAGCAATTGTTACCTGGTTTTAAACCGATTTGCAGTTACTACGCGTGAAAAATGGCGGTTGTCAATGTTGGTGGGAATCTGTTTCCGGCCACAGTTACGTCGTCGATATTTAATTGACTGCGAACTACACCACTGTTTGTAGACCCGCTGGAGAGTACGCTTCGACGGAACAACAAATTGGGCGACTTCATTCACTTTGTGTCCGTGGGCACGGCCAAACACGATGACTTCTTTTTGTCACTCAGTCACGTCTATCTTACGACTCATATTGCAGACTAAATTCAACACACACGTTGCTCTTCACCACTGCACGATACAGAAATGATCCTGTAGGCCACTTCAGTGCTATTTATCTACCAACATTCCTATCACGGCACCCTCTGTGCAACCGGTAACTTCCTACTGTCATTTCTGTAGGGGGTGATTAAATTTTTGTCCGGCGTTCTCGTGATCAAAATTATCATTGCCAACCATTATGAATCCCTTGCCGGATGAAGGCCGCCTCAAGTCTCTTCCACAGCTCTCTGTCTTATATTTATATACACAATATCGACAAAAGTCACCGGACACCATTTCAAAAGCAAATGAACGGTTCCGCTGCGTTGTTGAGGTGCGCGGTACAGCTGCAAACGATATAAAAACAAGCCTGCAGCTGACCGCGATCATATCGCACTGTGAGGTTGAGTGAAAATTTCGCGGCGGGAGAAAACTGACTTTGAGAAAGGAAAGATTGTTGGGTGTTATATTAGTGGGTTGTCCATAAGAGAAACCGAGAGGCGTTTAAACTTACCCAAGGCAACCGATTTGGATGTACTGAATAAGTGAAAGACATATGACGTGCCTGAAGTAGCAAAACATACCGGCAGACCAAAGGAAATCAGTGATCAAAAACGTCGAAACCTCAGGAGAGCCGTTACAGATAATCGACGGCGTACTGCACAACACTTCAGTGTACAGGTGAGTAAAAATGTTGGAACCTCCGTATGTACACGTACCATTCGCAGAGAACTTTATTCCATGGGATATCGTGCTCGTGCGGCTTCTTATAAGCCTGTCAGCTCCACTCGGAGTACTACTCCTCTTTTAGCATGGTGTAAAGAACATTTATCGAGGACCGTAGATCAATGGAAACAGGTCCTATGGACTGATGAATCCAGATACACGATCCATCAGTGAGATACCCGTGTGTGGGTATAGCGGCAGCCGAGGGAACGCTATTTACCAAAGTGTACTGTTCCTACGGTCAAGTTTGGAGCTAACGGTGTATTCGTGTGTGGGTGTTTTTCGTGGTATGGTCCCGACCCATTGGTTATCGTGGACAAACCTATTAACCAGCACGTCTACCTCGATATTCTAGACTATTATGCCTTACCAACTATGTGGCAATACTATGGAATTGAGTCTTGTTGGTGCCAGCAGAGTAATGTACCGAGCCATAAAGCAAGGACTGTTACGGCGTGGTATGACGATAATTCCGTGTATTGTGTAGACTGGTCAGCACAGAGCGCTGATCTTAATCCCATAGAGCACCTATGGGATGAATTAGAGCGCCACATAAGGTGCTTGGAACCATGGCCTACTACTAAACAATAATTAGCAGCACCAATATGTACTGAATGAAAGCGCATACCTGGAGTTGTGTTCCAAAACCTTGTCGAAAGCACGTCTCGAAGGGTCAATGCAACATGTCGCGGGAGTGATTATGCATCCCACCCCCCAATTCCCTTTTACCAGAGCGATAACAGAGCTGATTTCAAACTTAGTTGGTATCTTCACCTTTGGTTTGGATATTTGTGTGGAATGCACGAGCGAGCTCGTGTGTGTGTGTGTGTGTGAAGAGGAGGGGTGAGCATTTTCAAGGTGATCATACAAACTAAATGATTGATTATTTTATTCGTTTTGTTTTGTATAAAATAATGATTACTTCGTCATCTGACATCATTTATAATGAAACACAGGTCTTCAATTGAAGAATTGAAACGCAGAAAAGGAATCTCTGCCTATAGGAGGAAAAATAATTTCCTTTTCAGTTGCTTATTTATTTCTAAGTAAAGAAACGTGAGTTTACCTCATCAAAGAAGTATAAATTAACTTGGAGGTATTTCCACAGCACAAAAAAAGCGATAAATTAGGAACCACATACTCGATCAAGTGGAAACAAATTGCCAGACTTCGTGCCTGACTTGAAAAGTTTGTGATTAAAGTGGTTCCAGAGAATCTCTCGTCTTAATAAAGCTGAAAACTTGACAATTCCGCCAGCTGAAATAAAAGAGCATAATTACAGCTTCTACTCTTCTTTTAATAAAGAATTTCGTTTCTTTTCAATCATGAAAACTTTGATTAGAAGATGCAGTGCTTTTTTGGCACTCCGTTTTGTTATCAGATAGAAGAAATGGAGAAAATTCACGATAACTGTTGAAGGTTGCTTTTTTAATTCTGGCTAAAGTTCTACAAAATTCGAGTTCATTAGGGAATAAAAAACATTCAGGGAATCAAAACAATTATTTTTAAAATGACCACCGAATCAATTGCTCAGGATCTAAGAACGTTTTCATTCCTCTACATGAAGTGCAAGATTGATGTAAATCACACTCAATGAAAATGTTAGGCAAGTTGTTGAAATGTTATAATGTCTGTTAAGTCTTCCAAAAATGGATTAAAAAACGTTTATGAACTGAAATTTTGAATACAACAGTAGTGACAACTTCTTTCTATGTGAAAGTGAGTGTTTTTCAGAAAAAAAAAAATACTGCATTTTACAAAACTTAACATTCGTATTTCTCCGTTCGCCCATTCTACCACTTCATCTTGACTATTTATTCACTAGACCCAGAATATGGACCCAGCAACACTCTACAATACAATATCAATACAATAATACAATATCAGAATCTGGACCAGCAACACTCTACAATCATTTACTGAAAACATTTACTGAAAGATCGCGAAATCATTATTTTGGCATACAATATTAATACAATAATACAATATCAGAATCTGGACACAGCAACACTCTACAATACAATACAATACAATACAATACAATACAATACAATACAATAAAAGAACAATACAACTACAATAATACAGTAATACAAACACAATAATACAATACACTATTTTTATATACAAATACAATTTTTTTTCAAAGAGCGGCATATGATACAATATACTGTGCACTCAGCAATACAAATACAATAATACAATATACAATCTGGACCCAGCAATACAATACAATACAATACAATCATACAATATTAGAATCTGGACCCAGCAACACTCTACAATGTAACAAGACTAACTAACAAGAAACCTATATAAAATATCATGGCAAGCTATCATCATGACCACCAAACAGCAGGAGACCATTTTTTTATTCCACGCTTTCCAATCGTCCTATCTGACCTTCCACATCAGTTTAAACGCCTACAGTTTCCCGTTCATCTCAGTTTCGCAGTTAGTATCAAGAGATGCAGGGTCAATCTAAAATGTAGTTGGATTCAATCTGTAACACCTATTCTTTTCTCATATGTCTATGAGTAAAGCATGTTAGTTGCTCCGGAGTTGGTAAATTAAATCCTTTTCATATTAGCTCTAAATGGAAGAACACTCAACATCGTTTAGTGAGAGGCTCTTCAACGATAAACTTACTTGTGTTTCAGAAGAACTGTACATAACCCTGATCACAACACAGTAAAAAATGTAGATAATTCAAATACAGTACAATTTTTCTCACACTTAAATGTTTATTATACATCGACTATAGTTTTGCAGAGCGTTTGGCTCGGCATCCGCAGGACGAATGAAGCGTAAACATTCAAATCATTGTGACATCGTCAGAATCCTGACGTTCACCGATTTTGGTGAGTTGTTTCTACGCGCTTGAAAGAAATGGAGTCGACGTCATCTCGTTAACAAGCCGTGACGAGTTCCGGTATATGTGGAAAGGTTCTAATATATTAAGCTTGATAGTCGAGTCAGGTTTATCGATAAGCGTAGCGCTTCCAGAAAAAAAAATGGTTATTTTCGTGACAATGTTGGACTATAGACGATTTTCTTCAGTTCATGGTTCCTTACGTAAGTCTTCACATGGAAACTTAAAGCCCTGCGGGTCTGTTCTATATATGAAAGTCCACATTCACAAGATATCAAATAAATTCCCCAGGAGTTTATGTCTTCGACGTAGTCTTTTGATCCGTAAAAATTCATCTTGTTTGTGGGTTTGAAAATAACTTTGAAATGAAAACCTTTAAGAATTTTTTGAAATTCCGAAGCAAATCTGAAGAGCAAATGAGATAACCGCCCAATTCTTTCCTATTGGGAGGTCTATAGGTGTGAGCTTGCAGACAGGCTTCGGTTTAAGCTACAAAACGTGACACTAGTACAGACAGGCTTCGTCAAACGCCGCAAAACATTGACACTAGTATTTCCTGTTGATTGTGTGGTCTGATGGAGCGTATTCATGACGCACAATTCCCAGTTGATTGAAAGAAAACAGTCAGCACCGTCTTGACACTTCTGCAACGCTGGCGTTCTTTTTTGTGTCTGAGACTGTTTAGGTTCTTTCACTGTGAAGACTGGGCCTTAGTTTTGGAGTCATACCCATAAACTCACAATTCCACCAGCTTGGATTAATACTCACCAGTTTTGATAACTTTTAAAAAGTTTTCGACGCATTAAACCCGCCACTAGCAGCTGAAACACGGGATTGTTTTGGCCCAGTTTAGAGCAATTTTGGCACAAATTTAGCTGAGACGCGTCTCACACCTAAATTGTTGGAAATACAAGGAAACATGCGGCGCGCTTCGCAGTAGTCGAAGGATAAAAGTCCCCACGAGCTAGGAGGAGAAAGAATTGTTTAGAAATTCTCGTTGCATTGAACTAATGGCAAATTACGTAAACTCTCATACGCTATGTGGCAACCAACCGTACAGAGATCTTCAACAGTTGAAAAGTTTTAATGCTAGCAATAAAATGAATCTTCAGTATGTTCTGCGTATAGTGCTCCTATTGCGTTGTTTTATTAAATAGTTATTTCTCATCAAAGTATAACATTATTCTTCGCTTTTTTTCTGGAACAAAAGGTGCCGGTACTCACCATGATGTTATTACAGCAACTTCCACACTTTTAACATATCCTCCGATATACCCTCGTCGTCTCTAGATAGTTTCTTGCTTTTGGTATGAACTGCAGAATGACGACCTCGGAGCAGCCATGAGTCCACATATTTGCTAGGGTTGAACTGAGTGAGAGTAGGTCCTACTATCCTGACGAACATCAGTGCAGAAGTTGTCCGTACAAACAAAAATTACCTAGATGAAGTTACTATAAGATTCATCTAGGAGAAACCCCTTTCACATTCACTGGAAGATAATGCAATTGTGCTCAAAGTGTGCTTTAGATGAAATAGTATGTCCGGGACTTTATTTGTTTGAAGATACTCACGGAAACCACGAACTGCTTCTCCTTGATTTAAGCGGAATTTGCGTGCTAACTTTTTAATTTCAGCTTCACCAAATGTTAGATGCTTCCAAAGATTTTCTGGCCAATACTTGGAATCTAAAATCTTGGCACATTCAGGCAAATCAGCAGCATCATCTTCAAGCAAACGCTTTCCAACAGCCTCTTTCAGGCTTTCATAAAAATCAGATGAACTTATTGCAGGACTGTGTCTTTCATTTGTGTGGAGCTCAATCCCTTTGAACTTCATGTTCTTCTGACTTTGAAGAGACATACTGTAGTACGGACCAGTATTTTCAATTCTTTCCTCAAAAAGTTGGAACTGTATTCTTTATCTTCCTGTCTGCTTTGTACAAGTCAATATTTCTCTCTTGTAAATCTAGAGTTAGTTTCACACATAAGGCCTAAATCAAGAACAAACTCGCATGACGTTAGTTTTCTTAAAAGACCCTCAGAAAGACAGCGATCTGTTTTGCTTCTTCTGCTGTCTTCTTTTACCTCCTGAAAGGGATGGACTAAATCTTCAAAGTCTTGCCACACTACAGAAACATTGCGAAAGCTGGATGCTACCCAGCGAGTGCTTAAACATATGCCAAATTTAAGAAGTTCTAGAGCAGCTGCACATTTCTGTAGTTCCCTAGCATTCTTAGGTAAGCATGATAAGTCACATAAAGTTGGTCCATGAAACTCTCAGAGCGATTCACTCCTGCCACATTGTTCACTGCTGTGTCACTAACAGACAATTCAAGGCGATGGCTAGCACAATGCCGGAAAGTAACACTAGAAAACTTGTCTTGCATTAGCCTCAATTCGTGACCACTTTATCTTGCATTAGCCTCAATTCGTGACCACTTTGTCTTGCATTAGCCTCAATTCGTGACCACTTTGTCTTGCATTAGCCTCAATTCGTGACCACTTTGTCTTGCATTAGCCTCAATTCGTGGCCACTTTGTCTTGCATTAGAATCAGTTCGTGACCACTTTGTCTTGCATTAATTAGCCTCAATTCGTGACCACTTTGTCTTGCATTAGCCTCAATTCGTGACCACTTTGTCTTGCATTAGCCTCAATTCGTGAACATTTTGTCTTGCATTAGCCTCAATTCGTGACCACTTTGTCTTGCATTAGCCTCATTTCGTAACCACTTTGTCTTGCATTAATTAGCCTCAATTCGTGACCACTTTGTCTTGCATTAGCCTCAATTCGTGACCACTTTGTCTTGCATTAGCCTCAATTCGTGACCACTTTGTCTTGCATTAGCCTCAATTCGTGAACACCCTACCATATGCCGGAATATTTATGATACATTTGCTGTCAAAAAATCGCAATTCTTTAACACCTCAAGAAAAAAGGTGCTGGTACTGCGTACCGCCAGAAAATATTCACTGCCATTATTCAAGGTTAGTTGTTCATGCATACTATAATTCTTTTTTTCTGAAGTTTTAACCCATTAAGTTGCCGATGTACCTGAACCAAATGGTGCCCAAAATTTTGTGATATCCCCAAGCAGACCAGCTTATATGAAAATTATACGGCAAAATTATTCGTTCCGGTCTCATCGCAGCAGTACCGACTATAAATCACTTCTGGGTGACAAGTGCTACTTTATACATAATACATGGTCTTATAGCCCGCATCCCCTATAGTGCTTAGTCTTTACTGTGATTACCTTATAGTATCTCTGCCCCATGACCCGAGGAATGATTGGGAAGGGCTAGTGGCCGCACCGGTGGCGCAGCGGTCTAAGCGATGGTTTCTGATAATTCGTCCGAAAGTGGTCCGAGTTCGAATACCATAGGGCATGGATGTTTTGTTTGTCTAACGGCATTGGCTCTCTCCCATGGCTCTCTCCATTGGAGCTATGGGCATGGATGTTTTGTTTGTCTAACGGCATTGGCTCTCGGCATTGGCTCTCTCCATTGGAGCTATGCCCTGGAACCAATTGCCATAAATTAGGGATGGGCGACTGCTTATAGCCATCAATCGATTCATTGCTGTCTAGACACGATATTAAAAGCGGAGATAGTTGCAAACTAAAAGATGAACTTTATTTACGACTAAAACCAAGTTAAAAACATGCGAGATCTTTCGGACCAACTATGGGTCCATCATAGGGAACCGCATGGGTAGGATTCCGTTCCTACCCAATTAATGACAGAATTAATGACTTTGAGTGACAAACCTAAAACGAAATGAACAAGTTTTTTATTTGCAGGATCATTTGTTCCAGATGCATTCGGCATACTTGTTAGCGAATATATTCGTTCGAGTTTATTTTACCCCATTTTGCCAACCCCGAGTTAATTCATTCCATCCGCTTAAAGGCTTAAGTCTGCCATTGGAGCTATGCGCTACTAGCTTCCGAAAGACATCAACGATACAGTGTAGATAGATAAACATTCTGTTTTATATAACACACATAATTATCTCAGAACCAATACAAATCGTCCGTAAGAATAGACTGAACTGAACAGAAACTAATGTTGAAGTCTTTAGACAACTCACGAATAGTGATTCAGCGATTTTCTCGGACAGCTGTGTTCACAAGTTCGGCATTGTTTTCACTTTTTGTGGTTGCTGGGAATCCAGACCGTCCATCACTTTTAACACTTTCACGACCATCTCTAAAACGTTTATTCCACTCTAAAACTCGCGAAAGACTCATACGATCCTCTTCATAGACTTTCTGTAATTTTAAATATGTGCTTTTGCAAATTTCGCCAGTTTTTGACAAAATCTGACACAAATTCATTGATCAGTTTTTAGCAACATGACAAATGAGACGAACAGCTTCACACACGTAAGAACAAAGCACTACAGAAAAGAAAACGCGACGAGAAGTGGAGACGTCACTCACGGCACATGCATAGCTAAGTTCGAAGGTCAACCGGTGCTAAATCGCTTCCTGCGGTGTCGCGCGATTCCGAGCTTATGCAACCACTCTGGGTACGTTTTTGATCCCACCTTGCATTTGTTGTTAAACCCGGGAAATGCTTGGCACCTTTTCTAGTAAATTATAAAAGAGATACCGTGTCGTGTTACATCATAGCGCTGTGTTCATCTTCTGAAGCCGAAGAGTCTGCGACTGTTAGAGATGTAAAGTAATGATATATTTACAATGTAGCCTCGTCCTCCTAAACCGAGGAATTTGTTCAGCGGAAACTCAATTTGATCACTTTTCAATGAAAGTAAAACATCATCGATGAATTGTGACGTACTACTGAGGTAAAGCGTAAACACGAAAAATCTGCAGCGATACATTCCGTCCGTGTAGCTTAGTTGGGAGAGCAGTTTACTCCAGAGTGAAGGGATGCGGACAAATCTGTGTTCTCACATGGGTCCCCGAACGTAAAAATGGACGCACTGGCAGTTGCGTTCATCAAAAAATATGTGATGTTTGTTCCACACATCGTCTAGAATTAACGAAAATTCGTTCTTCGCTTTTATGACGATGGCGAAATAAATTTCTCCATCATTTTTTACGCTGTCAAACCGTAGGTTAAAGAAGCGTATATGCTCCAGCTTTGTCCGTCTGTCTGTCCACACGATATCTCGCGTAAAAATTGCTCGATTTCGATGAAACTTTAGTATGTGGTAGGGGACCACATGGGGACGAAACCCTATTTAAAATGGGTGAAGTGGGGTCAAAGGTCACGACATAGGAGTGGGATCCATTCCATTGCCGTTATGCATCATAACTTGCGTAAGTATGGTTCGATTTCGATGACATTTTAGGATGTGGTAGGGTACCACCTGGGGACGAACCCTGTTGAAAATAGGTGAAGTGGGGTCAAAGGTCAGGACATAGGAGCGGAATAACTTCCATCGCCATTATGCGTCAAAACGTGCGTAAAAATACTTCGATCTGGATAAAATGTTGGTATGTTGAAGGGGCCTGCCTCGGGACAAATCCTGTAGAAAAATGGGTGTAATGGGGTCAAAGGTTAGGACGCAGGAGCGGGATTTATTACATAGCCCTTATATGCATCATAATTTACGTAAAAATGCTTCGATTGCGACAAAACTTTATCATGTTATTTCGGAAGTATGCTGAACCGGTTCTGCTTAATATAATCGAAATGGGGTCAAAGGTCAGGGCACAGGAGTGAGATTTATTCCACAGCCATTATCCTCATAACTTGAGTAATAACTTGAGTAATGATTTCTGGTACGTTGGAAAGCGTATCATAATCAATGCATTGCATGATTTTACTAACTTGTTATGCCAGGGACAGCGTTCGAACCTGCAACTCTCACGTCCTGCGAGGCAGGCACGTCACATCTCTTCCCTCTGACCCCATTTCGATGATATTAAATACAACTTTGACCCCGTTACGTTTGACTCAATTCCGATTATATTAAACACAATATTGGTTCAGTATACCTCCGGAACAACATACTAAAGTTTAATCGCAATAGAAGAATATTTACGTAAGTTCTGACGCATAAGGGCGATGGAATGAATCCAGCTCCCATGTCCTGACCTTTGACTCCATTTCGCCCATTTTCAATAGGGTTCGCCCATAGGTTGTCCCATACCACATATTAAAATTTCAGTGAAATCGAACCATTTTTTACTCGAGTTATCGTGCGGACAGACAGACGGACAAAGCTGGAACATATACGCTTCTTCAACCTACGGTTGGAAAGCGTAAAAAATTTAAGAGGGAGATGATGTGCAAACTATAGAGATAAAGCGAGTGTGAAGACGAAAAATTTGCAGCGATACATTCCGTCCGTATAGCTTAGTTGGGAGAGCAACATACTCTGGAGTGAGGGGGCACAGATTCGATCTTCGTCACGGACAGATTTGTGTTTTCGCAGAATACCGGAGCAAGTGCATTGAGTTAGCATTTCTGCAGACACACTATTTTGTTTGCACTTGAAGCAAAATAAATAGCTCCTCTAATTACGTCGACCTCGCACTGCACAAAATGAAGCGGGAGAAAATTAGTTTGCTTGTTTTAAATATGCAAGTTAGCTCCTAACTAGAAAATGTTTACCTCGTACTCCCGTCCTAATTGACCGCTATCCTGCTCCTTGACTTTAGTTTTCTCCTTCACTCCATTACAGCAGAGACGAGAAAAGGTAATCATGAACCACAATAAGAGAATGAGGTATGGTAAAAGTCACGGCATCTCCGGAGGATCGAAATTGAACCAGCTGCCTGCTCATCGATAAGTTTGCTCAAGGCAACACAATAAGCGAGTTGCGATAATATGTTGATTTAAGGAGCCCTCCCATCTTCCATTTGCTGGAGATCTAAGTGGTAATGGCTGCCTTGAAAACTCCTGGGTGTCCGCCCGTTGTCCATAATTAAACGGAATCTAATTAAATTTGGTCTCCGATGTAGAAAATGCTCCCCCGTGAAGGCTTTGGTATTGTATGAAACAGAGGTTACTCGTTGATTTTATATACACAAGAGGCCACGCTTTCACTACTGTTGACTTCTATTACATGTTATCTTCTTTTCTCTTCGGTAACCCTGTAGAAAGGCTAATATTATCAACAGAGTTCATCTAAAACGTTGTTCATTGTGACGCCAAGGGATGCTGCTTAAGGTCATGAAACTTTTATATAATCTTGGCAAGTTTTGGAGCAATTATGGCTTTAGCGTCTTGCCGAATATAATATGATATAACTTTTACTTCTAAACATCTCGATTCTAATTTTTGAGAAGATGATATTTCAGATAAAAATACTTATTATCCATATACTACATTTTTGCCTGCAACTTGTACAAAACAGTTTTTTCAAAAGATCTCTAAACTGAACATAGTACGAGGCATGTTAAATAAGTAATGCCTGCGCGCAAGTGTCCCGCGCATAACTTATTGCCTAGCAACCAGTCAGACGGCAAACAATTCCTTGTGTTATTAGCTTCATTTTACTACGTAATATAAATCAGAACATCTATTTGTTCGTATTTATTTGTGTTTAAAATGGATGTTTCTTTTCATTGCGCTTTCCAACCGTATGTTGAAGAAGCGTATGTGCTCCAGCTTTGTCCGTCTGTCTGTCTGTTCGCACTATAACTCGCGTAAAAATGGTTCGATTGCGACGAAATTTTAGTATGTAGTAGGCGACCACCTGTGGGACGAACCCTATTGAAAATTGGCGAAATGGGGTCAAAGGTCAGGACATAAGATTGGGATCCATTCCATCACCGTTGTGCGCCATACCTTACGTAAAAATGCTTCGATTGCGACAAAATCTCATCATCTTGTTCCAGAAATGTGCTGAACAAGTTCTGCATAATATCGTCGAAATGGGATGAAAGGTCATGGCACAGGAGCGAGATTTATTCCACAGTCATTATCATCATAACTTGTCTAAAATGCTTCTACTGCGACAAAACTTTAGCATGTTGTTTCGCAGGCATACGGAACCGGTTCTGTTGAATATCATCGAAATTGGGTCACAGGTCGGGGCACTGCAGAGACTTGAGTAATGATTTCTGGTATGTTGGAAAGCGTGTCATAATCAATGCATTGCATGATTTTACTAACTTGTTAAACCGTACCACAGGTGTGAAAGAACGATCAGTTATAGAGATTTTAACTCATGAAAATGTACCTTCCAAAGTAATCCACGCTAGATTAATAGCAGTTTATATTTCTGGAACTTTGAACATAAGAACTGCTCGTCGTTGGGTAGGAAAATCAAAGGAATTGGTGGAATTTTGACCGTAAGGGATCAGCCGCGGAGTGGGAAGCCCATACTCGCAACTTGCTATCTGAACAAACATAAGGTCAGTGAGTTCATCAAGGAAAATCGCAGAATAGCTCAGAGAAACATAGCACGTAAGTTGAACATTAGTTTAAATAGTGTCAGTGACATAGTTAATATTTCTGGATACAACAAAGTGTGTGTGATTTGGGTATCGCGTCGTCACCTAACAACTCAAATGAAGAAATCAAGACTTGAAACATGCCAGAGGTTGCCTTCTCCCTATGAAAAACATGGAAGCGATTTTTTCCGAACCATTGTGACTGGTGATGAGAATTGGTTTCACCATTATGACACAGAAGTGAAAAATCAGTCGCAGGAATACCGACACCCATCATCTCCAGGAGCGAAAAATTCAAAACTCAAAAGTCTGCCGGTATGCTCACTGTATTCCAGGAGACATTATTCACCAGGAGTACATGGTTAAAGGTACGATTATGAACACTGAGAGCTATGTGCATACCTTTAACAAGTTAGTAAAATCATGCAATGCATTGATGATGATACGCTTTTCAACATACCAGAAATCATTACTCAAGTTATGAGGATAACGGCTGTAGAATAAATCTCGCTCCTATCACCTGACCTTTGACTCCATTTCGATGATATTCAACAAAACCGGAAAAGTATAGTTCTGGAACAACATGATAAAGTTTTGTCTCAATCGAAGCATTTTTACATAAGTATAACGCACAAGGGCAATGGTATGGATCCCGATCCTATGCCCTGACCTTTGACCCCATTTCGTCCATTTTCAATAGGGTTCATACCCAGGTGGTCCCCTAGGACATAACAAAGTTTCATAGAAATCGACCCATATTTACGCAAGTTATGACGCATAAGGGCAATGGAATGCACCCCGCTCCTTTGACCTGACATTTGACCCCACTTCACCCAATTTCAATAGAGTTTGTCCGCTGGTTGTCCCCTATCACATACTAAAATTTCATTGAAATCGAAAAATATTTACGCAAGTTATGACGCATAAGGGTAATGGAATGCATCCCGTTCCTATGACGTGACCTTTGACACGAATTCACCCATTTTAATACGATTTGTCCCCAGGTACTCCCCTACCACATACTAAAATTTTATCGAAATCGAACCATTTTCACGCGAGTCATCGTGCGGATAAGCGGACGAACGGCTGGTCAAACCCAGAGCATATACGCTTCTTCATCCTACGGTGGCAAAGCGTAAAAACGTTAAAAGCAGAGAATAAACCGAATGCATAGTGAAACAAGTTAGTAAAATGATGCAATGTATTGATTATGATACGCTTTCCAACATACCCGAAATCCTTACTCAAGTTATTACTCACGTTAGGAGGATATTGGCTGTAGAATAAATCTCGCTCCTATAACCTGACCTTTGACCCCATTTCGATGATATTCAACAGAACCGGTAAAGTATACTTCCGGAACAATATGATAAAGTTTTATCTCAATCGAAACATTTTTACATAAGATATGACACACAAAGGAAATGGAATTGATCCCGCTCCTATGTCGTGACCTTTCACCCCATTTCGCCCATTTTCAATAGGGTTTGTCCCCAGGTGGTCCCCTACCACATACTAAATTTTCATTGAAATCGAACCTTTTGTACGTTACTTATGACGCATAAGAGCAGTTGAATGGATCCCGCTCCTATGTCCTGACGTTTGACTCCATTTCGTTCACTTTAAATAAATTTCCTTCCCAGGTGGTCCCCTACCACATACTAAAATTTCATCGAAATCGAACGATTTTCACGCGAGTTATCGTGCGGACGGACATACGCACATAACGCGTGACGTAATGAGGCAGATAGGACTCACGACCATCTGCTCGCAACAGTGTGACGTCATAAAACTTTAATAGGATCCACACACAACGCGTGACGTAATGAGATAGATGGCGTGACCGCGCGTCAACATCTTAATCGTGAGATTGTGGCGTCATAAGTATTCTAAGTATGGGTGACATTAATGGGACGACGACATGACACTAAGAACGTGGTAATTCGGGGTGCTTATTTAACCCAATAAACGAATTTTCCGAAAGTCGAGATTAAGCTTAATCGATTTCTAGTACTAGAAAACTGTAAGTTAACGACTTTCATCAAAATCCTTAGAGTCGTTTTCAAAATAAAATTTACATACATAAAAGATATGGGATAAGGGCGATGGAATTGATCCCGTTCCTATGTCGTGACCTTTGACCCCATTTCGTCTATTTTCTATAGGGTTCGTCCCAAGGTGGTCCCCTACCACATACTAAAATTTCCTCGAAATGGAACCATTTTTACTAACGTTATTACGCATAAGGATAATGGAATGCATCCCGCTCCTATTCCTGACCTTTCATCCCACTTCACCCATTTTTCATAAGGTTCGTCCCCAGGTTTAACCCCTGCCACATACTAAAATTTCATCGAAATCGAACCATATTTACGCATGTTATGACGCATAAGGGCAATGGAATGGATCTCGTTCCTATGTCGTGACCTTTGTCCCCACTTCACATATTTTCAATAGGGTTCGTTCCCAAGTGGTCCCCTACCACATACTAAAATTTCATCGAAATCGAACCATTTTTACGCAAATTATCGTGCGGAGAGGCGGACAAAGCTGGAGCATATGCGTTTCTTCAACCTACGGTTGGAAAGCGTAAAAAAGCTAGTGATTGTGCAACACGACAACGCAAAACCCCACGCCAATGCTTTCACTTGAGAGGCAATAAAGAAAATCGAATTGAAGTTCTTGAATACCCTTCCTGCAGCCCGACTTCTGCTTGTTTTCTGCTCTCAAAAGACATCTGAAAACACTTCGGTCCACCTGCGACGAAGATGTTCAAGCCCCTACGAGGAAATTGTTCCCAGAACAACCTGAAGATTTTTACAGAGACGGGCTTAAAAAACTTGTTAAACTCTGGCGTATGTGTATCGGGCGTTAAGAGGACTACGTAGAAAAAAATAAAATATGTCAATTAAAGTAGAAATTCTAAGCTTTGCTCTTATTTTGTTTCAATTTCATACCTTTCCACTGGGCACGTACAATGCTCAAAACAATTATGGGATATCGTAAATTTTTATGAAAATTGTGAGTGACGGAGAACTTTTTAGGTTGGAATAGGAACTACAGACATAGTACGATATGTGAGAAGGAAAATATAGCCGAAACAATTAGTAATTTAAATTTAAAATTTTTTGAGGAGACGAACGTAGAAATGCATACTTCCGAACATATCATAAAAATGAAACTAAAGGTAAATCTTTTTGCCAGAAAATTGGATTTAATAGGGGTTATTGTTTCCCCTTACGGAAAGGAATATTGCACACCTGTAAGGCATGGAGCCAATCATAGTATTAATGAGGGATTGGGGAATTCCATTCCACTCTTGCAGAAGACCACTTTCCAATTGCTGGACTGTCTGTGGAGAGATAAATTGAGCAGCAACTCATCTTCCCAGAACGCCCCAGACATATGCTTGATGGGGTTCATACCTCAGGAACATGTCGATTCGGATGATTCCTTTGTCAAACAGGAATGTGACTTGCAATTATCGTCCACAAAAATGAATTCATCTCCGATTACAGCAGCATAAGTGACGACTAAGGATCTAAGAATATCATTCCTATACCGCTGAGCAGTAAGTTTTCCATTTCTGATGATGTACAGGTCGGTTCGACCATTGAAAGAGATACTGGCCCACACCATCACTCCGCCTCCGCCAAATCGAGCACTTTCTTGCACAAATAGCGTGTTGTTACGAGCACCTTGTTCCCTCCAAACGAAGAGTCGCTTATTATCAGGATGTACAGTAAAGCGCGACTTGTCTGAGAAGAGAGCATTGCTCCATTCATTTCTTCTCCAATCGGTATGGTACCGTACCCAAAGTCTGCGGGCAGCACGGTGGCGTGCGGTTAAGGATACACATACCATATGTCGTCGAACATATAGACCAACACTGTAGACTGGCAGTCAGTGATAAAAACCGATGCTCATTTCTTGAGGTTGCTCTCCTACGACCTTTCCCTTGCTTTCATCTTACATTTCCGGTATCTGAAAACCGATTCCAAAGTCTGGAAATCACGCTTTGAGACACTCCAATGTCTTCCGCTACTTGCGATTGGGTTTGACCAGCTTCTAAGCGACCGATAGTCCTCTAGGCTACAGATTCGGGTAAATCACGTTGTGCGGACATTACATTCATCAATAACACACATTCAAAGCATGTTAGTCGTTTTTATATTGGACTAAACGATCGTACGATACATGTCACTTTTCATTCGCTGACGGAAACCACTCCCTTTTTAACGTCACGCAAAAATTGTTCCATACTCAAGTGTTTGTAAGTTTGGAAAAGTTTCATTCTATTCACTTTCCTTCAATTTCTTTTAGCATACAAACAGTTGATGTCAGTAGTTAATATCAAAACCACGATATACCCTAATTGTTTTGAGCAGTGTATTTAGATATGGAGGTATTACTTTCCGAATATACTCTGTATCTGTATCTTGTAAATTAGAGATATTGGCATATGACCTGCTTTGGGAAAATCTTTCGAATTAGGACATGGACGTGGCATGGGAAGGTTTCTCAACACCATGGAACCAGTGGACCTAAATTAGGGGCGGGAGAATGCATATATTAGGGGCGGTAAATGCCTTTAATATTAGCTAAGTGTCTAATCCCCAAAGGAAAAGAGAATAACAATAGGAAACAAGAAAGATGACACCGAATTTTCTGTTGAAATGAGCACGTCTTTCGAACCATTTGCTAAATGAAAGAGACAGCCCACAAAACAGATTTTTAGCAAATTTAAAAATGCAGCTAAAATCAAACAAAAACGTGAAATTTTATATCTAGTCTAGAAAATATTACTCATAACGAGAAATTAAGAGATTTCTGAAAGGCTTTAAATTTAAGAAATCAGACAAACCAAGTTCCAGTTAGAAGCCGGACATGCTACCACTGCACCACAGCGGCCTCGAATTCTCCAGACTCACATACGACTAACTGCCAAACCACATGGCAGGTTGCTTCTTGGAGCCCCGCACAATGCTGGGGATTCACCAAAGATGGAAAGTAGTAACTGAACAAATAACTAGGAGGCGAATGAATAAGCAATCTGCCATGTGGTTTGGCAGTTAGTCGTATGTGAGTCTGAAGCATTTTGGGGCTTTGTGCTGCAGTGGTAACATGTTCGGCGCGTAATTGGAAGTCCCTGGTTTCGATTCCCGGTGGCGGCCGATGACAATTTTCCGTGACTCACTTATAAACGTTGAAAAAGCGATGACTTCTGTGTGATCTTTCGTGTTCTCTACGTTACCCCATTTGGTCAACAAATGTTTATTCTTTATTTTAATTTGCCCTTCGAGGCGGTTCGTTTCAGGCCAAATCACCATACCTTATAAACGGTATGGCGATTTAGCCCTTTTAGAACCATACTTCCAACAGCAGGTCCTCCAGTTTCCGTACATTTCGGGGTGGTGGTGATTTAGCGCCAACCCGCTTTTCCAAGTCGAACCACAAGTGTTCGATTAGGTTCATGTCAGGTGAATTTGGAGGCCAGGGCATTAACAGGGTGTGACCAGCATGTTCCTCGTACTACTCCTTGACGATTCTGGCAGTGTGGCATGGCGCATTATCCTGTTGGTAATGGCCATCACCAGCAGGAAGCACAGCTGCCATGAACAGGTGAACTTACTCCGCAACGATCTCCGGATACCTGGCAGTTGTCAGGGATTGAGCTATTTGGATTATGGGGGCTAAAGTGTCCAAAGAAAACATTGCCCACAGCATAACACCGCCACCAGCGGCTTGTGTCCATTTAACAGTGCACCAGGTGCCATAGCCTTCGTTGGTAAGAGGCGTATCCGCACTCGGCGTCTACGGGATGCACCAACAATTTTGATTCGTCAGAGCAGGGTACTTTCTACCAATTATGCACGGTCCAATCTTGATGACCTTGGGCTAATCTCATGCATTGTTGGCAATGACGTGCTATGAGCATGCGGAAACAACTGGGGTGTTGGTTACGTAGGACCATGCGCAGAAGGATGCGATGAACTGCTTGCTGGTGACCAGTTTCTCTGATCACCACTGTTGTAGCTGCGGGTGATTTGTCGCACCTTGTCCCTGCGGTAGCTGTGAACAATGCGCGACAGTCAGTCCATGCTCCCCTTCGGCATCAATGACCTGCGGACGACACGCGGCTGGACGACAGTTCGTCGGTTGGCCATCTGTACACCACTTTTGATACATACTCACTACAGCGGCACGTGAATAATCCACAAGCAGCGCCATTTCCGAGATCGTAGTTCTGAGGCGCTGTGCCATCACAATTTGTACTTCACCAAACTCCGATAAATCGGCTGCTTTTCCCATTCTGACTCAGAACACTCTACTAACTGAAAGCCGGTCCTCGGATTGTATATATACTGCTGTGTGAACTTCACCTGCGCCACCGTTCGGCCTCCAGGCACCCTCATTTTCCTAGGCTGGGGGGTGGTCATATTGTAATGGCTTATCGTTGTATACCGTGGTTATTGTCCATATCGAGAAATAAACAGAACAGACAAAACATCATGACCATCTGACAATGGTCCTCTACATACGGTCAAAACAGCCTGTGCCCGGCAAGTTATAGACGGTACAAAATTTCCGAAGTTGTGTTGTGGTATCTGATACCAACACGTTCTCTTTTTCAAATTTGGAGAGACAGCCAGGCATTTCCATTTTTCATGTACACGTTCCCTTTTTCAAATCTGGATGGCAGCCAAGCATTTTCATGTTTCCGTCCACAGAGAAGGTTTAGGCCCAAACCACCTACAGCTGGTGCGCCTTTTGGGCAGGGCACAGAAACGGAAGGAGTGAGAACAAGTCTAGCGACTGTGACAGAACAGTTTGTAAATGTGAGAGAGCACAGTAGATGGCGCCACCGTATAAGTAGGGTGTTGCTCATAGAGTAGTGAGAGAAAGTCAGGGAGGAGTAGGAATGGATACCCAACGTAAACTGGGGGTCCAACCCGGGGGTCCACATTTAACGTACATGTCCGATGCACGGCGGATATTCAGCGATTGTTAGCAAATCCCATCATCTCTGAAAGAACAGCCCAAGATTGAACTTCAGGACTCTTCATTGACACTCTGAATCTCTAACCACTAAGCCATCCACGGCTCCCAATACGTTACAGCAGGTCCTTTAACTCTTGTAAATTATGTGGTTAAGCTGTAGCAAATCGGATTTTCTATTCCAACACAAACCACAGATACTCGATTCGATTGATGTCCATGGAATTTTGTGGCCAGAGGAATACCTGGAAGTCTTCCTCGTGATCCCAGAAACATTTTCGAACAATCCCAGTAATGTGGCATGGCGCATTATGCGACTGAAAGAAAGCACTACTAGAGGGGAATGCCTTTGCCATGAAAGGATTTACCTTGTCTACAGTGATGTTTAGGTAGGTGATACACGTCATAGTTTCTTGCGCATGAATAACACGACACTGGGTTTCCCAGGAGAACAGTTTCTAAAGCATTACACTTCCTCCAAAGGCATTTTTCGTCTCACGGGTGCATCCTGGTGACAACTCTTCGCCAGGTAAACGACGAATATGTACACATGGTGGAACAGGAAACGAGATACGTCGGAACATCTTCTAGTACGTCAAGGCCCATTTTTGATGCTCGTGTGTCTATTGTAGGTGCTGTCTATGATGAGCCGACTACGCAGCCCCATTTTCAGCAGAGTATGATGTACTGTGTCTTATTACACATTACTATCGTCACCAACATTCAAATTCCTAGCGAGTTGCGCCATAGTATCTCTTCTGTTGGCTCATACCGTACGGGATAGCCTTCGCTCATCTATAGCATCCATGAGCAGTACTCCACTTACATCTGACCGGCGGTTCGCAGTTTTTTCCTCGTTGTACCACTCTTTGTAGGTACTAACCACAGCTGACCGTGAACACCTCTGGAAAGCAGATTTTAGCAAATAAAAAGCTTTTCTTCTCATGTAAAAATTGGAAAAGCAATTCTGGTCTTTGTTCTAGAAATTTTGCTTGCAATTTTTTTAAAGTGAAAGACGACATCGTAAGAAACGTAAAATATCTGCCATTGACACACAACTTGCACTTGAAGCATCGGCAGATATTTCTGATACAGTTCATTTAGTGAACAGGGTTCGAATCGTGTCGTCTGATATGTAAATTGGAGAACTGATTACAATTTGCCGATTGGGAGATAGTATATGTGGATCTAATACCCTAAAAAATGTCACTAAAACTTTGAATAGAACGAAGGTTACCTTGCAGAATACCATTGGTTGGAGATGTACCATCTCTGCACTTATTTTCAAACAAAAAGTCTTTTGTGGTCCAATTTCTGGAAATATTTCTTTTAGATATCGCGCACCTTGTCAAAATTACTAGATATATTCGAAGAAGTGCCTTGATTTACCGTCAGTATGCATAAGTACTGAAAGAACCTGAAGACATTGAAAATACGAGGATTTCATGGACTGTGTTCGAAGTGGACCGTTGAACAGTGGAAACAGGTTCTCTGGAGCGACGAATCAAAGGTTCACCCTCTACCGTTCGGATGGCAGGGTCTGGGTTTGGCGTCTGCCTGGAGAACGCCTTCTGCCGGAATGTATTGTGCCAACTGCGAAGTTCGGCTGCGGTGGAATTATGATATTGGGTGTTTCTCCTGGTATGGCACGGGACCCTTAGTCGAATTCCTGGTAGACTCTACGCCGAGACCTACTGCACCAATTTGGATGACCATGCGCTTCCTACGTTGTGGCAGTTTTACGGGGTGGACCCATGTTACTTTCAGAATGAAAATGCCACCTGTCATGTTGCGAGGTCCACCATGGCTTGGTATGGTGAAAATAGGGTTAATCGAATGGACTGGCCTGCGCAGAGCCCAGACCTTAACCCTATCGAGCACCGCTGGGACAAGTTGGAGCGTCCACTTAAGGAGTGCCCCCACCGTCCGAAATCGGTGAAGGAACTGACCTGTCTTCTCCAAGCCCAGTGGAAGAAAATACCGCTAGCCGTCGTACAACGCCTGGTTGAGAGTATGCCCCGGAGGGTCGCAGCTGTAATCGCCGCTCGTGGAGTCTCCACAAACTATTGAAGGTGAATAAACTTCGTTTTCCTTTGCTATCACAGGTGTCCAATTACTTGTTGGTAGATAGTGTATATTCGAAGTAGAAGTGTTTTGATTTACCGTCAGTATACATAAGTACTGAAACAACCTGAAGAAATTGAGAATAAGAAGATTTCATGGAGCTGTGTTCGAAGGGTAAGCCATGGCAAAGTACCTGAAAAATTTTCTTCATTCCTACTGGAAATACAGAATTTTCGCAGAAGAGCAATAACTTGAAACTTTCACGAAAATTGAGGATTTGATGTGGCAGTGTTATCTCCATTCTTTTTTTGTCGGGTTTTATCGACCACTGTGGAGCATTACTATAGCCTATAAGCAGTCATCTGTCCCTAAGTTTGGGTCACTAGTTCCAGGAAAGAGAGAGAGAGAGAGAGAGAGAGAGGGAGGACCAGTGCCGGCAGACAAACACAGTATCCATGCCTTACTTGAGATTCGAATTCTGGTCCATCTCGAATGAACGCTCAGTAGCCAACGCTTAGCCAATTTTTTGTGTGACATCATGACACACCTGAATGAACTCAATGTGAAGTTTCGAGGAAGAAAAAACATAATTAGCGACAAACCGCAACGTGTTCGTGAATTTTCCGCAAAACTGTCACTTATCTTGACCCAGTTAAAAAAACAGCAAACTTCACTCATTTCCCGATTCTTTCAAAATTCCTTAAAAACTTGAAGAAGTTAATATTCATTATGGAAATCTCACACTTCATGTTGCATGGATGTAAAAACTTTCTCGAAAGTGTGAAAAATGAGCTTCTCTGATTTTGATAAATTCAAACCAGCGTTTATGTTTCAGCAGCGTGATCCATTTTAAATCGATATTTCTCATTTCAGCGAGGAAGTGGCTTCATTGTTGTCTCTGGATAGGCGAGGTTTGGTCAAAGGACATTGTTTGCTCTGCAACGCATGGAACACTTACAGGACTACACAAAACGCACAATTAATCAGACGTGGGAATTAATTGTGAATGAACAGCAGTCCTAACCAACTTTGAAACTCGGAACTCCCAAATTCTTTTCAGTGTTTGAATCGACATGATTATGTAAATAAACTTTCTATACAGCGGGAAAATTAATCTCGTGTCATGGGCGAAAATATGGAGTACTAGCTGCGTTGTGCAGTTTCAATAATTTCATCAGAGTTTCTGAAACCTGTCAAAGACAAAGATGCGAGGGATCGTTTTAATTTCTGGTCACTTTTCCACATGGTTTCAAAAGCTACAGAGGGCAAACTGAAGTAAGGTAAACCTAAATCATCATCATCATCATTTTCAACCATTATCAATCCACTGCTGGACGAAGGTCTCTCCAAGTTTCTTCCACAAGTGTCTGTCTTGTGCCAGTCTCTCCCATGTTACTTCCGCATACTTTCGAATTTCATCCACCCATCTCCCCCGTGGTTTTCTTCTGGGTCTTTTCCTGTCCCTTGGAATCCAGTCTAAAATTTCAGCGATCCATCGATGGTCTGTCCTTCTGTCAATATGTCCAGTCCATTGCCATTTCAGGGATTTTACTCTGGTCATGATGTATTCCATTCTTGTCATTTTTCTGATCCACGAGTTCCTCTTCTTATCTCTCCTGGTTACACCAAGCCTGCATCTCTCCAGGCTTCTTTGAGTTGCCTGGTCTTTGTACGTCTCTTTTAGTTAAGGTTTACGTCTCTGCACCATATGAGAGCACTGGAAGGATGCATTGATCAAACACATTTCTTTTAAGACATAATGGCATATTGCTCTTGAAATTTATACTCTTTCTCCGAAAGCTCTCCAGGCAAGTTTTATACGCTGATTAATTTATTCGTCAATGTGACCCTCACTTGATATCTGCTGTCCAAGATAAATGTAGGTATTGGCTACCTGCAGCTTTTCTCCATTAATCGATAAATCTTCATTTCTTGTAAAAGCATTACACATCCCCTTTGTCTTCTGAAAGTTCATTTTCAGTCCCACTTCTTTACTCTTGTCAGTAAGTTCCTGGATCATTCTCTGCTGTTCTGATGGGGTAGTTGCAAAAATGACTTCATCATTAGCAAAACGAAGGTGAATTAGATAACCTCCATTAAACTTTATCCCTTTGTTTTCCCTGTTCAGTGATTGAAAGACATTATCCAATGTGGCATTAAAGAGTTTGAGAGATATAGTGTGACCTTGTCTCACTCCCTTTCCAGTTTTTATGGGTGCTGTATTCTCAAATAGCCGAATCTTTGCACTTGCATTTTCATAGATGCTATTAATAATATTAATGTATGCATCTTCAATACCGCATGATTTCAAAGCCATTGTAACTGCTGATGATATACATGACTGAAAACTCGAATATATATAACTTATATACACCAGGGAGGACCAAAATGTAACGCACAGCAATTCTTTTCTCTTTGCAGGTTGCAAGTAGCAAGCTGCAGTTTGGCAGACAGCGAATTTAAATATCACGCTGCAGACCAGTTTGGCTAGATCACGTGTCGCTGTGGTGGAAGGCAGTGTGAACGACGTCACAAATATGGCGCGTTTGTTAGCGTCGTCTACGAATGAAGAGCAACGCGGTGTAGTCCGATTTTTGTGGGCTAAAGTGAAAACTCCGACGGAAATTCCCAAGGAAATGGTCGAAGTGTATGGTGGTGATTGTTTAGACCGCAGAAACATCTCCAGATGATGCAGTTTCTTTGCAGAGGGCCATTGCAACCTCACCGATTCGCCATGTTGCGGTCGACCTGTAACCGAGTCATAACCTGCCAGTGCAAGAGGCATTTTACAGACAATTCTGACAAACCGTCGGATTCATCTACGCACATTGCCACAGAAGTTCAACATTTCGTACGGTATAGCGTACAGTATTGTGCATGACAAATTGCAATTTCGGAAGGTCAGTGCGCGATTGGTGCCCAAGAACTTGATAGACGACCAGAAGGGACAGAGAATGATGCCATCCCTGAACCACTTGATGCGTTACGCAAGAAGAACATGAATTTCTGGCACGTGTAGTAACGGGCAATGAGTCCTGGGAGTACCACCACACTCTCGAAACAAAGAAGGCCGGTATTGTGCGGAAACATTCCGACTCCCCACCACCGAAAAAATTTAGGGTAACCCAATCTGCACAAAAAGTCCTCATGACTGTGTTCTGGTACATGCATGACGTTCTTCTGGTGGAGTTGCTTCCAACGGGGACCCCTGTGAATTCCAAAACCTACGCTAACACATTGACAAAGTTGCGGGCTTGCCCTTCGTGACAAAAGACCCAACAGTGACGCTGCAAATGTCAGACTGCTTCACGTCAGCGCTCGCTACATGTTGCACAACACGTTCGTGACAAATTTGCGCAATGCGGCTGGCAGGTGCTCCAGCATCCACTGTAAAGTCCGAACCCGGCTGCTTCGGACGTTCATCTGTTTTGTCCCTTGAAAATATCTTGGGCGGCCAACGCTTCGATTCGGCTGACGAAGTCAAATTAATTGTTCGCAGGTGGCTCTATACGCCCAGAAACGGACTTTTATGAACAAGATTTACTAAAACTGGTACCACGCTGCGATAAATATCTCGAGCGTCTCGGTTTTTATGTTGAAAAAGTTAAGAAATGTCTATTGGCCCAGAAAACGGACTTTTGTGAAAAAGGTATACTAAAACTGGTACCACGCTGGGATAAATGTCTCGAGCGTCTTAGTTCTTATGTTGAAAAAATAGCTAAGGAATATCTATACGCCCGGAAAACGGACTTTTATGAACACGGTATATTAAAACTGGTACCACGCTGGGATAAATGTTCCGCGCGTTTCTGTTCTTATGTTGAAAAATAGCTAAGAAATGTCTATTGGCCCAGAAAACGGACTTTTATGAACAACGTATACTAAAACTGGTACCACTGTGGGATAAATGTCTCGAGCGTCGCGGTTTTTATGTTGAAAAATATCTAAGAAATGTACTTTCACTGTGCATATGTTTTTTTTTCCCTATCTATTAAACTGTTGCCAAAAAAAAAAAAATAGTTCGCGTTACGTTTTGATCCACCCTTGTAATGCACACCGAAGAGCCAAACCGTTATGACCAGCGCTTCTTTATGCAATTCGCAGCAACTGCAGTTAACTGACAGCGCGTCTGAAGGTCGTGAACGGTATATACAACACCTGATACTGAGTTCTATTAATCAGTGTTATTCTTGTTCATTAGATGGGAGGCATCAGACGTAAGCGCGTTTGACAAAGGCCAAATTGTAATGCCCAGATGACTGTGTTAATACATTTCCGAGACGGCAAATCTTATGCGGGTCCTCTCCGTCAACCGTGGCTGCAGGGACGAAATAAGGGCCAGTGACGACATGGGAAGAAGACAAGGTGGCGCCCCTCATCACCAAATCTGTTCTCTTGCTAAATGGTGCGGACCCATGACATGTATGTGTCTGTTTGCCTGGAGTGTGTTTTATTGCGTTATGTTGTTACTTTTAAATGATATTTATTATTAATGAAAAATACAGTAGGTCTATTTCATTGTGTGCCAGTGTACGTTTCAAATTTGTGACCTTCAGGATTTTTGTGAAAAATAAGTACATTATGATCATAACATTATTATAAAGCAATATAATGAACCAGAAAAGACACAATAATGTGGGAAAAGAAGCAAATATTAAAACTATCTTAATGAACTCTCACGATGCAAATGAAAATTTGATTAACACTTACGTAATTCCCCTCTCTTCCACCCAATGTCTGACTGCCCCATAGTTATGGCATGATCATCGGTTTTTACGGGCCTTTGCATGGGTAAAATTGTCAATTACTGAAGAGGTGTCTATATCCAGGGTTATGTTCCTTTTCTACACACATGATCACGAGTTAGTTAAATTTTTTTTTCTCCCAATGAAGTCCTTTTTTTTCATTTTTTTACTCTTGTGTCTGCTGAAAATGATCTTCAGCAGAACAGTTCGTGAATGGTAAGGTTAAAACATTCTCAAAGCTATTTCTAAATTTGGAAATGCGCTCTGAAGATTGTTATCAATGATGAAAGTGTACATAACCAGTGGTGTATTCAAGTCTTTGGCATTAAAATATGACTGGAAATGTTGACATTCGTTGCTGAGAGAGTTTTCAAGGCCATGTTCCACGTATAATACACATTCCAGTGGCTACTCATTCCATTGTTTATTCTTTCATATTGCTACACTTACGAATTAATGATATAGTTTGACCTTTATTTTAAAATATCTTGCTCTTCTGCTTCTATTCTCTAACGGCACCCATTTTTATAAAAAAATACTTTATTGTATTAATAAATTATAAAAATTAATTTCTAGATACTAATTTCTAGATATTATTATAAAAAACATTTTACATGCCCTTTGGTGAATTATTTCTGTAGTTAAAAATAAATATCTTCACTCATGGACCTAAATACCATTACGCACCTTATAATCCATAGTTGATACTAAGCACATTGTTGGTGTGTCAATTTATTTTCTTTGTGGACACATTGATGAATCCCAACCATGTCGCGATTCTTCCAAATCCCAACCATGTCGAGATACACTATCGGTAGGTGAAAAATCTGGCTTTATTCTCTCATTCATATACATTATTGCACATTGGTTCCAACACTCTAAATTTTAAAAATATATTATGTACATGCCGGTAACATTTCTTATTCCATCGATGTTCAAATGCAGCTGTTGCACTGCCAGTTAAAACTTGAAGCCTAAAACCATTTCACCGTTAAAATCCAATAAACAGTCTAAAATCACGCTATGCCTAAGATCACCACTATTCCGCCATCAAACTCCCAATAAATATTCCTATGTAGCATTCATTGTTTCGTGCCTAAGAGCACCACATTTCCACCATCAAATTCCTTTGAATAATTTTTATATAGCATTCACTTTGTTTGTGTATGGTCGAGTTTGTGAAGAACAGGCTGAACAACTTTATTAATCTTAGAAATAAAAACAATACGTGTGGCTCTGGCCCGCTGAAGTAGTTTTGGAGGGGCAGAACGGGCCCTACGCGAACGGCAATTCTAATTGCTTCCACATATTACTTTAAATTAGCATATTATTGGGCGTTAAAGCAAGAGGAACACCCCTCGAGCTCTCTCCTCCCCCTCCAAACCATCACATAACAAGTTTCCCGGTGGCGCAGTGGTCTAAGCGATGGCCTCTGATTATTCATCCAAAAGGGGTCCGGGTTCGAATCCCGTAATGCATGGATGTTGTGTTTTTCTTACGGCACTGGCTCTCTCCCTTCCCTGGAACCAGTGACTCTAAATTAGCAACGGGCGACTACTTATAGCCCATTGAGTTGCTCACGGTGGTCGTTAAACCTTCAATAAAAAATAATAAAAAACAAGTTTCAATGTCAGACTGCTCCATGCAACAATTAATTATTGTAGTATTTTGGCTAGCCCCAATACAGCCGGCAATCGAAGCTCTTGTTTAGTTAATGCTCTCCATCCACGCATATGGAGTGACGACTACAAATAATTTAAGTTTTAAAAATTAATAAATACGTAGTGTGATCAAAAAGTTCCGAGACTAGGTACGTAGCGCACCAACAGATGGCAGTAAGCAAATGCGCAAGCAGCGGTCGAGAGCAGTGACCTTCATGAGTCACTGCGCCGAGTGGCGTCGTTCTGTGAACATTGGGAGCTGTGCTACACGATATTTGGTGATCACGAGCTGAACACAGCTGCGATTTCGGTATGGACTGCAAACTAGAGCAGCGAGCGAACATCAAATTCTGTGTCAAACTCTGCAATTCAGTAACGGAGACGCATGAAATGTTACGGCAGGCTTATGGCAATGAAGCAATGAGTAGTGCGAGGTGATCTGAGTGGCACCCGCGCTTCAAGAATGGATGAACGGCACTGGAAGACGACGAAAGGTCAGGGCGACCGTCCACGAGCAAAACCCCCGAAAATATGGACAAAATTAGAGAAGTGGTGCATGAGGATCGTCGGAGAACCATTCAAGACATTGCTACCATCGTCAATGTGTCATACGGAACAGTGCAAGGAATTCTGACGTCGGTTTTGAACATGCACCGCATTGCTGCAAAGTTTGTGCCAAAGATTCTGAACCCCGAACAGAAGGCGCTCCGTGTCGAACTCTGTCAAGATCTTCGTCAGCAGGTAGTGAATGAACCAACGTTCCGGTCGCGGGTCATCTTCTACGGTTACGACCCGGAGGCCACACAAAAGTCCTCGGAGTGGAAGAGCCCGGCATCTCCACGATCGAAGAAGGCCCGACAGGTCCGGAGCGCAAGTAAAAGCTGGCTCATTGTGTTCTTCGACATTCGTGGGGTTGTGCATCGTGAATTCGTCCCGCAGGGCCAGACCGTCACCATCCTTTTTACTGCGATGTTCTGTGGCGTCTTAGGGAGGACATTCGCCGCAAACGACCTGTAATGTGGAGCAGTGGCGATTTACTGCCCCATCACGACAATGCAGTAGCTCACAGAGCGTTAGCAACACGCCAGTTTTGCAGCCGCAACAGCATGGCTACCCTTATACACCCGTCTTACTCGCCGGATTTGTCTCCCTGTGATTTCTTTCTGTTCCCGAAGATGAAGCTCAAAGTTCGCTGTTTTTAAACAGTGGACGAGATCCACCGGGAATCGCAGACAGTGTTTGACACGATTCGCGAACAGGACTTCCAGGGAGCGTTCCAACAATGGCAAAATCGCTGGCAGCGGTGTATCGCTGCCCAAGGAGACTACTTTAAGGGAGACCATAGCCAGACCTAAGTAACATAATTATTTTGTTGCATATCGGCCTAGTCTCGGAACTTTTTGCTCGGACCTCGTATTGTAAAGTTATTATGTAAAACCTTTCTTAGGTGGTGGTGGTGCTAAAATATTCATAAAAAACTCTTCCAGCTTAGCGCCCCCTTAAATCTGGTTCCCTGGTCCCGTTGTTAAAATCTGTTCTGCGTGGTTAGTACCTTCATCAAGTGGTTTGCGGGCGAAATAAACTACTAACAGCCAGCAAGGTGCTGGCCGACCACATCTCATCGATGCTACAGGAAAACGAAGGCTATTCCGCCTCATTGAACGACGGCTATTCCATCTCATTGAATGAAGGCTATTCCGCCTCATTGAACGACGGCTATTCCATCTCATTGAATGAAGGCTATTCCGTCTCATTGAACGAAGGCTATTCCGTCTCATTGAACGAAGTCTGTTCACGCAAGGCCGATTTAAGCAACAGAAGACGTATTCTGGTGCAACTCGGCAGTAATTTGAATGCTGGTGACGGGAGTGATGTGTCACACTACACAGTACATCGAACCCTACTGAAGATGGGATTATGTAGCCGCAGGCCGCTTTGAGTGCCCAGGATAACTGGTTTACTGTCGAAAGCGCCTACAATGAGCATGTGAGCACCAAAACTGGACCTTGAATGGTTGGGAGATGGTCATCTGGTCCGATGAGTCTTGTTTCCTGTTGCACTATGTGGAGGGCAGGTTACATGTGCTTCATTTACCTGGGGAAGTGTTGGTACGAGAATGCACCGTGGGGCGAAAGGAAGACTGTGGAGGGAGTGTAATGTTTGGGCAATGTTATGCTAGGAAACTCTGTGTCCAGTCATTCATGCGCAAGAAACTATGACGTATAGCATTTACCTAAACATCACTGCAGACCAGGTACATCCTTTCATTGTGACGGTATTCCTATCTAGTTTTCTTCCAGCAGGATAATGCTCCATGCCACAATGTCTCGATTTTTCGAGTACGGTTCACAGAATATGAGGAAGACTTCGAGTAATTTATCTGGCCTCAAAATTCCCCAGACATCAATCCAATCGAGCTTCTGTGGTTTGGGTTGGAACAGAGAATCCGATTGGTAACTAACAGGAGTTAAATGATCTGCTGGTAATGTGTTGGTCCCAGATACCAAAATACATCTTTAGAAATCCTGCAGCGTCTATGCCTCGCCGGGTAAGAGTTACTTTGGTGACACGTGGAGGGGGAACATCATACTAGACAGGTGGTCTTAATGCTTTGGCATTTCACTTCAATTCAGTTTATTTATCTGTTACATGAAAACAAAGTGCAATGTAATAGTGTACAACAACAGTGTAAGTAATTGTAACAGCAAGTGAGATCTGGGAAAAGGCCACAAAAGTCGTCAGAGTTACACCTGAGAGTATGGCGCACAACATTCAAAGGTATTAGTAGAAATTAGTATTAGTAAAATTGCTTCCCATCCCCCTTTTACCCACCCTCTTCCCAACTTTCCCCACTTCCTTCATACTTTGCCCTCCTTTTCCCATTTTCCTAATGTATCCCTTTGACCTTTTAGTCGCTTCTTCGCTCCCCCCCCCCATTTTTTCTTAACCTGTACCGTTTCATTTTTCCTTATTTCCCTTTCTTATATTCTTGGTAGTCCCAGAATGTAAAGTTAATTTTTTTTAAATAGATTGAAATTATTTATTATTGTAAGATCATGAGGTAGAGAACTCCAAAATTGAGGTCCAGTATAACTTAGTGACTGTTTAACATACTGAGTCCTTGGACGTTTAAGTTTGTTGTCATAATGTTATCGCTTTTCAGTTTACGTTAAGTGTGCTGTCATAATGTTAATTTTATCGCTTATCGGCGTATATTATCTAAATGCCATTAGGGCAAATGCATAAGAAATATCTAAACATATAAATGTTTCGTAAAGAGTGGTATATCGCATTTTGTATTTTGATATATTTTTCTTTCCTTCCTTTTTTTTGTGGTAATGTATAAAACTTTTGGCTGTTCTGAAAAGAAAAAGAAAAAAGATAGAAATTATAGATTCGATATATTCCATTTGTTTGGATACTGTATTAACCTTTTAAGGATTCACGGTTCTTTGAGTATCACTTTCCATTTAACAGTACTTTTGCAAAATGTCTACCCAAGCATGAAATACCTGGTGCTTCGTACTGAAGAAACGGAATATGGGTCAACATGTGCTACAAAGATTTATAGGATGTATGAATCGAGTACGGTGAATGCTATGTGACACGTAAAAGGAAAGATTTTGAAAGGTGTGATAATATGCGCCACGTAATCAAATACCTGAAAGAACATGCGTGTCACCTAAACGGAACAGTGTCAGAAAGGTGCGGGAGAGAGATTGGGTCTCGGCAGCTGATAGATGTGGACGTTTTAAGCGGAGGAAAAGAAGGGGGGAGATTAAACGCAGAAGCCATGTCAAATTCTACTTCAAACTGCAAAATCCTTCAAAAAATGTATAACCAACCGTATTTACCTGTTCTGGCACCGACTGACTATTTCTTGTTTTTTCCCCAACTGAAATTTGCGCTGAAAAGGAAAGGAATAGGGAACATTCAAGCTAACATGATGACACAGATGCAAGCGATACCATAGGAGGATATTTACCATAGCTTACAGTAGTCATACTAACGATGCGCCCACGTGGCGCAGTGGTCTAAGCGCTGGCTAATGATCGCTTATTGCCGCCCACGTGGCGCAGTGGTCTAAGCGCTGGCTAATGATCGCTTATTGCCGCCCACGTGGCGCAGTGGTCTAAGCGCTGGCTAATGATCGCTTATTGCCGCCCACGTGGCGTAGTGGTCTAAGCGCTGGCTAATGATCGCTTATTGCCGCCCACGTTGCGCAGTGGTCTAAGCGCTGGCTAATGATCACTTATTGCCGCCCACGTTGCGCAGTGGTCTAAGCGCTGGCTAATGAACGCTTATTGCCTCCCACGTGGCTCAGTGGTCTGAGCGCTGGCTAATGATCGCTTATTGCAGCCCACGTGACACAGGGGTCTAAGCGCTGGCTAATGATCGCTCGTCCAAGTGCGTCTGGGTTCGAATCCCGGTGGGACATGTATGTTGTCTTTGTCTTACGGCATTTGTTCTCTCCCTTCCCTAGAGCCAGTAATTTCTTGAGAACGAAGAACCAGCTCTAAATTAGGGACGGGAGACCTCTGTAGCCTATCGGGTTGCTCACTGTGGTCTTTAAACATTCAACCAAATAATAATAAAAGAAACAACAAGAGTTTTTTGTTTGCGGAGTGGTGATTACTTTGAAGGACCGTAAAGTACACTTTCTTAAATATTAACTTTCACCATCGTGAGCAACTCGATGGGCTATAAGCAGTCGCCCTTCCCTCATTTAGGGCCACTGGTTCCAGGGGAGTGAGAGAGCCAGTGACGTAAGAAAAACACATCATCTATGCACACCGGGATTCGAACCCAGTCGATCTCGTGTGTCGTACTACAGAGGTTAATGCTCGTGTCAAGAAGACAAAGCTGCAGTGATATGATCCATCGGTGTTCGTTAGCCGGTTAGACCAACTGGCTCCGGAGCGCGCAGGAACGACTTCTGTCTTCGTCACCGAAAGGTATGTGTTTTCAAACTCGATGATCAGAAACCAGTGCTTAAACCACTGCGCCACCAGGTCGCCCTAATTGAAGTTTATTCATAAACGTGTTCACTTATTTCTTGAATACACTCTCCGTTTTACGAAGGCAGAATTGTGGTGAAGTCGCACTCCCGCTTCAGAATCCCTAATGTATTAAGTTCAGATTAGATTTCACGCAGCTGAATACTTCCATAGGTGATTAAGGAAAACATGTCACTTCACGCAGAGCATCAATTCATTGCTAATGTGAACTTTAATCATGGTGGATAGTTTCTAATTGAATGCCATGTTGATTGGTTGCCAATAATTGCACTTTCCATTAATGTATTGTTACAAAGCTTGCCCGAAATTAAGAAACTCATATTCCAGTATCTGGCTAACCCGTAATTATTAATGGCAAATAGCTGGTGAAACTCATTTTCCGAAATGTCCATTTAGCGCATGGAAATAATCTTCCCATTACTATTAATATGCACTTGGCAGAACGAAAGAAATTATTTGTTATGTATGAGTATACGTTTATGCTGATTATCATGTAATGGCATCTCTTGTATGCGTGCAAACTGTGTATCGAGATATTATTAGGGCCGGTTAAACCATACAGAAAACATTTCAGGAACATTTTAGAATGCGTACCAGAAAATGAGGTCATTATCTCGATGTGAGAATATCTTTTCAGAAAATGAAAGCAAAACTCAAAGTTTTCCTCCATATCATGTGTTACACCAATGACCCGTTACATTATGGCCACCTATCTAATAAGCTGTACGACCTTTAGCCCGCAAAACAGCGGTCACTCGGCGAGGCATCGATTCGATGAGGTGGCGATAGGTATCCTGGGGTATCTGGTGCCATATGTATGTCAACAGCAGCTCCTCCAGTTCCTGTACATTTCGGATGAGTGGGGGGGGTAAGCGAGTACCGACGTTACCAAGGCGAATCACAAATGCTTTATTTGGTTCGCGTCAGCTGAATTTGGAGGCCAGAGCATTAACAGAAGGTCACCAGTATGCTCCTTGAACCACTCCTTGACGATTCTGGCAGTGTGGCATGGCGCATTATCCTGTTGATAATGGCCATCACCAGCAGGGAACACAGCTGCCATGAAAGGGTGAACTTAGTCCGCAACGTTGTTCAGATACCTGATAGCTGTCAGGAATTGTGCTATTGGAATAATGGGGCCTAAATTGTTCCAGGAAAGCATCGCCCACAGCACAACTCCGCAGCCATCCCCGGCTTGTTTCCGCCCAACAGTGCATCCAGGTGCCTCAGCCTCCTTTGGCATCCGCGCTCGTCCGTCTACGTGATGCACCAGGAATCTTGATTTGTCAGACAAGGAAACTTCCTTCCAATCATACACGGTTCAATCTCGATGATCTTAAGCCCATTTCATGCGTTGTTGGTAATAACGTGCCGTGAGTATGGTGAAGCGGCTGGGTGTTCGGCCCATGCGCAGAAGGCTGCGATGAACTGTGTGCTGTGACACATTGCCCTGATCACCATTGTTGTAGCTGCGGGTGATTTGTCGCACTGTGGCCCTGCGATCACTGTTAAAAATGCACGACAGTCTCCGCTTCCCTCTGGCATCAATGACCTGCGGGCGACACGCGGCTGGACGACTCTTTTGGGCATCTGTGCACCACTTCTGATACGTACGCATTACAGCGGCACGTGAACAACCTACAAGCCACCTCGTTTCTGAGATCGTAGTTACGACGCCCCGTGCCATCACAATTTGTCTTTTATGGCAATAAAGGACAAATTGTTCGTAGTCAGAACTAATATTACCGCTTAATACTGTATTTACAGAAAAGCTGCTTAAAAAAGAATTAATATTTACGGAAAAGCTGCCGATAAATCGGCAGCTTTTCATATTCTGACTCCGAACACTCTACTAACCGGAAGCCGGTCCTCGGGTTGTATATATACTGCTCTATGAACCTCACCTGAGCTACCGTTCGGTCTCCAGGCGCGCTCATTTCTCTAGCCTGAGGGTGGTCATAATGTTCTGGCTCATCGATGAATATCGTGCCCGCTGTGAGATTTATATTTTTTTGTTTCGGTGTTTAAAGACTTGCTAGAGCAGCTCGTGCCCTGTAAATACACTGCTGGACAATTGCTAAAGACGGATCAGAAACGGCTATATAGCGCATAAAAAAGTAAGTGTGGTTGGATGCCAAGTGAAATAAAATAATGTCAGAATGCCAGGACATTACAAGAAAGGCAATTTACTGTGCTCTGAAAGCCAGAAGGCTTTGGAACGTGTTCAAAGGACAAACAGGCCATTTTGTGCAGAATACGTAAACGTGAAAAAAATGCAATTACCGTCCGCAGGCGTTCCGGCGTAAGATGTCAATACGGGATATGGCCACCATGGAGGGCGATGCAAGATTCCACACGTCGTGTCATGCTTTGCACAACATTATCAAGCAGCTGTTGGGATAATTTATCCCATTTCTCTGTAAGTGCACGGATGAGGGTGTCCTTGTTTATTGGTGGGCATTGGCGACCAGCAAGACTCCTCCCCATAGCATCCCACACATTTTCAATGGGATTCAGATCTGCAGAACGTGCTGGCCATACGAGGCGTTGAATATCCTCGCTCTCAAGACACTCCTGGACAGCGACTGTTTGATGAAATGTTGCGTTGTCGTCCATGAAAATGAATCTATCACCGACAACACCACGGAACATGCAAACATGAGGTAGCAGAACATCATTAATGTATCGTTGGCCAGTCATAGTCCCAGTTGGAAGCACATAGAGGGACGTACGGCCATTGATCATGATGCCAGCCCATACCATGACACTACATGTCGGATATCGGTCCCTTTCCGGTATGTTTGCTGGACAATATGCAGTACCACTATCACGCCAGATCACTTGTCGTCGACAATCAGACGATAGACTATATCTACTCTCATCTGAGAAGAGGACAGCAGACCAGTCGTTATCAGTCCAATTGCGATGTTGATGGCACCATTGCAAACGGGCGGTACGGTGACGTCTGGACAATGGGATGCACACAACAGGACGGCGGGCGTATAGTCCTCCTTCATGCAAACGTCTGGCGACAGTTTTTCGGGAGATCTGCTTGCCAGTAGCAGCCATAAACTGATTTGCTACCTCACTAGCTGTGCTGCGCCGGTGTCTTTTTGTTGATAGCACTATGTACCGATCTTCTGAAGGTGTCGTACTGCGAACACGACCTCCCCCGTGACGTTTGCTACACTCTCCATTTGTTTGAAATGATTTCCAAAGCCTTGAAACAACACTGTGGCTGGCGTCGAACTCCCTGGCAACATCTGTTATTTTTCGCCCTTCTTCAATCTTGCCAATAATACGGCCACGCGTAAAATCATCTAGGTGATGTCGGGAAGACATACTGAAAATTGCAAGTTCGTCATTTGATTCTTTCCCTTTCAACTTTGCGTTTGAACAACAACGGTCAATGCGCGTCAAATCCTTTATATCCCTTATCAGCGCTTTGACGTCACGAAAAAGTTCGACAATCCAAAATTTGCATACGCACAACACGTCTTACTGTATCCCGCACTTATGCTAAATTCCACATTTTCCTGCCTTCCATTTTATGGTTGCTATTGTCATCCGTCCTTAGCAATTGTCCGGCAGTGTATTAAGCGGTGTGTGTTCACGGAAAATTCCTGAAAATTACGTGCAACGAAGTTCCGTCTTTTAAAGGAATTTTCGTTTTCAAAAGCTTCCGTTTATTTTAACATCCGTGTTTTCACACATGTTCCTTAGTCAGCAATTCCGTTTATTTCTAAGAAGTCCATTCAGGGTTTTTCCGTATTTGCACAGAAATTACGCAAAATCGAAGAAGCTGAATTTTTCAGCCCTTGAACCTGAGGTTCCTTCCCGAAGCAGGATTCGAACCGAGGTCGGTTGATTTGGGTCAGAAGAAAGCACGCTTCTGAGACATAAAGGCATGTGTTAGCCATGCTCACGTTCGAGATAAGACTTTAATAACGCGATCAAGAATTTTTTTTTTTGTCATTAATGAAAGTGAATTAGTCATTTTATTTTTTGTTGGAGCTTATTATTTTTTTGAATGTCTTTGTAATAAGTTTAGTTTCTTCTGCACGAGGTTTATTTCAAAGTAAGTATTTTTTTCACCGTGATTTTTCGAAGCAATGGAATGCTTTAGAACAAGAGACCTTTTTAAAATGATTAATATTTTCCTAAAGATAATTACAATGATTTTCAATTATTTTTAGGAAAAGGTGAAATATAGTGTTTTACAATATTATTTCCCAAAACTTCTTAATTTAATTTTTTCTCATGATAGTTACAACAGCTTTTGTTTTAAAGGGTCCACAGACGAATACATACTATAGACATCGTATACATACTACAGGCATCTATAGACATACTATACATATATAGACATACATCTCTATACAATACATCTATAGTATATATAACGAAGTAAATTTCTCCGTCATTTTTATCCGCGCCGGGGTTCGAACCCGGGTCCACTCATTCCGGAATAAGTTGCTCTACCAATTAAGCTACGCGGACATTGATTCTAATTGCTATCTGCCTTTATGTCGTGTGCGTCCTTCTGGCAGGTACGTCACATCTCCTGGTACGTTACATATACAGCTATACATACATACATATCATCATCATCATTGTCAACCATTATCAATCCACTGCTGGACGAAGGTCTCCCCAAGTTTCCTCCACAACGGTCTGTCTTGTGCCAGTCTCCTCCATGTCACCCCTGCATACTTTCGAATTTCATCCACCCATCTCCCATGTGGTCTTCTTCTGGGTCTTTTCCTGTCCCTTGGAATCCAATCTAAAATTTCTGCTGTCCATCGATGATCTGTCCTTCTGGCAGTATGTCCAGCCCATTGCCATTTCAGGGATTTAACTCTGATCATGATGTCTTCCACTCTTGTCATTTTTCGGATCCACGAGTTCCTCTTCTTATCTCTCCTGGTTACACCAAGCATGCACCTCTCCATGCTACTTTGAGTTGTCTGCAGCCTTTGTATGTCTCTTTTAGTTAAGGTCCACGTCTCTGCACCATACGTAAGCACTGGAAGGATGCATTGATCAAACACTTTTCTTTTAAGACATAATGGCATATTGCTCTTGAAAATTATGCTGTTTCTTCCAAAAGCTCTCCAGGCAAGTTTTGTACGCCGATTAATTTCTTCATCAATGTGACCCTCACTTGATATCTGCTGTCCAAGATAAACGTACGTGTCCGTTATCTCCAGCTTTTCTCCATCAATCGATAAATCTTCATTTCTTGTAAAAGCATTGAACATCACTTTTGTCTTCTGAAAGTTCATTTTTAATCCCACTTCTTTACTCTTGTCAGCAAGTTCCTGGATCATACTCTGCAGCTCTGATGGGGTAGTTGCAAAAATGACTACGTCATCAGCAAAACGAAGGTGGGTTAGATAATCTCCATTAATCTTTATCCCCTTGTTTTCCCAGCTCAGTGACTGAAAAACACCCTCCAATGTGGCATTAAAGAGCTTCGGAGATATGGTGTCACCTTGTCTCACTCCCTTTCCAATTTTTACGTGTGTTGTATTTTCAAACAGCCTAATCTTTGCACTTGCATTTTCATAGATGTTATTAATAATATTAATGTATGCATCTTCAATACCGCAGGTTTTCAGAGCCATTGTAACTGCTGATGGTTTCACCGAATCAAAGGCTTTTTCATAATCGATAAAAGCCATGCACAATGGAAGTTCATATTCCCCCGCTCTTTCAATTAGTTCTCTCAGCACGTGGATATGATCTATTGTGCTGTAGCCACTCCTGAATCCAGCTTGTTCTCTCGGTTGAGCCATGTCCAGTGTTACCTTCAAGCGGTGTGAAAGAACTTTAGTGAAGATTTTATAAACTACTGATAGGAGGCTGATAGGTCTGTAGTTTCCGAGATCCTCAATGTCACCTTTCTTATGTAGCAGGATCATTGTAGCGGTGCTCCAATCCTCAGGAATCTTTCCTTCATTAAGGCATCGAGTGAAAATTTGGGCGAGTACTGTTTCGATTTCTCCACTTGCTTCTTGTATGATGTCTACAGTAATTCCATCTTCTCCTGGAGCTTTTCCTCGCTTCATGTTCTTGATTGCATGTGCAACTTCTGCTGGAAGGACTGGAGGAACTCTGGTACTGGTATCTTTCATGATGTCTGGAGTGCATATATCATTCCTTTCATATAATTTGGAGTAGAAATCTTTCACTCACAATGTCAAAATTTCGCCTCTATTTCTTGTTACAGAACCATCTTCTTTTCTCAGTGCCATAATCTGTTTTTTTCCCTTACTGAGATATCCCTTTGCTATCTTTAGGCTTTGGTTGTTTTCAATTGCTTTCCTCACTAGTTCACAGTTGAATTTCCTTACATCTTCAGTGATACTTTTTCTTACTGTCTTGCATAGCTCTATATATTCCACTTTAGAAGTCACATCTTCTTTAGTTGTCCTCATCTCTCTTCTTTTTTGCATCAACATTTTGGTTTTTCCTGATAATTTGTTCACATGCAACTTGTTCTTAGACCCAGCTAATTTTGTTGCTGTTTCCATAATAGCTTTGGTTACTTTTCTGTTAACTTCAGAGATGTCCACTTCTTCCGATGTTAGGCCTTCTAAAGCAGAGAACCTGTTCTTCAGTTCTAACTTGAAGGTATTATGGTGTTTTTTAAGGTTGGTTATGTCAATAGATTTTGTTTGTCTTATGAGCTTGCCACGTTCAAGTTTAGTGTTGAGGTGCATCTTACATCTCACCAATCTATGGTCACTACCTGTGTTGAACTTGTTTAGCACACTGCAGTCTTCTATGACGAATTTTTTGTTACACATAATAAAATCAATTTCACTTGTCGTCCCATTTGGATGTCTCCATGTCCATTTCCTGTGTGGCTTTTTCTTGAAGAAGGAGTTCAAGATGAAAAACCCTTCTGCCTCTGCAAACTCAACGAGAGTATTTCCACGCTGGTTTCTGTTGCCATGACCGAATTTACCTACTGAAGTTTCATTCTGTTGCCGTTGCCCTATTTTTGCATTGAAATCTCCCATAATTATTTTCAAGTGCTGCTTACCTTTATTATTTAGATGACAAATTTCCTCATAAAATTCTTCAATTTCTTCTTCAGGATGACTTGTGGTGGGTGCATAAGTTTGAATAATCTGAGCCTGGTATCTTTTCGAGAGTTGGATAACAAGTCGTGCAGCTCTGTCAGAGGAACTTTCAACTTCTACAACTTTATCCTTCAGTTTCTTGTTTATTATAAATCCAACACCACTAGTTCTGCCAGTATCTGTCCCACGATAGTAGAAGAGATGTCCACTTTTCAGTTCGATGAGATCTTCTCCTTTTCTCCTTACCTCACTTAGCCCCACGATGTCCCACTTGATACTTTGTAGTTCCTCTTCCAATTCAAGAAGCCTTGAATCAGAAGATAAGGAGCGTCCATTGTAAGTAGCCAAGGTCAGCATCAGATGGCAGCCTAGTCCGGTCCTCCGGGGATTCTTAGCACCCTCTGCCTTCATGTCGCACTGGCCGCTGCCTTGGCCAGGTACATTCCAGCTGCCGGAGACTGAGGGCCAAGATTTAAGTTGTGGAATCATTTTGGAGGGGTTTGGCCATAACTCACCACGCTGGCCAAGCGGGTTGGTGAGTGTGGGATAGAATTTCCTCTAATCCCGATGGTATAGTTATACCGCTATGGGCGGTCGTCAGAGCCCCTTTAGTGGGAACAGGATGCACCACGAGAAGGCGGGGTTGACATTTGTCAAGGAGAGGCTGTGATGTTACGCATCACCTGACCTTACATCCCTATATCACCTGACCTTACATATATATATATATATATATATATATATATATATATATATATATATATATATATATATATATTACCTACAACGGACGCTCCCTATCTTCTGATTCAAGGCTTCTTGAATTGGAAGAGGAACTACAAAGGATCAAGTGGGACATCGTCGGGCTAAGTGAGGTAAGGAGAAAAGGAGAAGATATCATTGAACTGAAAAGTGGACATCTCTTCTATTATCGTGGGACAGATACTGGCAGAACTAGTGGTGTTGGATTTATAATAAACAAGAAACTGAAGGATAAAGTGGTAGAAGTTGAAAGTTCCTCTGACAGAGCAGCACGACTCGTTATCCAACTATCGAGAAGATACCAGGCTCAGATTATTCAAACTTATGCACCCACCACAAGTCATCCTGAAGAAGAAATTGAAGAATTTTATGAGGAAATTTGTCATCTAAATAATAAAGGTAAGCAGCACTTGAAGATAATTATGGAAGATTTCAATGCAAAAATAGGGCACCGGCAACAGAATGAAACTTCAGTAGGTAAATTCGGTCACGGCAACAGAAACCAGCGTGGAAATACTCTCGTTGAGTTTGCAGAGGCAGAAGGATTTTTCATCTTGAATTCCTTTTTCAAGAAAAAGCCACACAGGAAATGGACATGGAGACATCCAATTGGGACGACAAGTGAAATTGATTTTATTATGTGTAACAAAAAATTCGTCATCGAAGACTGCAGTGTGCTGAACAAGTTCAACACAGGTAGTGACCATAGATTGGTGAGATGTAAGATGCACCTCAACACTAAACTGGAACGTGGCAAGCTCATAAGACAAACAAAATGTATTGACATAACCAACCTTAAAAAACACCATAATACTTTCAAGTTGGAACTGAAGAACAGATTCTCTGCTTTAGAAGGCCTAACGTCGGAAGAAGTGGATATTTCGGAAGTTAACAGAAAAGTAACCAAAGATCTTATGGAAACAGCAACAAAATTAGCTGGGTCTAAGAACAAGTTGCATGTGAACAAATTATCAGGAAAAACCAAAATGTTGATGCAAAAAAGAAGAGAGATGAGGACAACTAAAGAAGATGTGACTTCCAAAGTGGAATATATAGAGCTATGCAAGACAGCACGAAAACGTATCACTGAAGACGTAAGGAAATTCAGCTGTGAGCTAGTGATAAAAGCAATTGAAAACAACCAAAGCCTAAAGATAGCAAAGGGACATCTCAGTAAGGGAAGAAAACAGATTATGGCTCTGAGAAAAGAAGATGGTTCTATAACAAGAAATAGAGGCGAAATTTTGACAAGAGTGAAAGATTTCTACTCCACATTATATGAAAATGATGATACATGTACTCCAGACATCATGAAAGGTACCAGAGTTCTTCCAGTCCTCCCAGCAGAAGTTGCTCATGCAATCAAGAACATGAAGCGAGGAAAAGCTCCAGGAGAAGATGGAATTACTGTAGACATCATACAAGAAGCAAGTGGAGAAATCGAAACAGTACTCGCCCAAATTTTCACTCGATGCCTTAATGAAGGAAAGATTCCTGAGGATTGGAAAACCGCTACAATGATCCTGCTACATAAGAAAGGTGACATTGAGGATCTCGGAAACTACAGACCAATCAGCCTCCTATCAGTAGTTTATAAAATCTTCACTAAAGTTCTTTCACACCGCTTGAAGGTAACACTGGACATGGCTCAACCGAGAGAACAAGCTGGATTCAGGAGTGGCTACAGCACAATAGATCATATCCACGTGCTGAGAGAACTAATTGAAAGAGCGAGGGAATATGAACTTCCATTGTGCATGGCTTTTATCGATTATGAAAAAGCCTTTGATTCGGTGAAACCATCAGCAGTTACAATGGCTCTGAAAACCTGCGGTATTGAAGATGCATACGTTAATATTATTAATAACATCTATGAAAATGCAAGTGCAAAGATTAGGCTGTTTGAAAATACAACACACATAAAAATTGGAAAGGGAGTGAGACAAGGTGACACCATATCTCCGAAGCTCTTTAATGCCACATTGGAGGGTGTTTTTCAGTCGCTGAGCTGGGAAAACAAGGGGATAAAGATTAATGGAGATTATCTAACCCACCTTCGTTTTGCTGATGACGTAGTCATTTTTGCAACTACCCCATCAGAGCTGCAGAGAATGATCCAGGAACTTGCTGACAAGAGTAAAGAAGTGGGATTAAAAATGAACTTTCAGGAGACAAAAGTGATGTTCAATGCTTTTACAAGAAATGAAGATTTATCGATTGATGGAGAAAAGCTGGAGATAACAGACACGTACGTTTATCTTGGACAGCAGATATCAAGTGAGGGTCACATTGATGAAGAAATTAATCGGCGTACAAAACTTGCCTGGAGAGCTTTTGGAAGAAACAGCATAATTTTCAAGAGCTATATGCCATTATGTCTTAAAAGAAAAGTGTTTGATCAATGCATCCTTTCAGTGCTTACGTATGGTGCAGAGACGTGGACCTTAACTAAAAGAGACATACAAAGGCTGCAGACAACTCAAAGCAGCATGGAGAGGTGCATGCTTGGTGTAACCAGGAGAGATAAGAAGAGGAACTCGTGGATCCGAAAAATGACAAGAGTGGAAGACATCATGATCAGAGTTAAATCCCTGAAATGGCAATGGGCTGGACATACTGCCAGAAGGACAGATCATCGATGGACAGCCGAATTTTTAGATTGGATTCCAAGGGACAGAAAAAGACCCAGAAGAAGACCACATGGGAGATGGGTGGATGAAATTCGAAAGTATGCAGGAGTGACATGGAGGATACTGGCACAAGACAGACCCTTGTGGAGGAAACTTGGGGAGACCTTCGTCCAGCAGTGGATTGATAATGGTTGACAATGATGATGATGATATATACTATACATCTATAGACATACATCTATACATATATATACTATACTTAAGAGCAAAACTGAAGACTAAGGAAAAAATTTTTGAATTTAAAACGAAGGGTGCAAAATAACCTGAAAATCAAAACGCGCAACGCAGCAGTTTTGAAAATTCAGAATTCACATTCTATAAAGAAGATACCTAAGCAAAAAAATACATATATAATTTTGACTCACACCTAGTACAACATAGAAAAGGTTATGTATCTACCTGTGTGAGTAAAAGGAGAAAGATAAAAATAAAATAAAAGAAAACAACTGAATGTAGAAGGTGTCGAGAATACTGAGCCTTGGCTTTATCAAGGACCAGCAAAAACTCTGCATTTTCTCACTTCCACAAAGACCTAGTTGGAAATGGGTTTCTGCAAGGCCATAGATGCAAGTAACATTCCCACCTAAAATAGTTTAAAAAATATATATATAAGTCATGTCCTCCGTAGAGTAGCATGACCTAGCACTAGTTAACAATTTCGCTTGCATCCATTAACCTTCATGGCCCGACCCATGCTCTTCATCTGTTACTATTAAACAGAGAGAAGAAGATTAAAGAGAACTCAAGCTGTGAGAGTGACATAATAATTAGAAATGATTTTCAGCTATAACGAAATTCCAAGTTCGTTTGAGAGAGAATTTAAACCTGAAAAACAATGCAATATTTTTTAAACTATTTTAGGTGGGAATGTTACTTGCATCTATGGCCTTGCAGAAACCCATTTCCAACTAGGTCTTTGTGGAAGTGAGAAAATGCAGAGTTTTTGCTGGTCCTTGATAAAGCCAAGGCTCAGTATTCTCGACACCTTCTACATTCAGTTGTTTTCTTTTATTTTATTTTTTTATCTTTTCTCCTTTTACTCACATAGGTAGATACATAACCTTTTCTATGTTGTACTAGGTGTGAGTCAAAATTATATATGTATTTTTTTGCTTAGGTATCTTCTTTATAGAATATATATACTATACATCTATAGACATACATCTGTACACACACACACACACACACATATATATATATATATATATATATATATATATACTATACATCTATACATATATATACTATACGTCTATAGACATACATCTATACACATACTATGCAGAGGGTAAGTCAAAAGTAATGAGCCATTGGATAGGAAAACTTCAAACATGTGTAAAGTACAAACGAATACAATTCAATCTTCGAAATACAAGCCATTATGTTCTATGGTCTGAAGCCATCTTTCTGCCCAATTGGGAATTCTCGCTCTGGTACCACTACTTGGGTTTTGAGGTGAAAAACTCCTTGACCCCGGTTTCCACTTCATGACGGTTTCGGAGGGTTCTGCCACGGAAGGAATGTGCCATCGACCGAAAAAAGTGGTAGTCACTAGGAACATGGTTCGGGTTATACGCAGGATGTGGAAGAAGTTCGATTCCATCGAGATCCCGGATCTTATACCTCGTTGAACGGGCAGTATGGGGTGGTGCGTTATCGTGCTGAAGGAGAAACTGTTTTCTGTTGACCAGTGCCGGTTACTTACGGACCATACCTTCGTGCATCCTCTGTAGTTGTTGAGAGAAGAGCGCAGCGGAGATGCCTCGCCCAGCTGGAACGAATTGAAAGTGTATGGGCCCCTCAAAATTCCACCAAACACACAACATGACTGTGTGTTCGAAGCGTTCCCGCTTAGCGACGGGTTCTGGAAGCTGGCCCAGGTTAATCCACAGGTTTCGCGTGTCGGGATTTCGGGAAAAGATCCACTTTTCATCTGACGTAACAATTCGCCTGATGAAACGCTCGTTCATGGAGTGGTTCAGCAGCTCTCTGCAGAATTCCATTCTCCTTTGAGCTTGTGCTGTGGTCAGTTCGTGGGGAACCACTCGGCAGCTCCTATTGACCTTCCCGAGCTTGTGGAGATGGCGAACCACACTGGATTGTATTATAATCTCGTCTGACAATCTGCGAGTGCTTGTGGTTGGTGTTGCCTTCTACGGCTTCACACAGGGCTTCCGAATTCACCGTTGGGGGTCTGCCAGAGAGAGGCCCATCTTGAAGGTTGGTGTCCCCCTTGCTAAAGCGAACAAACCATCTTTTTGCTGCTGCGTAGCTGACTACACCCACATCTTCCACTGAACAAATTTCGGTCACTGCAGCATGCGCAGATATCCCTTTTTTCTAATAATGACACAACAATACTCGAACTGTCGTTTTTCTGGTCCCTGTTCTGAAAGCAACAAAAAAACACAATAAATTCATGTTCATGTCCACCAACAAAGCAAATTCTGATAGTCCATGAAATGTTCCTTCTACCTATAAACAAGTTCCAGTCCAAACGGTTGTTTATTTCCGAAAAAAACAACGCCATCTCAAACTACCTCTCACATGTCCCATTATTTATGACTCACCCTCTGTACATACTATAGACATCTATACTATACATATTATAGACATCTATACTATACATGTTATAGACATCTATACTATACATATTATAGACATCTATACTCTCCATATTATAGACATCTATACTCTCCATATTATATACATCTATACTATACATATTATAGACATCATACCATCACATATACAATAATTTAAGAACCCAATTTCTTACGGGAACACAATATACAATATCCCGAGCACTCCATGAGGAACGAGCGGAAGGAGTATCCTGTGACACAATAAAAAAAAATGTTTTTGGATGGTATGTTTAAGGACCACCGTGAGTAACTCAATGGGCTATAAGCAGTCGCCTGTCCCTAATTTAGGGCCACTGGTTCGAAGGAAGGGAGAGAGCCAGTGCCGTAAGACAAACACAACATCCATGCCTCACCGGGATTCGAACCCGGACCCCTTTCGGACGAATGATCAGATGCCCTCGCTTGGACCACAAACAAAATTTAATCACACTATATGTGGTCCACAATGTCCGATCTCGCTACAAAACTTTAAATGTAGATCCTTCGACAACCGATTTAAAAGTTAATAAAACCTGAAGTATTCCTGCGAATTTCTCCTATTGCCAGTATTTTTTTCCATATCATTATTGCCAACCATTATTAATCCACTGCTGGATGATGGTCTTCCCAAGTTTCTTCCACAACTTTCTGTCTTGAACTTGTCTCCTCCATGGCACTCCTGCATGCTTTCGTATTTCATCCACTCATCTCCCATGTTGTCTTCTTTTTAAGTTCTAAACATGTCTTGGTGGGGTTTGGCCATAATTCACCACGATGCCCAAACGCGTTGGTGAGTGTGGGACACACTGTTAAAAAAATCTACTTACAGTGAGAACCTGAACCTACTCGTTTTTTTTGTTTTTTTTTTTTTGCTTTTTTTAAGTACAATCGTATCGTAAACGAGTACATGACATGCTCAAATATAAGTAAACATACGTACTTACAAATAACTGCGTCAATAAATATACTCTCGTATTACTTTATTTTAGATATTATAGATTTCAAGAGAAATTGTTTAATAAATGTGTAAAGTGACACACATAAATAATTAGTACAACAAAGTCACTGATCACAAGAATTTAATTATGTATAACGAAGTAAATTTCTTCGTCATTTATGTCCACGCCGGGGCTCGAACCCGGGTCCACTCATTCCGGAATAAGTTGCTCTACCAATTGAGCTACGCGGACGTTCGTTATCGCTGCTATTTGCCTTTACATCGTGTGCGTCCTGCTGGGAAGGCACGTCACAAATGCATAAAATATCTTTGTGTACGTTTTCACATTAACTATATTTGTGTCAATCTCATAAATATTATATTGTCGCTTCATCACTATATTTGACATAAAATTGTGCGGGTCATTTGCCCAACATATGACAACGAGTATATCTGTTAAACCAGATGTGACATCGAATACTATACTTCCAGTTGATTCTATGAATCAATGAGTATGTATGGAGTACACGTATTCCAAATTTAAAATCGAGCTGCGGATGGCTTAGTGGTTAGAGATTCAGACTGCTGATGGAGGGTCCCCGGGTTCAAACCTAGCCTGTTAGTGTGAATTTCTAACAATCGCTGAATATCAGCCGTGCATCGGACGAGTATGTTAAATGACGACTTCCGGGTAGGATTTCTGCGGTTAAAGTTCCTTATCCCCCCACCTAATTTCTCTCTGCCTTCTACGCGCAAAACCGTACGGTGGCGCCATCTAGTGTGCTCTCTCTCACTTCCAAACTATCCTGTCAGAATCGCTATATTCGTTGTAACTTGTTTCTGTGCACCGCCCGAAAGGGCACAGAAACTGAATGAAGTTAGAGCACATATATTTGAAAGATATGTACACAAAAATGAGTACATATATTAGAAATATACCAGATATATACACAATTGGTTCCCTGATTGTAATTTTTTGTAACTTCAAAATATCGATGGAAAAAAGTTTTAAATTTCAGTAAATGCAAAACATTTGGTAAAAATCAAAACGCAAACACTTTTTGAGCCATGGGAGAGATGAATTCAGTGATTATTTCATATGTACAAAATAATTCAGATATAAATGTGGTTTAACTTTTCCTTTTTAACATCAATGGGTTGTTGCTTTGCATAAATGTATTTGTTTAAACAAATTGCATCTTATTTCATCCAAAAAAGTTGAGAAAAAAAAGGCAAAACTTAAAAAAAAATTATCTGATAAGTTAATAAGGAACATTCCATGCATGACATTAAAATTGCCATTATTGATATGGTTATTCCATATTCTTTCAGCAACATGATGTCCGACTGATACATATTGTTTTTTATTTCAGCATGACGTCAAAAAAGTACACATTTAAATATTTCATACCAAATAAGGCGAAACAGTGCTGGGCAAAAAAAACAACAACGCAGCGTTGCTAAGCCTAAATGATTCATGAAACGTTGGTTAATGATACATGAAACTAATCTACTTAGTATCTACTAGGTTGCTTAAACCTACTTAGTTTCACGGGAACTATTATGTTTTCCATGAAATAGCGTAGTTCATCAATTAATAAGAAATATGCAATTTAAATTAATAAAAATACTAACTTCTAATCCTGATATCGATTCTCAGTACAAGAGACATGCCGAGTAAACACACTATTTCTCGGCTTCAATCGAAGCGGGTTTGGTTTGTTATGACCCGATTGCTGACGTCACATACGGAAAAATCGCGCAGCCTTAGGCCTCTAGCACTCGAGACGGCTTTGACTACACCCTGTGAGATTATCCCGATGCATATCACCTGTTGTGCAATGAGCGTCTTGCATCTGTTGTGTGTCTTGTGTTTGGTTTACTTTCCGCACCCGGCTGATCGAAGAATGGGATTTTGTCGACACTAGAGAAAAGCCGAATCCACGGGGTCTATCACCCAGTGTTCTTGTGGCAATGGTGTGCTGCTTCAGGCACTGTCCAAGTTATTGATGAAGTACTATTGCAAAATATTTTTGCTGCTCGGTGGTTTCATAAAAATGCTTGTCACATTTCCGTGTGGTTACATCGTAAAAGGAAAACTAGCGATTGTATTATAAAGGTCTTGTGTCTGTCTCACGCGCGCATTTTGTTTAATTTTTCCGGCCCTCCTGATTCAAGAACTGCGTTTCTTCGACGACAGAAGAAATCCGAACTCACGTTATCTATCACACTGACTGAGGTGTGTTGCTCCGGACTGCCTACGTGACTGATAAAATATTATTGGGAAGTGTTTCCATGGTTGCTTCCCAGTGTTTCCACATAAATGATTGTTATGTTTCCATGTGGCTACACCATAGAAAGATGGTTGCGGAGCAGAAACAAATTAAGTGAGTGTTGTGCTATTCCCACTAAGCGGATGTTTCTTGAAATATTTTCATTTCTCAGGCACGTTTTATTTTTGTTTTTTTGTCATATTAATATACACTGAGAAAAATGTTTTGTTAATTTTGTTGAACCAACAAAACATTTTGTCGATATACAGTCAACAAAATTTTTTGTTGAATTTGCAAAATTATTTTCTTGAAAATTATTGTTGATTTAACAAAATTTATTGTTATCATGACAAAACGTTTTGTTCATTTAGAAAAATGATTAGGTTTATTTTGGGAATTTGTTTGATCCAACAAAACATATTGTTATCATGACAAAAGGTTTTGCTGCTGCAACAAAACATATTGTTATCGTGGCACAATAAGTTTTGTTGCTATAACAATATGTTTTTTTGCAGCAACAAAACATTTTGTCATGATAACAATATGTTTTGTTGGATCAAACAAATTCCCGAAAATAGACCTAGTCATTTGGTTAAATGAACAAAACGTTTTGTCGTGATAACAATAAATTTTGGTTAAATCAACAATAATTTTCAACAAAAATAATTTAGCAAATTCAACAACCTTTTTTATTGACTGTATATCGACAAAATGTTTTGTTGATTCAACAAAACGTTTTTCTCAGTGTATATTCAGAATAAATAAAATTATGATTAAAATGGGACTCTTTTAAAGTGTCGAAGTGCCCACACAATCTTCGAAACACATGGACTTGCAGTTTTATTATACAGAAAGGGAGTCGTAAGGTTATGTACAGGGTGGGTTGAAAGTTTTGCAATATTTGGATCACTTTGTGTCTTCATACGCGCTTTTACGACCAAAGCTGACCAGCAATCAAAGTATAGGCCATCGTGTTGCACCGTTTTTAGCCATCTGTCTGCCAGTTCTTCGATTCCGCGGCGGTACTAGTTCTTGTCCATGGAAGCAAAGAACTCCTTCACTCCAGCTGCCACCTCCTCCTGGTTGTTGAAATGCAACCTGCGAAAGAACTGGGCCATGGACCGGAACAGATAATAATCCTAGAAGGCGAATGAATGATAAATACACAGTTGACGTGGACCAGGAACATAAAATAGAAGTCATCGCTCTTTCCACGTTTATAAGTGAGTCACGGAAAAATTCTCATCGGCCGCCACCGGGAATCAAACCCAGGGTCTTCCAGTTACGCACCGGATATGCTTCCACTGCACCACATCTGCCTCGAAATTCTCTAGATTCACAAACGACAAATTGTCAAACCCCATGTCAGGTTGCTTCTTTGGAGCCCCGCACAATGCTGGGGATTCACCAAAGATGAACAGCAGCAACTGGACAAAAAACTACAATGCTGGGGGTTCGATTCCCGGTGGCTGCCGATGAGAACTATTCCGTGAGTCACCTATAAACGTGGAAAGAGCGATGACTTCTATTTGAGGTAATAATCTGACGCAGCAAGATCCGGACTATATGCTCGTTGTCTCATCAGTTCAATGCCCTCAAATTCCTCGAGTGGTTCGCAGGCCGAACGTTAATCTCCTGTAGGAGAGCGCGCTTTCTGTTCACCAATGCAGAGTACTTCTCATCCAAAACGGCATACATCGGCTCCAGCTGCTCAGAGTCGAGCTTGGCGTTGATGGTCCGACCGTCTGGAACAAATTCGTAATAGATTATCCCCAAGAAATTCCACCAGACGCAGAGCGAGCATCACCTTGTGCTCGAAGCGCCCACGCTTGTCGACTGGTTCTGGAAGCTGGCCTGGGCTCAGCTACTGCCGTTGTGTGTTAGGATGACGGAAATAGACCCACTTTTCATCGCACGTAGCAATTATCTTGGTAAATGGTACATCGCGCGGATTTTCTAGGATTTTCGTGCACACTTTCACTCGGTGGTTTGCTTCTGCTGGCGTCAGTTCCTGAGAGACAATGTGGCAGCTCCTGTAGACCTTGCCGAGGTTCTAAATTCAATGAACTACGGTAGTCTGTGATGCGCCGAGCTGGCGTGATAATATGCGTGTTCTGTTTGTTGGATTTGCCTCTATGGCCCGGCGCACAGTCTCCGAAACCACGGTTCTTGAACTACCTGACCTTGGCTAATCGTCAAGGTTTCTGTCACCTGAGCGAAATTTCTTGAACCATCTGGTTGCAATGATGAGGTCCACGAAACCTTCCCCGTTTTGCATGACAAATGTTTCGTGCTGCTTGAGGAGCTTTATGGTCGAGTTCAAACCCCTAAAGCAAAAGTTCCCTAATTATCCGGTTGTGGCTGTTCATCTCTTAGACGTCCCAACCACAGACAGAACGACGACATGCAATGCCGTTCACAGCAACGACTACCACTTAATATCCATTTCGACTGACTACAGTGTCCGAATTAAAGTGGCTTAAACACGAGACATACCCGCCGCAGCACATGCGTTTATGAAAATATTGTAACACTTTCAACTCACCCTCAGTATCACCACAGCACCTCCAGCGATTTCTTTCCCGAAGTATCACCACAGCACCTGCAGCGATTTCTTTCCCGAAGTATCACCACAGCACCTCCAGCGATTTCTTTCCTTTCAGTCAGTGGTTATTGAACCTCAGAAAAGAAAATCGTTTACCAGTACTGTAATTTACAATTTCTCGGCAAAATACTGAACGCGTTAGGAATCGGTGTGACTTTGCTTTTCTAATTGCAAGAAATATGCATGATCATCAGACATAAAATATTTCCTCGATTCAGAACGTCGAGATGCATTTGGTTCCTTATTTTATTTATGTAATTGAATAGTTCGATCCGTTTATGAAAATTACTCTCTTTGAAAGAAATAAGAAGATTATGAAATCTCTCTTTATACCAATGATTACGCTTGAAGAGCTTCCTTAATTGATTTCCGCTCTTAAGTGGAAATAATACGTCTTTAAGATTTATCAGCCAAGAAGAGCTGGCACTATGAGAGAAAAAAATGTGTTTTATTTATTTTTCCTGATTTGAAAACTAATTCTCTTGAGCTTAATGCTTACTTAACCGCTAAGAACATCGGATTCTCCTTGAAGAAATTCTTTACCCGAACTCTCTCATTAGCTTGCTTTTTTTTTCTTTTTACTGTAGAAGAAAGAATTTTAGTTCTAATCTGACCTTCCGAATTAGCTGTCCAAGGAGATAAACCTTTATCTTTTCAATGTGTGCAAAAGAAATGCGCATTCAGAATGTTAGATGTGTCTTTTTCTAGAAACTACTATATTTCTTCGGATTTTTTAAAGGAGATTCTTTCAAGCTATACGATGTGCCTTGCGCTGTAATGTTCGCATTGCGAAGTTTCTAGAAGAAGTACTGAGCTATAATTCTTTGAATAAACTTTCCTATTAGTTCGACCTTTTTTTTGCATTCTTAAAAGGAACTGTTTAGCAGTGATATTCCTTTTCTTTCCTATTAGCAGTCGGAAAAGGTAAGGTTTGTCTTCTAATTCGCGTGAAAAACACTATGCATGTTTGATTTTTATGTGTGTGTGTGCGTGTGTGTGCTTGTGCGTGTGTGTGTGCGTGTGCGGGCGTGTGTGTGCGTGTGCGTGTCCGCTTCCTTTCTTTGCAACTTTGCAATTGGTAAGATGAACAAAAAAGGAAGTGAGTGTGCACACACCGGCCACTGAATTAGAAACCTTTATTCAAATGTACCTAAACGTCAATTTCCAGAGTATATGCCAAATACGGTGTCACGTGCATCCCCACGTGATCTAGCCAACTGTTTAGGGCTGGTGGTCATCGGTAGTTTTCAGTAGAGTTGCTTACAATGAGAAAAACGAAGGATCCTTCGGAGTTCGATAAAAGGCTTATTGTGGGTGCACGTCTGGCTGGAGCAACGATTTTGAAAACTGCCTGGTCTCATAGAAGGGGAGATCTTACTGGTCTTTAATCAATGAAAAAGTCACCGACAGTACTTGTCTAAAACGCGCAACTGTGGCACCACCACAATCTGTCAGGAATGAGATCGTCGTCGTCTGAGAAGGCTTGTGCTCAGAAACATGTCTTCCTGTGTGCGGCAATTGCCGGAAGTATTTCATGAAGTCCGTTCTGGACCCATATCTCAGCGAACTAATCGCAGGGAACTGGAAAAGATCTATAATGGCAGTCGCTTTCCTGCACGGAAACCATGATTTCTTCGGAGAACTGGAATGCTCGTGTACAGTAGTATCACACACCGTGACTGGACACTGGAAGACTGGAGATAAAGTCATGTGGTCCGATGAGTCGCGGTTCAACTTGCTCTATACACAGCAGTCGACAGTTTGGAGGGAGTGCCATGGAGCATCGGACCAAGCTTGCCTTGTTAACACAACTCAAGTTTCTGGAGGTGATGCCATTGGGTGGAGCACGTTCATTTGGCACGGAACGGGTCCCTTGATATTGCTGTAAGGTCATGTGTCCTCCAATGATTATCTAAACATTATTGCCGATCAAGTCATACTGCAATGTTTATTTTTTTTTTGCTGTTTCATGGACGGCAGTGCTACTGGCGCGCAAGGTGCATTCAGCGGTGGTTCAAAGAGCACTACAGTGACCTCCACCATCTTCCCTGGCCACCACAAAGACCGGATGTGAACCCCATTCAGGATATATGGGACGGGTTAGATAAACAGATCTGGGAGCAAAATCTTCTTCCATGAAATTTGAGCCAATTAAAGGACTGTCTGGTGATCGCCTAGTATGCTGTAGACGTAGAAGCACGACAACACCTTGTGGAATATATGACAATCTGCATACGTGCTGTAATTCGGGCTGAAGAAGGTCAAGCCTGGTATTGAATGAAAGTTTCAAATTCAGTGGCTGGTATGTGTACATTACCATCGCATTAAACCTAGTTCAATGGTTATGTTATACCTCCCGTATAAAATTGACAGAGCATAACGTATACCATAAAATTACCTTCCTATTGAGCTTCTATTTTCTTGTGTACATTTTATTAGTCAAACATTTTCTTGATGTACGACACGGTTCGCGACCTACCTCACCTTGGCTAATCGTCGAGGTTTCTGTCATCTGAGCGGAATTTCTTGAACCATCTGGCTGCGGTGATGTGGTACACGGAACCTTCCCCTTTTTGCATGATAAATGTTTCGTGTTGCTTGAGCAGCGTTATGGCCGAGTTCAAACTCGCAAAGCAAAAGTTCCCTAATTAGCCGGTTGTGGCTGTTCACCTTTAAGGCGTTTCAACCACAGACAGAACGCGACATGCAATGCTGTTCACAGCAACGACTACCACTTTATATCCCTTTCGACTGACTGCAGTGCCCGACTTACGCCGCAGCATATACCTGACGACACGGACATACCCGCCGCAGCACATGCGTTTATGCAAATATTGGAAAGTTTTCGACTTATCCTCTGTATATGAGATGATTTTTATGCGCCATTTGTCAATTTTCGTTACATACATTTCATCAGCTTGTGAGAGCAAAAAAATCTTTCTCTTTCTGGATGTTTTATCGCTTGTAGAAATCCGGTTGTTGTTTTCTAACCAGTTGCACTGACTATAAATATCTTTTTTTTTTTTTTTTTTGATTGGAGGTTTCACGACCACCGTGAGCAACTCAATGGGCTATAAGCAGTCGCCCGTCCCTAATTTAGGGTCACTGGTTCCAGGGAAGGGAAAGAATCAGTGCCGTAAGACAAACACAACATCCGTGCCTCACGGGATTCGAACCCGGACCCCGTTCGGACGAATGATCAGAGGCCATCGCTTAGACCACTGCGCCACCGAGGCGGCATAAATATCTTTGAAAAATGTTATTCGCGTCTAAAAGGATTGAAAAGATGTGCTCATTACAAACGAAAATTCTGTGTAATCTTTCTTGTTTCTTATCTTGCCTAGTCTTAACTTCTATCTCAGAAAATGAAATGATCACAGTGTCGTATTTCGTATGTCGTGGTTTTTGTTAATATTTGTCTTCTACTCACTGAGGCTCCGGTATATTTATAAAATATCGCGGTAATAATCTTTAGTTCACAAGGAAAATAACGAATTTCTGTGACCTTTAAACGAGTTAATTCCGATGAAAGAAATTTTTCTGACCCGAACTCTGATAGTTGCCCTGTTAGCCAAGTAGTCGCAGGCTCGCTCTTCTGGCCATTTGTCAGCAATTAGATTGCGGATCACGTGATTATCCAACTGCTATTCATTTACTTGAACTACTGGTCCTAGATTGCCCCTATGGTGTGTAGAACTACTGGATTTTAGATGCTCGTATGGATCTGGATAAACACCAAATAAAAATAACATTAGGACTCAGATATTTACAGACACTTACAAATCCCCTGAAAGAAACGAGCCTGATTTTCATGAGGAGAGAAAAACTAATTATCCAAATCTCGAATTCTAAACCTCTATGATTTACACGCACTGTGTCCGATTTTTGAAGGAGTTATTCTAAGCCTGCTTTCTTACGAAAAGCTATTAGATAAGTTGTGAGCTAACTTCTAAGGAACCCATGTGAACATCCTGTCTGTCATTACAAGAGTGACGAATGGCCACGGAAGGGATTCTTGTTAAACTCTGGAAATCTGGCAGGATTTTTCCGAAATAATCTCTCCTTGCTGAAAGACGATGTAACGAAGATTTACGTTTCCTGAACTGGATCTACGCCATCAAGACAAGCACTGTGGGAAAGCAGCTTCTTCAGCCCCTTCTTTCTTTTTTTGTTACTGTAGCAATGGAAATGATGTTTTGTTATTCATGAAATCTTATTCCAATTCATATCACGAGTCCCTTTCGTGATGACTTCTGACCAATCACGGACGCTTGAACGAAAGTCCAGGAAGTACATGAGTGAAAACTGCGCTGTGATGATGCTTCGTCTTTGGCATTAAAAAGATATCCAAGTTATTCCGGGATTTCCCGGAGAAATATTTTCATCCGCAGACGTTAAGTAAGATCAAAACGATTTACTAGGACAAAAATATGATCATTCGTCCGGAAAGGGGTCCGGGTTCGAATCCCGTTGAGGCATGGATGTTTTGTTTGTCTTACGGCACTGGCTCTATCCCTTCCCTGGAATCAGTGACCCTAAATTTGGGACGGGCGACTGCTTATAGCCCATTGAGTTGCTCACGGTGGTCGTTAAATCTCCAACCAAAACAATAATATAAAACAAAATAAAAGTATAAATTTCCATAATAGCATGCACTCCCAGGACCAAACTGTCGCGAAATAATTTTAACAATTAATGTTTGGCAGCTGGTCGTTCATTGGCTGCCGACTCGGAGGTAAGAATTAGAATTCATAATAATTATTCGTAGGAAATTAATCCGACGAAATCTTATTGATTGGGCAAGAGTGCGTGCCCTCAAAGTTTAACCAATAAATTTCAATAAATTCCTCTGACACGTAAAAATGACACTTCCAACGTCAAAACTGGTAAGAGACAACATACATTTCTTAAATTAACAAAAAAAAAAAATAGAAAAGAAAAGAAATGTTAAAATAGTTGAGTTTAGATACACAGAAAGAAACAGAAGAAACTTCTAACCTTGAAACAGGAGATGATATCTACCCAGGGAACGTTGCCATGGATAAATAAAGCACAATAGACTACTAACAGTGAGCCTATGAATGTTGTTTTAATGCTAATCCTGATGGGCAAACAATAACTGCGCTTAATTATGATGTGGTGTATACTGAAGAGCAATTGAATTAGAGACAGCTGGTGTTATGCAAATGTAGCGCTGTGGGCGGCCGTGTAAACGGAAACGACATGACGTATGCAGCTATCCGACAATATAAGGAGTGATGCGACAGGAATCAGTAAGATTCGGATGCATTATGGGTAAGACGAAGGATCGATCTAATCGCATTTGATCGTGGGCAAATTGTCGGGGCCCGACGAATGGGTCACTCCATCTCGGAAGTCGCGCAGGCACTGAGATTTTCACGAGTCACTGTGTCACGGGTGCACCATGAGTACATCGAATCCGGTAAAACCATCCCTGCAAGGGCCAACTGCCGTGGACAACAGCGCGTGGATGAGCGGGGTCATCGTCATCTAGCTCGCATGGTAACAGCGGATAAACGGGCCACAGTGCAAGAAATCACTCGGCAATTTAACGCTGGTGCGCAAAACCGTGTAAGCAGCCACACCATCCAGAACCATCTCCTTGCTATGGGTTACAGAAGCCATCGTCCCACGAGGGTACCGCTGCTGACCGCACATCACAGGGTGCAAAGATTACCATGGGCGCGGGAACAGTGCCACTGGACCCTAGACATGTAGAAAAATGTTGCCTGGACTGATGAGTCGAGATTCGCGTTGGTACATCCGGATGTCAGGATACAAGTACGCCGCAAACCACATGAAGCGATGGATTCTTCTTGTCACCAGGGTGCTCTTCAAGCTGGTGGGAGTGGCATTCTCGTCTGGGGATTGTTTACGTGGACTAAAATGGGACCCGTGGTACGCGTGACATCATCCCTCACTGGTCAACGTTACCGGAATATCCTGGACAACCATTTGCTCCCGTTTGTGCGTCTTCAACATTCCACTGGGAATCTCATCCTGCAACAAGACAATGCACTGTGCCAACGCTCCCGAATTGTTTTCGAATGGTTGGATGAACACTCCACCGACGTGACCTCGCTTGATTGGCCAGCTAGGTCACCTGACCTCAATCCCATCGAGCACATCTAGGATGCCATCGAAAGAGATGTTCGAGGCTCTGATCCCCTCCATCAAATCTTCGTGAACTGTGGGAGCTTGTTCAGGGGTCGTGGATCCGTATGTCTTCCCAACGCTTCCGGTGTGTTGTCGAGTCCATGCCGAGACGAATCGCCGCCGTCATCAGGGCGAAATATGGTGCTACACGTTACTAGACAGGTATCTCTAATTCAATTGCTCTTCAGTGCATATCCCTTATATGATGGCACTTCCATATAGAGCGTGCGTTTTTCTGATGCTCTACACAGAGTTTGGCGAAAGCCTCTTAGCTCTGAAAAACTCATAAAAACGAACTTTTCGATGAGATGGATCAACGTTATTGATTTGAAAAGAAAAACTTTCCGTTCTCCTTCGACTACTCAAGTATCGGTGTCCTCAGAAGGTTCCCGACACTTATTGTTCCATCACACTTCTGCGTCGCCACTCGGGAGTAAGATTAATTTGGAAACCTGATTATATTTGTATATCGTGACTTCCGCAAGGGTGTTTTCGAGCTCCAACTTTCCAGAAAGGAACGTGTTCCTTCATAACCCAGAGGAGCGCGTTTGCAGCCCAATGTTAGAGTAACCACTCGAGAATGACTGCTTTCTCCAATCGGATGCAGTATAAAATGACTGACGTCGGAGAGAATTTCTCCTCTTTACTCTACAGTTGCTTGTATATAATCATGCATCAGAGAGGTGCACCCCAAGCTCCTTTACTTACGATCAAAACAACGGCCTCCTACGCCCATCAACACTTTTCCCGAGCTCTTCGCTCGCACCTGTAGAACTTCTTCCGTTCAAGGGCTTCCAAGAACTTCCCTTCTCGTATTCATGTCTCTCCGTATATAAGTTGACATTTCGGACTGTGTTTATAGGAACATTATCATCATATGAAGATATGACCGTAGTGTCCCAGTATTAGCCAAATCGGGTGAGGGTCAAGGCCAAGAAAGATGTTGAATCTTGTCTTCGTGTCCTTCCAGCAATGACTTCATAGTTCTGACTGAGTATATATTAGTCACTCAATTCAACTCACATTACTAGTCACCCAATTCAACTAATATTGGGACCGTAATGTCCCAGTATTAGTCGAATCGTGTGATTGTGGAAGCCATGGAAGATGTTGAATCTTGTCTTTGTGTCCTTTCAGCAATGTCTTCACAGTTCTGAATGTGTGTGTTGGATCATAACTATAAGAAATTATCATTACTATAAGAAAGACGGCATCAATATCTCGGCATTTTAAGAAATGCCGAGATATTGATGCCGGGATATAAAATGACTCTCCATGTTTGACTGCTTGTTGGAGACTGTTGGCATCATGCGCTTCTTTCGGCGTTTTGCAGACATAAACCCTGCCAGGTGATAGAATCAAGCAGACAATTCATCAAACCATGAGACACCTTTACCATCATCCTATGGTTTGTTATCACTCTTCTTTTTTTTTTTTTTTTTTTTATTGGAGGTTTAACGACCACCGTGAGCAACTCAATGGGCTATAAGCAGTCGCCCGTCCCTAATTTTGGGTCACTGGTTCCAGGGAAGGGAAAGAGCCAGTGCCGTAAGACAAACACAACATCCATGTCTCACCGGGATTCGAACCCGGACCCCTTACGGACGAATGATCAGAGGCCATCGCTTAGACCACTGCGCCACCGGGGCGGCTCACTCTTCTTTGAGATAAGTGGTTTAGCAACTAAGCTACAAATTGCCCCTTTCCTTTAAGTTCTCACTGAATTGTCTCGATGGAATCTAGATCGCTGTGATGCATTCTGAGTTCCGCATTTAATCCATTGGCAACTGCTCTATGCTTTCTGCGAGCCGCTAATGGCTTAGTGGTTAGCGAGTCAGACTACCAATGCGAGGTCCTCAGATTCGATCCTGGGCTTATCTTGCAGAGGTGGTGTGATTTGCTAACAATCACTGAATTTTCGCCGTGCATCGGACGAGTACTTTAAATGACGGCCCCCAGGTTGGACCCACTGGTTAAACGGGTATCCTATCCTACGCCCCCTCCCCGAAATTCTATGAGCAACATCGTATTTGTACGGTGGCGCCATCTACTGTACTCTAATCTCACTACAAACTGTTCTGTCAAAGTCTCTTGACTTGCTCTCATTCCTTCCGTTTCTGTGCCCTGCTCAAAAGTCGAATTCGCTGTATGTGGCTTGGGCCTAAATCTACCCACTGTGGACGCAAGTCCTACATGGAAATGACGACATACTTGTGATACTCTATGCTTTCTGCTCAAAATACTTGCCAATGTGGCTCTGTTTTTCCTTTGGTGGATTCAGGTTTTGAACCATTCTTGCTGCTGCTGTCAGTTCATCTTTATCGAATGTAGCTGAAAACAATTTCTCTGGAGACAATGAATAAATTAGCAGTTTTATTCACGGACACACTTTCCAAACAGATAGGAACAGTATATGTGCTGTTTGGAAAACAGGTTCTTATTCGCGTAGTTTATCAAATGGCGCAAAATATTCACATAGTTCTTCATTCAGAAAAGAAATGAAAAAAACGCGATCAGTTCAAATACATACGTAACAAGCTAGCATTGACAGATACGTACTACCGAATTGTTTTCAACAACAGATGCCTCCCTGGGAGCCAAAGTGGTCTGAGGCCTAGGGCTCTGATCATTCTTCTGAGATGGGTTCGGACTTCGGTTCCTACTGAGGCATGAGGGGTGTGCATGTATGTTAGCGCCGGTTCCCTTCCTTGCTTGGAACCAATGACCAATAAGGGGCAGGTATTCTGATTGTTTATGTATACTTTGCTGTATTTTGATTGTATCTATTATTGTATATTTATTATATTATGTAAATTTTTATTTGTATGTATTATATTATGTAAATTTTTATTTGTATTTATTACATATATTTTTTTATTTTACATATTTTATATTCATTATATATTCATCACACACACACACACACACACACACACATATATATATATATATATATTGCAGTTCCTCTTCCAATTCAAGAAGCCTTGAATCAGAAGATAGGGAGCGTCTATTATACGTAGACCAGGTCAGCATCAGATGGCAGCCTAGTCCGGTCCTCCGGTGATTCTTAGCACCATCTGACTTCATGTCGCACTGGCTGCTGCCTTGGCCAGGTACATTCCTGCTGCCGGAGACTGAGGGCGAAGATTTAAGTTGTGCAATCATTTTCAAGGGGTTTGGACATGAGGAAAGCAATTGAAATCAACCAAAGCTTAACGATAGCAAAGAGACATCTCATTAAGGGAAGAAAACAGATTATGACACTGAGAAAAGAAGATGGTTCTGTAACAAGAAATAGAGGCACAATTTTGACAAGAGTGAAAGATTTCTACTCCAAATTATATGAAAGGGATGATAAATGTACTCCAGACATCATGAAAGGTACCAGTACCAGAGTCCTTCCAGTCCTCCCAGCAGAATGTGCACATGCAATCAAGAACATGAAGCGGGGAAAAGCTCCAGGAGAAGATGGAATTACTGTAGACATCATACAAGAAGCAAGTGGAGAAATTGAAACAGTACTCGCCCAAATTTTCACTCGATGCCTTAATGAAGAGAAGATTCCTGAGGATTGTAACAACGCTACAATAATCCTGCTACGTAAAAAAGGTGACATTGAGGATCTCAGGAACTACAGACCTATCAGCCTCCTATCAGTGGTTTATAAAATCGAAGTTCTTTCACACCGTTTGAAGGTAACACTGGACATGGCTCATCCGAGAGAACAAGCTGGATTCAGGAGTGGCTACAGCACTATAGATCATATCCACGTACTGACAGAACTAATTGAAAGAGCGAGGGAATATGAACTTCCATTGTGAATGGCTTTTTATCGATTATGAAAAAGCGTTTGATTCTGTGAAACCATCAGCAGTTACAATGGCTCTGAAATCCTGCGGTATTGAAGATGCATACATTAATATTATTAATAACATCTATGAAAATGCAAGTGCAAAGATTAGGCTGTTTGAAAATATAACACACATAAAAATTGGAAAGGGAGTGAGACAAGGTGACATCATAACTCCCAAGCTCTTTAATGCCAAAATGGAAAAGGTCTTTCAATCACTGAACTGGAAAAACAAAGTGATAAAGATTAATGGAGATTATCTAACTCACCTTCGTTTTGCTGATGACGTAGTCATTTTTGCAACTACCCCATCAGAGCTGCAGAGTATGATCCAGGAACTTGCTGACAAGAGTAAAGAAGTGGGATTAAAAATGAACTTTCAGAAAAAAGAAAAATCCACCGACCCAAAGAGCAATCATACGTTAAACCGTTAAAAATTTCATTATGAACTACCAGTATGAACATGGTAATAAACAAAGATTTGAATCTGAAAAGACTTGGTTCCAAGAATCGGAGAAAGTTTCTGTAAGGGATTCACGATCATTGCTGAATCCTTTATTGAAACTTTCTTTGGTTTCTCGTACATTGGGAAATTAAATTTAAGGAAAGTTGAAAATAATGTTAAAATCAGTTCTACATATTATCAAAACAATGTCTTAACTCCTATACAGGTTGTTTCAAAAATACACGGCAAAACTGCAGGAATGAGTTCCTCATAGGTAGATAAGAAAAAAGTTTATATCAACATAGGTCCGGAAATGCTTGGTTTCTGAGTTATGAATGTCTGTTTGTGACACTTAACTCTTCACATTATCTGACTCAGGCCTGTTTTCGTTTCCCGGTTATTCACCGAAAAGTTTTATCTCCCGCAGATGAATTACTTCATCACAAGGTATTGACATAATCTGGTGGTTTTCCTTTCCGAACATGTACTGGAATCAGGAGTAAGCGAATATGCATTTTATGTACGGTTTGGCGAATGGCAATGATCTGGAAGTTAGGCGTTTGTACCACGAAAGGTTCCCAGGACGAAAATGTGCAGACAGGAAAACGTTTGAAAATATCCATCTCCGGCTTTGTGAACATGGGACCTTTACATTTCGTGCTGCCGACAGAGGACGACCAAGATCTACGACTCCTGAAGTAGAGGTGGAGATTTTGGATGTCGTTCATGCGACTCTTGGAATCAGCACAAGCAGATTAGCAATGCAACTGCCTGTTAATTGTTCGACTATTCGGAGACTGCTGCGAGAACAACACCTGTATGCGTACTATCTGCAACGGGTACAGGCCATGTCTACAGCAGATTACCCGGCGCGAGTAATGTTCTGCCAGCGGCTCTTGCAGCAGTGTGGTACAATTCCTAACTTTCATACCTTAGTGATATTCACCGATGAGGCACAGTTCGCACACGACGGAATCCTAAACTTTCACGATCAGCATGTATGGCCCGAGGAAAACCCACATGCAATTCTTCCATCACGTCACCAACAGCGGTTCAGCATAAACATCTGGGCGGGTGTTTTTGGTGATAAGTTATTTGGGTCCCATGTACTTCCCAACAAACTCATGAGGCAGGCATACCACACCTTTCTGGAAAACAATATGCCTGATTTCTTGGACGACACCCCACTGATCATTCGTCAACAAGCACACTTTATGCACGATGGCGCTGCCGCACATTTTAGCCACCTAGCTCGCAATTACTTGAATCGAAGGTACCCTACTCGGTGGATAGGTAGAGGTGGACCAACTGCCTGGCCTTCGCGCTCACTAGATTTAAACCCTCTAGATATCTTCTTGTGGGGCCATTTAAAATCATTGGTGTATTCTACTCCAGTAGCAGATGTTGAAGTTCTCCGCAATCGAACTGTGGCCGGTTGGGAAACAATACGGCACATGCCTGGAATTTGGCAGCGTGTTCGCGAGTCCATGAGACATGGATGCGAGGCATGCATTGAGGCAGAAGGTGGACATTTTGATCAATTACTATAAGATAATCCCAGCAAAAACAGTCTTGCTGGGCCAGCACTGCCAGAAATGGCCCAGCACTACGTTGCGGCTGCCGAACCGTCAATAAAATGTCCGGGTGGCCAACAGAAGGGCCAGCAGTTCAGGCCAACAGCTGGCCAACAGTAGGCACCCCATCAGTTGTCATATGCCCCAACAGGGCCATCAGTTGTCCATCACAGGCAGTAGCTGCCAAACGTGGCCCTTCAGCGGCCCTGCAAGTACCTTCCAGACATGATGGCTAACCTAATGTGGTCCGCTAGTTTGCCGGTAGTGGCAGCCGGCAACCGCGTGACGTAACTGGTGGCTTGCCGAATCTTGTCCACCAATCTCCCAGTAGTAGCCATAAAAAAAATCGAGGATAACTGCAGTTTCCCAAAACTACAACTTTTTTTATACCCTTACGAAACTTGTGAATGATAACGTTGCGTTGGGGAATATATTTCAACATACCGGGAAAACGCCCGTTTGGGTGGATACGAACCAGGGCCGTCTTCGTGGGAGCTGAGCTCTTTACCGGCCGGACTAATTTGCAACGAACGAGTGTGTGCTTGAAGCTGTCTGTTTCATGCGGAATGTGTAATCGAATGGCTCCCTCTTTCATTTTACAATATTGTGAGGTATTTTTTCATAAAAGTCAGTTTCATATAATTCATAAATTTATTTTTTCAACGTAATGATAGGTTGCTTTTTTTTACGTTAAGGGAACTTCGCTTATTTTCAAGGAGTGTACATACTTAGAGTCGCTTTCCAAAGTTTTGTACTGTCCTTGTCGTCTTGTCAGGAGATTGTTGAATTAATATATATTTACCCGGGTTCATGTCACATTCTGTTACATTTTTAAAGTTGTATCTTTCCTTTCCGTTGTCCAAAGCTACATTTGTTTTAAAGAGGAAATATATTTTATTTTACTTCTCGTTATTTTTAGAAGCGAATTCCTCCCAGTTATGTGTATTCAACCCATAGATGAGTACATTATATCCACATAGCGTTGCTTTTTTTTTCTTTCAAATAATTAATAAATTTTATACGTGTATAATTCTTTTTTTTTCCAACAAGCGTTTTTTTTAATGGTTTTCCAGGACATTTGTTTCAAGCGGTTTAAAATTTTTTCTTGTGTTTCACCCACTCCATTCTATGAATTTTTATTCATGGGAATGGAAAGGGTGTATTTCATGGCTGCAATCTAGTATTTCATGGCTGCAATCTAGTATTTCATGGCTTAATCTGATATCTTCGTCGACGTCGAATTTAAATAGGAAATTAATTCGCCTCAATACATATGGATTTTTTTCTTAACATGCACATAAAATAACACGATGGCGATAGCGTCGTCTTCAACTAACTGGTACCGTGAGAGACACAGCAAGTGTTGCTTCTACGCATGCGCAGTCCCGTTGCTTCCACCTGCTGTTCGGGTTGCATTGGTTTCCAGCAACGGGCTACTAGTGGCACTTGATTGGAGGCCCACAATTCACAGCGATGCTGCAGGGCCATCAATGGCTCGCCAACTGATAGCGCTGCCACCAACGGACTGCTACCGGGCTGTGAGCGGCAGATTTCAGCCAGCAGTGACCCATCACTACCAGCTGGTGGCCAGCAGCTTTCCAGCATTTGTGTTTTTGCTGGGATGTGAATAATTGAGGGTCGTAGACAGACCTTCCTAACTCGGAAACCAAGCATTTCCGGTCCTATGTTGATATAAGCTTTTTCTTCTTATCTACCTATGAGGAACTCATTTCTGCAGTTTTGCCGTGTATTTCTGAGACACCCTGTATTTAAAGAGGAAATCCACTGCCTGGGCCACAAAAATGTGTCAGCGTGAATGGAAACATGCAAATATGGAGAAGGGCATGGCTGGTGAAGCATTTCGAATATTTGCATAATGCTGCGGCCAATACAACTTTTAAATGGGATGGGATAAGCGTGCAGCTCATCAGTGGTAAGAGATAATGGCGGAAGACGTTATATGCGGTCGCGGAAAAGATGTGACCGAGTTCACAAAGGGCCAATTTATTGGCCTGCGGCAAGGACCCAAGACCTTCAAAGAGATTGCTGAAATCACTGGCACTGGATTACGAACTGTCCAATGCATTATTAAATTGTGGAATTATGGCGCTGAAGCATCAACTTCGCGAAAAATGTGTGGTCGGGAAACAATCCTGAATAATCGTGACCGAAGATCTTTAAAACGCTCAGTGAAATCGCCTTGCAAAAAACAAGAACGACACTAGAACACACAACCATGTTCAATAGTGGAAGCAAGACCATTTCCACTAGCACGATGAGATGGGAACTTAAAGGACGGAGATTAAACAGCTGTGTTGCAAAAAAGGAAACCACTAATTAGTGAGAGTAATCGAAAACAAAAAGACTCCAATTCGCCACGGAACATAAAGATCGGACTGCTGAGCAATGGAGGAGAGTCATGTGGTCTGATGAGTCTCTGTTCCAACATGATGGACGCATCAGGGATCGAACGGAACCTCATGAAGTATCAGACCGTTCGTGTACTGTACCCACAGTACAGCCCTCAGGAAGAAGTGTTATGATCTGGGGTTCCTTCTGTTCGGCTGGTTTAGGCGCAGCAACACTATCTAGCAATAAAATGAAGTCACCTGAGTATCTCAGCATACTTGGGACCACCTAATTCCATCAACGGAATGTTTCTTCCCCGAAGGCAATGGCCTATTCCAGGATGACAATGCCACGATTCATCGCGCTAAAATTGTGAAATATTGGTTCGAGGAGTACGAGCCATCATTCGCACACTTGAATTGGCCACCACAATGTCCTGACCTCAACCTCATTGAGGGTCTGTTTGATGTACTGGAGAGTAATCAAAGGAGTAATTCCACTCTTCCGTCATCAACCAAGGATCTTGGTTAAATATTGCTGCAAAGCTGGCCACCAATCAGTGGAGAGACTGTGCATAAACTCATTGACACCATGCCTAGCAGAATGCGTGCTGTAATTCGTACTAAGGTGGTCCCACGAAGTATTAACATGCACGACTTTTAATTTGGCCAGGCAATGTACTATTCCTCTATTCACAGAGCTTTCAAAGAGTAGAACTCCATCAGGATGAAGCTATCAGTCACACATCCAAATTTGCCACTCTATTTCTTCAAAAAATTAAAAAGAGGGAAGGGTATCAAGTCTACATCTTTTGCTCATATTAGTTCAAAGTCCCCTGATGAGTCTGTCACCAATGGACTATTGGGCCTTCGGACTGCTTTAAAGAGCGCTTTCTAAACGCAGACCTAAGACAATGATTGGACTATGGAAAGCAGTGGAAGAGGAGTGGAATAAAATACCACTACCAATATTAAGAAATGCCCTGTTATCTGGGAAATGTAGATGTAGGCTCATATCCGGAGAAAGGGCTGTCAGATAGAATATAAGAAGGAAATAACGTTATTTTAAAAATTAATTATATTGCTGGAAAATCGTTTTAAAAATGTTGAACATCCTCAGTACTTCCTGTGTGGTATTTTATATGTCAAGCAGTGTACTTTCTTCTTCGAAGTAAATTTTTATATTGGATACAGGTATCTGGTGAGCAACACTATAGATAACGCAACGTATATAACGGTCATTTTTATTTTATAACACTAGGTACGACTTTTATTTCCAACTTTTTTGGCAGACATTTAAGCAGTTTAGTGAGACAGAAAACTTGTTTAAATTTTAAGAAAAACTAATAAAGACAGATAGAAGGGTGATTTATAATTGAAATTCCGCAGAGAATAGAATCTACGTAAGGTGATTTAAAGATCTGCTGATAAGAGATTAAATGACATCAATAATTATGTGATATAATGTAACGAAGAAGTAATAACATAAAAGCGCATTTTTCCTTATTTATTTTTTATCGTATGTTGGTTAATTGGATGCGCAGCTCCCGTTTAAAACTTTTTAAAACCATTAGTAGATGAGCCGGAATGCTGAAACAGAAAAAGAGTAAGTTTGGGCCTGATGGACTAAATTCCCTCTCTGTCTAAATTTTTTTTTCTTTTTTTCAATTTTGAGATGCATCTATCGCGCAGCCAAAAGTGAAAGAATCTGCTAATTATCCTGAGTAAATTTTTAGCTGCAGTGAGCCTTTTTTGCATGGATTCTGTTCTTTTTTTCAGTTTCGTTGTGCCTAAAACATTTCCTGAACTGTCCATGATCCGGGCCCCAGTAATAGTCAACAAAACAGTAACCATGGATACTCCAAGTCAGATCCTATTAAGAAATGGTAACTTCCATTTCTTTTTTGCTAGCAAACAGAATAAAACGGCCAAAAAGAGAGGAAGTGAATCTTTTAGTAAATACGAAGACCGTGTGTAATCACTCAAAAGTGCAGTTGCGCAGAAGAAAAAGTTTATCTTTTAATGCAAGAAATGGAAAACTTCCATCTCTGGTTCACCCGGGTTTATTTCACCCTCCCTATTCCGCCGCTTTCGGATAAAAGGAAAGCACCACCCTCTAACTCTTCCCTGTGTTTCTCCCCCCCCTATTTAACTTTTGCTACTTAGTTCTTCTTTCCATAGAAACGTCTCCTTTGTTTTGTTGCCCAGAGTAGAATCAACTTCCGTAAAGTTATAACAGAACTTACGCTCTCTTCATTCGCGAACTTAAATGTTCTACATTCGGGAACTTCTCTTTCCCTTTCTTCAGGACATTTAAATGTTAGTTCTCCATTACGTTCATGTCCTCTTACTGGATTCACATTCTACAAGAACGTACGCCTAAAAAATGAAAGCCATAAAAAAAAGAAACCAGATTTCTGGGGTAAGGATGCCAAGGCCATCATGTTTACTAACGAATAATAGGTTTCAGATTCTGTTCAATAAAAATAAATATGCACTGCGGATCGATGCACCCGAAATCAGCTTTATTCGGAAAGCTTCATAAGAGAGATACTTACCCATAGGCATTCTACCCATTCTGATTACCCCTCTGTCAGCGGGTGGACATACTCGGAGTATAACATCACCTAGCTGTGCAGAATGAACTGAGCAGACAAATCATCATGTACACCTACCTAATTGGGTGTTGTGCTACTTTTGATCACACAACAGCTGCCAGACGTCTTGCAAAGGGCTCGATGAAATTTTGAAAACACGGACGTGGTATTGCAGCTCAGGAAGCGAGGATCGTCTGTCGTGAGTATTCAAAGTTGCCAGTGTCAATTGGCTGACTCTATTAAATATTTTCAGCTCGTCCCACATAGTCTCAATGGGGTTGAGATCCGGCGATCGAGGGGGCCATGTGTGGAAATTCACTCGAATGCTCCTGGAGTCAATTGGTCACCACTCGGGAAGTATGCAGTGTGGCGTTGTCGAGTTGAAAGATGGCGTCAGGTGCGAAAAGAGAAGCATTACGAAAGGGTGTAGATGGTCGATGAGAATGTTCACCTTTTTCATTACAAACGGGTGTAGATAATAGACGAGGTGCTTCACCTCTTTCATTACGAACGGCTGTAGATGGTCGGTGAGAATGTTCAACTCTTTCATTACGAAAGGGTGTAGATGGTTGACGAGGATATTCACCTTTTTCATTACGAACGGGTGTAGATGATAGGCGAGGATGTTCACCTTTTTCATTACCAACGGTTCTAGATGTTAGGCGAGGATGTTCACCTTTTCCATTACCAACGGATGTAGTTGGTCTGCGAGGATGCTAACCTTTTTCATTACGAACGGGTGTAGATAGTCGAATAGGTTGTTAATCTTTTTCATTACGAAAGGGTGTAGATGGACGGTGAGGTTCTTGGCCTTTATCATTACGAACGGATGTAGATAGTCGGCGAGAATGTTCATCTTTTTCATTACAAACAGGTGTAGTTGTTAGGCGAGGATGCCCACCTTTTTCATTGTGAATGGATGTAGATGGTCGGAGAGGATGTTAACATTTTTCATTACGAAAGGGTGTAGATGGTCGGTGAGTATCTTCACCTTTATCATTAAGGAAGGGTGTAGATGGTCGGCGAGAATATTGATTTTTTTTCATCCCGAATGGTTGAAAACGATCCGCAAAGATGTTCCCTTTTTCATTACAAATGGATGTAGATGGTCGCCGATGATGTTCAACTTTTTCATAATGAACGGGTGTATACGGTCTGCCAGGATTTTGACTATTTTCATTACGAACGAATTTCGAAAGTTGGCGAGTATTTTCACCTCTTCCCTTACAAACGGATGTAGATGCTCGGCGAAGATGTTAATCTTTTTCATTACCAAAGGGTGTAGACGGTAGGCAAGGATGCTTATCTTTTTTCATTACGAACGGATGTAGATGGTCGGTGAGGATTTTCACCTTTTGCATTACGAAATGGTGTAGATGCTCAGCGAGGATGTTCACCTTTTTCATTATGAAAAGATGTAGATGGTCTGTGAGGATCTTTACCTTTTTCGTTACGAACGGGTGTAGATGGTCGGATAGGATGTTCATTATCATTACGAAATATTGTAGATGCTCGGTTAGGATGTTGACTATTTTCGTTACGAACGGGTGTAGATGGTCGGCGAGGATGTAGACCTTTTTTTACGAACGGGTGTCGATCGTCGGCGAAGATTTTCATTTTGTTAATTGCGAACGGGTGCAGATGGTCGGCGAAGATTTTCACCTTTTTCATTACGAACGGGTGTAAATGCTCGGAGATGATGTTCTCCTCTTCATTACGAACGGATGCAGATGGGCGGCTGGGATGTTTTCCTCTGCATTACGAACGAAATTTCCCCTTTTTCACTGCGAACGGATGTAGATTGTCGGCGAGGATGTTTACCTATTTCATTCCGAACGAGTGTAGATGTCGGCGAGGATGTTGGTCTTTTTCATTACGAAAGGGTGTAGATGGTAGGCGAGGAGGTTCACCTTTTTCATTACGAATGTGTGTAGATGTTACGCGAGGATGTTGTCCTTTTTCAGTACGAACGAGTGTAGATGGTCGGCTAAGATATTCACCTTTTTCATTACGAACAGTTATAGATGTTCTGTAAGGATGTTGACCTTTTTCATTAAGAACAGGTATAGATGGTCGGCGAGGATGTTCACCTTTTTCATTACGAACGGGTGTAGATGGTCGCCGAAGATGTTTACCTTTTTCATTACGAAAGGGTGTGGATGGTCGGCGAGGATGTTCACATATACCTTATGTTGTGGCTGAGGTCTCGACAGGTAAGGAGCCATCCAAGGGTGTCCATGTAAACGCACTCCAAACTGTTACGCCGCCTATACCAACCTGCTATTTTAGGAGAGGGGCAACAACCGTGAGCACTTCTTGTGGCCATAACCTGTCCCCTGTGCCTAATTTAGGGCCACTGATTCCACGGAAGCGAGAAAGCTAGTACCTTAAGGCAAGCACAACACCCACGCTTCAGAGCGATTCTAGCCCGGTGGCTGCTTACAGCCATTCTCGGACGAATGGTCAGAAGTCATCCCTCAAACTACTGCGCTAACGTGGTGGTCCTGCTGCCTGTAGGACCATTATTTGCCATCTATTCGTGTGTTTGAGGATCCGTAGGTTTCTGTGTTTAAGGATCCGTAGGTTTCTGTGTTTAAGGGTCCGTAGGTTTCTGTGGTTTCCACCACGCAGGCACTTTCCCATGGGCGTAACAGAATTGTAACCGCGATTCCTCAGACTAGATGACGTGTTTTCAGTCCTCCGTACTCCAGTTGAGATTTGCCTTTTCAAACTGCAGCCGTATCTTTTGGTGCCTTACAGTCAAGAAGGGAGACGAATTGAACGTTAACTGCCATAGCCTATTTTTTCCCATCGTACGACGAATAGCAGCTGAACACAAGCTTATGAAGTCGACCTCATAAATTTCTGACGTTACCTGCTTTGTGGTATTCATGAGATTTCTTGTAATGATGCTGCCCTGTCTGCGCTTACCTCAAGTGCCAGTTCCGCGTTTACGGCAACATTTCATCCGTTTTTTGGATGTTTTGCAGTATTTTACGTAGCCTTTGTACACACGTGCGGCTATCTGATGTGATATCCTAACAATTTAGCAGTTGCGGGGATTGAACAACTGGCCTTCCTCACAGCTACTATCTTGCCACCGTCAAACTCACGTCGCTACCTATACCCATGATTACTTTCCGTAACTAGTTTCCAAGGCGTAGAGACCTGCTCTATTTACAGGCATTGCCATTTTAGTGCCCCACGTTACTCGATGCGATACCTCTGCTTTGCATATTATTATCGGGGTGTATTTAATAATGTATTTTTTCCATTCAATGTAGAATATTACCAATGTTTGTGACTGTCAATGAGCCAATATGCTTTGCTTTATGAGAACGAGAGAAACGAGGTTCGCATGTTATGGTTACAGGGCGTTGATTGGTGGCTCTTAAAAAGAAACAGGTTAGTAAAATCATGCAATGCATTATGATACGCTTTCCAACATACCAGAAATCATTACTCAAGTTATGAGGATAATAGCTGTGGAATAAATCTCGCTCCTGTGCCCTGACCTTTGACCTCATTTTAATGATATTAAGCAGAAACGATTCTGTATACCTCCGGAACAACATACTAAAGATCAAACAGAAATCATCGCTCTTTCCACGTTTATAAGTGAGTAATGGAAAACTTCAACCTGCCATGTGGTTTGGCAGTTTGTCGTATATGAGTCTGGAGAATTTGAGGCCGCTGTGGTGCAGTGCTAGCATGTCCGGCGCGTAACTGGAAGACCCTGGGTTCGATTCCCGGTGGCGGCCGATGATAGTTATTCCGTGACTAACTTATAAACGTGGAAAGAGCGACGACTTCTCTTTGATGTTCCTAATCCACGTCAATTGTGTGTATTAACATACAAAAGCTTTGTCGCAGTAGAAGCATTTTTACGTAAGTTATGACGCTTAAGGGCAATTGAATGAATCCCGTTCCTATGTGCTGAGCTTTGATCTCATTTCGATGATATTCAACAGAACCGGTTCAACATATCTCTGGAACAACATACTAAAGTTTTCTCTCAATCGAAGCTTTTTTACGTAAGTTATCACGCTTAAGGGCAATGGAATTGATCCCGCTCCTATGTCCTAACCTGTGACCCCATTTCATCCATTTTCAACAGGTTTCTTGCGGAGTTAGTCCCCTACCACATACTGTAATTTCATCGAAATCGAACCATTTTTACTTATGACTCATAAGGGCAATGGAATAGATCCCGCTCCTTTGTCCTGACCTTTGACCCCATTTCGACCATTTTCAACAGGTTTCTTGCGGATTTAGTGCCAAACCTCATACTGAAGTTTTGTCGCAATCGAACTATTTGTACGCAAGTTATGACGCTTAAGAACAATGGAATGGATCCCGCTCCTATGTTCTGAACTTTGACCCCATGTCTCCCATTTTTAATAGGGTTCGTTCCCAAGTGGTCCCCTACCACATACTAAAATGTCATCGAATTCGAACCATTTTTTCGCGAGTTAACGAGCGGACGAACAGACAGAAGGACAAAGCCGGAGCATATACGCTTCTTGAACCTACGGTTGGAAAGCGTAAGAAAGAAATGCACTCTGAAAGCCCATAACTTCGACTCCATGCATCCTGGTTACTTTTGCTTTTTTGTTTATCGCTGGCAACAATTACTTATTCTTCTACCAGGGTATGTTATCCTGGTAGATGAACGGGAGTACACTGCACGGATCTCCGACCTGGACGCAATTTTCGAGAGATGATGGAGCGATGGTGAGAGGAGAAGTCACGAGTAAAGTCAAGAGGTCAGCTCCCTTTCACCTCGGAGTGCTGGTGGATAAATATATCTCGGCGTACAACTATCAAACTGTGACGGTGTTTGCTAAAATGGAAAAACTCTTGTTTTTACACTTGTTAGATTTCGCCACCGAAGGAGTACCGCTGCGTGAAAAAAGGACGATTATGGATTCATCTAATTTTATGATATTTCTTTTTATGGAGCGGTGTTCCTTACTGTCTTCGATCGCGTTTTGTGCAAGTTATCCGAAGCATGATGTTAACAAGTTCCAGTGTTGCAAGAACCACCGATATTACGGTAACTAATGTCATAAGTGAATACATTAATCACCAAAAAACGTTATAAACCTCTAAATCTCCCGCCTTTTAAAAGCACTGCACATCAGTTTTGTTTGTTGTATGTTCATCTTTAATTCCACATGTTTATTCTGTTAAGAGAAGTCTTGGATCATGTTCTGCTGTTCTGAGGGAATACTTATGATTATGTCGCTATCAGAAAGAAAGGCGCGTTAACCCGAGGCGGTCTAGAAAACACAAAGCCAAGACATTAGAAAGACGAGTTCCCTCTTTTAGTGACGTCACGCGGAAACCAAAGCTTGCGAATGGTTTCCAACGCTGTCGGGCGTAACGTCAGATACGACACCGACGTATTAGTCCGTGCAACATGAGAGTGACGTCGCAAACGGAGGGAACTCATCGCTCTAATATCACGGCCTTGTTAACCAAGACCGTCTATAAAATAAAAGACCATGACATCTGAGAGATGAATTTCCCCTTTTAGTGACGAGAGTGACGTCACAAAATGGAGGGAACTTAAGCCTACAATGCCATGGCATTGCACTCTTAGACGACCTTAGTTAACCTATCTCCTTTTATCATTATTTTATTTTCTTCCCAGTTTAATAACTGAACAACTTCCTGCAAGATGCTATTAAAGAACAAAAACTTGGCAGATACGATGCGACCGTGTCTCACTTCCTTCACAATTTTATACGTACTGTTTGCTAGAACAGCGGAACCTTCGCACTTGTGTTTTCATAGATGCTATCAATAATATTACCGTAGACATTTTAATGCAGCAGGATTTTAAGGACGTTGTTGCTACTCTGATAGTTTCTATGAAATTGCTTACCGTAATATGTGAACTACTTGTACTCTGTATTGGGAGTTCATACACTGGCGTGCAAAAATTAAGCACGAGACGGTTTTTCGAATGTAACGTCGTGCAGAAGTGCTCAACATCGACTCAAATCATACCATAAGATCCCCAAGATGTAAGAATATGAGACAAGTGAGCAAAACCGTCCAAGCAAGTAATCCAAAGGATACAAAGGAACTTTATTGAAACGCTAGCTGCGAGCACAACTGGACAGAAGACAGAAACGTCCATGTAACGGGCTGCTGCCTAGATAAATCCAGTCTTTAGTAGGGGATATGATCACCCCTGACTGCGTTGCAGGATTTACAACGTCTGTCCATGCTGAGGACGAGGTTGTTAAGGAGCTGTATGGCAACCAAGCATGATGGCCCATTCCTCTTGTAGCGCCAATCGCAGCTGCGGAATCGTTGCTGGTGGCTGGTGACGTGCTGCCAAGCGTCTCCTAAGAAATTACCACACGTGTTCGATTGGATATAGGATTGACCCGCAAGGTCCGGGGACCTTGCGGGTCAATCCATGCGTTGAATATCTTCACTCTCCAACAGCTGACAGCCCCTGTACGATGAAGTGTAGCGTTGTCGTCCATGAAGAAGAACTCATGACCCAGAGCACCTCTAAACAGACGCACGTGAAGCAGGAGAACATCGGTACAATAGCGAACACCAGTGATTGAACCTCCTTGGAAGACGTGGAGGTCAGTATGGTTACCAAGCATGATACAGCCCCAAACGAGAACTTCGCCACCTTCAAACCGGTCCCTTTCGATGATGTTGGAGGTGTGATTGCGTGTTCCCTGTTCTCTCCAGATGTGTATACGTCCAGAATCGCTCGTCAGACTAAATCGGCTCTCATCCGTAAAGTAAACTCGACCCCATTGCTGATGTGTCCAGTTCTTATGTTCCTGGCACCACAGAAACCGCCGTCTCCGATGCGCAGGCGTTAATGGCACACATCATACTAGTCGTCGTGCAAATAGACCGCATTTGTGCAGCCTCCTGGCCACGGTAAAACGCGATAACGGACGTCCAGTTGTCTGTTGCATGTGCCTTGCGATTTCTTCCGCTGTCTGCCGTCTGTCTCTTCTCGCCTGCAGGACAATACACCGGTCGTACGCCGCCGTGGTTGCTCGTGGACGACCGCTGCTAAACTCTCGGACACCTGTTTCTGTCGTTTGAAATGCTCTCCAAGCTCGTGAAACGATGCTATGAGCGATCCGGGACTCCTCGGCCACACTAGTCACACTTCGACCTTCTTCTAACTTCCCAATGACGCAACCTCGGGTAAAGTCATCCAGATGTCGTCTACTGGATTGTCTGTTGGCCATATCGCACGGTGGCAACAATTTGATGTCGTTCAAACCGATGTGCACCGTGCAATAGCTTTCACCGAATTTCTGAGCGTACACCACCTGTGTGCTTTATACCCTTCCGACACCTCCGCCCCCCCTACGTCATGCTGCATATATGCACATGACCTACTGTACCGGACCCTAGTCTATCTCCTGAGTGGTCTTTCGGTCCGTTCTGTCTGCTCGTTTCGCTGTTATGCTAATTTCTCCTCTTCGTCCTTAATTTTTGCACACCAGTGTATTATTCTCTCTTTGAACGAATGCGTTCATTACGTAAATATTATTATCTATAGTGCTGTAGCCACTCCTACACCCATCGTGTTCTCTTGAATGAGCCGTATCCAGGTTTCCTACAAGTGACGAATACGAACATTTAAGAAAATATCCCGGCAAAAACATAAGTGTTGGTAAACTTCTGCGCACCGTCTAGTAGAGTTGGGTCACTGCTGGCTGAAATCTGCCGACCACGGCACGATAGCGGTCCGTTGGTGGCAGCGCAATGGGTTGGCAGCCGTTGATGGCCCTGAAGCATCGCCCTCAATTGCGGGCCTCCAAGCAAGTGCCACTAGTGGCCCGTAGCTTGCAACCGAAACAACCCCAACACGAGGTGGAAGCAACGGGACTGCGCATACGCAGAAGCAACAGGTGCCGTGTCTCTCGTGCTACCAGTTAGTTGAAGGCGATGCTATCGCTATCGTGTTATTTTAGTGGATGTTAAGGGGAAAAAATAGCCATATCTACAAAGACGAATAAATTTCCTAATGATGCCACGTCGACGAAGATTGCCGTCGGAAGAAAATTATATAAATAATTATTAATGGATTGTAAAAAATAGTCGATTACTTTCATGTATTTATTGAAACTCATGTAGTAGTAAAATTCCTGCACTAACATACAAAGAATCGAGAATACAGACAGCCATGAAATACACCGACTCCATTCCCATGAATAGCAAGCAATAACTTCTGTGTAATCTTTCGTTTTAACACACACTAAATCGGTCCAAACAAAAGTTCCGAAAAGGTATTAGAAATCGTTATGTTGGAAAATAATAATAATTATAAGCGTACATAATTTATCAATTATTTGGGGACAAAAAAAGAAAGCAACGCTATGTGGAAATAATGTACTCATCCATGGGTTTAATACACAAGATTGGAGGAATTCGCTGCTAAAAGGAACGAGAAGTAAAATGAAATATCTTTCGTCTTTAGTACAAATGTGGCTTCGGATCGCGGAAAGAAAAGATACAACGTTAAAATGTAACTGAATGTGACATGAACGGGTAAATATATTAATTAAACAATCCCCTTTCAAGACCACAAGGACAGCACAAAACTTTGGAAAGCGTCTTTAAGTTGGTACACTCGTTGAAAATGAGTGAAGTTCGCTTAAGGTAAATAAAAGCAATCGTTACGTTGAAAAAATAAATTTACGAATTATATGAAATGGACATTTTTGAAAAATACCTCGCGAAAAATAAAAAAGAGAACCCTTTAATTTCACATCGCGTAGGAAAGAATATCAGCTTCAAGGAAAGGATTGTGCGCGGCAAACCACTGTAGTATTAGCTAGAACGTCGGCTTCGCAAACAGACTGACCTTGGTTTGATGCCAGCCAAATACAAACGCGCGTTTTTCAGGACCTGTTGAAGAAATTTCCACAGCGTCGTGCCGTCAGGCAGAAGCTTCGTAGATTGGAGAGAAAAAGTAGTTGTGCCTTTGGGAAACTGCGGTTGACTTTTGTTTTTATGCCCGCTACCACTGCCAGAAAACTAGAGGACCACATTCGGCTAGCTATCATTTATGGCACGTGCTTGCAGGGCCGCTTGTGGCATCCACTGCCTGCGATGGATAACTGATGGCCTTGTTCTGGCATATGACAACTGATGGGGTGCCAACTGTTGGCCAGCTGCTGGCCTAAATTGCTGGCACATGTGGTGGTGCCAGGACATTTTATTGACGGTTGGGCAGCGGCAAAAGAGTGCTGGACCACTGCTGGCTGCCAGTGCGATTACGTAGGTTATCGAACGAATTTCGGGCATATAAGGGAGACACAAAACGTTTTTCACAAATCTTCGAAAAGGTGAAGAGTCATGGTGCTCGCTTTACCTGATCGCGTCATTCCAACACTTCAGCAGACAAATTGTCTGAACATAGCAATTTTTATGCAAGATGGTTCACCCCTCATATCGGATTAAGTGTGCAAACCTTACTGCAGCAACAATTTTTGAACAAGAGAATGATTAGCCGATCGTTTACAAAGTCATGGCCACCACGATTATCAGATCTGAACCCCTGTGATTTTCAGAGCTCTCTGTCTTAAAAGATAGAATTTCACAACATGTGAAACAACTCCACTAAGGACAGTTGCGTTCTGCTGTCGTGTGTGTTGTTCGCCGAATCCAGTTCTTAGAGCATGGAGATGGAAGACACAGAGAACCGTATCTATGATTTACTTCAAAAAATATTATCTATGAATTATTATCTATCTATGATTTAATTTAAAAGGTATTATCCATATCTATGATTTAATTCCAAGAACATAGAACCGATATTAGATGAAGACGCATAGAACCGTATTAGATGAAAACACATCGAACCAATGTTAGGTGAAACTCACAAAACCGTAGATATGGTTTTAATTCTTCAGATAACCTACGTAATATGCAAATTAAGGGTACAAAAGGGCCAAATTTCACTCTATCGGCAAAATTTGGAACTAATTTTTTTTTCGAAAATCGAAACCGCGTGCTTAGGAAAGTTTGTGTACCAAATTTGGTTGAGATTTGCATACAGGGAGTTCTGAACACCTCCGCTTTAACTGATGATCATCCTGTATATTTATAGTTTTAAAGATTACGAGTGTTTCACGTAGTGTGAGTTTTCTTTACAGTTCCATTGTCAGGAGAAGCCAGTAGTCATCGAAAATATGTCGGGCATGCTTACGTGTTGCTCCGAAAGTAAATTATTGCTTCGTTTGAACTCAAGTACTAGTTACGATTGTTTTGTTTGTCGCTTATCAATAGGTATTCTTAAATGCTTTTAAAAGTTCAGAACGGATTCAAGCTATAACGTATAAGGCACGTTTTTACTTTTTTACAAGTTTTAAGAAATGCATTACACGTCACTGCCTCTATGTAATTTACTAGGTTTGAATCAAACGAAAATGTTGCCAGAAAGTTTATCTTTCACGCAAAGAAATTGCAGACAGATGTTCCATGGAAAATTTTGTTTCACGATCTTTCATAAAAAAACTTTTACTTAATGCTAACCTTTCAGTGAATAAAGCATTTGCTCTTCAAAATCCTGCAAGGCGGGCAATTGGATGAACACAGAGAGTGCAGTCCTATTTTCCATTTCCTTCGTCACACAGCTTATTATTTCCCAAATCGGAAGTACTTCGCGTGCCAGGCAAGTTGTCACGACACGAGAATTACAAAAAACCGCGTATGCCGCAGTCTCCCATTGTGGACGAAAAGTTTTACTTAATTATACGGAACTGATCATAGCTGTCAGAACACGCTTCAGTTTTACATCTACTTCAGTCTGTCCACTTCCGCAATTTTATAGATTTCGGAAACTCTTAAATGCTGAATTGGGAAAATGATATGAAGCCAAAGATCCCAAGCGATAGATTTTAAAACTGCATTTCACAAAAATGATATGAAACCAAAAATCCCAAACCGATAGCTTTTAAAGCTGCATTACACAAAAATGAATATGAAACCAAAGATCCCAAACTGATAAATTTTAAAGTTGCATTTCAGGTTTGCAATACTTTCGCAGAAAAATAGTCAATGCCACGTTTAAAGTGATTACAAAAGAACCTTCGAGGATTTTTCAGTGTCGAAATCATTGTTAAATGGATCAATGATTAATTGGATTACATGTTTAAGAAACAATACGTGCCTAGAAAATTCGGTACACCAACAAAGCCTACCTTTCAACACTTATTCAAAAAACATTTACACTAGTGTCCTAAAATTAAAGTCCAGAAAACCAAAGTAGTCAACTAAGTTAAAGTGCTGAACGAAATGTTATGATGTTCACAGGACATACGCAAATGGACACACGAACCAAATGCCAGCCGTTAAATTTGCATATTAGTGAGCAAAATGATGCCCAATGTGTAAATTGAGTTACATACCTAAAGCCAACAAGGATTGCAGTTGCACCACTGAGGTAACGCTTTAGTCAAAACCGAAAGTTGCAGCGATAGGACTTTGCGGCGTAAATCAGTCAGAAGAATATCCAACTCTGGAGAAGAAAGGCGTGATTTCGAATACCACCACTAACAAAAAGGGCTCGTTCGCTATATAAGTAAAAATGAGTCTCCTGGACGTGATGTTCAAACATGACAATGTGTGATGATCTTTCCACATATCGTCTGAAATTAATAAAGATTCCTTTCTCCAGGATTTTAACTTTTTTCCTTCCTCTACATTAAACTCTGTCAAGTACGGTTTGTCGGCTGAAACGAAAGGCGCGATTTCGTGTCCTTACGTTTCTCAAGAGGGGAATATACACGGTCGAGTAACATTATTGTGGCCACCACCTAATATCTAGAGCAACCGCCGTGTGCAGCGTGGACAGCAGCGAGACGGGCTGAGAGTGACTCAATAAGGTGCTGGAAAGTGTTCACAGGTATGCGGAGTAGGGTGAATCGAAAAACCCTTTTTTTTTATTTGAAACGTCACCATGTGCAATAGTTGCGGTTTTATTAATGAAATGACCCCCCGAAATATGGATGACATTATTTGATATCTTAGGCTGCCCCAAGAGCCTCGAAGTTTGAACGTTATAGGGAAAAATGGTTTAAAAACACCCGCTTTCTCCATTTTGTAAATATAAAAAAAAACTGTGTCACCATGTTATTTAATATCACCTTTAAGTGTATAAACACGGGTAAAAGTTAAGCAGACATGAGTTAATTTCTTAGGCTTCCCCAGATCCCTTGAAATTATGTAATTTTTGCCCAAAATGGCATGATAAGTTGCGTAAGCATTAAGTTCGACACCAACCTTATTGTTACTAATTTGGGCTTAACATTAACAATCTCCCCCCCCCCCTCTATCATACTTTTTGGAAACCTCTTGTTGATTTTCAGGAAACATAGCTTGCTGTTTTGCGCTCTGCTTTGTTTTTGTTACCTTTTTCATCTCAGCCCACCCCTCTCTCACAGCGGAGCTCTGTTTGCTTGCGAACTCGCTGAGTCATCTCATCAGAGTCGCACAGGTCCGTTTGGGAGAGAGTGTTGGCGGGTTTGCGTCATAATGATGAAATAGTTTTTTTCACTATTAGTGGCGTTGATTGGATCGTACCGGCATATTCGTTTTGTCGTCCAACTTCTTAAGATGGCTGAAACAAGAAATAAAGCTGATTGCCCTATCCTCGGGAGTTATAAGAAGATGCATGAAAATGTGTTGCCTACGTAGGAAGATGTAATGCGCCATTAGTACCTTGTGACGAATACTTTTAGGCAGGAAGGTGCAAATTATGAGCCTGCTGCAGCAGAAATAGCAAGTATTGTCGCGGACAAAGTGCTAAGTATATGGAAGAAAGCATCTCTTCCGACATCTCTCCACAAATCTGTTGCAAAGCGTATTACCGCATACAACACTGAAATCCGAAAGCTGAAAGAACACGCTGCAGGAATGGATGAAACCTACCGAAAAGAAGATTGAACAATTTCGTTCAGATTCGCAACGTATCTTTGACATATACTCATGCAAGTGCAAATGTTTTAGAACCTGCAAATGCAGCTCTGCAAAAAAGGTACCCGTGAAAGAGCGAAACTTTCTGATGGACCAGAGAACAAACCGAAAGAATGATAGTAGGTGGGCTTGACCCAAAAACCACCAGTGTACTTAAGAAAAGATCAGCTCGAAAGAGTGACAGGGAAGAGCATGTCCGTAGGAAATTACAGAAAACTGCATCAATCGGGCCCTGCAAGTTGAGGATGATCCTTCAGAAGAGGATACAAATAATAATTCTGCAGGAAAACCAGACGAGCCGGGTCCTATTCATTTGTTGGCCTCGGAGAAATATTACGATTTCACTCCACGTCGTTTTTCGAAACCTAGGCGTCAGATGGCACTGTCTGCATTTTCTAGAAAGTGCGATAGGCGAGGCATCAGCGACCGAGCGGCAGCTGATCTTGCATCGGCGTTGATTCATGATGTAAGTGAACCGGTTCATTCGAAAGAATGTAATGTATCTATTATTGACCGGCAAAAAGTACGACGAGAAAGGAAAAAGATCCGTCAAACAATTAAAGATGAGGTAAACTTGACTGGTCGCAAGATTGTAGCTTTATTTTTGGACGGAAGAAGGGATGAAACTCTTACGAATACACAGACAGATGATGGCAAGTGGCACAAGCGAAAAGAATGGGAGGAGCATATTACACTTGTTGAAGAACCGGTTTCAGTCTATTTGGGACATTTTGCACCGAAGAACAAGAGTGCAAGGGACATTTCCGACGGTATCTTCAGCTTATTGAACCAGAAGGCATTTGACTTGTCGGAGTTAGTCTTTATTGGAAATGACGGGGAAGTGACTAATACCGGCACAAATGCAGGTGTAATTAGGCGCCTTGAAGAGAAGGTCAATTCTCCCGTACGCTGGATTATATGTCAACTTCATTTTAATGAACTGCCTTTACGCCACCTCACTGAAGCACTTGATGGGAAAACATCAGGTCCAAGAGGATTTAGTGGATTGATTGGAAAGCGCTGGAAGACGTGCGCAAACCTTCCTATCGTTAATTTCCAGAAAATTTAATTTTTGCTTCAGTCCGACATTGACTATGGTGATCTTAGCTCGGATCAACTTTATTTGTGGGAAATTTGTAAGGCAGTCTCTGCAGATGATTGCCCACAAGATCTGGCAAATCGGAATCTTGGAGCACTTGCACATTCTCGTTGGCAGACCCTCGCAAATCGCATTATGCGTTTGTATGTTGGAACTAGTGATCCAACACCACAACTTGTCTCATTAGCCACCTTTATTATGAAAGTATATGCACCATCGTGGTTCACGACCAAATATAACGGTACCTGTAAAGATGGTCCAAGAAATTTGTAGCTTTTTATATTTAAGTTTCAGTATCTTCCAGATAATTTAAAGGATATTGTAAAAGGAGTCGTCCAAGACAACGCGTGTTTTGCCCATGCAGAAAACTTGCTCGCTGCAGTGTTGTTTGATGACAGAAGGTACGTCCGTGAGCTTGCTGTTCGACGTATCATGAAGGCCAGGAAATCTTCCGAACAAACAGCTACCATTAGGAAGTTTCGGATTCCTAAGCTGAATTTCCAGAGCAATGATTACATCAACCTAATCGACTGGCAAGAGCGTAATGTGACTGAGCCTCCCATCACACGGAAATGGAAAGACGATGAGCTTCTGCAATTACTACAGTCGGATAAATATCCAAGTTCTTGCCACGAATTTAAAAAAATACCCTGCCATTCTCAGGCAGTAGACATGATGGCTAAGATTGTTACAGATTCTTCTGCTCATGTGTGCGGCCTTCTTGCAAGATATGGATTCATCAGAGCAAAATTTTGGATAGGAAGCTGATGCCAAGTTTTTAAAAAAAGTCTGATTTCCAAGTGAAATAAACTCACTCTCAAGTTATGCTACTAGGTAAGGCTGGCATCTACCATATTTTCATAACTTCTGCCATTTTTGGAGAAATATGACACATCTTGAGCTCTTTGGGGAAGCCTAAAAAATTAGCTCACGTCTGCTGAATTTTTACCCGTGTATATACACTTAAAGGTGATATTAAATAGCATGGTGACACAGTATTTCTTTATATTTACAAAATGGAGAAAGCGGGTGTTTTTAAACCATTTTTCCCTATAACTTTCAAACTTTGTGGTTCTTGGTGCAGCCTAAGATATCAAATAATGTCATTAATATTTCGGGGTTCATTTCAGTAATAAAATCGCAACTATTGCACATGGTGACGTTTCAAATAAAAATAAAAGTGTTTTTCGCTCCACCCTAATGTGTAGCCATGCAGACTGCAGTACATCAGACAGCTGCTGGATTGTGTGTGGTGGAGGATTCATACAGCGAACAACACGATCGAGGTAATCCCACAGATTCATAACTGGATTTAAGTCTGAGGAAATAGGGTGGCCAGAGAAATATTTTGAAGTCTTCATCGTGCTCTTCCAACCACTCTTGCACATTTCTAGTTGTGTGACACGTCCGCATTGTCGTGCTGAAATATCCCATCCGCCCCAAGGAAAACAATCAGCATGTATGTGGTCTGCAAGGATGAATTCCTAACGAATTTGGTCCATAGTGTCTTCCACAGGTATGAGTGCTCCCAGGGAATGCCACGAAAACATTCCCCAGACCATAACGCTGAGCCCACCGGCTTGTGTTCTTTCAGCAATAGTTGAATAGTGTTTGTTCTCGGATGTTTCTCGCCTTATATGCCAACGTCCATCCGTTCGATGAAGCAGAAAACGTGACTCATCCGAGAAGGCAATCCTTTGCCAACCAGTGGGCGTCCAATTCCGATACTGCAGTGCAAATGTAAGCCTTTTCTGCCGATGGACCTTCGTTAGCATAGTTGCAGTTACCATCCGTCTGCATCGGAGCAAAATAAGCAGCAGGGTTCGCTGGACTGTCGTTTTGGAAACACTTCCGGTAGCCCCTGGTTCAATCGGCCAGTGAGTAGCTTCACTACAGCGTGTCGATCGGCCTTCAAGCACCTTCGAAGCCGACGTTCACCTCTCACATCAATGGCACGTGGTGCTCCCCAGTTTACACATCGCTTGTTCGCAGTGGTGCCATTTCTCCAATTACGATACACTTTAACAACAGCAGCACGCGAACAGTTCACAAACTGCGCTGTTTCAGAAATACTGCCACCCTTGCCCTGAAAGCCGATAATCATCCCGTTTTGAAAATCTGATAAATCTGTCCTTTTATCCATGATATCAACGAGTGATATGTTTTTAGAATGCCTATGGCACACCTTATATACCCTCGAAGCCAGCTCACGACACGTACCTTCTTTCATTGGCTACGCGCAACAATAATGTAACTGGGCTGTGACGTACCATTAATATGACGCATGTGTCAAAACGCGATAAGCCTTGCCGGCGTAGTTTTTTTTTTTTTTTATTGGAGTTTTAACGACCACCGTGAGCAACTCAATGGGCTATAAGCAGTCGCCCGTCCCTAATTTAGGGTCACTGGTTCCAGGGAAGGGAGAGAGCCAGTGCCGTAAGACAAACACAACATCCATGCCTGACGGGATTCGAACCCGAACCTCTTACGGACGAATGATCAGAGGCCTGCGCCTTAGACCACTGCGCCACCGGGGAGCCCCGGCGTAGTTCAGTTGGGAGAATATCCAACTCCAGAGCAGGAACACGTGGGTTACAATAACCACCGGCAAAAAGTGCTTTTTCACTATACACTTAACATTTACATGAATTCCAGAATTTTATTTTGAAGTACGTTTTACCATAATGCAAAAATTTTGCTTTTAAAAAAAATTGAAGTTTATGTATAATTCAATCAAACGTTCTTTTTTTGTTTTTTCTTGTTTAAAGCATAAGCTTAAAATCAATCGTTGCAGCTACAAAACGTATACATGCATGGAACTCTCCATTTTTATCTGCTACAAATCTTGTTATACTTTCGAATCATTTCAGCATACTGAAGATTTTTGAAGACATCAGTATCTAGTGTTTCTGCAATTTACTTACGTCAGCACTTCTTCGTGTTTGCCTTCTTTGGGGCAACATCTAGGCATGAGAGATACAAAAATAAAAACAGCACAAAAACAGATAGTGTATAGTTTGGGGAAAATATTCTTTGCTTTAATCATTCTTAATTATAAAAACAGAAACAAAACTCAACAGTTCTTCAATTTTCTGATAATTCTCCCCCTTGCAATTCCTAGGTTTATATCGAAAATATTTCACTATAAAAATTTCAGCCTTCGAAAAATGTTTCTTTTGTTCAACACCCTTTCAAATTTTTTCCGCACTCTAAGTATTTCTGCACCGTTCAATTTAAAATTTCGGAATAAATCCGTCCAATAGTAGTACGGGAAATTAAAAAAAAATTACACCTGTGTGAGTTCTATTCATGTTTAACCTTTAAGGCAGTCTATGCCCATGAACTCCTAAAAATTTCTACGCTCCCCAAATAGATATGTTCACATAGCGGACGGGTTTAACGAAAGCTAAGACAAAATAAACTCCTTTTGCCCTCTGCTTATTTAACCAAGGCATGATGGGATAGGGCTTGTCCCCTGTGACGGACATCATACCACTGAGTAGAAACAAGTGAGACAAACATCTTCTTTCTTACGTTTGTTGTAATTGTTATATACATTATCTACCAACAAGTAATTGGACACCCCTGCAATCGACGATATCTGCGGTCCTGATACACGTCACGGTCGCCGCCGTTAAATATCGTGTGGGAAACAACAACACAACCAGTCACAGGCAAGATGCCACGCAGTTCGGAGCTCTCTGATTTCGAGAAAGGTGTAATCGTCGGGTATCACAGAAATGGCCGACCCATACATGACATATCCAGCGAGTTGAAGTACCCAAAATCTACAGTGGCCTACGTGATTGACAAGTGGAAGATGAGAGGTGACTGTCGGAATGTGCCCCGACCCGGCAGACCCACAAAACTGGGAGTTAGAAACCGAAGGGTGCTGGCCAGAGAAATTCGGAAGAACCGCACCAAATCGATGGGCCACATCCGAGAGGAGTTTCAACAGGCATCTGGGAGTATTCTTTCGATGAATACCATCCGTAAGGAAGCCCATCTGCTCGGTTATCATGGACGTGCTGCCACCCACAAGCCTTTGATCACCAAGTCCAATAGCGCTGCTTGGCTAACCTGGTGCAAAGAACGTCGACAGTGGACCGTTGAACAGTGAAAACAGGTTCTCTGGAGCGACGAATCAAGGTTCACCATCTACCGTTCGGATGTCAGGGTCTGGGTTTGGCGTCTGCCTGGAGAACGCCTCCTGCCGGAATGTATTGTGCCAACTGTGAAGTTCGGCGGCGCTGGAATTATGCTATGGGGGTGTTTCTCCTGGTATGGCACGGGACCCTTGGTCGCAATTCCTGGTAGACTCAACGCCGAGACCTACTGCACAATTTTGGATGACCATGCGCTTCATACGTTATGGCAGTTTTACGGGGGTGGACCCATGTTACTTTCCGGATGACAATGCCACCTGTCATGTTGCGAGATCCACCATGGCTTGGTATGGTGACAATGGGGTTAATCGGATGGACTGGCCTGCGCAGAGGTCAGACCCTAACCCTATCGAGCACCTCTAGGACGAGTTGGAGCGCCGACTTAAGGGGTGCTCCCACCGTCCGAAATCGGTGAAGGAACTGACCTGTCTTCTCTAAGCCAAGTGGAAGAAAATACCGCTAGCCGTCGTACAACACCTGGTTGAGAGTATGCACCGGAGGCTCGCAGCTGTAATCGCCGCTCGTGAAGGCTCCTCCAACTATTGAAGGTGAATAAACTTCGTTTTCCTTTGCTATCACAGGTGTCCAATTACTTGTTGGTAGATAGTATATATTTCAGGTAATCACACAGATAGATTTGTGCCAATCATCCCTGCAGATGAGAAATTTGAATAAAAGCAACACTTTCTGATGCGCAGGTTCACTCGTTTCAGTCGCGCTTGGCTTTCATCTTAGGCAACGAATTTATTGTTCGAGCTGATTTCAGCCCAGTTTGCTAACCCCCAGTTAATTCGTTCGAGCCGGTTAAAGGGTTAATGTATGAAGGAATTGGCCTGCAGATACTCAGAAACCTATGGTGAGAATCGAAGAAGATTCTTTTGCAATTGTATACGTTTTCCTCGTTCTTTTTGCAGAGCGAGGAAACGGAGTCAACAACCACAGGCAACTCTTACAACTGTAAGCAGTCGCCCGTCCCTAATTTGAGGCCACTCTTTCAGAGAAGAGGAATATCCAGCTCTATGGGACGGACGCACAACCCATTCCTCATTCAGGGCAACAGCCCGATCCCTGCTCGGACGACTAGCCACAGGATGATCTCTCTGACCATTCGACATTCAGTATACGCCTCATCTTTTGAACCGTGGAATACACTATATTGAAAAAATGTCATTGGACACTCCTTCAAAAGCAAATCAACGGATCCGCCGAGTTGTTAAGATGCGCGGAACAGCTGCAAACGGTAGAAAAACAAGCCTGAAGCTGACCGCGACCATATCGCACTGTGAGGTTGAGTGAAAATGTCGCGGCGGGAGAGAACCGAATTTGAGAAAGGAAAGATTGTTGGGTGTTATATTAGTGGGTTGTCCATAAGAGAAACAGAGAGGCGTTTAAACTACTGAATAAGTGGAAGACACATGTACTGAATAAGTGGAAGACACATGGCGTGCGTGGAACAGCAAAACGTACAGGCAGACCAAAAAAATCAGTGAGAGAGGACGTCGATGCCTCAGGAAAGTCGTTACAGCTAATCGACAGAATACTGCACAAGACCTCAGTGTACAGATGAATAAAAACGCTGGAACCTCGGTATGTAAACGTACCATTCGTAGAGAACTTCATTTCATGGGTTACCGTGGTCGTGCGGCTGCAAATAAGCCTTTCATATCTACTCGGAATGCTACTTGTCGTTTAGCATGGTGTAAAGAACATTTATCGTGGACCGTAGATCAAGGGAAACGGGTCCTATAGACTGATGAATCCAGATACACGATCCATCAGTCTGATGGCCGTGTGTGGATATGGCTTCAGCCGGGGGAACGCTATTTACCACAATGTACTGTTCCAACGGTCAAGTTCGGAGCTGGCAGTGTACTCGTGTGGGGGTGGCTTTCATGGTATGGTCCCGGCCCATTGGTTATCGTGGACAAACCTGTTAACCAGAATGTTTACCTCCATATTCTGGACAATTATGCCATACCAACTCTCTGGCATTACTATGGAACCGAGCCTTGTTGGTACCAGCAGGATAATGCACCGAGCCATATTGCAAGGACTGTTACGGCGTGGTTTGACGATAATTCCGATCGTGTATAGACTGGCCAGCACAGAGCCCTGATCTTAATCCCATAAAGCACCTATGGGATGAGTTAGAGCGCCGTGTAAGAAGTTTGGAACCAAGGTCTACTACTAAGCAACGGTTAGCTGCGGCATTACGTACTGAATGGAAGCGCATACCCAGAGCTGTGTTGCAAAACCTTGTCGAAAGCCTGTCTCGAAGGTTCAGTGCATGCATTAAGCCCAAACGTGGACCGACACAGTACTAATGTATGCCAATAAATGCTATGTTGTGTTTCTCTTCTAGGTGTCCGGTGACTTTTGCCAATGTAGTTTATGTTCAGGAAAGAACGCAGTCACTTCAAGACCATTAGACGAGATTTTATTTTGATTTTGGGGGTGCACCGACCATCCCTGAGTAACTATAAGGGCTATGGGCAGTCGCCCGTCTCTAACTTAGATGCCCTGTTGTCAGTGAGTGGAAAGAGCCAGTGCAATAAGACAAGTGGCTGTGTCCCATCCGCGCCTCACCTGGGGTTCGAGCCCGGATCCAAAGTGGACGAATGAGTAGAAGACATCGCATTGTACTACTCGCTTTATAGTGAAGTCAAGTTCTAAGATTTACAGAGAAGTCAAGTTCTAAGATTTACAGAGAAGTCAAGTTCTAAGCTTTAGAGTTAAGTCAAGTTCTAAGCCTTGCAGAGAAGTCAAGTTCTAAGCTTTACAGTGGTCAAGTTCTAAGCTTCACAGTGAAGTCAAGTTTAAGCATACAGTGAAGTCAAGTTTAAGCATACAGTGAAGTCAAGTTCTAAGCTTTAGAGTTAAGTGAAGTTCTAAGCCTTGCAGTGAGGCCACGTTCTAAGCTTTAAAGTGAAGTCAAGTTCTAAACTTTGCAGAGAAGTCAAGTTCTAAGCTTTATATTGGTCAAGTTCTAAGCTTTACAGTGAAGTCAAGTTTAAGCATACAGTGAAGTCAAGTTCTAAGCCTTACAGTGAGATTCAAGTTCTAAGCTTTAAAGTGAAGTCAAGTTCTAAGCTTTACAATGAATTCAAGGTCTAAGCTTTACAGTGAAGTTCAGTTCTACGCTTCAGAATTAAGTCAAGTTCTAAGCTTTACAGTGAAGTCAAATTCTAATCTGTAGAGTTAAGTCAAGTTAACTTAACTCTAAAGATTCCGGTGAAATCAAGTTCTAAGCTCTACAATGAAGTCAAGGTCTAAGCTTTACAGTGAAGTCCAGTTCTAAGCTTAAGAGTGAAGTCAATTTCTAAGCTTTACAGTGAAGTCAAGCTCTAAGTTTTATAGCGCAGTAAGTTCTTAGGTCAGGAAATGCTTCAAAGTGAAGTAATTTTGTTTTTGTTGTGCGACATAAGAAATTAAAAACTACCTTAAACCAATAACACGAAAAACATTATAGTAATTACACGAAAAACATTATATAAAATAGTTTTAAGAGTGTAGTTGAGAATTAATTCTCAACTACCCTCGTGAAACTATTTTACAGGTGCGGTAAGCCTTTCAAATATATTTTCATTTTTATAAGTTAAACAAATCTCTACTCAACACCCATTGCGCAAACACAGATCAGTTGATCTTAATGCTGGAAAGAAAGTGTAGAATATCAATCCTTCAATTCATACTCTACCTCTTATGCGTGTTGTATTTTTAGATACAAAAACTGAAATAACACCGCAGTATTCAGACTTCGTAGTTTCGAGCATAAAATATGTTTTCATGATATTCAAATTATGCTATTTTTGACTTTCGCGAATTGCGAAAGATGGAAAATTCGTCGAAAACAGGAAGTAAAGACGCTTGTGGATGCCTCAAATATTGATTCACAACCCTTCGGTATTGAAACGCTTCCTTACCATGCGTGCAACATAAAAACAGCTATTTTACATGTTTTCACAGCGAAAAAAATTAAAAAATAATTTCACGCATTATGAGCATGGGAAAGCATCTGTCGTTTCTCAAGTATATCTTCTCTGGCATCTATTGACTGGAAGTTTTCAGACCCAGACCCAGAATTCTCTGCAAGGTAAGTTTCATCTTAACATTGAGATCATCCTATAAAACTCTCTTTCCCTATGATCCCATTACTCACAACCATTGCACTCCTGAGGCTCACTTCTTCCAACTTCGAACTTCAATATTTTTCAAGCGTTGCATAAAATTCCTTGTATACGTAGCTAGTATTTTTCACAGAAAAGCGTTTTTATGTAGTAGACTTTTCTATCATTATATTACACTGGGACTAAATAATCTTCGTTTTACTACGGAAAACGTCTATTAATTTACTTGGGTTCAAAGAGGCACGGTATTTTGTGCGAATCCTTGAGAATTGTACTTTGCTATTTTTTAAAGGTTTTCGCCATTTTTGTTTATAATGTATTTGTCTTCAATTGCTTGTAGACTTGAACTTTTACGTTACGTAAACTTTATATTTTAACTACAGCTTTAATACACAGTCGAGTCACATTATTGTGACCACCAGCTAATATCCAGAGTAACCGCAGCTAGACGGGAAGGGAGTGACTCAATAAGGTGCTGGAAAGTGTTCACAGGTATGTATAGCCATGCTGACTGCAGTGCATCTGACAGCTGCTGGAGGGTGCGTGGTGGAGGATCTATAGAGCGAACAACACGTTCGAGGTGGTCCCACAGATGCTCAACTGGGTTCAAGTCTGGGGAATTAGGAAGCCAGGGAAATACTTTGAAGTCTCCATCGTGCTCTTCCAACCACTCTCATACATTTGTAGCTGTGTGACACGTCGTATTGTCGTTCTAAAAGATCCCATCCGTTCCAGGGAAGACAATCAGAATGTGTGGGTGTATGTAGTCTGCAAGGATGGATTCATAACTAATTCGTTCAACAGTGTCTTCCACAAGTATGAGTGGTCCCAGAGAATGCCACGAAAACTTTCCCTAGACTACAACGCTGCACCCATCAACTTGTATTCTTTCAGCAATGGTTGAATCGTGTTTGTTCTCCGATGTTTCTCGCCTTATACGCCAACGTCCATCCGTTCGATGAAGCAGAAAACGTGACTCATCAGAGAACGGAATCCTTTGTCAGTAAGCGGAGGTCCAATTCCGATACTGCCGTGCAAACGTAAGCCTTTTCTGCCGATGCACCTTCGCTAGCGTAGGTGCAGTGACATCGGAGTCCCATACGCAGCAGGGTTCGCTGGACTGTCATTTTAGACACTCTTCCGGTAGTCCCTTGGTTCATTTGGCCAGTGAGTTGCTCCACTGTAGCGTGTCGATCGGCACTCACGCACCTTCGCAGTCGACATTCACCTCTCACATCAATGGCACGTGGTGCTCCGCAGTTTTCACGTCACTTATTCGCAATGGTGCCATTTCTCCAGTCACCATACACTTTAACCACAGCAGCACGTGAACAGTTCACAAACTGCGCTGTTACAGAAATACTGTCCCCCTTGGCCTGAAAGCCGATAATCTTTTCCCTTTTTGCAAATCTGATAAATCGCTCCTTTTATCCATGACAGCAACGAGTGATATGTTTTGAGATCAGATCAGATCATATATAGAGGATTTTAGGAAGGCAGAGTCTGAACCCAGGTTTTGAACAACCTTTAGAAATACCACGTTTAACTGGAAAGCCGTTTTTGAAAGTAATAAGCTAAGGAATAAAAATACTAGGCTTTCGTTTAACTGGCAAGCTGTTTCCTAAAGTAATAGGATACGGAATAAAAAGTGTTTTATAGAATAATAGGGTTTGAATGGTTGTAGAAATATTAGGTGTTTAAAGCTGAACTTCAACTTCAATTTAACTTTTGCTTGTTGACTCAATTTGCTGAACTCTTATTTTTCTAATTCATATCGTTGATTTTTCTTAGAAGCTGCAAACTCAATTAAACATGAATGTATCTCTAAGTAGAAACTTTCAAATGAACTACCTTGGGAAGTGATAAGACAGTAATTACTTTGCCAAAGTCCACTTTCATTAAATATCCCAGAACGCAAGGGGTTCGTGACATCAATACGTTCTTGTAACAGTAGTGTGCAACACACTTTCAGCTATTACTTGAAAACAGCGTGAGTTTAACAATCATAGAGCTTGCCCTCATGAAAAACAAAACACAAGTACAAGTACAATCACATTATATCGTACTCCTCTCATAGCACGTCCCTCCGAACCAGGCCTGCCCCTAGGATGCGTGGGACCCAGGACAAATATTATTTTGCGAGTGGGGGAGAAAATTATAACATTATAAATTATATAAACATTGCGCCCCTCTCTTACATAACGGCCCTCCTCTCTATGCAAACAATTCAATTCAATTCATTTCAATTTATTAAGTTAGCTGTTATTATACGCATACAAAATGATCATAAGAAGTAACAAATTAATAGACATATAACAGCCAGGGAGATCAGAAAAAATGCCAAAACGACCTGACATGTCCCTATCTTCTTTTATGGAAAGTGCAATTCAAGAAATAAAATACATGAAATCAATTGAGCATATTGTTAGTTATGTTAGTAGTTAGTAGTAAATGCATGGTAACGATATCCAGTGTGTTGAGAGCAATATTTATAGGGAACAATTAGTGGTGTGAAATTATATTAAAAAAAATCATACATTTGTATTTCATATTTTTTAAATAATGTGGACATTTTATCAACTTTTAATTTGTTAAAACCTTAGCGTATGCAGTCGAAATGGTATGGTTATATTTCATCCATTCTATCTTATGAGTAATTTCTCCTCCATCCCCTCTTACTTCCATTCCCGACTCGCTGGTCCAACCGCTCTCTTGTTGTTTTTTAATACAATGTTAGTGAGTAAGTAAGTAAATAGTGATTCTTTTCTTAAATAAGCTGTATTTATTAATATTATGAATTTCCTTAGGTAAGTCATTCCAAAATTTTAGCCCTTGATATATAATGCTGAGTTGATGTTTCGGAAAGCATGGCTGTAACATATGTCTATATCTCGTATCATGTTCATGAATTTCGTTATGAATGTCAATGATATCATCATTAAAACCCAATTTAGTTATTTTAAACATATTAGTACGTACCCAGAGAGCGTTAAAACTGGTTAATGTTAAAAATGTTATGTTTATTAGGATCAAGACTGATTCGACCATAGGTTTGTGAACCTATAATACCAATTAAACGTGGATTTAATTTCAGTTCTAAAAATCTAATTATTTTATTCTGAAGCACCTGAAGTTTCTGAAGGTTGCGCTTAGTAGTGGATCCCCAACAAGAGAGACAGTAAATTAAACGAGAGTGTACTAAAGAATAGTATAGTAATTTAATGGTTTTTGTAGTAGGACTATTAAACACACTGCCAATAATTCCTATTTTTATCGACACCCCACGAGCTATTTTGTCTGTGTGTAAGTCCCATTTCAAGGTATTCTGAATAACTACACCCAAGTAAGTATAATGATCAACTGTAGATATTGGTATATCATCAAAGAAACTGATTGAATTTAGCTGATTCTTTTGGTTCAAAGTTGTACCAATAAAAACATTGCTTTAGTTTTAGATTTAATAATGATCAATTCATTACTAATGAACCAGTCTTGATATTGATATTTTATTGTATTAACGTAATCAATTATTTGCGGAATATCTTGTCCTTCAAGAAGAAGTTTTATATCATCTGCATATAAAATTAATTTTGTATCTGAAGAAACTGACGGGATATCATTAATACATATGTATATTAAATAAAATTGTGCCTAAAATTGTTCCTTGATTTACACCCATAATAATATTTTCTTGTATTGAGTAATGATCTGTAATTTTGGTCAGTTGGAGTCTATCGGTTAGGTAACTTTTAAAAAGGTCCGCAGGTAATCCTCAGTTTTTTTTTATAAGATGGAGTTTTTTTAATAAGATGGAATGATTGAGGCAATCAAATGCCTTTGTCAAATCCAGAAATAATGCTAGTGTAATTTTTTTTTTCAATTAGGTTTTGTAATAGATGTTTCTTGAGAGACAAAATGGCCGTCTCAGTAGACCTTCCTGATAGAAAACCATGTTGATTTTTATGAATGATATCAAATTTTATCAGAAATGTTATTCGTCTATTAAAAATCAATTTCTCTAGTACCTTGGTAAAGACTGAAATATTAGCAATTGGTCGATAGTTATTAATGTTTTCTGGTTTTCCTGATTTATATTTAGGAAATATCATAGTAGTCTTGAGGTCTGTTGGAAAAACACCCATCCTAAAAATCAAATTAGAAATTATATACAAAGGTTCAACCAGAACGTCTGCCGTATAATGTAATACCCTGGGGTGTCCTTCATCTATACCCGGTGAAGAATTAGTTTTAAAATTATGAAGCTCTGTTATTATTTCTTGATGTGTTATATTAGTTAGAAAACAGTATTTGAAGTATTTGAATCACTGAGGTAACAAGTTAAATCTCCACCATCTATATATTTAGAGTGTTTAAGGTTAGAAGCTCTAGTTATAAAATCGTGATTAAACATATTAGCAATTAAGATTGGGTCTGTTACTTTTATTCCATTGTCATTAATAATAAAAGTAGGTATTTTTATTACATGTATTTCGCCCCAGTAGTTGGTTCAATCCTTGCCAGGTTTTTTAGAAGTCTGTAGTGAAAATAGCCTTCGGCAGTAGTTCGTTTTTACTAATTTTATGTAAGAGTTAAGACTATTCCTGCAGGTTTTAAAATTTAAATAATCAATGGGGTCTGTCGCTTTCAAAAATTTAGAAAATAACTTTTTTTTTTCTTTCTTTTATTTAAAACATTGGTAGACATCCAAGGTTTGCGGAACCTTTTTTTAAAATGCCGTTAGTAAGAATTATATTCTTGGGAAATACTTGGTTATAAAGATCAATAAATGTTGCAAAAAAATGTTATATGCATCATTAACATCCTGCTCATTTTGCAACCAAGACCAATAAGTATTGAAAATTTGTTCTTAAAAGTTTCGAGATTCGATTTTGTGATTCTTCTAATAACCACACTATCAATAGGCATAGATTCCATATTATGTTTTTGGTAGAAGACAAAAATTGGTAAGTGATCACTTATTGTATATGTTAATACTCCCGAGATAATAAAATCATTATTGATATTTGTGATACATAAGTCAAGAATGGATGAGCTGTTTATCCGTAATTCTAGTTGGAGAGGTAATACTGTTAGCAAATTGTGAAGACATAAGTAAAGAATTAAAGTGATCAACAGCAAAATTGTTTTGGGAGAAATCAATGTTAAAGTCTCCAACTAGGATGGTTTCTTTATGGGAACAGTTAGCATAGTCCAGAAAAGGCTCAAGCAATTTAAAGAAATCGTGAACGTCTGAATTAGATGCCCTATAGCGAACAGCTAGTATACAGAATTGGTCCTGCATAACCATAAGTTCAATATTTTGTTTGGTTATTGTATATTCTGGTACCAGAGAAAATAACTTGTGTTTTTTATGAATATATGTAGCTACCCCCCCAGGAATATATTCTGTTCAAATAATGGAGATTATAATTTAGAATATGAAATGGAAGTACACAGTCTGAGAACCATGTTTCTGTGAAGCAAAAGATATAAACTGTAAAACCAAGTAGATGTATAAAACTCTCTATTAAAGTTATCTTGTTAATTAGTGAACATGCATTAACATGAACTACAGTTATTGGGTTAGGTGGTCCAGTATTATATAATCTATTTAAGGCAGATACTGAATAATAAATAACACCTTATCACCTTATCTTATCAAAACACAGCAAAAACATGGAAAAAGGAACCAGGATAGTCAACTAGGCATCAACAGCCAATGCACCCATGTCCTCCAGAGTTGAAAATTTTCTTTTAGGTTCCTGTTCCTTTTCTCTAATATAAATTGTTCCATTCCAGATCCAAGTATGTTTTATTATACCATTACGGAGAATTGTTCGGGTCTGCCAGTACAGATATCTATTTAAAGGAGATAGATTTTCATTTATAGAAATTCTGGTTTTTAGAGTATTCACCAGTAGATCCGAATTCCACACTATTTCTTTCTTTTTTGACAACCACAGATCCCTCATCTTCTTCTGCACAAACTGAACAATAACCACAAAATTGTGTGTATCTCTATTCTGTCTGGGCAGAACATGAGCAACATCTATATCCGATAGACTGTAGTTAGGCACTTGAAGCTTATTAGCCAGAAGTGAAATATGTTACCTAAGTTCAGGATCACTAGCAATATATCCCAAGTCCAGACCATGAATTTCAATGTTCCTGTTTCTGTTATATTGGTTCAATTTGTTTAGTTTAGTCTTGAGAGTTCGAATTTGGTCCTTGTAGAAGTCCTCCCTATAGAATCTATAGCAGCTACACTTGCCTGCAGTGAAGTAGTAGGTTCCTGTAATTGAGTGATATCCTTACTATATTGCCACACTGTTTGTTGTAAGTTGGTCAATGGAAAGCTTAATATTCTGGAGTTCTTCACACATTTCTTGTTTAATAGATTTGATTTTCTCGTTTACTTGAGTAGGTAGTAAACTGTTTTTTGCATTCATATCAGTCAACGAAGACATAATTACATCCATGTCTACCTGTCCCGTGCCTAAATTAGGTACGGTAGAAGATTTAGATGTATGTGTATTAGTGTTTACTCTCCAATTTGATTAAAAAATGTATTATAAGATTCATGAGCTCATGTGAGGTACACTAATCTATCTGTGAAGATTTAAAACAATGGGTACACTGTAAAAAATCAGTACCGCGAATTCACCGAAAATTCATGAAAATAACGTGCAAAAAAGTTGTCGGTAGGTGTCCATCTTTTAAAGAAATTTCCGTTTTAAAATTTTCCCCTTTCTTTTAACTTCCGTATTTCGACAGATGTTCCATTGTCAGTAATTACATTTATTTCAGAAAAGTCCGTTTCAGGTTTTTCCGTATTTAGACAGAAATTTATCAAAACCTTAACGATATGTATTTATAAAAGACTTATCCATATGTATTATTTATCAAAACCTATCGCTATATACAAAAAGAACACCAAGAAGGAAACGTCAGATACCAACGAACTTTATACAGCATAATAACGGAATACAGAGGATAACGTGATCTAAACATTATGGCAAAATACAGCTGTATTTGCTGGTAAACTGAAAAACAACATTTCCATGTAACATGGTTAGTATGAGGTTGAACCGCCATCAACTGCGTCACACTGTGCAATTCTGGCATGGAGTCTGTCGTACAGGTGTTGGATGTAAGTTTGGGGTATTGAGTTCCAAGCATCCTCAACCTGGACGCGTAAATCGGGGATGGTCGTGGCTGGCCGTGGAGACCGGATAAGTCGTTGTTCCATGAAATCCCACACGTGCTCAACGGTGGACATATCCGGTGAACATGCAGGCCATGGAAGTTGTCTCACACCCTGAAGTGCATGTTGCGTTGCACGTGCCGTGTGTGGGCGTGCGTTACCTTGCTGGAAAACACCACGATGGACCGACCTTACAAATGGCACAACAACGGGCTGAATGATGTTGTTGATGTAGGAGGTGCTGTTTAACGTACCCGGTACAAACACTAGTTGTGTACGAGAGTGATAGCTAATCGCTCCCCACACCAGGAGACCAGGTGTAGGCCCTGTGTGTCGCTGGCGGATGCAAGAAGGGTGGAGACGCTCCCCTGTGCGTCTGCGAATACGCATACGGTCATCGGAGGCTCCCAAGCAGAATCTGCTTTCATCGCTGAACACGACAGATCGCCATTGCGTTCTCCAGTGCAGACGTTAGCGACACCACTGCAACCGTTCCTGACGGTGGGCTGGAGTCAGAGGTACACATGCCAGAGGCACACGTGCATGTAGTCCTGCATCCAGTAGACGGTTGCGGATTGCTCGCACAGTCACCACAGGTGCAACGGCAGCTCGGATTTGCGTCGCAGTGGATGTTCTGCTTGAACACGCAGCTGTTCTTATGCTTCTATCGGTCCACTCATCAGTCCGTCTGTGACTCCCGGTTCCACGTCTTCTCGTGTGGGAATGCTCCTCGGACCATCTACGCCACCATCGTACCACCACCGATACTTCCCGTCCAATTCGCTCCGAAATACGACGATACGACCACCCGGCCTCGCGGAGTCCGACCAGACGACCTCGCTCAAAGTCCGATAACTGCTGAAATCGTACACGTTTTCCATGTCCAGGCATTGCAGCTTTTTCAAGGTCTTCGCACGTGTCCGTACGCCGACGACTGATTCCATTGACTTCGCCGTACTCCTTTAATACCACCGACGATAATTTGCATATTAAGCCGCGCTGTGGCGTAAGCGCTCACCGGTTGGACCCGAAATTAACATCACACCTACGTAAACTCGACTCCATTAACATATGTAAATTTCATGATCGTCCGCCAATTCCTTCTTGGTGTTCTTTTTTCACTTTCCGGCAGTGTATTTAAGCAGAAATTATCGCTATATATGTATTTATCAAAGCCTATCGATATGTATTTAGACAGAAATATCGATATGTATGTATGTATTATCAAAATCTATATAAATACATATCAAAATCTATATAAATACATATCAAAACCTACATAAATACATATCGAAACCTATATAATACATATCTACAGGGTGTGTGCAAAGTAACTCCCTATTAGAAATATTTAATAAGTAATACTAATTGATCGATTTTAATGGAACAAGTTTTAAATTGCATAGTAGAATTTTATAACTTTACTACAGTGCTTAAGATTCACATAGGCACAAGTGTTAAAATTTCACATAGCCATCAACATTGTCCACAAGTTTTTGCAGTCATCTGGGAACATCTTCGACTGTCTTCAGCAGGAACTCACGTGGTATGTCTACCAGAACATGTTGAATGCGTCCAAAGTCGTTGGCTTTGTTCGATAAATTTCTTCCTTCGCCCACCCCCACAAAAAAAAGTCACATAGGGTGAGGTCAGGGTTTCTTGCTGGCCATTCATGTGGACTTCTACGACCCATCCAACGTCCCGGTAATTGGATGTCGAGCCACTCACAAACAATGCGTGCAAAATCTAGAGGGGCACCATCTAGCATGAATATGAGGTCATTGAAGTTGTCCCAAATGGATATTGTGAGCCACACATGTTTTTGAAGCATGGTTAGGTAACGATCTGCTTTCATTGTGTTCCGCAAAGGAAATGGCCCCGTAACTTGACTGGAGGTCACGCAAAACCACTCTGTGACCTTGGACTGGTTTTGCATCTTTTCAACAATGTTTCCAGGATCCTCGCGCACAGTAGTGGCAATTGTGGCGGTTCACAAATCCTCCAACATGGAAGACGGCTTCGTCGCTCCAAAGGATGTTGTGAAACAACTGGGGCTAGTCAGCATACCAATCAAACATGGTCTCTCCAAACCCCATCCGACGATCACAATCTTCAGCTGATAATTCCTGGCATTAATGCGACTTCCAGGGACGCCAGTCTAATTCCTTTAAAACGTTTCGTATTGTGTGACGGGATACACCAATTTCACGAACGGCCTGGCGTGTTGACTTTTGCGGACTTCGGGTGGTCATTTCCTGCTCAACTTGCACGTTCTCCTCCTGTCTGGATGTTGATGGACGACCGCTTCTGTGAGTATCTCTTACAGTTCCTGTGGTGCCGACCGGGTGAGAGTTCTCTGTGTGTGATTTGGTTGAGCTATACTGCACTGTCAAGCAGAACTGACAATTTCAACCGCGAGACGGGGTTTCATCCCGATCTCGCGATTTTTCTTTTTAGAAAAGGTGAACAATATGTTCCCTATCAATTAGAGCAGTGACGGGACTTAATGAAAACTCCCTTGTAAGGGCGAAGTTCCGTTCAGCCCGCATAGAGACTCTGGCATCAGTTTCGGGTAAGTCGACGTCGTTCCGGCGCCGCTGACAAAGGGACTGTTTGATCCCTTGTCAGCCGAAAGCCCGAGCGCCCGGTTTCTAAGGTTAGACTCGAGTGGGAGAACCCCAGGGTGCCCACTCAGTACTTAGAAGAAATTTGTGTTTTGCATCTCTCTCACAGAGATGTCATCTACCCAGAAGGGTAAAGTGAAACCTAAGGGGTCAGCCCCCAAATCGTCCGGGTCAACCCGGACGCAGAAGGTAGCGGCAGAAGCACTACCAAGCCCTGTCGGCAGTGCTAAAGGGCTTTGCCCTTCTTCCGAGAACAGCCGGAAGGTAGAGCCCAATGCCAGGAGGAAACCGTCAAAAACGCTTCCCCCAGCGAAGTGCTCTAAAGCCGCTACACCCACGAAGGGAGCCTCGACTGAGCCTTCTCAGTCAGCTAGTGGTGAAAGCACGCCCTTGCCAGTTCCACCCATGGCAAGGAAGGGTAAAACACCACCCCAGCCCGAACCCTCTAGGGCTCCTGAGGGGTCGTCCGCTGGTCCTCCAGAGATACCTTTGGTGGGATACAAGCATCCCAGGACACCCCCGGTGCTTACACCTGAGGCTTTCATGAGCTGCATTTTCACCCTCATTGGGGAAGTTGAGTCCGTTCTCATGGACTCGCGGGTCACTTCCTCAGGAAGAGAAAAGGTGAAAGCGGCCTTGAATAGTATTAATAAGGCTTGTTACGAGCAAGCCGATCGGGTCGCCTATATTGAAGGCAGTCTGTCCGTTCGGCAGGAGTCGAACTGCGAACCCAACGCGAAAGTGGTTTCCTACGCCGAAGTGTCTAGGAAAGGGGTTAGCACGGCGAAAAGGTCTTCGCCCGCCCCGATTGAGAATAAAAAGAAGGAAAAGTCGGGAGACTGGAGACATGTGCTTTTGGTCTACCTGACAGTCGAGAGGGCGTCCTCAGAGGACACGAAGAAGACCCTGAAAACTGCAGTCAACCCAACTAAACTGCAGATAGGGGTAAAGAGCATTCGGAGCATTAGGAAAGGTGGGGTCGTGGTGGAGTGTTCCCGTCCCGGGGAGCTCGACCACCTTGCCCAGGAGTTGAGGAACACCCTGTTGACCAAAGATTGCACACTCCCCACGGCCCCACGAAAGAGACACCCCCGGTTGATAGTTTATGGGGTTGACGAGGATTTTTCAGGGTAAGAGTTCGTGCAGGCGGTTTGCGGGCAGAACCCAGTACTCGAGAACGGGTTTAAAGCCTGTTTCCCCATCAAGGGCAAGAGAGGTAGGGTCAACTGGGTGGCAGACGTGGAGACCAAGGCCTTCAAGCACTTGGTGAGGCGGAAGACACTGAACTTGGGTTGGTCAGTGTTCCGCCTAAAGGAATTTTTGAGGGAGGTCAGGTGCTTTCGGTGCAATGGCTTCGGCCATTTCCGAGCCAACTGCCCCGAGTCAGAAGCAAGGTGCGGCAATGGCGGTGAAGTTGGGCACCAGCACCACCAGTGTGCAGCCGCACCGAAGTGCAGCACTGCTGCGAATGCCAAGTTCCGCCTGAAGTTGGACGTCGCTCACTCCAGCTTCAGTAAGACATGCCCTAGTCTTATCAGGGAACTTGAGCAAAGGAAAAGCCGGGTCAACTATGCTTGACAGATGGAAGTACCCTCGGAGGTACGTCGCTCTTGATATTGTGCTTTTAGGTCTATTGACCAAGGTGATCCTGATGACCCTGGCCCGTGGTCATCACCACAGCACAGGCCCTAGCGCTGTGGACTATGTAAATATTTCTGTGTGTGATCAATGTGTTTTCAGTGCCTGAATATTTGTGAGAGGGGTGCATGAGACCCTCGAAGTGTAATGTTAATGTAATTTTTCATTTAGATACCAAATAAAGGACTTTTGTCCCAAAAACTCGCGTTGGCGGGCGATCTCCCGGCCACGAGATGGGATTTTTTTGAAAAAGTTGCTTGCCCCAACTGCCCATAGCACGTCGCACACACGGGTTGTGACAGAAGGGTGTAAGGTACCGGTCCCGTGGGGGAGGCAGATCCCCACAGGTCTGTAGACCGAATCTGTCCGAGTGGAAGACTGTGGTTTCCGGTGACTGACAGGCTAGCTGTCGGAACGCCGTCAGGGATCCTATTAATCCCAAACTATTCGAGAGAGTTCCGCATTTCCCTGCAAGGTCTACACTAACACGGTGCAGGTAAAGTCATCAGCCTAGGTTACAGTTCCTGTATTCAGGAGTTTGGAATAGCAGTTCTTGATGGTTTTTGCATCAACTGAAGCATGAGGTACGTGAACATTGCGCCACCATCTATGCATCTGCACAAACAGACTGCCACACTTCGTAACGGCATGCGACCGGGGCACGTTCACGCAGTGTCAGGCGTTGGGTCATTCTGGGCAATTGTTGCCACTCTGAAATGAAAACAGAAGTTAGAAATACAATTTTACCGGTTTAGGAATCACGATATTTTTTATTTCATCCAAATACTGTGATTTTTCAAAAAGTTATTTACTGTTTTTAATAGGGACTTATTTCTCACCCACCCTGTCTGTATTATCAAAACCTATATAATACAATCTATTTATTATCAAAACCTATATAATTCATATCTATGTATTAAAAGGAGAGAGCCAGTGCCATCAAAACTTATATAATACATATCTATGTATTATCAAAACCTATATGTATTAGATATAAACTTATCAAAACCTATCGATATGTATTTAGACAAAATTTATCAAAACCTATGGATATGTATTAAGACAGAAATTTGTCAAAACCTATCGAAATGTATTTAGACAGAAATTTATTAAAACCTATCGATATGTATTTAGACAGAAATATCGATTTTCACTGGTGTGCAAAAATTAAGGACGAAGAGGAGGAATTAGCATAACAGCAGAACGAGCAGGCAGAACGGACCGAAAGACCACTCAGGAGATAGACTAGGGTCCGGTACCGTAGGGCAAGCGCATATATGCCGCATGACGTGTGTGTGTGTGTGGGGGGGGGTGTCGTAAGGGTAAAAAGCACACGGGAGGTGTAAGCTCAGCAATTCGGTAAAAGCTATTGCGCGGTGTACATCGGTTTGAACGACGTCGAGTTGCTGACACCGTGTGATATGGCCAACAGGCAATCCAGTAGACGACATCTGGATGACTTTACCCGAGGTCGCGTCATTGGGAAATTGGAAGAAGGTCGAAGTGTCACTAGTGTCGCCAAGGAGTTCGGGATCGCTCACAGCATCGTTTCACGAGCTTGGAGAGTATTTCTTACGACAGGAACAGCATGAAAGAAATACAGGATTACGCCATATAATACAAATTTTGAAGATGAGAAACCGATTTTTGGCGAAAATGTGACAAGGATGGTAAGTCAGATAACATCCGAAAACTTGAAAATTTGCATCGTCCTGGAGCGGGACTCGAACCCGCGTCCCCCAGAAAACGCCCGGGTATGCTAACCCCTACACCACCCAGAACGACCAAGTTTCAAGTTTCCGATCAATTTGAATTTAACCATTACAGGATTCGCTAGTCGAAGCAACCGGCATTCATGTTTAGCGAATCTGGAGGTTAAGAATCTTATCTCGTGTTTGCCCTACAAGCGAGAAGAGACAGACGGCAGACAGCTGGAGAAATCGCAAGGCACATGCAACAGACAACTGGACGTTCGTTAATGCGTTTTAGCCAGGAGGCTGCACAAAGGTGGTCTATTTGCACGACGACCAGTACGGTGTGTGCCATTAACGCCTGCTCATCGGAGACGGCGGTTTCTGTGGTGCCAGGAACACAAGAACTGGACATATCAGCAATGGGGTCGAGTTCTCTTTACGGATGAGAGCCGATTTAGTCGGACGAGTGATTCTGGACGTATACACTTCTGGAAAGAGCAGGAAACATGCAATCACACCTCCAACATAATCGAAAGGGACCGGTTTGGAGGTAGCGGAGTTCCCGTTTGGGCGGTATCATGCTTGGTAGCCGCACTGACCTCCACATCTTCCAAGGAAGTTCAAGTCACTGGTGTCCGCTATTGTACCGAAGTTCTCTTGCCTCACGTGAGTTTGTTTAGAGGTGCTGTGGGTCCTGAGTTCCTCTTCATGGACGACAACGCTACACCTCATCGTACAGTGGCTGTCGCAGAGCTGTTGGAGAGTGAAGATATTCAACGCATGGATTGGCGCGGAAGGTTCCCGGACTTAAATCCAATCGAGCACTTGTGGGACCTTCTCGGGGACGCTTGGCCGCACGTCACCAGCCGCCAGCAACGATTTTGAAGCTGCGATTGGCGCTACAAGAGGAATGGGCAGCGATGCCTCAACAGCTCCTTGACAACCTCGTAATCAGCATGGGCAGACATTGTAAATCCTGCAACGCCGTCAGGGGTGATTATATCCCTTACTAAAGACTGGATTTTTCTTGGCCGCCGCCTGTCACATGGACTTTTCTGTCATTTGTCCAGTTGTGTCGAAGCTACCTTTTCAATAAAGTGTCTTTGTATCCTTTGGATTCCTTGTTTGGACGGTATTGCTCACTTGTCCCATATTCTTACATCTTGGGGATCTTATGGTATGATTTGAGTCGATGTGGAGCACTTCTGCACGACGTTACATTCGAAAAACCGTCTCGTCCTTAATTTTTCCACGCCAGTGTATATGTATTTATCAAAACCTATCGATATGTACAACAGAAATATCAATATATTTGTATTTACCAAAACCTATCGATATGTGATGTAAGGTCAGGTGATGCGTAAAATCACAGCCTCTCCTTGACAAATGTCAACCCCGCCTTCTCGTGGTACATCCTGTACCCACTAAAGGGGCTCTGACGACCGCCAATAGCGGTATAACTATACCATCGGGATTAGAGGAAATGCTATCCCGCACTCACCAACCCGCTTGCCCAGCGTGGTGAGTTATGGCCAAACCCCTCCAAAATGACTCCACAACTTAAATCTTGGCCCTCAGTCTCCGGCAGCTGGAATGTACCTGGCCAAGGCAGCGGCCAGTGCGACATGAAGGCAGAGGGTGCTAAGAATCCCCGGAGGACCGGACTAGGCTGCCATCTGATGCTGACCTTGGCTACGTATAATGGACGCTCCCTATCTTCTGATTCAAGGCTTCTTGAATTGGAAGAGGAACTACAAAGGATCAAGTGGGACATCGTTGGGCTAAGTGAGGTAAGGAGAAAAGGAGAAGATCTCATTGAACTGAAAAGTGGACATCTCTTCTACTATCGTGGGACTGATACTGGCAGAACTAGTGGTGTGGATTTATAATAAACAAGAAACTGAAGGATAAAGTTGTAGAAGTTGAAAGTTCCTCTGACAGAGCTGCACGACTCGTTATCCAACTCTCGAGAAGACACCAGGCTCAGATTATTCAAACTTATGCACCCATCACAAGTCATCCTGAAGAAGAAATTGAAGAATTTTATGAGGGAAATCCGTCATCTAAATAATAAAGGTAAGCAGCACTTAAAGATTATTATGGGAGATTTCAATGCAAAAATAGGGCACCGACAACAGAATGAAACTTCAGTAGGTAAATTCGGTCACGGCAACAGAAACCAGCGTAGAAATATTTTCGTAGAGTTTGCAGAGGCAGAAGGGTTTTTCATCTTGAACTCCTTTTTCAAGAAAAAGCCACACAGGAAATGGACATGGAGACATCCAAATGGGACGACAAGTGAAATTGATTTTATTATGTGTAACAAAAAATTCGTCATAGAAGACTGCAGTGTGCTAAACAAGTTCAACACAGGTAGTGACCATAGATTGGTGAGATGTAAGATGCACCTCAACACTAAACTCGAACGTGGCAAGCTCATAAGACAAACAAAATGTATTGACATAACCAACCTTAAAAAACACCATAATACCTTCAAGTTGGAACTGAAGAACAGATTCTCTGCTTTAGAAGGCCTAACATCGGAAGAAGTGGATATTTCGGAAGTTAACAGAAAAGTAACCAAAGCTCTAATGGAAACAGCAACAAAATTAGCTGGGTCTAAGAACAAGTTGCATGTGAACAAATTATCAGGAAAAACCAAAATGTTGATGCAAAAAAGAAGAGAGATGAGGACAACTAAAGAAGATGTGACTTCCAAAGTGGAATATATAGAGCTATGCCAGACAGTACGAAAAAGTATCACTGAAGACGTCAGGAAAATTCAACTGTGAACTAGTAAGGAAAGCAATTGAAAACAACCAAAGCCTAAAGATAGCAAAGGGACATCTCAGTAAGATAAGAAAACAGATTATGGCACTGAGAAAAGAAGATGGTTCTGTAACAAGAAATAGAGGCGAAATTTTGACAAGAGTGAAAGATTTCTACTCCAAATTATATGAAAGGGATGATACATGTACTCCAGACATCATGAAAGATACCAGTACCAGAGTTCTTCCAGTCCTCCCAGCAGAAGTTGCACATGCAACCAAGAACATGAAGCGGGGAAAAGCTCCAGGAGAAGATGGAATTACTGTAGACATCATACAAGAAGCAAGTGGAGAAATCGAAACAGTACTCGCCCAAATTTTCACTCGATGCCTTAATGAAGGGAAAGTTCCTGAGGATTGGAACAACGCTACAATGATCTTGCTACATAAAAAAGGTGACATTGAGGATCTCAGGAACTACAGACCTATCAGTCTCCTATCAGTGGTTTATAAAATCTTAATTAAAATTCTTTCACACCGCTTGAAGTTGACACTGGACATGGTTCAACCGAGAGAACAAGCTGGATTCAGGAGTTGCTACAGCACAATAGATCATATCCACGTACTGAGAGAACTAATTGAAAGAGCGAGGGAATATGAACTTCCATTGTGCATGGCTTTTATCGATTATGAAAAAGCCTTTGATTCGGTGAAACCATCAGCAGTTACAATGGCTCTGAAATCCTGCGGTATTGAAGATACGTACATTAATATTATTAATAACATCTATGAAAATGCAAGTGCAAAGATTCGGCTGTTTGAAAATACAACACACATAAAAATTGGAAAAGGAGTGAGACTAGGTGACACCATATCTTCGAAGCTCTTTAATGCCACATCGAAAAATGTCTTTCTATCGCTGAACTGGGAAAACAAAGGGATAAAGATTAATGGAGATTATCAAACCCACCTTCGTTTTGCTGAGACATAGTCATTTTTGCAACTACCCCATAAGATCTGCAGAGTATGATCCAGGAACTTGTTGACAAGAGTAGAGAAGTAGGATTAAAAATGAACTTTCAGAAGACAAAAGTGATGTTCAATGCTTTTATTACAAGAAATGAAGATTTATCGATTCATGCAGAAAAGCTGGAGATAACAGACACGTACGTTTATCTTGGACAGCAGATATCAAGTGAGGGTCACATTGATGAAGAAATTAATCGGCGTATAAAACTTGCCTGGAGAGCTTTTGGAAGAAACAGCATAATTTTCAAGAGTAATATGCCATTATGTCTTAAAAGAAAAGTGTTTGATCAATGCATTCTTCCAGTGCTTACGTATGGTGCAGAGACGTGGACCTCAACTAAAAGAGACATACAAAGGCTGCAGACAACTCAAAGCAGCATGGAGAGGTGCATGCTTGGTGTTACCAGGAGAGATAAGAAGAGGAACTCGTGGATCCGAAAAATGACAAGAGTGGAAGACATCATGATCAGAGTTAAATCCCTGAAATGGCAATGGGCTGGACATACTGCCAGAAGGACAGACCATCGATGGACAGCCGAAATTTTAGATTGTATTCCAAGGGACAGGAAAAGACCCAGAAGAAGACCACATGGAAGATGGGTGGATGAAATTCGTAAATATGCGGGAGTGACATGGAGGAGACTGGCACAAGACAGACCGTTGTGGAGGAAACTTGGGGAGACCTTCGTCCAGCAGTAGATTGGTAATGGTTGACAATGATGATGATGATGATCGATATGTATAACAGAAATATCAATATATTTGTATTTACCAAAACCTATCGATATGTATTTAGACAGAAATTTATCAAAACCTTAACAATTTCGACATACCCTGATCATTTGTACCAGGTGCGGATCGAAACACCCAGATGGTCAACTAAAGACGCGACTGCTATAACCGTTGAGCCAGAAAATTACGAAAAGTGCCGTCGCGTATCAGGGTGAACTCTAATCGATTAAAGATGAAATGTTTTTTCGCTATCAATGCGGGCGAATTAGTAATTTCAAGTTGTAGGTCATTATTTTTTTGAGTAGGTTCGTAAGAATTGAACTTTTTCTGTATGAGGAATTATTGCAAATTACGTATTTTTTTTCATCGTGATATTTCGAAGCAGTAGAATGCTTTAGAACTTGAAATGTTTTTAAAACTTACAATGACTTTCAATTATCTGTAGCGAGAAATGCAATTTACTGTTTTATAGTATTACTAGCTTTACTACCCGGCTTTGCCCGGTACAGGAATCTGTAGAATGAAACGGACCAAAAGCGTTACGAATTATTTAACACGCGTCCAGGAGACACAGCATTAAGACACTGACTGAACAAAATTCGTTAACAATATGTTATCGACGTTCAAATGCATCACGTGCTTTCAGCATCAGACGTCTTTGAGGGACGAATGTCTGGGATAAAAAGTTAAAAACTTATCTTTGCGAATATTTTATGAAACCGGCTGAAATTCTAAAGAACACCATAAATAGTTAACAGGAACATGACCTCCAAATTTTTCCTGAATCGGTAAATAACGTTTTAAATTAGCCGCTAAAATTTTATTAACCGTTTCTGCGTATATGTTTCTGTTTACCGATGAATTAAAAATTCCATGCCTGTTTTAAAAAGTTTTGACTGGATTCCGGCGAAATTTTGAGGGTCTCCTCTTATTACCAATTCATATTGTTGATAAAAATTTCAGCCCGTTTCGTTAAGATTTCGCAAAGTTCGTTTTTGCAGTTTTTAGGCACAGTTCTCAAAGAATGGAAACACCTGTGGATGTGCCGGGCGATGAATGCGGTCGCGTGCTTTCAGATTTGGAATAGGGGAACGTAGCAAACGACGCTGACTTTATTGACTAGCTTATTAATTAATTAATTCATATCTCGCGAACGGAACAACGTAGAGATCTTGAAATAGTTGCTTTGACCTAGAAATTCCAGTATTAATAAGCTATGCAAATTTCACGATGCCACAGTTCGGCTTTCGAGAGTTTTTGCTGCTTCAGACAAACAGACGTTTTGTGTTTTATATACAAGATTTAACAGAACTCCTAAATAAAAAAAGTTTTCTTGATAGCTACAACCTACGTCTATAATGTTCCAGGACTGTCTATAATGTTCTAGGTGAATATCGACCATAGTGAATAAAGCTCGTACTCTAGGTGAATATCGACCATAGTGAATAAAGCTCTTACTCTCAGTGAATAAAGCTCTTACTGTCAGTGAATATCGATCTTAATGAATAAAGCTCTTATTCTCAGTAAATATTGCCCTTAGTGAATGAAGCTCTTCCTCTGAGTGAATATCGCACTTGGCGAATAAAGCTCTTACTCTCAGTGAATGTAGCCCTTGGGAAATAAAGCTCGTACTCCCAGTGAATATCGCCCATAGTGAATAAAGCTCTTACTCTCAGTGAATATCGCTCTTAATGAATAAAGCTCTTATTCTCAGTAAATATTGCCCTTAGTGAATGAAGCTCTTACTCTTAGTGAATATCACACTTGGCGAATAAAGCTCTTACTCTCAGTGAATGTAGCCCTTGGGAAATAAAGCTCGTACTTTCAGTGAATGTAGCCCTTGGGAAATAAAGCTCGTACTTTCAGTGAATATCGCCCATAGGGAATAAAGCTCTTACTCTCAGTGAAAATCGCCCATAATGAATAATCTCTTACTCTCAATGAACATAGCTCTTCACATCGCTGGAACTCTGCACACATAGCTCTAACTGAACATCGTTTTATTTACATTTTTGCTGCATTTTGACACCCTGTCAGGATGTCAACTTTGAATCGCTCGTCAGAAGAAACTCTGTGGCGCTAAATCAGAAATTACTTAACGAAAAAAAAAACACATTTACTTGAGAGCACAGAAACTTGAAAGGAAAGTTAAAGTAAAGACATACGTCACACCTCTTACCACCTTTAATTGAAGAGCTGTTTCCGACAGTGAAAAGAAGGTAAATAAAAAATATAACGAAGTAAATTTCTCCGTCATTTTTATCCGCGCCGGGGCTCGAACCCGGATCCCCTCATTCCGGAAAAGTCACTCTACCAATTGAGCTACGCGGACGTTTTATTCTGATTCCTATCTGCCTTTATGTCGTGTGCGTCCTTCTGCCAGGTACGTCTCATCTCCTGGTACGTTACATCATCTCCACCTTATTATTTTATTTTTTCGAAGTGCTGGAGAAGGGTTTCTCTTATTTTTCCTACCTCGCGGTGTGGAAATAACATCACACCATTGCGAGATTTTGAACGTCGGGTCATCCGGATAGTTCGGGCGCCATTACAGCGAAGTAAATTTCTCCGTCATTTCTGTCCACGCCAGGATTCGAACCCGGATCCCCTCATTCCGGAATAAGTTGCTCTACCAATTGAGCTACGCGGACGTTTTATTCTGATTCCTATCTGCCTTTATGTCGTGTGCGTCCTTCTGGCAGGTACGTCACATCTCCTGGTACGTTACAAAACATGCCGCCTGATGACGCAGTGGTCTAAGTGATGGCTTCTGACCATTCGTCCGAGATAGGTCCGGGTTTGAATTCCGATAAGGCATTGATGTTGTATTTGTTCTACGGAACTGGCTGTCTCCCTTCTGTGGAACCAGTGGCCCTAAATTAGGGGTGGCACTTTGCTTATAACCCACTATGCTGCTCGCGGTGGTCGTTAATCCCGCAATCGACAAAAAAAAAAAAAAAAATTTATCTTTATCGTGTTTAACTGGTTTTACCATGTTTAACTGGGACGCCGTTTTCAAAAGTAAGAGGCTAAGTAATAAAAGAAATTGGATTACATCACCTTTTAACTGGAAAGCCGTTTGCAAAAGCAATAAGCTAAGGAATAAAAAGATGAACTTTTCCTAACTAACTTTTATTTGAAAGCCGTTTGGCAAATTTAAACCAAGTAATAAAAAGACAGACATTTACCACGTTTAAATGGAAAACCGTTTCCGAAAGCAATACGCTAAGACATAAAAAGATGAGTGTCGTAGTTTTTACTTTATAAGTCAACGTGTGAAGTATGATTCGAATTGGTTAAATTCCTTACTTTGCTTATTTTCTTTCATAGTTAAATCCATCCTGTGTGCAAGACGAGGCTCGAACAAAAACAGCTACTGTTCCGAAATTCTGAATCTACACAGCCGAGTCACATTATTGTGACCACCTCCTACCTTTCACGTCATCAGCGCGTAGCCAATGAATAAAGGCACGTGTCGTGAGATGGCTTGGAAGGTATATAAAGTGTGGTATAGGCATTCTGAAAACATATCACTCGTTGCTGACATGGAAAAAAAGAGCGATTTATCAGATTTGCAAAAAGGATAATTATCGGCTTTCGGGCCAAGGGCGGGGAAGTATTTCTGAAACAGCGCAGTTTGTGAACTGTTCGCGTGCCGCTGTTGTTAAAGTATATCGTGATTGAAGAAATGGCACCACTGCGAATAAGCGATGTAGAAACTGCGGAGCACTACGTGCCATTGATGTGAGAGGTGAACGTCGGCTTCGAAGGTGCGTGAGCGCCGGCCGACACGCTACAGTGGAGCAACTCACTGGCCGAATAAATCATAAGCTACCGGAAGAGTGTCTAAAACGACAGTCCAGCGAACCCTGCTGCGTATGGGGCTCCGATGCAGACGGATGGTCACTGCACCTATGCTAACGAAGGTGCATTGGCAGAAAAGGGTTACATTTGCACAGCAGTACCGGAATTGGACCTCCGCTGATTGGCAAAGGATTGCCTTCTCAGATGAGTCACGTTTTCTGCTTCATTGAAGGGATGGACGTTAGCGTATAAGGTGAGAAACATCGCAGAGCAAACACTCTTCAACCGTTGCTGGGATAATACAAGCTGGTGGGGGTAGCGTTATGGTCTGGGGAATATTTTCGTGGCATTTTCTAGGTCCATTCATACTTGTGGAAGGCACTATTGATCGAATTCGTTATGAATCCATCCTGGCACACGACATACACCTTTAGATGCTGATTGTCTTCCCTGGGGCGAATGGGAGCTTCCAGAACAACAGTGCGACGTGTCACACAGCTACAAATGTCCGAAAGTAGTTTGAAGAGCAGGAATAAGACTTTAAAATACTTCCCTTACCGCCTAATTCCCCAGACTTAAACCTAATTGAGCATCTGTGAGACCACCTTGATCGTGTTGTTCGCTCTATGGATCCTGCATCACGCAACCTCCAGCAGCTGTCAGATGCACTACAGTCAGCATGGCTCCACATACCTGTGAACACCTTCCAGCACCTTATTGAGTCACTCCCAGCCCGTCTAGCTGCTGTTCGTGCTGCACATGGCGTTTAGTCTGAATATTAGCTAGTAGTCCTAATAATGTGACTCGACTATGTACTTTTTTAATGTTTCAGTAAATAAGAAACGGAAGAGAAAGTGAAGAAACTTCAACATTTTTATCATAAAAAAGATGAATTTCGTAAGTCTTTCTTTTCTACGAACTGACGCTATCGTATAAATTCCCACTGAACGAACAGTCAAAAATGCAGCTTCCCAAAGAAGAAATATACATAAACACACACACACACACACACACACACAGAAGTGTGTAAAATTAGAGTGATGCTTGCAGCGTGAGTTGTGGCTTGCTGCTTTCTCATGAAGTCCGATTGAAATCAGGAACCAAAATAGCTTTTCATTTCAGTCGGCAAATGAAATATGGAGGAGATTCACACACATATTTCGAATGCTTTTCTACCAAATTCCTGAAAATAAAACAAGTTCAAAGAATTTAAACTGGCAACAGTGTTTTAGATGAACACGAAATAAACATCTGCTGCAGTTAAATATCATCTGCTAAGAAAATGGCTCACGTAAACAAGTTGTGGATATGGTTATGTTGTGGTTATGATTTTGCTCTTTACGAAGGGAAACATTCATATTCTGTAATTAAAAAACCTTGTGAAAATCACGGAATTAGCTTTCTTAACGTAAAATGAGCAATATTATTGATAATAGAGTGGGGAAACTGCAAAACGTTGATTTTAACAGAAAAAAAAAAAACACACCAAACGAATATTCAAAGAGGGTGCGCACTTCATGACTATTTCAAAAGCAAGATCTCTGGTCTTAAAAAAATATGCAGACCAAAAGAGCAATCACTAAGTCGTTAAAATATATGTACCAATTGCAAACAAGGTAATAAACAAAGACTTGAATCTGAAAAAAACAACAAAAAAACAACAACATAATGTTCACTGCCTTTGGCATAGGCACGTGACTGAGCGCATAACACGGTGTAGACTTGTTTATGAAAACCGTTTAGCCGGAGGCAGATGGAAATTTAATGTGATTATTGATGAAGCATGGATCTACCTAAACAACTGTAAGAAACAAAAATCTATTTCTATCGCAAAAGAGCGAAAAAAAGAAAATGATTTCAAATTTGGTTTCAAGAATCCAAAGAAATTTTCCTCAAAGGATTCATGAGTACTGTTGGTTTCTCGTACAATCGGAAATTAAAATTTAAGAAAAGTTAAAAAGAACATTAAAATCAATTCTACATATTACCAAAATAATGTTTTAACTCCCATATTTAAGAAAGGAAATGCCATTCCTTTATCCGCCGAGCTTTCAAAGAGTAGGAGAACCTGATCAGGATAAGGCTACCAATCATACATCCAAATCTACCACTCTTTTTCTTGAAAAGTGAAAAAAAGAGAGGGCTACCTCAAGGAGGTTATATTACTGGAGACACCGCTGGCTCTGCCGCCATAGGTCACAGCTAATCTGTGGTGTGACGTCACAAGCAGGCAAAAAGTAGCTAAATTATACCGTTGATAAAACAGTAAGCTTGTGTATCATTGATAAAGATTATTGAACTACTCATTTTATCTGTTTATACGCTTAGAAGCTTTTGTTCCATCGGTTTCAAAGGAGCTTCTCTTCTGCGGATGCGTCGTGCCTGCTCATGACGTCATTTGCAGCACGGACGGTGACTTATGGCGGCCAATGCTGCGTGGATAGGAGTGGTGTCTCCAGTAATACACTGCTGAACAATTGCTAAGGACGGATCATAAACGGCTATATAGCGCATAAAAAAGTAAGTGTGGTTGGATGCCAAGTGAAATAAAATAATGTCCGAATGCCAGGACATTACAAGAAAGACAATTTATTGTGCTCTGAAATCCAGAAGGCTTTGGAACGTGTTCAAGGGACAAACAGGCCATTTTCTGCAGAATACGTAAACGTGAAAAAAATGCAAATTACCGTCCGCAGGCGTTCCGGCGTAAGATGTCAATACGGGATATAGCCACCATGGAGGGCGATGCAAGATTCCACACGTCGTGTTATGCTTTGCACAACATTATCAAGCAGCTGTTGGGGTAATTTATCCCATTCCTCTGTCAGTGCACGGATGAGGGTGTCCTTGTTTATTGGAGGGCATTGGCGACCAGCAAGACTCCTCCCCAAAGCATCCCACACATTTTCAATGGGATTCAGATTTGGAGAACGTGCTGGCCCTACGAGGCGTTGAATATCCTCGCTCTCAAGACACTCCTGGACACCGACTGTTCGATGACATGTTGCGTTGTCGTCCATGAAAATGAATCTATCACCGACAGCACCACGAAACATGCGAACATGAGGTAGCAGAACATCATTAATGTATCGTTGGCCAGTCATAGTCCCAGTTGGAAGCACATAGAGGGACATACGGCCATTGATCATGATGCCAGTCCATACCATGGCACTACATGTCGGATATCGGTCCCTTTCCTGTATGTTTGCTGGACAATATGCAGTATCACTATCACGCCAGATCAGTTGTCGTCGACAATAAGACGATAGACTGTATATACTCTCATCTGAGAAGAGGACAGCAGACCAGTCGTTATCAGTCCAATTGCGATGTTGATGGCACCATTGCAAACGGGCGGTACGGTGACGTCTGGACAATGGGATGCACACAACAGGACGGCGGGCATATAGTCCTCCTTCATGCAAACGTCTGGCAACAGTTTTCGGGAGATCCGCTTGCCAGTAGCAGCCATAAACTGATTTGCTACCTCACTGGCTGTGCTGCGCCGGTGTCTTTTTGTTGATAGCACTATGTACCGATCTTCTGCAGCTGTCGTACTGCGAACACAGCCTCCCCCGTGACGTTTGCTACACTCTCCATTTATTTGAAATGATTTCCAAAGCCTTGAAACAACACTGTGGCTGACGTCGAACTCCCTGGCAACATCTGTTATGTTTCGCCTTTCTTCAATCTTGCCAATAATACGGCAACGCTTAAAATCATCTAGGTGATGTCCGGAAGACATACTGAAAATTGCAAGTTCGTCAATTGATTCTTTCCATATAAACTTTGCGTTTGAACAACAACGGTCAATACGCGTCAAATCCTTTATATCTCTTATCAGCGCTATGACGTCATGAACAAGTTCGGCAATCCAAAATTTGCATACGCACAACACGTCTTACTGTATCCCGCACTTATGCTAATTTCCACATTTTCCTGCCTTCCATTTTATGGTTGCTATCGTTGCTATTGTCATCCGTCCCTAGCAATTGTCCGGCAGTGTATAATCTCCTTGGGCTACCTATAGTCTATACATTTTGCTCATATTCGTTCCAAGTCCCCTAATGTTTTACCAATGGACTATTGTGCCTTCGTACTGCTGAAAACAGGGCTCAGGCCTAAAACAATGATTGGTCTACGGAAAACAAGGAAGAGGAGTGGAATAAAATACCGCTACCAATTTTAAGAAATGCCCCGTTTTCTTAGAAATCTAGATGTAGTTTTATAGTCCAGAGAAACAGCTATCGGGTTGAACATTTAACAAAAAACTAATTTTATTTTAAAGATTAATTATATTGTTGAAAAAGCGTTCTAAAAATGTGTGAACATCCTCTGTAAATTAAGATATACGTACTAATTGAAAGCAATAGTTGATTTTAATTCATTTGAAAGACACAATTAAGAGATAAGCAGCTTGTCATATCATCCCTAGCAGCTTGTCATTGCTTTTATTGAAGCGCATGCGCAGTCGGCTATCGACTCAATTGTCACCAGCCAATCTACTGCGTGACAGCGACGTACATCATCATCAACCATTAACTATCTGCAGTAGGATGAAATTCGAAAGCTGGTTGTAGTGTCATGGAGGAAATTGGCTGCAAGTAGAAAGTTGTTGAGCAAAACTTGGGGAGATCTTCATCCAAATGCAGATAGTTAATGGTTGTTGTATTAGTGCTCTTAATTTCTTCCGTAGTTTAATGATTTTGCACTAATTAGAATTGTATTCTCTTAAATCTATCTAGGTGAAGAAATCAGTTACTTCTCTGCTTTTTTATGCTTTTTAAGCATCTCTCTTTTTCTGATTTCAATGTTAGCTCTTATGAACAACATAATTTTTAATGATTTTTTTTCTACTCTTGTATAATAGACCTAATTTTTATAGGTAAACAGCTTTTTCCCGGCGAGTGTTTTCTAATCTTTGTAAATTCCTCAATTTTTTTTTTCACACGTAAGCTCTTGTCGATTAATTTTAAAATCATATGTTTAAGACGCAGTTTTGATTCAAGCTAAATTAGATGTGTTGGTGTCGCTCCCGAACCACCTAACTCGTTCAGCATGTATTTTCCGCACACATGTTCAAAATTAACCTGCTGCTCGTATTTTAGAGTTGTGATCAAGCGTCTTACGAGCTATCAACGCTGCTCACTTGAAATCCATGCAGAAAGGAACTGACGTTCGCTAATGGGTCGGAACAGAGGAAGCAGGCTTTCCACCTAGGCAATCGTTGGAGCTTAACAGATCTCTCCGCTCGGTAAATTATTTAAGAGGTAATTGTGCAAACGACAGGATAATTTCTTCCACGTTGGGAGTGCATTAATCTTAATGAATTGTCTCACTGCCACATTTTGTCAGACACAACGGCGGTCTGAGCTTCCTCTGCCGGTCAGGTGCTACGGAGCATGCGCAGGAAGAGCCATCGGGTGAAATCTCTTTACAACACACCTGCCTGTGCGGTCGCTCCTCCTCCTACTGGCTCGACACAGTGCGAACAGTCATTCGACTGACAGCAAGATCAGGAAACTATACCCAGAAAAAACCGCGCGCTCTATCATCGAAAAAAGCTGCAGCGATCTGAAGCAACTTTCCTATTCCTGTTACTGCTTCAGAATTATCTGGTCTGGATTCCGCAGATCGTCGTTGTTTCAGACCTCAAAGTTTATTCCATCCTTTCTCCCGTGATGGGAAGCAGAAGCGAAACAGGTGATTGAGTATGAAGCGTATTATCGGAAAATGCGAAATGTAGTTCACTAATAAAGATGCGTCTTAACCCACCGTTGGAACTCAAAACGATGTGATGAAAATTTGAAATCTCTTCTGATCACAGGATGAGAAATGCGTTCGTCATCATCACTTTGTGTGTCGCGAAGGGACAAGAGAAACTTTCTACAGTAACAGGTGTTCGCTTGCAGAATCTCAATAGTGCGTGCCAGCGCCTTAGATTCCCCACTTTAAAGGTATGCACTCAACCTTATTATTTCACTGTGTACGTTCTAAGCAGAGTTTTAGATTTATTTAACTCCCAAATATAAAAATTTAACACCCCATTAAATAAAAAATATATATTATGTATTTCACTAAATTATATATCTTATCAAAAATCGAAGTACAGCATAAAATAACGATTCCTCAACAGATATATACGAAGCAAATATTAATTTAATGGAAGATTACGGTTTCAATCATTTTAGCGATCGTTAGCAGCGAAGAACAGATAACTAAAGGCAATAAAAATGACGAAAATGGGTGCATTTTAAATGTGACGCGGAAGAATATTTCTGAGAATCTGGCTCAGAACACTAACCAAATATATTTTGCGTATTTTTTATATAATAAAAAAACAACCTTGGATGGGCAACTTATTTATTTAAGGGAGGCAAGAGGAATAACTCAATCAACGTGAAATTTATTTTGTATAATGCATCCGCTTAAAATTTATTTTGTATAATGCATCTGTTTAAGGGAGCTGGTGCTATTATTAGGACACATAGAAAGCCGCCTAGGGCGCAAACCTGGAGGACCTCATACAATACCGACTTTTGAGGGGCGCATTGACCTTTGAAGGGTACAGATTTAGATTCCTAACCGATGTTAAAATGCAATTGAAATCTTATATATTTTATTTTAATACAAATGCTACAACAGCGCTATCAATGAAATTAATTATGGGTATGAAAAATTTCTATATGCTGTTTTTTATTTATATTATACTAGCAGGGGCACCGGTATTTCCTGAGAAAATATTACTATTCGTGGAATCACCAACTTCAGCGGGTGAAAGTTAATGAATGAAAATGATATTCCTGTAATTTTCCAGTAAATTTATTTTAATTCATTTCGGTTATTCCTTTTTGGTAAATAATATTTTTCAAGGAAGAGCAATGGAAATACTTACCTTCGAGGAGACATCTGTAGAACTGCTGTACATGTGGCTTGCACTTCTGAGAATCTCGCGACGATGAAATGCAATGTCATGTCTCGTGCATGCAACTCGACATTGGAGTTAATCATTCTTTTTTTACCGTTTTGAATTTTGAATATCTGGAACTCTCTATTTACATTACATTGTAATTCTGCTTGATGAAGCTGCCCGTTGGATGGTGAAAGCCAACGTTTATCCATTTGTGTTTTTAATACACCATTAAACGGATATTTTTGCACTTTATTGATATCTACGGTCTCTATGTTAGACCGTAGATCAGGTATTGGAGTGCTGAATTGTGTTGCAGTTCTTAAAAGTAAAAATGGAACTTTTTACAAAAATCTTGTATGAGGGCCCCTTGACCCCGGGCTCCGACCACATCCGAAAACCATCTACGGTCTACGTTAGAGTATCATGAGATAGTATACCAAATTTGGAAGTTCTAAATTGAAAACTGCTATTTTACGAAAGTTTTGTATGGAAGCCCCTTGATCCCGGGCGCCAACCCCTTGCAATAACCATCTACGGACTAACTCAGAGTACCATGAAATAGTATACCAAATTTGGTGGTTCTAAATTGAAAACTGTGGATTTGTATAGCGGACATACAAAGAAACAGACAAACAAACATTCAATTATATATATATACATTTCTATACGTTGCTTTTTTATTTTTTTACATCCTCGTTTTTATAGCTTCTTTATGTGTTTTATTTTTGAAGTTTAATAATAAATTATAGTAAGTTTTTGTATGGGGATGGGGTGGCAAAATAATCTTGTACCGTCACAGGGTGTAGGACTTTAATACAGAATAAGTGTCAGCACACTTTCAGAAAATCTGAAAATATGCCCTAGTCTTCGTATACAGGGGAGGATTGGATCGTCGAAACAGGACCGGGAATTTTAATCTTGTGATCCACTATAAAAACGTATGTACCTACAGCGGAACACCTCATAAATTCCCTCATGAAAATAATTCTGCTAACTCCTGGAAGAGATGAAATTATTGATACGTGCATTTTAAAACTAATTCAGTCGTGAAAATTTTTTAGAAGCAATTTGAAGGTGAAATAATTTTAAAAATCCACGCATGGTTGAATGTAACATCTTAAACCATGCTCCGAACTTGGTTTTGTACCAGATGATTATATTTATTTGGCCAGTGATCGCCTACTGCGCACTGGTATTTGAATCACCTATTTGAATAGACGCCTTTTAAAAGTCTACCCATTATTCTGACTGAGGAACTACCATATTGATTCATGAATCAGAACCGGTAAATCGTTGTTTCATTTGAGATAAAAGTGGTTTGGACACGGATTCTGAAACATCTCTGCCAGAGAATCGCTTTTTGTTCTATGTCTGTACGTGCATAAGGGTGTGGGGACAATGGACCGTCAAATTTTTACTAATGACTCCTTCAAGATAACAAAAGGACGATAGGGCCTACCAATGTCCCTTTGGATCCAAATTCAATGACCTACGCTTAACCGTAGTTAGCTTGCTTTATTTATAACAGTGTGCTTGGTTCTGCGGTAAGTTTTTTTCCGAAGTAGATAAATTTGTTTTGTCATTTTAGAGCAAACGCCCAACATATATATACTATATTGACAAAAGTCACTGGACAACCCTTCGAAAGCAAATGAACGGAACCGCTGTGTTGTTAAGATGTGCGGTACAGTTTCAAATGATATAAAAACAAGCCTGTAGCTGACCGCGATCATATCGCACAGTGAGGTTCAGTGAATGTGTCGCGGCGGAAGAAAACCGACTTTGAGAAAGGAAAGATTGTTGGGTGTTATAGTAGTGGGTTGTCCATAAAAGAAACCGAGAGGGGAATAAACATCCTTAATTCCACTGTTTTGGATGTACTGAATAAGTGGAATACACATGGCGTACCTGAAGCAGCAAAACGTACCGGCAGACCAAAGAAAATCAGTGATACAAGACGTCGAAGCCTCAGGAGAGTCGTAACAGCTAATCGACGGAAAACTCCACAAGATCTCAGTATACAGCTGAGTAGCAATGCTGGAACCTCGGTATGTACACGTACCATTCGCCAAGAACTTCATTCCATGTGTTACTGTGGTCGGGCGGCTGCTCATAACTCTTTCACCTCCCCACGGAATGCGACTCGTCGTTTAGCATGGTGTAAAGAACATTTATCGTGGACCGTAGTTCAATGGAAACCGATCCTATGGACTGATAAATCCAGGTACACGATCCATCAGTCTGATGGCCGTGTATGGGTATGGCGGCAGCCGGGGGAACGCTATTTACCACAGTGAACTGTTCCTACGGTCAAGTTTGGAGTTGGGAGTGTACTCGTGTGGTTTTTTTTTCGTGGTATGGTTCCGGCCCATTGGTTATCGTGGACAAAACTGTTAACCATCACTTCTACCTCGATATTATGAAGAATTATGCTCTACCAACTATGTGGCAATACTATGGAAACGAGCCTTGTTGGTATCAGCAGGATAATGCACCGAGCTATAAAGCAAAGACTGTTACAGCGTGGTTTGACGATAATCCCGTATCGTGTTTGGACTGGCCAGTACATAGCCCTGATCTTAATCCCATAGAACAACTATGCGATGTATTAGAGTGCCGCATAAGAAGTTTGGAATCAAGACTTACTACTAAGCAACAGTTAGCAGCAGCATTATGTAGTGAATGGAAGCGCATACCTATCGCTGTGTTCCAAAACCTTGTCAAAAGAATGTCTGGAAGGGTCAGTGCATGCATGAAAGCCAACGGTGATCCGACATCGTACTATGTATGTCAGTGAATTCTATGTTGTGTTTCTCTTCTAGGTGTCCGGTGACTTTTGTCTACATAGTGTAAATATATATATGAAGTTACTGATTCATAAGTCGCAAAATAATTATTCCTTCTTTCCAAACAATCCAGCCAAAGTGGATACGAGTAATAGTGGGACATTTTTCGAATTGCCCATTGGGAATAATCCCGGTGTCCCAATGGTCGAATCCGCTATTGTTCGTATAAAGATAAATTAAAACAAACTTGTCGATTTGCTTTTTCATGTTGTGATAACGTTGTTCGAGTAAAAACAGCAAATGAAGTACAATGCAAATTTGGAGGATGTGAATCCGAAAATGCAACACCAAGAAGGACACGAGATAGCAAAGCCGGATTTACTGGACACATAACAGCAGATACAAAGATGAACCGATTGAGCTTACAGGCCCGTGCGACTTGCGGAACACGCAGACATCAATAGTTCGTGTGGCCCCCATGGCTGGCAATAACGGCCGTTACACGCTGCGGCATCGAACGAAAGAGGCTTTGGGTGGGGGCTTGCGGTATGTCGGTCCAGGCTGCTTCCACACGTTGCCACAGTTCATCAGGCGTAGCCGCGGGTGGTGCTTGCCGGACCACTCGGTTGCCGATCAGCGACCAGATGTGTTCGATGGGCGACATATCGGGAGAACAGACGGGCCACGGCTGCAGTGATACCTGGTGGGCCGTGAAGAATTGTTGCACGATGCGTGCCACGTGCGGGTGCGCATTGTCCTGTTGAAACGTGGCCGCTGGTATGTCCTGCAGGTAAGGGAGGACTACAGGCTCCAAAACGTCTTAGATGTAGCGGTGGCTGTTGAGTGTACCGGCGATGCGTACCAGAGGGGTGCGGGTGTCATATCCAATTGCGCCCCAAACCATAACGCCAGGCGACGGACCGGTATGGCGATGCATAATGCAGGCGTCATATAGTCTCTCGCCGCGGTGCCGCCACACGAGGATCCGACCATCGGGGTGTTGCAGACAGAAGCGAAATTCGTCTGAGAAGACAATGTCGTGCCCTTCTGTAGTCCAGGTGCGGCGTTTAACGGCCCACTGCTGCCGCACTCGCCGGTGCTGTAACTTCAGTGGTTAATCGGAGCAATGGGATCCGTGCGACAAGTCCCCGCTTCTGCAGACGACGTCGAACGTACGTGCTGACATATATTGTTGCGCAACACACCCTAATTCCTGCGCTAACGTTCGTGATGTGGCGGTGCGAGCCGTCAATGCTCGCCGCACAACATACCGGTGCTCTTGATTGGTGGTGTGCCGCGGCTGCGGCAGTCGCTCCCGTCGGTCCGTCCGTCCGTCCTGCACCCACCGAATTCATACTGGCCTCACTGTGGCTGGATGTCATCTCACACGGGCGCCGATGTCTCGGTACGATAAACCGCTCTCGCGATAAGGCATTATTCGTCCTCTGTCGAACTCCGAAACGTGCTGGAATGACTTCCGTATTCTGCGACGAGGCATCAGGAAGCTTCCCACACACGGGTCCGGCAGCACAACACACTTCCACCACTTCCACCCCACCTTCTGTGCACCGCTCTTATAGTGCTTCTGGGTGTCGTGCCGGGCGCACATGATTTGCATATACCTTGCAATGCTAATCGTTTGCATGTCCTCTCGCGGCCGACGCATGCTGCGAATTTCAGCTCAATCGACTACTTTCTTCTTGGTGTTACATTTTCGGTGGCCAGCAGTGTATGACACGGATGTTAGGACAGATATTATCATAAACTTGAAAATTTCGTCATCCTGGAGTGGGAATCGAACACGGGCGTTAACATACTTTGGCGCTATCCGGGAGACGCATGTTCGATTCCCGCTCCAGCACGACGAAATTTTCAAGTTTTCGGATATTATCTGACTTAACATCCATGTCATGTTTACACCAATAAACGGTTTCACATCTTCCAAATTTGTATTGTACAATGGTGTAATCCCGTATTTCATTCATTGAAATGAAGTAGAGTTAAACGCCGATTATCATGTATGAATTTATTATATAATTATTTAAAAATACATAAAAGCCTCGTGGTTTCGAAATAGGGTACAAAAGGGGTAACAATTAGTGCTTGATTCATAGCATAGATTACACAGAAAATTCATAATTTTTATTTTGTCATCCCACACAACATTGGGATTTCGTTTTGCACTGTTTGTATCCATGTCTGAATGTTATTTTTGAAGCAACCGTTCACTTGCGAATTTTGCAGGATCGAATTGTCTTAAGGGTGACTCTACAGTTTGCTTTTTAAATTCCCGTAAAGCCTAATTAAAATGAATTGCACACGAAACATATGCATACGAAGCATACACCTTTCCCGGCTTCTTTGAGTTGCTGGCAACTATGTATGTATCTTTTTAATTAAGGTCCATGCATCTGATCTATAAGTAAAAACTGAAAGAATGCATTGATTACAAATTTTTGTTTTGAAACATAAAGGTATATGCTCTTGAAAATTCTGCAGTTTCTTCAAAATGCATTCCAGTCAAGTTTTAAACGGCTCTTAATTTTTTAATTTTTTTCCCTCTATTTTCGAAATGGCGCTCACTATTTGTCTGATAGTCGAATGCACACTAGCATTCTGGATTTCTAATTTGGACTAATAAACTCGACCACAAGTTTTGAAATGGCACTTACAGTTTTTTCTCAGTTTCTCTTTGCAGGCAAACCCATTGAAATATAGTCATCAAGCATAAACTTTTGATGCCTTTTGTAGATCGAATGAGCCAGAAAATGTGTCTTTTAAAAAACACTGTTTACATGATTAGCGCCGAGCATTTTGAAAAGTTTTCTTGGTAATTTAACAAATGGGGCTAAAAACTGTGTAACGTATATTCTATTTTAACTTTCCTTTTGAGTTTCTTTTTCTATGTAAATTTGAGTTCGTTCTCTTAGACATTTTCAAACCTTAACGTTATGTCTTTTTCCTCAAACGAGAATGATGTTGGCAACACACTGAGGTCGGAACAAGTGTGCCGTATGTGTGGCCGGTGAAGAATGATAGATAAAAAGGCAATGCAGCGGTTGTTTAAAGGGATGGGCCGCGGGTGGCCTGGTGGTCAACGTTCGTTACTTATCTGCAACGGAGATAACCTCAGGTTCGAATCCAGGCAGGTACGAACGGTTGTACCACCAAATATCTGCCGTGCGTCGGATGGGCGCGTTAAGACGTCGGACCACGGGTACTGCCCCCGGTAATAAATAAGGGCGTCTTCCTCCCCCTTCCGACCTCGCTTCCGTGTCACTTTCCTATCGGGCACTCTAGCCCAAATCTCTTAGCTTCCTATTTCTAAGGGTTGTTTAAGACATGGGGTCAGACACTCCCTTCCTAAAATCCTTTACATATGATCTGATCTATTCTATTTAACGGGATTGATGTTATTGATGGCAGACGTGCTGTTATACGGCGATTGCATGTAAATCACTGATACTGTATTGAGTACGCCAATAAACCGGATGTGAGTGTACAGTACAAACCATGCAAACAAAATACATGTATTTGTACTGTAAGTACTGCAATTGACTTCTTTCTTGTAATGCATATGGGTACCTGCTAATATTGCACTGACTTCAGCACACATAACGTAATTACTGACGTAAGGACTAAGTTGCAGCGGAAAGACAAATTACGTTATAACTGTAAAAAATTACTAGGAGTAATCTATATATTATACAAAAATATGAATCTAATTTCACTGAAGCAGTTCCCAAGGGGCACGAGGAGTTGGCTCCTAATCATTCGGGGCATGCATGTTCGCTTACCCTGCGGCACTGGAGTTTCCCCGTCCTTGTAACCCGTGGCCCTAAATTAGGGATGCACGCCTACTAACAGATTCATTTTCTTAAGGTGATGGTTAGGTCGGAGATGACCTAGTGGTCAACTTTTGTGACTTTCACGAAGACCAAAACCTAAAGACGAACACTATTTCGAAAGGTTACAACCACAAAATCAGACGCAACTGCTTGTGGCAATTTACGTACCTGGGGACATCCCGTAGAAAGCCCGTGCACATGCAGAATGTCAAATCGTGGGCACATTGTTCATGTAGTCATCTTCATCATTGTCAACCACTATCAATCCACTGCTGGATGGTTTCCCCAAGTTCCTTCCACAATTGTCTGTCTTCAGCCTGTCGCCTCCATGTCACTCCGGCATAATTCCGAATTACATCCATCCATCTCCCATGGGGTGTTCTTCTGGGTCTTTTTCTATCCCTTGGAACCCAGTGTAAAATTTCAGTTGCTCATCGGTGGTCTGTTCTTCTAGCAACATGTCCAGCACACTGCCATTTCAGTGATTTCACTCTGGTCATGATGTGTCAGTTTCCTTATCCACAAGTCTCTTCTTATATTTCCTACTTGCACCAAGCATGCATCTCTCGATGCTTCTTTGAGTTGTTTGCAGTCTTTGTATATCTCTTTTAATTAAGGTCCACGTCTCTGCACCATATACGTAAGCACTGGAAGGATGCATTGATGAAACACTTTTCTTTTAAGACATAATGGCATATTGCTCCTAAAAATTTTACTGTTTCTTCCAAAAGCTCTCCATTCAAGTTTTATACGCAGATTAATTTCTTCTTCAATGTGACCCTCACTTAATATCTGCTTCCCAAGATAAATGTAGGTATCGGTTGTTTCAAGCTTTTCTCCACCAATCCGTAACTCTACTTTTCTTGTAAAAGCATTGTACATCACTTTTATCTTGTGAAAGTTCATTTTTAATCCCACTTCTTTACTCTTATCAGCATGTTCTTGGATCATACTCTGCAGCTCCGAAGGGGTAGTTGCAAAAATGGCTACGTCATCTGCAAAACGAAGGTGAGTTAAATAAATAAACTCCAATTAAAGAGATCGGGTAGATATACACCTTGATTAAATGACTAAACAATGAGACAAATCCGTTTAATAGGCGTAATGCAGATACAAACGTAACTAAACGCAAGCTTTCACCAAACACGGTTGGCTTCCAATCATACCTCACTAACAGAACATTCTGTGTAAAAATCAATGGGAAAAAATCGTTAAAAAAATAATCGAAGCTGGTGTACCGCAAGGCAGTGTACTCGCGCCAACGGTGTACTCTATCTTTACGTCAGACTTTCCCAACTATAATAACTGGAATCTGACTACAGCTCTCTATGCTGATGACACTGCACTCGCTTATACTTCCAAAAATAAAAATCAAGCAACTTTCATGTTGCAACATTATGTTGAACAACTTGAGAAGTATTTCTTAGATTGGAAAATAAAAATCAATACTGAAAAAACTCAAGCAATTCTATTTTCTAGGATTAAACACAATCACAATCCAGACTTTGAAGTAGAAATGTATAAAAAATACCTTGGGTAAATGATGTTAAATATTTAGGACTTTTTATGGACCACAACCTAAACTGGAACAAGCATATTAAAGAAACTCTGACCAAATCTCTTAAGATCAGAGGAAGTCTCCAGCCAATAATAAAAAATAAAAGGCTTAGCAGGAAAAACAAAACTTTGATATGGAAAGCCTGTATCAGCCCTGTTATTACTTATGCCTGTGCTATCTGGGGAAACTGCAACAAACAGCAGAAAAATAAGATTACCTCATTTCAAAATAAAACCCTACGTTATATATTTGGACTTGATAGAGGAACTTCAAACCATGCTATCCGAAGCATGCTAAATATTAATTCTATCCATTACACGATGTATGACTTAGCTAAAAGATACTATGAAAAAGCTAAGATTCATCCTAATCCTCTAGTCAGAGAGGCCATTAACTATACTGTCAATGAAACTGACAGTTATAAAAGGCCAAAAGCTATCTTGAATAAAGTTCCAGAAATGAACCCAATTCACAGCTACCCTTGCAAAAAAAATAACAATAATTGGGACTAATGTTCAGAGGGTATTCTTCACATTAGAAGAATTTTTGTTAAAAAAAAAGGGCTCTTTTAAGGGCCGTACTCTGTTTTGCAAAAATACTACACACATGTGAAGAAATCTTGTTAAAAAAAAAAAAGAAAAGGCTCTTTTAGGGGCCAAACTTGTTTTGTAAAAAGAAATATTACAGTCCACATTTATGAGACTGGCCCAGAAACAAGGTACTATGGTTTAAAAAAAAAAAAGTACCAAACTCCCCTCCAGCCAGTGGAGAAAAACAAATTTCTCTGAGAAGCCCATGAGGAGCGAGGCGAAAAGCCGACTCCTACACGGGAACTGAGCAAACGACATCTGTGTGGTTTTAGGTGCCTTACTACACATGGTTTTGTGAGAAAACTGGGTGTTTATCTGTCGGATTTTTCTGGTGTGGTTCTTTTCTTTTTTTTTTTTCTATTAGGCACCCCTTCTTCCGGTCCTTTCGCCGATTTCCTGCGGCCTGGCGTTGTCTGCGGGATTACTTGCGTTGATTCATTTGTTGCAGGTAAGTATGTAAGGTAGCTTACAACTCCAATACTTAACGGGAAACCGTATACTCCTTTTGCTCTAATATTTCTATACTTTTCTTTCATTCTGTTCTATCAGGGAAATCTGTTCCCCAATAGCTTATCTTCTTCTTTTTCACCTGACAAAAGGCGCTGAGCGGTGAGGGTTTGGGTCTCTCAACCTCAGATAGGAAATCTCTCTCTCCATTTAAATGCACAGAATAATGTGTAAAACAATGATACAGGTGATATGTGATGGGCACGCACTGTTAAAGTCATAGAGCAGATGCGCGTGGGTAAGAATTAAGTAGGGCACGCCAGGCATGGGGAAGCTCAATTGATGTTTCAGAGTTGCATACGTCACGCTTTGACAATATTTCTATGGCTTCTCGAAGAAAGGTCGCTCGGGTCGTTTTGTACGGAGCTACTTTCTTCATATTCGACCATAAAGGGACAGCTGATCGGGTGACAACTTCACGGGCCAGAGCGGTGGTGAGTAGGTCTCTCTTGGCATCCCGCTTATGTTCTTGGAGCCTTATACTCAGTGATCTTTTTGTCATACCAACATAGATCTTGGTTGTTCCGTCTGGGTAAAGCAAAGGGATGGTATATACCCCCGCCTCATTCAGGTTAACGCCGCTTCGTTTGTAGCCCGTGAGACAGGCTGCGATGGTTCTAGGAGGCTCTGGTAAGCCTTTCAAACCAATGGAATGTATTCCACACGCATGCTAAGAGTTCGCCCTCGCTCTATTACGACGCAAGAATACTGACCTTTGATTTGTAACAGCAAGACGTAATCGCCGCATCACGGCTGGTCAGCATGCAAGTTGCCTCCATTCCAGCACAGAAAAGCGGATATCTCGACAAACTCCCTATCTTCTGATTCAAGGCTTCTTGAATTGGAAGAGGAACTACAAAGGATCAAGTGGGACATCGTGGGGCTAAGTGAGGTAAGGAGAAAAGGAGAAGATCTCATCGAACTGAAAAGTGGACATCTCTTCTACTATCGTGGGACAGATACTGGCAGAACTAGTGGTGTTGGATTTATAATAAACAAGAAACTGAAGGATAAAGTTGTAGAAGTTGAAAGTTCCTCTGACAGAGCTGCACGACTTGTTATCCAACTCTCGAAAAGATACCAGGCTCAGATTATTCAAACTTATGCACCCACCACAAGTCATCCTGAAGAAGAAATTGAAGAATTTTATGAGGAAATTTGTCATCTAAATAATAAAGGTAAGCAGCACTTGAAAATAATTATGGGAGATTTCAATGCAAAAATAGGGCAACGGCAACAGAATGAAACTTCAGTAGGTAAATTCGGTCATGGCAACAGAAACCAGCGTGGAAATACTCTCGTTGAGTTTGCAGAGGCAGAAGGGTTTTTCATCTTGAACTCCTTCTTCAAGAAAAAGCCACACAGGAAATGGACATGGAGACATCCAAATGGGACGACAAGTGAAATTGATTTTATTATGTGTAACAAAAAATTCGTCATAGAAGACTGCAGTGTGCTAAACAAGTTCAACACAGGTAGTGACCATAGATTGGTGAGATGTAAGATGCACCTCAACACTAAACTTGAACGTGGCAAGCTCATAAGACAAACAAAATCTATTGACATAACCAACCTTAAAAAACACCATAATACCTTCAAGTTAGAACTGAAGAACAGGTTCTCTGCTTTAGAAGGCCTAACATCGGAAGAAGTGGACATCTCTGAAGTTAACAGAAAAATAACCAAAGCTCTTATGGAAACAGCAACAAAATTAGCTGGGTCTAAGAACAAGTTGCATGTAAATAAATTATCAGGAAAAACGAAAATGTTGATGCAAAAAAGAAGAGAGATGAGGACAACTAAAGAAGATGTGACTTCCAAAGTGGAATATATAGAGATATGCAAGACAGTAAGAAAAAGTATCACTGAAGACGTAAGGAAATTCAACTGTGAACTAGTGAGGAAAGCAATTGAAAACAACCAAAGCCTAAAGATAGCAAAGGGACATCTCAGTACGGGAAGAAAACAGATTATGGCACTGAGAAAAGAAGATGGTTCTGTAACAAGAAATAGAGGCGAAATTTTGACAAGAGTGAAAGATTTCTACTCCAAATTATATGAAAGGGATGATACATGCACTCCAGACATCATGAAAGATACCAGTACCAAAGTTCTTCCAGTCCTTCCATCAGAAGTTGCACATGCAATCAAGAACATGAAGCGGGGAAAAGCTCCAGGAGAAGATGGAATTACTGTAGACATCATACAAGAAGCAAGTGGAGAAATCGAAACAGTACTCGCCCAAATTTTCACTCGATGCCTTAATGAAGGAAAGATTCCTGAGGATTGGAACAACGCTACAATGATCCTGCTACATAAGAAAGGTGACATTGAGGATCTCGGAAACTACAGACCTATCAGCCTCCTATCAGTAGTTTATAAAATCTTCACTAAAGTTCTTTCACACCGCTTGAAGGTAACACTGGACATGGCTCAACCGAGAGAACAAGCTGGATTCAGGAGTGGCTACAGCACAATAGATCATATCCACGTTCTCAGAGAACTAATTGAAGAGCGAGGGAATATGAACTTCCATTGTGCATGGCTTTTATCGATTATGAAAAAGCCTTTGATTCGGTGAAACCATCAGCAGTTCCAATGGCTCTGAAAACCTGCGGTATTGAAGATGCATACATTAATATTATTAATAACATCTATGAAAATGCAAGTGCAAAGATTAGGCTGTTTGAAAATACAACACACATAAAAATTGGAAAGGGAGTGAGACAAGGTGACACCATATCTCCGAAGCTCTTTAATGCCACATTGGAGGGTGTTTTTCAGTCGCTGAGCTGGGAAAACAAGGGGATAAAGATTAATGGAGATTATCTAACCCACCTTCGTTTTGCTGATGACGTAGTCATTTTGCAACTACCCCATCAGAGCTGCAGAGTATGATCCAGGAACTTGCTGACAAGAGTAAAGAAGTAGGATTAAAAATGAACTTTCAAAAGACAAAAGTGATGTTCAATGCTTTTACAAGAAATGAAGATTTATCGATTGATGGAGAAAAGCTGGAGATAACAGACACGTACGTTTATCTTGGACAGCAGATATCAAGTGAGGGTCACATTGATGAAGAAATTAATCGGCGTACAAAACTTGCCTGGAGAGCTTTTGGAAGAAACAGCATAATTTTCAAGAGAAATATGCCATTATGTCTTAAAAAAGAAAAGTGTTTGATCAATGCATCCTTCCAGTGCTTACGTATGGTGCAGAGACGTGGACCTTAACTAAAAGAGACATACAAAGGCTGCAGACAACTCAAAGAAGCATGGAGAGGTGCATGCTTGGTGTAACCAGGAGAGATAAAGAAGAGGAACTCGTGGATCCGAAAAATGACAAGAGTGGAAGACATCATGATCAGAGTTAAATCCCTGAAATGGCAATGGGCTGGACATACTGCCAGAAGGACAGATCATCGATGGACAGCCGAAATTCTAGATTGGATTCCAAGGGACAGGAAAAGACCCAGAAGAAGACCACATGGGAGATGGGTGGATGAAATTCGAAAGTATGCAGGAGTGACATGGAGGAGACTGGCACAAGACAGACCGTTGTGGAGGAAACTTGGGGAGACCTTCGTCCAGCAGTGGATTGATAATGGTTGACAATGATGATGATGATGATGCCCGAAGGCGTGTAGTCTGCGCCTCTCTATCCAGAGCTAAACATAGCGCAAGCTTTCAGTTGTGTCGTATCCACAGAAATTGTACACATCGTCAATGGGCCAATGCACTCTTCACAGATGAGAGTCGTTTTAGTCTGTCCTCGGATTCTAAACTTCAGTTGATTTGGTGAGTAAGCGGTACTGCGTACCAGCACGAGAATGTGCAGAAGAGGGATAGACATGGTGCTGCCGATGTGATGGTTCGCGGCGACATCATGCTTAATGTATGTATCAACCTACAGGTTTTGGAAAATGGGACAATGACGGGCGAACGATATTGCAACGAAGTTCTTCTACGTTATGTTCGACTATTCCGTGGTGCTGTGGGCGAAGACTTTCTTTTCACGGATGATAACACGACACTTCATCGTACGAGAGCAATGCAGACACTTCTTGAGACCGAGGATATTTATCGCATCGACTGGTCAGCACACTAGACGTTAACCCTTTCAAACACGTCTGGGACGCAATGAGGAAACACATTGGTGCTCGAAACTCCCTCCAGAAAGCAAGCAGGGCTTCATCCGTGCTCTGAGGGAGGAGTTGGCCAATTTGCCTTAGGAACCTCCTGTATCACTTGGTGCTCAGCATGCAATGACGCTGTGAGAATTGCATGCAGTTCGTGGTGGACATACTCCATACCGAAATGCCTCTTTAGCGGGTTATCGGTAAGCACCATGTCCTTCGAAAATTTGTAACTTTTACGTGAACACTGATTACAATGCACTTTGTGCGTCATTAATAAACAATTTCTTGTGACTTTTTGTGTGTTCGTATGCTGGCAAAACAATTATTTCCTTATTTGGCTGGTGTCATGTATTGTTTTACTCATACAGGTAAAAATGTAGTCCGCTCTTAGGTTTTGAACACCAGTGTGCCTAGAACATTTCACTGGCCGATACCAATTTTTAATCAGGAAAAATCATCACGCCGCTTTTAACGCTTTCCAACGGTAGGTTGAAGAAGCGTATATGCTTCAGCTTTGTCCGTCCGACCGTCCGTCTGTTTGTCTGGCTGTCTGTCCGTCTGTCCTTCCGCACGACAACTCGCGTAAAAATGGTTCGATTTCGATGAAATTTTAGTATGTGGTAGGGGGTCACCTGGGGACTAACCCTATTGAAAATGGACGAAATGGGGTCAAAGGTCAGGACATAGGAGTGGGATCAATTCCATTTCCCTTATACGTCATAACTTGCGTAAATATGGTTCGATTTCAATGTAATTTTAGTATGTGGTAGGGACCACCTGGGGACGAACCCTATTGAAAATGGGTTAAGTGGGGTTAAAGGTCAGGACATAGGATCGGGATTCATTCCATCGCCTTTATGCGTTATAACTTACGTAAAAATGCTTCGATTGAGACAAAACTTTATCATGTTGTTCCGGAGGTATTTACCGGTTCTGTTGAATATCATCGAAATGGGGTCAAAGGTCAGGCATAAGAGCGAGATTTATTCTACTGCTTTCATCCTCATAACTTGAGTAATAACTTGCAAACTGATTTCTAGTAGTTTGAAAGCGTATCATAATCAATGCATTGCATGATTTTACTAACTTGTTTGATAAACCAGCTGCCGTTCTTGCCGTACGAAAAGGTAATGTCTCTTTGATATGTTTTTGTAGAAAGAGGCGTTGAATTTATATATTTTGAATAGCTTCGAAATGATATGGAAATTCTCTCTTTTAAAAGAGAAAATCAGAAGCTAAAACGTGTTTTACCTGCTTTGTGCAACGCAATACGTGCCTTTTGTTATTTGTTTTCCGCTCTTTGCTACCTTTTAAAGCAAATTACTTTATAGGATATCCATACTTTTGGGAATTGGCCAAATAATATGAATGACGTACTCTTTAGGAATTGTTCCACGCATTGCTTCGTGCATATATGCTTACTTTCATTTCACTTTTATCTTTGTAAGTAGATTAGCAATCTTGAGAAATACCGGCTGCAGAATGCGTTTTCATTGAATCAGAAAAGCACATACAAGGTTTTCCTGCCGGAGTTACATGACTATCATAGTTATATCGCTATTTCGAAAACTACGGAAAGGCATTATTATAAGCAAAGCGCGAAACTCACATTTGGCAGATTTCCAGAGAACTCTTCCTTTTTGTTCATTTGTTTCAGATTTCCAGAGAACTCTTCCTTTTTGTTCATTTTTTTTTACTCCAGTGTAGGATTTATGCAGAAACTTAACACTTTCCAGTTTTTTGTAAGTCGGCCTCTCAAACCTTAATGAAAAAGTCATGAGGTCTATAATAAAGTAAACAATAACGGTAATGAACTAAATGATTTTGTGGTTAATCATGAGTCAATAAATGTCGTCATAGACAGCACTTTGGGAAATATTGTTGTGAAATATAATCTTGTGTTTGTGCTGGAATTAGAAGTGTTATTGCTTTAAAATAGCACGATACTAAATTGATGATTATTTTAAACTAAAACACTTCTTTTAATGGCGTAAAACTAATACACAATTTTAAGCCAAGCTTACAACATTGTAAGGTGCTATTTCTAAGAAGGCGTTGCAAGCTCAGCCCAGACAAAGCTTCCGGTGGTGCGCGAAAGCTCGGCTTAAATTGTGTATTAGTTAATACAGACATTTGACGTGGACTAGGGACATCAAATAGAGGTCATCGCTCTTTCCACGTTTATAAGTGAGTTACGGAAAGATTCTCATTGGCCGCAACCGGGAATCCAACCCAGGGTCTTCCAGTTATGCGCCGGATATGCATCCACTGAACCACAGCGACCTCGAATTCCTCCAGACTCACACACACTAACTGCCAATTCGGCATGTTGCTTCGCGGAGCGCCGCACAATGCTGGGGATTCCATTTGATGTTCCTATCATCAAATAGAATCAGCAGGTTGCTTCGTTGGGGCCCTGTCCAATGCTGACGACCTCTATTTGATGTTCCTAGTCCACATCAAATGTCTGTAGGGCCGCTGGTGGTCTAGTGGGCAACGTTCGTGACTGCCACGGGAAGGGCCTCAGGTTCGATCCCAGGCAGGTACGAACGCTCGATCCACTAAATACCCGCCGTCCGTCGGATGGGCACGTTAAGCCGTCGGACCATGGGTACTGGCCCTCCGGTAATAAATAAGGGCGTCTTCCTCCCCCTTTCTACTTCGCTTCCGTGTCACTTTCCTATCGGGCGCTCTAGCCCAAATCTCCCAGTTTCCTGTTTCTAAGGGCTGTTTAAGACCTGGGGTCAGACACTTCCTTCCTAAAATCCTCTACAAATGATCATCATCATCATCATCATCAAATGTCTGTATAAATTATTCATTCGCCTTCTAATTATTTGTTCAGTTGATGCTTACCATCTTTGGTGAATCCCCAGAATTGTGCGGGGCTCCACGAAGTAACCTGCCAAAATTGACAGTTAGTGTGTGTGAGTCTGGAGGAATTCGAGGTCGCTGTAGTGCAGCGGAAGCATATCCGGCGCGTAACTGGAAGACCCTGGGTTCGATTCTCGGTGACGGCCAATGAGAATTTTTCCGTGACTCACTTATAACGTGGAAAGAGCGATGACCTCTATTTGATGTAGTGTATTAGTTTTACGCCATTAAAGGAAGTGTTTTAGTTTATAAATGGTGTAGTCTTTGGTAATCGATGATAATTTTGAGTCTTTGGTAATCGATGATAATTTTATTTAAATTACTAAACACAGCTATTGTAGCTTAACTTTTTTTAATGTAAATTCGTTGTTTAATCGGAATTTTTCGACGCAGATCCTAAAGGATCAGATAACCCAAAGCATTGCGGATAATTAAGAAGAATGCAAAGAAAAGGGTAACCTGAGTGAATTAGCGCAGGCCCCGCTGCTCCTGGTTCCATTTTTGATGATAAACTACAGTTTGTTAGAATTGCAACACCATGAAGGATTGCTGGTGTTAGCTAGAAACTTAAAGGATATGTACAAAAGATCAGGACATGCAAATGATTAAAATCTCAGTTACAATCGCATGCGGTTTTGGAGCTGCGCCCTCTGGACTGTCCGGTCTTGTGTATAAAGAGCTGGCTCAAACGAGATGTTGTAAGGTGAGAATCCTACAAATACGTGGCGTCAGTAAATAAATAAATAAACCGCTCTTTCCACGTTCCAGAAAAACATAGCAACCGAAAAAATTGTTTTCAGCCGCCGCCGGGGAATTGAATCGCGGATCTCTCGATATCTAGCCGAGCGCGTTAGATGTTGTAATCAGTGAAGAGCCGACATTGAGTCGAAAGGGTGTTTCTTGTGTCTCGCAAGAGAAGGTGTTTCTTGTGTCTCGCCAGAGAGGGTGTTTCTTGTGTCTTTCTTGTGTCTCACAAGAAACACGACGTCGCCGAAATAGGTCACATTATGAACACCTGGCGGACTTTGAGCGAGGAAGGATTGTTGGGATGATAGAAGTTGGATTTTCCTTCAGCGAAATTGCTACTCGTACAGGACGATACGCCAGTGCCGTGATGCAAACGTGACGTCACTGGACAGATAAGGCCCGGACGCACAGAAATCCGGGAAATGGATCGCAAAATCGCACGACTGCACGGGATGACAGACACCTCTACCGCATGACAGTGACCGATCGCACAGCGACATCCACGGTGTTAGCGCAGCAGTGGTGCACTGTCACAGGTCAGTCTTTGTCCTCCAGCGCAGTTAGAAATCGTATGCTTAACAGAGGACTGGTCGCCAGCAGCCCATTGCTGCGCATTCCTCCGAACCTGAACACAGACACCTCAGGCTGCAATGGGGGTCTCCAACACAGACATTGGCGACCTGATTGACAACAGGTCGTGTTTTCTGACGATTCTCGATTCAACTTGGTGCACCATGATGGTCGCATACGTGTTCAAAGACATCGTGGTGAACGTCACTTTATAGCGTTCACCTTGCAGAGTCATACCGGCGCAAAGCCAAGAGCCATAGTTTGGGGCGCCATTGGTTACAATTTGCGATCTCGCCAGATATGAATTGAGGGAAACCTCAACAGCCAGCGATATATAGGGTGTGTTTTATATGGAGTTTATTTTCTCTTCTGCGATTTTTCAGTTAGGATCCCTAAAATCGAAGCGGTCGACATGTTTGCTTCATATGCAATTTCTTCACGTGTTTTCTGTCGATCTTCTTCCAAAACGCTGTTGACGATAACCACAGAAGTGTTTTCCGTTGCATTTGATGGCCCGCTACTTCTTGGGTCATCTTCGATGCTTTCTAGACCTTAGCGGAAACGAGAAGCCCACCGTGACACTCTGCTACGATCCACTACACTAACCCCACAAACTTCACACAAAGATTTATGAATTTTCGCAGGGGACTTTCTACGCAAATTTTCAAATTTAACGTAGGATCGGTGGTCGGTACGCGATATCTGACCTCACTCAATTTCTAAGCGCAAATTTTCGGAACAGGAACAAATTAACCGGCAAACGCAGACACACTTTGTGTACTGAAGTCAGACACACAACAGCCGCAGCGATTGGAGCGATTGCATCATCCTACGGGCAGCGCCTGCGCATTGTGCAAAGCTTTTGAAATGGCCTACGTATAAGACCGTCGGGGATCAAGTTAACACGTTCAGATTACCATAATTCCTATAATAACAAAACAAATATCACAATAGTTTATGATAACTATTACTGGTTAGGTTATGTAACTACACTATCTACCAACAAGTAATTGTACACCTGTGATAGCAAAGGAAAACGAAGTTTATTCGCCTTCAATAGTAGGTGGAGCCTCCACGAGCGGCGATTACAGCTGCGACCATCCGGGGCATACTCTCAACCAGGTGTTGTACGACGGCTAGCGATATTTTCTTCCACTCGGATTGGAGAAGACAGGTCAGTTCCTTCACCGATTTTGGACGGTGGGGGCACCAATTAAGTCGACGCTCCAACTCGTCCCAGATGTGCTAGATTGGGTTAAAGTCTGGGTTCTGCGCAGGCCAGTCCATTCGATTAACCCCATTTTCACCATACCAAGCCATGGTGGACCTCGCAACATGACAGGTGGCATTGTCATCCTGAAGGTAACATGGGTCCACCCCGTAAAACTGCCATAACGTATGAAGCGCATGGTCATCCAAAAATGGTGCAGTAGGTCTCGGCGTTGAGTCTACCAAGAAATTGCGACCAAGGGTCCCGTGCCATACCAGGAGAAACTCCCCCATAGCATAATTCCACCGCCGCCTAACTTCGCAGTTGGCACAATACATTCCGGCAGGAGGCGTTCTCCAGGCAGACGCCAAACCCAGACCCAGCCATCCGAACGGTAGAGGGTGATCCTTGATTCGTCGCTCCAGAGAACCTGTTTACACTGTTCAACTGTCCACTGTCGACGTTCTTTGCACCACGTTAGCCGAGCAGCGCTATTGGACTTGGTGATCAAAGGCTTATGGACGGCAGCACGTCCATGATAACCGAGCAGATGGGCTTCTTTACGAATGGTTTTCATCGAAAGAACACTCCCGGATGCCTGTTGAAACTCCTCGCGGATGTGGCCCATCGATTTGGTGCGGTTCATCCGAATTTCTCTGGCCAGCACCCGTCGGTCTCTAACTCCCAGTTTTGTGGATCTGCCGGGTCGGGGCACATTCCGACAGTGACCTCTCATCTTCCACTTTCCAATCACGTGGGCCGATGTCGATTTTTGGGTACTTCAACTTGCTGGATATGTCACGTATGGATCGGCCATTTCTGTGATACCGGACGAATACTCCTTTCTCGAAATCAGAGAGCTCCGAACTGCGTGTCATCTTGCATGTGACTGGTTGCGTTGTTGTTTCCCACACGATATTTAACGGCGGCGGCCGTGACGTGTATCAGTACTGCAGATATCGTCGATTGCAGGGGTGTCCAATTACTTGTTGGTAAATAGTGTATAAGCGGACCCCTGAAAAACGTGTCGTGAGATAGCAGCAGAAGTAGGTGTCCACCATACGACAGTTGTTCGGCGCCTGGCTGCGCTGGGTAAGGTAAAAAAGCTGGACATGTGGCTGGCGCACAAGTTGACTACTGCCAACAAGACTAGGCGTTTGAAAGTCTGCACGTCCTTGCTTGCCAGGAATAAACAGGAACCTCTACTGCATCGAGTCGTCAGCTGCAACAAGAAGTGTGTCCTTTATAGTAATCGGAAGCGATCAGCACAATGGTTAAGCAAGGCACAGCCTGCTGGACGGCATCCTAAACCTTCACTATACACCAAGAGATGATGCGCCTTGTCTGGTGGTCCACAGCCGGAATAATCCATCGGAGTTTCTTGACAAGAGGCCAAAACCATCACTGCAGAACGTTATTCTGCTGAATTACAGCAGATGCACCGGACATTTCTGCAGAAAAAACCGGCTTTGGTCAATAGACAGGGTGTTCTTCTGCTCCAGGACCACGACCTCCCTCTTGTAGCACAACGACACTAAGTGCCTTGGGCTATGAAGCACTGCCTCATTCTACCTATTACCCGGATGTGTGTCAGACAGACTATCATCTGTTTCGTCGTCTGGATCACTTCCTGTCCGGGAAACAGTTCACGACAGACAACGAGGTTCAACTTGCAGTTCATAATTTTTTGGGTCGCAGCCGCCAGACATTTTTAGTTCCGGGATCATGGCGTTGCTAGATAGATGGCAAATATGTTTCGATCCGAGGGGTAATTATTTTGCCTAGGTAAGTCCAGCTTTTCCGTTCTCGCCGTCCACAGGTGCTGGTCCTTTGCCGGACATTTCATTCGCACCAATGAACAGGAAGCTTTCGAATGAACAGGAAGCTTTGGAACTTGAGGCGCTTTTATACTGAAAATGCTTTCAATTATCTTTATGGAAATGCTAAATGTACTGTTTCATTGTATTATTTCACAAAATTCCTAATTATAAAATTTACTCTGGAAAGCTATAATAGCTTTTCACTTAAAGGGTGCACAGATTGTTACAAGACATCGTAAAATCACATGTACAATAATTTAAGTACCCGGGTTTTTACAGTAACACATTCTATAATAGCTAAGACACTAAATGGGAGAGAGGAGAAACAATATCATGTACGATAGTAACTAAAATTCATACGATATGCTATCCACAGTATCCGATCTCCCTGCAGAATTTCAAAATCAGATCCTTAAAGATGACTGAAGTTTAACAGTTAATCAAACAACAAATACATCGCTCTTTCCATGTTTTAGCAACACACAGCAACCGGAAAAGTGTTATTCGGTCACCGCCGGGGAATTGTATCCCGGATCGCTTGATATCTTGCCGAGCACGTTAGCCTTACACCACGGTGGCCAACAAATCACTGTGCTATGTGTGTTTTTATGTCAGCTTCTGACATCATAAATCCGTAAGATGGGCTCAGCTACTGAGACGTCTCCATCTGGTGGGCATTAATGGTGACCGAATGACAATTTTTTGGTTGCTGTGTGTTGCTAAAACGTGGAAAGAGCGCTGTATTTCTTTATTTACTGACGCCACGTATTTGGACGATTTTCACTTTGGATCTCGCCCTGTGGATTTAACAGCTATAATTGATATATGGCCTGTGCCGTTAATGCCCACCAGATGGAGACGTCTCAATAGCTGAACCCACCTTACGGATTTATGATGCCAGAAGCTGACAGAAAAACACACATAGCGCCGTGGATTGTTATCCACCGTGGTGTAAGGCCAACGCGCTCGGCTAGATACCGAGAGATCCGGGATTCAATTCCCCGGAGCCGCCCCGGTGGCGCAGTGGTCTAAGGCGCTGGCCTCTGATCATTCGTCTGTAAGGGGTCCGGGTTCGAATCCCGTGAGGCATGGATGTTGTTTTTGTCTTACGTCACTGGCTCTCTCCCTTCCCTGGAACCAGTGACCCTAAATTAGGGACGGGCGACTGCTTATAGCCCATTGAGTTGCTCACGGTGGTCGTTAAACCTCCAATCAAATAAAAAAAAAACATTCCCCGGTGGTGACGGAATACCAATTTTTAGGTTGCTATTTGTTGCTAAAACGTGGAAAGAGCGATGTGTTTGTTTATTTGCTGACGCCACGTATTCGGAGGATTTTCAGTTAATCAAACCTCAAGCATTCCCACGAAACGGTCCTATTACCAGAAAGTTTTCTTCATGTTTATACGAAAAAAGTGAGAGTGGAGTTTTTCCGTTAATGTACGAGGAAAGTGCGGAAATATTTCTGAAAATTCAGAATTTTCCGTTAACACACCATAAAAACGGCAATTTACCGTCAATATAAGAAAGGAATTGCGGACACAGGATTCCGAAATTTCGCAGTTTTCCTAGCGTTCGAAAATTCTGTGAAATTCAGGTTTCTTTCCGACATTTCATGGAAAAGGTTCAATGAGAAATATTCTTCGTTAATGCATGAAAGAAATCACAGGAAGTGGCTCTTGAATATCAGAAAATGTTTTACAGTGTATGTGGAAGAAAGTCTCTGGGACACTCCCTTCCGCAACAAAAATGGAACATTCCGATAGATCACGTGCGCCAGATTTCCTTTAAATCTGTGGGTAAGCTATTCAGACATCGTATATCGTGCACGCATGCTAAGCTTACTGACTTCAAATGAGCTGTTGTTATAGAGTGCCATATCAGCAACCTGTCCGTGCGTACGATTGCAGAAAAATTGCAACACCAATGGTCAACTCTTCAAGACGTTATTAGTAAATGGAAACGTGAGAGACCCACGACTACTAAGAAACGTTCAGAGAGGCCAAGCAAATTAACGGAAAGGGACAAGAGAACTCTAAAACGTGCCGTCCGTGGAAACCTTCATTCCTCTGTACAAATCATCAGCAAAGAATTTCACGATTCAACCGGGATGAGTGTGTGCGCTAAGACAGTTCATTAGAGAAAAATCATCCCCGACTTCAACGAGCGAGATTCCAGAAAGCCTTCCACCAAGATCATCGGGGGATAATTACCCACTATAGATCCTCGGGTGATAATTAGCCATTATAGATCATCGGGGGATAATTAGCCACTATAGATCATCGGGGGATAATTAGCCACTATAGATCATCGGAAGATAATTAGCCACTATAGATCATCGGGGAATAATTAGCCACTATAGATCATCGGGGGATAATTAGCCACTATAGATCATCGGGGGATAATTAGCCACTATAGATCATCGGGGGATAATTAGCCACTATAGATCCTCGGGGGATAATTAGCCACTATAGATAATCGGAGGATAATTAGCCACTATAGATAATCGGAGGATAATTAGCCACTATAGATCATCTGGGGATAATTAGCCACTATAGATCATCTGGGGATAATTAGCCACTATAGGTTATGGTAACCACCAACCCACAGTAGTCTTATTGCTAACGCCACATCACCAGACATGAGGCAGCAACTGGGTAAAAAAACATCGGCCCTCGACCTCAGATGATTGGAAAAAGTTCTCCTGCTCCGATGAGTCCCGTTTCCAGATATTTCACGAAGATGGGAGGATGCGGATCTGGTGGAAACCACAGTAATTGATGGACTTTTCATGTCAAGAAGTACATTTTCAGGCTCGTAGAGGCTCAGTTATGGTCTGGGGCATGTTCAAATGACACACGTTGGGACCTCTGGTACATCTAGATGAATCTCTGAATGGTCCGCAATGCGCGACCATTCTTTCCGACCATCTATATCCGTTCATGGTCATGATGCACCCAAAAGGCAATGGATTCTTCCATCAGGCCTCTCCCCACAGATCCGTGGTGACTCGAACATGGTTAGAAGAGCCTTCCGAAGAAGTTTCCGGCCTGGGAAGGCCTCCATGTTCACCGGATATGAATCGTGTTGAAAATCTTCGGGTTGTTGTGGAAAGGCTTGTTTGAGCTTTGGATCCTCCACCCAGGAATGCGACGGAATTATGGACAGCGGTGAACCAGAATTGTTAGAGATACCTGTGGAAAAATTTCGTGACTTATTGGAATCAATCCTTCGCTTTGTGATTGCCCATATTCGGGGGCGAAAGGTGGGCCAGTCTCCGCGTTACTAGGTAGGTATACGTGACTTCTGTTCAGCCAGAATATATCATTTTCTGACGGGTGTTCGAGCCATGATCCTGGCGATCATCCAGTCTGCAGTTTGCTCCGGGCTTTCCGCAGACTCCCCGTGATTGGAGACGTGAATGCGTGGTTGGTTCCCTCTGACGTCTGCCCCGGACGCACTTTGTCCTTGGTCCCCTCATTCCTAGGATGACAGGGTTTTCCAGATGAGTGTCAATGCTCTGGTAGTAAAATAAAAAGACGATTGATATTTGCTACCCTATGGTAACAGACACCTACGGGCTTCGTTCCCATGGTTGTTAATGGTGACGATGAGAGTATATCATAATCATCAACCATTATCTTTGCATTGCTTAATGAAGGTCTCTCCACGTCTTTCCTACACCTTATTTCTTTAGCCAGTCTCCTCCATGTCACTCCGGTAAGCTTTAGAATTTCATCCATGTACCTCCTGTTTGACCTCCTGCGTTTTGTCCCAGGGAACTCAGTCTACTCTTCCAATTTTCAGCTGATCATCGATTATTCTATCAATTGTAAAACCCAAATTTGCTGGCGCCGAGACTCGAGGCCACATCCTTCTGCTTGGAACAGAATGCTTTTTGAATGAAACTATATCAACAAGGGAATGTTGCTGCTAATCGCAGTCATGAGATGTGCGTTACCTCTGTAGTACGTCAAATATGTCCTACCCTCCTTAAGAAAGGCTGGGACGGAATTATAAGTTTCCGGGTCGTACGGCAAACCTTGCTTGAAGAAGTTCACTGTAGAAGATGGAATTCTGACAAATTTCAGACGATGTGTGGAATTAACAAAGCACATGTCTTTACACTGAAGTGCCAGAAAAACTGGTACACCAGTCTAATAATTGGTAGGTGCCCCACGGGAGCGCAGGACTACAGATATACGACAGGGCATGGACTCCACTAGCTCCTGGAAATATTCTGTAGGCAATGCACACCATACTTCCTGCAGAGTGGCGTTCCACAATTCGGGTGTATTCCGAGGTCTCGGATTCTTGTGTTCGATAGCGAGTAGCATGGCATCCAAAATGTGTTCTATCACGCTCAGATCTGGGAACTTGGGTGGGAATAGCAACACTTCAAACTCAGATGAATGCTCCTGTAACCATAATGTGGCGTCCCGACATTTGTGTGGAGGCGCATTGTCCTTTTGGAAGAGGCCCAACCCATCAGCATGGATGCAGGACATGAACGGACGGGTGTACCTCGTTCATGTCCTATGGCTTCATGGGGTTTGCGCCACACAAGAATCCTTCCATCTGCCTTATGCAGTTGGAAACGCGACTCGTCAGACAAGGCTACTTGTTTCCAGTCATCAAGTGTCCAGTGGCGGTGTTGCCGTGCCCAAGCGAGGCGCATAGCTCTGTGTTGTGCACCCATGAAGATGACTCGAGTTGGGCGTCGGCTCCCAAAGCCCATGTCGAACAGGGTAGGTTGCACATTCCGGACGCTGATGCTTGCTGAGGCTCCAGCATTGAATTCCGATGATACCTGCGAGTGTGTTGCACGCCTATCGCGTGAAATGATTCTTGACAGCCGACGATGGTCACGTTCACCCAATGTCTTTTTTACGGACACACTGGTATCGTAGGTTAGAGGTTTTGCAGGAATTCTTGTAGTCACAGTATACCCTTGCAATGGTCGTCCATGAAAATCCGAACTTCGTTTCTACCTCCGAAATACTATGGCCCATCTCACGAGCGCCAACTATGACACCGCGTTGAAAATCGCTTAAATCGTTATTACTTGTCATTCTCATGCCGAAAACAGCTCTGACAGCTGGCAAGGATGTCTATCGTTTTACATACGCACTGGCAGACGCAATCGAGTACGCGCATAGGTGACGTTGCTTTGTATTTTCCATAAGCTCGTATGTACCAGTTCTTCTGGCACTTCAGTGTATTTCCCCCCTTGAGAAAGGGCTGAGACGGAATGGTAGGTTCCCGGGTCAACCGGCAAGCTACGCTTGAAGGGGAGCTCACTGTACAAGAAGGAATTCTAACTAATTCCAGACGATGTGTGGGACAAACATAGCACGTGTCACGCATATCCTCCCTTGAGGAATGGTGGAGTGGAATCTTGGGTTTTCTGGTCAGCTGGTAAACCACTCTTGAAGGAGATGAACGGACGGGTGTTCACTGTAGAAGAAGGAATTGTGACTAATTACAGACGATTTGTGGAACAAGCATAGTATGTGTCATGCATATTTCGCCCTTGAGAAAGGGTGGGGCGGGATCTTGGGTTTCCGGGTCAGCCGGCAAACCGCGCTTGAAGGAGAACTCACTGTAGAAGAATTCTAACCAAAGAATTCTGAAGAATTCTGACCAATTCCAGACAATGTGTGGAACAAACATAGCGCGTGTCACGTATATCCCCCTTGAGAAAGGCCTGGCATGGAATCGTAGATTTCTGGGTCAGCCGGCAAACCACGCTTGATGGAGAACTCACTGTAGAAGAATTCAAACTAAAGAATTCTGAAGAATTCTGACCAATTCCAGAAAATGTGTGGAACAAACATAGCGCTTGTCACGTATATCACCCCTTGAGAAAGGCCTGGGATGGAATCGTAGATTTCTGGGTCAGCCGGCAAACCACGCTTGAAGGAGAACTCACTGTAGAAGAATTCTAACTAAAGAATTCTGAAGAATTCATACCAATTCCAGACAATGTGTGGAACAAACATAGCGCGTGTCACGTATATCCCATCCCCCCTTGAGATAGGCCTGGGATGGAATCGTAGATTTCTGGGTCAGCCGGCAAACCACGCTTGAAGGAGAACTCACTGTAGAAGAATTCTAACCAAAGAATTCCGAAGAATTCTGACCAATTCCAGACGATGTGTGGAACAAACATAGCGCGTGTCACGTATATCCCCCCTTGAGAAAGGCCTGGGATGGAATCGTAGATTTCTGGGTCAGCCGGCAAACCACGTTTGAAGGAGAACTCACTGTAGAAGAATTCTAACTAAAGAATTCTGACCAATTCCAGACGATGTGTGGAACAAACATAGCGCGTGTTACGTATATCCCCCTTGAGAAAGGCCTGGGATGGAATCGTAGATTTCTGGGTCAGCCGGCAAACCACGCTTGAAGGAGAACTCACTGCAGAAGAATTCTAACTAAAGAATTCTGAAGAATTCTGACCAATTCCAGACGATGTGTGGAACAAATATAGCGCGTGTCACGTATATTCCCCCTTGAGAAAGGGCTGGGATGGAATCGTAGATTTCTGGGTCAGCCGACAAACCACGCTTGAAGGAGAGCTGACTGTACAAGAAGGAATTCTGACAAATTCCAGACGATGTGTGAAAGGAATATCACATATTTTTCGATGAACTCAACGGCCAGTGAATGCATATTTACGTTCGGGCCCCAATGTGAAACCCAAATTTTGCCGGTGCCGGGACTCACACCGGTGTTCTGCGGTGTCGAATGCTTTCCCAATTAAGCTACAGTAACGAAGTTTATCAATGCACCTTTGCCGTCTTGACATATACGTCACGCAACATGTCCAACCTATTGCCATTTCAGTATTTTTACCTTGCTCGTGATGGGCATACACAAGGGCCTTCCTGAGAAATAGGGGTCGGAACCCTGTGGACGTTTTCTGGGTGTGCGGCATTGCGCAAACGCGTCTTTTTTTTTTTTTTTTTTTTTTTGATTGGTGGTCTAACGATCGCCGTGAGCAACTCAATGGGCTATATATAAGCAGTCGCCCATCCCTAATTTAGGGTCACTGGTTCCAGTGAAGGGAAAAAGTCAGTGCCTTAAGACAAACACAACATCCAAGCCTCACCGGGATCCGAACGCGGGCGCCTTTCGGACGAATGATCAGAAGCCATCTCTTAGAACACTGCGCCATCGGGGCTGCCTAAAGGCGTCCTGGCCGTGGTCTTTAAACCACTCAGAATTATATACTTTACATTCTGGCTTTCTTTATTTGGAGATTTATCGAAGTAAAACAGACTAGTAGAAAATGTTATTCGTCTGGTATGGACTATAAACGGAGATTTATCAGGTTTTGATTATAAAGCAGCAAATGCATTGATGATAAAATTCTGCGAAACAAATCGAGTATTTATCTGTTTTTTTTTTTTTTGACTGGAGGTTTTTACGACCACCGTGAGCAACTCAGTGGGCTATAAGCAGTCGCCCATCCCTAATTTAGGGCCACTGGTTCCAGTGAAGGGAAAGAGCCAGTGCTGTACGGCAAACACAACATCCATTCCTCACCGGGATTCGAACCCGGACTCCTTTCGGACTATATCTTGTAATTGTATACTCAGAAATTTAACTCCGTGCGAGGCTACGTCCTTTTCTCTGCTGTTTCAGTATGCATAATACAGTACATTTCCAAGAATGTCTGAAAAGAAAATTTGCAACGGACTTTCTTTTTCGATTCGCGAACTTCGCAAAAATATACCTTCATATTTACGAAACTCCGAGCTTCCCCTGGATTTCTTTGCTGCTGTAGCTTGTTGCTAAAAACAAGCAGTTTTTTTTTCTAGATAGTTTATTTTGTTATTTTCTCTGAGAAGCCAAGGGAAAATCGATTGACTTTGTGAATAGCGGGAAACATATATTCTTTGCGCAGCAAAATGAAGCATTTCTAATTAGCCTTACAAAGTTCTGAAGGTTTTAAAAGAATTTTTTATTGCCGTATCCGGAAATCCGTATCACGTACATTAATTAATAAAGCTGAAGAATGGGAAATAGCTGTCTTCTTTTATTCTCAATCGTCATAATGTAAACAAGACCATTATACATTTCAGATTACTTTGAGTCGTATTTCCAGAATTTTGTTTTTCTGGTGTATTTCATTTTTGTTTCAGATTAGAAAGAACGCGTGGTATTATTACACGTAACATAACGCGTAGCTTTATTTTTATTTTGGGGCTCACGCCGTAGAGAAAGTTTGGTGTAATCAAGTAAAAATAACGAATTTTGAAATCTAAATGTCAAAGTTCAACGTTTTTGTTTATTTCTCTTAATTATAATAGAATACCTATTTTGTGGAATGTGTGTTCAAAGGGTACGAATCAAAGCTTCTGACTTAAGCATAAGGTGTTTGTCTGACGTCTTTCTCTTGCTAAAATATCCGAATTTTACAAAATCACCGCTATTATACTGATTCAAATGAACACTGAGAAACGTAGTTTTCACTGAAACTGACTGCAAATCGGCACAGTAAATATCAGCTGATGTTGACTTCACAACTGTAGAATTTACAGTTATGGGGTTTGCAACACAAACTGATCATCAACAAGAACAGAACTATTAATAGGAACAGCGCAAGCTCATTGCTGGCTTGAATTGTTGTTGCGGCTACTAAAGTGTAAGGTATTTTTGTTTTTTGCACTTTTCGTGAAGTATTAGTGAAGTGTAGAGAGCGAAAGAGTAAGCAGTATGTGCAAATTAAATTCCTTTTTGATTTGATCTGGTGTGCATTTAATTGTAAAATACACCAATCAGCCATTACATTATGATCACCCCAGCTTACAGAAATGGGCGCGTCTGAAGACCGAACGGTGGCGCAGGTGAAGTTCACAGAATAGTATATATACAACCCGATAACCGTCTTTCAATTAGTAGAGTGTTCGGAGTCAGAATGGGAAAAGCTGCCGATTTATCGGAGTTTGATAAACGACAAATTGTGATGGCACGGCACCACGAAACTAAGATCTCGCAAACGGCGCAGCTTGTTTGTTGTTCACGTGCCGCTGTAGTAAGCACGTATCAAAATTGGTGCACAGAGGGCCAAACGGCAGCCACGTATTGTCCGCAGCTCATTGATGTCAGAGGGGAGCGGAGATTGTCGCACGTTGTTCACAGCGACCGCATGGCCACATTGCGACAAATAACCCGTAGCTACAATAGTGGTGATCAGGGCAATTTGTCACAGCACACAGTTCATCGCTTCTGCGCATGGGGCTGCGTAGCCGAAAACCCAGCCGGGTCCCAATGCTTACTGCACGTCATCGCCAACAACGCATTAAATGAGCCCAAGATCATAAAGATTGGACCGCAGGTGACTGGAAGAAAGTGGCCTTGTCTGACGAACCAAGACTCCTGGTGCATCAGGTAGATGTCCGAGTGCGGATACGCTGTTTGCCAAAGGTGGCAATGGCACCTTGATGCACTGTTGGTCGGAAACAGGCCGGAGACGGCAGTGTTATGCTGTGGACGATGCAGTGTTATGCTGTGGACTATGCAGTGTTATGCTGTGGACGATGCAGTGCTATGCTGTGGACGATGCAGTGTTATGCTGTGGACTATGCACCGGAGACGGCAGTGTTATGCTGTGCTTGATGCACTGTTGGACGGAAACAGGCGGGAAACGGCAGTGTTACGCTGTGCTTGATGCACTGTTGGGAGAAAACAGGCCGGAGACGGCAGTGATATGCTGTGGACGATGCAGTGTTATGCTGAGGACGATGCACCGGAGACGGCAGTGTTATGCTGTGGACGATGCACCGGAGACGGCAGTGTTATGCTGTGCTTGATGCACTGTTGGGAGAAAACAAGCCGGAGACGGCAGTGATATGCTGTGGACGATGCAGTGTTATGCTGAGGACGATGCACCTTAGACGGCAGTGTTATGCTGTGCTTGATGCACTGTTGGGCGGAAACATACCGGAGACGGCAGTGTTATGCTGTGGACGATGCAGTGTTATGCTGTGGACGATGCAGTGTTATGCTGTGGACGATGCTGTGTTATGCTGTGGACGATGCACCGGAGACGGCAGTGTTATGCTGTGCTTGATGCACTGTTGGGAGGAAACAGGCCGGAGACGGCAGTGTTATGCTGTGGACAATGCACTGGAGACGGCAGTGTTATGCTGTGCTTGATGCACTGTTGGGAGAAAACAGGCCGGAGACGGCAGTGATATGCTGTGGACGATGCAGTGTTATGCTGAGGACGATGCACCGGAGACGGCAGTGTTATGCTGTGGACGATGCACCGGAGACGGCTGTGTTATGCTGTGCTTGATGCACTGTTGGGCGGAAACAGGCCGGAGACGGCAGTGTTATGCTGTGGACGATGCAGTGTTATGCTGTGGACGATGCTGTGTTATGCTGTGGACGATGCACCGGAGACGGCAGTGTTATGCTGTGCTTGATGCACTGTTGGGAGGAAACCGGCCGGAGACGGCAGTGTTATGCTGTGGACGATGTTTCTTTGGGACACTTTATTCCCAATAACACAATACCTGACAGCTCTCAGGTATCTGAACATTGTTGCGGACCATGTTCACCCATTCATGGCAACTGTGTTCCCGGCTGGACAGTGATGTAGTTCTAAGAATAAAAGGGCCTTAGCAGTGAATGGGTTAGATGAAGCAAATCCTGAAAGGCCTTTAAAAACTTCAAAAGCAATTTAAAATTTCATTTGTTTTCGTCGATTGATATTTTTATTAAAGTTGTGTTACTAATTATTTTTATCAACTTTTATTAAAATTGCTTAGTTGGGACAACTTTATATAAAAAATGCAAAGAATATTAAGTTTCCCTTTAATTACTGTTTTCAGTTCCAAATATACCGTGTGAATAATAAGAATCAATCACGCTGAATACATGTACTTTATATGCCGCTTTCGTTAAGAGTACGGGGTGGTATTGGCGGCTATCATTTGCGTTTTTTGCCAATCATCAAGAGAGATTGGCCAGAAGCTAGTACCACTGACCACTCAAACTCCCTAAGGGTCCTTTTGCGTGACTCATAAAGAATCACAGAATGGGGACAGGTAGTTACTTTTGTTGGAGCCTGTGGCGAGCTCACCTGAAATGAACTTCTCATCCAAAAAAATATTTTTCACCTTTGGAGGAAGAGGATGTTTAGCAACCCCTCATGAGGAACGCTAAGGGCTATAAGTAGTCGTACGCCCCTAATTTAGGGTCAATTCCTCCTGGGAAGGAAAAACAGTGCTTTAAGACAAGTGCACTACCCATATCTCGTTTGGGGTCGAACCCATGCCCACCTGGACGAACAGTGGACGTATAGTGACAAGTGGCCCTATGCAGCGGCCACTTGGCACTCTATTTACATACATGTTTAACCTTTCAAGGTTGTTTCTCCTAGTTGTCGATTCACTACTTACTGCGTGATTTGACAGTTTTGTCTTGCTCTTGCAATTCGAACGTTCTGTTCATATAAGGGTATGCTTTCATATAAATCAGTGTTCCTTCTGCATGATCATCTCAAAAAATTCCTTTGCTCTCCTCTTCTTCCCAACTAAGTCACGAAAAGACCACTAGCTAAAATCCTGTGTAACCGCCGTGTGCAGCGCGGACAGAAGCTAAACGGGTTGGGAGGGATTCAAAAAGGTGCTGGAAGATGTTCACGGGTATGTGGAGCCATGCGGACTGCAGTGCGCGTCTGACAGCTGCTGGAGGGTGCGTGGTGGAGGATTCATACAGTGAACAACACGATCGAGGTGGCCCCACAGATGCTCAATTGGGTTTAAGTCTGAGGAATTAGGGGGACAGGGAAGTACTTTGAAGTCTTTATTGTGCGCTTCCAACCACTCTCGGACATTTCTAGCTGTGTGACACGTCGCATTGTCGTGCTGGAAGATCCCATCTGCCCTATGGAAGACAATACGCATTTGTGGGCGCACGTGGTTTGCAAGGATGGATTCAAAACGAATTCGGTCCATAGTGTCTTCCACAGGTATGTGCGGACCCAGGGAATACCTAGAAAACCTTCCCCCAGCTTGTGTTCTTCCAGCAATGGTTGAAGAGTGTTTGTTCTCCGATGTTTCTCGCCTTATACGCCAACGTCCATCCGTTCAATGAAGCAGAAGTCGTCACTCATTGCTGAAGGGGAAATCCTTTGTCAATCGGCGAAGCTCCAATTCCGATACTGCAGTGCAAATATAAGCCTTTTCTGCCGATGCACCTTCGTTTGCATAGGTGCAGCTACCATACGTATGCATCGGAGCCCCATACGCAGCAGGGCTTGCTGAACTGTCGTTTTAGACCCACTTCTGGTAGCCCCCTGGTTCATTCCGCCAGTGAGTTGCTCCACTGGAGCGTGTCGATCGGCCCTCACGCACCTTCGCAAACGACGTTCACCTCTCACATCAATGCCACGTGGTGCTCCGCAGTCTCCACGTCGCTTATTCGCAATGATTCCATTTCTCCAATCACGATACACTTTAATAACAGCAGCACGCAAACAATTCACAAACTACGCTGTTTCAGAAATACTGCCACCCTTGGCCCGAAAGCTGATAATCATCCTTTTTGTAAATATGATAAATCGCTCCTTTTATCCTTGACAGCAACGAGTGATATGTTTTGAGAGTGCGTACAGCATGCTTTATATACCCTTCAAGCCAGCTCACGAAACGTGCCTTCTTTCATTGGCTACGCGCTGTTGACGTCGAAAGTAGGAGGCGGTCACATTAATGAGACTTACGGTGTATATTCTTATGCCAATGAATCGGATTTTTTTATTTTTTTATTGGATGTGTAACGACCACCATGAGCAGCTCAATGGGCTATAAGCTTAATTTAGGGTCACTGGCTCCAGGGAAAGGATAGAGCCAGTGCCGTAAAACAAGCACAACATTCATGCCTCACCGGCATTCGAACCCGGACACCTTTCGGACGAACGATCAGAGGCCATCGCTTACACCACTGGCTAAATCCGATTACTAGCATAGTTTTACTTTTTTCCTACATAACTGGTCCATAGTTCTTCATTAATAAACAGTTTACTTCATAATGTAACAAAACAACAAGCACAGCCTCATCGAAAATGGAAATTCATTAACTTCTAATAGTAAATATTAATATTTCTATGTCTGAACTTCAAACTCAGTAGTTCAGATGCTTATACTTTTCTTGCTTCAGCTGTTTTAAATTATATATGCGTGCAGGAAATTTGTAACTTTCATTTCAGAAGGTAGCTATGATGTATAATGTATTTACCTCGTGATTTCGATTTGGAATCTTTAAATTTCTGAGAACGGGAAATTGAAAGAAGGTTGTATTCAGGCAGAATTTCAAAACAATTAGATTGATTGCTTGTGCCTACATATTTCAGAACCTGGAATGCTTCCATAAATCAGAAAAATACACCACAAGTATTGAATTTAAATCATGCTTTTCATATTCCCAAGTGCTTCTAGATCAGATAATATTTAAGTCTTCTGTTTATTTTGAGAAAGTTTGCAATTTGCGGAACTCCAAGTCTGGATTCTCGTCTTCAAGGCTTACCAAGTATATTCTCCGGAAGATATTAAATCATACACTCTTTTCAATTTTAAGGAAAATTAGGCTCCACGTATCATCAGTGTTTACTTCCACACTCCCCTTGGTATTGGACCATGAGCTTGCCGAGTGACAACCAGCGGTAAGTTATGGAGAACAAAACGGATTACACAAGCCCAAGTAAATAGACGGATGAAAGGTTTACTAATCCACTTACGAACGCAAAGTGAATATTTAAGCCAATATGCAAGCCTTATTCCCAAGATGGAGTCGAGTAACGTTATTTTGACTTCATTATTTGTCGAAAAGAAAGAGGGAAATGCAAGCATTAACAGAGCGCAAACATGCCGCATTTTTCGATTGCTTATTTCATTGAGCAAAATGCTTCGACAATGTGGTTTAAATTAATCTCTAACTGACAGCTGTCCAAGTGGGAGCTAGTTGCAGCTTAACTGCGGCGCTGTCTTTGTGCTTGGTTTTCCACGTAACAGATTGCAATGCCGCTGGGCGGTTTGGGGAGTAATGCGTCTTGTATATTTGTTAAGTCATTTATTTGAGATTTTTACAATCACACCCCCGCTCAAATTTTGTATGACGTATGTTGTAAAAGAAAGAATTAGTAAAGCAAAATCTGCATTTTACAACAAGAAAAATTGTTTATTAATAAAACGTATAAAAATTTAAAGAAAAGGTTTATTAAGTGCTACATTTGGAGTATAACTTTATATGGGGCGGGAACGTGTACAATTGGGAAGGAGGAAACTAAAATGTTGGAGGCATTTGAAATGTGGTTATGGAGAAGAATGGAAAGAACAAAGTGGATTAAAAATAATACCAATGATGAAGTATTGCAAAGAGTTGAAGGAGAAACGAATTTACTAAAGACCGTAAGAAAAGGAAACTATAACTGGATAGTGCATGTGCTAAGAGGAGACAGCCTATTGAAAAGAATGATAGAAGGGAAAATTAAAGGAAAACCACCAAGAGGAAGGAAATGACTAATTATGCTTGATGATATAATGTGCACAAGAGATTATCAAGAAATGAAGGAGGAAGCAAGGGACAGAGAAAACTGAAGGAAGAGAACTTGCTGAGATACCGTTGGACCGGTCAAGAGATAGAACACTAATGATGATGTGGTAAATCAGCCGGTATAAGTTCATAGATTGAAACAAACGATCTTTTGTCTTCAAAATTTAATTCTCGCCAGAACATTATTCATGTTCTTCATTTTTTCTTTTCATTGGAGGTTTAACGACCACCGTGAGCAACTCAATGGGCTATAAGCAGTCGCCCGTCCCTAATTTAGGGCCACTTATTCCAGGGAAAGGACAGAGTCACTGCCGTAGGGCAAACACATCATACATGCCTCAACGAGATCCGAACCCGGACCCCTTCCGAGTGAATGATCAGAAGCCATCATTAGACTACTGCGGCACCGGGGCGGAATCTTTTTTTGTCTTTCGTATATTATTATACTCCCATTCCTTCTCGGATTTTTCTCTATGTAACTGGAGTGGCAGCATGTACAGACAAATTGTCCTCTAATAATGTCTACAGCATCGAAGTTGCAAACCCTGTTTCAAAATGTTTTGTAAACGTTTATGCAATGACTTTGCCAAGGGGTTGCGATAGAAATGTTTCTTGCTCACCCATTTCAAGATGTGTCAGTCTTTAGTTTAGTAACAATTATTCTCTTGCTGTTCGCCATTTTGCTTTGGAAAGTGCTTTGATTACTAGTAAAAGCGTGTACTTCTCCATAGAAAAGTTATTAGGGAGGATCGAAAAGTAACACATAGCAACTTTTTCATAGAAAAGTTACAAGGGAGGATCGAAAAGTAACGCACAGCAACTTTTCCATAGAAAAGTTACTAGGGAGGATCGAAAAGTAACGCCCAGCAACTTTTCTATAGAAAAGTTGCTAGGGAAGATCGAAAAGTAACGCACAGCAACTTTTCCATGGAAAAGTAACTCGAGTGGATCGAAAAGTATCGCACAACAACTTTTTCCATAGAAACGATTCTAGAGAGGATCGAAAATTAACGCACATCAACTTTTCCATAAAAAAGTTGCTAGAGAGAATCGAAAAGTAACGCGCAGCAACATTTTCCATAGAAACGTTACTAGGGAGAATCGAAAAGTAACGCTCAACAAATTTTTCCTTAGAAAAGTTACTAGAGAGGATAGAAAAGTAACGCACAGCATCTTTTCCATTGAAAAGTTGCTAGGGAGAATCGAAAAGTAACACACGGCAACTTTTTCCATAGAAAAGATACTAGAGAGGATCGAAAAGTAACGCACAGCAACTTTTTTCTGTTTGCAGGTTGCAAGTAGTAGGTTCCAGTTTGGCAGACAACGAGTTCGAATATCACGCTACAGACCGGTTTGGCTGGATCAGGTGTCGCCGTATTGGAAGACAGTGTGAACAACGGCACAAAGATGTCGCGTTTGTTAGCGTAGTCTACGAATGAAACGAAAACGCGGTGTAGTCCGATTTTCGTGGGATAAACGGAAAACTCAGACGGGAATTCACAAAGAAATGGTCGAAGTGTACGGTGGTGATTGCCTGGACTGCAGCAACATCTCCAGATGGTGCAGTTTCTTTGCAGAGTGCCTTAGTAACCTCACTGATTCGCCACTTTCCGGGATACCTATAACCACGTCATCCCCTGCTACTGTTAAACGCCTGAACATGCAATTCTAAGTGACTGGCGGATTCATCTGCGCACACTGGCACAGAAGTTCAACATTTCATACGGTATAGCGTACGATTCTGTGCATGACAAATTGCAATTTCGCAAGGTCAGTGCTCGATGGGTACCCAAGTACTTGACAGACGGCCGGAAGGGTTAAAGAAAATTGCGCGATTCGACCGGAAAATGCTCTAGCACCCATCGTACAGTCGAGACATGGATCCTCCGGACTTTCACCTGTTTGGTCCCTTGGAAAGGTTCCTGGGCGGCTAGCGATTCGATTGGGCTGACGAAGTCAAATCGGTTGTCCGCAGGTGGCTATGGGTCCAGAAAGCGGACTTTTATTAACAAGGTATACTAAACTGGTACCACGATAGGATAAATGTATCCAGTGTCTCGGTTCTTATGTTGAAAAATAGCTAAGAAATGTACTTTCATTGTGTATATGTTTTATTTTGCTTATCTATTAAACTGTTGCCAAAACAAGTGGGTGCCCTACTTTTCGATCCACCCTCGTGTCAAAATATCGACCCCAGTACCACGAAAACCCGATTGTTATGGACTCTTCCAAATCCTTAGTTTAAAAATTTTTTCATGGTTAAGTATGGCCAGGGACGAATGAGAAGGCTGCATTATAATTCAGTAAGGAAGGTCAATACTAATTATTCTACGCTTTGCTTGTTCTACTCAGGAGAAGATTTCAAATTGTAAATTCTTAAGCTTCACCTGTGCTCGAAGTCTAAGCCGGGACAGTGAGAGAGCAAGACGAGGCTAACAACTGCTTTGGAGCAGAGGAGCGCAAAGCAAAGACGCTGGCTTGAAGGAAGGGAGTTAAGGAGGGGATAGATACTGTGTTTGAGCGTCACAATGTTAAAATGTGGTTTAGGTAAACAAAGGGAGCATTTATTAAAGAAAATGTTCAACTACAGTACTATTAGGTGAACGAATAAGTTTTAAAGCGTTTTTTGTGTGACGTATATGGCTAATTTACATATCCAACATTCCCTCGTGTTGCTGCAATGCGACCGTAACTGGTCCACAGTATAAAATGTGACACAGAAGTTTCCCCAACCGTCAAACGCACTTGCACATCGGTAGATGAAAGATGGCAAGCGATACTGCGTTTATTCGACACTGCACTCGTTTCGAATTTCATCAAATGAGTGCTACAAAAGCATGTGCATCAATCTGTTCTGTTCTGGTGGAGAATACTGTATCGAAAAACATGAGTGAGTTTTGGTTTAGACGGTTTAAAGCAGGGGGTTTTGGTGTTAGCGATCGAAAACGTCTGGGTAGACCACGGTGAAGACTTCGACACCGAAACCCAGTATTCACTCCACGAACGTCTGCTGTGCATCTGGTAGGATATGAAGGGCCTGTTCTATTATGAGCTATTGGAACAGGGCCAAACTGCGACTGCTGATTGCTACAAGCAACAATTGCTGCAATTGAATCAGGAAAGCTGTCGGAAACGTCCTTTCACAGGCAAAGGATTGCGTCCTGTAAAATTCCTGCATGACAAACGGAAACGACATGACCTATGCAGCGATCCGACAATACAAGGATTGATGCGACGGGAATCAGTAAGAGTCGGACGTAGTATGGGTAACACGAAGGATCTGAGCGTATTTGATCGTAGGCAAATTGTCAGGGCCCAAGGAATGTGTCACTCCATCTCGAAAGTCGTGCAGGCTCTAGGATGTTTACAAGCCACTGTGTAACGGGTGCACCGTGAGTATATCGAATTCGGTAAAACCATCCCTGCAAGGGTCAACTGCCGTGGACAACACCGTGTAAATGAGCGGGGTCATCGTCGGCTAGCTCGCATTGTAACAGCGGATAGACGGGCCACAGTGCAAAGAAGCACTCGGCAATTTAACGATGGTGCACAAACATGTGTAAGCATCCACACCATTCAGAACCATCTCCTCGCTATGGGGTGCAGAAGTTATCGTCTAACGAGGGTACTGCTGCTGACCGCGCATCGCAGGGTGCAAAGATTAGAATAGACGGGGGAACATCACCAATGGACCCTAGACATGTGGAAAAATGTTGCCTGGACTGATGAGTCGAGATTCACGTTGGTACATGCGGATGGCAGGATACGAGTACGGCGCAAACCACATGAAGCGATGGATCCTTCTTGCCAGCAGGGTACTCTTCAAGCTAGTGGGGGTAGCGTTCTCGTCTGGGGACTGTTTACGTGGACTGAAATGGAACCCCTGGTGCGGCGTGTGACATCGTCCTTCACAGGTCAACGTTACCGGGATATTCTGGACGACCATTTGCTCCCGTTTGAGCGTCTTCAACATCCCACTGGGGACCTCATCCTGCTACAAGACAAGGCAGCTCCCGAATTGTATCCGAATGGTTGGACGAACACTCCACCGACGTGACCTCGCTTCCTTGACAAGCTAGGTCACCTGACCTCAATCTCATCGAGCACATCTGGGATGCCATCGAGAGAGATGTTCAAGGCTCTGACCCCTCTCCATCTAATCTTCGTGAACTGTGAGAGCTTGTTCAGGGTCGTGGATCCGTATGGCTTCCCAACGCTTCCGGTGTCTTGTCGAATCAATGCCGAGACGAATCGTCGCCGTCATCAGGGAGATAGGTGGTGCCACACGTTACTAGACAGGTATCTCTAATTCAATTGCTCTTCAGTGTAATTGGTTAAGTATAAAAAATATTGCGATGTCAGTACACAGCGCTGGACTACCGTCAAGACATTCCAGCTCCAGTTGAGCAGCTTATCAGCAAACATGATCTTTGGAGTAACGATGCTTTAAGGAACCCAAAAGTGAAATTTTATTTTACCGATTAGAGAACTGATTGACTCTCAAAGAAATCTGAAGTAGGATATGCTTTCCACCACCATTTGAAGTGATATGATTAAAGGTCTCTTTTAATACTGGAGGTTGTGCAAGGGCGTTAACAAAATGCAGTCTTAAAATAATATTTATCTCTTTACAGCTCTTATGTAACATTCTTGTAGGAAACAAAATGCACTGCCTCAACTGCTTTTCATAAGCATTTGATGACTTAGCCTGCTTCTTCAAAATGCTGACTCTGCAGGTATAAGTACAACCCATTAAAAAATTATTTAGTGAAGGCTTTGCGAGAGTAATCCTGCCAGAATCTGACTGGTCTTCACCAGGAGAGGATCGGACGGAGGACAGGAGAACCTTCACCTCCCTCGCGGAACCACCACATCCCACCCTCACTCTATTGCCCGTATGTGAGATGCGCGAAATGGCCGAGGATTCTAATACACGTCTGGTTGAGAAATTTATTCGTCATTGCGAAACTTATGTGGACCACTAGTCCCATACTTGAGCCTATGTTAATTTCAAGCATATTTTAAGCTTTTCATAAGTACTGATAGTTTTATCCCGAATACGTAAAAGAAGGCATCGCGGGGATTACCAGAACTCTTCTCAGGCAATTAATCCAATTAAATAACTCATCCCAATAACATGTACCTATCCAAAGATCCCAATTTTCCTAACCAAGATTTTTTGAAAAAATTACTCCATTGATGGGAGATTCGTTCGCGAGCAAGGGACCGACTTGATCCTTCACTGAAAATAATCTCATTTTTTTACACAGTAAGAGAAGTCAACAGTTGCAGCCGACAGCACATTTAAACAATTTAAAACATGACAAATACCACAATCCAAAATAGACATACTTCAATCCATAATAATTAACAAATGTTATCAAAACGTTTTAAAATACAAATCAGTTAGAACTTCCGGCTTTTCAATTAGAATTCAATTTAATAGATACATTCAGCCACAAAATAATCAATCCGTAGGTTAATCTCAATGTCAAAACAATTCTCCAAACATACCTCCAAATTACCTACAAGTTTCAATGAAACAATTTTGCTAAAACGTTCTGAACAAACAATAAATGCATTTCCATTCCAAACGAACAAACAAGAAAAATCATTAAAAACAATATGGCAAAAGAAATGGATTCCGAGAAAACAATTCAAAACTACACAACCGAACAAAACAGGAACCACTCGTTAATCTGACGATAAACCCAAAAGGGAAGGAACGTTTCCAAACTCAAAAACTCCCAACTCCGGAAAAGCACTATCAATAATTCTTCTTCAATTATTATTTTAAATACAATCAATTATTCTTCCGAGGAAGCTTCAGTTGACTGCAGTGATCCCTGATCAATAGAAAAGTTTATTGTATCAAATATTTGATCTTCATTGTCAAAGGTATACTGAGTCAATTCTGAAATGTCTCCAACCAATCTTGAATTGGTCAAAACTTCACTAACATCTACTCTCTCCGATAATGATAACAAGGTTCGTCAATCAGAGGTCATCGCTCTTTCCACGTTTATAAGTTAGTCACGGAAAAATTCTCATTGGCAGCCACCGGGAATCAAAACGAGGGTCTTTAGAGATGCCTTACTTAAAAGTGTTAAGGACAATGGGAGCAGGAGGGTATAAAATCGACTCGTTTCCTTCCAAGAGTTTCGAATAAAGATGTGTGGAAAATAAATTTTTAAGTCTACTCATAACTGAACATGGAGTAAATCGTATCTACTTCTAGAGATTTAGACTGAAGCAAGTGCGGAGAGTTGGAGGCGACAACGTTTCATCTGGTTTGCGACTGTCCTGCACTTCGAGAAAAAAGACGAACCTTGTTAACACAGACATTTGACGTGGACTCGGAACATCAAACAGAGGTTATCGCAGTTTCCACGTTTATAAGTGAGTCACGGAAAAACTCTCATTGGCAGCCACCAGGAATCGAACCCAGTGTCTTCCAGTTACGCGCTGGATATGCTTCCACTGCACCACAGCGACCTCGAATTCCTCCAGACTCACACACACTAACTGACTGAGAGCGATGACCTCTGTTTGATGTTCCTAGTCCACCTCAAATGTCTGTATTAATTATTCATTCGCCTTCTAATTTTTTGTTCAGTTGCTGCTTACCATCTTTGATGAATCCCCAGCATTGTGCGAGGCTACAAGAAGCAACCTGCCAAATTGGCTTGGCAGTTGGTGTGTGTGCGTCTTGAGGAATTCGAAGTCGCTGTGGTGCAGTGGAAGCATATCCGGCGCATAACTGGAAAGACCCTGGGTTCGATTCTCGGTGGCGGCCAATGCGAGTTTTCCCGTGACTCACTTATAAACGTGGAAACAGCGATGGCCTCTGTTTGATGTTCCGAGTCCACGTCAAATGTCTGTATTAACAAGGTTCGTCTTTTTTCTCGAAGTGCAGGACAGTCGAAAACCAGATGAAACGTTGTCGCTTCCAATTCTCCGCACTTGCATGTAGCTTGCTTCAGTCTAAATCTCTAGAAGCAGATACGATTTACTCCATGTTCAGTTATAAGTAGACTTAAAAATTTATTTTCCACACATCTTTTAGTCGAAACTCTTGGAAGGAAGCGAATCGATTTTCTACCCTTGTCTCCCTGCTCCCATCGTTCTCAACACTTTTTAAGTAAGGCATCTCTTAATTGAGCTTTAACTGTTTTTAAGGGGTAAAGCAAGTAATGCCTATTTCGTCTCCGTCTGTAGCTTCTTTGGCCAGACTATTCGCGATTTCGTTTCCATGGACTCCAACTTGTGCTTTTGCCCAATGAAACTCAATCAAGTAATTCGAAGATGTAATCCGGTCTTAAATTTTTTCAACCAGTTCGTTTCTATCATCTATCTTTCCCAAAGCGGGGTCCTGAATTTGACCCCTGTGGACATCCTTTATTATATGATCTCTCAAATACGTAGATCATCCAGAAAGTACAGAACGTTTGCGCATAGTGTCTCCGCAGGTTCCTGTCCTGCCCTTAGTCAAGGTACAGTGGCTAGAAGAGATAGTGTGCCGTGCGTTAAGGTGGACGTCAAGTAATTTTGCTTCCAATACTTCCAATGGGAAAACTTCTGTACACATTTTCTTCATAATTAATGCTTTCCCAAGGATGAAAATTTGAACATCGATTAAAATAGCTTCATTTTATAACTTGGAATACCTAATATTTTCTAAAACATAACCATAATTATGCAATCCAACATTTGTTTGTCTACTGACGGCATCAAAGTACAGGTTGCACCATCTCTTTCCTGGTTTCAACACCACCAAAGAAAAATTATTGATTTTTAATATAATTATGGTTATGGTTTAGAAAGTATTGGGTATTCCAAGTTATAATATGAAGTTATTTTAATCGATGTTTAAATTTTCATCCATGGGAACACACTAATTGCGAAGAAAATGTGTACAAAAGGTTTTCCATTGGAAGTATAGGAAGAAAAATTACTTGACGTCCACCTTAATACCTCACTGTTTAAGTTTAAGTTTTCTCTTTCAATCAAACCGCGAGATGGCGCTCCTACGTGTTTCTACGCTAAACATTAGTATGCCTTTCTATGGCGTGTTTGGTGGATGGCGATTGAAAAGGCTATTTGTTTGTTAGATCGGCCATGAAAAGTTGTAATGATAAGAACGTGTTTCGTACCTGGATGCAACAGTGGTTACAGGTCCTGCAAACAAAAGATAGCTATTCTCATGCCGAAAGTTGAGGCAAGGCGAATCGAATGAATGTTTTTTATTTGTCGTAAATCAAGTTGTGAGTCACTCAGTAATTATTTAGTTAAGTATGCCACGTTTTTGTAGTCTTTTATATATCATCACATTTTGTTTCAAATGATTGAATGATTGAAATTGGGTGGGTTTTTTTTTTGTTGCTGTTGTTTTTGTCCAAAGTTCTGTAAACTTCATCATGTGAAGATTAGGCCTAAGTACAGAATCGTGTGACACGCAATTAAACATTTTGTGTCCTGTTGAGATAGGGAAAAGAGTTGCAACAGGATCAAAACAAAATTGAATACGATGCTTAGGCAAAAATCCCAATAATTACGGAGAAAATTTGCCTCCAGTAATGTATTTGTACTAACCAGCTTTGTGACGCGTAGATTCAATGCTACATAATACATTTCCGAATATGCTGATGAAGCTTTTCCAAAACACACGATTTGAAAGGATATGTATTCACTTATAATTATCCATAAATGACACTAATCACTTTTAGTATAACTGCAGGATAAAAAAAGATGATTTGGTAAAATTTTAGTGAAATTACTATATTGTAGTAAACGAGAAACACGTATATCTATGAACATAGTTTGCAGCGATAGCATCGAAGCTGTGTTCAGCGCCCTCTATGATTTAACGATTCCAAGAACCCATCTGCAAAAGCGCACCGCACATCTCTTCTAGCCACTATAATGAAGGTCATCCGGGCCCGCAGTGTTGTTGGCTATCTCCTGACACCATTGTCCGGCATGTATTATCCGTTTGTGGTTAGTTACTATCTTTCGAAATGAATACGTGCATTGAAAATCCCGCTGAATTCGAAATTCGATCAGTTCTCCGTTTTCTGACTGCTGAAAACACTAGGCCTATTTACATTAATCGGAGACTTGTTTAAGTGTATGGAGAAGGTGTTGTGTATGAATTCAGTGTCAGAACGTGGGTGGTAAAGAATTTTTAAAAACGGAAAAACAAACGTTCACGACGAAGAGCGGTCAAAGTGCTCTTTTCTGATCGCGAACGAACACAATGAACACCCGTCCGCACACTGCCGCGAAGATAAGGGAGCTGTTTGATGAGTTTCCCTTGATAATTTTTGAGCACTCACCTTACAGCCCGGACTTTGCACCTTCGGAAAGCCACTTGTTCCCCAATTTAAAGCAGTTCCTTGGGGGACAACGTTTTGATGATTATGCGCTAAAGGAAGCTGTTATGGACTGGCTGAAAGAACAGGCAGCAGTGTTTTATGAGGGAGGGATACTTGAACTTATCCTAAGATATGACAAGTGCCTCAATGTCCAGTATGACAATGTAGAAATATAGGTTAATGTATGAGTTAAAAATTGTAAATAAAATATTTGAAAAGTTTAAAAGTATATAGCTCTTATGACAAAACGTTCTTTACTTTCTGAATAACCCTCGTAGTAGATCTCCAACTTGGAAAACGACCTTTCTTTCACAGCAGTAATCACTAATTAATGCAAATAAATTCCTTGGAAGTTCCAAAGTTTTCAATGCGTGTAGTAGAAATGGCCACCACTCATGACTAAAGACGCGACGGACGTCTAAAGCAATCAAACACGTATGATTTCCTCTGATCTTATTTTCTTCTACTTCCTTTTTAACCATTTCAGTTGTTTGTTCTATACACTTTCCTGGTAAGAAGGCGAATTGGTTATTGGAAAACCAACACTTTTTCATTAGGAAAAACAATGTTCTATTGGTTATTAATTTATCTGAAATTTTACTCCAGATTATCAACAGACAGATGGGTCGATATGCCGATGGATCTTCATTTTTTCCAACTTTATTAAAAAAGTACTGATTTGGCCACTTTCCAAATTCTTGGAAAGGTACCCAGTCTAAAACAATCATTCAGAAGAGATGTAAAATATTCAGGATTTGCAATGAACACTTCTATAACAATGCAAACATCAAGTCCGTCGTATCCCGGTGCTTTCCCAACAGTCATTGAGTTTATAACTTCCAAAATTGCATCCCTTGAGAAAGGAACGTCATCCTCTGATGGAGGGATTGTACTACACTGAAGAGCAATTAAATTAGAGATACCTGTCTAGTAACGTGTAGCACCACCTTTCGCCTTGATGACGGCGGCGATTCGTCTCGGCTTGGACTCGACAAGACACCGGAAGCGTTGGGAAGCCATACGGATCCATGACCCCTGAACAAGCTCCCACAGTTCACGAAGATTTGATGGAGGGGGTCAGAGCCTCGAACTTCTCTCTCGATGGCATCCCAGATGTGCTCGATGAGATTGAGGTCAGGTAACCTAGATGGCCAAGGAAGCGAGGTCACGTCGGTGGAATGTTCATCCAACCATTCGGATACAATTCGGGAGCGATGGCAGGGAGCATTATCTTGTTGCAGGATGAGGTCCCAAGTGTGATGTTGAAGACGCACAAACTGGAGCAAATGGTCGTCCAGGATATCCCGGTAACGTTGACCTGTGAGGGACGATGTCGCACGCACCAGGGGAGGGACGATGTCACACGCACCAGGGGAGGGACGATGTCACACGTAAACAGTCCCCAGACGAGAATGCCACACCCACCAGCTTGAAGAGTACCCAGCACCTGCTGGCAAGAGGGATTCATTGCTTCATGTGACTTGTGCCGTACTCGTATCCTGCAATCCGCATTTACCTACGTGAATCTCGACTCATCAGTCCAGGCAACATTTCCCCACATGTCTAGTGTCCAGTGGCGATGTTCCGGCGCCCATACTAAGCTTTGCACCCTATGATGTGCGATCAGCAGCGGTACCCTTGTTGGACGATGGCTTCTGTACCCCATAGCGAGGAGATGGTTCTGAATGGTGTGGCTGCTTACATGTTTTTGTGCATCAACATTAAATTGCCGAGTGATTTCTTGCACTGTGGCTCGTCTATCCGCTGTTACAATGCGAGCTAGCTGACGATGACCCCGCTCATCCACATGCTGTTGTCCACGGCAATTGACCCTTGCAGGGATGGTTTTACCGGATTTGATGTACTCACGGTGCACCCGTGAAAATGTGGCTCGTGAAAATCCCAGTACTAGCACGACTTCCGAGATGGGGTGACCCATTCGTCGGGCCCCAACAATTTGCCCACGATCAAATGCGCTTAGATCCTTCGTCTTACCCATACTGCGTCCGACTCTTACTGATTCCCGTCGCATCACTCCTTATATTGTCGGATCACTGCATACGTCATGTCGTTCCTGTTTACAGGGCCGCCCACAGCGCCACATTTGCATAACGTCCGCTAACTCTAATTCAATTGCTCTTCAGGGTATATTGGCCTTTTCCAAAATATCCTCGAGTTAACAATCACTTGAGTGCGGCTTTAATAATTCATTAAATGTTTCATTCATATCTTGAGTATAATATCCATCCGCTTTGTTAATGGAACCAATCTGAATAGGTTTATTAATACTTTCTTTCACAACATTGTACGGTGTTCCAAACGGATTTTTTGAGTCATAAAATTTACACACATCATTCCAATATTCCTTTTTTGCGTGAATAATTTCTTTTTTTAAACGTGCTAGTGCTTTTTTATAATCTTGTTAAAAAATGTTTCCTTCGTCTGGGAAATCTGTGCAATTTTGCATCTTTCTTCGTTATCTTCTTAGGTACGTTCTACTCCTCTCAAGATCCGAATTCCACCACTCATTCCACTGCATCTTTTTTAAACCAAAATCATTTTTGCTATTTTTTAAAGTTTCACAAATATTGGTTGTCTCATTGATAATTTCACACTATTTGCTACTGAGCTCTTCTTCATTCATTTGCACAAAAGATCTCGATGCAAAAAACACTCCAACTTTCTCTTTAAACGAAATCCAATCCCCATTTTTCGTAAAATACCTTTTGATTAGATTTTTAACAAGATCTACTTTTCCAAGAGACAAACACACAAACTGGTGGTCACTACAAGTGCCATCGTCCGAAACATACCAATCCGTTAACAACTTAATCATTGAGCTTTTCATACGCGGCTCCTCCGTTTCTTTTTCTTTGTTTTTAATTTTCACTACCATTATTTTTTGAAAAACTGATAAGGCGTGAGAGTCGTAACTGCAATTTCTTATGGTCTCTCTATCCGAATAACTTCCATCACTGAATCCGTTTATTCCAACAATGTATTTCTCTCTGCACCTACGCATCACTATCCAATACGAAAATATCAACTTACTAAGTTTCCATGTGTTTAATAAGAATATGGCTAATATTTGTAGCCTCTTAGCACAGTAGAGTAACAGTTCGAGTCTTTTTCACCTTCCGAAACGAGAACACTCGGTGGGATTTTTACTGCAACATAAATTTTCAAATATATGCTTCGGAAGATAGCAGTGGTCTGAACTTTTGTGTTCCGATAGCAAGCGCCGTGAAAGATATTGTACAATCCAATGATCTACACGGTGCCTTCCGTTTACTAAACCTTATTGTTAAATCCTACACTTGGCACTCTCCTGCAAGAAATCATTCTTCAGAAACGGGCCTCGTCCGCTTCTAGAATACGTTTCAATTATCGTTCGGACGCAAGTTAATCAAGCCGACCACCATCCAATTGGGCATTGGATCATAACATAATTTCACTGCACCTTCGATTGGTGAGGAAATATGGGCATTGTTTTGGAAGTTTCGGGGTTTAACGCCCACCGTGAGCAACTAGATTGGCTATAAGCAGTCGTAGGTCCCTAATTTGGGGCCACTGGTTCCAGAAAAGGGACAGATCCAGTGCCGTAAGACAAGCACACTACACATGCCTCATCCGTATCTCGAACCCGGGCCCGCTGGGGCGAATGATCAGAATCCAGCGTTCAGATCACCGTGCAACCGGTGATCAAGTGTTTAAAATCCAGCGTTTAGATCACCGTGCAACCTGTGATCAAGTGTTGAAAAGCCAGCGTTTATATCACCGTGCAAGCGGTGATCAAGTGTTGAAAAGTCAGCGTTTAGAACACCGTGCAACCGATTATCAGGTGTTTAGAAGCCAGCGTTTAGATCACTGTGCAACCGGTGATCAAGTGTTGAAAAACCAGCGTTTAGATCACCGTGCAGCCGGAGTGGCCATGGAATCACGGTCAAATCACGCTTACTTTGCTGAGCTAGTAATTATGCCAACTTCTCCAAGACAATACATACAGCCATGGTCAGCAACCTACAAAAATGTATCAGAGGAATTTCGGACATGGCTCGCAGAAAAGGTATGCATGATTGAGCGCCTAAAGTAATTCTCGTTATCTTTCACGTCACGAATGTTTATGAAAGTGAATCAACTGCGCAGGAAATTCTCATGTATCTAGTGTCTAGACACAAACTCTCCAGAATATCCTGTAAAGAAGCAGAAGTTCACGAATCTCTGCAACAGAGAATGTGCTACTGCGACTGCATAAACACTGTGTATACCCCGTAGATTGCCCAAACTCTTTCTTTCAAGCAACGAGATATCATGGAAAAATCAATTCGCAGTCTACTACTCGAATGGAGAAATCCTCACAAATCTGACCCAACTCTGCGCACGAGTATTCCACGAAGCATTTTGCAGAAACGTCAGAGAGGCAACTAAAATCTGTCGCTTTATTTCAAGATACGCCACTAGTCCTTGAATATCTTGCTGAACACAAGTCACATTAATATAAATTAAAAACGCTTTTTCAAAGTTAAATAAACATGCTTACTTATGCATCAAAGGCTGCGTTGTATACATTCTACCTGGCATTTCTTCCAATACTCCAAGTTTCACCTCTATTGTAAGAAAGTAAACCATACGTGCAGGTTTTACTCAAGCGGGTATGTGACTCACACAGAGCAAAAGTACTTTTGAATAAAACCTAGAATCTGAGGGCAGTCAGTATCGTAAATATAATTTCTGCTGAAATTATGTCCAAATGCTCTTAATAACATTATAGCCGCCTCGGCGGCGCAGTTGTCTAAGCACTGGCTTCTGACCATTCGTCCGAGATGGGTCTGGGTTAGAATCCCGGTGAGGCATAGATGTTGTGTTTGTCTGACGGCACTGGCTCTCTCCCTTCCCTGGAACCAGTGGCCCAAAATTAGGAAAGGGAGACTGCTAATTGCCCGTCGAGTTGCTCACGGTGGTTGTTAAACCCCCAATTAAAAAAAAATAAAAACCACATTGTACATCTCTACCATTAGTTCCATACCAAGCCGCATTTTTAAAAATAATTTTCGCAGTATTACAAATACACTTTGATAATTCACACTTATAATTTCTGGCATTTTGTTTCAATCGGTAAAACGCACTCTTTTGAAAATCCACGACAAACATTTACTCCCCAATTTAGAACTTGGTTTTCCTTAACAGTTCTAACGCAAACTCTTAAACTTACATCAAAATGCACGTGTGTGTGCGCACGTGCGGTGTAGCTCCTGTCTAACAGCTTCGCCCCTTTCCGATCTGGAATCAGACGTGGTGCCCTTTGTCAAGGAAGTTATTTTCCATCGAATTCAAGCGTTTTCTGCTTCATCTACGAAGACCTCTCTGTCAGAATGAGATAATCCAATGTTCCAGCCAAACACACCAAAGGCTTTTGGCGACACATATACAGACGGCCGAACATTATTTATGAGAAGAGATGACGACTTCCGACTAATTGAGTGCACGTACAACACTTACGGCAAATCTTTAGGCTCTGTGTAAACCAAGACAAATGCGCAGGTCACACTACTGCGAGAAACGATAGTCCCGCCCCGATCGATCATGAGATGTCAAATGCTCATCCCATGGGTAAGAGTTCAAGAGTGTATCTTGGAATTCAATTATTATTAGAGTTTAATTACGTGCCCGGTCATTAATTCAACAAGATAAACGAATCTTATCATAATGGAACAATGAAAACATTCACACTGAATCGTGGGTGCATTGTTATCGAAAGCTGTCTTGTGCCGCCAGTTCTGTATGGCAGGTGACGAGATATGGTATTTTCATTGTGATCCTGAAATGAAGCGTCATAGTTCTCAGTGGTATTCGCCACAGTCACCCAAAGGAAAGATCAGGTTACAGAAGTCCAAAATCAGGGAAAGGCTTGCATGATTTTACGACAGCAACGGAATTCTGAATCACGAGTTCATTCCTGAAGGTGCAACTGTCACTGGCCAAGCTTACGCATCCATTTTGGAACCATTGTGGAAGAGGATTTTTAGTGGCAGGCCTCAGTAGAAAAATAGGCAGTGGTTCCTTCTTCACGAAAACGCACCCACACACAGAGCAGTCAGTGCACAGTAATTTCTGGCACGAAAACAAGCGTGTGTACTCCATTATCCTCCTGTTCTCCAGATCTCTCACCGTGTGATACCTTTCTTTTCCCTAAACTAAAGCTGGTTTTAAAAGGAAAAGGTTTTTAAGAACATTGATGGCATAAAAAGAACTGTGACACCAGCTCTTCACTCCATACTAAACGATCGCTTCTACGAGTCTTTCCTTTCGTTGGCTGATCGGGTCACTTCCTGTTAGGTTGTCCATAATGAAATGTCCGAGTTGTACACTGTTCGTCAATCACTCATTTCAGAATAAATCTCATTAATCGAAATAAGAACCATTCAATTCAACACATTTTTGCCAACGTGAAACAAGGTTATGTATTCCGGTAGCACAAATATCAGGAGTTCTGGAAGCGACGTAAGCTTGAAAGGCATTTTTAAGCATCATCTTGGTTGTGGAAAACTTTCCCCTGCTGAAATGTTTCTAAATACTTGAAAAAATGGCGGTCGGTTGGCCAAAGGTCTGGTGAATATGATGGATGAGGTACAGTCTCATAGCCCAATTCGTTCAACTTTTGCGGAGTGATACGCGTGACGTGAGGTCTCGCATTGTCCTGCAGAAGTATTGGGCCCTTCCTGCTGACTAATATTGGGCAAATGCGTTGCAGTTTGGGGTGCATTTCGTCGATCTCCTGACAATATTTTGTCGCGGTAATCGTTTCGCCCTCATTCAGGAAGCTGTACTGGATTAAACCGGTTGAAAACCACCAAACAGTCACCATAACCATCTGTTGATGGAGTTTTGGTTTGGGAAAGTGTTGAGGACCTTCGTGGTCCTCAACACTTTCCCAAACCAAAACTCGCGGAACGACGTCGACAATTGTCGTACAGGATCCATTTTTTGTCGCATGTCACGATGCTATCGAGAAAGGACGGGTTTTTGTTTCACAAAAGTAGCCCAGACGAAACTTCCAAACGACGATTTTGTTGATTTTCGTTCAATTCAAGTGGCACCCATTCAGCTTTTTGGACTTTATAATTTGGTTGAGGCGCATATAAATAGCTTATTTTCTTACTCCCAGCTCTCCCCCAAGTTTACGAACAGTTGTGTGTGGATCTGCTTCAACAAGCGTCTTCAATGCGGCGTCATCGATGACGGTACTCGGTCGTCCACGCTCTTCATTTTCGAGGTTCGTATCACCAGCCTTGAATTTTGCGAACCATCTTCGCACCATACGCTCGTTAGCCGCATCCTCCCCAAAGGCGCCAATAATGTTTCGCGTCGCTTGCGCTGCGTTGTCGCCCAGTTTGAATTCGTAGAGGGAAATTGCCCGAAAATCACGATTATTCATTTTTAACTGAAACGGAAATATAGAGTAGGAAATTTTATTTGTTAATAAAGTGAACCAAAAGACTACAATCTGCAGATTGCAAGCTTTTTAATGATATATTACACTTGCATACATATTCACTGTAATGAACACAACACATTGTCAAAACACGAGAGGTCAAAAATGGGATATTTGATTATGGACAACCTAATATTTACGCAGGAGGAATGTACTTTGAATAAAATATGTTCACGTGAGTTTTCATGCTTTTCCATTTTTTTAATTCAGTCTCATTACTTAATTGGTGTATTGTGTATTTATGAAGTCATTAACAAAAACAAAGGTGCACGTAATGTTCGCGAAAGTGTAGTTTAATCTAAACCAAGTTTTGAAGTGCTGCATTTTCATACCAATATTTTACTTATTTTTATTCATTTATTCTTTTACTCCAAGAGCGTTTTTGAATTCATGCGGTATTGAATTCAACATTTTTCAACACACAAAATCTCCCTTTAATTTCAATAGAGTATTCATTGAGCAGAAAAATGAGAACTAAAAGCGAATTTAAGCATTTATGATATATTAGGGGTCTGCAAAAGTTTCGGCCGCCCCCGCTAGTGGGCGCTGTAGGGAGTCTAACCTGCCGGCGACCCGTGCTGTCATATCGTACATGAAGTCGAGCATGACGATCGATAAAGTTCATTTGCGCCACAGTTCGTTATTTATGTTTAATTTGGATTCAAGTGGGAGTGAAGCATACAGTTCAATATGTCAGGCGTATGGCGAAACGGTTATGGGTGAGAGGACGTGTTATAACGAAGTAGTTTTCTCCGTCATTTCTCTCCACGCCAGGATTCGAACCCGGATCCCCTCATTCCGGAATAAGTCACTCTACCAATTGAGCTACGCGGACGTTTTATTCTGATTCCTATGTGCCTTTATGTCGTGTGCGTCCTTCGGGCAGGTACGTCACATTATCTCCCCTTATTTTTATTTTTATTTTTTTTCGAAGTGCTGGAGAAAGGATTCTCTTATTTTTCCTATCTCGCAGTGTGGAAATCACATCACACCAATGCGATATTTTGAACGGTCGGGTCATCCGGATAGTTCGGGCGCCATTATAACGAAGTAAATTTCTCCGTCATTTCTGTATCTGCGCCAGGATTCGAACCCGGGTCCCCTCATTCCGGAATAAGTTGCTCTACCAACTGAGCTACGCGGACGTTTTATACTGATTCCTATCTGCCTTTATGTCGTGTGCGTCCTTCGGGCAGGTACGTCACATCTCCTGGTACGTTACAGTGTCCAGAATGGTTTTCCAGGTTTAAGAAAGGTGATCTAAGTTTGCAAGACAAGCCACGTGCAGATAGATAGCAGGAACTCGGAGACATGGAGCTGGAATTCCTGTTGCAAGAGAATGCCACACAATTGACCACGCAACTGGCGAAACGTTTTAAAGTGGCTCAATCGACGGTGGTAGGGCGTCTACAGGCCTTGAGGAAGATCCAGAAGATTGGTAAGTGGGTTCCGCATACTTTAACGGAGCGTAATATTGGTCAACGATTGGGCATCTGCATGTCGTTGCTGAAGAGGTTTCAAAAGAAGAATTTCTTGTAAAAGGTTGTCACCGAGGATGAAAAATGGGTCTATTGCGACAACCCCGTACACAAACGATCCTGGGTCGACTCAGGGCAGCCCTCAACACCCACTGCAATACAAGGTATCCACGGGAAAAAGATGGGGGTGTGTGTAAGTGGTTGGATATGCATGTAGTGCTGTACTTCGAACTGTTGAAAGCGGGCGAAACAATCACTGCACAACGATATTGCGATCAGTTGATGAAACTGAATGACGCAATCGAGCTAAAACGCCCATGGATAGGTAAAGGACGCCGCCCAGTCATCCTGTTACACGATGATGCCAGACCACATGTCGGTGCCACCACGAAATCAACCCTTGAACAGTTACACTGGGAGGTTTTACCGCATCCGGCTTACTCCCCGGACATTGCACCCTCAGGCTTTCATCTGGTTGGCTCTATGCAACACGGCCTAGACCAACAGCGGTTCATTACAGTTCCACATGTGGAAAATATCCTCACTGCGTTCTTCAGCTCAAAACCAGTGTCCTTCTACCAAATGGGCGGTCATTTGTTGCTTTAAAAATGTCAAAAGGTCATTGATGCTAACGCCCAATATTTCGTAAATGTGTACTGGTTTCCTGATTGTTCCTGTCTCCTTTCTCCTTAAAACGGAGGAAACTTTTGCATATCCGTAATATGTGAAACCCCTGTCCAAAATATACATATATATATTTCCATTTAGTCAGGCACACTTCGTAGTTGGAATAAGGTACACATTAGAGACAATCCGTTTAATAATTATTTCAATTTTTGCTATAGAAGGCCTGTTTCTAAAAATTTTAAACCACATTTTAAGGATTTCCAAACGGTTTAGAGAACATTTCGGCATCTAAGAATGAATACATCAAAGTGATTTCGATTTTTTAAGCCAACAACTTTCATTCGTACGACAAAGAGATTAGATTCCTTTCTGTCAGCGAATTATTGTGGTTAATTTAAATGCATTTATGCGTTAACTAGAAATTTGTCTTTCGTTTAATTATTTTACTTTTAAATCAGAAGGTTTCTTATGAAATCAAATCCGATTATAGCTTACGCAAGCTTCATAAAACAAAAAACGTATAACTTTCATTGTAATGGAGTATGAGTGTCTCTTACCTAGATTGCGTGTCACAAATAAACAAAACACATTTTTTTTTTCGAAAGCATTGCAAACATTTTTAACGTTTAACGCATTTCGCAATAAATTCGCTTCTGAATTTTAAAAAAATTGTTTCGGCATTGAAAAACAGTTTTCATGTCTAATATTGTAATATATGCTTTTAGATATCTCTCAGTGCATTCAGAAAAAGCTATTCCACTCTTTGTATAAGAACAGCTGACAAAACGTTTATTTAATAATAAAATATCTGAAAGCTTGTGTTAAGCGGAATTAAATTTATTTGTTGCTTTTTTATACCTAAATGCTTTAACTTTATCTTTTATTATACCCTCATGACAGGAATTTGGATATTTTGCAGAAATACATAAATCAAGAAAGAAACTTGATGTTGAACCATACTTTATTTTTTAGTGATTGATGGTAGACCGAGAAATGCGAGGAAGCATGTCATAAATGAATAAATAACATGTCATAAATGAATAATAACATGCCATAAATGATTGGACTATACCACAAATCTTAGCCTAGTTTAAACTACTAGACGGAATATATTCGGAAAAAGAATCACCAGCCGTATTTTGTACTTTATCGTAACGGAACCACAAGAGGAATTTCAATATCACAACAGATTACGTGTTATGATATAAATACGGGATTACACCATATAATACAAATTGTGAAGGTGACAGTCCGAGTTTTAGTGTAAATGTTACAAGAATGGTAAGTCAGATAATATACGAACACTTGAGAATTTCATCGTCCTGGAGCGGGAAACGAACCCGCGTCTCCCAGATAGCGCCCTGGTATGCTAACCACTACACCACCCAGAACGACCAAGTCTCAAGTTTCCGATTAATTTGAATATAACCATCACAGGATTCGCTAGTCGAAGCAACCGGCATTCATGTTTAGTGAATATGGAGGTTAAGAATCATATCCCGTGATTACCCGTAGGAGCAGATAAGTCATGAAATAAATACGGGATTACACCATATAATACAAATTTTGAAAGTGACAATCCGATTTTTGGTGTAAATGTGACAAGAATGGTAAGGCAGATAATATCCGAAAACTTGAAAATTTCATCGTCCTGGAGCGGGACTCGAACCCGCGTCTCCCAGATAGCGCCCGGGTATGTTCTGGGTGGTGTAGTGGTTAGCATACCCGGGTGTTATCTGGGAGACGCGGGTTCGAGTCCCGCTCCAGGACGATGAAATTTTCAAGTTTTCGGATATTATCTGCCTTACCATTCTTGTCACATTTACACCAAAAATCGGATTGTCACCTTCAAAATTAGATTACGTATTTTCAGAAACACTACAATATCTCATTCCAGTTTTGATTTTCTATTTAATGTATTTTTTATCTCACTCCTGATTTTTTGGTAAAAGCAGAAGAAAATCAATTGCCTCTCCTTTTAGCTTTTATTGATTGTTATGAAAAAGCATTTGATTCCATCAAAACCAATGCAATAATCAAGACACTTCTAAACCAGAGAGTTCTTGGAGAATATATTGACCTCCTCCAAGGAATATTCCACTGCTCAACAGCAACAATCCAACTTCACACAAGTAGCATTATAATACCAATTGTAAAAGGTGCCCGAAAAGGAGACTCTATCACCAAACATTTTCACAGCAGTCCTTCAAGAAATATTCAATAACATAAACTGAACAAATCTTGGTATAGAAATTAATAACAAAAACTTAACACATCTAAGATATGCCGGTGATATCATGGTTTTTGCAAACACTCCAGAAGACCTTAAGGTAGTGATAGATCATCTGTGCAATGAAACAAGAAATGTTGGTGTAAACATAAACAGAGAAAAAACTAAACTCATGTTTAATAATTTTCTAACACCAAAAAACATAATACTAGAAAACCATTTTTAGAAAGAGTCTCTTCATACACATACTTCTGTCATCTCGTTGATCAAAACAATAGACTCCCAAAGGAAATAAATAGAAGTGTTTCCTTACCTGGAGTCAGAAATACTTGTATTTTCAGGAGCACTACAATATCTCATTCCAGCTTTTATTTTCTATTTAATGTATTTTTTATCTCATTCCTGAATTTTTGGTAATAGCAGAAGAAAATCAATTGCTCTCCGTTTGGCTTTTATTTATTGTGAAAAAGCATTTGATTGCATCAAAACCAATGCAATAATCAAGACACTTCTAAATCAGAGAGTTCTTGGAGAATATACTGACCTCCTCCAAGGAATATTCCGCAACTCAACAGCAGCAATCCATCTTCACACAAGTAGCGATACAATACCAAATGAAAAAAAAGGTATCGGACAGAGAGACTATCTTTCACCTGAAATTTTCCCAGCAGCCCTTCAAGAAATATTTAATAATATAAAGTGGACAAATCTTGGGATAGAAGTTAATAAGAAAAACTTAACATATGTACTTAAGATATGCCGACGGTATCATTAGTTTTGCAAGCATTGCAAAAGAGCTTAATGAAATGATGGAAGATCTGTATAATGAAAGAAAAAAGTTGGTCTAAATATAAACAGAGAACAAATGAAAATCACGTTTAGTAATTTTGTAACATCAGAAAACGTAATGCTAGAAACCTATTTCTTAGAAACAGTAATTTCATACACGTACTGCTGTCATCTTATTGATTTAAACAATGGACTTCCAAATAAAATAAATAGAAGATTTTACCTTGCCTGGAGTGCATTTGAAAAATTGAAAAGCATTATTCAAAACAGTGATGTCACACTCTGTTTAAAAAGGAAGACATTTTACAAGTGTATTCTTCCAGTCATCGCATATGATTGTGAAACCTGGACTCTGACAAATAAACTTGCAATAACTCAAAGAACAATGGAAAGGCTGATGCAAGGCATCACATTAAAAGGTAAAAAACAGAACACCTGGATAAGACGCCAAACTCGTATCACAGACATCATTCTTTACCAAATAAAAATGGAGAGGCTGATGCTGGGCATCACATTAAAAGATAAGAAACAGAACACCTGGATAAGACGCCAAACTCGTATCACAGACATCATTCTTTACCAAATAAAAATGGAGAGGCTGATGCTGGGCATCACATTAAAAGATAAGAAACAGAACACCTGGATAAGACGCCAAACTCGTATCACAGACATCATTCTTTACCAAATAAAAATGGAGAGGCTGATGCTGGGCATCACATTAAAAGATAAGAAACGGAACATCTGGATAAGACGCCAAACTCGTATCACAGACATCATTCTTTACCAAATAAAAATGGAGAGGCTGATGCTGGGCATCACATTAAAAGATAAGAAACGGAACATCTGGATAAGACGCCAAACTCGTATCACAGACATCATTCTTTACCAAATAAAAATGGAGAGGCTGATGCTGGGCATCACATTAAAAGATAAGAAACGGAACATCTGGATAAGACGCCAAACTCGTATCACAGACATCATTCTTTACCAAATAAAAATGGAGAGGCTGATGCTGGGCATCACATTAAAAGATAAGAAACGGAACATCTGGATAAGACGCCAAACTCGTATCACAGACATCATTCTTTACCAAATAAAAATGGAGAGGCTGATGCTGGGCATCACATTAAAAAATAAAAAACGGAACAATTGGATAAGAAGCCAGACTCGTATCACAGACATCATTCTTTACCACAAGCGACTAAAATAGAAATGGGCCGGACATCTATTCAGAAGAGAGGACAAGCGCCACCATATTAACGAACTGGATTTCGAAAGTAGGGAAACGAAGCAGAGGACGCCGTGAAAGTAAGTGGAGTGATGAATTGACGCAATTTGTGAGAAAAAAGAAAAATGGGAAGAACTTGAGGAGGCCTTCGTCCAGTAGTGGACTGAAAGTGTCTGGGAACCGGAGCAACAAAGTTCACAGAGCAGTGTATATACAACCCGAGGACCGGATTTCGGTTAGTAGAGTATTCGGAGTCAGAATGGGAAAAGCTGCCGATTTGTCAGAGTTTGATAAAGGACAAATTCTGATGGCACGGTGCCTTGGAACTACGATCTCGGAAACGGCGAACAGCACATGCGTGATAATGGAGCATGACGTGTGGTTTGCGTGACGTGCGCTGACGCAGTCCAATAGCATGAGCTGAACAGAAGTCACCGGACGGTGTGCATATGTGTTAGAGACGTAGGTTTGTTGTGTGCTAGAGACGAAAAAATATCCCATCGCGGGAACATCTTCATGAATTTACTCGTAGTCGAATAATTGGGAGGCTCGTGGAGGGACGAACTGTGACAAGGTGGTCCAGGAGTTCGCTATCGCTCATTGCATCATATCGCTTGCGTGGTGAGCTTTCGGAATTACAGACCGGCGGTAGTAGTCCACCAAAAACCACCCCCAGTGAGGAGCGCTATTTACTCCTACAGACCAAGAGGGATCGACACCAGACAGCAGGTAACTTGCAAAACAACTGAACGTGAGTACAGGACGCACAGTATCCCAGTTTACAGTGTCTAGGCCACTACATACAGGTGGACGGTTTGCTCGACGACCAGTACACAGTGTTCCATTAACATAACTGCTCATCGGAGACACTGTTTACAGTGGTCCAGAGAGCATAGGAACTAGGAAGCAGAACAGTGGAGTATGCTACTTTTTACTCATGAGAGTAGATGATTAGTGTTTCTAGCGATTCTGGACGTCAGCAATCTTACGTGCGTTATGCATTTGGTATCGTCCTGAAAGCATCAATGAAAGGAATAGATATGACAGCCGCTGCCTTCTCGTTTCGAAAGGCACTCTGATCGATAGACTTATCGATCTCAAGATACCGTATCCGGTGCGCGCTACTGTAATGAGGTACCCCTTCTCCATGTTCGTGTCTCCCGAGGGTGTCGTCGGCTCACAGTTCGTGTTAATGGAAGATAACGCCACACCTCATCGTACTGTGGCTATTGGTGAGCTATTGGAAAGTCAAGACATTCAGCGGATGGATTGGCCAGCACGTTTCCTCGATCTAAATACCATAGAACACGTGTATGAGGCTCTGAAGAGACGCGTTGCCGCACCTCAACACACAAACCGAAAACTGTCCAACAGCTGAAGACAGCGCAAACGCAAGAATGGCCGATGGTACAAAAAGACAGGCAGACACACGGATAGATAAAATGATACCAGAGGGTGTTCCACTCGCTACCGAACTCGCCATTTCTTATATAATATTAACACCAATGAAGATATTGCAACGAAATTTGAAGTGGACTTATCTCATTTCGTGCGAAATGTTATGAAATTACAGCATGTGCTGGAAGGGGCCACCATTTGCGTCTAGACAGCATTGAACCCGGCGCTATCCACCAGCCAGCCAGAGTGTTCCTTAGTGGCAGACACATTTCTAAGTTTGGCGTCACTGAGGAGCAGTCCGCCAGCCAGTCGGACGCGCCTCTCTGCTGCTTTGTTATGCCATTTTGCGCAGCGTGTCTACACAAACCGGTTGTTCATAGTGAATGCTCGTGCTCGTGGCTGTCCGCGTACGTGTGAAAATGTATCGATGTACTCTGGAGGAGCGAGTGTTTATTGTTCGCACTTATTGGAAAACAGAATCGATAAAGTCATGTCAACAGCAGTTGCTGCAGAGGTTTGCAGTCAGACATCCCCCAAGCAAGTCCACCATTTGGACATTGTCGAAGAAATTGGAATCCAAGGCGTCTTTATTAGACGACCATGTAGGAGGTCGTCCTCAAATGTCCGGGGAAACGATCCAGAATGTAAAGTGCCGACTACTTGCGATCTCTTTCCTGATTACTTTTTATGGGGATATCTAAAAGGGAGAGTTTACCAACAGAAACCGCAGACCATAGAGGTATTGAAAGCAAAGATCACCGAAGAAATTGAGGTAGTGACGGCGGACGTATTGGCAAGAACTTTTCACAATATGGTGCGCCGGGTTCAATACTGTCCGGACGCAAATGGTGGCCACTTCCAGCACATGTTGTGATGTCCTCACATTTCGCACGAAGGAGTCCACTTCAAATTTCTCTGCAATATGTTTTTTTTATTGAAGGTTTAACGACCACCGTGAGCAACTCAATGGGCTATAAGCAGTCGCCCGACCCAAATTTAGGGTCATTGGTTCCATGGAATGCAAAGAGCCAGTACCGTAAGACAAACACAACATCCATGCCTCACTGGGATTCGAACTCTGACCCTTCACGGACGAATGATCATAAGCCAACGCTTAGACCACTGCGCCACCGGGGGCGGCTGCAATATTTTCATTGGTGTTAATATTATTAAATAAATGCCGGGTTCGGAGTCGAGTGGTACACCTTGTATATGCCTGTACAAATTATTTTTTCACAAAAGACGTGCAAAAAAGGACCAAAAGCGAGTGTTTATCACCAATGGCAGGTTTATGATAGTAACTGCTGAGATGAGAGGAGAGGAAGGAATTGTTTTCCCTGAGCTTTCCTAAAACCCAGGCGCTATCTAAATTCTTTTTTTTTTTTTTTTTTTTTTTTTTTTTTTGGTGAGCGCAGAGAATGTTTTGTAAATTTTGGCCCCATTTGGTTCAGGTATATCAGCCACTCAAACCTGAACCAAATAGTGCTAAAGTTTTCTTGTCTCCCCAAACAGAAATTTTCGCATAGCGGCAGTGTTTCACGAAAGCTACGGCAAGATAATTCATTCCCCCTCTTATCTCGGCAGTACCGAGCCGAGATAAGAGGGGGAATGGATTATCTTGCTCTTTCATTTGGAACCCTTCACAGACGATAGGTGCTCCTTTCTGGACCTTTCTTCACTAATCCATAACCTAAGGCAGATGGAAGCTCTAGTTACCCTGACACGGACATCATGCCACTGACTAGAAACAAGCGACTCAAACAACTCTCTTCTTTCTTTGTTTTTTCGCCATCGTTATAGCCCTTTTATCAGGTAATCAAGCAGAAACGATTAGTGTTAATTACACAGTGACGTAGAAGAGGTTCAGAGCGGCTTTGCGACGCTAAGGCACTTTTCGTGGTTAGTTGGGAAAAAAAGCAGGGCGAAGAAATTTTTATAGATGGTCATGGAAAAAGAACAGGGATCTATATGAAAGCATACTCGTACCTTAACAAAACGTTTGCATTGCGTAGACAATACTAAACACGGTACTTACGTATTAAACCGAAGACCTCAGCAGAGACTAATTTGAGCGCAAATCTAGCCACGGCAAGTTCACGTACAAGAGTTAAACAGTTTAATGTAAAAAACAAACAAACATATACTGCCTAAATTACTCATACAAAAGTTAACATGTGCTGCCTATATACTGTCTAAATTAAACATACAAAGGTTAACATATACTGCCTGAATTACACATACAAAAGTCAAACACTTCAACATAAACAAAAGAAACATATACTTAGGCACAGTCCAGCTTTTCTGATGTTGACCAAACATTAGCAAAAGCGGTAAGTATGGCTTCAAACACGTTTTCATCTCTTTGTGTCATTCTTCGCCACATGAACTCCGCCAAATCAGATTCGATATGATGATGTGCAGTACCACGATGTTTCTCGTTGCGCCATTTTGTAGAACCCCATAACCTTTCTATAGATTGTGCGTGTGTGCTCCCGCTGTCGTTATCAACAAAATTCTATTTGTGATTCACAGTGAAGTGATGAAAACCAGCCTCTTTAAGTTTATTAGATTTATACGCCCTCCACGAATTCGAATAAATCGTACTGCATTCGTTTATATTTTGAACAATAGCATTCATTAATGTCGGAGCGTTTCGATCAGCAACTTAAATTATAAAACATTCATTTGTCTCTCTACAAAGTCCCCCAAAAACCCACTGCTGTGGGAATATTCTTCCTGATATGCTCTTTTGTTTGGTAAACAAACTTTCATCAATCTCCACTATCATATTCGGTCCTCCGATTTTTTTCTTATTTCTTTTATCCAAAATTTCAACACAAACTTCTCTCATATAGTTGTTCCAGTCAATTACAGTTTTGTCTGAAATATCAAGTTGCCTTTTACACCACTCAATAGATGTGACCTCTTCACACCAACATTAAATTAAATAAATCGTAAAGCGGTTACGAAAGGTATACGAGATCCTTCGAACTCATTTCGAACACGCATACCTACTTTGCTCTTAGAGCTTTTTACATTACACTGCCACGATTTAAATGAAAAGTATAATTTCACATTATGGCCATTCTTACATATACGCTGTCTTGGCAATATTCCTATACTCTGCAAAAAACTCAGTGCCTCTTCCTTAGTGTTAGGTAGATCTCACATTTTCTTCATATTTCCACAAAATGGCGAAAGATTACTTACTTAAACAGCATTAGCAATTAACGATTGAAGCACACAGAATGCGAAACAAACTAAGAACGAGAAACAAAGAATCAGTTCCTCAGTGTTAGGTAGATCCCAAATGTTCATCATATTTCCACAAAATGGCGAAAGCTTACTTACTTAAACAGCATTATCAATTAACGATTGAAGCACACAGAATGCGAAATAAACTAAGAACGAGAAACAAAGAATCAGTTCCTCAGTGTTAGGTAGATCCCAAATTTTTATCATATTTCCACAAAATGGCGAATACTTACTTATTAAAACAGCATTATCAATTAACGATTGAAGCGCACAGAATGCGAAACAAACTAAGAACGAGAAACAAAGAATCAGTTTCTCAGTGTGAGGTAGATCCCAAATTTTCATCATATTTCCACAAAATGGCGAATACTTACTTATTTAAACAGCATTAGCAACTAACGATTGAAGCACACCGAATGCAAAACAAACTAAGAATGAGAAACAAAGAATAGTTCCTCAGTGTTAGATAGATCCCAAATTGCCGCCCCGGTGGCGCAGTGGTCTAAGGCGCTGGCCTCTGATCATTCGTCCGTAAGGGGTCCGGGTTCGAATCCCGGTCAGGCATGGATGTTGTGTTTGTCCTACGGCACTGGCTCTCTCCCTTCCCTGGAACCAGTGACCCTAAATTAGGGACGGGCGACTGCTTATAGCCCATTGATTTGCTCACGGTGGTCGTTAAACCTCCAATCAAAAAAAAAAAAAAAAAGATCCCAAATTTTCATCATATTTCTACAAAATGGCGAATACTTACTTACTTAAACAGCATTATCAATCAACGATTGAAGCACACAGAATGCGAAACAAACTAAGAACGAGAAACAAAGAATCAGTTCCTCAGTGTTTGGTAGATCCCAAATTTTCATCATATTTCCACAAAATGGCGAATACTTACTTATTTAAACAGCATTATCAATTAACGATTGAAGCACGCCGAATGCAAAACAAACTAAGAATGAGAAACAAAGAATAGTTCCTCAGTGTTAGGTAGATCCCAAATTTTCATCATATTTCCACAAAATGGCGAAAGCTTACTTACTTAAAGAACATTAGCAATTAACGATTAAAGCGCACAGAATGCGAAACAAACTAAGAAGGAGAAACAAAGAATCGAATGATATATCAAATGAAGTTCTCACGTGACGTCACGAGTTCATAACGAATTTGGGAACAATGATCGTCGCGGGTCTTTGCTGAGGGCCTCGGTTTAATACGTAAGTACTTAATAAACTGTGGTTTCGCGCAGGTCGGTTTGATCATCCATGTAAACAGATTGAGCAGCGGCCGCTACGGTGGCGTAGGCTACTTACCGTTCGTTCGGGTGTGCCTATAGGGTCCAGGCACAGTTAGTGTGCTTGTTTAACAGCACTGCCTTTTCTCTTCCCTGGAGCCAGTGACCCTAAATTAGGGACGAACTGTATACCTCAGAGTTCCTCATAATGGTCGTTAATCCCCCTCGCTCCCAAAGGTGACAAGTGTTTTATGCTTGAAAAGGGTATCTCAGCTAAAAAATAACCTGAACTCATTGTGTGATTTCTCATGAGTAACGCAAAAGGATGTTCGGGGGTTCGAATGGTCAGAGGCACTGGCTTCTGGCCAATCGCTTGAGCGAGGCATACGACATAAAGGCAGATAGGAATCAGAATAAAATGTCCGCGTAGCTCAATTGGTAGAGCACTTTATTCCGGAATGAGGGGACCCGGGTTCGAATCCTGCCTGGCGTGGATAAAAATGACGGAGAAATTTACTTCGTTATAATGGCGCCCGAACTATCCGGATGACCCGACCGTTCACAATCTCGCAATGGTGTGATGTTATTTCCACACGGCGAGATAGGAAAAATAAGAGCAGCACTTCGAAAAAAAAAAAAAATAAAATAAGGGGGAGATGATGTAACGTACCAGGAGATGTGACGTACGTGCCAGAAGGACGCACACGACATAAAGGCAGGTAGGAATCAGAATAAAATGTCCGCGTAGCTCAATTGGTAGAGCACTTTATTCCGGAATGAGGGGACCCGGGTTCGAATCCTGGCGCGGATAAAAATGACGGAGAAATTCACTTCGTTATACAAGAGCGGCTTTGAACTTATATGTATTCAGTGAGACTGACACATATAATTCACTATGAAGATTTTGAATGATAGAACACTATCTAAAGAGGAACTTAACAGACTTAGAATCTGACTCCCATGTAACTTTTATCTTTAAATTAAAATTTCTACATTTAAACAATTTCAATAAAAGTTGATCAAAATAATTGGCAATAAAATCAATTAAAATACAAACTAATAAAACAATCAATGGCATTCTGAATTGCTTTTTCAAATTCTAAGTGCCTTCTTTTTTGGGGTTTTCATCTAACACATTCACCGCTAAGGCACTTTTTAGCGCGTCTTTTGTAAAAAAAGATCATGCTTATCTTACCGGTTTGTCCGTCCGTCTGTCTGTACCCACGATATCTCTGAAACTATTTGTCCGATTTGAAAAATTCTTTTTGCATTAGAAAGCCTGAACTATGCGAATAATGATCCTTTATTTCGTTTTTTTTACAATGTACAATTTCGCCGCTAGAGGGCGTAAATGCAGATGATATCAAATTCAAAAATGTGTTTTATTCCACATATTTGCTTCTAAACATCTGATTTAAAAACATATTTTATCTTTCGATTCCATTTATGTCGAAGAGTAATTTAGATATAGTTACTTTTTCAAATTACACATAGATTTTCCGCTAGTGGGCGTAAAAGTAAATTACATTTTCCCCGATAATTCTTCTTCTAAAACTCCGATTTGAAAGATTTTTTTCATCAGCGGATACACCTCCTGGTGGAAAATCTGTTACATACAATTTCAAATTTTTGGTAAATAATATTTTGGCCACCAGGAGGCGTAAGTGTTAATTTTTGCTCCTGATGTATTTGCTATAAAATATGAGCTTCTAAAATATCGATTGAAAATATTGTTTCGCGGACTGACGCCACTCACATAGATAAAACTTTTTGGAATATTTTCTTCTTAAAATATTCCACAGTTTCTCCGCCGGGAGGCGTAGATGTATATCTTATTTTCGTCAATATCTCTACTCTAGTAGTCCTATTTGAAAACTTTCTTCTTTGTTGGATACTGTTTTCAGTGTGACATGTTTTTCATATAATTTCAAAAATTTCATGTAATTCATAGACTTTCTGCTAGGGGGCGTAGAGGCAAATTGCGTTTCTCCTCATGTCTCTGCTTCTAAATCTCCGATTCAAAAAATTCTTTCTGCACCGGATACAGCTCTTGGTGGGAAACCGTTTAAACATAATTTCCTATTTTTGTAAAAAAAAATGGTTTGTCCACTAGGGGGCGTAAATCTTAAATTCCGCTTCTAATGTATTTGCAGTGAAATATGAGCTTCTAAGTTTTCGAATGAAACAAAAAGTCGTTTGTAGACCAATAGTACTCATTTTAACAAACCTTTTAGAAACATTTTCTTCTTGAAATAATGCATGGTTTCTACGTCAGGGGGCGTAGATGTATATCTTCTTTTTGTCAATATTCCTACTTCCAGGAGTCCGATTTGAAAAATTCCTTCTTTGTTGGATAGTATTTCAGATGCGAAATGTTTTTCCTATAAATTCAAAGTTTTCAAGTAAATCATAGACTTTCCGCTAGGGGGCACGAAGGTAAATTGCGTTTTTTGCGTTATTTCTGCTTCTAAAACTCAGATTTGAAAAAATCTTCCTGTATCGCGCACAGGACCTTATGGACAATTTTTTCACATAATTACTAATGATTGGTAAAGAATGGTTTGGCCACCAGGGGGCATAAGTGTCAATTTCTGCTTCTGATGTATTTGTAGCAAAATCGGGCTCCTGGAAACTCGACTAATTTTTTTTTTTTTTTGTTGGACCGATACCGCTCATATCGGAAAACCTTTTGAGAATACTTTCTTCCTAAAATAAGGCATGGTTTACCCACCAGGGGACGTAAAGTCACATCTTATTTTTGTCGATGTCTCTGTTTCTAAGACTCCGATTTGAAAAATTATTTCTGTGTTGGAGAGCCTTTCCGGTGAGAAATATTTCTCATATAAATTCATGTTTCTCTTAACGCACAAGTCTGCAACCAGAGGGCGTAAGTTCACGATTCCGTTTACAGCAATATCTGAGGTATTAGAAACCCTATTGAAAAACTTCTTTCTTCCGTCAGATATTATTGTTTTCCATACCGGTTCCTCCATTGACTTTAATTAGTTTTGAATAATTTAATTTGCGTCAGAACGGATTCAAAAGACGTGCTTATTACACCCGAAAATTCGGTGTCATCTTTGTTGTTTATTAGATCTACATTACTGCAATCACACCCCTTAAATGATAACTTGGGCTGCTCCGGTACTACTGCATCAAGGGTGTTCCAGGACTGGATGAACCATGTACTGAAATCCAGCAGAAGGTCTCACATTGGTCAGTCACGCGCGGTTGATCCTAGAGGTGAGCGTCGGGTGTCATGACTGGTATCTCAGCAACGACGTGCAACAGTCACTCTCCTCACCCACCAGTACAACAGTGGTGCAGTTCGACCTATTTCCACATGCACTATGCACCATACCTTCCTTCGCCTGGGATTTTACAGCCGGAGACCAACGCGGATACCCATGATGACCCCCAGTCATCGCAAACAACGCTTCGCATGGGCCAAGAAACATCTGCATTGGACCCTCGAATGATGGGAGGAAGCCGTCCGGAGTGATGAGCCCTGTTTTCTGCGGAACGATGCTAATGGCTCTGTTCGCCTATTAAGTGAACAGCATGAAACCCTATCCCTTGGTTGCAGAATTGAGGTTCAGCAGGCCGGTGGCGGTGGTGTTCTGGCCTAGGCATCTTTTTCCAGGCAAGTCCCAGATCCTTTGGTTATCATCCCACAAATGTTGAATGGTGGACACTACAGGAAACTATCAGCCGACCATCGCCATCCATATCTGCAGGAGGTTTGCCCGGACTACAGTGCCATCTTTCAACAGGACAAATAATCGTGTCATCGGGATCGTATAACTATTGAATGTTTTTACGCTTTCCAATCGTAGGTTGAAGAAGCGTATATGCTCCAGCTTTGTCCGTCCATCTGTCTGTCTGTCCGCACGATAACTCGCGTAAAATGGTTCGATTTCGATGAATTTTTAGGATGTAGCAGGGGACCATCTGAGGACGAACCCAATAGAAAATGGATGAAGTGAGGTCAAAGGTCAGGACATCGGAGCGAGATGCATTTCATTGCCCTTATGCGTCATAACGTACGTAAAAACGATTCGATTTCGATGAAATTTTATTATGTGGTAGGGGACCTCCTGGGGACAAACCCAGTTGAAAATGTACAAAATGGGGTCAAAGGTCAGGACATAGGATCGGGATCCATTCCATCGCCCTTATCCCATACTATTAAAGGAGCAATTCTTGTATGTATGTAAATTTTATTTTGAAAACGGCTCTAAGGATTTTAATAAAAGTCGTTAACGTACCGTTTTCTGGTAATAGAAATCGATTTAGCTTGATCTGGACTTTAGGAAAATACGTTTAGTGGTTTGAGTAACCACCACGAATTACCACGTTTTTAGTATCATTTCGTCGTCCCATTAATGTTTCCCATGCTTAGAAATCTTATGACGTCACACTCTTGTGATGGAGATGTTGGCGCGCGGTCACGCCATCTGTCTCATTACGTCACGCGTTGTGTGTATATCGTATTAAAGTTTTATGAAGTCACACTCTTGCGAGCAGATAGCCGTGATTCCCATCTGCCTAATTACGTCACGCGTTGTGGGCGTATGTCCGTTCGCAGGATAACTCCCGTAAAAATCATCGTTCGATTTCGATGAAATTTTAATATGTGGTAGGAGAACACCTGGGAAGGAACCCTATTGAAAGTGAACGAAATGGGGTCAAAAGTCAGGACATAGGAGTGGGATCCATTCCAGTGCTCTTATGTGTCATAACTAACGTAAAAAGTTAGTAAAGTCATGCAATGCATTGATTATGATACGCTTTCCAACATACCGGAAATCATTACTCAAGTTATCACTCAAGTTATGAGGATAATGGCTGTGGAATAAACATCGGTCTTGTGCCCTGAACTTTGATCCTATTTCGATGATATTCTACAGAACCGGTTCAGTATACCTCCGAAATAACATGATAAAGGTTTGTTGGAATGGAAGCATTTTTACGTAAGTTATGATGCATAAGGGCTATCGAATAGATTCCGCTCCTGTGTCCTAACCTTTGACCCCATTTCGCCCATTTTCAATAGGATTCGTTGACCCTATTTCGCCCATTTAATAGGCAGGCCCCTACAACATACTAACATTTCTTCTAGATCGAAGAATTTTTACGTAAGTTATGACGCATAATGGCGATGCAAGTGATTCCGCTCCTATGTCCTAACCTTCGACCCCATTTCGCCCATTTTCAATAGGGTTTGTCCCCAGGTGGTTCCCTACCATATACCAAAATTTAATCGAAATCGAACCTTTTTTACGTTAGTTATGACGCATAAGATCAGTGGAATGGATACCGCTCCTATGTGCTAACCTTTGACCCCATTTCGTTCACGTTCAACAGGGTTCTTTCCCAGGTGATCCCTTTCCACATACTAAAAGATCAACGAAAGAGAACGATTTTTAAGCGAGTTATCGTGCGGACGAACATACGTACACAAAGCGTGACGTAATGAGAAAGATGGGAATCGCGACCATCTGCTCGCAAGAGTGTGACGTCATAAAACTTTAATAGGATCTATACACAACGCGTGACGTAGTGAGACAGATGGCGTGCCCGCGCGCCAGCATATCAAGCGCGAGATTGTGACGTCATAAGATCGGCCCCAGGTTGTCCCCTACCGCATAATAAAATTTCATCGAAATCAAACCATTTTTTCGCACGTTATGACGCATAAAGGCAATGGAATGCATCCCGCTCCTATGTCCTGACCTTTGACCCCACCCATTTTCAATAGGGTTCATTCCCAGGTGGTCTCCTACAATATGCTAAAATTTCATCGACATTGAATCATATTTACGCAAGTTATGACGCATAAGGGTATTGGAATGGATCTCGCTCTTATGCCGTGACGTTTGACCCCATTTCATCCATTTTCAATAGGGTTCGTTTCCCGGTGGTCCCTACCACATACTAAAATTTCATTGAAATCGAACCATTTTTACGCGAGTTATCGTGACGACAGACGGACGGACAAACGGACGAACAGACGGACAAACGGACGGACAAACGGACGAACAGACGGACAAACGGACGGACAAAGCTGGAGCATATACGCTTCTTCAACCTACGATTGGAAAGCGTAAAAAAGGTTCGATTTCGATGAAATTTTAGTATGTGGTAGGGGACCACTCTGGACGAACCCTATTAAAAATGGGCGAAATGAGGTCAAAGGTCAGGACATAGGAGCGGAATCACTTCCATCGCCATTATGCGTCATAACTTACGTAAGAATTCTTCGATTTGGAGGAAATGTTAGTACTATACTGTGCAAATTAATTGGGACAAAGTAAAAAATCACTCTTTTTTCCAAAATATCATTTTATGCCTTGATATACACTGATAAATACCTGTATTAGTATGAAGTATGTCCTCCTTTAGCAGAAATGACATCTTGAATTCGTTTTGGCATTGACTCCACTAATTGAGTGCACATATTTTTGACTTCATAATCGTCGAACCACACTTTTATAGCATTCGTTACCATGCGTTCTTTGGTTGTACAGTCCATTTTACCTAAACGTCTCTTCATAATATTCCACAAGTTTTCTATGGGACTTAAGTCTGGTGAATTTCCAGGCCAATCATGCAAATAAATGTGATTTTCCAGCATGGAATTCTTGATCAATTTCGAATTGTGACATGAGGCCAAGTCATGTTGAAATGTCCCGTCAAAAGTTTGCAAGAATGGAATAATCCTACATTGTAATATTTTCACGTACTTGGCTGAATTCATCATGCCTTGAACAGGAACTAAGCTTCCAGTTCCATTTGATGTAAAAAAACCCAAAATATCTGTTTCAGAGGGTGTTTTACAGTTTGTTTGACATGCTCAGGTCTTAAGTTGCTTCGTTTAACGACATTTGCTTGGTAACCCTGCACAAATAAATGAGTTTCATCACTGAAAATGACCTTTTTCCATTCGTCAGCAGTCCATGATTTATATTTTTTGGCCCATGCTAAACGTTTTATCTTCATTTTCGCATTCAAATATTATTTTTTCGTTGGTCTTCTTGCCTTCCGGCCGATTTCCGGAAGCCTACGGCGTAGAGTTGAATCACTAACATCACAACCACTAGCCAATAAATCTCTTTGAAGGTCGGTGCTTGTTTTTTTTTATTTTTTTGGATTCATTTTACTATTTCTGATTAGATATTTATCGGTTCGTGGAGTTGTTTTTCGTTTTCTTCCACATTTACCTCTCCTTTTTGGAGACGATGATCCAGATGCATTGTATCGCGTAGGCAGACCTGATTTGCCTACACCAACTGCAGAAGCGATATCCCTGACTGTCATAGAAGTGTGATCCTTCAGAGCAATTATTTTTGCACGCTTCCTTGGGGAAATATCCATTTTTCAATACACGAAAGCAACATGTACTCACAGAGAGCAAAAACTAACATCCACCTGTCACACACGAAAGCTCACAACTGAAGCTGAAGTGCCTATTTCCTGTTTGAAACCGGTCAAACCACATTCTTACTAACAATTTCTAACAGTCACACCACCTCACAGCTGATAAAACCGGTTTACGTGGGTTTCTGACATCAACTGGCGACCACATTACAATTCTGAGAATAAAATAGCTTGTCCCAATTAATTTGAACGGTATAGTATGTTGTAGGGGCCTGCCTGGGGACGAAACCTATTGAAAATGGGCAAAATGGGGTCAAAGGTTAGAACACAGGAGCGGAATCTATTCCATAACCCTTATGCATCATAACTTACGTAAAACGTTAGGACACAAGTTTGCGACAAAACGTTATCATGTTATTTCTGAGGTATACTAAACTGGTTGTGTTGAATATTATCGAAATGGGATCAAAGGTCAGGGTACAGGACCTAGATTTATTCCACAGCCATTATCCTCATAACTTGAGTGATAACTTGAGTAATGATTCCTGGTATGTTGGAAAGCGTATCGTAATCACTGCATTGTATGATTTTACTAACTCATTAGGAACACGACAAGGAATTCGCCACATTGCCTTGACCCCCAGGTTCTCCTGACTGTAACCCAATTGAACATTTGTGGGATATACTAGAATGGGATGTGAGAACTGTTTATTTTTCTCCACGGAATGAGCGTGAATTGATGGAGCCGCTGCACCGAACATGGGTCAATACGCATGGAGGATGTTCGGCACCTTGTGAAATCTATTCCGAAGTGTCTGCGATCCGTGACTGTACAGAAAGGTGGACTAACGCGTTAAAAGGTTCCTAATCGAAAGGTAACTCAGTGTAAAAGATTTTGTTATGTTCTGAAAAACGCAGAAAATAAAATAAAATAAAAGATTCTCTTTATTGTATTAGCAAACTGACGCAGAGAAACTTGCATTGAAACACGCATCTTCCAGAGGCATGTTAGAATGACAGAGACCAGTTAATTGGCGTGTCTCTTTTACAGTTTTGTTCAAATAAAATATCGCATGATCACGTAAAGCATCGAAAGCCATTACACGTTTATTTAGCTGCTTCACATTCTGTAAACACGAAGCGAGCAGTACTTAAAAAACTAGAAAGAAAAAAAACCCGTTGTATTTGCTTGTAATTACAAGATAATTACGCAGGCAAAGCACAGCTGACAATTACGCGTCAATTAAGAATCAACGTAAGGCTCTTTTTATGAAGCGCTGAAAAAAAGATCGGAAGACGGGACAGAATAGAAAAAAGCAGATAAAAACGACAGAAAGAAAAAGATTGGAAAAGAAGAATTTTCTAACGTTCTCTCTCTCTCTCTCTCTCATTCTCTCTCTCTCTCTCTCTCTCTCTCTCTCTCTCTCTCTCTCTCTCTCTCTCTCATTCTCTCTCTCTCTCTCTCTCTCTCTCTCTCTCTCTCTCTCTCTCTCTCTCTCTCTCTCTCTCTCTCTCTCTCTCTCTCTCTCTCTCTCTCTCTCTCTCTAATTATTTCACGCACAAATGAAATGTTATTCTGGAACTCCTTTAACGAAAAATATAATAACCAAAAGCAAGGCATCTTGTGGTCACCGAAAAAGAGAAGTATAAAAAAAAGGCTTAACTTTGGCTTCGTCTCAAAAGCATTTTCTCATGATGGGCGGCTACTTGGCAAAATTCGGAATTTAATATTTCTAATGGAGAACGTTTCAACTATATGCTGCGCAGAACAGAAGAAAAAAGTTCTTCCAGAAATAAAAAAGCAAAAAAATGAGACTGTTCATGCTTTGAACTGTTTCGTTTCGGTGTTCGGAGGAAGGAATACCGAAATTCCCTTTAAAACTAAAAATTCTTGTTTTGCTCGTTAAACATGGCCTCGTTATAAACGTGTCATACTCTGCTTCGATACGTAATGTTCTCTTTCTTTGTACAGTCAGAAAGGATTCTTAAATGAGGCGTTTTGGCTCTGTAATACCAAAACTCTCTTGAAAGCTACAAAATCCTGCTTTCCTCGTTAAATTTGGGATATCGCTAAAAACGGAATAGTTATAAGCGTGCTCTACTTTACTTCGCCATATAATATTTTATTCTATGAACAGTCTCATTTCGGGGTTTTAGCTATGAAATACCAAAATTCACCACAAATCTAAAAATTCCTGTTTTGCCTGTTAAATCCTGTACCTCGTTAAATACGGGCTCGTTATAAGCGTGCTGTACTGCACTTCGATATGTGATTTATATTCTTTGAAAATACTCTTTGGAGAGGGTTGGCTATGTAATAATAAACTTCACTTTCTCTGTCTCTCTCTCTTCGTTGCTCGGTTCGAGGGTTGTGACCGAATTCACATCCCGTTAATAGTCAAGGTTCGCCGTTTCTGTCTATTCTCCACAATTCTCATGATTAATGCAACTCATAGGTTTGTGAGAGTTTTTATTCGATCGATGAATCTGTCCTCGGGACGTCCTCTTGCCCTTTGCTTTCTCCTGAATAAAAAATTTTTCTAAACCGTCTCGCCGGATGATGTGACCGAAGAAGGTTAGTATAGTCGTTGAATTGTCGGAAAAAGACGCTTGCACGCCGAGCTCTCTCTAGATTAATGCATTAGTCCTATGCACAACCTAGAATATTCTCAGCATGGGTATGTATCAGATCATTTCAAACACCTTAATTCGTCTGCGACATACTGCATTTAAGGTCCATGTTCCAGAACCTTAAGTCACGATGGGGAACATGAGGGCCTTGACCAACTTTGAGTTTGCTGATGTGGCAAATCTTTCAGATTTTTATAAGCCATGTCAAGGCAGATTTGGCCCTTCCGATCCTCCTATTGGTCTCGCCATCGCAATTGTCATTCTTGGTTATACGGGCCCCCAAATATATGACTTCTGATTTTCGGGCAATATCGGGTATCTGTTCGAAGTTTTGAGGAAGCACTCCGGCCTTGTCAATTACCATAAGGCAGCACTTGGACCTATTTAGTTTCAGACTAGCTTTGGCGCTGTAATCTTTGATGCGTTACAGAAATTGTACCATTTCTACTTCTGAACCAGCTATTATAGTGGAGTCATCCGCATAGCGTAGATTCTACATTTTCCTACCATCTATTGACATCCCACCATACCAGTTTTCCGTCGCTTTCCTGATTATCCATTTTCCATATACACTATATTGACAAAAGTCACCGAACACCCCTTCAAAAGCAAATGAATTGATCCGCTGCGTTGTTCAGATGCACGGCACAGCTGCAAACGGTGTAAAAACAAGCCTGTAGCTGACCGCGATCATATCGCACTATAAGGTTGAGTGAAAATATCGCTATGGGAGAGAACTGACTTTGAAAAAGGAAATATTGTTGGGTGTTATATTAGTGGGTTGTCCATAAGATAAACCTAGAGGTGTTTAAACATACCCAAGTCAACTGTTTTGAATGTACTGAATAAGTGGAAGACACATGGTGTGCCTGAAGCAGCAAATCGTACCGTCAGACCGATGAAAATCAGTGATAGAGGACGTCGAAGCCTCAGGAGAGTCGTTACAGCTAATCGAAGGAGTACTGCACAATACCTCAGTGTACAGCTGAATAAAAATGCTGGAACCTCGGTATGTACACGTACCATTCGCAGAGAACTTCATTCCATGGGGTACCGTGGTCGTGCGGCTGTTCATAAACCTTTCATATCCACTCGGAATGCTACTCGTCGTTTAGCATGGTGTAAAGAACATTTATCTTGGACCGTAGATCAATGGAAACTGGTCTTATGGACTGATGAATCCATATACACGATCAGTCTGAATGCCGTGTATGGTTATGCTGGCAGCAGGGGGAACGCTATTTACCATAACGTACTGTTCCTGCAGTCAATTTTGGAGCTGGCAGTATACTCGTGTGGGGTGTTTTCCGTGGTATGCTACCGACCCATTGGTTTTCGTGGACAAACCTGTTACCCAGCACGTCTACCTCGATATTCTGGACAATTACGCACTACCAACTCTGTGGCAATACTATGGAACCGAGCCTTGTTAGTACCAGTGGGATAATGCACCGAACCGTACAGCAAGGACTGTCACGGCGTGGTTTGACGATAATTCCCTATCGTGTGTGGACTGGCCAGCACATAGTCCTGATCTTAATCATATAGAGTACCTATGGGATGAAGTAGAGTACCCCGTAAGATGTTTGAAACCAAGGCCTTTTACTAAGCAACAGTTAGCGGCAGTGGTATGTACTGAATGGAAGCGCATACCTATTGCTGCGTTCCAAAACCTTGTCGAAAGCATGTCTCGAAGGATCAGTGCATGCATTAAGGCCAAAGGTGAACCGACACGGTACAAATGTACAAGGAGTGTTCAAATGAAAAGGTACGAAACGACACTGTGGGTATAAATGAAAATTTTATTCAAAGTATACACCATAGGCCGTAGCACAACGATCCCATTGATTAACGAGCCGAAGGATTCCTTGTTCCCAGAATTCCTGTGGCCGTGACGAGACCCAGTCCTGCACAGCGTCCTTGAGATCGTCGTCCGAGTGTAAGGGCTTCCCTTTCAGATGTTTTTTCAGGGGACCAAATACATGGAAATCGCAGGGCGACATGTCCGGGCTGTAGGGCGGATGGTCAAGCCTGCTCCCACTGGAACTTGTCCAGTTCCGCGTGTGTGACCCTGGAGACGTGGTGACGCGCGTTATCATGGAGCAGAACCACACCCTCCGCGATGAATAGCTGCCGGTTTAACACCTTCCGCTGTCAGAAATCGGATAACGCCTCGCTGCTCCTCAATCGTCGAATTTTGCAATGTGAACGCCATCCTGTCCTCACACGCACTGCCGCGTCAATTGGACGGCGCTCTTTATAAGTGCCTCTGCTCTCTCCTGCGCATGCGGCCGCCCGCGTATGCTCCGATCCACGCCGGTGACTCCAATCGCATCCCTAGATGTGTCGCTACGTTCTCCCATAGAGGCATAGGCAAATATGTTAACGGTTACGTTCTTATGACGTTTCGTACCTTTTCATTTGAACACCCCTAGTATGTAAATAAATGCTATATTGTGTTTCTCTTCTAGGTGTCCTGTGATTTTTGTCAATATTGTGTACATTAAAATTTATGGGCGAGATAATGCATCCCTGGCGAGAACTCCCTTTCTCAAGCTGAATGTGTCAGACGTTTTGCCATTAATTGTGACGGTGACTTTATTAGAGCAGCAGAATGACGTAATAAGACAGATAAGATGTTCCGGTATAGCCATCTTTGCGTAATGTGTTTTTATCAAATCAAACTTCACTTGAAAGCTAAAAATTCCTGTTTTGTTCCTTAAATCCGGTATCTCGCTAAACACAGGCTCGTTAGAAGCGTTTTTCCTGCACTTCGACATGTGATTTTCTCATTCTTTGAAAAGTCTCATTTATTAGGATTTGACTATATAATTCCGAACTTCACTTCAAAGCTAAAACTTCCTGTTTTACTTTTCAAATCTGGAACTCTATAAATACAGGCTCGTTATAAGCGGATTCTGCAATTCTTCAATAACTGATTTTCTCGTTCTTTGAAATCTCATTAAGGGTATTCATTTCATAGCTCAAGCTAAACGCGATCATGGCTTTTCAGTAAGAAAATGCATCCAGGTATTAGTTATCCACGGAATAAAATTTTCGTTATTAAATATCATGTTCACTTTTTTTCGTAAAAGATATCAGTTTTAGTAAAGGGAAAGGTTATAGTGTCGCTACTGTGAAGTCCAAACTTGTGGTTACTGCTGTGGTTCTTCAAACTGACCCATTGGACTCCAAAAAGTTACGCTAAGAATCGCGCCAAGATGAATATTAATAACCCTCTCACGATTTTCGCATTTTCTTTATTCATCAAATGTCGTGACGAAATGACATTTTTCATCAGTATCTGTATGGTATCTCAGTCGCGCGTAACATGCACCTACCTACATCGACTGATAAGTTTAAGATTCTTTATAGTCAGTTCACAATAAATGCATGCAAGTCTCTTTTGTCCTCAATTGGAAGAGCGCTGCTTTGATTAACGTATGTGCTTAAGCTTCAGATTTTATTGGATAAGAAAAAAAAACTCTTGCCGTATGCGTACATTAAAAACTAAGCTGTTTTTTACGCTTCCCAACCGTAGGTTGAAGAAGCGTATATGCTCCAGCTTTGTTCGTCCGTCTGCCTGTCGCCACGATAACTCGGGTAAAAATGGTTCGATTTCGATGAAACTTTAGTATGTGGTACGAAACCATCTGGGGACGAACCCTACAGAATATGGACGCAATGGGGTCAAACGTCACGGCATACGAGCGGGATCTATTCCATTGCCCTTATTGGTCATAACTTGCGTACATATGGTTCGATGTCGATGAAATTTGTATATGTGGTAGTGGTAGAGGTAGAGGATCACCTGGGAAGGAACCCTATTTAAAATGGGTGAAATGGGATTAAAGGTCAGGACATAGGAGCGGAATGCATTCCATTGCTCTTATGCGTCATAACTTGCGTAAATATGGTTCGATTTCGATGAAATTGTAATATGTCGTAGGGGACTACCTGAGGACGAACCCTATTGAAGATGGACGAAATGGGGTCAAAGGTCAGGACATAGGATCGGGATCCATTCTATCGCCCTTATCCCATACTATTAAAGGAGCACTTCTTGTATATCATCATCATCATCATTGTCAACCATTATCAATCCACTGCTGGACGAAGGTCTCCCCAAGTTTCCTCCACAACGGTCTGTCTTGTGCCAGTCTCTTCCATGTTGCTCCCGCATACTTTCGAATTTCATCCACCCATCCTCCATGTGGTCTTCTTCTGGGTCTTTTCCTGTCCCTTGGAATCCAATCTAAAATTTCGGCTGTCCATCGATGGTCTGTTCTTCTGGCAGTATGTCCAGCCCATTGCCATTTCAGGGATTTAACTCTGATCATGATGTCTTCCACTCTTGTCATTTTTCGGATCCACGTGTTCCTCTTCTTATCTCTCCTGGTTACACCAAGCATGCACCTCTCCATGCTACTTTGAGTTGTCTGCAGCCTTTGTATGTCTCTTTTAGCTAAGGTCCACGTCTCTGCATACGTAAGCACTGGAAGGATGCATTGATCAAACACTTTTCTTTTAAGACATAATGGCATATTGCTCTTGAAAAGTATGCTGTTTCTTCCAAAAACTCTCCAGGCAAGCTTTGTACGCCGATTAATTTCTTCACCAATGTGACCCTCACTTGATATCTGCTGTCTAAGATAAACGTACGTGTCTGTTATCTCCAGCTTTTCTCCATCAATCGATAAATCTTCATTTCTTGTAAAAGCATTGTACATCACTTTTGTCTTCTGAAAGTTCATTTTTAATCCCACTTCTTTACTCTTGTCAGCAAGTTCCTGGATCATACTCTGTAGCTCTGATGGGGTAGTTGCAAAAATGACTATGTCATCAGCAAATCGAAGGTGGGTTAGATAATCTCCATTAATCTTTATCCCTTTGTTTTCCCAGTTCAGTGATTGAAAGACATTTTCCAATGTGGCATTAATACGCTTCGGAGATATGGTGTCACCTTGTCTCACTCCTTTTCCAATTTTTATGTGTGTTGTATTTTTAAACAGCCGAATCTTTGCACTTGCATTTTCATAGATGTTATTAATAATATTAATGTATGCATCTTCAATACCGCAGGATTTCAGAGCCATTGCAACTGCTGATGGTTTCACCGAATCAAAAGCTTTTTCATAATCGATAAAAGCCATGCACAATAGAAGTTAATATTCCCTCGCTCTTTCAATTAGTTCTCTCAGTACGTGGATATGATCTATTGTGCTGTAGCCACTCCCGAATCCAGCTTGTTCTCTCGGTTGAGCCATGTGCAGTGTCACCTTCAAGCGGTGTGAAAGAACTTTAGTGAAGATTTTATAAGCCACTGATAGAAGGCTGATAGGTCTGTAGTTCCTGAGATCCTCAATTTCACCTTTTTTATGTAGCAAGATCATTGTAGCGTTGTTCCAATCCTCAGGAATTTTCCCTTCATTAAGGCATTGAGTGAACATTTGAGCGAGTACTGTTTCGATTTCTCCACTTGCTTCTTGTATGATGTCTACAGTAATTCCATCTTCTCCTGGAGCTTTTCCCCGCTTCATGTTCTTGATTGCATGTGCAACTTCTGCTGGAAGGACTGGAAGAACTCTGGTACTGGTACCTTTCATGATGTCTGGAGTACATGTATCATCCCTTTCATATAATTTGGAGTAGAAATCTTTCACTCTTGTCAAAATTTCGCCTCTATTTCTTGTTACAGAACCATCTTCTTTTCTCAGTGCCATAATCTGTTTTTTTCCCTTACTGAGATTTCCATTTGCTATCTTTAGGCTTTGGTTGTTTTCAATTGCTTTCCTTACTAGTTCACAGTTGAATTTCCTTACGTCTTCAGTGATACTTTTTCGTACTATCTTGCATAGCTCTATATATTCCACTTTGGAAGTCACATCTTCTTTAGTTGTCCTCATCACTCTTCTTTTTTGCATCAACATTTTGGTTTTTCCTGATAATTTGTTCACATGCAATTTGTTCTTAGACCCAGCTAATTTTGTTGCTGTTTCCATAAGAGCTTTGGTTACTTTTCTGTTAACTTCAGAAATATCCACTTCTTCCGATGTTAGGCCTTCTAAAGCAGAGAATCTGTTCTTCAGTTCCAATTTGAAGGTATTATGGTGTTTTTTAAGGTTGGTTATGTCAATACATTTTGTTTGTCTTATGAGCTTGCTACGTTCGAGTTTAGTGTTGAGGTGCATCTTACATCTCACCAATCTATGGTCACTGCCTGTGTTGAACTTGTTTAGCACACTGCAGTCATCTATGACGAATTTTTTGTTACACATAATAAAATCAATTTCACTTGTCGTCCCATTTGGATGTCTCCATGTCCATTTCCTGTGTGGCTTTTTCTTGAGAAAGGAGTTCAAGATGAAAAACCCTTCTGCCTCTGCAAACTCTACGAGAGTATTTCCACGCTGGTTTCTGTTGCCGTGACCGAATTTACCTACTGAAGTTTCATTCTGTTGCCGGTGCCCTATTTTTGCATTGAAATCTCCCATAATTATCTTCAAGTGCTGCTTACCTTTATTATTTAGGTGACGAATTTCCTCATAAAATTCTTCAATTTCTTCTTCAGCATGACTTGTGGTGGGTGCATAAGTTTGAATGATCTGAGCCTGGTATCTTCTCGAGAGTTGGATAACGAGTCGTGCAGCTCTGTCAGAGGAACGTTCAACTTCTACAACTTTATCCTTCAGTTTCTTGTTTATTATAAATCCAACACCACTAGTTCTGCCAGTATCTGTCCCACGATAGTAGAAGAGATGTCCACTTTTCAGTTCAATGAGATCTTCTCCTTTTCTCCTTACCTCACTTAGCCCGACGATATCCCACTTGATCCTTTGTAGTTCCTCTTCCAATTCAAGAAGCCTTGAAATAGAAGATAGGGAGCGTCCATTATACGTAGCGAAGGTCAGCACCAGATGGCAGCCTAGTCCGGTCCTCCGGGGATTCTTAGCACCCTCTGCCTTCATGTCTCACTGGCCGCTGCCTTGGCCAGGTACATTCCAGCTGCCGGAGACTGAGGGCCAAGATTTAAGTTGTGGAGTCATTTTGGAGGGGTTTGGCCATAACTCACCACGCTGGCCAAGCGGGTTGGTGAGTGTGGGATAGCATTTCCTCTAATCCCGATGGTATAGTTATACCGCTATTGGCGGTCGTCAGAGCCCCTTTAGTGGGAACAGGATGTCCCACGAGAAGACGGGGTTGACATTTGTCAAGCAGAGGCTGTGATGTTACGCATCACCTGACCTTACATCCCTTCTTGTATATATGTAAATTTTATTTTGAAAACTGCTCTAAGGATTTTGATGAACGTCGTTAACCTACCGTTTTCTGGTACTAGAAATCGATTTAGCTTGATCTCGACTTTCGGAAAATTCGTTTAGTGGGTTAAATAACCACCCCGAATTATAACGTTTTTAGTGTCATGGCGTCGTCCCTTTGATGTTACCCATGCTTAGAAATCTTATGACGTCACAATCTCGCGATTGACAATGTTGGCACGCTGTCACGCCACCTGTCTCATTACGTACGCGTTGTGTGTGGATTCTATTAAAGTTTTATGACGTCACACTCTTGCGAGCAGATGGTCACGATTCCCATCTGCCTCATTACGTCACGTGTGGTCTGCTTATGTCTGTTCGCACGATAACTCACGTAAAAATGGTTTGATTTCGATGAAATATTAGTATTGGTAGGGGAACACCTGGGAAGGAACCCTAATGAAAGTGAACGAAATGGGGGTCAAAGGTTAGGGCATAGCAGCGGGATCCATTCCAATTCTTTTATGCATCATAACTAACGTAAAAAATGTTCGATTTCGATGAAATTTTAGTATGTGGTAGGGAACTACCTGGGAACCAGTCTTGTTCAAAATGGGCGAAATGGGGTCAAAGGTCAGGACATAGGAGCGGAATCACTTCCATCGCCATTATGCGTCATAACTTACGTAAAAGTGTTTCGATTTGGATAAAATGCTAGTATGTTGTAGGGGCCTGCTTGTGGACAAATCCTCTTGAAAATGGGCGAAATGGGGTCAAAGGTTAGGACACAGGATGGGATCTATTGCATAGCCCTTATGCATCATAACGTACGTAAAAATGCTTCGATTGCGACAAAACATTATCATGTTATTTCGGAGGTATACTGAACTGGTTCTGTAGAATATAATCGAAATGGGATCAAAGGTCAGTGCACAGGATTGAGATTTATTGCACAGCCATTATCCTCATAACTTTAGTAATGATTTCTGGTATGTTGGAAAGCGTAATTTAATTAATGCATTGCATGATTTTACTAACTTGTTCTACTTACACAATGATTTATTTCGATCTATTTTGGAGTATTCATTATTAACGATCATCTTGTTCCCATCATTTGGTTAGGTGTCTATTTTCTCTATCAAAGAAAGTAGCGTCTTTGGAGTCAAATAATCGGAACAAATAAAAATGCGCTAGTGCTAAATTTGGTGAATGCGGCGGTTGAAGCAAATGTCCCATCCAGGTTATTGAAATGTGAGCTGTGTTTCCATAATCAATGTGGTCTGTCTTTATCGTGATGGCAGACACCATTACGATCCACCAGATTGGATTTTTTATTTCAAAGTATCGTTTACTCGGTCGTGTGTCGAATGTAAAGAATCTTAGCAATCAAGAGACGCAAATAGCGTATTTAATCCGTTTATTTTTGCGGCGTAGTAAGTACAAAGAGTTGCCAAGCTTTCGCACTCCACTGGGAGGCTTTTTCAAGGCAATGGAATGTCTACCATTGCCTTGAGAAAGCCTCCAGTGGAGTGCGAAAGCTTGGCGACTCTTTGTACTTACTACGCCGCAAAAATAAACGGATTAAATACGCTATTTGCGTATCTTGAGTATTCACAGTGTGGTGTATTTATAATTACGTTTTAGCAATCATGTGGTTAGGTGCCAAGAGTTCATAATGGACAATTCCACCGGGACATATATAAAATGTCTCTTCCTGCATTCTCTTATAATCACTATAAATGCAAAGCATGACCTCCTGTGGGTGGAGATCTGATTTTGGAGTCGATCATGAACGTTTCCCTTTACAGTTAAAAGATTTGAGGCGTCTAATATCTTTGTATAGCACTCATTGTCCCATTTTCAGTCTCCAGTCATTGTCTGAAAAAAGAATGGATCGGCTCTTTTCATAGCTTGCAGAGATTTTCTCATTCTTATTCTATCCTTTCGGTTCTTATCCGATAATTCACTGAGCAACAAATTTGAACTTGCCCCTAAACAAAAGTTAGTGATTTTGATTAATTAGCATGCCGTGATTCCGAATCTGTAATACAAAATGCTTTATCGCCTACCAAGTGTTTGGGAATTCAAGTTAACATTTTGAGGAAGTATTAAAAATTTATATATAATTGCAATTATCTCGCACTATTTTCCCCAAAGTGTCACCATATTAAGGGTTGAAAATTAGTTATTCCATCTAAGAAAGACACATTGATCCAAAAATGAGGTCAGGAAAGTTTTATAAATACAAGAAATTGCTACAAACATGCCAGAAATATAAACAAATTAAGTGCTTTACCCACATTTTTAAAATGTCTTCCTGGAAGACTTACGCTTGTAGTAACTGGACTCCGAAACGTCTGTGATTAGAAACCAGCAATAGTCCGCAAGCATGTGTGGTGACCACCTCCCCTTATACTGTATTACCTTTCCATTTTATATATGTCCCGGTGGAATCTTTCTCCACGCTCGTCCCTCACGGCACCTAGGTTAGGCGGAAAAAGTCCAGGTGCGAGTGGAGAAAGTGAATTTTCAGGGACATATTGCACCCCATATCCTTGTATGCCTTTAGCATAGCTTCCACTAGTTCACAATAGCTTTATCGCCCTAACATTTCCCAGAAAGTTCGTGCAAACAGCTTTGAATGCTAACCACGCTGCTTTTCCGGTTTCAGTAAGTTTGGCCGTGAACACAGGGTCCTTCCTGCATTACTATCCGGATTTGTGGTCCAGTGAAAATACCTTCTTTTAATTTTGCGTCGCTCAATCTAGGAAACATTTCCTTCAAATACTGAAATTCACTGCCTCCTTCATCCATAGCTTTGACAAAACTTTTCGTCAAGCCTAACTTGATGTAGAGTGGGGGCAATAAAATTTTGTCAGAAGCAACGAGCGATTGGTATTTCACACTCTTTTCCCCAGCCACTAAGCGCTTTCTTCTCAAAGGCCACTCTTTGATCTCATAATGCTGTTCTCTAGCCCGACTGTCCCACTCACACAAAAAACAACAAAATTTGGTATACTCTTGTTGCATTCCTGTTAGCAGTCCAATAACTTTTAGGTCCCCACATATTTGCCACATATGTTCGGTGTAAGTGGTAGATTTAAGGAGATGATCCATATTCTGGTGAGTTTCTTTCATGTGCGCAGCATAGGCCAGTTGTGACGTACCTGCCAGCAGGACGCACACGACATAAAGGCAGATAGGAATCAGAACAAATGTCTGCGTAGCTCAGTTGGTAGAGCGACTTGTTCCGGAATAAGCGGCCTCGGGTTCGAATCCCGGCGTAGACCAAAAATGACGGAGAAGTTTACTTCGTTATACAGTGGTACCTACGGGTAAATATTTCAATTATGTAATAACACCGACTATAAACTTAGTTTGGAAGAATCAACGAAGAGACGCCTTTCTTCAGGACTGTGGTCCCTCCCAAACTAGGCAAACAATCCATTAGCATCACTGCAATAAACAAGATCACCACTCTTGGAGAAAAGGGACGACAGACACTCATGACGTTTTCTATAGGTTGTGACTTTAGTGCCAGACGGAAGAAGATGCCACCCTTATAGCCGAGAATCCAACAGCTCAGCTTGATTTCTCGTGGGGTTCAGGTCTCTTACGAGGTCGTTCAGCTCGTACTGTGAAATTAAATGAAGTTCTTCTGATGCAGGCTGGTATTCGTAATCAGTAGAACAGGATGATTCAGCTTCAGAGGAGGAGTTTGATGTTTCTTGATCCAGAGTCCATTTTTCCGGAGGTTTAAGAATTAGGAGGGAATCATCGCGCTTAACAGGTCTCATGGCTGCAGACAAACTCGGGTAAACTATGGCATGTCTATTTTTCGAGGAAAAGTCAGATACGTTTGTTAAACAGATGTAGCAGTCAGAAACATGGTCCTTTGGTTCTCTCCAAATCATTGGGATAGCAAAAGGCATTGAACGGTGCGTGCCGTTTAACCAACCTCTTAAATATCGCGAACATTTTCTGCAACATACATGAGACGCCCAAATTGTATCTAAATCACCAAGTGGGCAAGCAAAATAACACTTATATGCCTTCTAAATCACCGGAGTAATTGCTTTTCTTTGGGCGTTCAGTGTAAATTCACCGCACATGTGAAAACACAGATTTGCGGCGTTTACACATTGCCGCTGCCGCGACGTTCTAACTACGTAGCACTAGTAGTGCGTAAATGATGCGGACAGCTGCACAAAATGGAAAGAACTGCTTCCAATGCTCACAAACGAAGCAAGTGAGAGCTCTGGCCAGTTTTTGAGTAATATAATGGGAGGAGTACATTCGACCTTGACCTAAATACCCGTGGTTTCATCCACACGCCCTCGCCTGAAGCTCCTGTTTCGCAAACGACGACACACAGCTTATCAGAAAAGCTTTAGATGATACGAAAAAAAAAATCATTTTCATTCTTAGATTTATTCATTTTCATTTTCGGATTTAGCATCTCCTAAAACGTAATATTTGCTATGTTCTGAGCTGGGGCAAATTTCAGTGTTTTTCAGTGATAATTGATATGGTACATATTAATCCAGCATTTTCGACCGTTCCAATAGTTTCAGTTGTTCCATGAACTGAGAGTACATCGATAATATTCTATTGGATTTCACGAAGGTCAGACTCAATTATTGCCATAACTTTTCATGGCATGTTTCAGAAGTGCACCTAGAACGGGGCTTTACTTCAAGCATCCAATCATGACGCCGTATTTAGAATAGTCTTTAACAACCTATGTAGGTACCAGATATATGGGCGTCATCTGCCATAGCCGGGTCGTGCAGTCATACTTCAAATGATCTTCAACAACTTTCGAAGACACCTGATATATGAACGTCCGCTGCAATAAACCGGCAATGCTGTCATATTTCTAATGATCTTTAACAACCTTCCTCGGTACACGATATATTGGCGTGGTCTGCGATAGATGGATCGTGCAGTCATATTTCGAATCGTCTTTAACAACCTTCGAAGGTACCTGATATATGAACATCGGTTACCATACAGCGATTGTGCCGTCGTAATTCGAATGATCTTTAAAAGTCTTCGAAGGTACACGATGTACACCGAGGAGCCATTACAGTATGACCACCTACCTAGTTATCTGGAGGACCCCCTTTTGCCCGCAAAACAGCGGCCACTCGGCGAGGCATCGATTCGATGAGATGGCGATAGGTGTCGTGGAGTATCTCGTGCAGCAATGTCAACAGCAGGTCCTCCAATTCTCGTACATTTCGGTGTGATGGTGATTTAGCGCGAACCCGCTTTTCCAAGTCGAACCACAAATCTTCCATTGGGTTCATGTGATGGGGAATTTGGAGGACAGGGCACTTACAGAAAGTCACCAGCATGTTCTTCGAACCTCTCCTTGACGATTCTGGCAGTGTGGTATGGCACATTATCCTGTTGGTAATGGTCATCACCAGCAGAGAACACAGTTGACATGAATGGGCGAACTTGAACAGCAACGATGTTCAGATATCTGACAGCTGTCAGGGATTGTGCTATTGAGATAATGAGGCCTAAAGTGTCCCAAGAAAACATCGCCCACAACATGACACTGCGGCCGCCGGCCTGTTTCCGCCCAACAGCGCATGCAGGTGCCATACCCTCCGTCGGGGATCGGCGTATCCGCGCTCGGCCGTCTACGTGATGCACCAAGAATCTTGATTCATCAGACCAGGCTGCTTTCTTCCAATCATCCACGGTCGATTCTCGATTATCTTGGGCCCATTTCATGCGTTGTTGGTATAATAACGTGCAGTGAGCATGGGGACCCGGCTGGGTCTTCGGCTACGCAGGCCCATGCGCAGATGGCTAAGATGAACTGTGTGCTGCGACATATGGCCCTGATAACCACTGTTGTAGCTGCGTGTGATTTGTCGCACTGTGGCCCTGCGGTCTAACAATGAACGATAGTTCCCGCTCCTCTCTATCATCAGTGAGCAGCGGAAGACACACAGCTAGATGACGGTTCGTCGTTTGGCCGTAGTTACACCTCATTTGATACGTACTCACTACAGCGGCACATGAACAACCACAAGCCGCACTGTCCTTTATCAAACTCAGATAAATCGATAGCGTTTCCTATTCTGAGTCCTAAAACTCTACTAACCGAAAGCCAGTCCTAAGTTTGTATATATACTGATCTGTGAACTGCATCTGCGACACTGTTCAATCTCCAGGCGCACTCATTTCTCTATGCTAGCGATGGTCATAATGGAATAGCTTATCGGTATATTGATAAGGGAGATGCAGCACTCACCTTGCGCATAAAAGTCACATTTATGGCCTCATTTTACCCGGCGACACACGGTTTTGCTGGTTTTGTTGTAGGCTCAGTACATACATGTGATTATCGAACCCAAAACTCACGCTGTAAAAATGTTCTGGAAATTACGAGTCACTTTCCCTGATTCCTTTCGAAAATAAAAAAAAAAGGATATTGATAATACGGCCATTTCTGTGGGATGACGCAAGGAAAACCTGATTTTCAAGGATTTTTCGTACGCCAAAAAAATTTCGAATTTTCAGAAACCATCCCGCTATTCTCCATTTTTATCCTTTTTTTTTATATTGATAGAAAATGCCGAATTTACAGAAACCTTTCCGCAATTCGTTTCGTATATTACCGGGAAAACTGTCATTTTTCCGTATCGATAAGACGGAAAATTTTCGGTAATAGAAGCGATCCGCGGGAATGCTTGAGGTTCGATTAAATGTTAAATTTCAATCGTCTATCGGAGGATCTCATTTTGAAGTTCTGTAGCAAGATCGGATATTGTAGGTAGCAGATCGCATGAAATTTTGGATATTGTAGCATCGGGTATTTCTTCCCCTCTCTGCCGTTTTTTTGCACCAGCTATTATAAATATGTATATTGTGTTACCGTAAGAAACCGGGTATAAATTATTGTACAGGTGATTGTATGTTATCTATGTATCAGTTCGTAGACCTCTTAAATACAAAACCTATTAAAGCTATCACGAGTAAATTTTATATTTAGGGGTTATGTTAAATAATGAAAGGAAGCAATACATTTCATCTTTCCTTAAAGATAATTGACTCGACTCGTTTCCAAAGTTCACCTTGGATAACTGGCGGGAGATGCTAACAAGCCAGACATCGAGCGGCCATGTACCGCACTGGTTCAACGACGGACAAATAAGGCGGATGCGCTGACCAAAGAAGAAGAGGTCGGGAATGTACGACATGTAAAACCTCCGGCACCACATGTGGTTGGGCATTGTCCTGTTGAAAGACGACACGGGAGAAGGTCTGCAGGTATTTCCAACTGGTAAAAGAGCTAATCTAGTGGTGACATATACACGGTCGTATCAGAATTATATGACCACCCCCGGAATCACAGTATACCTGTCCAGGCGCATCACAGAGTGCACGTGACCAGGTCGACCACACGGGCATAAAAGCGGCCGGTCAGGACACATGAGCTATAGTGCGTAAAGTGAGCACAAGTGGCAGAGGTATTGATTTGACGGAGTACAAAACGGAATGATCGTCAGCTACCGCGCCAAGGGTCGAAGCATCTCAGAAACAGCAGACTTTGTGGGCTGTTCGCGAGGTGCTGTAGTTAAGGTGTACCAAGAATAGACCGCTGGCACACAGAGTCACCTCCCGACGTCATAACTATGGAACCCTAAAGGCCATCGACCCAAGAGGAGAACTTCACCTCCGTCAACTGGTAAAAGGCAATCGACGCGCAACACACGTAAATGAACGCTGGGGCACCCACGTACGTGTTCCCGATAACAGTAGAGAGAAACGTGTTACTCATTTGTCTCCGGAGTCGACGCTGCGTCAAGGTGCCCATGTTAACCCAAGTCCATCGGCAACGACGCCTGCAGTTCACATGGGACTACCTTCATTCGAAAGTGCCCAGGCAGCACTGTCTTGCAATTTAACGTAGGCCCAATACTGAGCCACCGTCTCACCTGGGTCCGCTGGTACATCTGGATGTGTCCCTGAACGCCATTGGGTACCTGTCCAACCTCGTTGACCACATGCATCCCTTTATGTTGTACGTTTACCCAGGTGGTGATGGTGCCTACCAAGAGCACAATGCGCCGTGCCACGTTGCTAAGGGGATGCATGACTGGTTCGAGGAATACGACAGCAATGGTCTGTTTTCCTTTGGCAGGCGAAATCGCCCGACCTCAATCCCATAGAGCACTTGTGGGACTATTTGGACCTACAGATTCGACGTGCCGATCCACAACCACGTCATCTTCGGGACCTCCGTTCTCTGCTGTAGTTTGAATGGGCACGTGCTCTTCGGGCCACCTTCCAGGGCCTCATTGCGTCCATGACACGCTATCTCGTCGTTATCATCCGGGCCAAGGGTGGTTATTCCCATTATTAGATAGCTGGTCATATTATTCTGATATGACTGTGTATATCTACCTCCCTTTTATGTTTCTATTCTTACGTAAATTTCATTACTTCTGCGTTTGATTTTCCTTTTGAACGGCTCATTACTTGTTCGGATTTTCTAATGCATTTAAAAAAGAAAAAAAGAACTGAAACAAACAAAAATAGTATGACCACACAACTGGTGCTCTCAAAAGAAATTTAGATTTTTAGCACCCCCATAAGACCAATGAAACTGCATTAACAATTCGCATTCTTACACTCTTTTAGATCATGGAAAATTGCGAATTCCGGTGTTATGTATAAAGGCAGGTTTTCAGTGACTTACGGCAATAAGTAATTCATCATCACTATCAACAACCGTGGGTAATAGTCCCATAGGTGTCGGAAGCCATGGTGAAGCAGATTTCATTCGTCTTACATTGTTTTACAACAAGCGCATCGACACTCATCTGGTAAACTCCGGCAGCCTGGTGAGGGTGGAGTCCAAGGACAAAGTGCGTCCGAGATCGACTTCAGAGGGAACCATGTACGCATTCGCGTCCCTAAACACGGGAGCCTACGAAAAACTCCGGAAAAATAGCAGACTAGATGACGGGCAGGACTGGGCTTCAGAACACCAGTCAGAAACGTCCGCCTCCTACACAGTGTATAGCGACTTAACGAGCTGCGCTATCCCGGTGGTAATAAGTAATTGCTGAACATTTAGCTTTATATTTTTGCTGAACATTTAGCTTTATATTTTTGCTGAACATTTAGCTTTATATTTTTGCTGAACATTTAGCTTTATACTTTGGCCGAACAGTTAGCTTTATACTTTTGTTGAACATTTAGCTTTATATATTTGCTGAACATTTAGCTTTATATTTTTGCTGAACAGTTAGTGTTGAACATTTAGCTTTATATTTTTGCTGAACGCTTAGCTTTATACTTTTGCTGAACAGTTAGCTTTATATTTTTACTGAACATTTAGCTTTATATTTTAGCTGAACATTTAGCTTTATACTTTGGCCGAACAGTTAGCTTTATACTTTTGTTGAACATTTAACTTTATATATTTGCTGAACATTTAGTTTTATATTTTTGCTGAACATCAAGCTCTATGTTTTTGCTGAACATTTAGCTTTATATTTTTTTTAGCATTTAGCTTTATATTTTTGCTGAACATTCAGTTTACATTTTGTTTCATTCCTAACGAATTTTTAGAAAATGGTGCAACATACCTTTATTATCTACTATTACACCTATAAATACGCTGATTTACCTTTATTATCTACTATTACACCTATAAATACGCCGATTTTTCGCGGTTTCTTCGCCCTACCTTAAAGTTTAGTTAATTTCCAATTGTGCCATCAGTTTTCGAAAGTTTTGGTTCATCTTTTGTATTCCAGAATGCGAATTTCGGTTTCCCACGCTGGCGAACATAGGATCGGAAGACAGCCTTTGTGTAACAGACAGCCTTACTTGCTATTTTCTAGCCTTCTCGTAACATATTCAAAAGTTAGGGAGAGTTTGAAGATGGAATCTGTAAGGAACCTGAGTAGTATGTCCTTACACCTAGGATGATCATAATTTAGAGTAGCGTTTTGGCGCCCACCAATCCGAGGGACTTTATATTAATTAGCTAATCCTCCCAGCTATGCCAGTGTTTCTTATCCAGAATGGTACATGGGAGGTGTGTATTTCAACAGGCTCTGTTTACCTCTTTTCCATGGAGTCATAGGCCCTAAAGTGAGAACGGGTAATGTTTTGGGGATTGTTCACGGAACTTTTATTGACGAAACAAAAGAAAGAATAAATATGACACAGAATATTTTGTTGTATTGAACACGTCTTTTTAATTCATTCCGACATGAATATAAAATATTTCAAAGTTATTCATAGTCAATGGAACCGGTAAAAAAAATCAACCTGATTTCTACAATTGATAAGACATCCAGAACAGAAAGAGCTACTTACTCCGACTAACAGCTGGAAAAAATTGTTACGAAAATTAAGAAATTGTGCACATAAACTTACGAGAAGGTTTTTGCGCACATAAACTTTCTCGTAACGGAAGGAAGTTATCAGAGACTAAGAGATTTACATATCAAATAGTTAAAAGAAAAGGTCTGGAGGAAAATTCAGAATTCTTCCGCTAGGGGAAACATTCTGAATATGTAGAAAAAAAGAAAATGGTTTCTTTGTAGAAAAAGCCATAGTAAGGAAAAACAAATTCCAAATACGTCTCCTAGAAGCAGAGATAGCGAAAAAAGAGGTTTCGACATTTACGCCCGTAACGAGAAAACTGTGCATTATTTAGAGAGAGTAATGTTTTTCCACCTACAGCGAATGACGCAGAGTAACAAAAAGAAAATTTTCAATAAGAATTTTAGAAGAGGTGATACATTTGCGAATAGAGACACACCCTAACACCCCCTACCGAGAGAACTCTGAACATAAAAAAACCCACAAGTGCAGGTAATATGTTCCACAAAGTGAATGGTGTCCGCTGTTAAGATAATATTTGAAATAGGACTTTTAGAAAAGAAATTTCGAGAAAAAAGATTCAAAATTTGGGCCCCCTAGTGCTGAAATTGTGCATTATTTAGAGCAGTAAATGTACACGAAATGGTTTCGTAATTAGTAGTATCTGTCGAAAAGAGGATTTTTATCAATCTTGTTTTTAAATGCGTAGATACTAATATAAATATTGTTAAGGCCTCGGCTGCTGCCGCCAAATGTAGCGTTCGAGGTCCCGATCCCGCCGTTGACCACCAATAAAACGGTCTCGGCCGCTATTTCACCTCGGTCAATCAATTTAATAACCGTAGCCGAGCAATTTATTATATTTCTTTTTCGCGATCCTTAGACGTAGTTCTTGGCGCGAAAATATGGGCATACACATAAACAATTGGAACCAATCACATGCGGACACATAAATAATGTGTTCTATAGACGCGCTGACTGCCTAAGCAAACATTTAATTCGCTATAAAAACATAAAAATGGCACACATACGACTCGAAATTAGCTGTCTTCTGAACATAGGTATGAGGTCAACTTTGACCTAAATCTCTTCCAGCTGTTAGTTTTAATGAACTTAAATTCCACAGTTCAGTTCTTGCAATATATTAGTTCAGTTTTTCAACTAATTGCGTAGCAGATGTAATAATAATAAAAAAGTTTATGCTTACATGGAGGCTGTCAAAAATATATCCATTATTGATTTCACCTCTAAATGTATTAGGTATCCAAGCCACTGTTCTTTCACTGCCAATTTTTCTTTGCGCGGGTTTTATCCCGTCGCACTTACACGAAGTGGCTGCAGTGCTTACGTAGTCACACACACACGTAGGGGCCTCGCTTCGACCCCGCAGCACCAAGTCGCATCCTTCTCCGCTTTAGGGAGAGGATAATAATTCCACACTGCCGTAGTTGGACTCGAACCCGAGCTTCGGCTTGGCTTCGTTTCTCATTTGAGTGATGACTGTCAACTCACAGACTTCTCAATTCCTCAGTAGCTTTGCTTTCATTGGGCCAACCAGTCGCTAATTTCCATTAGACTCCCAGCCTAGAATTGGCTGCTTTACCACTCGGATATAGTCATTCCTCTGACTTAACGGCAAACTGAAATCTCCAGCTGCCCCGAGTTGTCGTCTCCGTTTCTGACCAAATGCAGGGAGGTTCGCTGCTTCATTTATCCCAATTCGTATAGCAGATCCAAGGCATCCAGCCTTTCACATCGGAGAGCGTACAGACAACTAAACTTTCTTCCTTATTTTCATGCCAAGTGCGAAATCTTATTTTTCTGCACAATCCACACACACATAGAGCAATTGTTCTCGAAAATGCTCTAAACAATTGACGAATTTTCGATTATTTGCTAAACGTTTTGTCCACCACCTTCATTCATTTCCACAAGTGGCCCTCTTCGAAACGTTCCTCTTTCCCTGTTTAGACTGGCCGTCAGCGGCAACCTTCGATTTATGACCTAACATAGCGCTAAACTCCAGACCACCCATCCAGCGGGAGAATTATTCGCCTCCTTTCCGTCCTATCCCCAGATAAAACTTTCTCTGCTGTTTTCACTTTTAAACTCCAATCAAGCCTCGAACATAATTAATACTTAATTAATTTCAAAAATTCCAGCACGCCCATTAATTACTAAATTAATGGCGGGGGTGGGTCGTAACAATATGCTGTAAACGGAACTCTATGCCCTCTAGTTGCACACTTGTACATTACGGAAAAATTTAAAATTACATGCAAGAAAGTTTCTACCAGAAACACACTCCTGCGAAGAAGGACTTTTAAAAGCCGGGCTAATAGAAGAAGACATTGTGACATAAATTCGGTATACACCTACGCTTCTAGCGGAATATTATTTTAAGCACAATGTATTAAGCTTCTCGTGATGAGTGGCACCTTACAATGAAAAATTTTTTAAATCAAATTTTCAGAACTGCAGATATTGCTTCAAATACATCAGAAACTGTATAATACATTTACGATTTCAAGTGGCAACGCCGATGTTTACCAAAGATAATAAATTATGCAAAACATTTCTCATCAAGAGTTCTATCCAATGAAAAATAAATTACTCAAATCGGAATTTAACAGAGATATCGGGAAAATCGCAATTTAACTCTACGCCTCCTTGCGGTAAAACTGGGTACTACTTGAAAAAGAAAATGTAATCAAAATACTCTTCGTTTTAAAGGGTATCGAAGGGGATAAATAATTCTTTCAATTGGATATTTAGAAGTACGTAGTTATATAAAATGAAGTATATTTTGAATGCATCTGCATTTAAGCTTCCTAAATTCGTCATGGTAAAAAGCCCCAAAGTAGGGATCGTGGTTATCTAATTTAGAGCTTCCCATGGCATGAAGAATTTTTCATATCGAATAACAATTGGAGAGATATGGCGTCTATAAGCGTACGGAACGGACGGACAAAGTGATACCATAAGAATATCTTTTTTTTTTCAAAAGACGCGCGAACAATGATCCTGACTTACTAGCAGCTCAAGTTATTACTTATCACTTTTTATTTTAGTGACGTGTAAATGAATTGCTGCTCAACACTAATTTATTAGCAATGCGGAAAATAAAAATGCAAGTGCTGACACGGAAAGCTTTGTATCAACATATTTTGCATATCCAGATGATGGCTGAGTTTTGGAAATGAAATTGGTTGTCTACTGCTTTAACAGAACATATTTTTAAATTTTCTGCAAGCTCTCTGCTTTGTCATTGCTTTTCATCAAAATATTTAAATTCAATTTTTTCTGCTTAGGAAAACGTGCAAAGACTTTCTCTGAGATAAATTAAATTTATAAAAAGGAGATTTCTCCTTCAAGTGAAGCAACATTTTGAAAATCGTCGAAATGGCGCTGTAACGTCCATCTATCGATCCCGTAACTTCCGCAAGCTTCCGTCGAATAACTCCATCCAGATTTTGCATATACCGCTTGACAGGTCAAATGCGTGTAGTTTCGTCAGCCGACGTGCATGAGAAATCAATTATACCAGAATAACGTGTTATACAATTTGACTTTACTCTGTCTGTAGCTGTGACACATCACCGAAATGCCTGAACAGACGAATTTCGGGGAATGCAGGGAAACATTCCTGATCCTTTCACATGACTATTTGAATACGCAAAGTTCTAATAAATCAATCCACGTAGATGATATACTACAAAGCACAAAAATTTCAGAAGTTATTTGCCTGAATCCCGAAATCTTTCATGATTGCTTTGCGGCAAGAAAAAGCATTTAGTTCCTGTTATATTCAAAGCCATTGAGCATGTCCGAAACTACAGACTGATCGGCCTCCTATCAGTTGTTAATACAATTTTTAAGAAGGTGCTATAATTGGATTGTCGAAAAAGTCATGACGTATTTTAGCCATATTTTGCAAAGGTCATTTATTGATAGAAAGAACAAAGATCAATCAATGATATAATGCCCGTTTTGTTCGATAACCTTTTGCCATCTTTCAGTGAGCTGCAGAAGGCCTCGTTCATAGAAGGACCTGTCTTTCGTGGCGAAAAACTGTACAAGGTGCTGATTTACAGCCTCATCTGAATTGAACGTTATATAATGCAAAGACTGTTGAAGAGAGCGAAACAAGTGAAAGTCTGACGGCGCAAGGTCAGGCGAGTATGCTGGGTGTGGTAACACATCCCACCCAAGCTCCAATAGTTTTTAGCGGGTGATCAAACTTGTGTGTGGTCTCGCGTTGTCGTGATGGAAACACAACACCTTTACGATGAACGAGCTCTGGACGTTTCTGGATGATGGATTCGTTCAAACTGTCCAATTGCCGACAGTACACATTCAAATTGATTGTTTGGTTCCGTCGTAGGAGCTCGAAAAACACGACACCTTTAAAATCCCACCACACTGAGACCAGAACCTTCCGCTGATGAATGTCTGCTTTGGATGTCGTTTGAGGCGAAGCAGCACTTCGGGACCAAGACCGTTTGCGCAGCACATTGTTGTACACAATCCACTTTTCGTCACCAGTTATCAGTCGCTTCAAAAAAGGATAGTTTTCCTCACGTTTAATGAGCATATCGCAGATGTTTATACGCGCCGTCAATTGAGCTTCTTTGAGTTCATGAGGAACCCACACATCGAGCTTGCTTACGTATCCCAGCTTCTTCAGGTAGTCGTGAACGCTTGAATGATGAATGTGCAATGTGTCTGAAATCTCTCGTGTCGTGTAACGTGGGTTTGACTCGATCAATGCCTTGATTTGGTTGTCATCAGCCTTGGTGGGCCTCCCGGACCGAGGAGCATTGTTGAGGTCAAAATCACCAACACGGAATTTTGCGAACCACCGCTGGCACTGACGTTCTTGTAGAGCATTATCACCGTACACTTTACGCAACTTTTCACAAGCTTGACGCGCGTTCTTACCTTTACGGAAGTAAAACAGTTAAATATGGCGAAAATGCGCAGTTTGGTCTTCCATCTTCAACTGGATGTCAAATCTCCGAAAACCAACCAAATCTCTCACTGTTCCTTTTAGACTGCAGCTCGAACTGGCACCTGTCGAATGCCATAGCGATAACAGAGCTGCGCATGCCTCTAGTACTTCCAAAACCGTCCAATTGCTATCGGGTGCCAAAATACGTCATGACTTTTCCGACAACCCGATACATCCCGTGAAGGAAACGCTGGACCTTAATCAACCAAAAGAACAAGCTGGATTCAGGAATGGCTACACGAATCATATCCATGAAATGAGGGAACTAAAAGAAGGATTGGGAATTAAAATCACTTTATGTTTGGCTTTTGTTGATTATGAAAAGGCTTCTGGTTCCACGAAGCCATCAGTATTTGTAACATCTTTGAAATCCTGCGGTATTGAAGTTGCATACATGAATATAATTGATACAGTAGTGCCTTTAAATAAAAGACATCCATGGGACCGGACGTTTTCTCCCTTAAATAGAGGTATCGTTTATTAGGAGGTGCCTAACGAAGTACGTATACGTAATAGACATTTCATTTTAATTAGGAATGCAAATTTCTGCCGCCCCGGTATCGCAGTGGTCTAAGCGAAGGCTTCTGATCATTCGTCCGAGATGGGTCCGTGTTAGAATACCGGTGAGGCATGGATGTTGTGTTTGTTTTATGGCACTGGCTCACTCCCTACCCTGGAACCAAACGCCCTAAATTAGGGTCGGGAGACTGCTTATAGCCCACTGAGCTGCTTACGGAGGTCGTATAAAACCCCAATAAAAACCAATGTAAATTTAATATGTAATTACAGTAAATCTTAAATATGATAAAAATATAAAATACATGTGTATAACACAGAAATACAGTACATGTATAGAAATACAGTACCTGTATATAAAACAGCGGAAACTATGCGTAGTAGGTATTTTTTTAAATAACCCGACACAAGGTTTTTTTTTAAGCTTCCAATTTACAGGTATTTTTCTCCGCATGAATATTAAGTTTACTAATTAAATCAAGTCCTCTGTCACCGAAATTTAGAAAGAATTTATGTAACTGTGCGGCGTATTTTAAGATTTTCTTAAAAGTTTTTTAAATTACAGCTTTTCACCTATATTTCTCCATCACTTTCCAAATCCTTGAAGCACTTTGCTGTTATGCCTCTATTATCAACTACAGGAATAAAAACTCTGATGTATTTATTAGTATCATCACTACACAGCAGTGCATCGACCGCAGTATATCTCTCTATCGCAACATTATCACTGCCTTTGACAAGTTTACAGTGAAGAAAATACAGAAAGGTGTGCTCACTCAGTTCAGTTATAAATTCTACTCACACAACTTAGATGTATAGATTTAATAACCGCAGTAATTCATTGTATTGCATTCAACCAGATACGTCATGTTGGAGGCGCGCAAAAATATCTGCGCAAAAGTTTAACATTACATTTCAATAATCAAGGAAAGTTAAAGTCCAAATTGAGGCTGTTGTTGACATTTAATGATGATTTCTATGCTGTTGGAATAAAATACTGTGTTTCGTCATTAAAGCAAGAAGTCTCGTGTTCAAAGATGAAAAAGCTTTCCTCAAACAGCACCGCACCTTAATTTGGAATTAAGGGCAATCGGTATTGTGGACTCATTCCACACAGAAGAATGCGATCCCTGGGATAACAGTCCAGAAAATGCAGTTGTTAATGCGCCCGATTTCACATTGTATTTTTGTTCACTTATCCAGGTTCTTAAGAATCACATTGTGGAACCTATATAAATAAAGACTCCATTGAAGACGAAAGCAATTGCGGAGTCTACCGGATCTACCAATTGCGGAGTCTCTGGATGGCTTGTCAGATGATCTCATTGATATAGGTTCCATAATGCGGTCCTTAAGGACCAGGAAACAAAAATGCAATGTGAAATCGGGCGCATCAACAACTTCATTATCCCGAACGGTATCCCAGGGTGCGGATTCTCCCGTGTAGAATGAGTCCACCATACTGACAACTCTAAATTCGAAGTTTTAGGTGCTGTTTGCTGAGAGCTTTTTAATCTTTGAACACGAGACTTCTTGCTGTAATAACGAAACCCCATAGGTTATTCCAACTGCATGGAAATTATCATTAAATACGAAATACAGCATTAATTTGGACTTTTACTTAATTATTGAAATGTAATGTTAAACATTTGTGCAGATGTTTTTGCGCGCCCTTAACATGGCGTATCTAGTTGATAACGATAATTCCGTATCGTGTATCGTGTGGAATTATCGTTATTGACAAAAGTTACCGTACACCTAGAAGAGAAACACAACATAGCATTTATTGACATAAATTAGTACGGTGTCGGTCCACTTTTGGCCTTAAGGCATGCACTGAACCTTCGAGACATGCTTTCGACAAGGTTTTGGAACACAGCGATAGGTATGCGCTTCCATTCAGTACGTAATGCTGCTGCTAACTGTAACTTAATAGTATACCTTGGTTCCAAACTTCTTATTTGGAGCTCGAATTCATTCCATAGGTGCTCTATGGGATGAAGATCAGGATTCTGTGCTCGCCAGTCCACACACGATACGGAATTATCGTTAAGCCACGCCGTAACAGTCCTTGCTTTATGGCTAGGTGCATTATCCTTCTGGTACCAACAAGACTCGATTCTGTTTTGTCTCGAATTTTTATTGCGTGTGAATCTCAGAGAGACCTGATCAATTTTTTGGGGATTTACTGGAGGAATGACAGGGTCGAGCCAGAACACGTTAATAAATTTATCTGGGAGCGGGGAGTGTCAGAATTTGGCCAGTTCTGTCATTTCTTGTACCCCGGGGTAAGCAGGCAAAATTTAATGTGAAAAAAAAAGAGAAAGTAGTAATGAATTATTATTATTTTTGTAAACATTTAACTTCTTTCTCGGAGTAAGAAAAAAGGCGAGAAAAAGAAGTCACCATCAACCCTTTTAGAAAACAAAATTATTCGTAGTAATCACGGAATGAAGGGAAAGCAATTTTTAGAGAAAGAGAGAGAGAGAGAGAGAGAGAGAGAGAGAGAGAGAGAGAGAGAGAGAGAGAGAGAGAGAGAGAGAGAGAGAGAGAGAGAGAGATATATATATATATATATATATATATATAAAATGGATGATGATAAAGAAAAACCAAGAAGGGCAAGAAAAACGAAGTTGAAAGGTAAAGAACTAGAGTTGAAGAGGGAGCAACGCTGATAGACATAAGTACACAATCAATGAAACAGAGAAAGAGTAAAGGAAGAAATGATAAAAACGGAGATCACCAGAAAAAAATGTAATAATGACATCACGAACACATTAAGAGAGCGAGAATGAGAGACACAGAGAGAGAAAGAGTAAGGAACAGTTACAGAATGAGAGAGAGAGAGTAGAGAACACTTACAAAATGAGAAAGAGAGAGAGAGAGAGAGGGAAGCAAAAGATTTAAGAATGAATGGTTACCATGATAAAACAAGAAGGGCGAGAAAAAGAAAGGTGAAAGATAAAGAGCTAGAGCTGAAGACGGAGCAACGCGTGATAGACATAGGTAGACAAATAGGGAAAGAGAGAAAAAAGAAATACGATAAACACGGGAAGACACCAGGAAGACAGATAATAATGAGATCAGTAACACACGTCCAAACAGAGAATGAGAAAGAGAGAGAGAGAGAGAGTGCATTTACAGAATCAGAGAGACAGGAGAGACATACACAGAGCACAAACAGAACACAAGATACGAGAGGAATACATATACAGAGCACAAGGAAACCCCAACTCCGACGAACAGAGAGATGTAGAGAGAAGCAGACTGAGTGGAAGATGTACAGGGAAAATGAGCGGTTACTCCACGTGTAACAAAAATTTGAAGGCTCAAAGATTAGGTGCATTGGACACATACAGAAATATACAGATAAAATCCTTTTCCCGTGTGTTTGGCTGTGTGTTGCTTCCACAAGCGACACACATCGAAAAGGAATAGGAAGGGGAAAAAATCCGTGTAAAGAGGAAACAACATAAAGAAGAAGGAAACAAAGGAACAGACAGAAAGATAAACTCAATGGTCAAAACGTTTGAGCAAGATGAGGGCTACAGCTTCAGATTTAGGGTGTAAGAAATTGGTGCTACAATACAGTGAAAGGTAAGGTAGCGTAAGACAGAGACAGGCAGACAGATAGACAGAATATGAAACAGGTATGGTAGAGATTCAGGTAGACTGCTTTACCGTAAAAAGAGATGAGAGGATAGAAGATCAACCTGACCGGTATAGATAGATGAAGTAGGTGGTAAGTAGGTAGATAAAGAAACTTGAAGGATAAAAACAATCGAAGACAACGAAAACGACAGTGCTACTTAAAGAGGAAAGGAGACAAGTAAGAGTCCCTACCAAAAGACAGATGGAAATAACTTTATTCAAAGTACGGTTTTGTCCCAAATATCATTACAAAAAGAAATCTCATAGATTATATTTGTCCGTTAGGCCTGTATATTAAGGAAGAGAAGTCCTTTTTTTGAAGTTTTGTGAGCAGTCACGTATGCCCTGAAATGGCGAATAAAGCTTTCCTGGATCATAATGTATTTGAAGCGTACGTTGGAAGTCAGTATTTCGTGGAACATCATCCGGCGACTGAGAGTCGTGCACCCCGCGAGAGGAACATCATTATTCGGTAAGTGTTTCTCCCATACTTTCCCATTACGAAAGCAGATATGTAAAGTCAGTCGACTAGTTGACGTTTGTTTAGGATAAGTGCAGTGACACTTGCATTAAAAGCTTTCAGAGATCGCATAATGGATGGGTGATGTACTTCGTAAATAATATCCATGCTTCCTATTCGGAGACATCAATAACTTAGGGCTCCAATGAGCTTTGTCAACAGTGGAGACACCGTGCCCTATGCACTCTCGTCCATTATATTCCAAACACAGAGTCTTAGTCTGGTAAATGGAAATGAATTAAGAGAAGAGAACCACATAAGTTTCAACATAGAGTGGCTGTCAATGGTCTGAATAGGAAGAGTAAATTTCATATAAGTTTGTCGTGTCCTCTTGCTCTCCTTTTTCAATAAAAAGAAGTTATCTTGTTGACATAGCTCTTAGAGTTCCGTATAGTTACAATGCGCTATATCTCTGAACAGAAATATTTCTGCAGCTGCAAATGCAATTTAAAAGGCAGATAAGTGGAAATGATGCACTATGTTTATCCTATTCTTCAACAGGTGAGCAATTCTGCTGGGATGCGAAAGTGCAAGGGTGGGTACAAATAAAAATCGGAAAGTTCAAAGGAACGTAGTTTTATTCATACCTTAATCACGCGAGGCATTAATGTGTTGAACGTTGTTCCCCTTCTCTTGCAATGCGAGTTCGAGAAACCAATCCGTCGGAGGGAAAAATTCGTAGGCTGCGTCCGCAGCCACTTTTGCACAATGTAGCGTTTGCGTGTAACTGACTTACTAGAACGCTACATAAATCAAAACTTCACGTACAGTGAAATGCGAGTCACTCAAATAAAGTTCAACGGTTTTACTTACAGCTAATCCTTTATTGCTGTTCAATTCAATATGTTCACTTCAACACGGTAAAACAACTAAACGTGGTTTTATATCCAGGATGATAATTAACTACGAAACACAACACTTTCATTAAATTAGACACGCAGCCTTCAACAATACTTTAAAGGTAACTAAGCAGTCGCGTATCAAAAAGGAGTATGAATATTCACATAAAAAATCCACCTTTAAACAACAGCTGCATACTTTTCATCTATTGTTCTTATCCGGCCACACATACGTCACTCTTGTTCCGACCTCAGCATGTTGCCAACATTATTCTCGTTTGAGGGAAAAGACATAACGTTAAGTTTGAAAGTATATGCAGAACAAACTCAAATTTACATAGGAAAAGGAACTAAAAGTGAAAGTTAATTTAGAATATACGTCACACAGATAGTTGCATTTTTTCATGAAGAACGACAGCATTACCTTTAAGTGAGTTTCTGACTGGCCGAAGAGACGAAAATCAATCAAACACAAATCCGGAAAATCAGGGGAATGTAGGGTATTTACAAAAGTGCAGTTCACTACACTGAAAAAATTACTCTTTTAGCATACACAAGAAAAATATTGCTGCGTAAGTATTTGCACTTTGAGATTTACCCTTAGCTTCCGTAACAAACAAGAATCTTTTCTTTGTTTTCATAGCCAATTCAGGTGCATAAACAAATGTTTTTAGCTATTCAGAATTTAGTGGTTGCATCAGAAAACTTCTAAGTTGTAACATGCACTTCGCTGAATCAACAAAATATACTACTTATTTGTGCCAGTTTTACTGCCGTTAACAATTTAAAATTACATCTAAATACACACTTTGTAAAAAAAAAACCAAGAAAGATGACACCGAATTTTCGGGTGTAATAAGCACGTCTTTTGAATCAGTTCTGACGCAAATTAAATTTGTCAAAGCTATTCAAAGTCAATGGAACCGGTATGGAAAGCAATAGTATCTGAAGAAAGAAAGAAGTTTTCCAATCGGGTTTTTAATCCATCAGATATTGCTGTAAACGGAATCGGCAGCTTACGCCCTCTGGTTGTAGACTTGTGCGTTAAGAAAAACATGAATTTATATGAGAAACATTTCGCAACGTAAACGCTCTCTGACACAGAAAGAATTTTTCAAATCGGACTCTTAGAAACAGAGATATCGACAAAAATAAGATGTAACTTTACGCCCCTGGTGGGAAAACCAATCATTATTTTAGGAAGAAAGTATTCCCAAAAGGTTTTTCAATATGAGCGGTATCGGTCCAAGAAAAATAATTTTAGTCGAGCTTTCAGAAGCACAGATTTTACTACAAATACATCAGAAGCAGAAATTAACACTTATGCTGGTAGTCCAACGATTCTTTAGCAAACATTAGCATTTATACGTAAAATACTTTCCATCAGGTGTTGTTTGCGATACAGGAAGAAATTTTTTCAAATCGGAGATTTAGAAGCAGAAATAACGCAGAATACGCAATTTACCTTTGCGCCCCCTAGCGGAAAGTCTATGATTTACTTGAAAATTTTTGAGATTATTTGAAAAACATTTCGCATCGGAAACCCTATCCAACAAAGAAGGAATGTTTCAAATCGGACTTCTAGAAGTAGAGATATTGACAAACATAAGATATACATCTACGCCCCTAGCGTAGAAACCATGCATTATTTTAAGAAGAAAATGCTCCTAAAAGGTTTGTCGACATGAGTAGTATCGGTCTACAAACGACTTTTTTTTTCTATCGAGATTTTAGAAGCTCATATTTTGCTTCAAATGCAACAGACGCGGAAATTAAGACTTACGCCACCTGGTGTCCAAACAATTTTTTACCAAAATTTGAAATTATGAGCAAAGGATTTCCCATTAGGAGCTATATCCGGTGCAGAAAGAATTTTTCAAATCGGAGATTTAGGAGCAGAGATATAGGGGATACGCAATTTACCTTTACGCCCCCTAGCGCAAAGTCTATGAATTGCTTATGAAAAACATGTCACACAGGAAACTCTATCTAATAAAGCAAGAATTTTTCAAATCGGACTATTAAAAGCTGAGATATTGGCAAAAATAAGATATACATCTACGCCCCCTGGCTGAGAAACCATGGAATATTTTTAGTAGAAAATATTCCGTAAAGGTTTATCGACGTGAGTGGCATCGGTCCTTGAAATAATTTTTTTAATCGAGAATTTGGAAGCTCAGATTTTATGGCAAATTCTTCAGAAGCAGAAATTAACACTTACGACCCCTGGTGGCCAAAGTATTCTTTACCAAAAATTTGAAATTATATGCAAAAGATTTTCCATTGGGAACTGTATCCGCTGAAGAAAAAAATATCAAATCGGAGTTTTAGAAGGGACAACGTAATTTACTTTTACGCCCCCTAGCGAGAAAAAAGTAACTATATCTAAATATACTCTTCGACATAAATGGAATCGAAAGATAAAATAATTTTTTCAATCGGATGTTTAGAAGCAAATATGTGGAATAAAACGTATTTTTGAATTCGACATCATCTGCATTTACGCCCTCTAGCGGCGAAATTGTACATCGTAAAAAAAAAAAAAAGAAATGGAGGATCATCATTCGAATATTTCAAGCTTCCCAATGCAAAAAGAATTTTTCAAATATCGGACTAATAGTTTCAGAAATATTGTGACTACAGACGGACGGACGGACGGACAAACCGATAAAATAAGCACGATCTTTTTTTACAAAAAACGTGCTTAAAAAGGAAGCACTCCTGTCCGAGAAAGTCGTTTGATCCTGATGAAACTTTGCATGCAGTTACCTTAGGGCCAAATATGCAAATGATTAAAAATTTGCAATCAATGACTAGTGGCCCGCCACAGCGCACGGGAACAGCGCATCGAGGAGGGTATATCAAAAGCTAAGCTCGCACGCTTGGACAATCGTGATAGCGGATTGCGGTTGTATTAACCTTCACCGATCTGAGGATGAGTCGACGTCGGATCCGTGCACAGTACGAACAGTTCAGCGAATTTCAGAGCGGACGTATAATTGGGGCTAAGAAAGGCCAGTTGGTCAAGTCTCGGTATCGCAAGGCATTTGGGTTGGAGCTACCCGGGAATCGGATGATGTTGGCGCCCATGGGTCCAGGAGGGCACAACCCAGCGACAAGCTGACAGTGGACGACCGAAAGCCCTGAAGGAACGCGGAGAAATCGTGAGAACCGCACAAACAGAACATAATTCGTTGCTCTTCAGCATCCGTGGCTATGTTGCGTCGTACACAGCTACGTAAGTGGCAATCCACGTTCGTACCTGTAAGGACTTGCGGCGCGGGAACTACATTCTAGGAGGCCACTCCGCCGCCTATCACTCACCAGCGATCATCGCCAGCAGCTGTTGCCGTGGTGTCGGGCCCAATCAACGTGGGATTGTATCCGGTGGTGTCGTGTTGTCTTCAGTGATGTCACGGTTTGCACTTGGTGCCGATGACCAGAGCATGCATGTCTGGAGACGAGACGGCCAGCGCACGGATCCTAATGTCAGTCCCAATAGTCCCACATAGGGTTTGCATGTTTACCATAATTTGATTTACCATGATCCTAACGGCAGTCCCAATAACCCAACATTGGGTTTGCATGTTTACCATTATTGATTTACCATGATCCTAACGTCAGTCCCAATAGTCCCACATAGGGTTTGTATGTTTACCATTATTGATTTACCATTATCCTAACTTCAGTCCCAATAGTCCCACACATGGTTTAAATGTTTACCATTACTGATTTACCATGATCCTAACGGCAGTCCTATTAGCCCCACCTAGAGTTTGCATGTTTACCATTATTGATTTACCATGATCCTAATGTCAGTCCCAATAGTCCCACACAGGGTTTGCATGTTTACCATTATTAATTTAACATGATCCTAACGGCAGTCTCATTAGCCCCACCTAGAGTTTGTATGTTTACCATTATTGATTTACCATGTTTCTAACGTTTGTCCCAGTAGTCTCCCATATGGTTTGCATGTTTACCATTATTGATTTACCATGATCCTAACGTCAGCCCCAATAGTCCCACACAGGGTTTTCATGTTCACCATTATTGATTTACCATGATCCTAACGGCAGTCCTATTAGCCCCACATAGAGTTTGCATGTTTACCATTATTGATTTACCATGATCTTAACGTCAGTCCTAATAGTCCCACACAGGGTTTGCATGTTTACCATTATTGATTTACCGTGATCCTAACGTCAGTCCCAATAGTCTCACATAAGGTTTGCATGCTTACCTTTATTGATTTACCATGATCCTCACGTCAGTCCCATTAGTCCGATCTAGAGTTTGCATGTTTACCATTATTGATTTACCATATTTCTAACGTCTGTCCCAGTAGTCCCACATATGGTTTGCATAATTACCATTATTGATTTACAATAATACTGATATCAGTCCCGATAGTCTCACATAGGGTTTTCATGTTTGCCATTATTGATTTACCATTTGCATTGGTCAAAGTCCTTACCTGCTTGTAGATGGTTGCTTGACCTTGGTAACCCATTTCTTGCAGCATCCTGAACACTGTACTGGTGCTAACATCAGCCCCAATACTCTTACAAAGGGTTTCCATGATTTGAGACACCTTTGCTTTGCGGTGTGAGTTGACATTCTGCCTCAGAGGTTTGCTGTCACATTCTGTTAGCTGAAGTTTACCGGCTCGCTCCTTGGCAGATTCATCCTTCTATTTGCATATCACATCAACAACCGTCATCTTAGGTATCTTAAAAGCCACTGAAATATCACTTACGGTGGTGCTGCGATTGCTAGTGTGGTACCCTGTCATGAATTCCAGTTGGAAATCTGTTAAACCTGTCAGTCCAGGCTGCTTGCAATCACAGCCCTTCTATTGTTTTATCAGAGCCATACGAGCATATTTAAATTTTGGTCTGTGATGTGGTGCTTTCCTAGAATAAAGTTCACTATCTGTAGAAGGGTAGGTGGATATTAATGGCAGGGCAGTGTACACTGACCGGGTGATTTACTGGGAGCAAACCAGTTGATGCAAATAGGGTCATACGATATCCATTATTATTACGTCACTGCTTCTATAAAATCAAGCGATCATTCTCAAACGTGGTCAACAGTAAAGCCTATATACACAGTCGCGTCACATTATTGTGACCACCATCTAATAACCAGAGTACCGGCCGTGTGCAGCGCGGACAGCAACTAGACGGGCTCGGAGTGACTGAATAACGTGCTGAAAGGTTCTCACAGGTATGTGGAGCCATGCTGACTGAAGTGCATCTACACTGCTGGCCACCCAAAATGCAACACCAAGAAAGAATCATCCGATTGGACTGAAATTCGCAGCATGCGTCGCCCCCGAGAGGACATGCAAACGATTAGCATTGCAGAGCATATGCAAATCATGTGTGCCCGGTACGCCACCGAGATGCACTATAAGAAGGGTGCACAGAAAGGAGGGGTGTAAGTAGTGGACGTGTGTTGTGCTGCCGGACCTGTGCGTGGGAAGCTTCCTGATGCCTCGTCGCAGAATACGGCAGTCATTCCAGCACGTTTCGGAGTTCGACAGAGGAGGAATAGTGGCTTATGGCGACAGCGGTTTATCCTACCGAGACATCGGCGCCCGTGTGGGACGGCATCCAGTCACAGTGAGGCAAGTATGGATTCGGTGGGTGCAGGGTGGACGGACGTTTCCGTCGTGAGCGATTGCCGCCGCCGCAGCACACCACCGAACGACAGGACCAGCATGTTGTGCGGAGGGCATTAAATGCTCGCACCATCACATCACGAACGTTAGCGTAGGAATTAGGGTGTGTTGCGCAATAACCTGTGTCAGCACGTACCGTTCGACGTCGTCTGCAGGAGCGGGGACTTGTCGCACGGCGCCCATTGCTCCGATTACCATTGGCGTTACACCGCCGGCGAGTGCGGCGGCAGTGGGAAGTTGAACGCCGCACCTGGACTACGTAATGGCACGACATTGTCTTATCCGACGAATCCCGCTTCTGTCTGGAACATCACGTTGGTCGGATCCGCGTGTGGCGGCACCGCGGCAAGAAACTGTATGACGGCTGCAATATGCATCGCCATACCGGTCCGTCGACTGGCGTTGAAATTTGAGGTGCCATTGGATATGACACCCGCACCCCTCTGGTACGTATCGCCGGTATCCTCAACAGCCTTCGCTACATCTCCGACGTTTTGGAGCCTGTAGAGCTCCCTTACCTGCAGGACCTGCCAGCGGCCACGTTTCAACACGACAACGCGCGCCTACACGTGGCACGCATCGTGCAAAAATTCTGCATTGCCCACCAGGTGTCACTGCTGCCGTGGCCCGTCTGTTCTTCCGATATGTCGCCCATCGAACACGTCCGGTCGCTGATCGGCAACCGAGTGGCCCGGCAAGCACCACCCGCGGCTACGCCTGATGAATTGTGGCAACGTGTCGAAGCAGCCTGGACCGACATACCCCAAGCCCACATCCAAAGCCTCTTTCGTTCGATGCCACGGCGTGTAGCGGTCGTTATTGCCAGCCGTGGGGGCCACACGAACTATTGATGTCTGTGTGTTCCGCAAGTCGCACGGGCCTGTAAGCTCAATCGTTTCATCTTTGTATCTGTTGTTATGTGTCCAGTATATTTGGCTTTGCTATCTCGTGTCCTTCTTGGTGTTGCATTTTTGGTGGCCAGCAGTGTAACAGCTGCTGGAGTGTGCGTGGTGGAGGATCCATATAGCGAACAACACCATCGGGGTTGTTCCACAGATGCTCAATTGAGTTTAAGTCTGGGAAATTAGGCGGCCTGGGAAGTATTTTGAAGTCTTCATCGTGCTCTTCCAACCATTGTCGAACATTTCTAGCTGTGTCACACGTCGCATTGTTGTGCTGGAAGATCTCATCCGCCCGAGGAAAGATAATCAGCGTGTATGGGTGTACGTGGTCTGCAAGGATGAATTCATAACGAATTCGGTCCATAGTGCTTTCCACAGGTATGAGTAGACCCAGAGAATGCCACGAAAATATTCCCCATACCATAACGTCGCCTACACCAGCTTGTGTTCTGCCAACAGTGGCTGAAGAGCATTTATTCTCCGATGTTTCTCGCCCTATACGCCAACGTTCAGCCGTTCGATGAAGAAGAAAACGTGATCCATCGGAGAAGGCAATCCTTTGCCAATTAGCGGAGGTCCAATTCTGATACTGTGGCGCAAATGTAATCCTTTTCTGCCGATGCACCTTCGTTGGCATAAGTGCAGTGACTGTCCGTCTGCATAGGAGCCCCATACGCAGCAGGGTTTGCTGAACAGTCGTTTTAGACACACTTCCGGTAGCCCTCTGGCTCATTCGGGGAATAGAGGGTTCCATGTTCTCTCCAGATGAGAACACGATTGCAATATCTTTCGAGATTGAGTCCGGATTCCTCGGAGAAGCGGACTTTGGCCACTGATTTTCGTCCTGGTCTCCTGTTGTGTACCCCGCAGTAGTCTGGTATTTCTTGTTGACTGAGTGGGTTTCATGCAAAGTGCTGCTTTTCTCGCGTATAATCCTTGTTTTTTTCAGCCGTCTGTATACTATTTGCCTTGAAACAGCTGCGTACCAGCTGCAGCGAGCTCTAAAGCAAGCGCTTTTGCTGACATCGACCTGTTACGTCTCGCAATTAGTGCCACATAGCTATCATCCTGAGTCGTTGTGGTCTGTGGAGGACTTGCACATGATGGCGATTAACATCGGCCGTGATCTGGTACCTTCTCCAAATTCTGGATACAATGGATGGATTCACCAGTGGCTCTAGCAAAATTACTGTGCATCTGGCCTGATTCTAACATTCCGATGATCCGACCACCTGTTAACAAAATCTACTTGTCCTTCTGACTCACTGTTTTCAAAAAAAATAAAAAATGAAAAAATAGAGGTGTCGCCTTTTCAACCTCGGTCTCAACTCCACAAATCTGCTGCTTCCTATTTTATGCCAATTATCGGTAGTACCATGGTATTGCGTCATGATTTTCACATTTACATATTCCTAAGTTCCCTGTACTTTACTAACGTTCTTCGCCCTTTGTTTGTTCTAAAATGCCTTTTCTTTAACTATGCTTGACATTTCTAACCCGTGTATATTGTTGAGCAAAAATGAAATTAACCATTGTTGCACCATCTCATGGAACAGCATGCGGCACGATCAGATTTTAACAATAGTTTTGACTACTTCCATTACACACCCATTTTTGTTACATCGAATATTTTTACTGGGAATTTCCGTTACTGCTGCCAGGAAAGATACATAATGTCAAAAAATGATCTTGTGGTTACCATTGCGTTTATTTGACACGATCATATTATGGGGTGATTCACTCGGGACTGAACACTTATTTATGTGGAATATATGAGATGAGGAATATACGATGAGCGTTAAACTCGAACGGAGCGGTCGTTTATTCCGTGACGAAGCAGTTGACATGCATTATCTGTGAATAAAATGTCTCCCTGACAGCTGGGTGGCGCCGCACTGACGTGCCATCTGTCTAGAAGCGGTGTGGGAATAGCGTGTCTCCGCAGACAGTTGAAGCAAGAACTCTAATGAAGATGTCGCACTCAATTGAAGAGTGTGCGTTCATTGTGCGTCAGTACTGGGTAGCCGGTTCATTCAAACAACGTCAGAAGGAGTTTCTGAAGAAATTTGGTGGGCCACCATTTCAAAATTGGCGCAAAAGCTGGGAAGGACGGGAAGCTTGGTGGATCCGCATACGGGTGGACGACCCCAGATGGCTGAGGACACAATAGAGGATGTGAGGCAGCGGTTATTGGCATCCCCACGAAAATCTATTCGGAGGCTATCCCAAGAGACTGGACGATCGAATTCGACTTGTCAAAGAGCAGCCAAACAGGCGAAGATTAAGCCGTACCGTATCACGGCCGTGAAGGAGTTACAGCCACCGGATTTTGGAAAGCGATTAAATTTTTCGCCGAAAAACCCGCCTTGTTGGACATAACATGGTTTACTGACGAAGCATCGTTCCATTATTCAGGCTTTGTAAACTCGCAAAATACAGGGGTGTGGGCCTATGATAATCCCAACGCCAAACACGAAGAGCCATTGCATCCAGTGAAAATCGGTGTCTGGTGTGCGGTGTCCCGACGCCGTATCATCAGGCTAATCATTTTTAAAGGCACGCTCAATACCGACCGATACTTGGAAATCTTTAATGAGTTTGTGAACCAGCTTGATGATCCGGAACTTGTAGATGGTTACTTTTAACAGGACGGTGCAACCTGCCAGTCCTCAGTAAGAACAGGGCAGAAGTTCGCAGCTTCTTCCGGGACAGGACTATCTGTGGCCGCCTGTCTCCCGACCTGATATTCCCCGATTTCGTTCTCTGGGGACTTTTAAAAAGCAGGGTTTGTGCCAATAAAGCCAAGGTCGACTAAAGAACTGAAAGACAATATCACACCTGAAATTTATGCCATCGACGTCGCTACGTTACACTGCACATACTGCAATATGGAGGGTCGGGTGAATATGTGCATGGACGCTGGAGGTGGGCACTTCCATCATCTTCTAAGAGGCATTCCTTTTCGTCATGAATCACGGTATGTTTTACATTAATTTCATTCAAATGCGCCTTTGCAATCGTGAATTAATTAAAAAAAAAACCAAGTGTTCAGTCCCGAGTAAATCACCCTGTATTAAGTGTTCAGTCCCGAGTGAATCACCCTGTATTCAGTGTTCAGTCGCCAGTGAAACACCCTGTATTAAGTGTTCAGTCCCCAGTGAATCACCCTGTATTAAGTGTTCAGTCCCGAGTGAATCACCCTGTATTAAGTATTCAGTCCCCAGTGAATCTCCCTGTATTAAGTGTTCAGTCCCCAGTGAATCTCCCTGTATTAAGTGTTCTGTCCCGAGTGAATCACCCTGTATTAAGTGTTCTGTCCCGAGTGAATCACCCTGTATTAAGTGTTCAGTCCCGAGTGAATCACCCTGTATTAAGTGTTCAGTCGCCAGTGAAACACCCTGTATTAAATGTTTAGTCCTCAGTGAATCACCCTGTATTAAGTGTTCAGTCCCGAGTGAATCACCCTGTATTAAGTATTCAGTCCCCAGTGAATCGCCCTGTATTAAGTGTTCAGTCCCCAGTGAATCACCCTGTATTAAGTGTTCTGTCCCGAGTGAATCACCCTGTATTAAGTGTTCTGTCCCGAGTGAATCACCCTGTATTAAGTGTTCAGTCCCGAGTGAATCACCCTGTATTAAGTGTTCAGTCCCGAGTGAATCACCCTGTATTTAGTGTTCAGTCCCCAGTGAATCACCCTGTATTAAGGGTTCAGTCCCGAGTGAATCACCCTGTATTAAGTGTTCAGTCCCGAGTGAATCACCCTGTATTAAGTGTTCTGTCCCGAGTGAATCACCGTGTATTAAATGTTCAGTCCCGAGTGAATCACCCTGTATTAAATGTTCAGTCCCGAGTGAATCACCCTGTATTAAGTGTTCAGTCCCGAGTGAATCACCCTGTATTAAGTGTTCAGTCCCGAGTGAATTACCCTGTATTAAGTGTTCAGTCCCGAGTGAATCACCCTGTATAATAAAATATATCGAGCTAAGTTGGTCACGAAATATTAAAAGTTTCGAAATGTGCATTTGCCCATGAGGTGCTGGTCAGCATTTTGCTCTCAATAAGGAAGAATCATACGGAATCTTTGTGATGACACAGCCACAAAGCTCCTACTCTTCGCTGTATTCCTCTTCTTATATCTTCCATGAAGCAGCAGATGAGTTCGTCCACATAAATAGTTTCTGAAGTAAGACGATTTCTTTTCTCGTAGTGTCGCCTTTCCTCTCATAGATGGCCTGGTGTTTTTCTCTCCGATGTCTCCCAGTCGACTTATCGTCTTCACTCTTCATCAAATTAAGTGGACGTTGTCATGGAAACAAAGGAAAATGAACTCGTGTCTTTCCCACGGTCAACAAACTGGCGCTAGGGTTACGACTTGAGGGAATTCCCACTCGTGCGGAAAATTCAAAAGTAATTTAATCTGTTTTGTGAAGAGTTTTGAGTTCTGAAAAGCGATGCTTACTCCTTTTAATTGGATCAGCTAAAATGGGGTAAGAGGAAAGTTTTTTCCCCTTGGAAACTTGATCTGCGGAAAAGGAAAGCAGAAACTCCTTAATTGCGTAATTAGGCTAAGTATGCCATTTTGCAACGGACACCACGGCAAACAGAATGTGTGGGTCAAGATGGAATAAAAACGAATATCGGGTGCTTTGGGAATTCATGCAAAACAAATCTTTGCCCCCTGGAATAATTAGTATAAAAAATCACAGCTTTTTCCGTTTTCGCAAAAGATATGGGAGTTGTGATAAAAACAGTGCAGCACGTGGAATTTACTTAACAAATCAAACTTTTTTTTATTATTCGTCAGAGATGTGTCCGGGTTCTAATCCCGGTAAGGCATAGATGCCGTGTTGAACTTACGGCACTGGTTCTCTACCTTGCATGGAACTAGTGGCCTTAAATTATGAACGCCAACTGACCATCGAGTTACTCACGGTGGTCTTCAGACACCCCTAACAAACAAAAAAATTTATATCTTTGTGTCAAGATTCTTCATAAAGATGTGTTGTTGCATCACTTGTCAATATATGCACTTATACACCTGGCCATCTAGATATATATGCACTTATGTGAAAACACAAGTTTGTCCGCGACAAGCATCGAATCCGTGTCCCCCTCACTCCGGAGTAAGTTGCTCTCCCAACTGAGCTACGCGGACAGAATGCCTCGCTGCAGATTTGTCGTCTTGACACACGTTTTCACCTCCGTAATACGTCACACTTACACTGAACTGGTTTCGTTGAAGGTAAATACACTTTTTCAGGTACATGCCACAGGAGATACTATACACAGATCCAGTTTACTTGCTGTATGTGGTTGTAGAACTGCGGTCGGATAAGTGCTGTACATTCCATCGTCCTGCGCTGTATGATAGTATGCGTCACAGATTCTGTTGGATGTAAACTGTGCATAAGATATCCCAGTGCTGTATGCGAACAGTCTTCCCAGATTCAGTCAAACAGAAGTATTTAATGCACGTTCTATCTCAAGATATATTCATTTGTATATTTCCAATATCGTATAAAAAGGGATGCGGTCGTATCAGAATAATATTACTGCCCCCGAATCACAGTGTACCCGCCCGGGCACGTCACATTGTGTACGTGACAAGGTCTACCACATAAAGATATAAGCGACCGGCCAGATTAGATGAGCCACAGTACGTAACATGAGCGCAGTCGGCAGAGGTAGTGATTTGACGGACGTTCAAAAAGAAGGACCATCGGATACCGCGCCAAGGGGCAGCAGATTTCGTGGGCTGTTGTTGAGGTGCTGTGGAAAGCGTATACCAAGAATGGATCGCTGGCACACCGAGCACCTCCTGACGTCATAACTGAGGAGCCCCGAAGGCCATTGACCCCAGAGGAGAAAGTCACCTCCGTTGACTGCTAAAGTGCAATCGACACCCAACAGCGCAGCAATTGACCACGCATATGAACGCTGGGGCACCCAGGTACGTGTCCCCGATAACAGTAGAGTGAGCCCTGTTACGCATTGGTCTCGGGAGTCGACTTCATCAAGCGCGCATGTTAACACTGGTCCATCGGCAACGACGACGCTTCCAGTTCAAATAGGACTACCCTCACAGGACAATGGAATAGTGGGAAAATGTTGCCTTTTCCGACGAATCGAGGTTTCTACTCCGGAGAAGTGACGGGCAGGGGCGGATACGACATCCGGCACATGAGGAATTAGAGCCGGACACGCTTTTCGGTCAAGCACAGGCCATGGGCGGCAGTGTGTTCCTGCTGGATGTTTTCGTGGTATTACCTGGGACTGTTAGTACCACTGGACTGGTCCCTCAAAGCCAATGTCTACCTGTCCATCATCGCTGACCACATGCATACCTTTATGTTGGCCGTTTACCATGGTGGTGCGTATCAACAGGACAGTGCGCAGTGCCACGTCGCTAAGGGGGTGCGTGACTGGTTCCAGGAACACGACTGCGATGTCTCCGTTCTCCCTCGTCCGGCGAAATCGCCCGAACTCAATCCCATAGGACACTTGTAGAACTTTTAGGATCGACATTTTCAACGTTCCGACCCACAACCACGTCATCTCCGGGACCTCCATGCTCTGCTACAGTCCGAATGGGCAAGTATGCCTCGGGCAAATTTCCAGGGACAGATTGATTCAATGCCACGCAGTCTCTTTGCTCCCATCCGGGCAAAGGGTGGTGACTCCCATTATTAGGTAGGTCGTCGTATTATTCTGATACCACTGTGTATATTCATTTGTATGTTTCCTATCTCGTTTGAGAAGGTATGTGCCCTAACATTGAAAGAGTATGCTGAACGCTTGCTGTGTAGATTGTAGAATAATTGTTAAATTATGAATACGTGTGGTAGCAACCATTATTTCAAATTTAAGTTTGCATTTGTGTAAAACCCCATACTCTAAACTATGATAGTTAGATTTATGTTAAATTCTAGTAAACGTACTGTAATTCGGCGTTCTTTGGCCTATAATGGAAATTGAGCAAATAAACCACAACCAACCAACCAAACAAAATCACTGCTATTCTCTTAAGGCTTATTGCCTTAGCTGTATGACGTAGAGCATGTTCTCGTCGCACCCAGAGAGCATCACGTTTTGTGCACATGACAGTCTTAATGATACATTCAGTAGGTAAAGTATTAAAAATAGGAGTGATGGCTAGTGGACATGGACATCCCCTGCGCAGAGTGGGGATAAATAGGCTGACAGCAGGTCTTCCCAAAAGTGTATTGCAATCAACGAACATGGGTAAACGTGGTGATCTGAGCGACTCTGATTGTGGACCCATTGTCGACGCAAGACAGATGGGCCATACTATCTTCCAAGTGTTAAGAACCTAATGTTCCCTAGGGCAACCGTATCAAAGGCGTATCGCGAGTATACCATCTGCAGACGCCCCAGCGTCCAGAAAACAAGCGATGGCTAACCACATGTCATTGATGTCCAAGGTAGACGTAGGTTATCGAGGCTCTTATAGACCGTCCGCTTGGCAACGGTGTAGCAAATAGTATCCAGGTTAAAATTAGGAGCAGCGTCAGCTAGCGAACGGTGCATGCCCTGGGCTACGTGAGCCAAAGCCCTACTCGTGTGCCAATGTGAACTGCTCGTCATCGGACATTACGCCTTGCCTGGTGAAGGAAACATAAACAAATGCTCCCCTGCTGGGTGGCGCCTCATCGTGTTGCCAGATAAATCCCATTTTCAGCTGTACATCATGAGGACATGGCCCCGTCGTGCAAGGTAGGCTCTATTCTAGACGGTGGTGGGGGCTTGGGTAGCCGTCTCATTAGATAGCTTAGGTTCCTTAGTGTGTCTGGAGAAGTCCTTAGCCTCTACGCGCTACCAGCATGAGCTAGTTGATCCCCTACACTCTTTCATGGCCTATGACGGCCGATGGTCCGTTCCAGCAGCACAATGCGCCACCCCACCGGGCAACAACCACCAAAGAATGGCTCCAAGAACACACCTGATTTTAAATCATCCACTGGTCCCCGGAATTAAACCTTTCTAGAAGCTTTCTGCGCCGTCGTGGAGTAGAACATCAGCCCAATGAATCCTTAGCCGACATCCAGGGCGGGGTTGTGGACATTGCCGCAGCAGGTATGTCTGGGGCATTGCTTCCGGAAACTTTCCAGCATCTGGTGAAGTTGATGCGTATAAGCGATGACCTCTGACCATTCGTCAGAAAGGGGTACGAGTTCGAATCCCGGTGAGGCATGGATGTTGCGTTTGTTTTACGGCACTGGCTCTCTCCCTTCCCTGGAACCAGTGACCCTAAATTAGGGACGGGCGACTGCTTATAGCCCATTGAGTTGCTCACGGTGGTCGTTAAACCTCCAATAATAAACTAACAAACAAATTGATGCGTCGGCGTGCACAGACTGTTATTCGTGTTAGAGGAGGACCAACAGGTAGGTATCTGTATCATATTCCATGTGAATATGGCGCTTCCTACATCGGACAAACCCGTATAGCCTTTCGTTTTCGTTTGAAGGAGAACACGACCTACATTCCGAACTGTGACCTAAAGAAGTCATCGATGGATAAACACTATTACGAAAAGGACCATAAATTTCCCTATGAAGAAGAAAACCTATATGACAAGCCAGATTCAACCACCAGACTTGATATTTTGGAAGTTTTCCATATACACTGAGTGGCTATTTTATTATGACCACCTGACAGTTTTAAGCAAATGAGCTATGGCTGCACTCAGTTGCCGTCAGAGGGCGAAGCTAGTATAAAATGGAAAAGCTTAGTGCTTACCACAGTAGTAGAAGTGATTTTTGGGTGACGAGATGGGTAATAAATGCGATTTCACGGACTTTCAACGTGGGATGATTGTAGGAGCTCGGAGTCATTGAGAGAGTATAACCGAAACCGCATTCATGAAATGTTCCAGAGCAGCTGTTGTTAAAGTGTTTAAAGACTTGACTGTCAGCCAAAAAACTGGGTATCTACGTGCAACGTGTGATCGTCATCGACTAGTGACTGCTCGGACGGAACGGAGAGTGTCCAGACTAGTAACAGACAACAGAAGGACAACAGTGCAGCAAATTACAGACCATCTTAATCAAGTATCCCCTCAAATTATCTCTGCACGCACTGTCTGCCGTACACAGCATCGGATGGGATATGACAGCCGAAGGCCTGTTCGAACACCTTTGCTGTCTGCAGTTAACAAGAGAAAACGTCTCCAGTTCGCACAGGAGCACAATGATTGGACAGTCGATAATTGGAAACAAATTAAACAAATTATGTGGTCCGATGAATCATGTTTTCAGTTGCACCATGCCGATAGCCGAGTGAGAATTCGGCGGAAACAGTACGAAAGCATGGACCCCAAATGCCTTGCTACAACCCTTCAAGCTGGAGGAGGCAACGTCATGGTTTGGGGAATGTTTTCCTGGCATGCTTTGGGCCCTTTAATTTATATTGATCAACGTCTGACTGACACATCATATCTAAACATCGTTGCAGACCAAGTGCATCCTGCCATGCGGATGGTTTAGCCCAATGGCGATGGCTACTTTCAACAAGATAATGCGTCCTGCCATAGTGCTTGTATTGTACAGGGTTTGCCGGTGAGTTTACTTTGCTTAGCTACTTTCAACAAGATAATGCGTCCTGCCATAGTGCTTGTATTGTACAGGATTTGCCGGTGAGTTTACTTTGCTTAGGTGGCCCCCACAATATACAGATCTCTACCCCATTGAGAATTTGTGGGATGAAGTTGAACGAGCCATCAGACAGCTGGATCCACAAGCCTGCAATCGCACACTCTTGGAAAGTGCTATTCATCAAGCATGGTCTCAGATTCCACAAACCACCTATCAACATCTCGTGGAGTCCATGCCACGAAGAATCGACGCTGTCGTAAAGGCAACAGGTGGCCCAACGAAGTACTGAGGGGTGGTCATAATAAAGTGGCCACACAGTGTATATCAGACGTCTTTGCAACTTGTTAATGACATGGCCTCCACCCCATTTCTATCAAGCGCGTGGATGCAACTAACCAAAACCTGTGACTGTAAACACCATTTATGATATCATATACAATTTGAATATTGAAGGGATGTAAGGTCAGGTGATGCGTAACATCACAGCCTCTCCTTGACAAATGTCAACCCCGCCTTCTCGTGGTGCATCCTGTTCCCACTAAAGGGGCTCTGACGACCGCCAATAGCGGTATAACTATACCATCGGGATTAAAGGAAATTCTATCCCACACTCACCAACCCGCTTGGCCAGCGTGGTGAGTTATGGCCAAACCCCTCCAAAATGATTCCACAACTTAAATCTTGGCCCTCAGTCTCCGGCAGCTGGAATGTACCTGGCCAAGGCAGCGGCCAGTGCGACATGAAAGCAGAGGGTGCTAAGAATCCCCGGAGGACCGGACTAGGCTGCCATCTGATGCTGACCTTGGCTACTTACAATGGACGCTCCCTATCTTCTGATTCAAGGCTTCTTGAATTGGAAGAGGAACTACAAAGGATCAAGTGGGACATCGTGGGGCTAAGTGAGGTAAGGAGAAAAGGAGAAGATCTCATCGAACTGAAAAGTGGACATCTCTTCTACTATCGTGGGACAGATACTGGCAGAACTAGTGGTGTTGGATGTATAATAAACAAGAAATTGATGGATAAAGTTGTAGAAGTTGAAAGTTCCTCTGACAGAGCTGCACGACTTGTTATCCAACTCTCGAAAAGATACCAGGCTCAGATTATTCAAACTTATGCACCCACCACAAGTCATCCTGAAGAAGAAATTGAAGAATTTTATGAGGAAATTTGTCATCTAAATAATAAAGGTAAGCAGCACTTGAAAATAATTATGGGAGATTTCAATGCAAAAATAGGGCAACAGCAACAGAATGAAACTTCAGTAGGTAAATTCGGTCACGGCAACAGAAACCAGCGTGGAAATACTCTCGTTGAGTTTGCAGAGGCAGAAGGGTTTTTCATCTTGAACTCCTTCTTCAAGAAAAAGCCACACAGGAAATGGACATGGAGACATCCAAATGGGACGACAAGTGAAATTGATTTTATTATGTGTAACAAAAAATTCGTCATAGAAGACTGCAGTGTGCTGAACAAGTTCAACACAGGTAGTGACCATAGATTGGTGAGATGTAAGATGCACCTCAACACTAAACTTGAACGTGGCAAGCTCATAAGACAAACAAAATCTATTGACATAACCAACCTTAAAAAACACCATAATACCTTCAAGTTAGAACTGAAGAACAGGTTCTCTGCTTTAGAAGGCCTAACATCGGAAGAAGTGGACATCTCTGAAGTTAACAGAAAAGTAACCAAAGCTCTTATGGAAACAGCAACAAAATTAGCTGGGTCTAAGAACAAGTTGCATGTGAACAAATTATCAGGAAAAACCAAAATGTTGATGCAAAAAAGAAGAGAGATGAGGACAACTAAAGAAGATGTGACTTCCAAAGTGGAATATATAGAGCTATGCAAGACAGTAAGAAAAAGTATCACTGAAGACGTAAGAAAATTCAACTGTGAACTAGTGAGGAAAGCAATTGAAAACAACCAAAGCCTAAAGATAGCAAAGGGACATCTCAGTAAATGAAGAAAACAGATTATGGCACTGAGAAAAGAAGATGGTTCTGTAACAAGAAATAGAGGCGAAATTTTGACAAGAGTGAAAGATTTCTACTCCAAATTATTTGAAAGGGATCATATATGCACTCCAGACATCATGAAAGATACCAGTACCAGAGTTCCTCCAGTCCTTCCAGCAGAAGTTGCACATGCAATCAAGAACATGAAGCGAGGAAAAGCTCCAGGAGAAGATGGAATTACTGTAGACATCATACAAGAAGCAAGTGGAGAAATCGAAACAGTACTCGCCCAAATTTTCACTCGATGCCTTAATGAAGGAAAGATTCCTGAGGATTGGAACACGGCTACAATGATCCTGCTACATAAGAAAGGTGACATTGAGGATCTCGGAAACTACAGACCTATCAGCCTCCTATCAGTAGTTTATAAAATCTTCACTAAAGTTCTTTCACACCGCTTGAAGGTAACACTGGACATGGCTCAACCGAGAGAACAAGCTGCATTCAGGAGTGGCTACAGCACAATAGATCATATCCACGTGCTGAGAGAACTAATTGAAAGAGCGAGGGAATATGAACTTCCATTGTGCATGGCTTTTATCGATTATGAAAAAGCCTTTGATTCGGTGAAACCATCAGCAGTTACAATGGCTCTGAAAACCTGCGGTATTGAAGATGCATACATTAATATTATTAATAACATCTATGAAAATGCAAGTGCAAAGATTAGGCTGTTTGAAAATACAACACACGTAAAAATTGGAAAGGGAGTGAGACAAGGCGACACCATATCTCCGAAGCTCTTTAATGCCACATTGGAGGGTGTTTTTCAGTCGCTGAGCTGGGAACACAAGGGGATAAAGATTAATGGAGATTATCTAACCCACCTTCGTTTTGCTGATGACGTAGTCATTTTTGCAACTACCCCATCAGAGCTGCAGAGTATGATCCAGGAACTTGCTGACAAGAGTAAAGAAGTGGGATTAAAAATGAACTTTCAGAAGACAAAAGTGATGTTCAATGCTTTTACAAGAAATGAAGATTTATCGATTGATGGAGAAAAGCTGGAGATAACAGACACGTATGTTTATCTTGGACAGCAGATATCAAGTGAGGGTCACATTGATGAAGAAATTAATCGGCGTACAAAACTTGCCTGGAGAGCTTTTGGAAGAAACAGCATAATTTTCAAGAGCAATATGCCATTATGTCTTAAAAGAAAAGTGTTTGATCAATGCATCCTTCCAGTGCTTACGTATGGTGCAGAGACGTGGACCTTAACTAAAAGAGACATGCAAAGGCTGCAGACAACTCAAAGCAGCATGGAGAGGTGCATGCTTGGTATAACCAGGAGAGATAAGAAGAGGAACTCGTGGATCCGAAAAATGACAAGAGTGGAAGACATCATGATCAGAGTTAAATCCCTGAAATGGCAATGGGCTGGACATACTGCCAGAAGGACAGATCATCGATGGACAGCCGAAATTTTAGATTGGATTCCAAGGGACAGGAAAAGACCCAGAAGAAGACCACATGGGAGATGGGTGGATGAAATTCGAAAGTATGCAGGGGTGACATGGAGGAAACTGGCACAAGACAGACCGTTGTATAGGAAACTTGGGGAGACCTTCGTCCAGCAGTGGATTGATAATGGTTGACAATGATGATGATGATGATACAATTTGAATATTTACTTGCCATTCGTCCTGATGAAGCTAGGTCAATACCCAGCAAAACCGTGTTCGATTTGAAAAAATAAATATTTGTGACAAACCACGTTATATTCTCTTAATAGGTATCTGTTAATGTTCTGTCCATTGAATGTACACTGTACATAAGACCTACCGGCGAAGTATGCAAACATTCATCTCGGATTCGGTCAAATTGAAGTACGTTATGCACGTTCTATCTCCAGATATATTCATTTGTACGTTTTCAGTCCTGTTTGAGAATGTACGTGGCCGCCCCGGTGGCGCAGTGGTCCAAGCGATGGCCTCTGATCATTCGTCCAAAAGGGGTCCGGGTTCGAATCCTGGTGAGGCATGGATGTTGTGTTTGTCTTACGGCTCTGGCTCTCTCCCTTCGCTGGAACCAGTGACCGTAAATTAGGGACAGGTGACTGCTCATAGCCCATTGCGTTGCTCACGGTGGTCGTTAAACCTCCAAACAAAAAACAAAAAATAAAAAAAGGAGGTATGTTCACTAATATAGAAAGAGGTTGCTGTTAGTTTGCTGTGCTGATTGTAGAATGATACAGTACTTAAATTACACATATTTGTACTAGCAACTGTTATCCTAACGTTAAGTTCGTTTCTGCAGAAAGTCTGAGGTTTACGTTAAATTCAGCTGTTATCTGTGCGATCGAGAGCCACTCTAAATGCATTACTGCAGAAAGCCAAAGCCATAAATAACAGACCTATTTTTTTTACATATCATCTTTAACGTATTAGACGGACTATTTTTCCAACCGGAGAAGGAATTAATTTATATCAAATATCGATACGAAACATTTGAATAAAGTTTCGGAAGTCTCCATTGGGCATGCAGAATAATTAAAATGCCACTACTGATCTCATCAACCAATAAGAGTTGAGAATTCAGATTCATGGCTCTTTTTTTTTTTTTTTTAGGATTGGAGGTTTAACGACCACTGAGAGCAACTCAATGGCCTGTAGCAGTCGCCTGTTCCTAATTTAGGGTCACTGGCTCCAGGGAAGGGAGAGAGCCAGTGCCGTAAGACAAATACAAGATCCGTACCTCACTGGGATTCGAATCCAGACCTCAGTGGTTTAAGCGATGATCAGAGGTCATCGCGTAAACCACAGCGCCACCGGGGAGGTACTCCTTCATTAACATAACATCCTGTAAATATTAGTGTTAGGATTAATTTGCTTTTATATAGTGCCGAAAATCCTCACAATTTATTTTTGGTTGCTGACAAATTTAATTTAAGTGCAAGCCCTACCACTACATTATTCGACGAAAGGAATACCCCGATTTTATTAGGTTAAAATTTTTTGAGAGGTTTTGTCCTGTTAGCTACCACTACATAAGAAAGCACTTCAGGAAGTGGAAACACTACGTTTCAAGATTCATTTTCTCACATTTGGTAGCAATTTTTCCGATCCTACCTTCGTGCTGTATATGTGGTGGCTAGTTTTGCCTGCACCTATCGTCCTTCGTCTGCGCAATAAATCCATTCTTGTAAAACAAAACTTATAAAGCGTCTTACGTGTGAATATGACAAAAAGATTAAGTTATCTTTTGCGAAAAAGAGTGTACATGTAGTGTAACCACAGCACAAAGGGTCAGCGTAGATATTTTCTACCTTTTTCACAGTTATTTCCTTCGGTTTTCTTGGTTAACGCTATGCTTCCTATTAATTGATCCAAGGATATCATTACTCTTCTTCACTGACGTTCTTGAACACTGATTGCATTTCATTTCGCTTTTTGAAGCTCAACATAAGTTATGATATCATCAATCCATCTTACTGTAATCCTTCTTCGTTATGTTTTATCGCCGTGAAAAGAACGAGCAATGATTTATCGCTCAACTTCATTTCCATTCGCCTCATTTCTGAAATTTATGGAACAGTTGACCGAATTTACAAGAATAAAGCAGGAAAAACGAAAGTGGTAAGTGCCTTACCCATTAGACTTTCAAAAGGGTGCCGACATTAATAAAACATTGTTTTGCTATGAAGAATTATTAGCAGACAGCATGACAAAACGTGGAACTAGGGTTATGTCCAAAAACATAGCGACAGATTTCATGTCCAATCAGGGCACTCGCATTTAGTGCGAATAGCAAAATTCATCAGATGACGTATTTCGCGATGTCACTTTCAAAGAATGATTTCATGTCACTCTAATAAGATTACGGTTAAAGTCATTGCGCCCAGATTTTCAATGATTATCAGAAAGTATATTTGCCGCAGACCTGCTATTGGGGGTGTGCATAAGTTCTACCCATTTTTGTAGGCTACAAAGGCAGGAGGAGAACATAAGAAATAACGTATTTAGGGTTTCACGTAACTGCCATCATTCTGTATGACCTCTTGCCATCTGTCTATGAGTAGGTGAATCCCACTACGGAAAAACTCCTGTGTTTTAAAGTAAAAAGCGTTATGTAATGCCGTTTTCACATCGTCCACATCATAAAGAAAAATCCACATAATATATATTGGAGAGCGAAGACGTTCTGTAACGATCGAAAAAGGTGGTAGTCCGTATGTGCCAGTTCAGGGGAATACGTTGGGTGAGGTAATACGTCCCAACTAAAGTCCAGTAGTTTTTTCCGAGCAATTAAAGCAGCATGAAGTCTGGCGTTATCATGATGAAGGATCACGCCTTTGCGATTGACACGTGCTGGCCACTTCGATGTCAGTTGTTCTCTCAATCTGTCCAACTGTTGGCAGTAGAGGTCAGCATTTATCGTTCGGTTAGGTGCCAACACCTCCCAGTGGATTATTGCCTAGATATCCCACCACACACACAAACTGCTGGAACTGTGTGAGAAGATTAAAGCTGCATTTGATGGCTTATTGCAGGACACCATGAGGAACCTGTATAACTACATGCCGAGACGTCTGGCATGCTGTGTGAGCAAAGATTTCGGCCTTACGCCATTCTGAGGGACACTACGTATTTGCGTGTAGCTTAATATATATTGCACATATCAGTCTCAATGTTTAATAATTTATTGTTCCCTGATAACCTTTACTTCCCTCGCGAATATCATTGCAATCCGAGATGTCCTTCTGGAAGCAACTATTTTTCTGACGATGAGTGTATTACAAAATATTGCCCATATCAGTCTCAATGTTTAATCATTTATTGTTCCTGACAACATTTAATTCCCTCCCAAATATCATTGCAATCCGAGATGTCCTTCTGGAAGCAACTATTTTTCTGACGATGAGTGTATTACAAAATATTGCCCATATCAGTCTCAATGTTTAATCATTTATTGTTCCTGACAACATTTAATTCCCTCCCAAATATCATTGCAATCCGAGATGTCCTTCTGGATGCAACTATTTTTCTGACGATGAGTGTATTAATAAATATTGCCCATATCAGTCTCAATGTTTAATCATTTATTGTTCCTGATAACCTTTACTTCCCTCCCGAATATCATTGCAAGCCGAGATACCCTTCTGGATGCAACTATTATTTAGACGATGAGTGTATTATTTGCCAGCTTTCGCATTGAAATACCAAGTATTATTTACCTTCAATTAATGTATAAATGCTTTTTTGAGTGGTGCGACGTACCTGCCAGCAGGACGCACACGACATAAAGGCAGATAGCGGTCAGAACGAACGTCCGCGTAGCTCAATTGGTAGAGTGACTTATTCCGGAATGAGAGGACCCGGGTTTGAGCCCCATCGTGGACAAAAATGACGGAGAAATTTACTTCGTTATAATGGCGCACGAACTTTCCCGGATGACCCGGCCGTTCAAAATCTCGCAATGGTGTGATGTTCTTTCCACACCGCGAGATAGGAAAAATAAGAGAATCGCTTCTCCAGCGCTTCAGAAAATAAATGTGTGTGACGTTGCATTCCACACACCAGATTGACTGGGAGTTCTCAAGTGCACGTTCTACAGCGGATAGCTGCCTGCAACGATTTATAGTCACGACTGACCCGTGGGCCATGCCCCGGCCCTCTTTCGGGGGGGGGGAGAGATGTGACGTACCTGCCAGTAGTACGTGCACGACATAAAGGCAGATAGCAGTCAGAACGAACGTCAGCGTAGCTCAATTGGTAGAGTGACTTATTCCGGAATGAGGGGACCCGGGTTCGAGCCCCGGCGTGGACAAAAATAACGGATAAATTTACTTTGTTATAGTGGCTAGTTTTAACCTGACGTAATGCAACATTCCAAAAATAGCCAGTTTTCATGTGTCCGGTTATAACGAAATTCGTATATATCCAAATTTTTCACTCTGCCTTCATTATATACGGGTTCGACTGTAGTTACAATATTAATGCATCAACTTTCCTACCATGAGCACTAGTTAATTTTTTACGCACTTTCAAGTAAAGCACGAATCATTTTCAAAAAATTAATGCGTGTTTTCCTTCTATGTTTTTATGCATTATCAGTAGTTAGTAATCGCTTTTAGGGCGAATGGTGATTTAATGTGTTTGTCTCTTTATTCCTATTTCTTTTTAGAGGTTTAATCATTTCTTGAAAGCATATTCTTTTCTTATTTTTAGAATTTCCTCGGACTAATTTCATTTGGATTATAATAGGATTACAGAAATGCCCATCATATAAAAGGTTTGTAACATTAAATAAAATTTATCTCATAATGTGATTATCTTATGACATTTATGAAACCTAAATTTGCCGGTGGCGGTACTCGATTTCAAATCCTTCTGCTCCGGAGCAGAATTCTCTCCCAAATAAATTACACCGGCAAGGGCCTATGACTTTTACTGGCCATTTTGACATATTCGTCATACCTGTAGTTCGTCACATATACCATTCCGCACCCTTGAGAAAGGGCTGGGACGGAATTTAGAGTTTCTTGGTCAGCCGGCAAACTATGCTTGAAGGAGCTCACTGTAGAAGAAGGAATTATTATTAATTCCAGACGATGTGCAGAAGAACCATCATGTCTGAAAAGGGTCTGAGTTGAAATCCCGGTGAGGCATGAATGTTGTGTTTTTCTTACGGCACTGGCTCTCTCCCTTCCCTGGAACCAGTGACCCTAAATTAGCGACAGGCGACTGCTTATAGCCCATTGAGTTGCTCACGGTGGTCGTTAAACCTCCAATAAAAAAAAAAAAAAAAAAAAAAAAAGGAAAAAGAAGAAGAAGCATCACACAAGTGTTTCTTCGACGAACCAGACGGAGACTAATTTTTACGTTTGGGTGCCAATGCGAAACCCATATTTGCCTATAGTGGACTTGAACTTACATTCTCCTGCTCTGGAGCTGAATGCTTTCCCAATTAAGCTCCGACGGCAAGGACCTATCACTGCTAATTGTATTACAAGGCTTCTTGCTGAGTTATATTTCAGCGCCCTGTGTGAAGGGTTTGTTGATACATCGCTTTTTCCGAGTTTTCATTTCGGGAGTTTAACCCGTATGTTACCCGCCTGGAACAGATAAATAAAACGTAAATAAAATATCGACTAAAGTTATAACTCACTCCTGCAGTGAGGAAAGTGTTCATTCAGTTGATATGAGGCTGGTCTCAATCATTGTCCGTGATTTCCATTCATTTTCCATATTATTATTAGCACGTTGAATCCGCTTCACCCGCGCAGCCAGTTACCGCTTTCCAATTTTTCCATTCTCCCTGGATGATCAGCATTATCTCTATTTTTGCACTCCAGAGTGAAATATCGACACCTACCTCGCTCTCTGCCTTACAACCGAATCCCCTCAGAATAGTCAAATCCTCGGCCTCTTACGTTTTTCTCTCATAGAAGAGTGTCAACGTAAAACCCCTTCCTCCCGATTGGGACAGCTAACGAACAAATAGCCCCCAGTTAGTTATTCCTGGAAGGTGCAGATGTTTCTTCACTGGCTCTTCTGTCCCCGCTTTAGATCATTATCTAAGTCCACCCTAGCACTACGACAAAACCCATAAATCTCTCTGTTCCTCGGATGGGACGCTGAGAAGTGAGAACCAGCACCATTGTTGAAGCTTCATCGAAAATGGCGGGAAAAGGGCGGAGGAAAACACAGATTCTTAGGCTGACACTTCCCGTCTTGACATGTGCGTCACCCCTGTAGCACTTCACATGGTATGTTGCTATTCTACATGCTACCTTTTATTATTTCTCGTACTTCGCTAGAAAGCTGATAGGCTTTGTGGAGTTTTATAGGAAACGATAAACTAGGGGAATACACCCTTGGACCTCTGGCGAAATGGTCGTTAATCGGCCAGGTGAACAATAAGCCCAGTGCATTTTTTTTAAATATCATGTTATATCTTTGTTGCATGCATTTAGTGTCCAATTTTTTAGGACCGATTTTGACATTCAGAAAAGACGTTTTTGTAACGTTCCTGGGAAATATTGGGCTACGAATGTCAAACAGCATCTTTCTATTTACTCTTGTTGGATGGCAGCGGTTCCAATAGCCCCACGTTCCATTCATATTCATCCCATAAATGATCCATAGGACTGATGTGGATAATGAAACAGCAAAAAGTATACATCATTTTCCTGAAACCACTCCAGGTAATGCAGGGATTTTGGTATGATTCATCGCCTTGAGGAAAGTATTGATTACTGAGGTGATGGTGACTGAGCATCATTGGATAAGCTTGATCATTAACGATGTTCAGATATGTTTGAATATTTAAGACGAGATCCTCGTGAGTCGAGCGCGCGAAAGCCTCCCATGAAAAATGGCCCACACCTTATCACTGGAACTGCGGTAATCGATTAACCCTTTAAGCGGCTGACGTACGTAAACCAAATGGTGCCGAAAACTTACCAATCTTCCCAAACAGGAATGTTAACATTGCGACAGGGTTTAACGAAAGCTTCGGTAGTACGGTTTTATTCCCCTTCTCATATCAGCAGTACCGACCATATACCTGTCACTGGTGATAAGTGATAAGATCTCTCTTCTAGACTTCTATTCTAGCGCTCTCTTCCATCCTGCTATATAACCTAAGGAATGAAGAGAAAGGTCTTGTTTTTTTCCAGTGTTATTGTGTCAGTGTCTAGTCTCTCTGACACTGACATCATGCCACTAAGTAGAAACAAGTTTCTCAAATACACTATATTGACAAAAGTCACCGGACACCTAGAAGAGAAACACAACATAGCATTTATTGACATACATTAGTACGGTGTCGGTCCACCTTTGGCCTTAATGCATGCACTGACCCTTCGAGACATGCTTTCGACAAGGTTTTGGAACACAGCGATAGGTATGCGCTTCCTTCAGTACATAATAACTGTTGCTTAGTAGTAGGCCTTGGTTCCAAACTTCTTATACGGCGCCCTAATTCATCCCATATGTGATCTATGGGATTAAGATCAGGGCTATGTACTGGCCAGTCCACACACGATACGGGATTATCGTCAAACCACGCCGTAACAGTCCTTGCTTTATAGCTCGGTGCATTATCCTTCTGGTGCCAACAAGGCTCGGTTCCATAGTATTGCCACAGAACTGGTAGGGCATAATTGTCCAGAATATCGCGATAAACGTGCTGGTTAACAGGTTTGTCCACGATAACCAATGGTCCGGGGCCATACCACGAAAATCACCCACACACGAGTACACTGCCAGCTCCAAACTTGATCGTAGGAACAGAACACTGTGGTAAATAGCATTCCCCAGGCTGCCGCCATACCCACACACGGCATCAGACTACTGGACCGTGTATATGGATTCATCAGTGCATAGGACCCGTTTCCATTGATCTACGGACCTCGATAAATGTTCTTTACACCATGCTAAACGACAAGTAGCATTCGGAGTGGAGATGAAAGGCTTATGAACAGCCGCACGACCATGGTAACCCATGGAATGAAGTTGTCTGCGAATGGTACGTGTACATACCGAGGTTCCAGCAGTTTTACTCACCTGTACACTGAGTTCTTGTGCAGTACTCCGTCGATTAGCTGTAACGACTCTGCTGAGGCTTTGACGTCCTCTATCACTGATTTTCTTTGGTCTGCGGTACGTTGTGCTGCTTCAGGCACGCCATGTGTCTTCCACTTATTCAGTACATCCAAAACCGTTGACTTGGGTATGTTTAAACGCCTCTCGGTTTGCCTTATGGACAACCCACTAATATGACATCCAACAATCTTTCCTTTCTCAAAGTCGGTTCTCTTCTGCCGCGACATATTCACTCGACCTCACAGTGCGATATGATTGCGGTCAGCTGCAGGTTTGTTTTTATACCTTTTGTAGCTGTACTGCGAATCCTAACAAGGCAGCGGGTCCATTCATTTGCTTTTGAAGTGGTGTCCGGTGACTTTTGTCAATATACTGTATGTTCTCTCTCCTTTCTCAGGCTCGTCGCCATTGGTATAGCCCCTTTAGCAGGTAATCAGTCCGAAAGGATTAGTGTCAATCATTCCCCCAAGGGACTACTTTGAATAAGAAAGCTAAGGGGAAAGCACCGATCTCTAATTCAGATTCACTCTTTCCAGCCACGTTCTACCTTCTTCTTGGACAGTAAATCTATTCCTTAGAGCTCATTGTTTTCACCTAGAGATAATTGGTTCCAGCCGGCTAAAGGGATGATACAGGTTAACAGAATGACCGTAGACGGAATAAAATGATCAACAACGATGTTTAAACACAGTTGGATATTTACATTTAGACGTGTCTCAGCTTGAGTCAAGCGTGCTAAAGTCTCCCATGAGAACATGGCCCACACCTTATCACTGGATAACTAAGGTAATCCATCAATACGGGACAAATGAGTGTTCATTGTTGGACGAACTTGATCAGCAACGATATTTGAATACGCTTACATATTTAGGCGTGGATCCGCTTGATACAAGTGTGCTAAAGCCTTCCATGAAAAAATGGGCCACACCTTATCACTAGATAGCTAAGATAATCCAGCAATTCGGGGTACAGAATAAAAATGCTTTGATAAACTTGATCAGCAGCAATTTTTAAATTAGCTTCGATGTTTAGACTACGTTTAGTGTGAGAAAAGTGTGCCAAAGCCTCCCAAGAAATACGGCCCACACCTTATCACTGGATAACTGAGGTAATCCATCAATACGGGACAACAGAGTGATCATGGTTGGACGAACCTGATCAGCAACGATATTTAAATACGCTTTTGTATATAGGCGTGGATTCGCTTGATTCAAGTGCGCCATGAAAACATGGGCCACACTTTATCACTAGAAAATTCAATGGAAGACTTGATTCAAGTCTTCCATGAAAACATGGGCCACACCTTATCACTAGATAGCTACGATAACCTAGCAATTCGGGGGTGCAGAATAAAAATGCTTTGATAAACTTGATCAGCAGCAATGTTTAAATTAGCTTCGATGTTTAGACTACGTTTCGTGTGAGAAAAGTGTGCCAAAACCTCCCAAGAAACATGGCCCACACCTTATCACTGGATAACTGAGGTAATCCAGCAATACGAGGGTACAGAGGGACCATGATTGGACGAACTTGATCAACAACGATATTTAGGTAAATACGCTTGAATATTTAAGCTTGGATCCGTTGAGTCAAGTTTGCCAAAGTCTCCCATCAGAACATGGCCCACACCTTATCAGTGGATAACTTTGGTAATCCGTCAATATGGGGGGTACAGAGTATACTTAAGTCTCCCATCAGAACATGGCCCACACCTTATCATTGAATAACTTTGGTAATCCGTCAGCATGGGGGTACAGAGTACGCAAGTCTCCCATGAGAACATGGCCCACACCTTATCACTGGATAACTTTGGTAATCCGTTAATATGGGGGTACAGAGTATTTTAAAGTCTCCCATCAGAACATGACCAACACCATATCACTGGGTAACTTTGGTAATCAGTCAATTTGGGGGTACAGAGTGACGAGGCTTCGACGAACATGATAAGCAACAATGTTAAAATAAGCATGAATATTCAGGCATGGGTCCGCTTTAATCACAAGTCCTAACTCCTCCCACGAAATCATGACCCACACCATTACACACCTTCTCCGGCAAGTAGAGTAATGACCACATAATATATACTTATGCAGTCATGTTGTTGTTTTCGGATTGTCATGCTCTCATCTACAGCTCTAGTAGAAAACCCTATTCCTCTGGGTATGTGACCATTACCTAATCATTTAGGGTTTACTTCCTGTTCTTCAGCTTGGCTTCAAAAGTTTTATCAGTTGTTGCAGACAGAAATTAACAGATGTTCTACTCGTGACGCACGTGGTGCAATATCGTGCGCTGAGATGCCCTTTGGCGTTGTTCTTGATTCATATATTCTGTAATTTCATTCACCTTATTTCATACGTAAACTTGCATGAACATATATATGGAAATCTTCACCTCAGTTTGGACTTCAACTGCCCATTTTGGAATGCAGGTTATGCCCTGACTACCACTCTTTTGCTGCGCCAACCACTTTGCTCGTACTCCCCCTAATGTTGACCTTGCACATTCTCCCAGTGCGTTGTTGATACTCGCCCGACCCCTCCGAGATCCAAATACTAATTCCGATAAAAATTCTTTAGATCACGTGACTTTCCAGTTAGACATTTAGCAGCGGTCAATTAAAGTGATTACTTGAATATGTAGTAGTAGTGACGTATCGACAACGTATGACTCATTAGTGATCTGCACAAAGTGATCTGCACAAAGTGATCTGCACAAAGTGATCTACTGGTCGTATTGGTCATTCAGTAAACCCTGCTACGTAAATCGAATTTTTTATATGTCATGTACGCTACTATAGGAGCTGTAACGTTTTTTCCTTTATACTCTCATTGTCAAAAAAATAGTTGCACCACGAAGAAAGCAACCAACAAGAATGAAAGTTGGTGGGTTGATTTGACATCGTGAGACATGCAAATAATTCAAGTATCATGCTCGGCCGCGCATGTGACGTCAGCAAGGAGGGGTCGTAGCGCTGTGCCTGACCGTTTATATAAGGTCATTCCGTTAGGCTTGCTTGCTATTCTGACTCGTGCAGTTTTGTTGGTTGCATCCTTTGCAAGATAAGTATGCCTCGGAAAAAAGTTCGGAAGCAATTCGAACAGTTGAAGGAGTTCGAGAGGGGCCGCATCGTCGTGCTCCGGGAAACGGGATGGTCTTACCGCCGTCCATACTGGTCTTGCAGATATCACCATAGCGCGCTGTTTGCGGCAGTGGATAGAACAAGGCACGCAGCAGCGACAGGAAGGGTCTGGAAGACCTAGACGAACCACGGAGATAGAGGACCGACAGGTTGTCCGACCAGCGAGGAGTGACCCAGCAGACACAATTGCGGATATTCAGCAAGCAGTGATGTCGTCCATGCACCGTCCGATTAGTGCCAGCAACATTGGCAGACGGCTGCACGACGTAGGACTACAAGCACGCAGACCGTTACGACGACTTCCCGTAACACCATCACATCGTCGCCAAAAACTGCAATGGGGTCGTACCAGACTGTAATGGAGCAACGCAGAATGGCAGCGGGTGATCTTCCGTGACGAGTCTCGCTTTTGTCTTGGAGGAGACGACCACCGAATCCGTGTGTGGAGGCACCGTGGTCAGCGCCAAGATGAACGGTTTGCTGTCGAGCGTCACACGTCCAGAAGACCTGTTGTCATGGTGCTGGGTGCAATTGCCTACAATTCCAGATCACATTTGGTGTTCATTAGAGGCACTTTGGCAGCCCAAAGTTACGTTAATGAGGACCTGCAACTAGTGGTGCTATCTTTTCTGGACGCTCACTCTAATGCAATTTTCCAACACGACAACGCTCGTCCGCATACTGCTGCTGTCTCGAGAGCTTGCCTTCAAGGCACTGACACTCTGCCATGGCCAGCCGTATTGCCAGACCTATCGCCGATTGAAAATGTGTGGGATGCTATTGGACGCGCTATCCACACTCCACCCCTACTGCACTATCTGCAGGAACTGCGTGAGAAGATTCAAGCTGCATGGGATGGCTTTCGCAGGACACCATTAGGAATCTCTACAACTCCATGCCGAGACGTCTGGCATGTTTTGTGAGCAAACATGGCGGATCGACGCCATACTGGAAGACAAAACTTATTGGCGTGTAGCTTAAGGTCTGTAAATATTACCCATATCAGTCTCAATGTTTAATCATTTATTGTTAATTGTAACGTTTACTTTCCTCTCGAATAGCATTGAATCTAACATGTCCTTCTAGGTGCAGCTATGTTTTTGATGATGAGTGTATTTAATAGTCTTTACTTATAACATTACCTGTGATACTACCGCTGGTTCTTGTAACACTGGAGTTTCCTAATCTCACGCTCCATATAGACAGCACGAAATCCTTAATTATATTGGGAGCAATATTAGGCCACCTAGCGGCGAGAAAAGGGTCATTTTATAACTTAGGAGAACTACAACTTTTATTCTACTTTCAAGATACTTCTATTCACTAACTCATCAATTAGAATTATCAGGAACAACACACGAGGCCCCTCAAACGGTTAGCAACACTATGCTTCGATAAATGCAACATTCTGAACCTCTGTAACTTTAAGTTCCAAATGTCACAGTTTCAATTCAATTTTATTAGAAATATGTATCTAGATTTGCAGGTACAACGTAAGGCAGCACTAAATATCTACTCACAATTTTAACTGCTCGCTCTGCACATTATATACATCGTTCTTATTTTGTTAAAACATACAGACGTCATTCAACCAGACCTCAAGACTGTTGTCACATAATATTCAGTGACTGAGAAAAATATAACGTTAACGCTTAAAGAGAATGAACTCAAAATTGACGTAGGGAAAGAAACTAAAAATGAAAGTTAAATTAGAGTATATGTCATACATTCATAAATTAAACTCATATTTCATCACAAAATGTCTTGTTCGCCTGAATCACTGACACCCCGACATAAACTAAGCGAAATTTTAGTTTACATTACTTGACATGTTTATTTATTGCGATCATTACGTCCAGCGCTTTGTAACGAAAATGACTATGCTGTCTGCTTCTTACTCATTTGCTTGCTGTCATAACTCGCCACTAATGGTGCTCCGAAGTCAGAGTTTTGTGCTTAGATTTTAGGGTTTTACGGGGCACAGAAGAGACTTTCTGACAATACGCCAGCATCATGAGGAAAACGGAAGGGTTCTACGCTGATGACTCTACTGATTAATCAACCGGCGAAGCAATAAATTCCGTAAAGTCGGTCAATTTCGAGATGTCTTAATATCGCGTGGAGTTAATACAAACAAACGCTCCCATCTCCTTCTTCTAATATCACGCTTTGTTGGGTCCAGGGATTTATGCAGCCCCCTAATACCCCTACACACACACCCCCCATTTCCTCAGACACCTCCCCCTCCTAAAATCCTCAACACCCCTTCATTATGTGTTTAAAGTCTATCCCAGCTCACACACACACACACACACACACACACACACTCAAAGTGCGCATGCTCTGTGGGAGCTGGCTTCTGACCATTCGTCCGAGATCGGTACGGCTTCGAGTCCCGGTGAGGCATTGATGTCCTATTTTGTCTTACTGCACTGGCTCTCTCCCTTCGCAGGAACCAGTGGCCCTAAATTAGGGACGGGCAGCTGCTTATAGCCCATCGAATTGCTCACGGTAGTCGTTAAGCCTTCAATAAAAAACACATATACCTTTTAATTTTTGTATAAGTCCATTTTATTATCATACAGTACATGGTCGTCAGCAGTTAGCATGCACATGAATTTCTCAGCATTACCTTGTAGTATCTTTTGCCATAATGTAATAAATTTCTTAATAATTTGAAATTTATGTATATTGCAATCTGATATGTCTTATTTAGTTTTTCTTATTCAGATCATACGTGCAAATTCTATCACTGCAACCACAAAACATTTTTATGTATCTCTTCATTTTGCCGTTGTACTTCTGAATCATTTTAGCACGCACATGATTTGTGAGAGCATAATTATCTACTGTTGCAGCAATACGTGTTAATGCTTCTTTGCTCTGGTCATGTTTAGGGAAGCCATACAGGCATGCTATATAAAAAGTAGAAAGAACGCAAAAGCAAAACATATTCCGAATACACAAATAGATTCCCGGTTATAACCATTTTTTACTATAAACAATTTAGCAGCCCTCCATCTTTTGAAGTTTCCCCCATTTTTAATCCTAGATTTAAAGCATTTCACAATAAAAAGAGTTTATCCTTCGAAAATTTTCACTCCCCGAATTTCTTTGAATATCCCTCCCCCAATTTTCAACACCCTGCCATTATGAAATTACCTGATAAACCCGTGGATAGGTGTAGGTTCGAATCTCGTGAAATGACATAGGTGTTGGGTTTGTGCTTCGTGTGCTATTAATGTGCATTTATTCTCTGGAACGAGTGGCTGTAACAGTGATGGTCGAAATGCGTCATTCATTTGATGCTCATCGCGTTAAACTCCGAAACAAGTGAAAAGCAATCTGACTGTGAATTTTCATGCACTAGCGAGCTTTTCCGGTGAAATGTTTTCCCGTATCAGCATCGTTCAGAAAATGTCTGATTCCTTTTTGTAAGAAATACCGATGACACAGAATTCCCAGATATAATGAGCATGTCTTTTGCATCCTTTCCAGCACGACAAGAATTTTTCTAAGCGGGTATTTAAAAAGGGAGAAAATCAGCCGAAAAGGAAAATGCATTTACGACTTCTCAATGAAAACTGAGCATTATATTCATAAATAGTCGAGTCACATTATTGTGACTACCTCTGAATTTGACGTCAACAGCGCGTAGCTAATGAAAGAAGGCACGTTTCGTTAGCTGGCTTGGAGGGTATATAACGTGTGCTGTAGGCATTCTAAAAACATATCACTCGTTGCTTTCATGGATAAAAGGAGCGATTTATCAAATTTACAAAAAAGGGGATGATTACCAGCTTTCGGGCCAAAGGTGGAAGTATTTCTGAAATAGCGAAGTTTGTGAACTGTTCGCGTGCTGCTGTGGTTGAAGTGTATCGTGATTGGAGAAATGGAACCATTGCGAATAAGCGACGTGGAAACTGCGGAGTACCACTTGCCACTTATGACAAAAGTGAACTTTGGCTGTGAAGGTACTTTAAGGCTGATCGATAAGCTGCAGTGTAGCAACTTACTAGCCGCATGAACCAGGGGGCTACCGGAAGTGTGTCTAAAACGACAGTTCAGCGAACCATGTTGCGTATGAGGTTCCGACGCAGACGGATGGTCACTGCACCTATGCTAACGAAGGTGTATCGACAGAAAAGGGTTATATTTTGTACGGCAGTATCGGAATTGGACCTCCGCTGATTAGCAAAGTATTTCTTTCTCCGATGAGTAATGTTTTGTGCTTCATCGAATGGATGGCGTTGGTGTATAAGGCGATAAACATCGGAGAACAAACACTCTTAAATCATTGCTGGAAGATCACAAGCTGGTAGAGGCAGCGTTATGGTCTGGGGAATGTTTCGTGGCATTCCCTGTGTCCACTCATAACTGTGGAAGGCACTATGGACCGAATTCGCTATGAACCCATCCTTGCAGACAAGGTACACACATGCATGCTGATTGTCTTCCGTGAGGGGAATGGGATCTTCCAGCACGACGATCCGACGTGCCACACAGCTGGAAATGTCCAAGAGCGGTTGGAAGAGCAGGATGAAAACTTCAAAGTACTTCCCTGGCCCTCTAATTCACCAGACTTAAACCCAATTCAGCATCTGTGTGACCACCTTGATCGTGTTGTTCGCTCTATGAATCCTTCACCACGCACCCTCCAGCAGTTATCATATGCACTGCAGTCAGCATGACTCTACATACCTGTGAACACTTTCTAACACCTTACGGAGTCACCCCTAACCCGTCTAGCTGCTGTCCGTGATGCACATGGTGGTTACTCTGGATATTAGCTGGTCGTCACAATAATATAACTCGACCGTGTATAACCTATTTATCCTTTACGTGGCCGATGTATGGGAACCAAACTGTTTCCAAATTTTTCTCAGGCTCCTAAAACATAGCGTCCGGGTTTTACAAAAGCTACGGGAAAACGTTTACTGCCCCCCCGAGATCTCAGCAGTACTGACCATAAACCTGTCGAAGATAGCAAATGGTAGACGCTCCCTTTTTCTTTATTTGCGGCTCATGACTCATGAGCGATGGTTAGTCTCACTAACACTGAAACCATGCAAATTACTTAAATATCTTCTCTCTCCTTACGTAGGTTAATCGCCATTGTTACAGCTCTTTTAGAAGGTAATCAGTCAGATAGGATTAGTGTCAGTCATCCCCCTAAATGACAACTTATGAGTAACAAAGCTAAAGGGAAAACAATACTTTCAGACGCCCAGGATTTCTCTCCAGCCGTGTTTGGCTCACTGTTTAGACAGCGAGTATATTCGTCTAAGCTAATATCAGCCCATTTTGCTAACCCTGAGTTAATTCGTTCCATCTGGTAAAAGGGTTAAGCGCCATAGTACGTGAACCAAACGGCGCCCAAAATTATCTGTGCACCCTAAACTGAAATTTTCAAATAACAGCCTTATTTTACGAAAGCTACTCCGAAGCAATTCCTTTGCCTCCTCTCATCGAAGCACTATGGGCCATAAACCTGTCATACGTCATAAGTGCCCGTTTCCGGTCCTTTATTCTCTGCTCCATGACCCAAGGCATGATGGGTAAAGGCTAGTCCCCTGACACCGCCTGCGGGTAGCAACAAATAACTTAACATCTCCTCTTTCCTTTCCTAGACTCGTAGCCATTAGTGCAGCCCTTTTTTGCAGGTAATCAATCAGAAAGGATAAACGTCAATCATCTCTCTTAATCACCACTCTGAATAATAAAGCTACGAAGAAAGAAACACTTTCTGATGTGTTAGTTCACTCGTTTTAGCTGCATTTGGCCCACTTTTTAGAAAACGAGCATATTTGAATTATACTACCTGCACTTACTTCGCGTTGTGGCAAAGTTATGCATTAGAGGGGAGGAGAGCAAAAGTCAAGGATATTTTTTTATCAGATTAGAAACTTCCCAATGCAAAGCAGGTTTCCTAAATCGGATGCAGAGATATGGTGTCCAAAGACGGAAGCATTACATCAGCATGATAGTCATTACATCAGCATGCTATTACGGTTTTTTTTTTTTCAAAAAAAAAGTGCTGAAAATATCTTGAAATATACAACGCTCGATATCGAAACTGCCATACCAGGAAGTACTTGACGAAGCTCCATGCGAATTAATGGATATATGTTGACAGTTGCGTTATGAAAATGACTTCAGTTGCGAACCTATCACAAAATAGGTGAGCGAGATAAAAGGACAAAATAGGCTCGTCGTCCCTAAGTTTCGTAGGTGCCGACTTCCAAACTTGCATCGGAGTGATCTCGGTGACGAAAGCACCTGTAAGGAGTCCGAATGCACTGGAGGCGTCATCGGGAATTCTACGATTACGCAGATACCTTTACCAGAGGCATCATCATAGCGTTTTCCGGTAGCGCAGTGGTCTAAGCGCTGGATTCTGAACATTTGTCTTAGATGGGTATGGGTTCGAATCCCGGTGAGACATGGATGTTGCGTTTGTCTAACGGCACTGGCTCTCTCCCTTCCATGAAACAAGTGGTCCTAAATTAGGGACGGGCGACTGTTTATAGCCCATAGTGTTGCTGATGCTGGTCGCTAAACTCCTAACTGAAAAAATCAAATCATCATAGGGCTGTACGGCAGGTTGGTCCCTCCGTCGCATTACGGCGGAAGCGATTTGGGATGGAACAACTATCTGCCGAATATGTCGGTAGTGGTTAACGGAAGGTAACGTACGTCGCGGTGGTGGGACTAGCACATGTAGGCTGACGCCCGAAAGCCTCGATCACCGCACTCGACGGAAAACCGTAACTGCCTTACAATTTTCAGCGGACTAAATTGGACAAGGTGTGCAAGCAGCTATGGAGATACCCGTATCGCCACGGATGGTGAACTGATCACTGGCTGAGGTATGATTGCGCTCTCCCCATCCATTAACACGACTGCCATTCACCGCAGCACATCGTCGCAAAATATTGCAGTGATACTGTATCAGGCATGCGTGCCGAGACGAATGGAACCATGTGGTATTCAGCGACGAGACTCCCTTCTGTCTCAGCGCCGATGTTCACCGATTGTAGATCAGGAGACTAGGTGGCCTCCGGGCTGGTCTTGTCTTCATGCGTGAGCATTTTACGGTTTTTCAGACTGACGTCATCGTTTGTGCGCTATCAGTTTAAACAACCGTTTTCCTCTCGTATGCATAGTTGGTACAACCACGCATGACGGTACCTCTAAGGACAGCTGCAGCTAGGTCCCGATTTACACAGAATTGGTCCCTAGGTGCATCACAAAATGGGCCCTATCCCTATTCACATTCTTGATCGAGTAAGTACAGTTTTCGCCACTAAGTATTATCAATTAATTGAAAAGTGGATTTAATAAACAGGACACTGTGCGGGGAAAAATAGGAAATTATATCTACTTTTATTAAATATTCATGTTAGCAAGGAAATTCGCACTGAAAAATATAAACGGGTAAGTAAAACACTACTTAATAGTTCAGTATTGCAATTTTTGCATTTAATTATGTAATAATTGAAATATCCACAGATGTTAAGTTATTCATACACTTTTATATTATTTTTAATCGAGGAACATTATTTAGACTTGGTAAAGACTGATTTTTTGGAAGCAAGGTGAACTTCCATGTAGACGATTATTCGCCTGTGATGTGTTCAATATTATACTAGACTAATTCTGCTAACAGAGGAATGATACTTAGATTTGTGCAAACATGCATTCTCACACTCATAAAAGCACACTATTCAGCTCATTAATTCACTTAATTTAGTTCCAAGCAAATTTAAAATCTGATACATTACAATATGAAATATTCAAAGCTTGTATGAGTAGCTTAGCAATGTGATGCCTCTCTCAAGAGGTGTATAGTATACAGGGTGCATAGGAAAGTCCTTTTAGCCTGAAATAACTTGCGAACGGAGAGAGGTACAGTTATGCAAGTGAGATAACGGTATAGTAAAGCGACTACATCCGGTCGAATGCAACCGATAGTAGCGCCCTTAGTAGCGAAATGCAGAAGTTAACCATTGTTTTTGTTTTGTCTGACGTCATCAAACTGTATTGACATAAGTACGAATTTATGCAATAAATTGTGTGTATTTACTCATACCCTTCAAACGTTGACACAAAAGGTCGCGCATCGATTTCGGACATTTTAGCGTATTCAGGCGACAATTTATCTTATCCGTGTGAAAGAAATGTCGTTTTGTACTAATTAATTGATGCTCTACAACTTTGTAATCGGAAATTTTGCTCCATCTCTTTTCGGTTTCGATTTGCCATTGCTAACTTCCGCATTTCGCCACTAGGGGCGCTGCTATTGGTTGCATTCGATCGAGAGTAGTCGCTTTACTATACCGTTATCTGACTTGCATAACTTTACCTCTCTCCGTTCGCAAGTTATTTCAGGATAAAGGGACTTTCCTGTACACCCTGTATGCAGGTATATGGCACATTTATAATTCATCTGCAAGTTTCAGATGAAAAACACTGAGATTTTCCTGCTTTATCCATTTCTCACATTTGAAATTAAATGGACTCCATATAAACCAGCTTTCACAAGTTTCTGCTTTTTCCAAGCAGTCTATATGTTCGTGATTTTGAGGACCAAAAGTAAGTTGTGTGATCGTTTGAGTGTGTGCGTGTGTGTGTGTGTGTGTGTGTGTGTACATATACAAGGTGATCAGAATCGACCTCACAATAAACCTACCGGACGATTCCTCGTGGAGAAAGAAGCCGAAAACCGTTGTCCGTTGTCCGATCGGACATCGCATTCCGGAGATATAGGTGCCGAAAGTTCGTGACGTCACATCCGGTAAGAATACAGACATTAGAAATAACTTACCGAATTACTTTGACAGAAAACGTGTAATTTATTGATGTGTACCATTACAACACAAATGATAAAACACTTGGATTCGTGTCAGATGATTACAACATGTATTCAAAATGACCACCTTGTAGTGCGGAACAGACAGACTGCAGCCCGCCGAGGAATAGACATCTGCACGCGTTGCAGTATAGCAGGGGTTACAGTTGTGAGGGCACCGTGTAAGGTGGCCACTAGGTCGTGCAGCCTGTTGACAGGCTGTCGATATACCACTTCCTTTAGATGATTCCAGAGGAAGAAGTCCAATAGGTTAAGATTCGGCGATCTAGCGGGCAATGCGACAGGACCACCACTGCCAAGCCATCGACCGGGATATTCCGTATCCATCCACTGGCGAACATTTGCAGCGTAATCCGCCGGTGCTCCATCACGCAGGAACCATAGATTACTGAAACCAGCCAATTGTACGTTTTCCAGTAAGTCCGGAAGAACATCACGTAGGAACACCATGTAGTTGGCAGCTGTGACACGTTCGGGAAGAAGATATGGTTCCACTAGGATATCGCCCACAATACCACACCAGAAATTAACGCCCCGCCGGAACTGGTTAGCGTGTTCTCGTGTTGCGTGCGTATTGCCCAATGCCCAAACATTACTATTATGGGTGTTGCAGATACCCTGCCGTGTAAACCTCTCTGCATCAGTCCACAAGATCAGGCGGATGAAACTACACTGCTAGCCACCCAAAATGCAACACCAAGAAGGACACGAGATAGCAAAGCCAGATTTACTGGACACATAACAACAGATACAAAGATGAAACGATTGAGCTTACAGGCCCGTGCGACTTGCGGAACACGCAGACATTAATAGTTCGTGTGGCCCCCATGGCTGGCAATAACGGCCGCTACACGCCGCGGCATCGAACGAAAGAGGCTTTGGATGTGGGCTTGGGGTATGTCGGTCCAGGCTGCTTCCACACGTTGCCACAGTTCATCAGGCGTAGCCGCGGGTTGTGCTTGCCGAGCCACTCGGTTGCCGATCAGCGACCAGACGTATTCGATGGGCGACATATCGGGGAACAGGCGGGCCACGGCAGCAGTGACACCTAGTGGGCCGTGAAGAAATATTGCGCCATGCGGGCCACGTGCGGGCGTGCATTGTCCTGTTGAAACGTGGCCGCTGGCAGGTCCTGCAGGTAAAGGAGGACTACAGGCTCCAAAACGTCGGAGATGTAGCTGTGGCTGTTGAGTGTACCGGCGATGCGTACCTGAGGGGTGCGGGTGTCATATCCATTAGCACCCCAAACCATAACGCCAGGCGACGGACCGGTATGGCGATGCATAATGCAGGCTTCATATAGTTTCTCGCCGCGGTGCCGTCACACGCGGATCCTACCATCGTGGTATTGCAGGAAGAAGCGGGATTCGTCGGAGAAGACAATGGCCATTCCGTAGTTCAGCTGCGGCGTTAAACGGCCCACTGCCACCGCACTCGCCGGTGGTGTAACGTCAGTGGTAATCGGATCAATGGGCGCCGTGCGACAAGTCCCCGCTCCTGCAGACGACGTCGAACGGTAGGTGCTGACACAGGTTGTTGCGCAACACACCCTAATTCCTGCGCTAACGTTCGTGATGTGGCGGTGCGAGCCGTCAATGCCCGCCGCACAACATGCCGGTCCTCTCGTTCAGTGGTGTGCATCGGCCGCAGCAATCGCTCACGTCGGTCCGTCCGTCCCTCCTGCACGCACCGAATCCATACTCTCCTCACTGTGGCTGGATGACGTCCCACACGGGCGCTGATGTCTCGGTACGATAAACCGCCTTCGCGATACGCCACTATTCGTCCTCCGTCGAACTCCGAAACGTACTAGAATGACTGCCGTATTCCGCAACGAGGCATCAGGAAGCTTCCCATGCACAGGTCCGGCAGCACAACACACTTCCACTATTTACACCCCGCCTTCTGTGCACCCTTCTTATAGTGCTTCTCGGTGGCGTGCCGGGCGTACATCATTTGCATGTGTCCTGCAATGCTAATCGTTTGCATGTCCTATCGCGGACGACGCATGATGCGAATTTCAGGCCAATCGGATGCCTCCTGCTTGGTGTTGCATTTTGGTTGGCCAGCAGTCTATATACACCGATGATTCATTACATTATGACCACCTACCTAATAAGCTGTAGGGCACCATTTAGCCTGCAAAACAGCGGCCACTCGGTGAGGCATCGATTCGATGCGCTGGCGATAGGTATCCTGGGGTATCTGGTACCACAATGTCAACAGCAGGTCCTCCAGTTTCCGTACATTTTTCGGGGTGGTCGTGATTTAGCGCTAACCCGCTTTTCCAAGTCCAAGAACAAACGTTCAATTGGGTTCATGTCAGGTGAATTTGGAGGCCAGGGCATTAATAGAAAGTCACCAGCATGTTCCTCGAACCACCCCTTGACGATTTTGGCAGTGTGGCATGGCGCATTATCCTGTTGGCAATGACCATCACCAGCAGGGAACACAGTTGCCAAGAATGGGCGAACTTGATCCGCAACGATGTTCAGATACCTGACAGCTGTCAGGGATTGTGCTATTGGGATAATGGGTCCTAAAGCTTCCCAAGAGAGCATCGGCCACAGCATAACACCACCACCGCAGGTCTAGGAATCTTGATTCGTCAGACCAGGCCACTTTCATCCAATCATCCACGGTCCAATTACGATGATTTTGGGCCCATTTCATGCGTGGTTGGCGATGCCGTGCAATGATCATGGGGACCCGGCTGTGTCTTCATCTACGCAGGCCCATGCGCAGAAGGTTGCGATGAACTGTGTGCTGTGACACATTTCCCTGATCCCCACTGTTGCAGCTGCGGTCGTTGTGAACAATGTGCGACAGTCTCCGCTCCCCTCTGACATCAAAGAGGTGCGGACGACACACGGCTGGACGAAAGTTCGTCGTTTGGCCATCTGTGCAGCACTTTTGGTACATACTCACTACAATGACACGTGAACAACGCACAAGCTGGCCCTTTCCGAGATCGTAGTTTCGAGGCGCAATTCCATCACAATTTGTCCTTTATCAAACTCCGATAAATCGGCAGCTCTTCCCATTCTGACTCCGAGTACTCTACTAACTGAAAGCCTGTGCTGGGGTTGTTTATGTGAACTTCACCCGGTCCTGGGGCTTCTGTCTGAACTTCATCTGCACTACAGTTCCGTCTCCAGGCTTGTTCCTTTCTCTTGGCTAGGGTGGTCGTAATGTAATGCCTCATCGGGGTATAGCCTAGCCTGACGATGATACTGCTTACTGAGTGAGGTCATATTGTACTGTATACTTGTCCATCGCATCCACGTAATCTCTTAGAAGTTAAATCACTTTTTTCCGGTCTATATGCTTACTTTAGTTTAATTTACTCCCTGATGGGTGGCATTTTCTATGTCCAACAGTGTATTTGCCATTTCAGTCTTGATTGAGACTTTTGTCACTAAATAATTCGGTACCACCGGTCGACTTCATACTTTAATTTCAACGTCTCTCCCTTATATCTCCTTAATTCAGTAGCGGAGTCATCTTCGTAACTCTTTTCAGCGTCTCTCCCTTATATCTCGTTGATTTCGAAGCGCCGCGTCGGTCGTCTTCATACTTCTTTCCATAGTCTCTCTTCTTTTCAGCGTCTCTCCCTTATATCTCCTTAATTCAGTAGCGGAGTCATCTTCGTAACTCTTTTCAGCGTCTCTCCCTTATATCTCGTTGATTTCAAAGCGCCGCGTCGGTCGTCTTCATACTTCTTTCCATAGTCTCTCTTCTTTTCAGCGTCTCTCCCTTATATCTCCTTAATTCAGTAGCGGAGTCATCTTCGTAACTCTTTTCAGCGTCTCTCCCTTATATCTCGTTGATTTCGAAGTGCCGCGTCGGTCGTCTTCATACTTCTTTCCATAGTCTCTCTTCTTTTCAGCGTCTCTCCCTTATATCTCCTTAATTCAGTAGCGGATTCATCTTCGTAACTCTTTTCAGCGTCTCTCCCTTATATCTCGTTGATTTCGAAGCGCCGCGTAGGTCGTCTTCATACTTCTTTATATAGTCTCTCTTCTTTTCAGCGTCTCTCCCTTATATCTCCTTAATTCAGAAGCGGAGTCATCTTCGTAACCCTTTTCAGCGTCTCTCCCTTATATCTCGTTGATTTCGAAGCGCCGCGTCGGTCGTCTTCATACTTCTTTCCATAGTCTCTCTTCTTTTCAGCGTCTCTCCCTTATATCTCCTTAATTCAGTAGCGGAGTCATCTTCGTAACTCTTTTCAGCGTCTCTCCCTTATATCTCGTTGATTTCGAAGCGCCGTGCCGGTCGTCTTCATACGTCTTTCCATAGTCTCTCTTCTTTTCAGCGTCTCTCCCTTATATCTCCTTAAATCCAGTAGCGGAGTCATCTTCGTAACTCTTTTCAGCGTCTCTCCCTTATATCTCGTTGATTTCGAAGTGCCGCGTCGGTCGTCTTCATACTTCTTTCCATAGTCTCTCTTCTTTTCAGCGTCTCTCCCTTATATCTCCTTAATTCAGTAGCGGAGTCATCTTCGTAACTCTTTTCAGCTTCTCTCACTTATATCTCGTTGATTTCGAAGCGCCGCGCCGGTCGTCTTCATACTTCTTTATATAGTCTCTCTTCTTTTCAGCGTCTCTCCCTTATATCTCCTTAATTCAGTAGCGGAGTCATCTTCGTAACTCTTTTCAGCGTCTCTCCCTTATATCTCGTTGATTTCGAAGCGCCGCGTCGGTCGTCTTCATACTTCTTTCCATAGTCTCTCTTCTTTTCAGCGTCTCTCCCTTATATCTCCTTAATTCAGTAGCGGAGTCATCTTCGTAACCCTTTTCAGCGTCTCTCCCTTATATCTCGTTGATTTCGAAGCGCCGTGCCGGTCGTCTTCATACGTCTTTCCATAGTCTCTCTTCTTTTCAGCGTCTCTCCCTTATATCTCCTAAATCCAGTAGCGGAGTCATCTTCGTAACTCTTTTTAGCGTCTCTCCCTTATATCTCGTTGATTTCGAAGTGCCGCGTCGGTCGTCTTCATACTTCTTTCCATAGTCTCTCTTCTTTTCAGCGTCTCTCCCTTATATCTCCTTAATTCAGTAGCGGAGTCATCTTTGTAACTCTTTTCAGCTTCTCTCACTTATATCTCGTTGATTTCGAAGCGCCGCGCCGGTCGTCTTCATACTTCTTTCCATAGTCTCTCCTCTTTTCAGCGTCTCTCCCTTATATCTCCTTAATTCGGTAGCACCAGTCATCTTCGTACTTCTTTCCGGAGTCTCCTTTCTTTTCAGTGTCTTTCCCTCATATCTCTTTTCTTTCAGCGTCTCTCCCTAATATCTCGTTGATTCGGTAGCGGCGGTCGTCTTAATACTCCTTTCCAGAGTCTCTGTTCTTTTCAGCGTCTCTCCTTTATATCTCGTTTTTGTTTCCAAGCGGGTTTCTGTCTATCAGTGTATTTCTCCTTCTTTCGGGCAACTTATTATTATTTCTGTGTACGTTCTCATACCTGATTCTCCGTATTGTGTATTAGTTCTTCCTTAACAAAGGCATTCGTTTTGCGTTCAGTAATTCAGGAAACAATGAACGATTGGAAAACACAAAGCGATTTCATTAAACGGAAATTGCTTTTTCCAATTAAGTAATGGGAGTGAAGAATAATGTATTTCTTCTAGACGTGACAAAATAAGAAAAATTGTCTTTCGAGTAGCGCTTGGGTTAAGCTGAGAGAATAAAAGAAATATTCATTGCATTCGAGTGAAACTATCTGAATTACACGTAGGGAAAACATAATATCTAACTGAGGCTTTATTGCTTGATATATTGCACAGTTTCAAATCACACAGATGACGAATCTGTGGTGTACCATGAAAAAATATTTTCTGCATGTACACGCTGCACTTTTTTTACGTTATTCTTCATTTCATGTTGAAGTGGGTTTTTGAAACGTCTTGTTGGTAGCACTAGGCTAGAATACGTTTTCTCCAAAGCAAACATAAAGTGCATAGCTTTGGAGTTCTTCATTTGATCTTCAATGGGTAAAATGAGACCGAGAAAAAGAACCCATCATTATTCTCATATGGAAACTTGAGAGAAAAGAATGCCACGTTGCAGTTTTCCCAGAAAATGGTTTAAAACATTGAAAACTTTGTCCTCGTTTGTATTCTGAAATGTTCACTGCCAAGTGGTTGTGCATGAAATGACAAATTTTGCAGACACTTGTAGTTGGCAGGTATTAAAAGAACTGACACATAACGCAATGCGACTTAACATTTAGAGGGTCGATGCTGCTGAATATAGAGTACTGGTCCCATTTCGTTGGTTGCATCAATATCAAGCGAGATTGCGCTACACTGAGGATAGCGATGGATCAGAGCCAAATTCGTGCCATTTCCTTACATGAATTTAGAAAGCATTGGCCATTTTGTCGGTGGCATCAGTTCCAAGGGGATTGTGCTACAGTGAAGCGCACGATGGATCAGAGCCAAATTCGTGCCATTTTCTTACATGGATTTAAAAAGCATCGGTGATTTCGTCAGTGGCATCAGTTCCAAGGGGATTGTGCCACAGTGAAGAAGACGATGGATCAGAGCCAAATTCTGGTCAGTTTCTTATAAGAGTTTAGACTTGGACATCATGCATCAGAAGCAGCTCGCAGTATCAGTACGTCATTTGGAAAAGCCACCGTAAATCACAACGTTGGTTTGCTAAATTTCATTCCGGTGATATGAAGTTCGAAAATGAGCCATGAGATAGACCAGAATGAGCTACAGATGATGCCCAGTTATAGGCCTGGATTAAATGCTATGCACAACATAGGGTACTACAACTTAGAGAGATAATCCGAGTATTCTATGCAACCGTTTTCAACATTCAACGACATAGGGAAAATGAAAAAAATTGTACAAAAGGGTCAGACCAGCATAAAACACGGCGATTTCATGTCTGCTCTTCTTTGATCATGCGTAACCAAATGGAAAACATTTCGAGGCGCTTCGTCCAGTGTGATGAGAAACGGATGCTTTGCAAGAATTGCCGAAGTCCGCCGAGTTATGTAGATCAACCGCGGTGAAGCTCCGAAGCAAGTTCTCAATCTCAGGAACACGATGTTACAGTAAAGAGCACGATGGATGTTGGGTGGTCTACAGCAAGTGTGATCCCCTCTTCTGTTTATTATCGGGTCAAACCGTCACAGCAGACTGGTATTGTTCAGAATTTCACATTATGCATGGAAAATTGTGATACCAATCAACCGGCATTAGTCAATCGCCATAAGCCCTTACTTCTCCATGACAACGAGAGGATTTAACTTGACATTGTGCATGGAACGTTGTGATACCGATCAGCCGGCATTCGCCAATCGCCATGGTCCCATACTTTTCCATGATAACGCGAGGCCTCAACTGGACATTATGCATGGAAAATTGTGATACCAATCATCCGACATTAGTCAATCGCCATGGGTCCATACTTTCCCAAGATAAAGCTAGACCCAAACTTGACATTATGCATAGAAAATTGTGATACCAATCAGTCGGCATTAGCCAATCGCCCTGGGCCCATACTTCTCCATGATAACGTAAGGCCCCAATTTGACATTATGCATGGAAAATTGTGATACCAATCAGCCAGCATTAATCAATCGCCATGGTTCCATACTTTCCCAAGATAATGCGAGGCCCCAACTTGACATTATGCATGGAAAACTGTGATACCAATCAGCCGGCATTAGTCAATCTCCATGGGTCCATGCTTTCCCATGATAATACGAGGCCCCAACTTGACACTATGCATGAACACTTGTGATACCAATCAGCCAGCATTAGTCAATCGCCATGGGTCCATACTTTCCCAAGATAATGCGAGGCCCACACTTGACATTATGCATGGAAAACTGTGATACCAATCAGCCAGCATTAATCAATCGCCATGGGTCCATATTTTCCTAAGTTAATGCGAGGCTCACACTTGACGTTATATGCATGGAAAACTGTCCACCAAACAGCTTACGTTAGTCAATCGATATGGGTCCACACGTCTCCAAGATATCACGAAACCCCAACTTAACATTATGCACGCAAATCTGTCCACTAACAGCAGGCATTTGTCAATCGCCATTAGCCCATACTTTTCCATCATAACGAGATGCCCCAACTAGACATTATGCATGGAAAACTGTCAACGTATCAGCCGGCATTAGCTAATCGCCATGGGACCATACTTCTGGATTATAACGCTAGGCCCTAACTTCTCATTATGCATGTAAAACTGTCCACTACACTATTCAGCCGACTTTAGTAGATCGCCATGGGGCTATTGCTTCCCCATTATAACGATAGGCCCCAGCTTCTCATTATGCATGGAAAACTGTCCACCAAACAGCAGACATTAATCAATCGCCATGGGCCCATAATTCTCCATGATAACACGATGCCCCAACTAGACATTACGCATGGAAAACTGTCCAACTATCAGCAGGCATTAGTCAGTCGGCATGGGTCCATACTTCTTAAAGGTAACACGAGGCCCCAACTTGATGTTATGCACGGAAAACTCTCCACCAAACAACCGGCATCAGTCAGTCGCCATGGGTCCATAGTTCTCCATGATAACGACAGGTCCCAATTTCACATTATGCAACTTACGATAATAAAGCAGAGTGTTGTGAAAGAAACTTGGGGAATGGGGAGACCTTCATCCAGCAGTGGGTTGATAAGGTTTGATGATGATGATGTGTGCGTGTTGCTCGTAAGGGCGTGTTTGTTGGTTTTTGTGGTGCGCGAGCGCGCGCGTTTGCTTGTGTGTATGTGCGTTTGTATGTGCATTTATTTTGCGGTTTAACGACATCCATGGGTATCTAAAGACACAGTACCCGTTCATCGTTAGTTTGTGATCATTGTTTTCACAGAGCAGACAAAACCAGTGCCCTGGGGCAAACACTCCACTCACGATTAATCCCGGAATTGAAATAAATTTTCAAGATGACAATCCGATTTTGATGGCGGAAGTTTCAATTCCGCTATGGTGTATGTTTCAATTCCGCCATGGTGTATGGTCCCATGGCGGAATTGAAACTTGATCGCGGACGGAAATCAGACGATTAGCCGGAAGCTCTCCTTTCTGACTAAAACACCGGAAATACTTAAAAAATATTTGAGAACTCTTTTTAATTACTTAAAAAGTGAAACAGCTAAAATTGTTATTCTCATTATACAGCTGCAAATTTCTATAGTTTTGTTCCTACACGTACCTACAATTGTTCGAGGAAGAACTTTCACCAAATACTGCGACCCGATTGATGGGGTATCATATTAATAGTCTTGAGACTGAACTTCTAACAACAGAGAAAAGAGACGTGCTATCTCAACAACAAGATCTTATTGATAAATTCAATTCGTGCTTAAGTGTGGTAGCGTTCATTTGTTTCAACAGTTTGTCTCCAGAGTGACGCAAACTACAGAAGCAAAACTTCAGTTTAATTCTCGCCATCTGTCAGACTAGTGGTATCGATCGCACTTCTAAATCCTTCAAATATGTCTTCGTGTGACTCGTGTGGAGTCGTTAATTGAAAAACAAACAACAAATTCCGCTTTTGTAATATACTACTGCCACTCTTGAGTGCCATAAATCCTAAAAGGTACTGCTGTTTCCCATGCAAACAGCTTCCTACGTTGGAATTGCGCAGAAGCAAGTTTGCCTTTAGTACCTTGTAAATCACCCCCTGACTGGCGTCTCCGCTAAATTTATTTCGGACTCATTCCGCTGCTTATAATTCTCTACGCGGCAATGGCGGAAAGCGTTTATTCAGTGATTTTATGAGTAATCTTTGAACTTATCGTAAATTTGTCGGGAGCCATGAATATTTTATCGTAGTGAGCTACTGTTCTCGAAATATAATCGCTGTTTGACTGCACCAATTTACGCTCCGTTGAATTCTCTGCGTATTTGACTGCATCGCGGCCTCTCATTGGTTGTTTCATAAGCACGTCGCGATGCCATTTCGTGGCAGTTTATGGCTATTATTATGTCTGGTTTCATATAATTAGCTTTCTAAATCACAATTTATTATGCATCCACAGCTATAAATAATAAATCTTTGAGGTAATGAAATTAGGAAAAAATACCTTTATAGGATCTTCCCCTTTAATGCCGCCTCTTTGCTCCAGCATTAAAAAGCTGACAGGAATTTTGTTTCCTGCGCTTGGGAAAAACGGTAATGACAACTAGAGCCATGAAGTCGAATATTCTGTTATTTATAGGATCATTACACGCGTAGATACGTCTTGCTCCTGCTAGATGCATTCTTTTTATCTGATTTTTTTAAAAGGTAAATAACGCTATCAAGATATTCATGCTTTTGAAATGCGTCCTTAACACACAGTGTTATAGCACAGGAAACAATTTGGAAACAACAAATTGCATATTTTCCTTCCGTTCCCTACAGAATCACTTCAAGCCAAATGAAACATTAAACTGCATAAAATAATTATGACTTATATCTTCTTCACAGTTTAGTTTCCAATATTATCAACTCTGAAAACAAAAGCCACCTCCCGTAACTATTTTTTTTTTTTTTGGAGGGGAGGGGGGCGCACTGGTTTAAGGCCAACGCTGTTGGGCTTGCACACCACCTTTGTCAGCCACGCAAGGAGTTAGCGCCTCTGACCATTCTGATACCGGAAAGGATACTATACTGTGCAAATTAATTGGGACAAAGTAAAAAATCTCTCTTTTTTCCAAAACTTTGCCTTGTTCATCATCATCATTATTGTCAACCATTATCAATCCACTGCTAGACGAAGGTCTCCCCAAGTTTCTTTCACAACGGTCTGTTTTGTGCCAGTCTCCTCCATATTACTCTCGCATACTTTCGAATTTCATCCACCCATCTCCCATGTGGTCTTCTGGGTCTTTTCCTGTCCCTTGGAATCCAATCTGAAATTTCTGTTGTCCATCGATGGTCTGTCCTTCTGGCAGTATGTCCAGCCCATTGCCATTTCATGCCTTGGTATACACTAATAAATACTTGTATTAGTATGAAGTATGTCCTCCTTTCGCAGAAATGACCTCTTGAATTCGTTTTGGCATTGACTCCACTAATTGAGTGCACATATTTTTGACTTCAGAATCGTGGAACCACACGTTTATAGCATTCGTTACCATGCGTTCTTTGGTTGTACAGTCCATTTTACCTAAACGTCTCTTCAAAACATTCCACAAGTTTTCTATGGGACTTAAGTCTGGTGAATTTCCAGGAGAATCAAGCAAATGAATTTGATTTTCCAGCATGAAATTATTGACCAATTTTGAATTGTGGCATGGGGCCAAGTCATGTTGAAATGTCCCGTCAAAAGTTTGCAAGAATGGAATAATCCTACGTTGTAATATTTCTACGTATTTGGCTGAATTCGTCATACCTTGAACAGGAACTAAGCTTCCAGGCCCTTTTGATGTGAAAAAACCCCAAAACATCTGTTTCAGAGGGTGTTTTACAGTTTGTTTGACATGCTCAGGTCTTAAGGGTTCACAGTTGCTTCGTCTAACGACATTTGCTTGGTAACCCTGCACAAATAAAGTAGTTTCATCACTGAAAATTACCTTTTTCCAGTTGTCAGCTGTCCATGATTTATATTTTATGGCCCATGCTAAACGTTTTATCTTCATTTTCTCATTCAAATATGGTTTTTTCGTTGGTCTTATTGCCTTCCGGCCAACTTCCAGAAGCCTACGGCGTACAGTTGAATCATTAACATAACAACCACTAGCCGATAAATCTCTTTGAAGGTGGGTGCTTGTTTTTTTGGGGGGAGGGGATTCATTTTACTATTTCTGATTAGATATTTGTCGGTTCGTGGAGTTGTTTTTCGTTTTCCTCCACATTTACCTCTCCTTTTTGGAGACGATGATCCAGATGCATTGTATCGCGTAAGCAGTCTTGATACACTTGATTTCCCTACACCAACTGCAGAAGCGATATCTCTCACTGTCATAGAAGTGTGATCCTTCAGAGCAATTATTTTTGCACGCGTCCTTGTGGAAATATCCTTTTTTCAATACACGAAAGCAAAACGTACTCGCAAAGAGCAAAAACTAACATCCACCTGTCACACACGAAAGCTCACAACTGAAGCTGAAGTGCCTATTTCCTCCTGTTTAAAACCGGTCAAACCACATTCTTACTGTCAAGTTCTAACCGTCACATCACCTCACAGCTGATAAAACCGGTTTACGTGGGTTTCCGACATCAACTGGCGATCACATTACAATTCTGAGAATAAAATAGCTTGTCCCAATTAATTTGCACGGATAGTATTACGGCTTGTACAGATATCGGGAAATCTGCGATTACACAGATACCTTCCCCAGAGGCATCATCAGAGCGCTTTTCAGTAGCGCAGTGGTCTAAGCGCTGGCTTCTGAGCATTTGTTTGAGATGGGTATGGGTTCGAATCCCGGTGAGGCATGGATGTTGTATTTGTCTAACGGCACTGCCTTTTTGCCTTCCATGGAACAAGTGGCCTGAACTTAGGGATGCGCGACTGTTTACAGCCCATAGAGCTGCTGATGTTGGTCGCCTAACTCTTAACCGAAAACAAAACTCATCATAGGGCTGTACAGCTGGTTGGTCCCTCCGTCGCATTACGGCGGAAGCGATTTGGGATGGAACAACTATCTGCCGAATATGTCGGTAGTGGTTAACGGAAGGTAACGTACGTCGCGTCGCGGTGGTGGGACTAGCGCATGTAGGCTGACGTCCAAAAGCCTCGATCGCCGCACTCGACGGAAAACCGTAAGAGCCTTGCAATCTTCAGCGGACTACATTAGACAAGGTGTGCAGGCAGCTATGGAGATTCCCGTATCGCCACGGACGGTGAATTGCTCACTGGCTGAGGCATGATTGCGCTCTTCCCAGCTATTGAGGAGATTGCCATTCACCGCAGCACATAATCGCAAAAGATTGCAGTGATGCCGTATTAGACATACGTTCCGAGACGAATAGAATCGCGTGGTATTCACTCCTTTCTGTCTCAGCGCCGATGTTCATCGATTGTAGATCAGGTGACTAAGTGGCCTCCGGGCTGGTCTTGTCGACATGCGTGAGCGTCTTACGTTTTTTAGACTGACGTCATATTTTGAGCGTTATCAGTTTAAACAGCCGTTTTCCTCACGTATGCATAGTGGGTACAACCACGCATGACGGTACGTCTAAGGACAGCTGCAGGTAGGGCCCGATTTACACAGAATCTGTCCCTAGGCACAGCACAAAATGAGCCCTCCCCTGTCCACATTCTTGAAAGAGTAAGTACCATTATTGCAACTAAATATTATCAATTAATTGAATTGTACAAGCCGTAATATCCGTATATCCGGAAAGGGTATACGGATATTACGGCTTGTACGATACTTTGGATAGGCTAGCATTATTAACAATATGTCCAAGTTTCTTGACACCACGTTTCACATTTTTGCTGCTACAAAGAAATAGTTTATGTGGGACGAGGCATTACTTTTAGGATGCCCTTTGTAAAAATACATATACATATCTACACTATATTGACAAAAGTCACCGGATACCTAGAAGAGAAACACAACATAGCATTTTTTTACATACATTGGTACGGTGTCGGTTCACCTTTGGCCTTAATGCATGCACTCACCCTTCGAGATATGCTTTCGAGAAGGTTTTGGAACACAGCGGTAGGCATGCGCTTCCACTCAGCCGCTAACTGTTGCTTAGCAGTAGTCCTTGGTTCCAAACTTCCTATGCGGCAGTCTAATTCATCGCATAGGTGCTCTATGGCATTAATATCAGGGTTCTGTGCTGGCCAGTGCACATACGATGCGGAATTATCGTCAAACCACGCCATAACCGTCCTTGCTTTATGTTTCGGTGCATTATCCTGCTGGTACCAACAAGGCTCGGTTCCATAGTATTGCCAGAAAGTTGATAGGGTATAATTGTCCAGAATATCGAGGTAGACGTGCTGGTTAACAGGTTTGTCCACGATAACCGATAGGACGGGACCGTACCACGAAAAACACACCAACACGAGTACACTTCCAGCTACAAACTTGACGGTAGGAATAGTACACTGTGGTAAACAGCATCCCCCGGCTGCCACCATACCCTCACACGGCCATCATCCAGATGGATCGTGTATCTGGATTCATGAGTCCATAGGACCTGTTTCTATTGATCTACGGTCCACGATAAGTGATCTTTACACCATGCTAAACGACGAGTGCCATTCCGAGTGGAGAAGAAAGGCTTGTGAGCAGTCGATGGACCACGGTAACCCATGGAATGAAGACCTCTGCAATTGGCACATGTACATCCCGAGGTTCTAGCATTTTTATTCACCTGTACGTAGTGGTCTTGTGCAGTACTCCGTCGATTAGCTGTAACGACTCTCCTGAGCCTTCTACGTCCTCTATCGCCGATTTTCTGTGGTCTGCCGGTACGTTTTGTTACTTCAGGCGCGCCACGTGGCTCCTATTTATTCGGTACATCCAAAACAGTTGACTTGGGTATGTTTAAACGCCTCTCGGTTTCTCTCATGGACAACCCACTAATATAACATCCAACAATCTTTCGTTTCTCATAGGCAGTGCCCCCAGCCGCGACATTTTAACTCAACTTCACAGTGCGATATGATCGCTCTCAGCTGCAGGCTTGTTTTTATACCTTTTGCAGATGTACCGCGCATCTTAACGACGCAGCGAATCCGTTCATTTGCTTTTGAAAGGATGTCCAGTTACTTTTGTCAATGTAGTGTATACTGTTCAATTTTTAGATTAATTAATACCTTACTACAGCTTTCCAAAGGTAGGTAGGTTACTTTTACTAGATACAGAAATATTAAAGTATGAATTCTTTTCTTCAGTATTACTGCAGCTCGTTTATAACAGCTATTGCCTATAACTGTCATTATTTTTAAGTCCCATGAAGGACGTTATAGCCGAGTTCCGCCGTATATTTTTACCGATTCATTCTTTAGGTGCAGCATGTGCCCGTCTAAAAATCCGACCGAAAACGTGGGAGACCGTAGCTTAGCTTTCAGGAGGGGTCGAACCGATTTGGTAACATGCACAAACGCCGTATGCAAATTTTCACTAAATTTTGAATAACATGCACAAACGCCATATGCAAATTTCCACTAAATTTTTAATACATGCTCAAACGCCATAAATAAATTTCAACGGCGGCTTCATGTTTTCTAACCGATTTCACCACAAAAAGGTAACTGAAAAGCAGATTAAAAAACTACAAAAAGGTGTAGAATAAATAAAATTAGGCAAAATATTGGGAGAGAAAAGAAATCTCCTTCGTGCTCTTTGAGTCTTGCGCTGTTTTTGCCACTTGTATACCATACTCCTCGAAATTCCAAAGACTACGCAGTTGGTCTTCAAGAAAGAAACAGCACCCTCAGGACAACGTTCTGGAAGAAATTTTGGAAGACCTATATCCAGTAGTGAATGGCTGCTGCGGAAGATGACATATTTTAAACCTTTCACGATCACGATACTAAAATGTTTTGTCACTCAGAATACCACAGCGCCCGGAAATGTCTGCTGCTCCTTTCCGAATTTCATTCCCCCTCCCTTTGTCAAGTGAACAAAAGAAGGATTAGTGCTGCGTCATCACTCGAAAGTTCCGATCTCTACGTTTGCTATGCCATGACCTTCGGACATTTCCCTAGGGCAATCAGTGCTTTCTTCCACTGAGAACCTTAGGCATTTGAGAATGGTAACAGCTGGAAAAACTTGTTTTCTTTCCCCTTTTTTGTTCTTTCTTGTAAAAAATATGCTTTCAATCTGTTCATTTGGGCTGAACAAAATGAAATAATTTTTACGATAAATTTTCTCTCGTAAACTCCGCTTTTGGAACAATGCAAAGTATGAAAGATAGACAAAGTACGTGTCAACAATGCAAGAGTATTACTGAGCGATGCCAGAAGGCTGAATGGTATAGCCCCGGGACAAACCAAATCCTGGTGCACTTCTTTGTTTAGGCACAACAATGCCAACTGAGGGTAACTTCTGCTAATCCCTCGGAATCCGTGCAAATTCAAAGAACTCATGCTATCCGGTAGTCTCAGGCGCTTGTGGTTGTCCGCATGTCCAGGCGCTTGTGGTTGTCCGCATGTCCAGGCGCGTCTGGCGTTGTGGTAGCGAAAGGTCTAACTTTCATCGCCTTTCAGAAATTTCCATCCTGTTTGTAATGCGCTGTTCTGCAACATGCAGTTCAAAATTTCTATATTATAACTTTCTATTTTAAATTCTCAGCGTTTTTACTATTTCGTGCTGTACGCACATGCTCAACAGAAAATTGGAAATCAGAATTAGTGCCACTGAAAAAAAAAAAAGGAATTGTAGTACCACTCAAGAACTGAAATGAGATAATCTGATTTCCAGGGAAAGGCAAGTGCCCCGCTTGCCCTCACCTATAGTTGGAACAATACATTTTCTCGATTAGACATTGCCCACAAAAAAAAAAAAAAAAAACTTTTATTAGCTAGTATTAAAAGAAATCCGTCTTGTTGCACGATGATATTTATTCAGCTAAAAAATGAAATCTATATACAGTTTAAAAACACATGAGCACTTTCGGTGTCACATTGACACCTTCATCAGATGTAATTTCACCATGTGGCTACATGCTGCTTAAGTACGTGGAGTAGATGCATCATGGGAAAGGTAATGTCAATGTCACATGATATACCAGATAACAAGACAATCAAAAAAAAGGCATAGTTAGCCAATGATCACTTAACAGAAGCAATTGCTATTGTGCTGTCCTTCCCGACAAGATTGCTCCAAGTTTCAGGTAAAACATAAGGATAATAGTCATTACAGCAACGTGTATTATAAGCCGAAATATAGAGGCTTTCTGCAAATAACAAGGAATAAACTGAGTTAGGTGTGTTTATGATTTTAGCGTTGTCCCAGTCTGGGATGGAATTTCCAGCACTTATGGTTCTTGCAAAAGAGGTGCTTTGGTGATTCATTTTTAGATCATATCTGTGTTCATTTAATCTCAAATCCAAATTTCTTTTGGTAGAACCCACATAATGATTGTTTAGTTCACCAGAGATAGTGTCGAGCATAGGAATAACATACACACCCCATTTTTTCCCTTTGTCAATTTTGTCACGATCATTGCGGATAATGGTATATAGATTGCATGATCGAATTTCAAATTGTATTTTATGACGAGAACATATGTTGGTAAGGAGGTTTACAATATGTGGATTAAAATCAACAGATCCAACATACTTTTTAGGCACTTGCTCACTAATTAAAGCAGTTGACATAGAAAACCGTACTTTATTGTGCACTCCCTTAACAACGTTGTCCGGGTAACCATGGTTTTTAGCGAGGGATGATATCCATTGTAGTTCTTGAGCTCTGGCGAAATGGCTAGAAGAATGTGAATATGCTCTTCTAAATAGGAAGTGCAGAGCAGAAATTTTATGCTGAAAAATGTGAGCAGAATTGTACGGAATTAGAGTGGGTGTGGAAGTAGGTTTTCGATAAACAGCAAAAGACGGGGAATTGTCAGAAGGGGTACGAGTAATTTGAAAGTCAAGATAAGGTAAGACGAAATTATTTTCAAGTTCTATCGTGAGTTTGATGGAGAGGTATTGAGCAGACATAGCGTTGACAAACTGCTGTAACTGGTTTATGGTATATGGCCAAATTACCAAGATGTCATCAACGTAACGGATATAGAGACTAGGCTTTTGTGGGAATTCTTGTACGACTTTATTTTCAATATGCTGTAGAAGAATTTCTGCTAAGACTGCGGATAAAGGTGAACCCATGGCTGTCCCGTCGGTTTGTTGGTAAAATATGTTCTGAAATTTGAAAAATGAACGCTTTTTAATGAGATGAAGAGCATTCATTATGAAAGCAATATCATTGGCAGGAATGTCAGAATCAATGAGCAAAGCCTGAATCAACTGAAATGTAGCTTCCATAGATACATTCGTGTATAAAGAAACTACATCTAGGGACGCTAAAAAATAGGAATTTGGTAGTGGCTGAATTAACTTTAACCTATCAATAGCTTGTGTGGTGCTCTTTATTGAGTAGGAAGAATTCACTGTAAATTTGGTGAGATAACTTGCCAAAGCTTTTTCCAAAGGTCGGGTGGGGGCAATGTAACCTGATACAAGAGGGCGAATAGGGTACCCTTCCTTGTGTAGTTTTAATCTACCAAATAAATCAGGCACATGGCAGCCGGGGGGTGGATTTGAAGGCTTTTGAAAAGGAGTCCGGAGGAGCTGAAGAGTTCTTAAGGCGGCTTAAAGCACTAACAGTAGCCCTGGTGGGGTCTCGTTTCACTATTACATGAGGGACACTAGAAATGGCATTGAGCATTTTTTTAATATAATCACTTTGATTTAAGAGCACAACTTGACTAGTTTTATCAGTTAAAAGAATGGCAATATCTGGGTCCTTTTTCAATTCAATCAGCTGCTGCATTTCCTCATGAAGCTGGCATTCTTCGGTGGTTTTACACCGTCGTGGATTGTGTTTGTGAAGAGACCTTGCGATTTTTATTCTTGCGAAGTTCCTATCTTCTATTGGAAGTGAATACAGAATTTTTTTCAATTTGTGGAACTGTTTTGAATAAGTCCACTTTACGTTGGTTAGGGTAAGCGAACTTGTAACCTCGTTGCAAGGCTCTTAGTTGAATGGGATTCAGAACTTTATCGCTTAGGTTTCTGACTCCATTATGTGAATCAGAGTTATAGCTGTCATGGTCCAGTTCATGCAAATCCAATCCATTACCCACATTAGGTGATCCATGTAATGATCCTTGTTCAGAAAGGCCGATAGGATGTCTTGTTTGAAATCCGAACAGATTATGCGTTCTACTACGAACTTCCGAATCCACCAACAATCTTAGTTTTTTCACAAGGGTGTTAAATAAAACCTTCATTTGATTTTCGATTATTGCTGTAATTATGAATAATGTACGGTCCAAAATTATTGGGTGTGAGGAATCAGCTAGGAATGAGTAACAGGTATAGCATTTCTTATTAAAGAAGTCAATACTGCTGCGCTTACTTCTGATCTGTTGAAGTAGTCTCTTCCTTTCGGCAGTCCTTATAATCCTGGCGTCTCGTCTGGTAAATGGAGAATTGAAGAAACGCAGATGTCGTGGAATGACATTTAAATCTCTGCAATTTACTAAAAATGACAAATGTGCCGATTCCTTGAAAGTTTTCCACGAAAACTTCTAAATGATTGCATAGCATGGCTCCACATGATGAATTTTGAAGAAGACTGTGATTCACAATAAAAAATGCGGAAGTATGACGGTAGACACTATAATTCGTGCATGAATACTAGTATTAAAAGAAATCCGTCTTGTTGCACGATGATATTTATTCAGCTAAAAAATGAAATCTATCTTTTATTAGCATTCCTTAGGAAGCGCAAATGTTTAATTGCTTCCCCTGATGCCTTTGCTTTTAAAGTTCCACTTAAGAAATTCTTTGAACACCGGGTACCATTCACCTTGTGGAACAGTTTTGCATGTACTTTAGTCTTTTCTATTAATACTTCACAGAACTGGAACTAGGTGGAGTTTGTTGGCATTTCTATGTGCGACCGGCAGTCATACAAATCCTGCATGCGTATCTGTTGGATGACTGCGAGATATATCCAGAAGTCGCGATTGACAAACGATTCAAGTGACATCGCGTGTAAACACTTGATTTATACACTGTAGAGCAATTGAATTAGAGACAGCTGGCGTTATGCTAATGCAGCGCTGTGGGTGGCCCTTTAAACGGAAACGACACGACGTATGCAGAGATCCGACAATATCAGGAGTGATGCGACGGGAATCAGTAAGAGTCGGACGTAGTATGGGTAAGACGAAGGATATAAGCGCATTTGATCGTGGGCAAATTTTCGGGGCCCGACGAATGGGTCGCTCTATCTCGGAAGTCGTGCCGGCACTGGTATTTTCACGAGCCACTGTGTCACGGGTGCACCGTGAGTGCATCGAATCCGGTAAATCCATCCCTGCAAGGGCCAACTTCCGTGAACAACAGCGTGTGGAATGAGCGGGGTCATCGTCAGCTAGCTCGCATTGAAACAGCGGATAGACGGACCACAGTGCAAGAAATCACTCGGCAATTTAACGCTAGTGCACCAAAACGTTCAAGCAGCCACACCATCCAGAACCATCTCCTCGCAATGGGGTATAGAAGCCATCATCTAACGAGGGTACCGCTGCCTACCGCACATCACAGGGATGCAAAGATTAGCATGGGCGCCGGAACATCGCCACTGGACCCTAGACATGTAGGAAAATGTTGCCTGGACTGATGAGTCGAGATTCACGTTGGTACATGCGGATGGCAGGATACGAGTACGGCGCAAACCACATGAAGCGATGGATCCTTCTTTCCAGCAGGGTACTCTTCAAGCTGGTGGGGGTGGCATTCTCGTCTGGAGACTGTGTACGTGTACTGAAATGGGACCTCTGGTAGGTGTGACATCGTCCCTCACAGGTCAACGTTACCGGGATATCCTGGACGACCATTTGCTCCCGTTTATGCGTCTTCAACATCCCACTGGGGACTTCATCCTGCAACAAGACAATGCACCATGCCATCGCTCCCGACTTGTGTCCGAATGGTTGGATGTATACTCCCCCGACGTGACCTCGCTTCCTTGGCCAGCTAGGTCACCTGACTTCAATCCCATCGAGCACATCTGGGATGCCATCGAGAGAGATGTTCGAGGTTCAAACCCTCCTCCATCAAATCTTCGTGAAATGTGGGAGCTTGTTCAAGGGTCGTGGATCCGTTTGGCTTTCCAACGCTTCCGGTGTCTTGTCGAATCCATGCCGAGACGAATCGCCGCCGTCATCAGGACGGAAGGTGGTGCTACACGTTACTAGACAGGTATCTCTAATTCTATTGTTCTTCAGTGTATATAAAGAGCAGTGAGAGGCGACCCCCCCCTTCCACTCTACCACAGAGGATGTTCACGGGGTATTGTGGGTTAACGTGACATCGGGTTGCCTTTGATGTGACAGTGAGGCTAATACACAGTCGTAGGAACATGAGTTGTAATATAATATCAATTAACGACGAGACATCACACACTTCTGACATCACACCAGTTAATTTCACAGCTTAGGTCCTCATCTAATGCACACGTAAATAACAGTCGTTGGAACATGAGTTGTGACTTTGTCTTTGATGTGACAGTGAGCCTAATGCACAGTCACATGAGGCTCATACACAGTCGTAGGAACATGAGTTGTAATCCGCATGCCATCATATAGCTATTGACGAAGACATTTGAATGTAATAATGGTCTCCCCACCGTTAACGACAAACAGATCGCGAAAGTCATATTCGACATGTTGATGAGCCATGTGACTGGTAGTGCTACAATTACAGGAAAGAGGACACTGCGCAGTTGTGGTTTGCTCGTGGCACAACACACATCTTTGTTTCATACATCGTATTTTGACATTTCAGTGTCATGATGTGGAAGTATTTTATGATATTTCAGTGTCATGATGTTTCCATGACAGCAGTTCCTATTTCGTTCTCTGCTTGTATCAGGCTTTAGTTGACGTACTGTTTTGTAGTACTGCTCTGCTTGTATCAGGCTTTAGTTGACGTACTGTTTTGTAGTACTGCTCATGTACTGTATATACCATTTTGCCACATAGAGTACGTTTTTTTTATTTTTTTATTGAAGGTTTTTTTTAATGATTTATTGTACCTGACGGTGCAGACATGGCAAACAGGCGAACATAAACAGGATATAGATATTTCACAGCAACAAGTGCAAATCATACATGGTTGACATCATGTCAAATGATCAATTTGCACAGATATAGCCAGTGTTGATCATGCAGCTCATTGTGAACAAGTATACATCAAATATGGATTTTACAGTATGCTAAATGACCAATGTACACAGAGACCCAGTGTTGATCAAGTAACACATTGAGAGCGAATGCCGAAAGACAAACACAAACATCTATACCTCACCGGGATTCGTACCCGAACCCAACTAGGGCGAATAATCAGAAGCCAGCGCCTTAGACCAATGCGCCACTGGGCGGCAAAGTACGTTATGTTCCCTTTCTTGCAGTGAATGGGTGCGCATCTGCTATTCACCTCATCCTTACGTGTGAAATATGGTAGTTCTTCCCACCGCTCATTTCGCGATTGCACAACTCGCTTTCGGAAAGGTTGCACAGCATTGGACTCCATTAGGTTTTCTATTGCCTGTATATACGACGTGTGCAAGCTTCGCCCTGTTTCGGCGCGTGAGGTTGGTATACTTTCCTTGTTAGTTAAAATGATTTTTTGTAATGTCAGGGTTCCTCTAGTACAAATATTTTCAAAATATGAAAACCTCTTGAGAAACATACCAGGGTGAGTTAAGAGTTCGTCCCTATTGCAGCCAAAATGTTTAAAGATGCAAGAATGCCATCATGCCCACATTATTTTGCAAAGTACTTTGTTTACTAAAGTCCTTTGCCAACGTTCCACCAGAGCAACGATCCCACGGCGGCTACAGTCGGCAGGTTTCGAGGACAGCTCTCATGCCAAATTCCACTTCCACAACTGAAGTACCGACCATGTAGTAAATCGAACTCGGAGTGAAACAGATTGTAGTCTGATGGGGTAAGGTTTGGAGAGTATGCAGTATGGGGTAAGTTTCGGACTGTATGGCGGATTGGGTAGGATTCAAGCACTTCCTATTCCTGTAGCTTTTGGCGGACCATTTGGAGTTGTGTCTTGGGGCATTATCTACTTGGAGCAATGGCCGCTTCCCGTTGATGAGCGCCGGTTCGCCTTGGTGCAGACCATCATGGACGAGCTACAGTTGTTCGTCATATAGGTTCCCGTCCATAGCCTGACCATCTGACACGAGTTCCCCGTGCGCACGTCACTCACAATTCCGCAAAAGCACAGCATGACAATCCTCTCGAAGCACCCTCTTTGCACTAATGGTTTTCTTTCCTGGTGATGAAAATGAGTATTTCCGTGGCTGAAAACTATTGTGCTCAGCCACTAGTTTTTAGTCGCAGACATCTTCATTTTTCATCAACTGGTAGCCAAAATCCATCGTCTTGTGTATTTGAGTATAATTTTCGACACAAGAAGAAACTTTTTTCCGTCTACCAGGGTGTTAGTCAGTTCATGTGAAACCATTTCAGGAAGCCTAGTGGAGAAACCAAGGTGGAGTAGGTGACGAACAATGGTGGATTGAGAAGACCCAACCTCAGCCTACTGGGGTGTTAATTCACGGGGAACTATTCGATGGCGACTAGAGGAGAAACAAAGCTGGTAGAGGTGACCAAACAATGTGGAGTGGAAAGACCCCACCTCAGCCTACTGGGGTGTTATTTTATGTGGAACCATTCGATAACGTCTCGAGGAGAAACCAAGCTGGCCCAGGAAATGAACGATGATGGGGTGGGAAGAATCCACCTCAGCCCACTGGGGTGTTAATTCCTGGGGAACTATTCGATGACGCCTGGAGGAGAAATCAAGCTAGCTCAGCTAACGAACTATGGTGGACTGGAAAGCATCCACCCCAGGCCACTGGGGTGTTAGGTATGTGGAATCACTTAATAAAGCCTCGAGGAGAAATCAAGCTAGCGTAGGTAACGAACGATGATGGTGTTGGACGACCCCACCTCAGCCTACTGGGGTGTAAATTCTTGGGGAACCATTCGATGGCGCCTAGAGGAGAAACGAAGCTGGTACAGGTGACGAATGATGGTAGAGTGAGAAGACCCCACGTCAGCCTACTGGGGTGTTAATTCCTGGGGAACTATTCGATGACGCCTGGAGGAGAAACCAAGCTAGCCCATGAAATGAACGATGATGGAGTGGGAAGACGCCACCTCAGCCCACTGGGGTGTCAATTCCTAGGGACCTATTCGATGACTCCTGGAGGAGCAATCAAGATAGCGCAGCTAACGAACTATGGTGGATTGGAAAGCCTCCGCCTCAGCCTAATGGGGTGTTAGTTTCTGTGGAACCATTCAATAAAGGCTAGAGGAGAAACCAAGCTATTTTTTTTTATTGGAGGTTTAACGACCACCGTGAGCAACTCAATGGGCTATAAGCAGTCGCCCGTCCCTAATTTAGGGTCACTGGTTCCAGGGAAGGGAGAGAGCCAGTGCCGTAAGACAAACACAACATCCATGCCTGACGGGATTCGAACCCGGACCCCTTACGGGCGAATGATCAGAGGCCAGCGTCTTAGACCACTGCGCCACCGGGGCGGCAAACCAAGCTAGCGCAGTTAATGAACGATGATGGAGTGGGAAAACCCCACCTCAGCCTACTGGGGTGCCAGTTCCTGGGGAACCATTCGATGGCGCCTGGAGGAAAAGCCAATATGGTTCAGGTGACGAATGATGGTGGATTGGGAAGACCCTACTTCAACTGCCAGTTTTCATGTACTGGTATTTGTTTATCGCCGCCAGAATTTTGATCAGGTTGTTAGTGCTAGTGATCGTTGGACATTTTGATTTTGGCTTGTCTTCGATAGTGGTTTATTCAGCATTCAAACGCCGGAACCATTTACGTGCAGTGCTTCTGTTTACATTTTCCTCTCTTTTAACTGCAGAAATTTCTCTCGATGCTTCTACCTGGTTTAACCCTATTTTCCAATAAAGGCGTAGGAGCCTCGAGTAGAAGGCTTGTCGACCTCCATCTTTGCTGACCTCATAACACAATGTGGGTCCCTGCCAAACCATTAGTCAAAATCCGCTACCTGCCCGTCTTGGTTGATCGTGAAGCGTTTCCCCAAATTATTCTGACATATAAAACCTTGTCGTTGAGCAGTACTCATATCATTACAGTCAAGTCATGACGGTCGTTTTACGTCTAGCTGTTGATTTGGGCTAATTATTTGATAATTTGATTTGGGTGATTTTTTCAGTTCATGAATATTGAATGAGTTATTTATGAAGCTTATTCGCTTTGGATTAATTAATTAATATGCGACTGGAGGTCATAATGTGGTTCAATATTTCTTGGCTGTCACGTTTCTGCATCATTGACCCCATTACTTCGGAATAGGAGATTTTGTAATGCCTGAGATTGAACTGTTTTTCTAACTGGATTAACAACTTGCTACCGGGATTCTGCCTCTCACCGTTCCGTTGTTGGAAGTCTACTAACTTACTGTGAACTGTTTTGGAACATTCCTCTACCCTTGGGGTTCTGTATTACTGACCCTTTTGGTTGTGAAGGAATACTCTGAGGTGCCTGGAGTTATTCATCACCCTAACTGGATTTTCAATTCACCAACTGGATACCTCATTTGGGTATGTTCTCTATTTTTATAACTTCATAACGTAAGTAACTGAACTGGTTCCTTACTTTTTCTGTGGCGTTTATTGTTTATTATCAAATCAGCTTTTTCAATCTTATAACTTCGTGACATTTTCCTCTTGGGTACTGTGCTGCCATCTATAACTGGTCCATATCCCAACTACCTACTTTTGGAGGTGTATTAACTTACTGCGAACTATTTGCGGGGTGTATTAATTCTAATTTAGAGAACAGTCCTTGTCATGATTTCTCTCAGGTTATGAGATCGTGAGATGTCTGATGTTTGCCCATTCAGGTGGTTTTGACGGAGCTATGAATATTAATTTTGGCCGATTAATTCAAGTGTGGGGAAGGATAGTGTACATGATTGTAATATTCAGTTTTCTTCATCCAGCTTATTATTCATATTGTGGTGTTTATGCTCTGTTTATAACTGATTCTCTGTTTTACCTATTATGATATCTAGAAGAAATCAATCCTCTAGTTAAGCTACTAAATCTGAGCTCGCTCCATTGCCCGGTGCAGAGAGTGAAATGTCTGACATGGACTTTTTAAAACAATTTATATCAGAGATCAATTCAAAGCTAAATGCTCTTAATTTGATATTTGAGTTAAGAGAGGAACTAGTGGAGATAAAATACCCCGTTGATCAGTTAAATATGAAGAATGCTGGCATATCCTCTAAATGTGTGGTCAATGAAACAAAAGAACCTGACCCTGCAAAATAAGATTGAAGTTTTAGAGTCTAATGTGGTTAAGTATCTACGGGAATTACAAGTATTGAGAACTGAATTGAATGATTTAAATCAGTACTAACAAAATCGAAATTTAGAGGTACATGGCATTGACCTAACAGGTATCAAGAGTGAATAGCAACTTAGGGATCATTTGAATATACTGGCTGAGAAGCTTCAGATTCAAGGTTACGAACCTTCAGATGTGGATATTGTGCATCCTCTTCCTAATAAATCTAATGATCCAAAAAATTCAACAATAATAATGCAGTTCAGGTTAAGAAATATAAGAAACTACTGGATTTCCAAAAACAAAACTTTACTTCTAAATTCTGATTTGAATAGTAGCCTACAACCTACTAAGAATTATTTAAATAAAAACCTAACAGTATTCAACAAAACATGTTTTAGTTGGCACGCTCCTTGGTTCATACAAAATTAATTAAATATGCTTGGCTTTCCAATGGTAACATTTACATCAAGAAAAATGATGAGTCTTAAAGGGTTAGGATTAAGACCCCTGATCAACCTGAGTCATTTGGACTAAATATTTGAACATTATCTATGTCATATTATTTGCTATTGTGTGGATGAATGAATCATTTTTATTATTGAAATCACTCATAAATATTACACTACACAGCAGTTTAATGGTACTCTCTCCTCTACCTCTACTAATAATCTAAATATTTTCCACTTAAATGCTGGTTCTTTGATAAGTAAAATTGCATTACTTCAAACACTAATACAAACTATTAACCCTTTAATTGATATTTTACTTATTACTGAAACATGGTTCACAGGGCAAGATTACTCTATACAATAAGATAATTATAATATTTTTCATTTAAATAGAACTTATTCCAAAGGAGGAGTATCTATCTACGTTAATAGTCAATATAAATATTTTTCTTAGTGCATGGCTCTACAGTCTTAACTCGTGATATTCAGATTTTTACTATAGAAAATCAGAACTTTATTGCAGCAGTTTGCTACAGACCACCAAATGCAAACCATCAATCCCTATTAACTACTCTAAATGAACTTTTAAACTTTGAAAATTTATCTACCAAAAAAACTTTTATACTAGGTGAATTTAACATAGATATCTGACAACCACACTCAATGTCAGGCCAACTAAAATACTTAATATATTCTTCAGGATTTAGCAATACCATTCAACTCCCAACTCGAATAACATATAACACAAACTCACTAATTGATTTTTGTCTTACTAACACTTGACAAGGGTCAATTATTTCTGGTGTACTCAATTATCATTTTAGTGACCATCTTCCTATTTTTATTTGCTATAAACAAAATTATAATGTAATACAGGAACATGCACAATATATCACTAGATCAACTAATCACACAACTCTTGAGAATTTTAAACTCAATTGTAGGGCATATATTGGTATCTTGTAGTGAATGTTGATTCACCAAATGAAGCATATCATAAATTTATAAAAAATTACAGGTGTTATGCGATCAAATATTTTTAAAATATTATCAACAGAGAAACACAAGCAAGAAATTCAGGAAACCTTGGATAACTAATTCAATGCTTAAACAGATAAATAAAAAATAAACTATTCTATAAATTTCTTTAAACCAGACAGCCCTCTGGTTACCTTAATTTCAAAATATATATAAGTAAACTAAATTCTATTATTAGAACTACTAAAAGGAAAGTTTACATTAATATTTTTTCATAAAACTGTTCTATCTTAATTTTGAAACATTTAAATACATAAATGGGAAAGAGGCCCAGGCGGATGTTATACGCTGTTGCAGATCTGCTGCATTTAGCGGTGTGTTGCATACACCTGTGATTTAAGGTGGCCCCAAAGGAAAACGTCCAGAGGGATAAGATCTGGTGAGCGTGGAGGCTATGCTACGGGACCTCCTGGTCCTATCCGTCTCCGGTCAAACACATCGTTTAGCCATCTTGATACATGTGCACTCCTATGTGGTGGTGCCCCGTCGTGCTGGTACCACATGTTCAATAAAGGTTGTAATGGTACATTTTCCATGAAATCCGTTGCATCCGTTTAAAAGAGATATAAATATCGTTCACCATTCAGAGTTGCATTGTAAAAAAAAAGTCTTACAAGCTGGTTTCCCCAAATGCCACACCAAACATAGGTAAACCGCCTCACTTGATGTTGTGTGTCTCTTGTCCAATAAGGATTTTCCTGTGCCCAGTAGTGTACATCATGCGTATTGATAACGCCATCTCATGTGAAGCGTGACTCATCTGTCCATAAAATGTTTGACAGAAGCTATGGGTCGTCATCTAAAGCATTCAACATGAATTGCAAAAATCAAGTCCTTTCTCCACATTTCCAGGCCACCGTGTCTGCTGCGAATGAAACGAATATGGATGCATATGGTTCCTGTGCAAAACTTTGTAGTACACGCTGTTGGCTTAATCCACTTTCCCAGCCAACTTCATTTGTGCTGCTGTGTGGATGTGCAAATACATATGCCAGAATATCGGTATTGTCCCGCTTCGGTCTGCCTGTACGTGAGCGGTAGCTGACACTATCCGGACATAGCGACTCAGATGGCTTTCCGCTTTTTTCGCATTTGGAAAGTCCCCTTCCATCTCTTGTTATAGGACAAAAACATTTATGAACTATTTTTGCCTCCCTGAACAAGTTTGTAATCGACTTTTTTGCCCTATCTGCAAAGGGGAGCGTGATTGTTACCTCACCTCCTGAAAAAGCGGCGGGTCGAGGGGATCCTTCGTATATATATATGTATATATATATATATAATCATCATCATCATTGTCAACCATTATCAATCCACTGCTGGACGAAGGTCTCCCCAAGTTTCCTCCACAACGGTCTGTCTTGTGCCAGTCTCCTCCATGTCACTCCCGCATATTTACGAATTTCATCCACCCATCTCCCATGTGGTCTTTTTCTGGGTCTTTTCCTGTCCCTTGGGATCCAATCTAAAATTTCGGCTGTCCATCTATGGTCTGTCCTTCTGGCAGTATGTCCAGCCCATTGCCATTTCAGGGATTTAACTCTGATCATGATGTCTTCCACTCTCGTCATTTTTCGGATCCACGAGTTCCTCTTCTTATCTCTCCTGGTTATACCAAGCATGCACCTCTCCATGCTTCTTTGAGTTGTCTGCAGCCTTTGTATGTCTCTTTTAGTTAAGGTCCACGTCTCTGCACCATACGTAAGCACTGGAAGGATGCATTGATCAAACACTTTTCTTTTAAGACATAATGGCATATTGCTCTTGAAAATTATGCTGTTTCTTCCAAAAGCTCTCCAGGCAAGTTTTGTACGCCGATTAATTTTTTCATCAATGTGACCCTCACTTGATATCTGCTGTCCAAGATAAACATACGTATCTGTTATCTCCAGTTTTTCTCCATCAATCGATAAATCTTCATTTCTTGTAAAAGCATTGAACATCACTTTTGTCTTCTGAAAGTTCATTTTTAATCCCACTTCTTTACTCTTGTCAGCAAGTTCCTGGATCATACTCTGCAGCTCTGATGGGGTAGTTGCAAAAATGACTACGTCATCAGCAAAACGAAGGTGGGTTAGATAATCTCCATTAATCTTTATCCCTTTGTTTTCCCAGTTCAGTGATTGAAAGACATTTTCCAATGTGGCATTAAAGAGCTTCGGAGATATGGTGTCACCTTGTCTCACTCCCTTTCCAATTTTTATGTGTGTTGTATTTTCAAACAGCCGAATCTTTGCACTTGCATTTTCATAGATGTTATTAATAATATTAATGTATGCATCTTCAATACCGCAGGATTTCAGAGCCGTGGTAACTGCTGATGGTTTCACCGAATCAAAGGCTTTTTCATAATCGATAAAAGCCATGCACAATGGAAGTTCATATTCCCTCGCTCTTTCAATTAGTTCTCTCAGTACGTGGATATGATCTATTGTGCTGTAGCCACTCCTGAATCCAGCTTGTTCTCTCGGTTGAGCCATGTCCAGTGTTACCTTCAAGCGGTGTGAAAGAACTTTAGTGAAGATTTTATAAACCACTGATAGGAGGCTGATAGGTCTGTAGTTCCTGAGATCCTCAATGTCACCTTTTTTATGTAGCAGGATCATTGTAGCATTGTTCCAATCCTCAGGAATCTTCCCTTCATTAAGGCATCGAGTGAAAATTTGGGCGAGTACTGTTTCAATTTCTCCACTTGCTTCTTGTATGATGTCTTTAGTAATTCCATCTTCTCCTGGAGCTTTCCCTCGCTTCATGTTCTTGATTGCATGAGCAACTTCTGCTGGGAGGACTGGAAGAACTCTGGTACCTTTCATGATGTCTGGAGTACATGTATCATCCCTTTCATATAATTTGGAGTAGAAATCTTTCACTCTTGTCAAAATTTCGCCTCTATTTCTTGTTATAGAACCATCTTCTTTTCTCAGAGCCATAATCTGTTTTCTTCCCTTACTGAGATGTCCCTTTGCTATCTTTAGGCTTTGGTTGTTTTCAATTGCTTTCCTCACTAGCTCACAGTTGAATTTCCTTACGTCTTCAGTGATACTTTTTCGTGCTGTCTTGCATAGCTCTATATATTCCACTTTGGAAGTCACATCTTCTTTAGTTGTCCTCATCTCTCTTCTTTTTTGCATCAACATTTTGGTTTTTCCTGATAATTTGTTTACATGCAACTTGTTCTTAGACCCAGCTAATTTTGTTGCTGTTTCCATAAGAGCTTTGGTTACTTTTCTGTTAACTTCCGAAATATCCACTTCTTCCGATGTTAGGCCTTCTAAAGCAGAGAATCTGTTCTTCAGTTCCAACTTGAAAGTATTATGGTGTTTTTTAAGGTTGGTTATGTCAATACATTTTGTTTGTCTTATGAGCTTGCCACGTTCCAGTTTAGTGTTGAGGTGCATCTTACATCTCACCAATCTATGGTCACTACCTGTGTTGAACTTGTTCAGCACACTGCAGTCTTCGATGACGAATTTTTTGTTACACATAATAAAATCAATTTCACTTGTCGTCCCAATTGGATGTCTCCATGTCCATTTCCTGTGTGGCTTTTTCTTGAAAAAGGAATTCAAGATGAAAAATCCTTCTGCCTCTGCAAACTCAACGAGAGTATTTCCACGCTGGTTTCTGTTGCCGTGACCGAATTTACCTACTGAAGTTTCATTCTGTTGCCGGTGCCCTATTTTTGCATTGAAATCTCCCATAATTATCTTCAAGTGCTGCTTACCTTTATTATTTAGATGACGAATTTCCTCATAAAATTCTTCAATTTCTTCTTCAGGATGACTTGTGGTGGGTGCATAAGTTTGAATAATCTGAGCCTGGTATCTTCTCGATAGTTGGATAACGAGTCGTGCAGCTCTGTCAGAGGAACTTTCAACTTCTACCACTTTATCCTTCAGTTTCTTGTTTATTATAAATCCAACACCACTAGTTCTGCCAGTATCTGTCCCACGATAATAGAAGAGATGTCCACTTTTCAGTTCAATGAGATCTTCTCCTTTTCTCCTTACCTCACTTAGCCCGACGATGTCCCACTTGATCCTTTGTAGTTCCTCTTCCAATTCAAGAAGCCTTGAATCAGAAGATAGGGAGCGTCCGTTGTAGGTAGTCAAGGTCAGCATCAAATGGCAGCCTAGTCCGGTCCTCCGGGGATTCTTAGCACCCTCTGCCTTCATGTCGCACTGGCAGCTGCCTTGGCCAGGTACATTCCAGCTGCCGGAGACTGAGGGCCAAGATTTAAGTTGTAGAGTCATTTTGGAGGTGTTTGGCCATAACTCACCACGCTGGCCAAGCGGGTTGGTGAGTGTGGGATAGCATTTCCTCTGATCCCGATGGTATAGTTATACCGCTATTTGCGGTCGTCAGAGCCCCTTTAGTGGGAACAGGATGCACCACGAGAAGGCGGGGTTGACATTTGTCAAGGAGAGGCTGTGATGTTACGCATCACCTGACCTTACATCCCATATATATATATATATATATATATATATATACACCGCTGGCCACGGAAAATGCAACACCAAGAAGGAAAAATCCGATTGGCCTGAAATTCGCAGCATGCGTCGCCCGCGAGAGGACATGCAAACGATTAGCATTGCAGAGCATATGCAAATCATGTGCGCCCGGTACGCCAATAAGAAGCACTATAAGAAGGGTGCACAGAAGGCGGGGTGTAAGTACTGGAAGTGTGTTGTGCTGCCGTTCGTGTGCATGGGAATCTTCCTGATGCCTCGTCGCAGAATACGGCTGTCGTTCCAGCACGTTTCGTAGTTCGACAGAGGACGAATAGTGGCTTATCGCGAAAGTAGTTTATCGTACCGAGACATCGGCGCCAGTGTGGGACGACATCCAGCCACAGTGAGGCGAATATGGTTTCGTTGGGTGCAGGAGGGATGGACGGACCGACGTGAGCGATTGCCGCAGCCACGGCACACCACCGTACGAGAGGACCGGCATGTTGTGCTGCGGGCATTGATGGCTCGCACCGCCACATCACGAACGTTAGGGCATGAATTAGGGTGTGTTGCGCAACAACCTGTGTCAGCACGTACCGTTCGAAGTCGTCTGCAGGAGCGGGGACTTGTCGCACGGCGCCCATTGCTCCGATTACCATTGACGTTACACCACCGGCGAGTGCGACGGCAGTGGGCCGTTGAACGCTGTACCTGGACTACGGAATGACCTGACATTGTCTTCTCCGACGAATCCCGCTTCTGCCTGCAACACCATGATGGTCGGATCCACGTGTGGCGGCACCGCGGCGAGAGACTGCATGACGCATGCATTATGCATCGCCATACCGGTCTGTCGCCTAGCGTTATGGTTTGTGGCAAAATTGGATATGACACCCGCACACCTCTGGTACGCATCGCCGGTACACTCCACAGCCACCACTACATCTCCTACGTTTTGGAGTCTGTAGTCCTCCCTTACCTGCAGGACCTGCCAGCGGCCACGTTTCAAAAGAACAATGCGCGCCCGCACGTGGCACGCATCGTGCAATAATTCTTCACGTCCCACCAGGTGTCACTGCTGCCGTGGCCCTCCTGTTCTCCCGATATGTCGCCCATTGAACACGTCTGGTCGCTGATCGGCAACCGAGTGGCCCTGCAAGCACCACCCGCGGCTACGCCTGATGAACTGTGGCAACGTGTGGAAGCAGCCTGGACTGACATACCCCAAGCTGACATCCAAAGCTTCTTTCGTTCGATGCCGCGGCCTGTAGCGGCCGTTATTGCCAGCCATGGGGGCCACACGAACTATTGATATCTGCGTGTTCCGCACGTCGCACGGGCCTGTAAGCTCAATCGTTTCATCTTTGTATCTTTTGTTGTTATCAGTCCAGTAAATCTAGCTTTGTTATCTCGTGTCCTTCTCGGTGTTGCATTTTGAGTGGCTAGCAGTGTATATACACTGAAGAGTAATTGAATTAGAGATACCTGTCTAGTAATGTGTAGCACAACTTTTCGTCCTGATGACGGCGGCGATTCGTCTCGACTGGACCCGACAAGGCACCGGAAGCGTTGGGAAGCCATACGGATCCACGATCCCTGAACAAGCTCCCAGATTTCACGAAGATTTGATGGAGGGGAGTCAGAGCCTCGAACATCTCTCTCGATGGCATCCCAGATGTGCTTGATGGGATTGAGGTTAGGTGACCTAGCTGGCCAAGGAAGCAAGGTCACGTCGGTGGAGTGCTCATCCAACCATTCGGATAGAATTTTGGAGCGACGGCACGGTGCATTGTCTTGTTGCAGGATGAGATCCCCAGTGGGATGTTGAAGAACCAGAAACGAGAGCAAATGGTCGTCCAGGATATCCCAGTAACGTTGACCTGTGTGGGACGATGTCACACGTACCAGAGTGTCCCATTTCATTGAACGTAAACAGTCCCCAGACGAGAATGCCAACCCCATCAGCTTGAAGAGTACCCTGCTGGCAAGAAGGATCCATTGCTTCATGTGGTTTGCGCCGTACTCGTATCCTGCCATCCGCATGTACGAACGTGAATCTTGACTTTTCAATCCAGGCAACATTTTCCCACATGTCTAGGGTCCAGTGGCGATGTTCCCGCGCCCGTGCTAATCTTTGCATCCTGTGATGTGCGGTCAGCAGCGTTACCCTTGTGCGACGATGGCTTCTGTACCCCATAGCGAGGAAATTGTTCTGGATGGTGAGGCTGCTTACGCGTTTTTGTGCACCAGCGTTAAATTGCCGAGTAATTTCTTGCACTGTGGCCCGTCTATCCACTGTTACAATGGTAGCTAGCTGACGATGACCACGCTCATCCACACGCTGTTGTCCACGGCAGTTGGGCCTCGCAGGGATGTTTTTTCCGTATTCGATGTACTCACGGTGCACCCGTGACACAGTGGTTTGTGAAAATTCCAGTGCATGCACGACTTCCGAGATGGAATGACCCCATTCGTCGGTTCCCGATAATTTTCCCACGATCAAATGCTCTTAGATCCTTCGTCTTACCCATACTGCGTCCGACTCTTACTGATTCCCGTCGCATCAATCCTTATATTGTCGGATTGCTACATATGTCTTGTCGTTTCCGTTTACAGGGCCGCCCACAGCGCCACATGTGCGTAACGCCAGCTGTCTCTAATTCAATTGCTCTTCAGTGTACATATATATGTCACAGTTGTATTTGTATTGAGACAGTTTGAGTGTCCCGTTACAGAGATTCAATTTGTTGAGTTCAAAAGAACTATAAAAAAGGAGGTATAGACTTCCAAGCGCATAGTATAAGTACAATTATACATATACCATTTAAAAACATCGTCGTTTATTGTAAAAGTTTTCTCCAAAATTAGTTTTAGAATTTCTTTGGGATTGTTGTTTAGCGCTACTCAAGATAAGTTTTGAAGCATCCCTCACTTCCTTACCCTCACAATCGGCCAACGGTAAGAACTTAAATAATCTCTTACGGTGAGTAAATGTTTCTGAGTACGACGCCTTTAAAGATCATTTGAACAAGTTTTTAAATTTTTAATCACTCAATCCTTTCAACATTTGCAGAAACACTGTCGTCAAAATTGATCCGAACGATATTTCTAATCCATCCAACAAATGATTTTTGAATTCATCCATAAATACTGTTAGACCTGTAACTTTTGAATGACGTTTTATAAGTTGGTTCGAAGGCTATAACAGCTGTGAAAACACAAGTTTGTCTGCGACGGGCATCGAATCCGTTTCCTCTCACTCCTGAGTGAGCCGCTCTCCCAATTGAGCTACGCGGACAGAATGTCTCGCTGCAGATTTGTCGTCTTGACACATGTTTTTACCTCTGTAGCACAACATGTGTATTTAAATTATATTGTACGAACATTTATATAAGGCGTGTTAGAAAAGTTTGGTGAACGATGTCCTAACGAAGCAAATTGAAAGTTTGGGAATAGTGCTGTGCCTTGCATGACTTATTCGAGTAAATATGCGAACATGACCGTAACCGTCAACGAGTTGTGGGAGAGTGTGTCGCACAGCATGAAGTTCGCGGCATTTGATGGTATACGTTGTTACTTGGGTAAATACAGAAAACAAGCAGTATAGAATTCCACTTCAAATTCTTCCACACCCATCTCATCAAGCTATTACTGCACAGACTACACTTTGTCGACGGAATCGTTGAGCTGTTGGTAAAAGAATGGGCCATCACTTAAATGTTGCCATAATGTCAGGAGCTCAGAATTGTTGAGAATGTCATTATAGGCCGAAGAGTTAAGATTTATGGACACTGAAACTAGGGGTCACAATCCAAACAATGAAAAACAGCCCAACAGCATGACGCCTCCTCCACCAAACTTTATATTGGCCCAACACAGGTAGGTAGCGTTCAACTGGCTTCTTCCACACTCAGACTATTCCATCAGACTTCCATATAGTGAAGCCAGATTCGTCACTCCCGAGAACGCGTTTCCACTGCTCCAGAGTCTATTCTCGTAGAGTTGTACATCACTACAAACGATACTGTGTGGTTATCTTGTGAATACAGTGATGTTTCCATTAATGAACATATCCGAGCAACGGGAAGTTTTGATTGGTGCAGAACAGCTGTCGTAAGATAAACCTCCAAACAGCGAATCTTCTTAACAGCGAACAAGGGACATCCCATTCAATCCCGTAAGGGATGTAATGTACACCATGTACCTTAGGATTTTACACAGTCCCTTCGGTACTTCGGTAAAAGGGATAAGATAAGATTAAAGAATGCTACTGTGCTTCGGGCTCGATGGGTTGTATCACAGCGAGTACAGTGTATGACGTATACTCTAATTTATCTTTCCATTTTAGTTTCTTTCTCTATGTAAATTTGAGTTCACTCTCCTTAGCGTTTTTCAAACTTAACGTTATATCTTCCCTCTCGCAAGAGTATGGTTGCCAACACCTTGCGGTCGGAACGTACGCCGTGTGTATGTGCCCGATGAGAACTGGAAGATATGTAATGTGAGAGCAGCAGCAAAGGAGTGTGGAGATGGTAGTACATATGATGATGTAATACATAGTAGTTGCGGAAGTTAAGTTACTTGAAGTTGTGATTTCTTGACGTCTGCGTATTATCTTTAGTGTTGGTGTTTTGTTTTTCATTAACCAAGTTCCTTCACATTAACGTCAATAATATTGTCGAAGAGAGAGAGAGTTGCGCCAAAGGAGTTTTGGCTGAATAAAGACTAACTGTAACTTTTTCTCAACGTTTTCTTGAATAACTCCTGTTTCACTGTAGGTGAAGTTTTTGATAACTGATTTATGCAGTGTTCAGTTAGCTATACATACACGAACAATACAAATGATGTGCTTAAGTGAAAAGAAAGAAAAAGTTTAGATTTACGTGACGAGCACTCTAGCTCCTGTGTGCATTTCAGTTGCAAGCTGGGGGACGGGATTGCTGGTGCGTTAATTTTTTCCGTTGGCGGCGGTGTATCTTTGTTTGATCACAGTGGGTTCTGTTCCTATTTTTCCGGGCGCGGCCAGCTAACTGTACAGTTTCCCTTCACTGTCGAGCATTTTTTTTTACTTTCCTTAACGTGCCTTAACCCTTTAACCGGCTGGAACGAATTAACTCGGGGTTAGTTAAATGTGCTGAAATCAGCTTGCACGGATATATTCACTGTCTAAGAAGTGGACAGAGAATGGTTGGAACGAGTCAACTTGAGTATGAGGAAGATGTGCTTCCGCCTTTAGCTATGCCATTCAAAGTGGTCATTTAGGAGGATGATTGACACTAATCCTTTCTGACTGATTTCCATTTAAAAGGGCTGTAGCAATGGCAAAGAACGTAAGAAAGAGGAGAAAATATGTTTGAGTCACTTGTTACTACCCATTGGTATGATGTTCCCAATATTTCTTGGGAATCTATATATCAATTCTGTAAGGTGTTTTACTGTGAGTCATATTTTGAGAGAACGGCTGAAAAATATGGTTGAGGTATCAAAATAAAAGTCTTACCATGTAGATGTGCCAGTCGAAGAGAAAAATGAGAGTGGGGCAACGGTTCGGGCGTTGTGGGGCGGCAAAGCTCCCATGTAAAGTCTTTGGGAGAAGCGTGCGGTTGACATTTGATCGCCTGCAGTTGACTCACACGCTGCTGAAGGCAAAAGCATGGAGGGACTGAGATAGTCAAATGTCCGAAGTCTTCTCTTTTCTGAGCGAAACGTTGCGCAAAGTAACGATAGCAGGCATTAGTATCAAAGTTCTTCTTATCTGAACAGCGAACACTCTCGATAACTTGATTGCGTTACGCCGTTGGACTGTGTGATGTATATATGCAATTTAATATTCATTCTTTCCAGTTTATTCACATAGGTAAGACGTTTCCCATTATGTAAAGATTAAATAAACATTCCGTTGACCATTGTTAGTGAAAATATTACGGGCGACTGCTTATAGTCCATTGAGTTGCTCACGATGGTCGTTAAACCTTCAGTCAAAAAAAAAATCACGAACCTGGACTATTGTCTTTACTGAAGTGGTTGAATGAATTTGTCAATCAAATAAAGTTTACATTTGTTGCTTCACATGAGTTTATTCTTAAAAAAAAAAACTAACCGTCGATTCCGACGGGTAAAGGGTATTCGAAACGCGAATCTCACTCCAACAACATTTACAAACACAGTTGTGACTGAAGATGAAAGTGAAAGAATCCAGTTGAATTTTTGCACACGATCGAGATGAGTGGACTTCCGCCTCACATTTTACGACAGAAAAAGTGTGCAGTCGTGATGCTCATCACGAACCTGGCCGCCCCGGTGGCGCACTGGTCTAAGCGCTGGCGTATGATGATTCGTTCGTGAAGGGTCCGGGTTCGAATCCCAGTGAGGCATGGATGTTGTTTGTCTTGCGGCACTGGCTCTCTCCCTTCCCTGGAACCAGTGACTCTAAATTAGGGACTGGTGACTGCTTATAGCCTATTGAGTTACTCACAGTCGTTAAACCTTCAGTCAAAAAAAAAAAAAAATTACGAACCTGGACTATTGTCTTTACTGAAATGGTTGAATGAATTTGCCAATCAAATAAAGTTTACATTTATGAGTTTTTTTCTTTAAAAAAAAACTAACCGTCAATTTCGACGGGTTTTGTCTAGTAAAGAACTTTAAATACCTATCACCAAGCAAGGACTATTGGGATACTAATCACCAAGGACTGTCACCAAGTAGTAGTGGGATGCATGCTATCACCAAGTAGTAGTGCGATGCATACCACTAAAAATTAGTGGGATGCCATCAACGGTGACAAATTCAGGGTCGGTACTGATCACGTGAGGGGAAAATAAATTGTTGCTGGTCAGCTTTCGTAAAACCCGAACGCTATGTGAATATTTTTGTTTAGAAACGAGGGGAGCTTTGGGCAACATTTACTTCAGATTCATCGGCCGCTTAAAATGTCAAACGTAACCTCCTAGCTTGATATTTCTAAAGGAAAGTGTGAGACAACGGGTCAGATATAACTTTCCTAAAACCCTTTACACCACGATTTTATTTTATATTGTTATATTGAGCTTCATTCAGCATTCTACCTTTGGAGAAAGCTCTGAACCCGTTTTATTTGTGTGTAAGCTTTTAACAATTATGCTCCTTTTGTACCAAAACAACTGCCTAGCGATGTTAACCTGGACCTAACCTTCGGACAATGGAACCTCCCAACAACGGTCACTCTTTTCCGGTCAGAGAAGAGACCGTTATGCAGAGGTTCCACCGTATTGTGCATCTTCTACGGCATGAAAACCCGTTCCCTACTGTTCTCGACGAACCGTTATGGACCAACCGTTATTTTCCCGCACCATCCGCTTCAGCTCTCAGCAGTCCATGTCTGCTATTTTACGTAGCCTGCTAGGTGGCGATAAGAGAACGTTCACTTCGATGCGCAGTAGTGAAGGCATTTTGGGCTACTCGCGCATGACGTAGCTGCGGAGGCAGATCATTTGCTTCAATATTTGTTTACATGTGTGTACTATTAAGTCTTGCGTTTATTTAGCGGTATTTCATCAGTTCTTTGTGATCGAGAGTCATATTTTTATTGTGATATCATAAAGATAACTATTGTGGTAATAAAAGGTAAGCGTTATAGGATTGGTAACAAAAAGAAATCGTTCTATTGCTGTGTATTTGTTTTCTAGAAAACTTCATGACCCCACCGTTCTGTTTTATTATTTCGTAAGAACGATGCCTAATTGTTCCGTCTCTCCGTGCCCATCGTAGAATGAAAATCAAAAGGAACTGGAATTATTAACCACGCATTCCGAAAACATCTCATGTTACAAAAAATGTGGCTACTCAAACGTAAACGAAAAGATGTTGCCAATGTGAAACATGCCAGCATTTGCTCTAAATATTTTACTGAAGATGATTAAAACGTGATTTAAAAATCAGTTTGCGAATCTTCTGCAATGAATTTGTTTAGAAGAAAAAACTATTCAATATTCTAAACAAAAACTTTCATTCACTGCAGTAAAACTAAGAATATGCAGGTTGCATCACCAACATTTTAGCAACTTTCTAAGTAAATTTCAAGCATAACTTCTATCCGAATTTTTTAAATGCTCGCCATTTCGAGGTCTAAATGCGGAAAAAAAGTAGCAATGCCGTGTATTAAAGAAAGTCGACTATTTTTTTAATAACGAAAAATTAAAGAAACAGATTACTTTCTGGTATAATTGAAAACAAATCTTTATTTTGTATCAACATTTTATGTCCCATGAGATATCTACGTGAATAGTTCTGACGCAATTTATTAAAATTGCGCAAATTAGAAAAGTTCGCGGAATTACCTTAGTCAAATACTGTGAAGAAATTAATTGACCGAATGCACCAGAAGTTATGTTCCTAACACCCGTTTTGGTGAACAGGAAGAGTCCTATCCTCCATGATACTGTGAAACCACACAAATGAAGAAACACGAACTGAGATTCAACACCCTCCCACATCCACCTTACTCGCCTTACTTGGCACCTACCAATTTCTATCTCTATGCATTTTAGCAATTAGCTCAAGGACATGACCTTCAGAAATTGAGAGGAGGCCGAAACTGCTTTCCGGGTCTATCTTGCGCCCAGGAAGGCAGATTACCTCCGGACTGGCATTAAAATATTTTTCACTTGCTGGCTGAGGTATGTCGTGCATTTGCCGTGCTATAAGGTATGTTTCTTTCATTTTTATCCATCAAATCGGCCATTATTTTCCGAACGACCTGGTACTTTATTTTATTTATTAATAAGTATTTATTTAACTAGAGTATCAATGAAATATTTATTAATCCTAATTTTTTTTATTTACACAACGTTCGTATTTTTGAATCAAACTTGTGAAATTATTTTACCAACTTTTTCTCCGGCTTTGTAAATGTTACTGTTACTTCCTTTAGGCCATATTTACTGTCAGGGCAACACTTCATGACAAAAATTGAGAGCAGCAACATTAAGATAAGAAGAGCTTTGACACATGACCAGAAGTTTCGCAAAGCCACACCCAGACATCACTGATAGTTGCTGTGAAGCTCATTCTGTTTCAGAACAATTCCCTTTTCTCAGACATAATTGGACACACCCTCCTTTTCCTCTAATATCCCCTGAGTTGGTTATTCATAACAACGCCCTATATTTTGGGAACATTCCATTCATTACACAGCCCTTTCAGCAACATATTATTACCGCAACGTTCCCATGAATCACGTCCTTCAGTCTTTTAAATGAAACCTTTTAATGTATTTAGAGATAATGAATATTTCCAATGAGACACCTGCAGCGTAAAAAGGGAATTCATTTAATTTCGGGATAAAACACACTGATGCCAAGAATGGAAAACAAACCAAGCACACTGATGCACTGGAAAGAAAATAAAATTCCCTGTTAGATGTCCCGGAATGTAGACAACGAGGCAAACTCTTTTGTAGAAATATGCAAAGGAATTCATGACTGCCGCCCCGGTGGCGCAGTGGTCTAAGCAATGGCCTCTGATCATTCTTTCGAAAGGGGTCCGGGTTCGAATCCTGGTTAGCCATGCATGTTGTGTTTGTCTTACGGCACTGGCTCTCTCCCTTCCCTGGAGCCAGTGACCTTAAATTAGGGACGGGCGACTGCTTATAGCTCATTGAGTTGCTCACGGTGGTCGTTAAATCTCCAATAAAAAAAAAAAAATCATGACTTAACATATACAAGGAGATGAGATGACATTTGCAGTATAAACCATTATGAGCTAGTGATAAAAGAGTGTGTAAAGAGTGTGCGCGCCTCTACTGTAAGGCTTTGTGCGCCGTCACGTGTTACTACAGCTCTTAAAGAGAATGCTAAGTGTATACCTATTATGCTGCCATGCGCCAAACCTTCACGTGATTTCAATATGAAGTAGAAACTCTGACCACCTCACCTTTTTTTTTCTGGTTTTTTTTACAGTATTCACTGTTGGGCGCAAGAATTCGTGCAACTCCATGATATACGAAACAGCTACGCGTAGAATAACAATAAACGAGCTTATTAGGTGACTCTGGAATATTTGACACTTCGGGTGATTATTGAAATCTCCAGCAGACTACCGCCTGCCCTCCGCGAAACTTCGTTACTGGTCAACTCTACCACCGGTCTCCGACACTGGACATGCGAGCCCTGGCTGCTCGATGCCAAATTCCCCGCCGAATCATGCACTTCGTAATGTCCCCGCCGGAGTGCCCCACACTGGAATGCCCCGGGGCTAGGACGCCAGCCCCTTTGTAGTACTAATATCTGTTGTCCTGGCGCACCTCCGCGAATTTCGTAAATTATGAGTTATGATGACTGTAACCTAAGCATCCATAGGGCTTCCCAGGGATTAATTAAACTTACTAAAAGTACTGGGATCTGTTGCGAAAGCAATCCCGACCAACAAGAGGAACCGCAGAAAAGGACCGAAGACCAATGCCGCGAAACCACCACCCCTAGGAACGCGAAAGGCGGAAAATCGTGAAAAGGGAGATTTACTTATTGCGAATCAAAAAACATAGAAACTACCTTGGTCCTCTATTAAAAAAACTTGAGTAATTATGTACAAAGATAGCAGTCCGAATCGACTGCGATTCTCGTAAGCCTGGGTCATTCTTCGAGGTCAACCAATCACTCAATGAAGGGCGAAACGTGTTCGTCATGAACAACCAACCCTGCCCTGACATTGCAATGTCAGAGGGCAGGTTCCAAAAGCAGTTCTGCACCATACGAATTCAGGATTAACGCCTTCGAGAAACAGAGAGAGTAGCAGAAGATCTTAATCGCTTAATCGAACGGTATTCCTGTTTCCTGCAAATAATGCCACGTGATCACTTTTGCACACGAACAAAGAACAGTTGAAAGTTCTGAAACAAATTTCCAAAATATTTGTGCATACAAAGGTGTCGGGGAGATGTAATTTTATCTGTCCCTACATAGTGCAAGCCTAATTTTATCATTAAAGTATCTACAACGTTTCAGTCAACTTTGGAGCAAAGGTACTGGATCGTTGAGCATCTGATGGGGTGTGATAACATATGAAGAGATATTGTCAACGTATGAGAAGAAATTAGGAGATACTGCTACGTCAGCATAAAGTGAGGGAAAAAGGCGACGTGTCTATAATGAAGTCTAGCCTCTGAGCGACACATTTCGTAAACAACAAGACAGGGATCAGAACATTCAAATGAGCATCATTGGCAAATCTGCACACTTTACCGAAGCGCAAAGCAAACTGGTTATACGAATTGTGCTCCTTAAGTTTTCTCAGCAGTATGTTGCAGCAATTCGTGTGTTTCAGCTGAACTGCTCTGTTGCCGAAAATTAAAGTTCGGAAGGCAATAGCGGGCAAATAATCCAAAGCGCTTAATGAAATGTTACGATTTTCTCAGGATATATGCAAATGGGCTCGTAAACCAATAACCACAGTGAAATTTGCATATCAGTGAGCAAAATGCTGTCCAGTATGTAACTTGAGTTACATATTTCAAGCCAATGGGGAACGGTAGTGACATTTCTAGTTCACAGTGCTGGCAAAATCCGTTTTTGTGGCTGAAAATGCTTTACTTATGTCGCATACACGTGTATCCGACGCTGTACGGGGTCTAGCAATACGACGACTAGAAGCACACCAGTCTTAGTCCCACGTAGCGAGGGACTTAACTGCACGAGGGCCAGCGATAGAGCTACTAGGAGCAAATCGGTCTTTGTCTGTCTTTGTCTGTTATGTTGCTTTAACGGTATTTGTCTGTTATGCTTTATCGGTCTTTGTCTGTTATGTTGCTTTAACCTCACCGTGTCATAGGTCCTATACAACATGGTAATTGTCTTCGGAGCTCTTCGCTGCCACTGGGACTGTCAAATCAAACAATATACCGAAGCCTTCAGGCAATTGGCCTTTATGCCAGGAGACCCATGGTTTGTGTCCATCTAACCGCATCTCCCAAATGAGCTCGCTTGAGCTGGTGCAGGTAATATCTTTCCTGGAGTCCAGCCGAGTGGACCGATGTTCGTTTTACAGATTTAGCCCGATTCAGTCTACAAACGGACTTTCGTCGGCATTTTATCTAAAAGGAACTGGGAACTAGTAATGATCCTGCAAACGTCGGAGAATGATACTTGTTCGATAGGGGTAGTCTTCTCGTGTGCTGTGACATTTTGTTCAACGGCCTCATACCACTTCACATGCCTGTAATGTGATTGCTGAGCGCTGTAGGGAGACTTTTTTGGAGATCTGTTAGCCCTCAGTTCCTTTTAATGGATGATAACGCTCTACCGAACAGGACTCAATATGTCCATGATTTCCTGTAGAGCGATAATGTTCGGCGTATGGACAAGACAGCCAAGTGTCCGTACCTGAATCCTTCAAAGCATGACTGGAATGCTCTGGGACGGCAAGTAGCACCGTGTCAGGCCCCTCTCAGAACCTTCCCGAGCTACGCACCGCGCTCATCGAGGAAAGGAATTCTTTGACTCCAGAGATTAGTATGTATATACTTACTCAGATGGATGATACATACTCATCTGGTGATGATTATGTGTCGTCTCGTCGCTCGGAGGGTTGTCTCTCCGTACGAAATGATCACATTCCTTATTAAAACATTTCAGTCCAAAGTGATGCAGAGAGTGGCTCGGATTTTGAGGGACCAAAAAAGTGTGTGATTACCCAGAACACCGACACAGCTCGCACAACGAACCCTCATTCTGTTTACAAAGCTGTGAATGACGGCTTACGTGAGTAAGTGCCATTCCTTCACCAATGCGCGTCAGAATCCCTCGAGGATTCTGGGTGGGGGCTGTGGCCTCCCAATTGTTTTTCCCACGGGATACCAGAGATGGTCTTTTGGGTTCAATTCCGAAGATTTCGCGGGCAACTCCATCTTGCGAATATTCTCACTTTTACAGGTATTTGTCGACTAGCTAAGCCCCATGAAAACGGGCGTTATGGTCCATAAAGAGGAACTCAAGACTAAAAGCACCCCTGAAAAGCCCTACATTAGGCTCTAGGGTGTCATCTTCGCGGCGTGCACCAGTCAGTGTGGCTATTGAATACATGTGCAGCGACGTGCGTCAATCCAGTATGATGCGGTCCTAAACCAGGAGTTCTCAACCATCGTGCTAATCAGTAACACTAATGATGGAGGGTAGATTTCGGGTTCTTGCCTGTATCCAAATGTACACACATCGAGAATCCGTGTTTAGGCTGTACTCCGACTCATCCTGAAGAGAACACATGCCCATTGATGAGGTGTCCGACTCATCCTGAAGAGAACACATGCCCATTGATGAGGTGTCCAACTCATCCTGAACAGAGCACATGTCCATCGATGAGGTGTCCGACTCATCCTGAAGAGAACACATGCCCATTGATGAGGTGTCCGACTCATCCTGAAGAGAACGCATTCCGATTGATGAGGTGTCCAGGGTGATGTTGTCGAGCCAAATTTAGACCGACACTTCTGTCCGATGCGGCGAGTGAGATACAGACCATTGGCCTTCTTGCATACAGACCTTTCTCGTGGAGTCTTCTGTAAACTGTTTAACTCGATATTGCCGTTCCTGTAGCAGAGAAGAGCTCCTACGAGAGTGTCGTGGCTGTTGACCCCGAGCTGTTAGAGACAAATACCGCTTGTGTTGACTTGTTGTGGCTCATGAGCCTCTTTGTTTCGATTTTATGATAACTGTTCCGGGTTCCTGAAACTGCCTCCAGAGATTGAGACCACTTGCTTCAACGCATTCTGCCATATTGCTGTCTGAGCTTGCTGTTGCCTTGCTTCCAATCTACCGATTGTTGTCCAGTATAAAGAATTTTCAAAGTGACGGTGCTGAGCCATTCGTCAGCTCTTACAGTTGAACTGCAGCTTCAGTTGCTTCATCCAGCTCAGAACGGGGTTTATCAAGATCGCATTCCAGCCAGCTCGATGCCGTAAGTCGTCATTTGCATATATCTATTGGACATAGTACAATGTTGCTTGGATACCTCGACGTAGCGTTTCCTCTTGCCCATGTTTCTGAAAATTCTTTACAATCGATCTTCTCGTTTTGGACATATTCTCTAGTTTTTATTTGCAAGATATGGACACCAATTTATTATCAGGGATATTTATGGGGTATCAAACTATGTATCATTATTGAGTGAATTAAAGTACATAAATTTACGAACTGGTTTATAAAGGTGACATATGTTCCATTTGGAATAATCTGATAAAAATAATGAAAGCCTTTTAACACAAGCATACGTCAGACCTTCAATCAATACGTTCTAAGCCTAACATAAAACACATTTCTTTTTTCAAACACGCACCTTAATTTTCGCATTAAGCTTCCCCTGACTTGGATATTCTTGTACGATCACACAGTTGACGAATCCCCGCTGTAAAAAAGTTTTAGCTTTCTCCTTAGAACCAACGCTTCGTTACCTCTTTCATCTCAGAATCATCCGCAAAACGCCTACCCTGCAGATCTTTTCTCAGATTTTCGAAGACAATTCACCCGGAGTCAGGTCAAAAGAGGGAGTAATTACAACAAACCCTTCTCTGATGGAATCAAGGTTCAACTTTCGATACACAAAGGAGCAACACAGCAACGCTGTCTCCAATTATCTCAAAGTAAACAACATACCCTTCTCTTATGGGATCAAGGTTCAACTTTGGCTGCACCAAGAAGGAACACAACAACGCTTTCTCATTTCTCTGAAAGTCGTAGCACACCGGAGTACGTATAAAGGAATCAAAGAACCGTCTGTTTTTGATAGTTGACATTCAGATTTTAACGTACAATGGCAGAAAGCGTATAAATAAATTACCTATAACCGAGTTAAGAAAAGTGATATAAACCGCAGTAAAGTATTGGGACAAACGTAGAGTTACGTATAAAAATGAAAACGTAAAACTGAGAAACGTATAACCGAAGTTTCACTGTATATGATTCTTAGCGCAGAATTAGGTATAAACGTTAAAAACGTATAGCTAAGAAACGTATAACCGAGAGTCAACTGTATATGATTCTTAAACCAGAATTACGTATAAAAGTAAAAAAATGTATAACCGAGGTTCCACTGCATAACTTAACGCAGAATTACGTATAAAAGTGAAAAATATATAACTAAGAAACGTATAACCAAGGTTCTACTGCATGTGATACTTAACGCAGAATTACGTATAAAAGTGAAAAATGTAGAACTAAGAAACGTATAACCGAGGTTTCACTGCATATTATACTTAACGCAGAATTACGTTTAAAAGTGAGAAACGTATAACTGAGAAATGTATAACCGAGGTTCCACTGCATATGATACTTAATGCAGAAATGCATATGAAAGTGAAAAACGTATAATTGAGAAACGTATAACCGAGGTTCCACTGTATTGTAATAGCATTATATATCAGGCTACATGGAAAAAATTAGAGCAAACAAAAAGTTTTGATTTATTAAAGTACATGAACTTTAGTTCACCCGAAAGAAGCACCACAGGTAACGAATCCGATGCAAAAACAGATGTGCCACCGGTGATTGAGTGCTCATAAGCATAGGTTTCTTACTAGTTACCTGATCAAGGCTAGACCCATGGATGATGAATTGGTGGTACACTTTATACCACTGGCTCCCCTCCCCCTCCAGGAACCCTTGGCCCAAAAGTTGGGACGGACGACCGCCTACTACGACCCTTACAGTTGCTAATATTGGTATTTTAACCACGATGCAAAAAACATAAATAAATAAACAAATGTTTATGATCGAAATTGTTTTCATGAAGATCTTGTAATTTTAGTTATTCTTTTAATAAAGTCCAGAGTAACGCTGTGTAATGTAACGATGCCAGAACCCAAAGCATATTACTGCAAAATAACAGCCGTACTGCAAACATATCGTAAAATGATTTTCTTAGAATGCATTTAAAGCAAATGGCATGTGCTTCTGGAAATGAACGTCACATACAAATAAGGTTCAATTATTCTGCCGAGGACTCAGGAGGTGCGGAGTTATAACTGATATTTCCATCCATTCGGTATTTCGAATTTCAAGACATTAATGTTCTGGAAAGAAATGACAGAAAGAGAAAACAAAGAAGTGAAAATTTGATGATTCTTGAAGCGCAGTCATTCGATTAAAGGTTAATGTTTTTCGCATTCCTCGTTTCAAACGGGGAACTCTCTGATGCGAAGCGAAATAGATTTTGTCAAGTATTGCAGGGTTTAAGAACGAATGTTTTTCTCAAAGGAAAGTCTGAAATAAATTATTAAGCTTCCTAATAAGAATGCAGATTTCTCAAATAAAAAATGCAGATAGCTCACTCTTATTTACTAGCTCAAAGAAATAATGTGGTAATTTAATTTTGAAGATTAATGCACACTGACAGACAGAGAAATAAAAATTAATGCTAAGAGACTGAAGCTTGTAAAATACGCAAAAGGTTTTTTTTTATTTTTTGAGAAGAACTAGCGGGGAAAATACACAGAACGTTTGGTTACCTAGTTTCAAAAATACCTCTCTGGTATGCTCAGATAACAACACGACATATTTTCCGCGATTCTTTTCGTGAATTAACGAAGCCTATCCTTCATACAACCTTTTCCGTTATATGACGGAAAAAAGACCTAAATTTCATCGATTTGTGTATGCCAGGAAAATTTTGAATTTTCAGAAACTTTTCCGCAATGTTTTTCCTATGTCATCAGTAAATTACCATTTTAAAGAGGTGTTAACAAAAAATTCTGAATTTTGCTTAACCTTTCTGCAATTCCTTTCCTATACTATCAGTAAATTGCCATTTTACGAGTTATTAACGAAACATTCTGAATTTCCCGAAACTTTTCCTCAATTACTTTCCTATGTTATCAGTAAACCGACGTTTAAAGATTTGTTAACGAAAAATTCAGAATTTTCCTTAACTTTTCCTCAATTCCTTTTCAATATAACCGTAAATTTCCGTTTTTAAGAAGTGTTAACGGGAAATTCTGAATTTTCCTAATTCCTGAACTTTTCCGCAAATTCCTTTCCTATGTTTTCAGTAAATTGCCGTTTTTAAGAGGTGTTAACGAAAATCTTTGAGTTTTCCTTAACTTTTCTTCAATTCCTTTTCTATATTATCAGTAAATTGCTGCTTTTAAGAAGTGTAAACGTGAAATTCTGAATTTTCCTAATTGCTGAACTTTTCCTCAATTCCTTTCCTATATTTTCGAGACATCAGTAAATTGCTGTTTTTAAGAAGCGTTAACGAAAAATTCTTAATTTTCCGAACCTTTTCTGCAATTCCTTTCCTATATTACACTATTCGACAAATTTTAAGTATTTTGAAGTTTCCTGAACAACAATAACTGATTTCAATTGTTTTCCGTACTGATTCTGAATCTGTTTTTAGTTTTTTCTATCACATGTACTTTTTGAGAAACATAACATCAAATGCACTATATTGCCAAAACTCACCGGACACTCCTTCAAAAGCAAATGAACGGATCCTCTGCGTTGTTAAGATTCGCGTAATAGCGGCAAACGGTGTAAAAACAAGCCTACAGCTGACCGCGATCATATCTTACTGTGAGGTTGAGTGAACATTTCGCAGCGGGAGAGAACTGACTTTGAGAAAGGAAAGGTTGTCGGGTGTTATATTAGTGGGTTGTCCATAAGAGAAACCGAGATGCCTTTAATCATACCCAAGTCAGCTGTTTGGGATATACTGAATAAGTGGGAGACACATGGCGTGCCTAAAGCAGCAAAGCATACCTGCAGACCAAACAAAATCATTGATAGAGGACGTCGAAGCCTCAAGAGAGTCGTTACAGCTAATCGAAGGAGTACTGCACAAGACCTCAGTGTACAGGTGAGTACAAATGCTGGAACCTCAGTATGTACACGTACCATTCTCAGAGACCTTCATTTCATAGGTTACTGTGGTCGTGCGGCTGCTCATAAGCGTTTCATCTCCACTCGGAATGCTACTTGTCGTTTAGCATGGTGTAAAGAACATTTATCGTGGACCATAGATCAATGGGAATGGGTCCTATGGACTGATTACTCAAGATACACAATCCATCAGTCTGATGGTCGTGTGTGGATATGGCGGCAGCCGGGGAAACGCTATTTACCGCAGTGTACTATTCCTACGGTCAAGTTTGGAGCTGGCATTGTACTCATGTGAGGGTGTTTTCCGTGGTATGGTCCCGGCTCATTGGTTATCATGGACAACCCTGTTAAACGGCACGTCTACCTCGATATTCTGGACAATTATGCCCTGCCAACTCTGTGGCAATACTATGGAACCGAGCCTTGTTGGTACCAGCAAAATAATGCACCGAGCTCTAAAGGAGGGTTTCAATATCGCTTTAATGGGTCTCGTGGGACCAATGCACAAAATACAGGAAAATACATAGAAGGATAAAGCTATAATGATCACAGAGCGATATGTGCAATACAAGGCAATAGGAGAGCTAGTTTACTAAGTATCCTGGGAATACAAAAGCATGGTAATGGCACAAAAGGTCTGTAGTACACAATCTGGGAGAGCAGAGGCTGTGACAAGGTAAGGTGCAGCACTTAGGAAAGTTCACCAAGGAAGGCAATGGCACATACTAGGCAAACAAGAGCAAGATTGCGAAGATAGCACGGAGGAAGACAACCCAGGACGGTGTTTATGAGTCACAACAGAGCAGCCAGAAGCCGGGACGATCACAGAGCACATGCATAGGGGATACGGGGGAACCAAAGTCCTCAAGGGGATGATACTGGAGAGATCAAGAAGCAAGAGCAGCACGTAAACCAGTAGCACACTAAATAAGTAGTAGAAACACACCTGAGAAGTGACTGAGCGAATAACACATAAATACCGTGAGATGTAATGCAGATCACACGGGAGACCAGGGAGGAGACTATAGGAAAGTGGCAACATAAACATGAGAAAAGGAAAACCATCATTCGGGTAAGTAACTTATTCATCCGAATCTAATTCAAGGCTATTAATAGCGGCGAGAATGTGATTTTTAATAGAAGAACCGACCGATGAAACAGCGGGATATTTTCCTTCCTGCAGGAGAACAAAAGTGTTAGAGATACATATGAGCTCCGTGACCATTTTGGAGCGAATGACCAAATCATGTGAACGAAAAGAGGATCAACAGCATCACGAGAAGTAGCGGAGAAGAACAACGGAGATGCGGTATCAAGTGAGAGACTCGCTGTATAATGAGGGTATGCCTGAAGAGTAGCAGAGATTTCAGCAAAAAAGACGGGATCACCCAGAAGACGGGAAAATGCGGCTACAAGTGACCTGGGAACATATCCAGGAGGAAAACGATGTGAAGAAGGCCAAGCCACAACGGAACGCTTAGTGCGAGTCCTGCGATTCAGCCGGCGACGACGTTTCGTGGTTCGAGCGATGCCAATTTGTCCACATTTCGGGGACAAATTTGTTCACATTTTGATCACATTTCGGGGACAAAATGTGGACAAATTTCAAATTTTGTCCACATTTGTCCCCGAAATGTGGACAAATTGGCATCGCTTATCCAATGACAGACCTAATGTGTCCATGAGAAGGTAATGAGAAGGACCTAATGTGTCCTTCTCATTAGGTCCTTGTATGTCCTTCTCATTAGGTCCTTGTATGTCCTTCTCATTAGGTCCTTCTCATGTCATTCTCATTAGGTCCTTCTCATGTCCTTCTCATTAGGTCCTTGTATGTCCTTCTCATTAGGTTCTTCCTTCTATGTCATTCCCATTAGGTATTTCTCATTAGGTCCTTCTCATGAGAAGGACCAAATGTGTCTCATGAGAAGGACCTAATGTGTCCCATGAGAAGGTTCCCCATTTGTCCCCGAAATATTCGCTCAGAAAATCCTTAATTTTGTCCACATTTTCGGGGCGAATGACCGAATCATGTGAAACGAGAAGAGGATCAACAGCATCACGACAAGTAGCAGAGAAGAACAACGGAGATGCGGTATCAAGTGAGAGACTTGCTGTATAATGAGGGTCTGCCTGAAGAGTAGCAGAGATTTCAGCAAAAAAGACGGGATCATCCAGAAGACGGGAAAAATGCGGCTACAGGTGGCATGGGAACATATCCAGGTGGAAAACCATGTGAAGAAGGCCGAACCACAGCGGAACGCTTAGTGCGAGTCCTGCGATTCAGCCGGCGACGACGTTTCGTGGTTCGAGCGATGCCAGTAGGAGGATCAGAGGGAAAAAGTGAGGCGAATGAAGGAGATGCGGGAAGCAAGTCCGGGAGAGTAGCAGAACGAGACAGTGGGGATCGATCTCGTGGACCGGAGCGAAGGCAACAACGCTCGAAGCATCAAAGGAGTAGACTGAGAGTGTGGCAAGCGGAGAACACACCGGGGTACTTGTCTCGGTGGGAGATGATGATATCAAGAGGGCGATGAAGCAGGCGTGCACGGTGAAGAGATGTAGCAGAAAATAAATCCAAAAGTCATAGTTGTCGGAAATGCTGTTGAAGACGAGGGTGACATCTGTGCAGGAGGAGAACAAGAAGGAACGGTGAGTTGAGACAAAACACTGACGCTAGAATAAGCAGAGACAAGGGACGCTGACGAAGAAAACGTAGCAAGAGGAAGCGAAGCAGGAACAAGCGTTTCCACTGTATCCGCGGCGGGGTTCGCATGTAGGGAAGGAAAGAGACCAACAGAAGAAGACATTGGAAACAAAAAAAGGAGACGAAGGAGAAGAAATCAAGGAAGGAGAAATATTGGAAACTGGAATTGAAGATGAAGGTTTTTTAACGGGAACATGAGCAGGCGACGGGGAAAAGGAGGAATAATCGAGCGGACACTGCGAGCGATGCTGACCAGGCTGTTTGCAAGAGAAACAGTGATAGGCTGTGAACACATTAACAGAGATGTTGTGATGACCACAGATGACGTGAAAAGTAGTGGGACAAGAGGTGACGGAATCAAAGTCCGGGAAGAGAACCAAGGCTTGACGGCAGAAGCCTAAGTAAGGGCGATCTCCTGGATCGGTAGGAGCTCGGGTAGCGTGCGCATCTTACCGACAACGCGCCTACACCGTGAAAGAAAAGCAACTAAAACTCATCCGAAGCTTCCGGAGGTACGGGATACAAATTGAAAAGGACAGGACAATGTGCTAGGGGAATGGGGAATAAACTGTGGTCTCCAACAGAAAGACTAGTCGACAGGACTTGAGAAACAAATGATCAAATAATCATATGTAGAGAACTTTAGGAAGGGAGTGTCTGACCCCAGGTCTTAAACAAACCTTAGAAATAGGAAACTAGGAGATTTGGGCTAGAGCGTCCGATAGGAGAGTGACACGGAAACGAAGTAGAAAGGGGAAGGAAGACGCCTTTATTTATTACCGGGGGACCAGTACCCGGGGTTCGACGGCTGAACGTGCGCATCCGACGCACGGCGGGTATTTAGTGGATCGAGCGTTCGTACCTGCCTGGGATCGAACCTGAGGCCCTTCCCGTGGCAGTCACGAACGTTGCCCACTCGGCCACCCGCGGTCTGACTTAAGAAACAATTCAGGTGTAGAGAAGTAAACAAGAACCAACTTAGGTTTTCTGGCAAAATGTCTAATGGCACCAGGAGGATGAAAAGAATGTGCTGACATTAACATTGGGCAAGGCGTCGAACTTGACCCCTTAAACGAAGAGTTGAAAGCATGGACTCACCAAGCTCGGATGATTCGGAGACATGTGCAACAAGAGTGGACCCTTGACGGGAAATGTAGGAGGCCATGGATAACGAGAATGTCGGAGATGGTAGGCACTTTGCTGCAACACGAGATAGAGATGAGTAGTCGAAGCACGGATCTAACTCGTTAGGAAGGAGAGACGCTGCGGTATCACTTGCTGGTGTGAGTGGGAATCCAAACCAGAGGTAGAAGCACAAGCCATGGTGGAGGCGTAAAGTCGTAGTAGTGATGGAATCGCAGAAACACTGCAAGGAGGTGAGTCGCCGGAAGGCAATTAGCATACTGGAGAAGGCAGCGCGAAAACACCGTAGATGGATGGAGCGCTGGGAAGGCCGTCGGCGCACTGGGGAAGGCAGCGCGAAAACACCGTAGATGGATGGAGCGCTGGGAAGGCAGTCGGCGCACTGGGGAAGGCAGCGCGGAGAACCAGTCGCGATGGGTGGAGCACCCACTCGGGAGACAAAACGCAGCGACAAGCAGCAGAAAGGCTGTAGTGCGTAGAAGACAGGTAGAGAACACAGAGTCAAGGCAAGTCACGATGGGCAGTTGGTAAACATAACCAACAAGATGAAATATGAAGGAATATCGGTAATACAGTATACGCACTTACCGACACATAAAAGTTGCCTAGAAATAGCTGTCAGCTCCGGTAACGTGTGAAGCACGCTGGAAAGGAGTTTCAGGCACTGAAACGAGCAGCACAAGGAACACACTGCATAATCTAGTAGGGCGAGGCCGGTAAGCATAATTATGACTGAATATCAGAGAAATATGCTTATTTCCTCTCGCAAAAGTAGCGAGGAAGAAAGCACAGACCTTTATACTCAAGCGGAGCACAAAATTAGGGAGCAACAAGCACTTTAAACTATCAAACTGGGCAAAAAGTAAGGAGCTCGAAAGCGTACATCCAGCAATCCATAAAGCAAGGAATGTTACGGCGTCGTTTGGCGATAATTCCGTATTGTGTGCGAACTGGCCAGCACAGAGCCCTGACCCTAATCCCATAGAGCACCTATGTGATGAATTAGAGAGCCGCATAAGAAGTTTGAAACCAAGGCATACTACTAAGAAGCAGTTAGCGACAGCATTACGTACTGAACCGAAACGCATACCAATCGCTGTGGTCCGAAACCTTATCGAAAGCATATTTCGAAGGGTCAGTGCATGCATTAAGGCCAAAGGTGGACCGACACCTCACTAATGTATGTCAATAAATGCTATGTTGTGTTTCTCTTCTAAATGCCCGGTGACTTTTGTCAATATAGCGTATGCTAGACTTACTGTTTCCGAATCAATTCTTTAAGAAAACACACTTGCAATTTCCCGATGAAAAATTATATTCCCTTTTTTTGACACAATATGTTGCGATTTGTCACAAATAAAGGAATCGCTAACTTTGGGTTTTCTATGCAGCTTTCAGTGCCATAAAAATTCTTTTCGTCCCTAATACGATAAATTATGTGGATAAATTAAGCTATTCAATTTTTGCGGTTCCTGGGGTATGAGAATAGAAGGTCACTTTGAAACTTAATATGTGTCAAAGAATGTCAAGACGCTTCGACTTCTTACAAGAAAAGAAAATCTGACATGAACAAATGAAAGACAGCCAGAATAGAAAAACGTCACGGTGAAAGAAATGTGCTCATTAAAGTCTCCTACGATTCCCGGGGAAGTAGAAACATTATTAAGTTAAAGGAAGCTTTAGAAGAGAGAAAAATCTCAAAGAAGAAACACAAATGGGCACAGAATATCTCTCACGGGGGTATGTAAACAATACTTTCTGATGTGAATGTAAACGTAACTCGTTGATAATAAAATGAATTTTATAACGTAAGAGCAATCGTATATGAGAGAAGAAAAGATTCCAAAATTTCGCATGAAATATAAATTACATTTTCTCGGAAGAAACTTTTGTGAATCAAAATCTTCTCGAAAGAATTTGTTTTTCAAATATACACTATCAACCAACAAGTAATTGGACACTGTGTTAGCAAAGGAAAACGAAGTTTATTCACCTTCAATAGTTGGTGGAGCCTACACGAGCGGCGTTTACAGCTGCGACCCTCCGGGGCATATTCTTAACCAGGCGTTGTACGACGGCTAGCGGTATTTTCTTGCACTCGGCTTGGAAAAGACAGGTCAGTTCCTTCACAGAGCCCGGACCTTAACCCTATCGAGCAACTCTTCGCAGAGGTGCTCGATAGAGTTAAGGTCCGGGCTCTGCGCAGGCCAGTCCATTCGATTAACCCCACTGTCACCATACCAAGCCATGGTGGACCTCACAACATGACAGGTGGCATTGTCATCCTGAAAGTAACATGGGTCCACCCTGTAAAACTGCCACAACGTAGGAAACACATGGTCATCCAAAATGGTGCAGTAGGTTTCGGCGTTGAGTCTACCAGGAATTGCGACCAAAGGTCCCGTGCCATACCAGGAGAAACACCCCCATGACATAATTCCACCGCCGCCGAACTTCACAGTTGGCACAACACATTCCGGCAAGAGGCGTTCTCCAGGCAGACGCCAAACCCTGACCCTGCCATCCGAACGGTAGAGGGTGAACCTTGATTCGTCGCTCCAGAGAACCTGTTTCCACTGTTCAACGGTCCACTGTCAACGTTCTTTGCACCACGTTAGCCGAGCAGCGCTATTGGACTTGGTGATCAAAGGCTTGTGGGCGGCAGCACGTCCATGATAACCGAGCAGATGGGCTTCCTTACGGATGGTATTCATCGAAAGAACACTCCCGGATGCCTGTTGAAACTACTCGCGGACGTGGCCCATCGATTTGGTGCGGTTCTTCCAAATTTCTCTGTCCAGCACCCGTCGGTCTCTAACTCCCAGTTTTGTGGATCTGCCGGGTCGGGGCACATTCCGACAGTCACCTCTCATCTTCCACTTGCCAATTACGTAGGCCACTGTCGATTTTGGGTACTTCAACTCGCTGGATATGTCACGTATGGATCGGCCATTCCTGTGATACCCGACGATTACACCTTTCTCGAAATCAGAGAGCTCCGAACTGCGTGGCATCTTGCATGCGACTGGTTGCGTTGTTGTTTCCCATACGATATTTAACGGCGGCGGCCGTGACGTGTATCAGGACCGCAGATAGCGTCGATTGCAGGGGTGTCCAATTACTTGTTGGTAGATAGTGTATAGCCTTTCTTTTTATTTCATTTCTTTGTGTAAACTTGGTTTGTTTTCTTAAGCAATTTCTAAACTTAATTGCACATTGAAGCATATTCTCTTGATGATCTTGTATACCGTATATTCTAATACAACTTTCCTTTTTAGTTTCTGTCTCTACGTAAATTTGGTTTACTTTCCTTAAACAATTTCCAAATTAACGTCCACTTTTTCCCTCTCGCCCGAATGCCTTTTGGCAACGACAAGTGAGATGGGAGTTTTTGTGACGTAATTACAAAAGATGAGTAAGGAGGGGTTTTTTTTATGTGTATATGTGTATGTTCGCTGGCTGACTTCCTTATAACCTGTGAGGCTGCACTTCGTGGTGTGAAGCTGACTTTCACTAGACTGGATTACGAACAGATTTTGAGCTGTTAGGTTCATGTTGCTGTTTAGTTGCTTCACTTTGTTCACGTCTGTTTAATTGCCAAAAATCTAAGTTTTTAAGTTAATACACTACTGGACAATTGCTAAGGACGGATCATAAACGGCTATATAGCGCATAAAAAAGTAAGTGTGGTTGGATGCCAAGTGAAATAAAATAATGTCAGAATGCCAGGACATTACAAGAAAGACAATTTATTGTGCTCTGAAATCCAGAAGGCTTTGGAACGTGTTCAAGGGACAAACAGGTCATTTTGTGCAGAATACGTAAACGTGAAAAAAATGCAATTAACGTCCGCAGGCGTTCCGGCGTAAGATGTCAATACGGGATATGGCCACCATGGAGGGCGATGCAAGATTCCACACGTCGTGTCATGCTTTGCACAACATTATCAAGCAGCTGTTGGGGTAATTTATCCCATTCCTCTGTTAGTGCACGGATGAGGGTGTTCTTGTTTATTGGAGGGCATTGGCGACCAGCAAGACTCCTCCCCAAAGCATCCCACACATTTTCAATGGGATTCAGATCTGGAGAACGTTCTGGCCATACGAGGCGTTGAATATCCTCGCTCTCAAGACACTCCTGGACAGCGACTGTTCGATGACATGTTGCGTTGTCGTCCATGAAAATGAATCTATCACCGACAGCACCAAGGAACATGCGAACATGAGGTAGCAGAACATCATTAATGTATCGTTGGCCAGTCAGAGTCCCAGTTGGAAGCACATAGAGGGACGTACGACCATTGATCATGATGCCAGCCCATACTATGACATTACATGTCGGATATCGGTCCCTTTCCTGTATGTTTTCTGGACAATATGCAGTACCACAATCACGCCAGATCAGTTGTCGTCGACAATCAGACGATAGACTGTATCTACTCTCATCTGAGAAGAGGACAGCAGACCAGTCGTTATCAGTCCAATTGCCATGTTGATGGCACCATTGCAAACTGGCGGTACGGTGACGTCTGAACAATGGGATGCACACAACAGGACGGCGGGCGTATAGTCCTCCTTCATGCAAACGTCTGGCGACAGTTTTTCGGGAGATCCGCTTGCCAGTAGCAGCCATAAACTGATTTGCTACCTCACTAGCTGTGCTGCGCCGGTGTCTTTTTGTTGATAGCACTATGTACCGATCTTCTGCAGGTGTCGTACTGCGAACACGACCTCCCCGTGACGTTTGTTACACTCTCCATTTGTTTGAAATGATTTCCAAAGCCTTGAAACAACACTGTGACTGACGTCGAACTTCCTGGAAGCATCTGTTATTTTTCGCCCTTCTTCAATCTTGCCAATAATACGGCCACGCGTAAAATCATCTAGGTGATGTCGGGAAGACATACTGAAAATTGCAAGTTCGTCAATTGATTCTTTCCCTTTCAACTTTGCGTTTGAACAACAACGGTCAATACGCGTCAAATCCTTTATATCTCTTATCAGCGCTATGACGTCACGAACAAGTTCGGCAATCCAAAATTTGCATACGCACAACACGTCTTACTGTATCCCGCACTTATGCTAATTTCCACATTTTCCTGCCTTCCATTTTATGGTTGCTATCGTTGCTATTGTCATCCGTCCTTAGCAATTGTCCGGCAGTGTATGATTTGGAAATTACTGAATGTTAGACCATTGTGTTGTTTACCTATTGAAGAGTTTAATGATTTCGTTGCATGAATGAAATAAAGTAAAAGTAGGAAGCTGTAAGTAGAGTGATTTTCATTGAAAATTTACACTGTTAAACATTTTGCAATAGTTGCACCATTTTTGGGGCAAAGGTAAACACACCCTTACACCATGTGTGGCACATGAAACGCACACAAACATGATGCAGTTTTGCAGCATGTTATGGTATCCAACCTGACTGTTGCAAAGTTTCACTCGCTGCACCATGTTTCTGTGATGACATATTTTAGTCTAAAAGTGGCGCATTTGATGTAGCACCACATTTTGGTGCAACCTACTACAAAATGTTTATCAATGTGGACGTATTTTGTAAAGGGATATTGCCTGTGCTTAATAAAGGACTTTAAAGGTTAAGCTGTCCTGAATTCTATTTGAAATGAACTAGCTACGATAGTTAATCAAGCTTCACGTTAAACTGACATATACACTGTCGTATCTCAATAATATGACCCCCGCAGAATCACAGTGTACCTTCCAAGACGCGCCAGAGTGCACATGACAAGGTCGACCACACAGAGATATCACCGGCCGGCCAGGATAGAGGAGCCATAGTGCGTAACGTGAGCCCAATGAGTAAAGGTAGTGATTTCACGGACGTTTAAAAAGGAATGATCATCGGCTGTCGCGCCAAGGGTGAAAGCGTCTCAGAAGCAGCAGACTTCGTGGGCTGTTCGCGAGGTGCTGTAGTAAGGTTTTACCAAGAATGGACCGTTGGCAAACGGAATACTTCCCGACGTAATAACTGTAGAGCCCCAAAATCCATCGACACCAGAGGAGACCGTCGCCTACGTCTACTGGTAAAGGGCAATCGACACGGAACAGAGTAGCAATTGATCTCGGAAATGAACGCTGGGGCACCCAGGCACTTGTCCCCGATAACAGTAGAGCGAACCTTGTTACGCATGGGTTCCCGAAGTCGAAGCTACGTCAAGGCTCCCATGTTAACCCAGGTCAATCGGCAACGCATCCTGCAGTTCACGTGGGACTACCGAATGGAGGTTTCTACTCCACAGAAGTGACGGGTGGTGACGTGTACGGCGCTGTACGCACGACAACCAACACCCGGAAACGTTTGTCGGTCAAATACATGCCGGAAGAGGCAGTGTACATGTCTGGGGGATGCTTTCCTGGTATGATTTGGAACAGCTGATACGCCTGGATGGCTACCTGTCCACCCTCGCTAACCACATGTATCTATTCATGTTGGACGTTTACCCTGGTGGTGATGCTGTCTACCAACAGGAAAATGCTCCGTGCCACGTCGCTAAAGGGTGAGAGACTGATTCCAGGAACACCACAGCGATGTGTCCGTTCTCCCTTAGCGAGCGAAATCGCCCTACATCGATCCCATGGAGCACTTGTGAGACTTTTTTGGATCGACAGATTCGACGTGCAGACCCACAACCACGTCATCTCTTGGACCTCCTTGCTCTGCTGTATTCGGAATGTGCACGTGTGCCTCGGGCAAACTTGCAGAGCCCCATTGCGTCCATTCCATTCCGCCACGCTGCTGTTATTGGTGCCAAGGGTGGTTATTCTCATTATTAGGTAGGTGGTAATATTATTCTAATACGACAGTGTAGTTACACTCTTAAAACCTAAAAACAGTACACGTTTTGTTAGAGAAATTCTTGGCTTCTCTAATGCAGCATTCATTTCTAAATAGTCATGTTAACTAAAAATGTTAAACTATGTCTAAACTAAATTTATATGTATATAAAGATCACGAATGATTTCACAGAAACATCTTTGTGGTTCGTTTCAAGATGTGTTCATCGGGTCAGAGGTTGTATTAGGAAAATTCGGGACTCCGTCTGTTTTCTGCGGTACACAGGAGCCGCTGGACGTCCGAGTGGTTAAAGATGTTGCTTTATGGCGTTTTGTCAGAGTAGGTTCTGGGTTCGAATCCCGATTGGGCATAAGTGTTGGCTCTTTTCCTTCCTTGAAACAAGTGTGCCCCTAAATTAGGGATGTGGGACTGCTTATCGCACTTATAGGTATTGGGTTTAAATGTTATATTTGCATTGCAGGCACATGATATTTACACGTGTGAGGTTCCGAGACGTCTCTCTATGAAATAAGTTCTGCGTGATCAGTTCAGTAGTTTGCATTTTGGCGTAAGTTTGAAAATGAGTGCCGATAAAGTTCTTTTTCTTCCTTTAATTCCAGTTTTCAATGGCAAGGATAAAAACCGCGGTACAAACGCAATAATTATATGTGCTGTGCATAATTAAGACGCTGTAACCGTTTGGCTGTGTCAGAGTTGATTTGCGAACTTCGTCATGGAGATTACTTCCTCGCTGATGAATCACGCTCTGGATGACCCGCGGAAGTTGGGGACGACCAAATTAAGGCCTTAATCGAAAGATACCCACACAATACAATCCCAGCAATTGCGCAGAAACTGCAGATATCGGACCGCCCTGTGACAGTGCAGTTCACAAAGCTTGAATAGGTGAATCCTCTTGATGTTTGAGTGCTACAAGATTTGAAGGAAAAAAAATTAATTGTTCCTGTGCGCATATCCGCTTGTGATTCATTGCTAAAACTGTGTGAAACGAGTTTTGGAAGCGAATGGTGACGCCAATGAGAAATAAATTGTGTACACTAACGTGAAGAAGAAAGTGTGGGATGCATAGAGGGGTTTTATGCCTAGTAAGGACTGCATTAATCAAATTTTTGCATTACGCATGAAAGGTATCTGTCTGTTAGTAAGTAAGTATTTGCTGCCTTAGATTTAGAGAAAGCTTATGACAGAGTAAATACGAAACATCTGTGGAAGGTACTGAATAAATATGGTATTACTGGGAGTCTACTGTACGTAACAGTGTGAAAATCATGTTTGCTGGCAGTTGAGCATGTGTACGAGTGAATAGTTTTTTTATCAAAATATTTTTCTGTTGATGAAGGCGTCAGACAAATTTGTGTAATGTCACCCTGGGTGTTTAATATATTTACGGATGCATGCATGCGTGTTGCCAAAATGGAGAATACTGGTTTATGTCTTGGTAATATCCGTGCGTGCAGATTGCTCGATACTGATGACACAGCCCTGTTGGCAGACAGCAAAAGTGAGCTGCAGGGTATGATGTCTCGGATGTACGAAGTTTGTATGAAATTCAAACTAAAACGAAGTTATAGTTTTTGAACGAGGAACTGTTAGTACTGGACACAAAATAAGTCTTAATGGCACAGAGATTTACGACGTGAATGAGTTTGTATATTTAGGAAGTATGTGTGACAGAGGGAACAAATTAGATGGCGCATTTAGTAGGAAAGTGAATTCTTCTTTGAAAGTTATAGCTGCGTTAGGAGAATTTCACAGGAAGTCGTGTATGAAAGTGCAATTATTCCTACTCTGATGTACAGCAGTGAAACCTGGTTACTGCAGAGAAAAGACATAGGAGTCATTTGTGTGCGGGAGAGGCGCATTACCTGGGGGGGGGGGTAAGGCACGCTCTGATGATGTGACGAATAATAGATGTGTTGCAGATGCATGGGTTGAACACAATAATGTGAAAAAATTAAGAAAAGGTTTTACGTACCTAATAGAGTGTGGGACCACCTTTGTCATTCAAAACCGCCTGAATCCTCCTTGGAATGGACGCATACAAATCCTGGATGGTGGTTAGTTTGATTTTACACCATTCTTCATGAAGAAACTGCTCCAGGTCTTTGAGAGATGCAGAAGGAGTATAACGGGATTTTATTCTGTTTTCCAACATAGACCACAGTGACTCGATGGTGTTTACGTCTGGTGATTGGGGAGGCCAACGAAGGTGTGTTATCATGTTGATAGATAGCATCCCCTGCAGGAAATAATGCCTGAGCGATTGGATGGACTTGGTCGGTCAAAATTGTTTCATTTGCCCTTCCAATCATCCGTCCTTTCAAGGTGATTAGGCGACCTGCTTAAAACCACAATGTGACCGCCAAGAGTATGACAGAGCCATCACTATGCTGCACTGTTGGAGCAGACAGTCTGGGTTGTACGCTTTTGACGGTGTTTTCCACACGTAAACCCGTCACGCGGTGGAGAATGGTGTAAATGTGGATTCATCCAAACAAATTACACGCTTCCATGCATCCGCAGTCCACGTTGTATGCTCCTTGCACCACTGACGTCACCAAACGTTTTGCAATAGCAGCTCTGTCATGAATATCTGTTTTCTGCAATTCCCTGTGCACTGCTTCTGTTGATACTGGGGTCTGGAGATGCAGATTGAGCTCCGCAATAATTTTCGGCGCCGTAGTCTTTTTAAAACGCGTAACAATCCTGTTCAGTGCTCTCCTGTCTCTGTCAGTGAGGATCGTTTACCGGCCGCTCTTGTGTTTCACAGACGCGGTTTTTCCCACGCACACGACGCTAGACACAGTAGCTCTCGATACCCCCACTACCCTGATGACTTTGCCATGACGCTAGACACAGCAGCTGTCGATACCCCCACTACTCTGACGACTTTGTCATGGCGCTAGACACAGCAGCTCCCGATACCCTCACTATCCTGACGACTTTGTCATGACGCTAGACACAGCAGCTCTCGATACCCCCATTACCCTGACGACTTTGTCATGACGCTAGACACAGCAGCTCTCGATACCCCCATTACCCTGACGACTTTGACATGACGCTAGACACAGCAGCTCTCGATACGTCCACTACCCTCACGACTTTGTCATGACACTAGACACAGCAGCTCTCGATACCCCACTACCCTGACGACTTTGCCATGACGCTAGACACAGTAGCTCTCGATACCCTCACTACCCTGACGACTTTGTCACGGAGAGACCAACTTGCCGGCCACCAGCAATTAGTCCTCTTTCGAAAACCGTTAGATCTCTCATTTCGTCGTCACCCTGAAAGAATTTTTGCAACAAGGCAGGGGAAATGCAAGGACCTTGAGGTTCTAACAAAGCTAGTACCCAACGACCTTGAGGTTTTAACAAAGCTAGTACCCAAGGTCCTCGAGGTTCTAACAAAGCTAATACAACCAAAAAGTGGAGGATACTGTTGCATACTTGTGACGTACACAACTGCGTTAATAGTCGCATCTCTGAGCGTGATGTTCACATTATTCTGTCCATGTATGTAACGTGAAGCAAAATGTTGTTCGCAAGATGGAGACTAACATTTTAGGTGTTTTGGCCATGTTGAAAGAATGAGTGAGATGGTACTAATTAAAACAACTTTTTAAGCACAAGTGGCAAGAAAAAAGTAAAGGGAGGCCAAGGAAATCATGGGAGGAGCAGCTTCAGGATTGTCTGCTCCAGAAAAAGATTATGAGTATGAAGTATGAAAGATCTTGTGTGCGGCGTGTGATGGATGTCAGTGAAGTTCTTGTGGTGTGCCAAGATCATTGTAAATGGAGACATTTGATACACCAACAGTAAGTAAATTTGAGTTCCATCAGTTAAATGTGTACTTGGCACATGATCTTTCTTTGAGGAACTAACATTTAAATATCGAGGAACAGATATGCATGTACTGTATTTGTATACTATACCGTGTAGCAAAGAAGGTCTTGGTGCAAGTAAAATGTGCAGCCACATTTGTCTTGGTGCAAGTAAAATGTGTAGCAACATTGCTTTTTTGGGTGGCAATCATCCCTAAGGATGATTGCCACCCAAAAAAGCAATGTTGTGTTTGCGGTCGATTCTCACGATCTACTGCCGGACGACCAAATGTACCACACTTCCAGATTCTGTTCTCTATTTATGCTTTTTTTTCTCCTTTTATTTCTACTAATACTAACAGGTACTAGAGTTACATACAGCTTTTTTAATCCTTTCATTTACGCTTTCCAACCGTAGGTTGAAGAAACGTATATGCTCCAGCTTTGTCCGTCTGTCTCTCCGCCCGATAACTAGCGTAAAAATGGTTCAATTTCGATGACATTCTAGTATGTGGTAGGGGACAACCTGTCGACGAAACCTATTGTAAATGGACGGTCAGGACATAGATGCGGGATCCATTCAATCGCCCTTATGCGTCATTCTTTTACGCAAAAGTGCTTCGATTGCGACAAAAATTTATCATGTTGTTTCGGAGGTATACTAAACCGGCTCTGCTGAATATCATCCAAATGGGGTCATAGGTCATGGCACAGGAGCTATATTTATTCCACAGCCGTTATCTTCATAACTTGACTAAAAATGCTTCTATTGCGACGAAGTTTTAGTATGTTGTTCCGGAGGTATGCTGAGCCTATTCTCGTGTATATCATCGACATTGGGTCAAAGGTCAGGGCAGAGGAGCGATATTTATTGCACAGCCATTATCCTCATAACCTGAGTAATGCTTTCTTGTATGTTGGAAAGCGTATCAGAATCAATGCATTGCATGATTTTCCTAACTTCTTTACGTCTCTCTCTTTAGCTGTTACTTTAGTAACAAAATAAATGACAGCTCCTAACACACGGTAATATCCTCATCAAACGGACGGACATTGTTACTTCAACAATACCTTTCAATGTACGATTTGAATGGGTTTTTGTTTTTGATTGGAGGTTTAATGACCACCGTGAGCAACTCAATGTGCTATAAGCAGTCGCCCGTCCCTAATTTAGGGCCACTGGTTCCAGGGAAGGGGAGAGCCAGTGCCGTAAGGCAAACGCAACATTCATGCCTCACCGGGATTCGAACCCGGACCCCTTTCGGACGTATGATCAGAGGCAATCGCTTAGCCCACTGCGCCACCGGGGCGGCCAATACACGCTTCAATTGTGCTCGTTAACATCTGACTTTGTACAAATAACACCGACTACATTGAAGTTGACATCTTCTGGGACAGCCTCACGGCTCTTAAGTTTGTCTGCCAACGAGCCTGCATTAAAAAACAACCTTCTTATCTTATCTTTTTACTACGTCACACAACTTCCGACCGCATTTGTCGTTGCCAAAAGACATTCGGGCGAAAGAAAAAAAATTATACGTTAAGTTTGGAATTTGCTTAACGAGAACAAATTAAATTTGCCTAGACAGAGGAACTAACAAGAATTATGACACCGAATTTTTGATTCAATGAACACGTGTTTTGTATCCGACGCGAAAAAAATTTATGAAAGCAATTCAACGTCAATGGAATCGGTTAAAAAACAAAATCTACTGAATTTCTGCGATTGATAAAACACCCAGAAATAGAAACAGCTACTTACGTATTTTCACCAGCGACTAAAAGGTATGTTACGAAAGTTAACAAATAGCACACAAAACGTTTCTCATAGTAGACGTATCAGAGACAAAAAGATTTTTCAAACCGAACAGTTAAAAGAAGAAATATAGAAGGAAACATGATACGACTATTAGGGATATCGACAAAAGTAAGATATACATCTACAACCCTTGGCGGAAAAAGTAATTCTTATTTTAAAGAGAAAGTATTCTGAAAAGGTTTCCCGGGGTGAATTGTATCGGTTCACGAAAGAATGTTTTCAATCGGGTTGAAAATTCAGATCTTGCTGTAAATCAGAGCTGAGTTCTGGCTCAATTTTAAGACCCCGAGCCCAAAGTATGACAGCCCCAGCCCGAAGTATGACAGCCCGAGCTCGAAGTATGACAACCCGAGCCCAAAGTATGACAACCCGATCCCGAAGTATATCAGCCCGAGCCCGAAGTATGACAGCCCGAGCCCGAAGTATGTCAGCCCGAGCCCGAAGAATGACAGCCCGAGCCCGAAGAATGACAGCCCGAGCCCGAAGTATGCCAGCCCGAGCCCGAAGTATGCCAGCCCGAGCTCGAAGTATGACTACCCGAGCCCAAAGTATGTTATCCCTAGCACGAAGTATGTCATCCCTAGCCCGAAATTTGACAGCCCGAGCCCGAATTTTATATTGCCAGATAGAGCCCGGGCCCGAAAGAGCCCGAAAACGACGATTAATCTGTTTAGGCATTAAAAAATTATTCTCTTTCAGATTTCCTTTCTTTCTTCCCCGCGCAAACAACCGATGCCCTTCTCAGCTGCCAAGTGGGTAAGGAATATTATCTGTTTCTATAGTTTCCTTGACCATTCATTTCTTCCTGAAAGGTTTCGCAAAACCGGGCGTCAGGAAAAATTGGGATGCACAACAATCTACGTCGTACGTTTCTCAATAGAATTAGCAGAGAGCTGTCCCGTTGCGGTAGAAAGCAAAATTTCTTTAGCTTGCTTACTACTATCTACAGTTCTTAGAAAAACTTTTCCTTCGCAGAAATTCAGTAATTTATGTCCTATGGTATTTGTTACACAAGCCCGCAATGAACAGCCTTGCCGAGTTCCCACTCCCTATCTAGACCCAGTTGCCGAAGAATTCTATTTAACAACTAGAAAATGTGAAAAAAAATCCCAGGAGCGAAATCATACAAAATCACGTAAAAAAAGAGAAAGAAAATTATCTCCCTCTCTCAGAGTCCGAGCCCGCTGGCTCTATTTCGGGCTTTCGGACATTTGGGCTTGGTCTTGGCCCGTTTCAGTACTGCTGTAAATACATCAGAAGCAGAAAAAAAAAACACTTACACCCCCTAGTTTTTAAACAATTCTTTACCAAAAATTATAAAAAAATATGCGAAATATTTCCCACCAGGAGCTGTATCCCATGCAGGAAAAAAGTTACAAATCGGAGTTCTAGAAGCAGAGATATGGGGAAAACACAATTTACCTTTACGTCACCTAGCGGGAAATCTACGCATTACTTGAAAAACCGTCTGCATGTAAATGGCATCGAAAGGAAAAATATTTTTTTCAGTCGGATATTCAGAAGCAAATATATGGAATAAAATGTATTGGGTAAAAGCATAAGTTCATGCCATTTTATTTCACGAGTGTTTCCCAGGTCAGTAGTGACGGTGCCGATGGCCAGTTGTATATCAAAATGTAGCCAGTAATATCTTGTATCTAAATCACATTGCGTCGTGCGATTATAGCTAATGTTTTTTTGGTTTTCAGGTCTGGAAGTATGGAGTGTCAAGTAAAGAGGAATGTGCATTTCCGAGATCTGCTCCTCTACGAGCTTAACAAAGGATCTTCAGCCGTCGACGCTACTCAGAAAATTTGTTATGTGTATGGGGAGGATGCTATTGCTCCGATGATATCCCGCAAATGGTTTGAGCGGTTGCGAGTTGGCAATTCTGACCTCAACGACTTTCCACGCTCAGGTCAATGATCTCACTTTGATAAGGATCGTTTGAAAATCTCATCCACTTGAATCCGCGTCAAACCACTCGCCGATTGGTCCCTAAGATGGACTGTGATCAGGCCACAGTGGTGCGACACCTGGAACGTATGGTAAAGGTCCAGAAATTGGGGTCTTGGGTGCCTCACACTCTCACCGAGGACAACAAGAATCAGCGTGTTTCCATATGTGGTTCCCTGCTCTCCCGAGTGTGTTGCTATATGTGGTTCCTTGCTCGCCCGAGCGTGTTGCTATATGTGGTTCCTTGCTCGCCCGAGCGTGTTGCTATATGTGGTTCCTTGCTCGCCCGAGCGTGTTGCCATATGTGGTTCCTTGCTCGCCCGAGCGTGTTGCCATATGTGGTTCCTTGCTCGCCCGAGCGTGTTGCTATATGTGGTTCCTTGCTCGCCCGAGCGTGTTGCTATATGTGGTTCCTTGCTCGCCCGAGCGTGTTGCTATATGTGGTTCCTTGCTCGCCCGAGCGTGTTGCTATATGTGGTTCCTTGCTCGCCCGAGCGTGTTGCTATATGTGGTTCCTTGCTCGCCCGTAATCGCTAATGTTCTCAGCAACATAAACCCTTTTTGTCACGTATTTTTACTGGAGATGAAACGTGGTGCCTGTACGTGAATTTCAGGCATCGGAGGGAATGGTTAAGCCTAAACAATACGTCTACACCACGTCCAAAACATGACCTTTGTCCTGCGAAAAGCATGCTTTGTGGATGGTGGAATATGGAAGGCATTATTCACTGGGAAATGCTGCCGAGGAATCGGACCATCAACGCTGCACTCTATGGTGAACAACTCGGCCGTGTGGAGGGAGCAGTTCAGCAGAATTTCCTTGATTATTTCTTCGCAGCAAAACCAGCACGTGTTTTCAAGAATGGCATTGCAGACCTATCAACACGTTGGGATACCATCGTAAACAGTGGGGGATACTTATTTGGCTGATTCCGTTTTCCCTTCTGATGTAATACATTCCTGTAGTGCGGTGGAAAAAACGCCATGAACTTATGCATCAACCCAATATTTTGAATTGTATATCATCTCCATTTATGCCCTCTAACGGCAAACTTGTGCATTGGAAAAATTCGGAATGCAAGAGTCATTATTCTCACATTTCAAACTTTCGAATGAGTAAATAATTTTTCAACATTGTCACATTTCCGACTTTCCAAGGAGCAATATTTTTTTTTATATGGAGCCAATAGTTGAAGGAGATATAATGTCGACAGTCAGAAGGACGGATGAAAGGACAAAATGAAGACATAAGCACGATTTTTTTTAGAAAAAAACGTGCTAAAAAGTAAAGTTAAATAAAAGAGTACGTTACATATTTTCCAAAAAGTATCCGAAGAACACTTAATATTGTTCTCCATTTATTCCATCCTGCGTTGATGTTAATTTTTTCTCTTCACATCTTCATCGATCTCAGGTACATAACAATTCTTACCCTATTGACACTCACTTCTGGAAATTAACAACCTCGATATGATTTTCTGTTTCTTTGTTGCAATATGTGTACCTCATTTTGGTTATATTTTATTGGGAGGGACATTTTTTGATGCCTTTCCCTTGTTTTTGAGCGTTCACTCAACTTCTCTTCTGCTCTGGTACTGTACGTAATACTACATCACCTAAAAGGATAACGTAGACGGTAGAATAAATTAACAACGTTTATTCACAATGAAATAATATATTAACATCGACTATAATTTCCTAGAGCGTTTGGCTCGACATTATTAGAACGAATGGAGCGAAAACATTCAAATCGTTGTGACATCATCTCATCTCAGCAGTATCGACAATAAACTTGTCATGCGTGATAAGTGCTCCCATGTAGCTCTTTATTCTCTAACTTATGACCCAAGGCATGGTGGGAAAAGGATAGTCCCACTGACACGTGCATCATGCCACTAGGTGGAAACAAGAGATTCAGACATTCCTCTCTCCTTTTCAAGTTTGCAGATAATTAGTCAGGAAACATTAGTGTCAGTCACTCCCCTGAATGACCATTTCGAATAAAAAGGTTATGCAATGCTTTCAGATGCGTAGATTTATTTGTTCGAACCGAGCTCGGCTAAGACCGTCTGGAAAACATAAGGCCATGACATTAGAGAGATGAGTTCCCTCTTCTAGTGACGTCACGCGGATACCATGGCTTCCGATTGGTTTCCAACGCCGTCGTTTATGACTTCAAACACGACACCGACCTATCAGGACGTGCCACAAGAAAGTGTCGTTACCAGCGGCGGGGACATCTGTCTCTAATATCATGGCCTTGTGTTTTCTAGACGGCCTTGGTTCGGTAGCATTGGAAACCAGTCGGAATCCTTGATTTCCACGTGACATCACTAAAAGAGGGAACGCGCCTTCTAATGCCATGGCCTTGTGTTTTCAAAATGGCCTTGGTTCTACCCAGTTCTTAGACAGCAAATATAAGTTAATTTCAGCCTGAATTAATTCATTCTATTCGATTAATCAAAATCATGTATTAATAACTGTAGAAACATTTTGTGTGATCGTTCTTTTCCAATTTTTTTCTTAGTCGGAATCCTTGATTTCCACGTGACGTCACTAAAAGAGGGAACGCGCCTTCTAATGCCATGGCCTTGTGTTTTCAAGATGGCCTTGGTTCTACCCAATTCTTAGACAGCAAATATAAGTTAATTTCAGCCTGAATTAATTCCTTCTATTTGATTAAACAAAATCATGTATTAATAACTGTAGAAACATTTTGTGTGATCGTTCTTTTCCCATTGATTGCTTTTGCTATTGTCAGAACTTTTCTGAAAGATGTTTGTGTTTTACATAAAATGTCTGCAGAAATTGAAGATCTTTCCCCTTTCATTACCCTTCGCATCCAAATCAGTATATGCTATCAAGTACGTAATTATTTATGGATCGTTATATCGCTTGGAACTGTGTTTTGGAAAAACATTCCTAGAAGTATTCTGCTCTCGGTTGATTAAAAACGATATAATTTACCGTCACTAATAAAAATCTGCACTCGAAATAAAAATATCGTATTCACTATAGTTCGTAATTAAGGAAGAGAGAGACTTTCTTTCAACATCGTTTTAACTAAGGCAATTACCTTATACATTAGTCAGATGTAATTTTTTAACATTGTTTCCTGTGATGCAGTGCAGAATTAAATATACCGCGATGCATTCTCAAAATTTTAGCGAAAGAATATCCTTAAATATGAGACGTTATTTTATCACGTGTCACACCAATTCATATCAAGACAAACAAAAATCGATTCGTCAAAAAGAAATCTTCATAGAGAGCTGATAATGCATTTGCACAAATTTGCCGGAATGTATGATAAATGCATCAAACGTTGCTGTTACAAAGGTATCAGGTCATTCGGAAAATTGCCGATTTTGTGAGGTGCCGCATTCAATTCGCCTACAATGCTTGCAGACCAAAGCGCTCTGAGCCTCATTCGTACGAGTTGAAGGGCGACTCAGACGCCACACACACGCCGTAATCGGTTGAGCTGTAGTCGTTGCTACACTTTTAATAACAAAGACGACACCACATTTTTATATGTAATAAGCACGTCTTTTGAATTCGTTCTGACGCGATTTAAATTTGTTAAAGCTATTCAAAATCAATGGAACGGGTTAAGATAAGAATCAACTAGTTCCAACAATCGATAAAACATCCAGAAATAGAAACATCTACTTAGTGTCACCAGCAGCTAAAAGGTATGTTTCAAAAATGAACAAATGGCGAACAAGAAGTTTCTCATACTACAAGGAAAGCACCTGAAACAGAGATTTTTAAATCGAACAGTTAAAAGAAGAAATATAAACAAGTTATTAAAATCATGCAATGCATTGATTATGATACGCTTTCCAACATACCAGAAATCATTACTCAAGTTATGAGATAATGGCCGTGGAATAAATCTCGCTCCTGTGCCCTAACCTTTGACCCCATTTCGATGATATTCAGCGGACTTGGTTCAGTATACCTCCGGAACAACATACTGAAGTTTTGTCGCAATAGAAGCATTTTTAGTCAAGTTATGAGGATAACAGATATGGAATAAATCTCGCTCCTGTGCCTTGACCTTTGACCACATTTCCATGTTATTGAACAGAACCGGCTGTTAAAAAGGTAGCAAGCAGATCGTTCAGAAAATTTCCGATACCCCCGAAATAACATGATAAAGTTTTGTCGCAATCGAGGCATTTTTAGGCAAGTTATGACGATAATGGCTATGGAATAAATCACGCTCCTGTGTCCTGACCTTTGACTGCATTTCGACGATATTCAACAGAACCAGTTCAGTATACCTCAGGAACAACATACTAAAGTTTTGTCGCAATAGAACCACTTTTAGTCAAGTTATGAGGATAATAGCTGTCGATTAAATCTGGCTCCTGTGCTCTGACATTTGACCCCATTTCGATGATATTCAACAGAACCAGTTCAGTATGCCTCCGGAAGTTTTGTCACAATCGAAGCATTTTTACGCAAGTTGTGACGCATAAATAAAGGCTATGGAATAAAATGCGCTCCTATGTCCTGACATTTGACCTCATTTCGACCATTTTCATTAAAGTTCGTCCCCAGGTTGTCCCCTATCACATACTAAAATTTCATCGAAATCGAACCACTTGTACGCGAGTTATCGTGCGGACAGACAGACGGAAAAAGCTGGAGCATATAGGCTTCTTCAACCTCCGACTGGAAAGCGTAAAAAAGAAACATGATATAAGTTTACGTCTGCTAGCGGAGGGATTTTGCGAAGCGGAAAAGTTGAAAATAGGCGAAAATTAGTTTTCATGGAAAAAGCGTTCGACCTTTACGCAGCAAGTGAGAAATCTTTGCGTTACTTAATGAGGATAATGCACCACATCTCTGTTGTGGCGAACAGCATACATTGAAGAAGAAATTTCTCAACAGCGTCTTTTAGAAGCGGCGATAAAGCTGCAAACTAAAGTACACAAGCTCCACCTGCCGACCGAACTGTGATCCGGTTTTGAAAGAATTGTTTAATCCGGTTTGAAAGAATTGTTTAAATCGTACATCTAAAAGCAGTGATATTTAGAAAGGCAGAGTAAGCAAATGCGGCCCTGGCAGACAAAATTGTGCAGTATTTTGGAAAGAAAATACACACGCAGTTTGCATAGTTAATAGTATCTGACCGAAGAAAGAAGTTTTTCAATCGGGTTTTTAGTCCCGCAGATATTGCGGGACTAAGACAGATTGAGTAGTTCCGGAAACTATATAGGATCGACCGGACGGAATTTGTCTTGCAGGGTAAAGGAATATAAATATAATATCCAGACAGGAGGTACAAACACAGCACTTGCTAAGAATGTAACAGAAGGGATTTTATATTCAGACTGGGAAAATTTTAAAATTCTGGTTACCCTAAAGATCGTAGTACGCTGCTTCTTACCGAGAGCATGATCATTTTTCACTCACAAAATGTTTGTTTTAATGACTATATGCCTTATGAGCTCCCTAATGCCTATTAGGTGTTAATTAACTGTTATCCAAGGGGCTTTGGATTACCCGTAACCGTGGGATAATGTGCCGGGAGGAATGTCTTCCTTCTTTGCATATACACAGGGTGCCAAAGAATTTTTAAGACTGGGTCTGTAAAATGAAATAGAAACAAGAAATTATAATTTGTTTTGGTTTGTTATTCAAAATAAGTCACCCCGACTTCAATACACTTGTTACAGCGATTTAATAATGATTCGAATGCCTGTTCCAGTTCACTTTGCGGAATTGCCTCCAAAGCACGGGTCGAAGCTGTTTGTATGGTCGAAATATCATCAAAATAACACCCTTTTAACGGCTATTTAAATTTTGGGAATAAGGAAAAGTCGCAGGGTGCTAAATCAGGCGAATATGGTGGATGATTCAACACACAAATGTTATTTTACGCCAAAAATCTACGAACAAGAAGTGAGGTGTGACGGTTCTACGTCAATTCGTCGCGTGCGTCAATTCGTCGACTGCGTTAATTCGTCGACTGCGACGATTCGTCGCGCGTCAATTCGTCGCCTACGTCAATTCGTCGCGCGTCAATTCGTCGACTGCGTCAATTCGTCGCGCGTTAATTCGTCGCGCGTCAATTCGTCGACTGCGTCAATTCGTCGCGGACAAATTCGTCGACTACGTCAATTCGTCGACTACGTCAATTCGTCGCGTTTACAGATTTTGGTTACATAAAAAACGAATTCAGGAAAACGTACGATTTCGAACGTCTTGCTCCCTGATCAAATTTATAAAATTTGGACACGCAGACAGGACAGGAATATTACGTTTTTCTTTGGCACTAAAAATATTAGACGGTAGTCGGTTTTTGGAAAGGGGCAGGGCCCGGTTGGTCAGAGCCCCCCATATACAAAATTTTCGTAAAATCTACATTTCAAAATTGCCTTTATTCTTCAGTAAAATAACATTTCTATGTACATGACAATGGAATTCTGCCAATAAATACAGCGGTATATACATCAGCTGGAAAGTTCCAGTGAAACGTAAAACAAAATATTGTTAAAATCATAAAAAAATATTTCGCCACGTAGGGCGAAGGAGAGGCAGACAATAAAGCACGAGCGATACAAACGAAAATGTTTACCTACAGTATTGTAGACAGGGCAAGACATGATTCTATACTATGCACAAATTCCAATTAAGCATTACTACCATACTAAAGATTAAACATTAGGTACTAATTCACAGAAATGCAACAGTGATGCTACATTCAAAATTTACAACATATGTACAGAAGTATTCAGTGACAAGGGGAAATAACGCTAAATGTACTCAGAAGGGCATCTTGTTGCATTAAATTATACACACAGTGACTAATATTTTAAAAAAATATTCAACATAATGAAGGGGACATTGCGTGGGCAGTAAACTGTGCAGAAGGAAGAATTATATACAACAACATAAAACCCAACATTATCGAAGAGAACATGGGAAACATATTGAGCTATCTTCAATGGCACATTAAAACAGAAAAATCACAAATAGCGAAGCACCAAAATTAATACGTAAAAACATGATTTGTTACAGTGAACGTGGGCGACAACAAAAATCCCACTTATAGGTTGAGATGTAACTGCAAATTGTGGATATGGAACCACCCAGCCGATTGGGCCCAAGTGGATTGAAAAACGCTATCGGTGTTTGTTGAGGCAGCACGAGAGTGCTCCATTTGGAGGCGAGTGGTTAACCGTGCTAGGAAGCGTCTCCGAATGATAGCACTTGCCTCCTGAGGAGGTGGAATAAGAGCGGGGAAGCGTTGTTGAAGATGGAAAGCATAGACAGTGAACTTCACAAGAAGAAAAATATAACGGCACACAGGAGGCAAGTGAGTAGGTGGATGCTTTGTTTGGAGTAGCCAAGCATATGCAAGAAATGGTAACGATCGAGCACAAATTCGATCAGCAAGACGAAATGCTGTGTTTAGGACTGGCAGGAGAACGGGGCAGAATAGGTATTGATGTTGGACGTCGCTGACTTCAGGGCAAAAGGAGCACTGCGGAGAGGTGAGAAGGGTCATGCGAAACAGTACTGATGGGGCGGGGAGACGAAGGTGAAGAAATTGCCAATGGACATTGAGTTCAAGAGGGGAGGAAAGGGGGGAGGTAGATGCTGTCCAGATGGCGGGGAGAAGAGAAGGAGGAGCAGAATGAACAGAAAGTGGAAGTGCGGGAGGGGAAAGAAGAAGCCAATAAAGAGAAGAGGAGGAGAGAGAAGTAACTAGAACCGGGGAGCTACGAATGAGGAGAAAGAACGGTAGGGAAAGAGGAACAGAGGGGACCGAGAAGAGACCATCAGGTGAAGCGAGGAGTGGAAAGAGGCTCCAAAGCGCTGTGCGAAGAAGAAGATATTCGTTAGCAAGAGTAATGGTTGGAGATAGAAACAGGGAAGAAAGAGGTCTCCAGGTTAGATCAGAAGTTACGAGAGAACGGACAGTTATCACACCAGAGCGGATCCAATGAGGAAAGTAAAAGTAAGGGAGGTTAGGAGGGTGAATAAGAGAAGAGAAGAAGAGAGGTTCATCTAGGAGATCAAGAGTTGAAGAAGGAAATGAACGGAGAAGAGGAAGCGAACGAAAGAGAGAAAGGCCCTCTCGCAGGACAGGAGGGAGGTGGGACGGGAGAAGAGAGTATGCATCCATCTTCAGAAACAGTAGGAAGGTGAAAGATGGGTCACGGAAAGAAGCTAGAACATTCAAGGTAGTGGTAAGGGACGGAACAGTTGAAGTTTTCAATTCAGAACCACCAAATCTGGTATACTATCTCGTGGTATTCTAACTTAGACTGTAGACGGTTTTGGGAAGCGGTTGCAGAGAGGAGGGGGGTTACACCCCCCTACAGAATTGCCGTAAGATATAGTTTTCAATTTAGAACTACCAAATTTGGTATATTATCTCAGGGTACTCTAACTTAGACGGTTTTTGGAAAGGGTCAGGGGCCCGGTTGGTCAGAGCCCCCACACTACAGTTTTCAATTCAGAACCACCAAATCAGGTATCCTATCTCATAGTACTCTAACTTAGACGGTTGTCTGTTTTTGGAACGGGTCAAGGCCCGGGGAGTCAGAGCCCCCCCCTCCTCCCCCCATACATACAAAGTTTTCGTAAAATCTAGTTTTCATTTCAGAACCATCAAATTTGGTATCATGAAACTAACTTAGACGCTAGACGGTTTTTGGAAGGGGTTGGAGCCCGCGGGGTCGGACCCCCCCTCTTATAAAAAATTTCGTAAAATCTACAGTTTTCATCTTAGAACCACCAAATTTGGTATACTATCTTATGGTACTCTAACTTAGTCGGCAGACCGTTTTCGGAACGGGTCAAGGCCCGGGGGTCAGAGCCCCCCCACATACAAAATTTTCTTAAAAACTACAGTTTTCAATTCAGAACCACCTAATCTGGTATACTATCTCATGGTACTCTAACTTAGACGCTAGACGGTTTTTTGAAGGGGTTGGAGCCCGGGGGTCAGACCCCCGAATAAAAACTTTTTCCTAAAATCTACAGTTTTCAATTTAGAACCACCAAATTTGGTATACTATCTCATGGTACTCTAACTTAGACGCTAGACGGTTTTTGAAAGGGGTTGGAGCCCGGGGGTCAGACCCCCCCCCCGAAAAAAACTTTTTCGTAAAATCTACAGTTTTCAATTTAGAACCACCAAATTTGGTATACTATCTCATGGTACTCTAACTTAGACGCTAGACGGTTTTTGAAAGGGGTTGGAGCCCAGGGGTCAGACCCCCCCCCGAAAAAAACTTTTTCGTAAAATCTACAGTTTTCATCTTAGAACCACCAAATTTGGTATACTATCTTATGGTACTCTAACTTAGTCGGCAGACCGTTTTCGGAACGGGTCAAGGCCCGGGGGTCAGAGCCCCCCACATACAAAATTTTCTTAAAAACTACAGTTTTCAATTCAGAACCACCTAATCTGGTATACTATCTCATGGTACTCTAACTTAGACGCCAGACGGTTTTTGGAAGGGGTTGGAGCCGGGGGGTCAGACTCCCCCGAATAAAAACTTTTTCGTAAAATCTACAGCTTTCAATTTAGAACCACCAAATTTGGTATACTATCTCATGGTACTCTAACTTAGACGCTAGACGGTTTTTGGAAGGGGTTGGAGCCCAGGGGGTCAGACACCCCCGAATAAATTTGTTTTGTAAAATCTACAGTTTTCAATTTAGAACCACCAACTTTGGTATACTATCTCATGGTACTCTAACTTAGACAGTAGACCGTTTTTGGAACGGATCAAGGCCCGGGGGTCAGAGCCCCCACATACAAAATTTTCTTAAAAACTGCAGTTTTCAATTCAGAACCACCATATTTGGCATACTATCCCATGGTACTCTAACTTAGACGCTCGACGATTTTTGAAGGGGTTGCCCCCGGGGGTAAGGGCCCCCCTCATAAAAATTCGCAAAATCTACAGTTTTCAATTTAGAACCACCAAGTTTGGTATACTATCTCATGGTACTCTAACTTAGACGCTAGACGGTTTTTGGAAGGGGTTGTAGCCCGCGGGGTCGGAGCCCCCCCCCATTAAAAATTTCGTAAAATCGACAGTTTTCATCTTAGAACCACCAAATTTGGTATACTATCTTATGGTACTCTAACTTAGACAGCAGACCGTTTTTGGAACGGGTCAACACCCGGGGGTGAGAGCCCCCCCCCCCACATACAAAATTTTCTTAAAAACTACAGTTTTCAATTCAGAACCACCTAATCCGGTATACTATCTCATGGTACTCTAACTTAGACGCTAGACGGTTTTTGGAAGGGGTTGGAGCCCGGGGGTCAGACCCCCCCGAATAAACAGTTTTTCGTAAAATCTACAGTTTTCAATTTAGAACCACCAAATTTGGCATACTATCTCATGGTACTTTAACTTAGACGCTAGACGGTTTTTGGAAGGGGCCGGAACCCCGGGGTGAGAGCCCCTCCCCTCCTCATAAAAATTTCGTAAAATCTACAGTTTTCAATTTAGGACAACCAGATTTGGTATACTGCTTATGGTTATCTAACTTAGACGGTAGACGGTTTTTGGAAGGGGTCGGGGCCCGGGTCAAGGTAGCCCCATGCAAAATTTTCGTAAAAAGTTCCGTTTTTTACTCTTAAGAATACCCTATTTACGTTCTAAGGCGCTCTTTGGCCCTTTGAGGGCCTTGCACCATAAACCATCAACCAACCAACCAACTAACTAACCTACGGTCTAAGTTAGGGACTGTAGATAACAATAAAGTGCAAAAATATGCGTTTAATGGTGTATTAAAAACACAAATCTATATAGTTTAGCTTTCACTACCAACGAACGGCTTATCAGAAAGAAATATAATGTAATGTAAACAGAGAGTAAGGTCAGGTGATGTAATGTAAACAGGGATGTAAGGTCAGGTGATGCGTAACATCACAGCCTCTCCTTGACAAATGTCAACCCCGCCTTCTCGTGGTGCATCCTGTTCCCACTAAAGGGGCTCTGACGACCGCCAATAGCGGTATAACTATACCATCGGGATCAGAGGAAATGCTATCCCACACTCACCAACCCGCTTGGCCAGCGTGGTGAGTTATGGCCAAACACCTCCAAAATGACTCTACAACTTAAATCTTGGCCCTCAGTCTCCGGCAGCTGGAATGTACCTGGCCAAGGCAGCGGCCAGTGCGACATGAAGGCAGAGGGTGCTAAGAATCCCCGGAGGACCGGACTAGGCTGCCATTTGATGCTGACCTTGGCTACCTATAACGGACGCTCCCTATCTTCTGATTCAAGGCTTCTTGAATTGGAAGAGGAACTACAAAGGATCAAGTGGGACATCGTCGGGCTAAGTGAGGTAAGGAGAAAAGGAGAAGATCTCATTGAACTGAAAAGTGGACATCTCTTCTATTATCGTGGGACAGATACTGGCAGAACTAGTGGTGTTGGATTTATAATAAACAAGAAACTGAAGGATAAAATGGTAGAAGTTGAAAGTTCCTCTGACAGAGCTGCACGACTCGTTATCCAACTATCGAGAAGATACCAGGCTCAGATTATTCAAACTTATGCACCCACCACAAGTCATCCTGAAGAAGAAATTGAAGAATTTTATGAGGAAATTTGTCATCTAAATAATAAAGGTAAGCAGCACTTGAAGATAATTATGGGAGATTTCAATGCAAAAATAGGGCAACGGCAACAGAATGAAACTTCAGTAGGTAAATTCGGTCACGGCAACAGAAACCAGCGTGGAAATACTCTCGTTGAGTTTGCAGAGGCAGAAGGATTTTTCATCTTGAACTCCTTTTTCAAGAAAAAGCCACACAGGAAATGGACATGGAGACATCCAATTGGGACGACAAGTGAAATTGATTTTATTATGTGTAACAAAAAATTCGTCATCGAAGACTGCAGTGTGCTGAACAAGTTCAACACAGGTAGTGACCATAGATTGGTGAGATGTAAGATGCACCTCAACACTAAACTGGAACGTGGCAAGCTCATAAGACAAACAAAATGTATTGACATAACCAACCTTAAAAAACACCATAATACTTTCAAGTTGGAACTGAAGAACAGATTCTCTGCTTTAGAAGGCCTAACATCGGAAGAAGTGGATATTTCGGAAGTTAACAGAAAAGTAACCAAAGCTCTAATGGAAACAGCAACAAAATTAGCTGGGTCTAAGAACAAGTTGCATGTGAACAAATTATCAGGAAAAACCAAAATGTTGATGCAAAAAAGAAGAGAGATGAGGACAACTAAAGTAGATGTGACTTCCAAAGTGGAATATATAGAGCTATGCAAGACAACACGAAAAAGTATCACTGAAGACGTAAGGAAATTCAACTGTGAGCTAGTGAGGAAAGCAATTGAAAACAACCAAAGCCTTAAGATAGCAAAGGGACATCTCAGTAAGGGAAGAAAACAGATTATGGCTCTGAGAAAAGAAGATGGTTCTATAACAAGAAATAGAGGCGAAATTTTGACAAGAGTGAAAGATTTCTACTCCAAATTATATGAAAGGGATGATACATGTACTCCAGACATCATGAAAGGTACCAGAGTTCTTCCAGTCCTCCCAGCAGAAGTTGCTCATGCAATCAAGAACATGAAGCGAGGGAAAGCTCCAGGAGAAGATGGAATTACTATAGACATCATACAAGAAGCAAGTGGAGAAATTGAAACAGTACTCGCCCAAATTTTCACTCGATGCCTTAATGAAGGGAAGATTCCTGAGGATTGGAACAATGCTACAATGATCCTGCTACATAAAAAAGGTGACATTGAGGATCTTAGGAACTACAGACCTATCAGCCTCCTATCAGTGGTTTATAAAATCTTCACTAAAGTTCTTTCACACCGCTTGAAGGTAACACTGGACATGGCTCAACCGAGAGAACAAGCTGGATTCAGGAGTGGCTACAGCACAATAGATCATATCCACGTACTGAGAGAACTGATTGAAAGAGCGAGGGAATATGAACTTCCATTGTGCATGGCTTTTATCGATTATGAAAAAGCCTTTGATTCGGTGAAACCATCAGCAGTTACCACGGCTCTGAAATCCTGCGGTATTGAAGATGCATACATTAATATTATTAATAACATCTATGAAAATGCAAGTGCAAAGATTCGGCTGTTTGAAAATACAACACACATAAAAATTGGAAAGGGAGTGAGACAAGGTGACACCATATCTCCGAAGCTCTTTAATGCCACACTGGAAAATGTCTTTCAATCACTGAACTGGGAAAACAAAGGGATAAAGATTAATGGAGATTATCTAACCCACCTTCGTTTTGCTGATGACGTAGTCATTTTTGCAACTACCCCATCAGAGCTGCAGAGTATGATCCAGGAACTTGCTGACAAGAGTAAAGAAGTGGGATTAAAAATGAACTTTCAGAAGACAAAAGTGATGTTCAATGCTTTTACAAGAAATGAAGATTTATCGATTGATGGAGAAAAACTGGAGATAACAGATACGTATGTTTATCTTGGACAGCAGATATCAAGTGAGGGTCACATTGATGAAGAAATTAATCGGCGTACAAAACTTGCCTGGAGAGCTTTTGGAAGAAACAGCATAATTTTCAAGAGCAATATGCCATTATGTCTTAAAAGAAAAGTGTTTGATCAATGCATCCTTCCAGTGCTTACGTATGGTGCAGAGACGTGGACCTTAACTAAAAGAGACATACAAAAGCTGCAGACAACTCAAAGAAGCATGGAGAGGTGCATGCTTGGTATAACCAGGAGAGATAAGAAGAGGAACTCGTGGATCCGAAAAATGACGAGAGTGGAAGACATCATGATCAGAGTTAAATCCCTGAAATGGCAATGGGCTGGACATACTGCCAGAAGGACAGACCATAGATGGACAGCCGAAATTTTAGATTGGATTCCGAGGGACAGGAAAAGACCCAGAAAAAGACCACATGGGAGATGGGTGGATGAAATTCGTAAATATGCGGGAGTGACATGGAGGAGACTGGCACAAGACAGACCGTTGTGGAGGAAACTTGGGGAGACCTTCGTCCAGCAGTGGATTGATAATGGTTGACAATGATGATGATGATGAAACAGAGAGTTCCAGATATTCAAAATTCAAAACGGTAAGAAAAAAGATGATCAATGCCAATGTGAAGTCGTATGCATGCGACATCACATAGGTACATTGCATTTCTGTGTCGCGGGATTCACAGAAGCACACGCCAGATGTACGGCAGTTCTATAGATGTCTCCTAGAAGGTAAGTATTCCCATTCCTTTGATGATCAATGCCAATGTGAAGTCGTATGCATGCGACATCACATAGGTACATTGCATTTCTGTGTCGCGGGATTCACAGAAGCACACGCCAGATGTACGGCAGTTCTATAGATGTCTCCTAGAAGGTAAGTATTCCCATTCCTTTTTCTTTCTTTTTTGTTTCGCAAAATTAAATTAACTAAATCAAAAAATTTAAAATAAGTTTACTGGAAAATTGCAGGAATATCTTTTTCATTCATTAACTTTCACCCGCTGAACTTGGTGATTCCACAAATAGTAATATTTACCTGGCAAATAACTGGTATCCCTGCTAGTACAAATTATATTAATGATTTATTTGCGTCCAGTTCAATCTAGTATGTCCATAAGAGCGTTAGGTGCCGTATGAAAAATACATTTCAACGTGTGCCGCTACGGCGGCGGAGTGATCTAGGCGCTGGCTTCTGACCACTTGTCGAGAAGGATCCTGGTTCAAATCCCGGTGAATCATGGACGTTGTGCTTGACTTCTGGCACTGGCTGTCCCCCTTCCCAGGAACCAGTGGCCCAAAATTGGGAATGTCCGACTGCTTATAGCCCACTGAATTGATCACGGTGGTCGTTAACCCCCCCCCCCAAAGATTGCGACGTGTCCATTGCTATTTGTTGTGGACCGTACAAAAAGTATGTTTTTGATATCAAGGTGTCCACTTCCATGTAGGCTGGCCATAAAATGTTAGGAGACCGTACAAAATTGCACTTTTGTTTTCACCTTGTCAGCGCTTCGGTATATGGTTGAAGTATACGTATATATAGTTGGGCCATTTCAGCACGTAGTTTGGTTTATATAGAAAATCAAGATAATGTTACATTTTTACTCAGCTACAACACATTAATCCCGAAGGCTATTTGTTGAAATCTTTAATCCGCCGTGCTCATATTCACAACGTTAACATAACATGTCAAGTTATTAATGTTGCAGTTTTACCCTGTCACAAAACTTTAGTTACAAGACCTTAGGCGTAAACCTTTTTTAGGAATTTTTAGTCCGACGTAATCATAAGGTTTCGATAACATGCCAAGGTTATGGTACTGCGTTTTGACTGAGGCACAAAAATTAATGAACAGGCCTTAAGCCCTTTTATCAGTTTTCAATCAACCGTGCTCATATACATAAAATTTTCAGAGAAAGTCAAGTTTACTGTGTTGCGCATTTACTCGAGTACAAAACTATAAACAGCCATTAACTTTCACCCGCTGAACTTGGTGATTCCTCAATTCATCCATTAACAAGTCTTTTAAGTGATTGTATGCTATGGTCATATTGATAATGTTTGATGACAAGTCAGGTTAATGATGTTGCACTTATTAAAGACTTAAAAAGGTGTAGAGGCTAGTAATTATTATTTGAAGTCTAAATAAAAGCTCATTTTTAACATGACTCGTCATGAAATCCTTGTGAATATGGCATTTATTTTATTTTGTACATTTTACAAAGCGTATGCACTTTCTTTTTTTTTTGGCATTTGTTTTAATTTTGTGTTGTACTTGTTACATAGCGTTTCGCATTTTTGTAATGCTTGTGACTTGTGATTGCATTTTGAATTTTTATTTGTTTCACATTTTGGATTGCATTTTGAATTTTTATATGTTTCACATTTTGGATTACTTTTTGACATTTTATATTTTTGACATGCTATTTTGAAAATTTTGTCTTTTTTAATTTTGCGTTGGTTTTACATTCTTGCATCTTCGGCGGAATTACATTCTTGAAAAATTCAAATACAAGTTAGTAAAAGGTATAATTCAATTAGTGAGAAATACCAGCACATTTTAGAAAAGGGTAGAATTATATGAAATTCCTCTTAAAATGTCCAGCATGTTAACATTGTCTCTGTGCACCAAAGAAGTTCGAATTCCTTTTTATCTTGCCAGCGTTTCTCTTCTGGGTGGATTTGTTGGAATCTGTGCTATCACTCTTTCGATTTTAGCCATAGTTGTTCTCTGCTCTTTCGCAATTTCACTGATTATTTCGTACAGTCACAGTTTTTTCTCTCCCAGAATTGTATTCCAGCGTCTGTCTAATCTTTCAAGTTCGTTTTGTGTTCTGGGAAAGCCAAATAAATTGTTTTCACTAACTGACCAAATTGTTGGCGGGAACAGCGGAGGGCTTCTGCTTGGATTGTTTCTTCTGCTTCCACAAAATTTTCCAAGAACATAATTTTCCTCAAACCACTGAACTACAGAATCTGCATATTCTAGTAAAATTGATTTCACAAAATGAAATGCCCAAAACATTAAAAAAACTGCAACCACACGAAACAAAATATTTCTGTTGAAAGCACAATGAAGGTATACGATAGGAGAAATATATGTTTTTAAAACTTAATACAAGTGTCAAAACTGAAATAAAAAGAAAGAAAAAAGAAATATTCCAAATTTCATTGTTACTTTAGATATTTTGACCTGTTGACATTTCGTAAATTGTACTTGCACTCGGTCAAAAAATATTACTTACAAGGACTCTTTAGTAACTTTTAATCGCTGTGGTCGTATTTATAAGGTTTGCATAACAAATCAAGTTAATAATGTTGCGCTTTCACTTAGGCACCAAATGCTAATTATTGGCCGCTAGGCCTAGGCCTTTTAAATAATTTTTGATAAGCGTAACACTCTTAAATTGATTTGTCATGCAAACCTCATATAATCACAGCATTATAAAAATTACTGTAAATGCATATGCCTAGGTCTCGGGCGTAGCTATTAATGCTTTGTGCTCGAGTAACATTTAAACAGAATTCATTTTATTTTCTATGAAAACTACATAAATATCAGCTCGGAGGACTGAAAACTATCAAAAATCTCTAGGCCTAGGGTCTGCTTAATAGTTCCAACCTCAGAAAAGCGCATTGCAAAAATCTTGGACTTCTATGAAAACACGGCACACTGAAAATTGCTAAACAGGCCCAGTCCTAGGGTTTTCTAATTATTGTTTTGTACCTGACTAAAAGTGTAACATTATCTTTAGTTCTTACTAGCAGGGGTACCCGGTATTTCCCAGGTAAATATTACTATTTCTAAAATCACCAAGTTCAGCGGGTGAAAGTTAATGAATGAAAAAGCTATTTCCGTAAATTTCCAGGAAACTTATTTTAAATATTTTGATTTAGTTAATTTAATTATACGAAGCAAAAAGAATTTACATTATTTACAGTACATTGTATTTCTGCCTGATAAGGCAACCGTTGGTGGTGAAAGCTAACGTTTATTAATTTGTGTTTTTAATACATCATGAACCGGATATTTTTTCACTTTATTGTTATCTACGGCTTCTAACCTAGACCGTAGGTGCGGTAATGGAGTGCTGTATTGGGATGCAGTTCTTAAGAGTAAAAATTGTAATTTTTACGAAAATTTTGAATGGGCCCCCTTCACACCGGGCACCGACCCTTTCCGTCTGCGGTCTAAGTTACAATACAATGAGGGAGTGTACTAAATTTGGTCGTTCTAAATTCGAAACTGTAGGTTTTACAAAAATTGGCATGGGGGGAGGGCTCTGAACCCCTGTCTCCAACCGTTTCCAAAAATCGCCTGCATTCTCAGTTAGAGTACCATGACATAGTATACCAAATTTGGTGGTTTTAAATTGAAAACTGTAGATTTTACGAAAATTTGTTATGGGGAGGGCTCTGACCCCGTGCCTGACCCGTTCCCAAAACCGTCTACCATCTAAGTTAGAGTACCATGAGATAGTATACCAAATTTGGTTGTTCCAAATTGAAAACTGTAGATTTTACGAAAATTTTGTATGGGGGAACGATCTAACCCCCGGGCCCCAACCCGTTCCGAAAATCGCCTACGGTCTAAGTTAGAGTACCATGATATGGTATACCAAATTTGGTGGTTCTAAATTGAAAACTATAGATTTCAAGAAATTCTATATGGGTGGGGGCTCTGAACCCCGGGCTCCGACCCTTTCCAAAAAACCATCTACCGTCTAAGTTAGAGAACCATGAGATAATATACCAAATTTGGTCGTTCTAAATTGAAAACTAGTTTTTACGAAAAATTTTTATGGGGGGCTCTTACCCCGTGCCCGACCCGTTCCAAAAACCCTCTACCGTCTAAGTCAGAGTACCATAAGATAGTATACCAAATTTGGTGGTACTAAGTTGAAAACGGTATATTTTACGAAAATTCTTTGGGGGAGGGGGGGTGCTCTTACCGCCCGGGCCCCGATCCGTTCCAAAAACCGTCTCCCGTCTAAGTTACAGTTTCATGATACCAAATTTGGTGGTTCTAATGCGAAAACTATAGATTTTACGAAAATTTTGTATGTGGGGGCTCTTACCCCTCGCGCCTTGACTTATTCCAAAAACCGTCTAGCGTCTAAGTTAGAGTACCATGAGATAGTATACCAAATTTGGTGGTTCTAACTTGAAAACTGTAGATTTTACGAAAATTTTGTCGGGGAGGGCATTCTAACCCCCGGGCCCCGACCCGTTCCAAAAACCGTCTCCCGCTAAGTTAGAGTTTCATGACACAAAATTTGGTGGTTCTGAATTGAAAAATAAAAATTTTAAGAAAATTTTGTATGTGGGAGGGGTCTTACCCCGGGCCTTGATCCGTTCAAAAAACCTTCTACCGTCTAAGTTAGAGTACCATGAGATAGTATACAAAATTTGGTGGTTCTAAATTGAAAACTATAGATTTTACGAAAGTTTGTGTGTAGGGGGGGGGTTAACCACCCTTGCCCCGACCCGTTCTGAAAACCGTCTACCGTTTAATTTAGAACACCATTATATAGTATACCCAATTTGGTAGCTCTAAATTGAAAACTTTAGTTTTTACGAAAAAAATTTGTGTGCGGGGTATCTGACCCCGTGCCCGACCCGTTCCAAAAAACCGTCTACCGTCTAAGTTAGAGTACCATGAGAGAGTATGCCAAATTTGGTGGTTCTAAATTGAAAACTGTAGATTTTACGCGGCATTTTATGGGAGGGGGGGCTCTTACTCCCGGGCTCCAACCCCTTCCAAAAACCGTCTAGCGTCTAATTTAGAGTTTCATGATACCAAATTTGATGGTTCTGAAATGAAAAGTAGATTTTACGAAAATTTTGTATGTGGGGGGCTGTGACCCCGGGCCTTGACCCGTTCCAAAAACGGTCTGCAGTCTAAGTTAGAGTACCATAAGATAGTATACCAAATTTGGTGGTTCTAAGATGAAAACTGTAGATTTTACGAAATTTTTATGAGGGGGGCCCGACCCCGCGGGCTCCAACCCCTTTCAAAAACCGTCTAGCGTCTAAGTTAGAGTACCATGAGATAGTATACCAAATTTGGTGGTTCTAAATTGAAAACTGTAGATTTTAGGAAAAAGTTTTTATTCGGGGGAGTCTGACCCCCGGGCTCCAACCCCTTCCAAAAACCGTCTAGCGTCTAAGTTAGAGTACCATAAGATATTGTATACCAGATTAAGTGGTTCTGAATTGAAAACTGTAGTTTTTAAGAAAATTTTGTATGTGGGGGGCTCTGACCCCCGGGCCTTGACCCGTTCCAAAAACGGTCTGCCGACTAAGTTAGAGTACCATAAGATAGTATACCAAATTTGGTGGTTCTACGATGAAAACTGTAGATTTTACGAATTTTTTTATGAGAGGGGGGTGGGCTCCGACCCCGTGGGCTCCAACCCCTTTCAAAAACCGTCTAGCGTCTAAGTTAGAGTACCATGAGATAGTATACCAAATTTGGTGGTTCTAAATTGAAAACTGTAGATTTTACGAAAAAGTTTTTATTCGGGGGGAGTCTGACCCCCCGGCTCCAACCCCTTCCAAAAACCGTCTAGCGTCTAAGTTAGAGTACCATGAGATAGTATACCAGATTAGGTGGTTCTGAATTGAAAACTGTAGTTTTTAAGAAAATTTTGTATGTTCGGGGCTCTGACCCCCCCCCCCCCCCCCGGGCCTTGACCCGTTCCAAAAACGGTCTGCAGTCTAAGTTAGAGTACCATAAGATTGTGATGTGATGTGTGTTTTTTGAGCTCTGTCTTTTACGTGCTTTCGAGTAGTTTATCGAGTGGTGTACTTTTTCTTTTCGCGTGCATCTTCCAGTTGAAGATTAGTGCTTTCGTTTCGTTTGTCTCACGAGGTGGTGAGTGAATTACTTTATTCTTTATCGTTAGTTATATTTTTCGAACGAGTTGGTCTTGTTCTTCGGTAAGCCTCGCCGTTGACATGGCGGCATTAGATAAGGGTGAAGCTCACGCCCTTATCTTGGAAGAGAAGCCATCTTCCTCCTCTTCTTCCAACCCAGCTGCTGACACAGCTTCGTTGGTCGCAGAGATCTCTAACTGCCTTACTGACGTCATGAGTTCCTCTGCCTTGCCTGCGCCTACGGCCTGCCTTCCCACTGAGGGTACTGCCGTTACAGGTCTACTCTCTGTCCCTGTCGCGGATGCTATGGAGGTGTCGGGTGACGTCGCTTCTACGGCCACCACTTCATCTCAACTGCCAGATTCCCCTATAACAGCTGGAGTTTCGCCCTCTACATCTAGTACAAGTACTGTTCCTCCATCATATGCGACTGCCATGTCTAGTGGCTCTACGTCACTCCTATCGTCAGATACTCTCCTTCCCGATTCGTATCTTCATGTCGTGGGATCCACAGCAACGATAGATATTCCCGAAGACTCACCAGCCGGCCGTCAACTGCAATCAACGATGGACCTTGGCGTATGTTTTGATGCGCTGCCGGATACAAAGCTTCAGCTCTATAGCCGAGCTCTTAAATCTATTTTACCGGCGGATGCAATAGATTATGTTGCCCGAAAACCACGATCAGTGCTGGTTTACTTCAAGAAAAAGGAACATGCTGACCTTGTCTTGACAGCAGGACTGACCATTAATGATGTACATCTACTACCACAACCAGTCGCGCACCGCCCCGTGCAGGTGACTTTCTACCCTGTCCCGCCAGAGGTATCTGATACAATTCTTTGCACGTTACTCAGTAAGTTCGGCCGAGTAGTCGGTCCCATAACAACCCTCTCGGCGGCACCCAGAGACCCAGAAGACAAAGCCATTCGTGGCTTCCGTCGCACCGCTCGTGTGCTCTTTCCGCCTGATACTCATCTTCAGGCCTGTCCAACTGTCCTTCACGTGCGCTGTGGGCAACAGCGACGTCGTGTCGAGATCATCACTTCTCAGCATTGCACCCTTTGTCAAAGTGAGAGTCATGTGCGAGCCAATTGCACTCGTGCTGTTTCCGTAACCGTGCCAAGTGCTGTGGCACCTTCTGTCCCTCCTGTTACTGCTGTGTCAACGTCTCCACACGAGTGGAAGGTTGCAGGACCCAGATCTTCCCGACGTCGGCCTGCAGACGTTGGTCGACAAACGTCTTTGGCAGACTCACTTTCAGTTACAGATCGGAATTTTCCCACGCTTCCTACGGCACCCCCGCAGCGTATACTTTCTGCTCCTACAGATTTACCTGCTGATATGTCGTCGGTGTTTACCGTTGGCGCTGCAGATCCAGCAGCCGAAACCCTTTCCAGCACAGAAACTTCTATACCAGCTGGTTCCTCCACGATTTTTGGCAAACGCAGTGTCTCCTCACGGAAGAAGTTGAAGAAGTCTAAAACGTCCTCATCCCAGCACTTGTTCACTAGGCGGTCTAATCGCCCGGTTACTCGAGCAATCTTCTCTCGACGTGGCATTTCGTCTTCTCAAGTACAAGCCTGGACTGAACCAGAGACGGAGGATGTTTCTCCCTCGTTAGAGGACTTCACTAATCTCCTTCAAGAGAATGCTTTCCCGCTGAGCCGCTGCCTTACGTAGATCTTCTTGAATATTTAGTGAGTCCCACCAGCACGGCCACTGCCCGTGCTTTTTTACTAAAGTATGAAGCTGCCCTACCTCGGGTTCTCAGTCAACTTGATTCTCTTTTGCACACTCTTCGGCGGAACGTCGATGACATTCCGTGGGGTCTGGGTTTTATCCAGCGCCTACATGTTCTCGCTACTGCAAGTCAACACATCTTACATCCGCCGACGGACCTAAAAGTTCAAGGTCACGTCACTTAATTGTCGCGGTTTTGCGACACCACTTGCGAACGCCTTAGCCTATGAGGACCTTTCCCCACTGAGTGCGGACGTGCTACTTTTACAAGAGACGAACTGTCATCCTACCACTTTGTTTCACCCGCTGGCGATCATGGAATTTTGCTTTCCACCACGCATTCAGCTGTTCATCATATGGTGGTATTGCCGTCGGGGTACGCTCGACTTTTTCGCTCTACGATGACTCTCTTCTATGTAAAAAATCTCTGTCGTGATCTCTTACAACAAGTCACGTTCACTATTCAAACGGAGAGGTTTCATATTTTTAACATCTACGTGCCAAACACCTCCACTTATGTGTCGGAGCTTTTTCTGTGCTTTCGCGGTGCTCTCTCTGGTATACCTGCCACCGAACGAGTTCTCGTTGGTGGCGACTTTAATTGTACTCTACACCCTCAACTTGATCGTTCCCCGCCTTCACGCGAACATCGTGCAGACCTTGTACAGCAGCTACAGTCCCTCGTTTTTGATTTCTCACTGATAGATGTCCATCGACACTTATATCCGACTACACCCTCCCATACCTGGCGTGCATCTGGTGCAATAAACCCGGCCACGGCCAGACTTGACAGATTTTATACCACGCCCATACTTCTTCCAGCGATCTCTGCATCCTGCTGCCAACCCACTGCGTCGTCCGACCATTGCGCCATCACTCTCACAGTGTTCCACACTCATGCACAGCACAGGACAACCCGGCCGTGGACATTTGATGCCGCTCTTTTGGATGACGCCGGTTTTTGCTCTTCAGTCCGCCATTTCCTCTCCGAATGGCGCACGCAACTGCAGTCTGCGCCGTGTGCCCTGACTTTCTGGCTGGAGGTAAAACATCGCCTCTTGCTTCATGTGCGGAATCAGGCTTTTACGATCACGACGCTACAGAGGATGCGTTTGGATCACATCCGTACGATGCTTTCCCTTATAAATATGGCTGACCCTCTTTTTGCTGTGTATAAGGCTGAACTGAATTCTCTCCTAGTCCCACTCGCGCAACAGGTCATTCGGCGGCTGAGATTACAGCATCTCGCGCCCGATGCCTGCACTTATGAGTTTCTTTCCAATCTTGAATCTAAGCGTCATGCCTCTGCTTCAATTCGCCATCTCCGCCTCTCTACTGGCGAAGTATCCTCTGACCCAGTTACTCTTTGCTCTGTTGCCCGCAGCTATTCTACAACGAAGTTTTGTGAGACTCCTCCTCCTTCCAGCACTGCCTTATCTGGTCTACACTCTGCTTTACCTCAAGTCCCCTCTTATTTTTCTGATTCTCTCCTCCGGCCTCCCACGCTAACAGAGATTTCCGAGACGTTTTCTTCTCTAAACTCCAAGGCTGCACCTGGCCCAGATGGACTTCCTTTCTGTTTCTACAAAGCTTTCCTCCCAGCCCTCCTTCCTTTTCTGCTTAGTGCTTTCTCCGCTGCTTTCCACCTATCCACCCTTCCGAGGAGTTTCACAATTGCCCATATAGTCCTCTTCCCAAAGAAGGGTGATCTCCTAGACTTGGGGAACTGGCGTCCCATCTCACTTCTGAATCTTGATTACAAGCTTTATTCTAAACTACTCTCGCGCCGTATTAATCCAATCCTCCCCCACATCCTGTCCTCTAACCAGACCTACACTGTCCCAGGGCGCTCCATCTCGCATAACATTCAACTTCTCAGTGACCTAATCCATCTCGCTCGATCTCGCTCTGAACCTCTTGCTCTGCTGTCTCTCGATCAACAATCCGCCTTTGATAATATTTCTCATGATTACCTCTCGTCTACACTTTATAGTTTCGGGTTTCCACCTCCTTTTGTTTCTGTTCTCCTCTCCCTCTATCAGGACGCCACTTTCCACGTCAGGTTGCCCACCCTTCTCACAGCGCCAATTCCTTTCCGTCGCGGCGTCCGGCAAGGCTGCCCCTTGTCCGGACAGCTCTTTGCTCTTGCGATCGAACCTTTTCTCCGCTCCGTTCACAGATCCTTCTATGCTTCTCTGCCTCCAGTGGTCGCCAGCACTCGCCATCATATTGTCACCTATGTTGCCTATGCTGATGACGTGACTTTTTGTGTTCGACAAGATGCACAATTCTGCGAACTTCGCCACCTCTACGCTCGGTATGCCTCTTGTTCTAGTGCCACGCTAAACGAGTCAAAAAGCACTGGCTTGTGGTGTGGGTCGTGGGCTAGTCGAACCAACTCTCCATGGGGAGCCGAATGGTCCACATCCTCACAGCGTTTTCTAGGAGTGCACCTGGGCAAACCTCCTACAGCCTCGACGATAACGTGGAATGCACTGCACCCCCGCCTGCTGCGTACGGCTGCCAACTGGAGACAAGCACAGTTCTGCACTTCTCTGTACCAGCGTGCCCAGATCACTCGAACATATTTGTTATCCATGTGCACGTTCTCTTGGCTTGCGTCCAAACAACCTGTCTATCGTCTTCTTGCAATCACCCAGTGCCAAACCAATATCGTGTGGGCTGGTCATCATTGGGTTAACGCTTCACTTCTCAGCTTGTCTCCTCAGAATGGCGGTATTGGACTGCTTGACGTGCGGTTATACTATCAGGCATTCCGAGTGTCTGCATTTCTTCGCCTTCTTGCTTCACCTGTTCTGCCTGCGGAGACAACCCGGGACGTCACTGTCTCCCCGCGTAATCCCCACCTAACTTTTTCTTTCCTATCTATTGATGGATCACTGCCCCCTCCTTTCCAACTTACCTCCTGTCTATCGGGAGGCTATCACCTTGCTTCGCTCTTTCCCTCTGTCTCGCTCTCCACCAGCTACAACCTCCGAACTACTCTCAGAACCTCTATTTTTCTCCTCCGTCATTCATCCTCCGCACCTCCCCTGTTTTGCTTTCCCCACCTGGCTCCGCGCCGGAGTAGTCACAGTCCGAGACCTTGTCACCCCTGATTTTCTCTGGCGCTCCTTCTCCGACTTTCCTCCTGCTATTCGTGCTCTACCCCATGCTCTTCAGGTTCACGCCTCCTTACTCTCATCCCTTATTTCTCTCTTTCCCGATCTTGCTTCCCCCGCCGGTCTCGTTCCCGTTCTATCCGCGTCTCTCCCCCTCCCCTTTTTCTTGTCGGCTCACGGCATAGATCTTCCCATTTTCTCCTTCTCCACATCCGCTCTTTACAGATTTCTCTCTCTCTCCCGCTCTTCTACGCCTACACCTATCCCTGATATCCCGTCTTCCGCTCTCTCTGCTGTGTGGTCTGCCACCCTCTCTCCTCTATCTACACCCCCAGAGATCAACACCCACTGGTTCTTCTTACATAACCGTCTTCCCGTACCCTCAATCTTGCACCGGATGACCCTTCTTTCCTCCCCACTCTGCCCTTTCTGCGCCGGGGAGGCAGATGTGAGTCATGTCTATCAATATTGCACTATACTGCTACCAATGCTGAATCTTGCTCTTTTTCGATTGCGCAAAGATCCTGTACAACTGATCTTTCCTTCAGTGCTTACCGAACGCTGTTGCTCAACCTTGTGCCTCCAATCAGACTCCCCGTAGTCTGCACCTACATTTTTGTGCTAGTGAAACATGTTATATACGTCTATCATCAACAGTGTCGTGCTCGGGAGGTGCCTCCTACGGTACTTCACGCAAGTGCCGCGTTGCTCAGTTTTTTCGGGAATGTCTCCTTTCTCGATTACGCCTTGAGTACCACACCGCCGTTGCTCGACAAAGTGAACCAAGCTTCTTCTCTACATGGTCCCCAGCGGCCCCATGGTTCGCTGGGACACCGACTTCATTGCATCTTACAGTTGGTGCTTGTATGACTATTTAACAGTTAACTCAGTGACTCTTTATCCGAACCTTCGTCACACCTGCTCATCAAGGTATGTCTTATCTCCACGAGATTCCTGAACATCTATTTCCATCTGAATGTCATGCAAATATGATGTCTCTTTGTTCCTACAGTCATCTGTACATATCCCATTTCTATGTCACAATTATCGGTCATTCTACTTTTGCTCGTCTCATGTACATGTACTTATCTTGTTTTCATAACGTTGCCGTTGCGTCTTCAAGTGAACCCAGCTTCTTCTCTCCATGGTCCCCAGAGGCCTTGGGGTTGTTGGGACTCCACCTTCGCTGCACAGTACAGTTAGTGCTCATAAGACTATATTATAACATTGTACTCTGTGCTGCTCTACCTGAACCCTTACCATATCTACTCAACCTAGTGTGTACGATTTCCTCAAGATTTGTTTACATCTAAATGTCATGTATATATTGTAAATAGGTATCTACTGTCATCTGTAAATAGTGCATTCATGTGTCACTGTTTTTTTTTGAGACGTTTTTCTCTTGCTCGTCTCATGTACATTCCTTGAATAAATACTTTGTGAACACCATAAGATAGTATACCAAATTTGGTGGTTCTAAGATGAAAACTGTAGATTTTACGAAATTTTTATGAGGGCGGGCCCGACCCCGCGGGCTCCAACCCCTTTCAAAAACCGTCTAGCTTCTAAGTTAGAGTACCATGAGATAGTATACCAAATTTGGTGGTTCTAAATTGAAAACTGTAGATTTTACGAAAAAGTTTTTTTCGGGGGGGTCTGACCCCCCGGGCTCCAACCCCTTTCAAAAAATCGTCTAGCGTCTAAATTAGAGTACCATGAGATAGTATACCAAATTTGGTGGTTCTAAATTGAAAACTGTAGATTTTACGAAAAAGTTTTTTTTCGGGGGTCAGACCCCGGGCTCCAACCCCTTTCAAAAACCGTCTAGCGTCTAAGTTAGAGTACCATAAGATAGTATACCAAATTTGGTGGTTCTAAGATGAAAACTGTAGATTTTACGAAATTTTTTATGAGAGGGGGAGGGGTCCGACCCCGCGGGCTCCAACCCCTTCCAAAAACCGTCTAGCGTCTAATTTAGAGTTTCATGATACCAAATTTGATGGTTCTGAAATGAAAACTAGATTTTACGAAAATTTTGTATGTATGGGGGGAGGGGGGGCTACGACTCCCCGGGCCTTGACCCGTTCCAAAAACCGACAACCGTCTAAGTTAGAGTACTATGAGATAGGATACCTGATTTGGTGGTTCTGAATTGAAAACTGTAGTGTGGGGGCTCTGACCAACCGGGCCCCTGACCCGTTCCAAAAACCGTCTACCGTCTAAGTTAGAGCGCTATGAGATAATATACCAAATTTGGTAGTTCTAAATTGAAAACTATATCTTACGGCAATTCTGTAGGGGGGGGCTGTACCCCCCTCCTCTCTGCAACCGCTTCCCAAAACCGTCTACAGTCTAAGTTAGAATACCACGAGATAGTATACCAGATTTGGTGGTTCTGAATTGAAAACTGTAGATTTTACGAAAATTTTGTATATGGGGGGCTCTGACCAACCGGGCCCTGCCCCGTTCCAAAAACCGTTTACCGTCTAATATTTTTAGTGCCAAAGAAAAACGTAATATTCCTATCCTGTCTGCGTGTCCAAATTTTATAAATTTGATCAGGGAGCAAGACGTTCGAAATCGTACGTTTTCCTGAATTCGTTTTGTATGTAACCAAAATCTGTAAACGCGACGAATTGACGTAGTCGACGAATTGACGTAGTCGACGAATTTGTCCGCGACGAATTGACGCGCGACGAATCGTCGTGGTCGACGAATTAACGCGCGACGAATTGACGCGCGACGAATTGTCGTAGTCGACGAATTGACGCGCGACGAATTGACGCAGGCGACGAATTGACGTAGTCGACGAATTGACGCACGCGACGAATTGTCGGGACACCAGGTGTGACTGGGTGCATTATCGTGCAACAAACACCAACTGTTTTCATCCTGATATTCTGGACGAATGCGACGAATTCTGCCCATCAAACGCCTCAAAATATTTAAATAAAACTCACCAGTAATTGTTTGTCCACTTGGAACAAATTCTTTGTGGATAATACCCTTACTATCGAAGAATGTAATGAGCATTGTTTTGATTTTCGATGGAACTTTTCTTGTTTGTTTGGCTTGTGGTGAGTTTTTGACTTCCATTCCGCACTTTGTCATTTTGTTTTAGGATCATATTGAAAACACCACGTTTCATCATCTGTAACAATCGATTTTTAGAAGTTTAGGTCATTTTCAGCGGCTAAAATGATGTCTCTGCAATATGCACTTCTCCTTGATATTTGTTCATTGGTTAACGTGTGTGGAACAAATTTAGCATAGACTTTTGTTTTGCCCAAATCTTCATGCAGGATGGTTCGAATCGTTTCTTTGTTGATGTTTAAAGACTCTTCCATCATTCTTAGTGACGCACGTCGATTGTTTGCCACAAAATGACGCACTTTTTTAATAATCTCAGGTGTCCTAGATGAACTTGGTCTTCGGGTATGCTTATCATCTTCTAGCGTCTCTCTTCCGTCCAAAAACGTTTGTGCCACAGGAAAACATTTGATCTGCTTAAACAAAGCTCACCGTAAACTTGTTTCATCATTTGGTACGTTTTCGAGGCACTTTTACCAAGTTTTGCGTTAAATTTAATAACAGCCCTCTGTCCCATCTTAATAATTCAACATGAAAAAAATTTTACTTTAACAACTGCGCAGTACTTTTGGCAGAAAGCAAGCAGATGATCACGGTTTATAACGCATTAGCGATTACACTGATAGCGCCACTGTAGGCTGAAATCTAGCGCCAGTTTTAAAAATTCTTTGACGCACTGTGTATGTACAACAACCGACTTTGATTGCGTTCATGTGTGTTTATATATTATGCGGATCTTGTCAATTTGACTGTTCCATCTGAAGATGAGCCATGCGATGGCCCGAAAGTACTCGTGTTTTAATCTGTTTTTAAAATATCATAAGGTTTTATTAAATTGATGTCTCATAATATGAGTTTAAGCTAAGCTGAGTTTTATTTTATTTTCAATTATCCGCACAAAGACGGCTTTTACTCGTGAGATATAGCTTGTGCGACTCATTAGTATTGGATATACATAATACTTAAGTGAAATTTTTCTTGTCAGTATTTCCTTTTAGTTTCAACATGAGAAAAGCAATGGATTTATCTGATTTCGATGAAGGCCAGAAGTTATGACAAGACGCCTTGGTAAGAGCATCTCCGAAACAGCGACTGGTAGGCTGCTCACTCAAAAACTTTACATAAGTACCGATCAAAGATGGTCCTGCCGCCCCGGTGGCGCAGTGGTCTAAGGCGCTGGCCTCTGATCGTTCGTCCGTAAGGGGTCCGCGTTCGAATCCCGTTCAGGAATGGATGTTGTGTTTGTCTTACGGCACTAGCTCTCTCCCTTCCCTGGAACCAGTGACCCTAAATTAGGGACGGGCGACTGCTTATGACCCATTGAGTTGCTCACGGTGGTCGTTAAACCTCCAATCAAAAAAAAAAAAAAGAAAAAAGATGGTCCGAAATTGGTGACACTTCGAACCGGCGACAAGGCAAGTCACTCCTTACTGATGCCAAGAGGTCAGCGCAGGTTATCTGGTCTTGGCCGCTGCAACAGGAGGACTACTGTGGCTGATATTACCCCTAATTTCAGTAGTTGTGAAGGACCCAGTCTGTTCGAACACACAGTTCATCGTATGCTCTTGGATTTGGGTCCCCGCAGCCGTAGATCCATTCGTGTGCTCATTCTCACAGCCGTTCACCGTCGTCAACGGTTGTGGTGAGCACGTAATCATCGACACTACACCGTAGAAGACTGGAAGAGGGTCTCATGGTCAGACAAAGTTTGTTTTCTGTTGCACCATGTCGACGGAACAGCTCGTGTGCGACGTTTACCCAAAGAACCCTTCTCACCTGGATGTACTTTGGGTCGGATCCACGCGAGGGGAGGAAGTGTGATTGTCTAGGCAATACTTTGTTGGGGAACACTTGGATCCACCATTCCTGTAGGGCGAACTATGACACTGTCACGTACTTGAACATCGTGGCTGACCAAAAACATCCTTTTATGCTTTTATGGCGACTGTATTTCCTGGTGAAGATGGCGTCTTTCAACTAGACAATGCTCCATGCGAAGAAGGTTCAGGAATGGTTCCAAGAACATGAAGAGGGAATCCATTTATTTCCATGGCTCCCAAAATCGCCGGACATGAATCGTATCCAGCATTTGTGGTTAGAGTTGAGTAAACCGGTACGAGCAGCATCACGTCAACCACGTAATTTATTGAAACTGCGGGACCTTCTGTTGCAGTCATAGTGTCAAATATAAAGAGACATCTACCAACATCTCATTAAGTCTATGCCTTATTAGGTGAGAGCTGTTTTGGCGGCGATAAGAGGACTTACACCATATTAAGTAGGTGGTTTTAATGTTTTGGCTGATCGATGTATGGATATGCTGAGGGCCGGATTAAGGAAGGGGGACAATAGGGGCTATAGCCTTGGGCCGCCCAGGAGGCATGACTGGGCAAAAATAATTGATAGGTAGAGAGAGATTTAAAAAATAGTTTTACCTTTGTCTCGTATGGTTTCCACTTTTTCAGAAACAGAGAATGGGAGACAAATACACTTCAAGACAGCGACTCACCAAGGGTGAAAATTTCATGTCGCTGTGTACATCGGTGTCGGAGAGACCGTTTCAGCCTTTTCACTGCCATCCACCCTCACCTCCCAATTTCCACTTGGAACCTTTAATGGTCCAAGTCCCCTGTGATTTCACATTGCATAACAAAAAAAATACCCTAAGAAACGTATACAATGCTAAATCATTTGAAAATCCGAGACAAAATCTAGGAATCTTCAGCTTTTAACTTCTAGTGAGAACAATGGAAAATATAAGATTTTTTATAAAAATTCTACAGGTAATTTATTAGTTTGAAGTATTAATTATCATCTGCATATTGCTCCCGTTTCGTGTTTTAATGGTCTTCATAATGATTCCCCGTAATAAGCCCTTTGGGGGCCTTATGAGAGCAAATACACTGACTTACTATGAAACCTCTGCAGATAATTTAGTAGTTACAGTTTCGAGTTTTAACGGACTTCGTAATGATTCCCCGTTATAAGTTCTTTATGGGGGCACACTCAAATGTCTTAGCGTAGGGGCCCACTGAAGAGTTAATCCGGCCCTGGATATGCTAATGTATGAGTGTAAAAAATAGCAGTCATGTGAATTACGTGCAATGAAGCACAAGACAGAATGAGCAGCATCATACAATAGTTTCAGACGACTCCAGAATCCTATCCTAATACGCAAATTGCAAGAACCATCCTCCTCCTCCGTGCGTGCCACTTTTTAAGTCATCATAGCAACAACCGAGAAACAAATGTACGTGACGTCACTCTTAGTTTTTCGTTTAGGTGACGTCATCACCCACACGCGCACAGTCCACGTGTATATCACTTTGTTTTGTTGTCATAGCAAGAAAGAACACAGCTGCTGGTGTGACGTCAACTAATCCAAATCATTCTCACATGACATCAGAGATGCGTTACGTCAGACGATCAACTTTTCAGAGACACAAAAATTTTACATCAGGAATTTTGGTTCACTACCTGAACCGGTGTTTAGCCATCTGTATGTGGCAACGTCAAGAGCACGACGATCTGACGACGTCAAGATAAAAGTAGTTGACGGAACAGAACAGGGGAAATTGATACAAGGTTCACAGTCAGTGTATACAAAAAATGTTGTGTACAAAGAAATGTTGATGAAATAGGGACTAAAGGTTTTACAAAACACATAACAAAGAGATAGCCCGTCGTATCAAATTCCGTAACCGACTGCTCGGGAAATTTTCAGAAAGCTGTGAGCCAACGTCGTCATCTATTGACGTGGAACTCAAAAACATTAATAAATAAATGTCAGTAGTTTCTGTATCATAAATTTTATTTTCCCCCATCATTATTGACGGGCTTTCATCTAGTTGCTCTACAAATCAGAAACAAGTAGTTCTGTATGTCCTTCAAGAATGACTGAAAAGCTAATTTTTACGCTTTCCAACAGTAGGTTGAAGAAGCTTTTACATGCTCCAGCTTTGTCCGTCTGTCAGCACGATAACTCGCGTAAAAATTGTTTGATATCGATAAAATTTTAGTAGGTGGTAAGGGACCACCTGGGGACGAATTCTATTGAAAATGGGCGAAATAGGGTCAAAGGTCAGGACATAGGAGCGGGATCCATTCCATTGCTCTTATGGGTCATAACTTACGTAAAAATGATTCGATTCAGACAAAAAGTTATCATGTTGTTCCAGAGGTTTACTGAAACCATTCTGTTGAATGTCATCAAAATCGGTTGAAAGGTCAGGACACAGTAGCGAGATTTATTTCGCAGCCATTATCCTCATAACTTCACTCAAAATGCTTCTATTGCGACGAAACTTTAGTATGTTGTTCCAGGGGTATACTGAACCGGTTCTACTGAATATAATAAAAGTGGGGTTAAAGGTCAGGGCACAGGATGGAGATTTATTCCACAGCCATTATCCTAATAACTTGACTAAGAATGCTTCTATTGCGACAAAACTTTAGTATGTTGTTCCGGAGGTATACTTAACCGGTTCTATTGGATATCATCAAAAGGGGATCAAAGGTCAGGACACAGGAGCGAGATTTATTCCACAGCCATTATCCTCATAACTTGAGTAATGATTTCTGGTATATTCGAAAGCGTATCAATGCATTGCATGATTTTACTAACTTGTTTTTCTATTTTAGCCTGGAATCAGTTTTCGAAATCGATCCCTGCTTTAGGGTTTACACCTAGGAAACTTGAAATTATGTCTGGGGAAAAGAGTAAATCCTTCTTCTAAAATAAATTTTTCTAGGTAAACCCATAACTTATTCCTATATTCAGAAAGCATTTGCTAAGTTCGATTACTCTAATCCTTTGACTGGGCATATTTTTATAACGGATAATGCGGGAAAGTATTGGAAAAAGATAATTTGTTTCCAATAAGTGTTTTTCGAAAGTGGCTGTGGATCACAAAATCATTCAAGAAGCTTTCTGCTCGATTGTTTGTTACAATAGTAACATCGTTAAAACGAATGAGAGTACCTGATCCATTAGCAATGTGCAGCATTTCTCGTTTAATACAACATCATAAGAAGTCGTTAAACCACAAGTGCCCCACATACATCACTAAATTTCACTAATGGGAGGGTATTTCAGCCCAGATATAGCAGATTTATTATTTCTCAGCAGTTCATATATGGCGCATCTTACAACGTAGGCGTTTAATCGATACAATCGATTTATCTTCGGTAAACTCGCGGAGTAGAAAAGACGAACGTGACACAGTAATTATTTTCCGCTAGAATATTATGCCTTTGATTTATGAGTATTATTGCAAAGTTTACTATTCGCTCTGAACAGTATTTCTACTCTATGATACAAAACGATTTATGAGATTCCGTTAGAAGCAAGGGAATGGACTTGTTTATTGAATTGGTTCAGAAGAGATTACGGTGACACTATGATGCATGTAGTAACATGCGAATTACAATGCATCATCAGAAATAATAAATTCATTGCAACAAACTAAATTTAACGAGGAAAACAGAAAAGATGTTATTCACAAGGCATACACCAATGAGCCGTTATGGCCACCCCGAGCCGCCTAGGGAAATGAGTGCGCCTGGAGACTGAACGGTGCCGCAGGTGAAGTTCACGGAGCAGTATATATACAATCCGAGGGCCGGCTTTCGGTTAGTAGAGTGTTCGGTGTCTGAATGGGAGAATCTGCCGATTTATCGAATTTTGATAAAGGACAAATTGTGATGGCACGACGCCACGGATCTCGGAAACGGTGCAGCTTGAGGGTTGTTCACATGCAGCTGTAGTAACTACGTATCAAAAGTGGTGCACAGACGGCCAAACGATGAACCGTCGTCCAGCTGTGTGTCATTCGCAGCTCATTGATACCAGAGGCGAGCGGAGACTGTCGCACACTGGGCCACAGTGCGACAAATCACACGCAGCTACAGTAGTGGTGATCAGGACAATGTGTCACAGCACACAGTACATCTCAGCTTTGTGCGCATGGGCTTGCGTAGCCGAAGACCGAGCCGGGTCCCCTTGCACACTGCACGTCATCGCCAACAACGCATGAAATGAACCCAAGATCATCAAGATTCGATGATTGAAAGCTAGTGTCCTGGTCCAACGAATCAAGGTTCCGGGTGCATCACGTAGACTGCCGAGCGAGGATACGCAGATTACCAACGGAGGCTATGGCCCCCGGATGCACTGTTGGGCGGATACAAGCCAGCTGCGGCGGTGTTATGCTGTGGACGATGTTTTCTTGGGACACTTTAATCCCCATTGTCCCAACAGCACAATCCTTAACAGCTGTCACGCATCTGAACATCGTTGTGGACAAAGTTCACCCATTCATGGCAACTGTGTTCCCTGCTGGATGTGGTCATTACAAACAGCATAATGCGTCATGCCACACCGCCAAAATCGTCAAGGAGTGGATCAAAGAACATACGGGTGACGTTCTGTTAATGTTCTAGTCTCCAAATTCATCTGACATGAATCCGATCGAACATTTCTGGTTCGACATAGAAAAGCGGATTTGTACTAAATCACCACCACTCCGAAATGTACGGGAACAAGAGTATCCGATGTTTAAATTATGGTACCAGAAACCCCAGGATACCTATCGCCATCTCATGGAATCGATGCCTCGCCGAGTGGCAGCTGTTTTGCGGGCTAAAGGGGGTCCTACAACGTAATAGGTAGGTGGTCATAATGTAATGGCTCATCGGTCTATCATGTCTAGATTTCTGCTGGTGCATTATTAATATTCCAGAAAGGTATGGTTCATATTGAACATCTTTTTTCATTCAGTTCTTTTAACTTGCCATCTCATCTTTGGTGCTAATGTGGTTCACTTTCCAAACACAGAAAATGTTCACAAAGTAATGCCTCCATATTTGTGTACAAGCCCAGTGGCAAGGTACCAAATTGTAAAGAAGCAAGAACAAAGCTCATCATTTCTGCTTTATACTCCAGTCCCTCTCGTGCTCGATACAGATACGCTAACGTTTAACAACTTCTTACACCCGTCTCTGTAAAAATCTTCAGATTGTTCACTGAAACCTTCGCTTGTAGCGGTTTGAACATCTTCGTCACAAATGAACTGAATTCCTTTCAGAAATCTCTTGAAACACGTCTCAGTAAAATTCTTTAGGTTGTTCTCGGAACCATTTCGTCGTAGCGGCTTGATCATCTTCGTCACAGGTGAACTGAATTCCTTTTAAATATCTCTTTAAACCGTCTCTGTAAAAATCTTCAGGTTGTTCTTGGAACCATTTTCTCGTAGCGGTTTGAACTTCTTCGTTACAGGTGAACTGAATTCCTTTTAGATGTCCATTGAAACCCGTCTCTGTAAAAATCTTCAGGTTGTTCTCGGAACCATTTCCTCGTAGCGGCTTGAACATCTACGTCACAGGTGAACTGAATTCCTTTCAGATGTCCATTGAAACCCGCCTCTGTAAACATCTTCAGGTTGTTCTCGGAACCATTTCCTGGTACCGGCTTGAACATCTTCGTGACAGGTGAATTTAATTCCTTTCTGATGTCCATTGAAACCCGAGACGGATTTTACAGAGACTGTAAAACTTTTTAAAATTTTTTTACAGAGACTGTAAAAATCTTCACTCGGAACCATTTCCTCGTAGCGGCTTGAACATATTCATCACAGATGAACTGAATTCCTTTCAGATGTATCTTTACAGCAGAAAACAACGAGAAGTCGGACGGCACCAAGTCTTGGCTGCAGGTAGGGCGTTCAAGAACTTCAAACCCAATTTTCTGTATGGTCTCTGAAGTGAAAGCACTATTGTTCGTGTTGCAGGATCATTAGCTTTTCTTGCCACTTGCTTTTTAATGCTACAAATCCTTGTGTTACACGAAACGGAGATTTTTTTTATATATATCTCGTAAAAATTTTGGAAGGGAGATTATCGGATTTATATTTGTTAATAAGTTCATGCTTTTTCTCTATCGCTGTATCTTTAATTCTGGCTACGTTTTTTTATCTGGTATATTTCTTTGGTTATTTCTTTGTTGTCTGATAAAAGTGTGAATGCTCTTGGGATGTAATACCTGAATTCGTCATGTCAATATTTCAACGGGTGATTTGAAATAGGTGGTATGGTAGATGATATAAAAGCCGGTTTACGGTAGACCTCGTATTCAATATCAGTTGTGAGTAGGATATCTGAGTGTGGTAAAGCGGAATTCGTTTACTTTCGCAGGGTGAGTTTGATAGTTGGGTATTTTTCAGTATTTGTGTGAATAATAATTTCTAGTTTGTTTTCTCCATGTCGCCAAAACAGTAAGATGTCGTTTACGTATCTCATAAATTTAGAATAATTTATTCTAAATTTTTATACTGAACTATACGTATTATAAATTATTGTTGAAGGGGCTCTTTTATACTCGTCAAACATTTTAATGCATAAAAATATACATGAAGAACGGAGTACTTCATGCCGCGCTGGTGGCGCATTGGCATAAGCGCTGCTGTGAAAACAGGAATTTTGCCGGCGACGCGGATCAAACTCTCGCTCCGGAGTGAGTTGTTCGAACCGACTAAGCTATACCGACGGAATGTGTCTCGGCAGATTTGTTGTCTTGACACATGTTTCACTTCTGTTGTACTTCGCATCATCTCTCTCTTAACTTTTTTTTTGAAGCGAAGGCGGAACCTTTCATTAACTCTAGACGATGTATAACGAACATCACATGTTTTTCGGGGGACCCAACGGCCAGTGGATCCATTTTTACGATCAGACGCCAATGTGAAAACAGGAATTTGTCGGTCACGGGGATCGAAACCGCGTCTCCTCGCTCCGGAGGGAGTTGCTCTAACTGACTAAACTATACCGACAGAATGTATCACTACATATTTGTCGTCTTGACACGTGCTTTGCGTCTATAGTACGTCTCGCTGTTTACGACCATTCGTCTGAGATGGGTCCGGGTTCAAATCCCAGCAAGGCGTGCATGTTGTACTTGTCTTCCGACAATGGCTCTCTCTCTCTCCCTCCCCTGCAACCAGTGGCTCTAAATTAGGGACTAGTGATTGCGTAGTACGCATCGAGTTGTTCCCGGTGGTCGTTAAACCCCCAAACAAACTGTGACGTATATTCTAATTTAACTTTCATTTTTAGTTCCTTTTCCTATGTAAATTTTTGTTTGTTCTCTTTTGCACTTTCCAAACTTAACGTGATATCTTCTCTCTCAGATGAATGAGGTTGGAAAGACTTTTGAGATCAGAGAGAGTGACGTATGAATATGATAAGAACGTTAGATAAAAAGGGTGATTCAGCTGTTGCTTAGTGTGTGTGTGTGTGTGTGGAGATGTTCGATCGTTGTTCAGATAGATTAGACGACAGATAATTAATGCAGTTATGAAAACACAGGCTTGTCCACGCAGGACATCGAATCCGGTCGGCCGGGTCCCCTCATTCCGGAGTAAGTCGCTCTCCCAATTGAGCTACGCAAACATGCGCTCTCACTGCTATCTGTCTTTATCTCATGTGCGTCCTGCGGTGCAGGCGCATCACCCCACCCCTAAAGAGAGCCGAGAGCATGGCCCGCGGGTTAGCCGTGACCATGTGTTGCTGTAGGCAATCATCCGATGAAGAGCGTGCATTTGAGAACTTATAACGTAAAAGTCTTTTCGTACTGCTACGTTATTTTAAAAAATCACCGTACGAGGAAATAGTTCCTAAATTAAACCTTAACGACCAGACGAAACATTTAGAAACGGAAGTCAAACTTACGGAAATGATGCTTTATTTCTCCTGCACATCGTAACATAACATAGCACTTAGCATTTTATACAACAATCAGTATCAACACTCCACATTAAACACACCCCACCACACCACACGAGCAACTGTTCTCTCGTAGCTTTCATCTCTCGTTATTATCTAATAACAGGCATACGTCACGCTCATTCCACCTCAATTATGTTGCCAACAGTATTCATTTTAGAGAAAAGATATCACGGTAAGTGTGAAATATAACTGAAAACAAACTCAAGATTTACATAGGGAAAGAAACTAAAAAGGAAAGTTAATTTAGAATATACGTCACAAACTCCCAGACAACTTGGTGTGTGGAACGTAACATCACACTGATCCATTTTTTCGAAGCACTGAAGAAGGGACTCTCCTTTTTCCTGTCTGGTGGTGTGGAAAGAACATCACATCATTGCGAAAAACCTAACGGTCCATGGTTCGAGTCCCAGTTCTGGCGCCAATGTGAAAACACAGGTTTGTCCATGCCGGACATCGAAACCAGGTCCCCTCACTCCGGAGTAAGTCGCTCTCCCAACTGAGCTACGCCGTACATGTGCTCTCACTGCTGTCTGCCGTTATCTCACTGCTGTCTGCCGTTATTTCTCACTAGTGTCTGCCGTTATTTCATGTTTGTTCTGCGGTGCAGGCACGTCACACAGCATATGTGAAGTGTTAAACTCTTAATGCTATATTTCGAATTTCGTCAAATATTACTGGACCAATAAAAGGTTATCGCAAGTTTGATTTCTGTATATGTGTCGCCTGGCCGTAAAAGCTTAATTAGGAACTATTGCATCGTATTCTCATTTAGTTCAACATTTCCTTAGTCATGGTTTTAGACATAGCGTAACACCAATCTCATACACGAAAAAGTTTTACGTTATAAAACAGTTAACCTCATGAAAATTAATGGCTATTTGCTAGACATATATACTGTCTTTTTCATTTTTATGGTTGTTGAATTTAGCAAAGTGCATAATCAGAATACGTTTTAGTCGTTGCTCGAACACAGTCCAGCTAGATGAGAAATTAGTAACTGTAGAACGCTGGGATTTTTTTAACTAAACGACGCTTAAGCACTATTCACTCCCACGCATCGGTTTAGGTTCAAAATTGAGAAATTGCTGGGAGTTGTGCTACCTCACTGTTGTTATATTGAATCCGAAGTCGAAGTAGTGCGTAAGAGTTCGTGTGTTTGGAAGTCAGCTCGGACGGATGTTTTGCGGCAGCAGTAATTGTTTATTATATTGGAAAGCATCGACTTCGCGGGCGATCATCTTGTCCCATCGACACCTGCCACTGCTGCTCTCGTCAAAACTTAGCTTTCCTAAACCACGAGACTTCCCGCTAAGCTCTTTTTCTCCGAACCCCCACTCCGGGCTCTCTGCGTCTCCTTACTGAAAAATACGCCGTTCAGCACGTCGCTTATCCGATCGTCTTTCGTCTAACGGTACTTTTGATTACTTCTCGACAAAAATCCCTGCAAGTATGAGTCATTTTCTTGTAGGACTTCCTTCCACAGTGAGTAGATTTTAGGTCCCAGCTACCTACAGCGAGTTCGCCTTTTGGGCAGGACACAGAAACGGTAGGAATGAGAGCAAGTCTGGCGACTTTGACAGAACAGTTTGTAGTGAGATTAGAGTACAGTAGATGGCGCCACAGTACAAGTACGATGTTGCACAGAATTTCATGGGGGCCATAGGAAAGGATACCCATTTAACCAGTGGGTCCAACCTGGGGGCCGTCACTTAACGTGCTCGTCCGATGCACGGCGAATATTTAGTGATTGTTAGCAAATCACACCACCTCCGCAAGATCAGCCCAGGATCGAACCTGAGGACCTTGCATTGGTAGTCTGAACTGCTAACTTCTGAGCCATTCGCAGCAAAAATCCCTGCACCTATTGGGAATCCCTTATATAGACACTTCATCGTTTGCCCTAACAAAACTCACGTTTTGGAAAAGCCGTAGCATGCAGTTGGAAGCTGATTATCGAGGAGATAAGATAGACAACTGTAAGATTTTCAAGGTAGGTTACCAAAGAAGCATTGCTTTTACGTTAATATAGCAGACGCTCCAGTTTTACAGAATGCCTAGTACGTCAATGATGTTCGACAGCCATTTCCAGTATAACGCTAGTCGGAGCTATTAGAATGAATGGATGGAGTGTCGAAATCGCTTTTCCTTATCGTAGGCATATCTCCGTAATTCCACTTGTAAACACATTCTTGCATGAAACCGTTTATGTACAAAATTCATTCCCTTGTTTTAGAGCAGCTTATTTCGCCGTTGATAAAGAAGTATTTACTTCATAATAGCAGAGGAAGGATTTTTACGTTATAATGCACAGGACCAATTTCTACAGAACGCCTTGTACAGGGTGATTCAAAAGTCCCCGAACTCTATATTTTAAAACGTATTTGCTGTAAAACCATAAAAGATATCCTAGTATTGCTGCTTGTGGCTGTTGTGTGTTACCTTGGGGAACGAGCTGTGCTACACCACGTGACACTACGCTTACGCGGGCGCTGGCAAGCAGTAACGTTCAGTCAGTCATGAGTCTCACGCAAGAACAGATAGTCGCTTTGTTAGAAGTTTATTTTGCGTAAAATCTTACCAACGTTGCATCCAGCTCTTTCAGAGGAAGTTTCCTGATGCACCTATACGAGGGAAAACAATTGTGTATGAATTTGTAAACCAGTTTCGCGAGACAGGCAGTGTTCAGGATAAGCCTAAAAGCGACCGGCCGGCGGTGGTGACGACCAAGTTTCTGGAGAAAATTCACGTTTCCCTGCAGCGTTCTCCCCGGAAGTCACTTCGGCGGCTGTCTCAAAAGTTAGGGGCTTCGTATTCAGCCTGTCAGACGGCTACTAAATGTCTAAAGCTAAGGCTGTACAGAATTAGAGTAGTGGCAACAGCTACGTCTTTAGACTTGGAAAAGCGCATTGCCTACTGCCAATAGATTAAGCGTTTCACGCGCAAGAATGCGGCTAACCAATTTAACAACACCTTTTTCAGTGACGTGGCATGGTTTTATTTGAATGGATGTGTCAATAGAGAATCCACACACATTGCATGAGGTTGGACTTCACTGTCAGAAAGTTGGAGTGTAGTGCGCCATGTCTAGACAGCGAATTGTAGGGCCATTTTTTCCCCACACAACTGTAAATTCTGCTGAGTATGCAGACATTATCCATCAATTTGTAGCGATGCTGGAAGAACACGAGCGTTACTGTTGGTTTCAACAAGATGGAGCAACGTGCCACACCTCAAACGACACAGTGGAGATACTCCGTGAGTTCTACCACGATCGATTAATCTAGAAAAAACTTTTGCCGCTTCGCTCACCAGACTTTTATTTGTGGGGCTATCTTAAAGACAGAGTTTACTACAACAACCCTAAGACGGTACAGGACTTGTGGAACAACATCATTACGGCCGTGAGGGACATACCAGCCAACACGCTGAGAAGAGTGTCCGACAACATGTGTCGTCGGAAGAATTTGTGTATTCAACAGAATGGTGGACAATTCCAGCATCTATTGCAAAGTGGTTTTCATTACCTGTAAGTATGAGTGTCAATATAACAGTATGTAAAAATAGTTATACATCACTATATTCGTGGTAGAAATATTTGAATTCAGAATTCGGGGACTTTTGAATCACCCTGTACATCAAGGATGTTCGACAGCCATTTCCAGTTTAACCCTAGTCGGAGTCATTAGAATTAATGGATGTAGTGTCTTAATAGCTTTTCCTCAGCATAGGTGTATCTCCGGAATTCTACTCGTGAACAGATTCTTGCATTGATATGCAAGACAAATAAATTTGAATATTGTGAAATGTAATTCAAAATGTCAGTCTTAACATGTCTCGTTTTTAAGTCTTAATAGCTGTCGTACCTAAATCAGCACTTACAATGATGTGAAAGGAATTTACTGAATTTAGTTCGAAACCAAATTCTAATCATACCTACGTAAATAATTAGTGGTTGCGATATAAATTCTCGATAAACTTCTGTCTGTGAATGGTGAGAAAATTGTATCATTAATTATGTTTCAAAGTATATGCGGCTTCATCAGTCTTCCAGTAGTTTTGCGTTATTTTGTGTTATCCTTCCGTCTTTGGCATTCGTGCATTACTTTTAAAGAAAAGGTCACTTGTGTTGTTAAATTATCCTCACTGGCGACTTACATTTGGATCTTAAATGCAATAAATCAGATTTATCTTGGCACTGTTTCTTTCCTAAGAATGTTTTTGACAGCTTAATAAAGCATAGGCTTTCCACTGCTCCCTAACGACTTTAGAATGGTTTACTTCAAAACGTCCTCAGCCCATGCTTTCGTGGGAAATGCCGGTTTTGCGTGACAAGTCATTTCCGTTAAGAGTCTTTATTTCCCACCAGTGGGAAACGCGCCCCATATGGGAATTCTTACGCACACACTCAAATGAAATCTTTCTTCAAACTCGCGAATACACCTCAACGACTCTTTTCGCACTCCATTTGGAAGATAATGAATGTTTTCCATGACTTCGGTTTCCCTTCAGATTTAGGGTGAGACCGATAAATTTAATTGCTCCTTCCTTACCCATAAGGTAAGGTTTCCAATATAGTGAAGGATTTTCTTGTTTTATGTAATACTTTTGGGTTCATTCCAAAAATTCTATTTTTGTTCCTTGTTCTAAATATTCCAATATTCTTTACATGTAACAGACGCTTTGGGGACGTCCTTCAATTTTGCGTACAACAGCAATTTGATAAAATAGCTAGTTTTTGTTATAGACTGAAGAAACATTAATTAATCATTTACTCAACGAAAGCTCCAGTGATATTCTATTATGGAGTTCCTAAGTAACGCATTTGAGATCTTTTCAGTTCCTTTCCCTGTTGATGACATTCTGTTGTTAATATTTTGGATTTTAATGATGTTGTGAAAACTAACTTTTCTAGTCATTAGCGCTAATGAACAGAAAAGATGTAAAAATTAAAAAGAGAAAGAGGTTTAACACATATACAAGCTCACGAAAAGTTACATTCTTTCATAGGTAGTTTCAGAATTTCACATATTGAACACAACAAGTTGCCATGCTGAAAGGTACATTTTTTCGTGAAAACATTTGCTAATTACACTCAGTATACAAAATATTACACACAATTGATGTGTATTAGGAACATCAAACAGAAATTAGCGCTCTTTCCACGTTTATAATTGAATCAGGGAAAAAAACCGCCATCGGGAATCGAACACAGTGTCTTCCAGGTACGCACCGGACATGCTACCACTGCACCAGAGTGGCCTCGAATTTTCCAGACTCACATACGACTAACTTCCAAACATGTCCGGCGTGTAACTGGAAGAGACCCTGGGTTCGATTCCCGGTGGCGGTGGATGAGAATTTTTCCGTGACTGAATTATAAACGTGGAAAGAGAGGTGACTTCTGTTTGATGTACCTAATCCACGTCAATTGTGTGTATTAATTAATCATTCGCCTCCTAATTAAGCCCTTTTTGTTCGTTATTGCTTATCATCTTTGGTGAATCCCCAGCATCGTGCGGGGCTTCTAGAAACAACCTGCCATGTGGTTTGGCAGTTAGTCGTATGTGAGTCTCGAGAATTCGAGGCCACTATGGTACAGTGGTAGCATGTCCGGCGCTTAACTAGAAGACCCCGGGTTCGATTCCCGGTGGCGGCGGCGGTTGATAATTTTTCCGTGACTCATATATATGCGTGGAAAGAGAGATGACTTCTGTTTGAGACAAAATATTAAGGATCGGAGTGATGGGTAGTTGACATGGGATTTCTCAGCGCAGAGTGGCACGAAACCAAACCCAACGCAGGCGATAAATAAGCGAACAACAGGTCTTCCCGACAGTGTATCGCAGTCGACGAACATGGGTAAACGGGGTGATCTGAGCGGCTTTGATCGTGGACCCATTGTCGGCTCCAGACAGATGGGTCATTCTGAAGCCCAAGTGGTAAGAACCCTAAGGTTTCCGAGGGCAACCGTATGAAGGATGTACTACTAGTATACCATTGACAGACGTACTAGCCCCCAAAGATCAAGCGGTGGGCGACCACATGCCTTTGATGACCGGGGTCAATGTAGACCATCCAGGATCATACTAACCGACAGCCTGGCGACGGTGCCGAAAGCATTAAAACTGAACCTCTGCAGAGTGACGTCACGTCGTGTGGTCAGATGAATCCCGTGTTCAGCTGTACTGAGCTAACTGGAAGGTGCGGGTGTGGCGTAGACAGCATGGACCCCTTCGTGCCAGTTCGGCTCTGTTCGCCTTCTCGTGGAACACCTTAGGTCCCTTAATGTGTATGAAGAGGTCCTTAACCCCTACGAGCTACCAGCTTTTGCTGGCTGATCCTCTGCACGCTTTCATGGCCTTCGCGCATCCTACGGCCGATGACCTATTGCAGCAGGATAATGCGCGTCCCCACCGGGTCGCAACCACCCAAGCTTTGCTGGAGGAACACTCATCTTAGTTTGGAAACATCCTGTGGCTTCCAAGGTTCGCGGATTTAAACCCTGTGGAAGCTCTCTGTGATGCTGTGGAGCCGAATATCAGAACCATAGATCCTGGACCGACATATCTGATGGAGTTGTGGACAATTTTGAAACGGGCATGGTTGGAATTGCCTCCGGAAACCCTCCGGCATCTGGTGAAGTCAATGTCTCGCCGTGTAGAGGCTATTACTCGCGCTAGAAGAGGACCACCACGCTATTAGGTAGGTATCTCCGAAGTTTTGTCCATTGTGTGTATATGTATTTATACAGAATGGACCCTAGTAGGTAGATATATTTTTTAAAGCAAGATCATCCAAGAATTTTAGGTAATCTCGTCAGAAATTTATGTGCATTTTTTAATTTAGATACTTGCGAAATGTCGGCATGTTCCCGCACTGGCCAAAGATTTGCGAACTTTTATGATAAGAAAGACACTGACAGTAAACGCCAAACGTAACAAGTGGGATGGTGGTGCTTTGCTTTGCCTTTAACCCTTTAACGACCATAACGCCTGAAACGCCCGTACGTACAAATGGCCATAGCCGCCCGAAACGCCTGTCTAGAGTCAGTCAGATTTCGTACACTTACTTGTTCTTCAAATTTTCTCGACCTATGATGGATCAGCAGGAGTCACCCTCAGTCACTATTGTTGTTATTAAACAAAGGAGTGACACAACAGAAAGTTTCGGGCGTTATGGTGTTTAAAGTGATAATATTTTGGGGTCATGGTCGTTAAAGGGTTAAACCATTTAAACGGCAAATATACCTGGACCAAAGGGTGCCCAACATTTTCTGCCCTTCCATAGGGGAGTGTTTACCTACATTACAAAAGCTACGACAAAACAATTATTTTTCTTCTCTCATCTCAGCAGTACCGACTATAAGCCTGTCAGTAGTGATAGACGATCGCTTCTAGTTCTTTATTCCTTGCTCCATGAGTCACTGCATCGTGGAGAACGACTAGTCCCCCTGACATGGACGTCATGTCAATAGATAGGAACAAGTGATTCAAACATCTTCTCTTTTCTTCCTTAGATTTGTCGCTATTATTATTGCTCTTTTACAGCAGCTAATCAGTCACAAAGGATTTTTTACTCATCTGAGCAGTACCCATCATTAATGTGTCACTACTGATAGGCGCTTGCTTGTAGTTCTTTATTCTCTGCTCCATAAGCCACAGCATGTTGGGAAAGGGTTAGTTCCCCTCCCACACAGCACAGAATATTTCTTATATGTTACAAGTACGTAGCACTGAAACATTGAGACTTTTCAGATACGTTCCGTAACGTAATAGTAATGTTTAAGAAACCTTGCGGTTACGTCAAAATGTCCGCAAACGTTACATAACTTTAAAACATAACCTATACGTTACAGTGAAAGATATTTATAACTTCAACATACCAACTTCATGTTACTGTTCCGTATTTGAAAGATATTTGTAACTTCGTTGCATTACTGTTACGTATTTCAAAGATATTTGTGACATCAGCATATTACTGTTACGTACTTACTACGTTGAACATAACAGTTTTATTCTTGATCTAAAAGACTACAGTCTTGTGACGATTATACATATTTCAAAATAATACAACGTAGTAATAACGGATGCCTACCATGCTTCGACGTCCTGGTAACTCGCTCAAATGGATCTCTCGCAACCACAATTTATCGGGAGCCTTTCGTTGTTTTCTCACCTCCACATGCCAAATCCAATCACCCTTGGAAACAAAAAATTCAGCGCCTTTTGCAGCTGCGTATATCGCGCGGTATATATATGTTCAGATAAAGACAGTTTGGAAAAAGAACTTTATTTCCTTAAATGTATTGTAGTACAGCGAGGATACAACCCTTCCATTATAGACAAGGCTCTAAGAAAATTCCAGAAACCGAAGCCTATCTCCACGTTAACTCCTGTGATGCGCCCATTGCGAGAGAATTTTGCCATTATTCCATTTTCCCGTGACATTGCCTTCAAAATTTCAAAAATTCTCAAAACCCTTAATTTTAAGGTGATTTTTAAACCCATAAACAAAATGTGCTTTTTAGGATCAAAGGACTATGTTGAAGACAAAAACTCGTGGGGAATTTATGAAATTCTATTTGGATGTGGCGCTTCGTATATAAGACAGACCCGTGTAAAGCCTTGCGTTTTCGATTGAATGAGAACAAGACCTATATACATTCGGAATTGTGACCTAAAAAAGTCATCGATGGCTAAACACTGTTACGAAAAAGACCATAAATTTCTCTTTGAAAAAGCGAAACTAATTGAAAAGCCAGATTCATCCACCACTTGATATTTTGGAAGCTTTCCATATATATCAGAAGTCTTCGCAAGTTGTTAATGACATGGCATCCACACCATTTGTATCAAGCGGGTGGAAGCATCTAACCAGAACACGTGACTGTAAACACCATTTATGATGTCATATATACAGTGCGTCAAAGAATTTTTAAGACTAGCGCTAGATTTCAGCCTACCGTGGCGCCACCAGTGTAATCGCGAATGCGTTATAAACCGTGACCATCTGCTTGCTTTCTGCCAAAAGTATTGCGCAGTTGTTAAAGTAACTCAAACCAAACGGGCGTTCATTAGAGAAGTAAAATACTTTTCATGTTGAATTGTTAAGATGGGACAAAGGGCTGTTATTAAATTTAACGCAAAACTTGGTAAAAGTGCCTCGGAAATGTACCAAATGATGAAATAAGTTTACGGTGAGTTTTGTTTAAGTAGATCAAACGTTTTCCTGTGGCACAAACGTTTTTTGGACGGAAGAGAGACGCTAGAATATGATAAGCATACCGGAAGACCAAGTTCATCTAGGACACCTGAGATTATTGAAAAAGTGTGTGCTTTCGTAGCAAACAATCGATGTGCGTCACTAAGAATGATGGAAGAGTCTTTAAACATCAACAAAGAAACGATTCGAACCATCCTGCATGAAGATTTGGGCAAAAGGACACCTGAGATTATTTAAAAAGTGTGTGATTTTGTGGCAAACAATCGATGGGCGTCACTGAGAATGATGGAAGAGTCTTTAAACATCAACAAAGAAACGATTCGAACCATCCTGCATGAAGATTTGGGCAAAACAAAAGTCTGTGCTAAATTTGTTCCACACACGTTAACCAATGAACAAAAGTCAAGGAGAAGTGCACATTGCAGAGACATCATTTCAGCAGCTGAAAATGATAACTTCTTAAAATCGATTGTTACTGGTGATGAAACATGGTGTTTTCAATATGATCCTAAAACAAAGCGACAAAGTGCAGAATGGAAGTTGAAAAACTTACCAAAAGCCAAAAAAGACAAGAAATATTCGATCGAAAATCAAAACATTGCTCATTACATTCTTCGATAGTAAGGGTATTTATTATACACAAAGAATTTGTTCCAAGTGGACAAACAATTACTGGTGAGTTCTATTTAAATGTTTTGAGGCATTTGATGGGCAGAATTCGTAGCATTCGTCCAGAATATCGAGATGAAAACCGTTGGTGTTTGTTGCACGATAATGCACCCAGTCATACCTCACTTCTTGTTCGTAGATTTTTGGCGAAAAATAACGTCTGTGTGCTGAATCAACCACCGTATTGGCCTGATTTAGCACCCTGCGACTTTTCTTTGTTCCCAAAACTTAAAATGACGTTAAAAGGGTGTTATTTTGATGATATTTCGACCATAAAAACAGCTTCGAAGCGTGCTTTGGAGGCAATTCCGCAAAGTGAACTGGAACAAGCATTCGAATCATTATTAAATCGCTGTAACAAGTGTATTGAAACTGGAGGGACTTATTTTGAATAACAAACCAAAACAAATAATAATTTCTTGTTTCTTTTCTATTTACAGACCCAATCTTAAAAATTCTTTGACGCACTGTGTACAATTTGAATATTTACGTGCCATTCGTCCTGAAAAAGCTAGGTCAATAACCAGCAAAACCATGGTCGACTTGAGAAAAAATAAATATTTGTGACAAACTACGATGTATTATCTTGATATATTTATTACAGTTTTAATAAACGTTGTAAAATCACAATAAAAAATATTACACTCCACAGCTGTTTCAAAAGCAACAACAGTGGTATTGCGAGTTGTTTACGTTTTCACAGCTTCAACGCAGTCCGCTTTCCCATTAGGAACAGTGGCGGCGTTTATGTATTGATAACGAAAGAAATAAAAATTCGGTCCAAAATGAAGGTATCGAATTTCTATTATACATGTGATAAAGACTATATTTCAGTGAAAAAAAGAAAGAAAATCAAATTCGCCGTTTCTCTAAATACCTACCAATACGAAATTTCACAGCTTCAAATAAAAACAAAAACATGCTGGTATGATATACTAATACAACAACACAGACATTTACTTAGATTTAATAAAATGCTTTTAGAATCTAAAAATTATAATAATCAAAATAATTACTTACTTTCAGATGATCTTGAATCACAAAAAAGAAAAGGATGAAATATTAAATCAACTTACTAGCTATATTCCGAGTCAACCTAAGAGTGAACCACTATGAAGGGTACGAAACAGCTACCTCCGCTACGAAAAATAGTACCTAGCATCTAGAGCGAAAAACATCAGAATTATTGGTTATAATTCATTTTTGTTTGCTCAGCAGTTTATCAGACAAAATTGCTATCTAAAGAAAATTCTAGAAGTTAGAGCCCTTTTAGAAATAAATTTGTAGTGAGAAGGTGCTGAATCAAGAGCTTCGCACTTTCGGCTATTTCTGCCCCACTTGTGATACAACTCGGACAGGGGAAAGATTGGACGAACTCTCCCAACATTAACAACACAGAAGCATATAAATTGACAATCGGGGAAACTTGAAGGTTGTGTTACTTAAATAGGCAGTAGGGGAAGCAGTTCGGTCTCCACCAGACCCCCACTCACAATCCCCACTGCTTGTGAGATGTGTAGGTAGGTGGATGCATCAGAAGGGAAACAGTAGAAGAGCACGTTGACGCCGATGGATACCGTTCTTGAGTTCCACGACGAAATGTGATAAGGCTCTCCCTCCTTTTCCAGTAGTACACTTTTAGGGTGAATTGGAGTATAACTCCAGTACGACTGTATCACCAAAGAATATCCCAGTAGCACGTGGAAATATGACGCGACACGGCGCATTGCCCTTTTGCTATACACAATCACCACCAGAGTAAACGTCCAACATGAAAGAATGCATGTCGTGAGGGAGGATAGACGGGTAACCATAGGCGTTCAGAGACCCATCCAGTGGTACCAAGGGTCCCAGGTCATACCAAGAAAACATCCCCCAGATATGCACTCCTCCACCGTGGGCCTGTAATTAACCGACAAGGTGTTGGTTCTCATGTGTCTCACGCCAAGTCCTCACCGTCCGTCACTTCTGTGGAGTAAAACCCTCATTTTATGGAAGAAGGCAACCTTTTCCCAGTCTTACACTGTCCAATGACGGTAGTTCCGTACGAACAGCAAGCGGCATTGCCGGTGGACCTGTGTTAACATAGGCGCCTTGACGCACCGCCGACTCCAGAGACTCATGCGTAACAGGGTTATCTGTACTGTTATCGGAGACTCGTATCTGGGTGCCCCAGCGTTCATTTGTGTGGTCAATTGCTGCACTGTTGCGCGTTGATTGCTCTTTACCAGTCCACGGAGGTGACGTTCTTCTTCGGGGTCGATGGAACTTGTCTTTTCACAGTTTATGACATCAGGAGGTACTCGGTGTGCTAGCGGTCCATTCTTGGTACATCCTTACAAGAGGACTTCGCGAACAGCCCACGAAGTCTCCTGTGTTTGAGATGCTTCCACCTTTGCCGCGGTAACCGATGATCATTCCTTTTTGAATATCCGTCAAGTCCTCTGCCCATTGTGCTCACGTGACGCACTATGGTCATCTGTCCTGGCCGGCCGCTTATATCTCCGTGTGGTCGATCTTGTCACGTGGACTCTGTGACACGCCTGGGCGGGTACACTGTGATTCCGGGGGTGGTCAAATTTTTTGGATGCGACTGTGTATGTATAGAGTGTTGCGCAAAACTTAAGAACGATCCAGGAGCAGCCTGGATGTGTGAAATTCAAACCACAGGAACTCCATTACTCACCGAAATTATGATGACATCTACACTGATACAACTGCAGATATTAAATGTATAGTGCAACAGATATTAAAATGTATAGTGAGAGTTGTCTACATAGCAATGGATGCCAAATGCATCACTGCCAAAGTTGGCACAATAGGAAGAGGTAGTTCTCAGTAGGGGATATGATCACCTTAATGTCGATACATGAATTACATCGTCTATTCATGCTTCTCAATAGGTTGTAGATGAGTTCTTGCACTGAGATCTCCAATTCTTCCATCAGCGCTGTCTGCAGCTGTTGGACACTTTCCGGTGTGTGTTGATGTGCAGAAACGCATCTCCACAGAGCGTCCCACACGTGTTCTATGGGATGTAGGTCGGTGCTGGCCAATCCATCCCATGAATGTCTTCACTTTCCGGCAGCACATCAACATCCACCGTACGAACTTGAGTTTAATACTCGTGCAAGCAGTAACTGAAATAGGCCGTATCTGCACGATCTATATTGTTGATCGATGACCAAAAAATCGCTAAATTTCTTAAAATCACAGGTTAAAAAACATATTTACAAGTAAAAACCATGAGATCTTTCGGCCTTACTATAAGGCCATCATCATTAGATGGGAACACTATCAAAGAGTTTAGAAGTAACGACGATATATATACTGTATTGACAAAAGTCACCTAACACCTAGAAAAGAAACACAATATAGCATTTATTGACATACATTAATACGATGTAGGTCCACCTTTGTCCTTAATGCATGCACTCACCCTTCGAGACAAGCTTTCGACAAGGTTTTGGAACACAGCGATAGATATGCGCTTCCATTCGGTACATAATGCTGCCGCTAAATGATGCTTAGTTGTAGGTCTTGGTTACAAACTTCTTATGCGGCGCTCCAATTCATCCCATAGGTGCTCTATGGGATTAAGATCAGGGCTTTGTGCTGGCCAGTCCACACACGATAAGGAATTATCGTCAAACCACGCCGTAATAGTCCTTGCTTAATGGCTCGGCGCATTATCTTGCTGGTACCAACAAGGCTCCGTTTCATAGTATTGTCAAAGAGTTGGTAGGGCATAATTTCCCAGAATATCGAGGTATGCGCGCTGGTTAACAGGATAATCAATGGGCTGGGAGCATACCACGAAAAACACCTCTACACGAGTACACAGCCAGCTCCAAATTTGACCGTAGGAACAGTTCACTGTGGTAAATAGCGTACCCCGGCTGCCGCCATACCCACACATACCCATCAGACTGATGGATCGTGTATATAGATTCATCAGTCCTTAGGACCCGTTTCCACTGATCTACGGTCTACCATAAATGTTCTTTACATCATGCTAAACGACGAGTAGCATTCCGAGTGGAGATGAATTGCTTATGTGCCCCCACACGACCGCGGCACACCATGAAATGAAGTTCTCTGCGAATGGTATGTGCACGTACCGAGGTTTCAGTATTTTTACTGAACTGTACACTGAAGAATTGTGCAGTACTCCGTCGATTAGCTGCAACGACTCTCTTAAGGCTTCGAGGTCCGCTATCACTGTTTTCATTTGGTCTGCCGGTACGTTTTGCTGCTTCAGGCACCCCATGCGCCTTCCATTTATTCAGTACATCCAAAACAGTTGACTTGGGTATGCTTAAACGCGTCTCGGTTTCTCTTATGGACAGCCCACTAATATAAAACCCAGCAATCTTTCCTTTCTCAAGTCAGTTCTCTCCCTCTGCGACATTTTCACTCAACTGCACAGTGCGATATAATTGCAGTCAGCTGCCGGCTTGTTTTTATACCGTTTGCAGCTGCACTGCGCATCTTAACAACGCAGAGGATCCGTTTATTTGCTTTTGAAGGGGTGTATGGCGACTTTTGTCAGTATAGTGTACATACTGCCCAGGTCGAAGTCCTGATGACGTAGATCCGTGCGTAGAATGCAGGTGCGTGAGTAGTCCGAAGTTTCTACCCCCAATTTCTTTCCGTAACTTGTTAACCACCTTTTCCCATCTTTTTTCTATTGCAAATTAAAACATGGTGGTCAAAGCACAGTTTGAAGGTGACAAACGTTTACAGTGTACTGAACAGCAAAATAATACAAATTACAAGATTACAATAAAGATTATAGAGACATGTTAAATATAATAATTTACAAAAGTTTTTTCCATGATTGGGGTATCTGATATGAGGTGTCTTCATTACAAGCTGTATCAGTGAAATAATGTGTAAACAAGCTCTCGGCAAATAACGTTTGAAATTTTGTTTGTGGAGTAGTCATAATCTTCGTTTCATTCCAAACTGGAAAGTCGGTACCTTTACTGGATAGCCGTGAAAGGGCAGTTGATTAAGAACTTGCCTTCAAACAATATTGATGTTCCGAGAGTAGTTTTAATTGACCTCATCGTGGAGCCAACATAAACTTTGTCGGTGGAATTAACGGAATGAGGTATACACCATAATTATTGTCCTTCTTGATTGGGTCCCTGTCATGTTTGACCAACAAAAGAATGTTTTTAGTACGTGTACCAAAGTCCCATTGTTTGTTGCTGTAGCTAATCTTTATGATGTTAACAATTCCAGGAATGTAGTCAATAGTTGGGGTGGAGCGTTATCGTCCCGCCCATCGATTGATCCACCGTACGATGGGGTGGGGCGTTATCGTCCATTAACACAAACTGTGGGGCAATACCATCTGAGTACAGATGAACATGGGGAAGGATTGAATGTCGAAATGGGCAGAATATCCAAATTGAAGATGAATATTTTATCCTTCTTCATTACAGAAATGCAGTTGACGTTACTCTATTGTAAACACTGTGTATCCCTTGTCCTTGTCCATTTAGTCAAAGAAATGAAGCAGGCAAAAGATGCGTTGTTGTGAATGAAGTAATAGTAAATGCAGGATTGTTATCTGCGAGAAACGTTTACAGAAATGCATTAAATATTCGGGTTTTTGCTCCTAAATTTCTGAATTTGCACGAGAGTGCAGTACATCAGCTAAAAAATGTGATGGCAAAGATTTTAAAGATCCAGGAAGACAAAAAAATTGTAAGTGTATAACGAAGTAAATTTCTCCGTCATTTTTATCCGCGCCGGGGCTCGAACCCGGGTCCCCTCATTCCGGAATAAGTTGCTCTACCAATGGAGCTACGCGGACGTTTTATTCTGATTCCTATCTGCCTTTATGTCGTGTGCGTACTTCTGGCAGGTACGTCACATCTCCTGGCACGTTACATCATCTCCCCCTTAGTTTTTATTTTTTTATTTTTTTCAAAGTGCTGGAGAAGGGATTCTCTTATTTTTCCTATCTCGCGGTGTGGAAAGAACATCACACCAATGAGAAATTTTAAACGGTCGGGTCATCCGGATAGTTCGGGCGCCATTATAACGAAGTAAATTGCTCCGTCATTTTTATCCGCGCCGGGGTTCAAACCTGGATCCCCTCATTCCGGAATAAGTCACTCTACCAATTGAGCTACGCGGACGTTTTATTCTGATTCCTATCTGCCTTTATGTCGTGTGCGTCCTTCTGGCAGGTACGTCACATCTCCTGGTACGTTACAAGTGTTGTGACGTGCCTGCACAGAAAGGCGCACATAAGATAAAGGCAGACAGCAGTGAGCGCATATGTTCGCGTGGCTCAGTTGGGAGAGCGACTTACTCCGGAGTGAGGGGACCCTGTAACCGATGCCCGGCGTGGACAAACTTGTACGTTATATTGGCGCCCGAACTTCTAGGATGACTCGGCTGTTTTTCGCAATAATGTGATGTTCTTTCCACACGACGAGACAGGAAAAATGAGAATCCCTTCTTCAGTGCTTCGAAAACATAAACCCGTCTGATGTTACGTTCCACACACCAAATTGTCTTGGCGTTCTCAAATGCACGTTCTTCATTGGATGACTTCCTACAGCGACACATGGTCCTGGCTGACCCGTGGGCCGTACCCCTCGGCCCTGTTTAGGAGGCGGGGGAGATGTGACGTGTGTGCACCGCAGGACGCACATGAGAAAAAGGCAGATAGCAGTAAGAGCACATGTCCGGGTAGCTCGGTTGAGTTAGCGGGCGAGGGGACCCATATTCGATGCTCGGCGCCGATGAACTTGCACGTTATAGTGAGTTTTGTAAACAAAATTATGAAATTCGACAGGTTTCCATGATTCCTTTCGTGAAATAAACGAAGCATATTCCCGATTCAACGTTTTCGGTGAAATGATGGGAAAAACATGTGAATTTCACGGATTTCCCATACGCTTATTGACAGAAATACTTCATAGCCAAATAGATGTTACGAGCAGATGGATGCCAAGTCAATCAAACAATGATGTTCATCGTCAAATCGATGTTACGGGCAGATGGATGCCAAATCAATCAAACAATGATGCTCGTAGTCAAATAGATGTTACGGAAACATGGATGCCAAATCAATCAAACAATGATGTTCATAGTCAAATATATGTTACGGGCAGATGGATGCCAAATTAATCAGATAATGTTGTTCATAGTCAAATAGATGTTACGGGCACATGGATGCCAAATTAATCAAACAATGATGTGCATAGTCAAATAAATGTTACGGGCTATGATGTTACGGATGCTAAATCAAATCCTAGTCAAATAGATGTTACGGATGCTAAATCAAATCATAGTCAAATAGATGTTACGGATGCCAAATCAATCAAACAATGATGCTCGTAGTCAAATAGATGTTACGGGAACATGGATGCCAAATCAATCAAACAATAATGTTCATATTCAAATAGATGTTACGGGCAGATGGATGCCAAATTAATCAAACAATGATGTTGTTGTCAAACAATTGTTACTGGCAGATGGATGCCAAATCAATCAAACAATGTTGTTCAGAGTCAAATAGATGTTACGGACGATGAATGCCTAAATTAATCAAACAATGATGTTCACAGTCAAATAGATGTTACGGACAGATGGATGCCTAATTAATCAAACAAATGATGTTCACAGTCAAATAAATGTTAAGTGCAGATGGAGGCCAATTTAATCAAACAAGTAGACATGCCTCAGAAAACTTAAAACTTACGTCGTCCTGGAACGGGAATCGAACCCGTATTTCCCGGTTTATGTTCGAGTATGTTACCGCCACAAAGAGTCCGATCCTCAGTTGTTTGTAGGTTCCTCGTTCTGGGTGGTGTAACGGTAACATACCCGAACGTAACCCGGGAGATGCGGGTTCGATTCCCTTTCCATGACGATATAATATCCACGTTTTCTGAGGCATATCTACATGTATGACCTCTGTTAATAACGGGAAATTTCCCGTCTTAAGAGACGTTAACGGAAAATTCTGAACTTTCAGAAACCTTTCGTAACATTTCCGGGAACGGTTCAGGGAATATTTGAGGTTTGTTTTCCTATTAAATTTCAATTTTCTCTCGGAGGACCTGCTTTTGAAGTTCTGCAGCGAGATCAGATATTAAGGATAACAAACATATCGCATGATATTTTTAGGTTATTGTGGCAACGTATATTCCCTCCAGCCCACCAATTGGTGCACCACTTGTTGTACAGTATATTGTTTTCCCGTAAGAGATCAGCTATATGAAACGTCATATACGTGATGGTGTTAGGTCAATCTGTGAAACCCCTTAACACAAAAGCTATTATACACAGTAGAGTCGCATTATTTTGATCATCTCCTACTTTTGACATCAACAGCGCGTAGCCAATAAAAGAAGGCACGTGTCGTGAGCTGGCATGGAGGGTATATAAGGTATGCTGTAGGCATTCTGGAAATATATCACTCATTGCTGTAATGGATAAAAGGAGCGCGGAATGATTATCGGCTTTTGGGCGAAGGGTGGCAGTATTTCTGAAACAGGGCAGTTTGTGAACTGTGCGCGTGCTGCTGTGATTAAAGTTTATCTTGATTGAAGAAATCGCATCATTGCGAATAAGCGACGTGGAAACCACGGAGCACTGCGTGTCATTGATGTGATAGGTGAACGTCGGGTTCGAAGGTGCCTGATGGCCGATCGACACGCTACAGTGCAGCAACTCACTGGCCGAATGAACCAGGGAGCTACAGGAAGTGTGTCTAAAACCACAATTCAGCGAACCCTGCTGTGTATGGGGTTCCAATGCAGACGGATGGTCACTGCACTTATGCTAACGAAGGTGCATCAGCAGAGAGGGCTTAGCCGCCCCGGTGGCGCAGTGGTCTAAGGCGCTGGCCTCTGATCATTCGTCCGTAAGGGTTCCGGGTTCGAATCCCGGTCAGGCATGGATGTTGTGTTTGTCTTACGGCACTGGCTCTCTCCCTTCCCTGGAACCAGTGACTCTAAATTAGGGACGAGCGACTGCTTATAGCCCATTGAGTTGCTCACGGTGGTCGTTCAACCTCGAATCAAAAAAAAAAAAAAAAGGGGGCTTACATTTGTAAGGCAGTATCGGAATTCGACCTCCGCAGATTGGCAAAGATTTGCTTTCTCCAATGAGTCACGTTTTCTTCTTCATCGACGGACGTTGACGTGTAAGGCGATAAACATCGATGAACAAACACTCTTCAACCATTACTGGAAGAACGTAAGCTGGGGGGGGGCAGCGTTGTGGTCTGGGGAATCTTTTCGTGACCTTTTCTGCGTCCACTCATACCTGTTGAAAGCACTATGGTCCGAATTCGTTATGAATGCATCCTTGCAGACCACGTGCACCCATACATGCTGATTTTCTTCCTTGGGGCAGATGAGATCTTCCAGCACGATAATGCGACTTGTCACAACAGCTAGAAATATCCGGGAGTTGTTGGAAGAGCACGATGAAGACTTCAAAGTACTTCCCTGGCTCCCTAATTCCCCAGACTTGAACCCAATTGAGCATTTGTGGGGACCACCTCAATCGTGTTGTTCGCTCTATGGATCCTGCACCACGCAGCTGTCAGATGCACTGCAGTCAGCATGGCTCCACATACCCGTGAACACCTTCCAGCACCTTATTGAGCCACTCCCAGCCCGTCTAGCTGATAACCGACCTGTACATGGCGGTTACTATGGATATTAGCTGACGGTCAGAATAATGTGACTCGACCTTGTTGCTATCAAGGGTAAATTTTAAATTTAAGGTTTTAATTAAATAACACAGTAAAACCTAAGAATAACGATCGCTACTCAGACCGGGGAAAAAAGGACAGCTTTGGGGAGGGAACGTTGTTGGGAGGTTATGCCTAGGTTATGATTGCTAGTCCGTTGCTTTGGAAACAAAAGTGAACAATTGCACAAAGCCTGCGCACAAAGAAAACGGTTTCAGAGTTTTCTCCAAATGCAGAATTTAAAATAAAACTCAAAATAACAGTTTAAAATATCACAATGTAGGGGATTTTAGTGAAAGTGGCGTCTGACCCGTTGTCTTAAACTTCTCCTTGGAAATAAGCTAAAGGATTCAGTTTAGGGTTAGCTAAGAGATAGAAAAATGTTAGACCGTGAAGTTGAACTGCCCAATAATTGGCCGCTCCCCGAATTATAGGTACAGAACCCAAAGGGACCAAATAAAGATATACGCCCGCCAACGGAAAACATTTCAGAGAACAACACTCCCGCCACCCACCACCACCAGGTTCCGAATGAAACATACACAGGAGCTGGAGCTCGCCTAACATCGAACTAAACTTTAACTCCTTTCTTTTCTTTTAAGCACACCATTGTACGTGCTGTAACTCAATCCATTCTTCTCGATACATACTTCCTTTAGCAATAATAATTTGTCTCTCTATTATCCATCTCGCCGAAGTACCAAAAGAACTCCGATTCTAAAGGATTAGATGTCAGTTAAATCTCCTTCGGGACTGATTATGGCGTCTGTTGGCCTCTGTTCAGAGGTTTCGTTGCTCGGAAGTTATCATTAATGTTAATCTCGCGGAAGGTGTTCTGTACCAATCAAAACGTGCCGTTGCTTCGAGGTTACCGTTGTTGATAGGTGTCAATTAATGGAGGTTTAACTGTACTATGAAATAGCCCATTGTGCCTCTTTTTAAACAAAATTGAAAGTTATGTACAGTTTAAAGGTATCTCGGATTCCAAAACATTCAGTTGCTTTGAAAAATCGTGTCGAAAAGAAATGCAATTTGTGAGAAGTCCTCTTACAGAAAAAATAAAATTATTTTAAATCTATCTGAAAAAATAAGCTCTTAGTGAAAATAAAATGACTAATTAATCCGCATTGATAGCGGAAAACATTTCATCTTCCATGCCATACCGGGATCGCTGGCCTCCAGGGAGAAAAAACTCTTTCACTATGTACATCAGGAAAAAAGTACTGAAAAAAGTCAAAATCCATGTTATTGGAATTTCTGTATAAAAACGGGAAAACCCGTAAATATGACCTTTCTGAATAAAAAACAGAACGGAAAATCCGCTGAAATTCTGAAGTTAGAAACGGAAATTTTTCAAAATGGATATTTCGCTAAAAGTCGGAAAACTTCCGGCAACTCTAGTGCACATTGCGTTCAGGAATTTTCCGGGAATTCATATCGCTTATTTCTTACAGTGTGGTTACACTCGGGATGTTGTGTTGTTGTGGTCAGTTCGTAGTATGAAACCTAAAGGTAACTTTTAACGATTTCGCGACCATAACGCCCAAAGCGCCCTAAAACAACCGCAAGTGCCCGGGTCGTCCGGACAGCATGAGTAGCATTTCCCGCCCCTCATATTCTTTGAATTTGCATGGCGTCGGAAGGGATTAGCAGAGTCATCCCCCCTCAGTCGTCATTCTTGTCTCTAAACAAAGAAGTGAAGCAGGTGTCGGTTTGCCCCGAGGCTATATCCTTCAGCCTTCTGACATCGCTCAGTAGTACTCTTGCTTTGTTGACAGGTGCTTCGTTTGTCTGTGATATTTTGCAATGTCACAGAATGTTAGTTTATGGGAAGGGGGGGGATTTGTCGTAAAAGTTCTTTCAACATACTCAATCCAAATAAACAGATTGAGAGCATATATTTTACAAATGGAACCAGAAAAGCGTAACTAGATTTTCCAGCTGTAACCACTCCCTCCTATCTTCCTAAGGCTCTCAGTAGAATAATTTACTGATTTCCCCAAGGAAATGTCCGACGCTATGTCAAGCCTAGAGATCGGAAGTTTGGATTAGTGGCCCAGAATTAATCCTTCTTTTGTTGTTGAAGACGGGATGGGGAATGGAATGTGGTAAAGAACAGCTGACGTTTTTGGGCGTTATGGTATATTGAGCGACAAAACCGTTTGGGATCGTGGTCGTTAAAGGGTTAATTAGTTTTAACCCTTTTTTACAATTGCCAAAAAATTAGTGAAATCATGGAATGCATTTATTGTGATACGCTTTCCAACGTACCAGAAATCATTACTCAAGTTATGAGGATAATGGCTGCGGAATAAATCTCGCTCCTGTGCCCTAACCATTGACCCCATTTCAATTATATTCAACAGAACCTGTTCAGTATACATCCAGAACAACATACTACACTGAAGTACAACTGAATTAGAGACAGCTGAAGTTATGCAAATGTGGCGCTGTGGGTGGCCTGTAAACAGAAACGACATGACGTATGCAGCGATCCGACAATATAAGGAGTGATGCGACGGGAATCAGTAAGAGTCGGAGGTAGTATGGGTAAGACGAAGGATCTAAGCGCATTTGATCGTGGGAAAATTGTCGGAGCCAGACGAATGGGTCACTCCATCTCGGAAGTCGTGCAGGCACTGGGATTTTCACTAGCGACTGTGCCACGGGTGCACCGTGAGTACATCGAATCCGGTAAAACCATCCTTGCAAGAGCCAACTGCCGTGGACAACAGCGTGTGAATGAGCGGGGTCATCGTCGACTAGCTCGCATTGTAACAGCGGATACACGCGCCACAGTGCAAGAAATCACTCGGCAATTTAACGCTGGTGCACAAACGTGTAAGCAGCCGCACCATCCAGAACCATCTCCTCGCTTTGGGTACAGAAGCCATCGTCCCACGATGGTACCGCTCCTGACTGCACATCACAGGGTGCAAAGATTAGCATGGGCGCGGGAACATCGCCACTGGACACTAGGCATGTGGGAAAATGTTGCCTGGACTGATGAGTCGAGATTCACTTTGGTACATGCGGCGCAAACCACATGAAGCGATGGATCCTTCTTGCCAGCAGGGTACTCTTAAAGCTGGTGGGGGTGGTGTTCTCGTCTGGGGATTGTTTACGTAGACTGAAATGGGACCCGTGGTACGTGTGACATCGTCCCTCACAGGTCAACGTTACTGGGATATCCTGGACGACCATTTGCTCCCGTTTGTACGTATTCAACATTCCACTGGGGACCTCGTCCTGCAACAAGACAATGCACCGTGCCATCGCTCCCGAATTGTATCCGAATGGTTACATGAAACACTCCACTGACGCGACCTCGCTTCCTTAGCCAGCTAGACCACCTGACCTCAATCCCATCGAGCACATCTGGGATGCCATCGAGAGAGATGTTAGAGGATCTGACCCCCCCTCCCTCCTCCATCAAATCTTCGTGAACTATGGGAGCTTGTTCAGGGGTCGTGGATTCGTATAGCTTCCCAAAGCTTCCGGTGTCTTGTCGAGTCGAATCGCCGCCGTCATCAGGGCAAAAGGTGGTGCTACACGTTACTAGACAGGTATCTCTAATTCAATGGCTTTTCAGTGTATAAATCGCAATAGAAGCATTTTTATGTAAGTTATGACGCATAAGTGCAATGGAATGGATCCCTCTCTTCTGTCTTGATCTTTGATCTCATTTCGCCCATTTTCAAATGGGTTCGTCCCCAGGTGGTCCCCTACCACATACTAAAATTTCATCGAAATCGAACCATTTTTTCGTGAGTTATCGTGCGAACAGACGGGCGGACACAGGTGGATCATTTACGCTTCTTCAACCAACGGTTGAAAAGCGTAAAAACACAGTTTCCCATACTTAATTCAAAACACAGTGTCAACTCAGTCCGTGTTTACTTAGCCGAAGAAAGAAAGGAGTGTGCGAACTTTACGGTTTCCGTTTATTTCGTTTAAAATTGTCCAAAAGACTTCGGTCGATATATCGTTTGACCCTCTGTAGCACCAAACGAATGAAAACTTCTCAGAATAGCAGAATATTGTTGCCATTCCGGTGGTATGGACTTTTTAGATGCATCGTTTTCCTCATTCCTGTTTCTAAACTATCAATCCGAAAAATGTTCTCAAATAATATGGTCAGGAATCTCTAACTCGAATTTAGTCCTTACGAGCTAAATCGATTAAAATAAATCGATGCTCCATGGTTTAGTTTCCATGCGGGTGATGCAGGTCTCACCCAAAAGGAATTCCACACGTTACTACCGTTTTCCCATACTCCCTTACCCTTCATTAGTGAGGATGCGTAAACCATTAGTTACTATGGTGACTATAACTCACTAATTAGCGTTGATCATTTTCCAGGAGAAAATACAGACATCATTACCTTCGCTTAACAGCTTTAGTATCGTTATGGGGACATTTCATCATTCTTCTTAGTTCATCATACATATCATCTTGGGATCCAATCGGCACTTCCTAAGCTGAAGATGAGAGACTCAAGTCGTCGATGTGCAGGTATTTAGTGACCTAATTTTCCTTGGAATGCTGTATGCAAACACTCTTGAGGATTTATGAACATATTTTCTTGAATGCTCCAGCTTTTTGTTACCATGGCACTAGACAGGAAAACAACACGGATCTGAATTTCTCGAAGGACTTCATGCACTATCTCAAGTTTCCAAAAAGGGTAAATGCAATAAGGTCATAAAATATTTCGTCAAATTAAAGATACACAGCACACATTAAAAGCGATATCTTTTTAAGTTAATATATATTAACACACATTAAGAAAATTGCTAAAGAAAGGTACGCAAAGCATGCTTGCTAATATACTGCTTTTTACACACTGGTCTGCAAAAATTACGGACGAAGAGGAGAAATTAGCATAACTGCGGAACGAGCAGGCAGAACGGACCAAAAGACCACTCAGGAGATAGACTAGGTTCCGGTACGGTAGGACATGCGCATATATTCAGCATGACGTAGGGGGAGGGAGAGTGTCGGAAGGGTACAAAGCACACGGGCGGTGTACGCTCAGCAATTCTTGGGCCGCGGATGGCCTAGTGGGCAACGTTCGTGACTCCCACGGAAAGGACCTCAGGTTCAATCCCAGGCAGGTACTAACGCTCGATTCACTAAATATCAGCCGTGCGTCGGATGGGCACGTTAAGCGGTCGGATGGTCACGTTAAGCCATCGGATGGTCACGTTAAGCCGTCGGATGGTCACGTTAAGCCGTCAGACCCCGGGTACTGGCCCCCGGGAATACATAAGGGCGTCTTCCTTCCCCTTTCTACCTCGCTTCCGTGTTACTTTCCTATCGGGCACTCTACCCCAAATCTCCTAGCTTCCTATTTCTAAGGGTTGTTTAAGACCTGGGGTCAGACACTCCCTTCCTAAAATCCTCTACATATGATCAAAATGATCAAAATACAGGCTCAGCAATTCGGTGAAAGCTATTGCAGGGTGTACATAGGTTTGAACGACGTCGAGTTGCTGCCACCGTGTGATATGGCCAACAGGCAATCCAGTAGACGACATCTGGATGACTTTACCCGAGGTTGCGTCATTGGGAAGATAGAAGAAGGTCGAAGTGTGACTAGTGTCGCCGAGGAGTTCGGGATCGCTCACAGCATCGTTTCACGAGCTTGGAGAGTATTTCAAACGACAGGAACAGCTGTCCGAGAGTTTAGCAGTGGTCGTCCACGAGCAACCACTTCGGTGGATGACCGGTATATTGTCCTACAAGCGAGAGGAGACAGACAGCAGACAGCGGGAGAAATCGCAAGGCACATGCAACAGACAACTGGACGTCCGTTATCGCATTTTACCGAGGCCAGGAGGCTGCACAAAGGTGGTCTATTTGCACGACGACCAGTACGGTGTATGTCATTAACGCCTGATTATCGGAGACGACGGTTTCTGTGGTGCCAGGAACACAAGAATTGGACACATCAGCAATGGGGTCGAGTTTTCTTTACAGATGAGAGGCAATGTAGTCTGACGAGCGATTTTGGACGTATACACATCTGGAGAGAGCAGGGAACACGCAATCCCACCTACAACATCATCGAAAGGGACCGGTTTGGTGGCGGCAGAGTTCTCGTTTGGGGCGGTATCATGCTTCGTAGCCGTACTGATCTAAACATCTTCCAAGGAGGTTCAGTCACTGGTGTCCCCTATTGTTACGAGGTTCTCCTGCCTCACGTGCGTCTGTTTAGAGGTGCTGTGGGTCCTGCGTTCCTCTTCATGGACGACAACGCTACACCTCATCGTACAGTGGCTGTCGCAGAGCTGTTGGAGAGTAAAGATATTCAACGCATGGATTGCCCCGAAAGGTCCCCGGACCTAAATCCAATCGAACACGTGTGGGACCTTCTCGGGAGACGCTGGGCATAACGTCACCAGCCGCCAGGAACGATTCCGCAGCTGCGATTGGCGCTACAAGAGGAACGAGCCGCAATGCCTCAACAGCTCCTTGGCAACCTGGTCCTCAGCATGGACAGACGTTGTAAATCCTGCAACACAGTCAGGGGTGATCGTATCTCCTACTAAAGACTGGATTTTTCTTGGCAGCCGCCTGTCACATGGACGTTTCTGTCTTCTGTCTAGTTGTGCTCGATGCTACCTTTTCAATAAAGTGCCTTTGTATCCTTTGAATTCCTTGTTTGGGAGGTTTTGATCACTTGTCCCATATTCTTACATCTTGGGGATCTTATGGTATGATTTCTGTCGATGTGGAGCACTTCTGCAAGACGTTACATTCGAAAAACCGTCTCGTCCTTAATGTTTGCACGCCAGTGTAGAAACTATACCGTACTGAACACAAAAAAATAATCGCCAGATCCGTCGTATGGTTTCAGACAAACATTCGTATGTGCCTCACTGAGAGGAATGCGCACACGCTTCTCTTTAACACATAAACAGAGAAGGACGAGAAAAAACGGGGACATACCTGTTCCTAATTTTTAATAAACGAAATTTTACAGGCAAGACACGATAAAAACTCACTTTTGAAAAAAACAGTGCACGAAAACTATATTGCCGCGGAAATACTTCGTATTTCGGGCCAGATAGTTTTATTCCTTAATCTCTGAAAGGTACGAGGTGTAGGTTACTTATTCTTTCACGCTTTCCTACCGCAGGTTGAAGAAGCGTATATGCTCCTTCTTTGTCCGTCCGCACGATAACTCACATAAGAATGGTTGGATTTCGATGCAATTTTTGTATGTGGTAGGGGACCATCTGGGAATGAGCCCTATTGAAAATGGGCGAAATGGGGTCAAAGGTCAGGGCATGGGAGTGGGTTTCATTCCATTGCCCTTATGCGTCATAACTTACGTAACAATGATTCGATTGAGACAAAACTTTATCATGATGTTCCGGAAGTATACTTAAGGGCTTCTGCTGAATATCATCAAAATGGGGTCAAAACCGAGGCACAGGAGCGATATTTATTCTACAGCCATTATCCTCCTAACTTGAGCAATGATTTCTGGTTTGCTGAAAAGGGTATCCTAATCAACGCATTGCATGATTTTACTAACTTGTATTTTTGTTTATTTAGTTTTTGCTCTTGCAATCTCTTCTCTCCCGCTTCTCTCCTCCCCATGGGGCATGTTAGTGGCTCAATTATCCTACCTAGGTGGTCAGGTCAGGATATTTCGTAGACACCCCTAGCAGACTCATGTCGAGTACTAACAGGCATTAGTCTTCGATTCGTGACGTCACCAGCAGAGTCATAACAAACGCTGCCGTGACTGCTATCTTACCGTGGGGGGGCGATATCAGGATTCGTAAACTTCGTAACTTCACAATATCGATGGAAACCAAATATAAATTTCGGTAAATGCAAAACATTTGGTACAAATCAAAATGCTAACACTTTTTGAGCCATGGGAGAGATGAATTCAGTGATTATTTCATATCTACAAACTAATTCATAGCTTTAACTTTTTCTTTTTACATCAATGAGTTGTTGCTTTGCACAAATTAACCGGTATTACCGTAGGCGTCATGTATTGTTTTTTAAACAAATTATATTCTACTTCAACAACATAAGTTTAGGAGAAAATAAAAAGGCAAAACTTAAAAATCTTATCCCATAAGCTAATAAGGAACCATTCCATGCATGACATTAAAATTACCGTTATTGATATAGTAATTCCATATCCTTTCACCAACGCAATGTGCGATTGATCCATATTTTTTTTCTATTTCATCATGCCGTCAGAAATGTACACATCTAAACATTTCATGCAAAATGAGGTGAAAAAGCACTGAAGAAAAACACCCAACGCATAATGATTAATGAAACGTTGCTTCAGCCTATTGATACATGAAACTAATCTACTTAGTATCTACTAGGTTCCTTAAACCTACTTAGTTTACCGGGAACTATTATGTTTGCAATAAAATAGCCTAGTTCATCAATTCATAAGAAATATGTAATCTGAAAAAAAAAAAAACCACTAACATCTCTTCTAATCCTCATATCGCACATCAAGTTTTCAGCATTCTCAGTACAACATACAGGCCGAGCAAACAGACTGTTTCTCGGTTTCAATCGTAGCGGTTTTGGTTTATTATGACCCGGTTTCTGACGTCCCAAACGGGAAAATCGTGTACGCTTAGGTCTCTAGTACTCGAGACGTCCTTGCCTGTGGGAATGACCTCGGGAAACTTTTTTCTTTTCTTCATAGTGGACGACAGGTGGCCTAGTGGTCAACGTTCGTGACTGACACGGATAAAACCTCAGTTTCGATCCCAGGCAGGTACGAACGCTCGATCTACTAAATATGAGCCGTGCGTCGGATGGTCACGTTAAGCTCTCGGACCCCGGGTATTGGCCCCCTATAATATATAAGGGCGTCTTCCTCCCCTTTTCTACCTCGCTTCCGTGTGACTTTCCTATCGGGCACTCTAGCCCAAATCTCCTAGCTTCCTATTTCTAAGGGTTGCTTAAGACCTGGGGTCAGACACTCCCTTCCTAAAATCCTCTACATATGATCTGATCTGATATTTTCTTCGTCGTCATGGGAAGGAGAAAGGGATCCTGAAAATTTTAAGGAAACATTTTCTCTAGCGTTAGTTGCCGGTGGTATACAGACGTTTCTGGTATCTAGATTTTCATATTTCTAAGTCCGAACTGGGTGAATAACCACTGAAATACATGTATTTTATAGCCATTTTCTTTTTACGTTGACGCTAGTAAGCGTAATAAACATCACTAGAGTGTCAAAACAAAGTCATAATTATTTCACAAGAACGCTGCCGTAACCTTTCGCTATTCGTGAGATCCAGGGAAAATATGTCGGATTTAAGGTACCAAAACATCACCTGCCCGGAACACCAGGTGCTACTATGTAGTTACTCATAGTGCCGAGGGCCAATCAGTGGCCGGCAGAGTCAATTACGTGTCACCTCAGCTCACCAATCAGGCCCTGTGGCGAGCAATCCTCACAGGAGGGGAGAGCACGCCACCACTACGTGGAAAATTAAAGGGACTTGATATACTGTATGCACCCACTTTGAAAGATAATGGAATATACAGGGTAATTCAAAATAATTCATCCTATTTCAAATGACTATTTTATGTGTTTCTAAACGTACAGCGATTAAGTGTACATAGGATGAAGAAAAAACTGTCCAAATTTTGTTTTCATCCCTTACAAAAGTTCTATGTGATTTCCTTTGGTCACGCGAACTACTTGATTATCGTCTCGACGAACTACGTCGAGACGATAATCAAATTCCTGCTATACGTGATCAAGCATGTCTGTTGTCGACGACTGTAGAGCAATATGAATGCGAACTTTGAGTTCCCTAGCGTTGTGGTCAATGGTGGCAGATAAAGATTATCCTTAACATACCGCCATAGGAAAAAGTCTTATGTGGCCATGTGCGGAGACTTGGCCACTTAAGACGTTTTCAGATCTTAGGACAAGACACAATGACAGTCTTTCGCCCAGGTGCAGATACACTGGTTACATTGCGCCATCTAGATGTTACATTCGTAAACTCGGTGCGTTTCTATTCATTTTAATTTGTGGTACGGTGTAATCACGTTGACTTTTACGGACCTATGATCTAATGAAATCGGATGAATCATTTTGAGCCGCCCCGGTGGCGCAGTGGTCTAAGGCGTTGGCCTCTGATCATTCGTCCGTAAGGGGTCCGGCTTCGAATCCCGGTCAGGCATGGATGTTGTGTTTGTCTTACGGCACTGGCTCTCTCCCTTCCCTGGAACCAGTGACCCTAAATTAGGGACGGGCGACTGCTTATAGCCCATTGAGTTGCTCACGGCAGTCGTTAAACCTCCAATCAAAAAAAAAAAAAAAAAAAAAGAATCATTTTGAATTACTCTGTATATTAGAAAGTCACGTTACGCGAAGCCTTGTCTACGTTCAGTATAGAATATAATGCACAAGCATATAATCAACGGAGATCTATCATATGTAACGTATACTCTAGATTCAGTTTCTTTTTGATTTTACTATCTCTTGTTATTTTATTTTCCTATGCAAATTATCTTCTCACTTAACGAGATGTTGTTTCTCCCGCTGAATTATATGTGGCAACGCGTGTAAGTCATGACGTGATGGTACGCAGTGTATATAGGCGCGCTCAAGTATACCAAAGAGCTTCGTTTTATATGTGATAGGTTCTTCCTGATTATTGATATGCGATTTACCTACTTTTCTACGATATTACGATAGTACGAAAGTTCGGGCTATCAGTAGTTGTGTTATTTTGGAGTGTGTATTTGAGTAATACCAGGAGCTCCCCAATAAAAGGTTAAAAGTGAGTACGTTTTCTTAGTTCATTTTATTGTCAGACCTCTGTCTGGCCGTTAAGCCTATTTCATTGAGTGTTTACGTTAAGTTCAGGGTATATTGTGTTTACTGCTGTAATAAGGAGCCTTCAAGGTACTAATGTACTAAAACCGAAGTTATATTACTGATATTCAAGATAATGAGGAACGCTTTGTAAAAATAAATTCCATATTCTTGGAATTTATTGCACGTGCGTGTCTTACCTAAACAAACTCTAGCACTTTGAAGATTAAGCACACTTTAGCTACGTCACGTAGCTAAAGTGTGCTTAATCTTCAAAGTCAAAGTGCTAGAGTCACGTTAGTGTTATTGAAAGGTTTTTCAATAACACTAACGTGACTTAACGCAAACTTTCCTGCACTACACGTCTAGCCGGAGAATTTTATTCATTATACATAGTACAGCTATGTAAGACACACAGGTGTGAAAAGCTTAAGGGCAAGCCAGGTTTTGACCTGCAGCTTCGCACAGGAGTGAGATTCAAATCGCAGGAACTCCATTACTTACCGAAATGATGACGGAAACAGCACCGACACAATTGAAGATACTAAAAGATGCAGTGGAACTTTATTCAGAATTGGCTACATAACACTGGGTGCCATGATACAAATGCATCACTGCCAATGAAGGTGCGAAGGAACAATAGGTCCACAGCAGGAGATATGATCAACCGACACAACTGCAGATACTAAAGGATATAGTGGAACTTTATTCAGAATTGGTTACATAGCACTAGGTGCCATGATACAAATGCATCACTGCCAATGAAGGTATGAAGAAACAATAGGTCCACAGCAGGGGATATGATCAACCGACACAACTGCAGATACTAAAGAATATAATGGAACTTTATTCAGAATTGGCTACATAGCACTAGGTGCCGTGATACAAATGCATCACTGCCAAAGATATGGTACGAAGGGAAGAGGCGGTCCTCAGTAAGGGATATGATGACCGGACACAACTGCAAATACTAAAGAATATAATGGAACTTTATTAAAAATTGGCTACATAGCAATGCGTATCATGATACTGATGCATCACTGCCAAAGACGGTACGAAGAGAAGATAAGGTCCTCAGTATGTAATATCATCACACAACACAACTGCAGATACTAAAGAATATAGTAGCACTTTATTGAACATTGGCTGCATAGCACTGGGTGCCTTGATACAGATGCATCACTGCCAAATACTGTACGAAGGGAAGAGGGGGTCCTCAGTAGGGAATATGGTCAATCGACACAACTGCAGATATTAAAAGATATGGTGGAACTTTATTCAGAATTGGCTACATAACACTGGATGCCATGATAGAAATGCCTCACTGCCAATGAAGGTACGAAGGAACAATAGGTCCACAGTAGGGGATATGATCAACCGACCCAACTGCAGATACTAAAGGATATAGTGGAACTTTATTCAGAATTGGTTACATAGCACTTGGTGCCATGATACAGATGCATCACTGTCAATGAAAGTACGAAGGAAAAATAGGTCCACAGTAGGGGATATAATCAACCGACACAACTGCAGATACTAAAGAATATAATGGAACTTTATTCAGAATTGGCTACATAGCACTAGGTGCCATGATACAAATGCATCACTGCCAAAGATATGGTACGAAGGGAAGAGGAGGTCCTCAGTAGGGGATATGATCACCCGACACAACTGCAAATACTAAAGAATATAATGGAACTTTATTAAAAATTGGCTACATAGCAATGCGTATTATGATACTGATGCATCACTGCCAAAGACGGTACGAAGGAAAGATAAGGTCCTCAGTATGTATTATCATCACACAACACAACTGCAGAAACAAAAGGATATAGAAGCACTTTATTGAACATTGGCTGCATAGCACTGGGTGCCTTGATGCAGATGCATCACTGTCAAAGACGATACGTAGGAAGTCGAGGTCCTCAGTAGGGGATGTGATCACCTTCTAGCGTCGATGAATGATTTTCATCGTCTGTTCATATTTCGCACTAGGTTGTTGATGAGGTTTTGAGTTAAATTCGCCTATTCATTCGTCAGCGCCGTATTCAGCTTGGACAGTTTCCAATGTGTATTGATGTGCCGCAACACGTCACCTGAGAGTTTCGGACACGACTTCTATGAAATTTAGGCCGGGGGACGTGCTGGCTAATCCAACCGCTGATAGTCTCCACTTTTAACAGTTCACCAACAGCCACCGTACGATGGAGTGTGGCGTTAACAGACGAACATGGAGAAGGTTACCTCATTACAGTAACACGCACACGTTACATTACCACCTTTTAGCATGTGAAGCTCGATACGTCCACCGATCAGAATGCCTTTCCGTACGAGAATTCTGACCCGCCATATCTGTCCCTTTCATGGATGTTTTTGGGGCGATACCGAGTGCCTACCTCACGCCAGACTATTTGACGTCCAGAATAGCTAGAGAGACTAAATCTACACATCAGGAAAGATTACCGTACCCAACCATTCTGCTGTCCAACCCGCATTATAAAGAAATGTCTAGGTATTGCTAATAACTAGTACTCGCAACAATTTATTATAGGAGCAGCTAATTGCACGAACCTGAATTGAAACTGTGGTTACAGAAATCTAGTAAAAGCCACTCTGAGAATTTGCAAAAAATCTGGCTTATCGTAAAGTCTGTGAACTATGTACCTGTGGCTAAAAAAATGGTGGAAAACTTAGTTATATTTTTAATTTGAAAACAGGTTTAAAACAGAGTATTTTGTTTTTCGAATTTAGGGTAATTTGACTACGTCTAGGGTAATCTGGGACGAAATTTAGGGTACTGAATTTTTGTGATGTGGAAGCACTGATTCCCTGTCTCTGTTACTCTGCACCCAATATATTTCTTGCATACAACTGGTTCAATTAGCCCTAAGAAATGCTGATCTAGTGTATGATAAGAGCAATATAGAGTATTCTTTATAACATACCAATAATCTTTATTTGTAACTATGTGTGCTATCTTCCCAACAGCTTAGAGGCACCTGGAAGCATATTTGAGTAATTAAGTACAAATTCAATACCGTTCTCTAAACAAATATTCATTAGCCCATAAAAATGAAAACGTTTAATTAAAATTTCATTTTGAAATGCATCACCCCCATCCTTTCCTTGAAATACATTTTTAGCACCCTTTCACAAAAATGCAGCATAGATTAAAAACGGAACAGCTATGTTTAGATGCGAAAATCTAACAATTTTTTTACTACTCCTAGTTTAAAATGCAGTCGACGATATATAAACGTGTTAAGAAACGAATACATGAACGCGTCCACTTGTTAAGACTACCTCCACGTGTTACGAAACGAAAACATGAATTGTGTTTGAATTCGAAGCCTATGAACTGAAACAGGAAAAGAATTTACCTTTTAAGAACTCATAAAATCCCTGCAAATTTCACTCCTAATACAGTACTACGCCAGACCGCCGCCATTCCAGCAAACTATCAGCACGCGCGACAGCAGCGCCACCGCCACTCATTAAGGAAAGCGCGATCGCACGCAGTGTGATGCTGGCCGCCCTTGATCGGAGCCTTGATTCCGTTGAACCATATTGGGGTGCTTGTTTGAACCATCAGGCAAAATCGCACGCAATCGCATTATGGGTCCTGTCGGTTTCACCCAAATTGGATTACACATTCATCTTCCTTACGTACTTGAACCATTTCTGGGTGAGACGTTGAGCTGAAATTTTTAACAGTGTAGAAGCAGTTTTAGTCAAGTTATGAGGATAATGGCTGTGGAATAAATTTTGCTGCTGTGTCCTGACCTTTGACCCATTTTGGATGGTATTATACAGAATTGGTTCAGTATACATCCGGAACAACATACTAAAGATTTGTCGCAATAGAAGCACTTTAGTCAAGTTATGAAATAATGGCTGTGGAATAACTCTCGCTCCTCTGACCTGACCTTTGACCCCATTTTAATGATGTTCAAAAGAACCGGTTCAGCATATCTCCGGAACAACATAATAACGTTTTGTCGCATTCGAAGCATTTTTACGCAAGTTATGACGCATAAGGCAATGGAATGGATCCCGCTCCTTTGTCCTGAACTTTGATCCCACTTCGCCCATTTTCAATAGGTTTTGTCCCCAGGTTTTCTCCTACCACATACTAAAATTTCATCGAAATCGAACCATTTTTACGTGCGTTATCGTGCGGACAGGCAGACAGACATACAGACAGACGGACAAAGCTGGAGCATGTACATTTCTTCAACCTTCGGTTGGAAAGCTTAAAAAATGCTGATAAACGTGTCAAATGTTAACGTTACAGCCTTTTGTAAGTTAAAAATGCCGTATATTTACAATACTAAATGTAGCTTAAATGTACGGTACGTTATGACCGAATAAAATAGCACAACTCTCTTTTGCACTTTGGTGGCCAGCTTTATGTGTGCCACTCTGTACATGTTGATACAGAGGTTCGTTATCTGGTAAACATTTTTGCGTCATTGCAAATTTGGGACATGTGAATCCGTTTATTCGCGTAAATATGACGCAGATATTGAGTCAGGTAACATCCAAAAAAATCGTAATCCTGGAACGAGAATCGAACCCGCGTCTCCCGGATAGCGTCCGAGTATGGTACCTACTACACCACCCAGAACTACCAAGTTTCAAGTTTCCGATTAATTTGAATATAACCATCATAGGATTCGTTTATAGTTGAAGCAACCAGTATTCATACATAGCGAGCCTGGAGGTTAGAACTCATTCCCGTGATTGCCCTTAGGTGCAGAATATCAATGAATGAAATGCGGGATGACACCATTGCACAATACAAGTTTGGAACATGTGATTCCGTTTATTGGTGTACAGTATTGGCCAAAATTGTGGAAACCTTTTGGAAAAAGTGTATTTTTGAGGTTCGATGGCTCATAATACCACTTTCGTTTGGAGTAATACCATAAAATTATATATCAATAGAAAGATGATTTCATCAAGAATGTGATACAACAAAGTTTGTTCAATTATCTGTATTCTTTTAAAAGTGTTAGCCACATACCCAGAAAAAGGAACCACAACTTGCTTAGTTTTAAATGAAGTAGCTTTCCTTCATTTGAATGTAGCCAATGAGCACGAGTGTTTTGGGAGCCAATCAGGTGTCATCTTGTATTGATAATGAGCCAATCAGGTCACAGTATGATTCAGCTATTGATGTCATGTATTGTAGCTGAGAGGAGGACATTTGTCAGTGTGTTATGTGATTGCTATCAAGTTGGTTGGGTTTTATTGAGTTCTTTCGTTTAGTGAGCTTGTAAAACGTAATAAAATTAAAGAAATGGCGAAAAGAGTTGACTGGTCACCCAGAAAGTGATGTAAAATAGTACTATTAAGTGAACAAGGCTTCAGTTATGAAGAAATTAGAAGAAAAATTTGTGGAAACGTAACCAAAGGTGGCATTTCTAAATTTTTGAAGAGGTATAAGGAGACTCAGTCACTACAAAACCAGACTGGTAAAGGCAGGAAAAGTTGCACAGCAGCAAGTGATGATAGAAGAATTAAGAGACTGTGCTTAGGTGACAGAAGAAAATCATGTGGGTGTATACAAGATGAAATAGCGCAGTGCAATGTGAATTTGAGTGCAAGGACTGTTCTTCGTAGACTGCAGGAATTTGGCCAAAAAGCTAGAATTCCACGAAATAAGCCATTTTTATCTCTCAAGCAAAGGTTGAAAAGATTACACTGGGCTAAAACCCATGTTAACTGGACAGCGGAACAGTGGGACAGTGTTATTTGGAGTGATGAGAACAAAATCTCCCTGTTTGGTAGTGATGGCATAAAATACGTAAGGAGGAGAATCGGTGAAGATTTGCATCCTGATTGCATTACATGTACCATGAAACACCCAGTTAGTGTTATGGTCTGGGGCTGTATGACATCAAAAGGTGTGGGCAGAATTTGCGTGATTAGTGGGAATATAAATGGCCAAAAATTCATTACTGAAATACTTGAGCCCAACTTAAGCCTTCCGCACGTGACTTTTTCCAAGATAATGAAGCATTTATATTTCAACAAGATTCAGCACCATGTCATGTTGCTGCTGTGTTTAAACAGTGGTTTCAAGATACTCATATGCCACTGCTGGAATGGCCTGGGAGTACCCCAGACCTTAACCCCATGGAAACTCTATGAAGCCGACTAAAGAAACTTGTTAGTCAGAAGCAACCCAGCAATAAAACCCAACTAATAAAAGCAATAATTCAATCTTGGTTTCACATTATACCAGCTGCAGAACTAAAACACTTAGGGTTCACTCCATGGGAAAGTGTTGTAAGGCGGTAATTAACGCTAAAGGTTACCCAACAAAGTATTAACTGACATGGTGAGAATTTTTGTATATCTCATTTTTTTTATGTGTTTCCCTTTTCTTCTTCATAACTGCTGTTCTAATATAAAATCCTTCATAAAAGTTATTGCATTACATGCTTGATGAAATTACCTTTTTCATTGATATATAATTTTATGGCATTACTCCAAAAAACAAGTGTTGTTATGAGCCATCAATCCTCAAAAATACACTAATTCCAAAAGGTTTCTACAATTTTGGACGCTACTGTAAATATTACATGGATGTTTCAGGTAATCAAGTTTTCGGGTATTATATTGTGACGTACCTGCCAGCAGGACGCACACGACATAAAGGCAGATAGTAGTCAGAACAAACGTCCGCGTAGCTCAATTGGTAGAGCGACTTATTCCGGAGTGAGGGAATCCGGGTTCGAATCCTGGCGTGGACAGAAATGACGAAGAAATTTACTTCGTTATAATGGCGCCCGAGCTATCCGGATGACCCGACCGTTCAAAATCTCGCAATGGTGTGATGTTATTTCCACACCGCTAAATAGGAAAAATTAGAGAATCCCTTCTCCAGCGCTTCGAAAAATAAAAAAATGTGTGATGTTGCATTCCACACCAGATTGACTTGGAGCTCTCAAGTGCACGTTCTACAGTGGATGGCTGCCTGCGACGATTCATGGTCACGGCTGACCCTTGTACCATGCCCCCGGCCCTCTTTGGGGTGGGGGAGACGTGACGTACCTGCCAGCAGGACGCACACGACATAAAGGCAGATAGTAGTCAGAACAAACGTCCGCGTAGCTCAATTGGTAGAGCGACTTATTCCGGAGTGAGGGGATCCGGGTTCGAATCCTGGCGTGGACAGAAATGACGGAGAAATTTACTTCGTTATAATATGACTTAACATCCATGTCATATTTACACCAATAAACGGATTCACATCTTCCAAATTTGTATTGTACATTGGTGTAATCTCGTACTTCCATCATTGATTTTTACGTCACTCTTATCTTCAACGGTTCACAGGAAATCATTTTGAACAAGTATAATTTAGCTTTCAGAGCAATTTCGAAATCTTTCGACCAAGTCCTTAAAAACAGAGATAGAAAACTTTCTTCTTACAGTGCGTGCATTCGGCTCGTTTAATACAAATTCGGGTGTACGGCATGTGCTCATTAATAATTCAAAAGGAAGATTACAAATTGAAAGCGCTCATTTGAATCAAAACGCAATGGCTTAGCAAGTTCGTCTAACTCCATCTCCTTTGATGTCGAAATAGAACTCCAGTGTCGTGAGTTTTGTTTCCCTTTGCAGTTGTAAAAACCTAGAACTCAGAGATGAAAGAAATAGTGATTTGTATTTAAAAGAAAATAATAAAGACTCACAGCAACGAACCCGCTCGGGAAAATGAGAATATCTGAGATTCGTTGGTAAATAAAATTAGCTACCGAGTCGTGAAAAGTAAAATCAGTTCCGAAGGTTTGATAAACGCATATGGCATGTCAGCTTTTAGTGCAAGAGTTCTGCTAATTCCACTAAACATACGTGACTCTATTCGAAAAAGTTAGCTTTAATTATCAACATTCTAAGATATTTTTTTGATTGGAGGTTTAACGATCACCGTGAGCAACTCAATGGGCTATAAGCTGTCGCCCGTCCCTAATCTAGGGTCACTGGTTCCAGGGATGGGAGAAAGACAGTGCCGTAAGGCAAACACAACATCCATGCCTCACCGGGATTGGAACCCGGACCCCTTTCGGACGAATGGTCAGAAGCCATCGCTTAGACCACTGCGCCACCGGGGTGGCCATTCTAAGAGATCAAAGGTATTTCCAGAAACTACTTCGAATACAGCAGACTGATAGTAAGAACTTTTGAAAGTATGTTTGATAGGTGTCTGTCTTCCCGTATAGTAACACTTATTGTATTGATGTTTACCTTTATCACTCGCTGAAGGTCCTCCTCCAATGGCGATTAAAGCCGCCGACTCACGACCATCCGTGAATTCTTTATGCCATCTGTAAATTGTTCATTTCTCTAGACATTCATATTTATAAGCCTCTTGCATAAAACGGAAAGTCTGTCCAACAGACTTCTTAAGGCGACAGCAAAATTTATTGGCGCATCTTTGCTCCTGTTTCACGTCCATTTTTTCGAAAACTTACAGCGTTAAAACACTTGTTACTGGTTCACGAAACAAAGCGTATTAAACTGAGCTCTACCGACGATGCATGCGTGATAAACAGGTGTGACCGGTTGCTGTGGTTACTAAAATGACTGTCGTTTTTTCTAGGCTCCTACCAAAATCGAATGCAGTATTGCACATTTTTTTACAAAAATATTCTCAGTTGTTTTGGGACAAGCTATGGTTATTGAAAGAAAAATTCTGATATTATTCATCAATTGAGCAAAAACTTGACAGAAAATTGCCAGGTACGTTGAGCAAAATTTCTGTACATAGAATATTCCCGAGACTTTTGGATGGTGTACTGTGAAAGCATGGAGAGATATGCAAAATATTTACTGAACCACAAATGCATAGTGAGACTTGTCTGAAGTCTGGCTGACGCAACACAGCTTCTAAATACATTTATTGGGATCCCGGGAAAAATTGAGTAATATCAGAGCTTTGTGATAACGAATGCTTATTTTTCAAACTACGCACCATCCTGTTGAAGGATTTGTACCCATCTTTCTGCAAGATGCTCAGTCACACCACGGTGACATGCTTTTTTAGGCTTAGAGGCTAAGAACTCTCGATACACTTGTTCGAGGTCGCCCAAGTTAGCAAAGTGCCTGTCATGGAAAAAAATACGCCATAGTTCGAAAGTGTTTAAAATCAGAAGGGAGGGCTGTATGCTGGATGTGGGAGGTACCGGTTGTTTGATTTGTTTGTTGCCTCGAGAGAAATCTTCCTGTCTACCATAGCCTTTGGAGAAGTCTTCCTGTCTACCATAGCCTTCGAATAAGTCTTCCTGTCTACCATAGCCTTCGAAGAAGTCTTCCTGTCTACCATAGCCTTCGAAGAAGTCTTCCTGTCTACCATAACCTCGAGAGAAATCTTTCTGTCTACCATAGCGTTCGGAGAAGTCTTCCTGTCTACCGTAGCCTTCGGAGAAGTCTTCCTGTCTACCATAGCCCCGAGAAAAGTATTTCTGTCTATCACAGCTATCGGAGAAGTTTTCCTGTCAACCATAGCCTTCGGAGAAATCTTCCTGTCTACTATAGCTTTCCAAGGTCTTCCTGTCTACCATAGCCTTCGAAGAAATCTTCCTGTCTACCATAGCCTCGAGAGAAGTCTTTCTGTCTACCATAGCCTTCGGAGAAGTCTTTCTGTCTACCATAGCCTTTGGAGAAGTCTTCCTGTCTACCATAGCCTTCGGAGAAGTCTTCCTGTCTACCATAGCCTTCGGAGAAATCTTCCTGTCTACCATAGCCTTCGGAGAAGTCTTCCTGTCTATCATAGCCTTCGGAGAAGTCTTCCTGTCTACCATAGCCTCAAGAGAAGTCTTTCTGTCTGCCATAGCCTTCAGAGGTCTTCATGTCTACCATAGCCTCGAGAGAAGTCTTTCTGTCTGCAATAGCCTCGAGAGAAGTCTTTCTGTCTACCATAGCCTCGAGAGACAGCATTATACGACAAAGTAGAGACTCAAAGTCACCGCTTACGCGGAAGAAAATAACAATCGGGCATGTAAATCGAAATTTGGAGTTCCTGAAGTGAATGTACGTTTGTGGCGCAAACAAAAAGAACGATTAAAGATGTGCTCGACAACCAGATAAGCTTTTACTGGCCCTGAAAAGGGAAAGTTTTCCGGAATTAACGAACAGTTAAGCATGTTCGTAAAAGAACAGCGGGCAGGTGGATTACCACTAACAAATATTCCTAAAGTGAAAGCTAAAGAAATTCATCGTCAGCTACAACTACAGGAAAATGTTGAAGCATCCCATGGTTGGATAACGCAGTCCATTAAGAGAAAGGGGTTTTCTCTTAGACGGCAGACATCCATTTGCCAAAAGCTGCAAAGAAAAGTTGAATACTTTCCAAAAACATTTGATCACTATTTAAAAGCAAGGGCAACACAACTTAGGTCAGATCAGGCAATGCTGATCAGACGCCCATCAATTTCGATATGCCTTCAAACTGCACAGTGGACAATGTTGGAGCAAAACAAGTGACATTACTGGCAACGAATGACGATAAAATTAGAATGACAGTATTGTTCTGTGTTACTGCAGGTGGAAATAAACTTCCACCCTATGTTATTTTCAAGAGGAAAACTTTTCCCAAAAAAAGCGACTTTTCCAAGAGGAATCTACATATGTTGCAGTGCAAGAAAACGGCTGGATGTCTGCAAATTTGGTTTTAGACTGACTAATTAAAGTTTGGCTACGTCGACATCGACGTCTATTGAAGTTGCGATCCCTGCTAGTGTTGGACACATTTAAAGGACATGTAGCAGATGCAGTAAAAAAAAAAAAGGATGAAAGAAAACCGCTGCGATCTAGTCATTATTCCTGGAGGGAAGACGTCACAAATCCAGCCTCTTGATGTTGCATCAACCGCCCATTTAAGGCTGCCGTTCGTGGACTTTATAATGCCTGGCTTCCATCGGAATAAACGGAACTAACAAAGACTGGCCGCGTTAAAAGAGCACCCCTATCGACTGTATGTGAATGGATTATTGCTGCTTGGGAATCCATTCGAAATGAACTTGTGCGGAAATCCTTTCTTAAGGCTCTACGAGACCCGCCGTCTTGTATTGCTGCCTTCTCTTGTTAACCAACGGGCAAGCGTATTTCACAAATTGCTCGGGCAATTTTGTACATTTTGGAACACCGTTTGTGGCTAAGGCAAGATATATGATAAATAAAGAGTTCCCTGGTTTCAGAATTTTTATTGACCTTTCCCTTCATTTTGTATCATGGCGTCTTCCATAGTTTTATTAGTTAACAAGTTAGTAAAATCATGCAATGCATTGATTATAATACGCTTTCCAACATACCAGAATTACTCAAGTTATGGGAATAATGGCTGTGGAATAAATCTCGGTCCTGTGCCCTGACCTTTGACCCCTTTTCGATGATATTCAACAGAACCGGTTTAGTATACCTCCGAAATAACATGATAAAGTTTTGTCGCAATCGAAGCATTTTTACGTAAGTTATGACGCATAATGGCGATGGAAGTGATTCCGCTTCTATGTCCTGACATTTCACCCCATTTCGCCCATTTTCGATAAATTTTGTCGCCAGGTGGTCTCCTACCACACACTAAAATTTCATCGAAATCGAACCTTTTACGTTAGTTATGACGCACAACAGCGGTGGAATGGATCCCGCTCCTATGTACTGACCTTTGACCCCATTTCATCCATTTTCAATAGGATTCGTCCCCAGGTGGTCCCCTACTACATACTGAAATTTCCTTGAAATCGAACCATTTTTACGCACGTTATGACGCATAAGGACAATGGAATGCATCCCGATCTTATGTCCTGACCTTTGACCCCACTTCACCCATTTTGAATAGGGTTCATCCCCAGGTGGTCTCCTACTACATAGTAAACTTTCATTGAAATCGAACTATATTTACGCAAGTTATGACGCATAAGGACAATGGAATGATTCCGCTCCTACGTCGTGACCTTTGAACCCATTTGTCCCCTTTTCAATAGGGTTCGTCCCTAGGTGGTCCCCTACCATATACTAAAATTTCATCGAAATCGAAACATGTTTACGCCAGTTATCGTGCGGACGGGCGGACAAAGCTGGAGTCTTCCTCCTACGGTTGGAAAGCGTAAATAAAAAATACTTAAAGAGTCCAAAATGAAAATCTGAAACCAGGGAACCCTTTATTTATCATATATCTAGTGTTAGAAACAAACGGTGTTCCAAAATGTGCAAAATTGCCCGAGCAATTTGTAAAATACGCTTTCCGGTTGGTTAACAAGAGAAGGCAGCAATACAAGATGGCGGGTCTCGTAGAGCCTTAAGTGCAGAATTTCGAATTCTTCGGACAGAGCAGAAGATGACGCTTTGTTTGAAGTGAGCTCGGACAACGAACAGTCGGAAGTAAAACGCCCTGTTAGTGACAGTGACTGATATTTTGTTTTTCGCTGTCATGTGTATTGCGTCTAGTATGTATCGGAAATAAGGTAAATATACCTTTTTGTTAGTATTATTTGCAGATTTTCTTTCACTTGAGTATGTGTGTATATCTATTCTGATCCCTAAAACGCAGCCTTACGTTCGAGGGCGCGTTAAATTCGAGTAAATACGGTGCATTTTTCTAAGAAGTACCCTGAGCACCTTGCTTCTGTAGGATATGTAACCATCAGCGGCGGCTCACAACCAGAAAAACAGGGGAGGTGTTACAAAACGAAAATACACAAAAGAATGCATCTATTTCGTATAAAGAGTAATTAATACACAATTGACGTGGACCAGGAACATCAAACAGAAGTCTTCGCTCTTTCCACGTTTATAAGTGAGTGAAGGAAAAATTCTCATCGGCCGCCATCGGAAATCGAACCCACGGTCTTCCAGTTACGTGCCGTACATGCTACCACTGCACCACAACGGCCTCGAATTTTCCAGACTCACAGACGACTAACTGCCAAACCACATGGCAGGTTGCTTTTTGGAGCCCCGTAAAACGCTGGAAATTCACCAGAGATAGAAAGCAGCAACTGAACAAATACCTAGGAGACGAATGGCTAATTAATACACAATTGATGTGGACTAGGAACATCAAAGAGAAGTCATCTTGTGCGGGGCTCAAAGAAGTAGCCTGTCATGTGGTTTGGCAGTTAGTCGTCTGTGAGTCTGGATAATTCGAGGTCGCTGTGGTGCAGTGGTAGCGTGTCAATCGCGTAACTGGAAGGCCTGGGTTCGATTCCCGTTGGCGGCCGATGATAATTTTTTCATAACTCACTTATAAATGTGGAAAGAGCGAAGACTTCTGATCGTATAAAAAGGTAAATTCTTCCATCTTTAATCATTTTTTAAGAAAAGCAAGGATCCAGAACCACCGATAAATAATTAAGGAACAGAACTCTAATTGCAGTTAGTGTATAAAGAGTGTGGACATAACCAGGAGAACTGTCTAAGCTGAAAAACCGCACTGCGGGTAGGAGTGGCGACTATTGTAACTTCACCTCGATCACTGACGTTATTGGTTGCCAAAACAACCCCTTTATTCAATGAAGTCCAGATTCCTTCGTCAGCGCTCTTCACGGTCCCCGGAGTGAAGTGTTTTGGAACTGCGGCTCTTATTTCTTCATATGGCCTAAGCGTAGTTGAAAGGTCGTCTGTTCATCAATTCGTAATGTATTCGAAGCGGCGTGTTCGCACTTCCAGCTTGCTTTTAGAAACGGGAGAGCTTTCGTTTCAAAGCGAGAGCATTTTCCAGAAAATTGACTAATTTTAAGAATCCGCTGAATCTTTTGAAGAATATTTTTTTTTATTTTAGGAGAAATGACAGTTCACTCACTTCACCCGACGTGCCACCACTGTTAGCTTTTAACAGCATATTCCGCTGAAACTACGCAATTAGCAAAACAAATGAACACAGTAAAGCGAAGTTTTTATTTCGATGTTCAAAAAGTTATGTAGAACATAAGGACGACTGAAAAACCAAGGCCTTCATTTCTTCTGCCGTTTGCGCTGGAAAAAGGAATTTTAGTTTCCCGGCTTTCTAAAATTCCACAAGAAATCGCGAGGATTTATAAACACTGGAGTAAATTTTCCACTCGAAAAGCGGGTATTTGATTTTCGCCTGAGGTATGATGAGAGTACCAGCTCAGGTTGCTCGCTGTTCGCGATACTAAAGTCGTTTTTGCTTTAGCGATTTCTTTTATGTCTATCAACACAGCTATTATACCTTAAAAGCTTTTTTCATAGCATTATGTACGCTTCTCTGGGCTTCAGGTGTCTTTCTATTTTATTCTTTTTCGTTTTAGGAAGACTGGGAATTTTACACTGTGCGTCTCAATTATCATTCAAAGGTTTGCTTTCAAGGCATTTTCTAAGTGGTATTGACTTTTCTGCCGTGAAGTATTCTCTCAATGCCGAAGATGTACATAGAATTCTGTAAAACAGAGCTTTAAATCTTTAAGTGATCTGCAAGCAGTGGAAGCCTAAGCTTTTCCATGTCAGCGATAGGGTGATAGATCTTATATAGGCTCATTAAAGGCGTCGACAAGACAGCATTTCTTCAAAGGAAATGCTTTAGGTAACAGTTCAAGAAATAAACAGGGCCTTATTTATTTATTTATTTATTTTTTTTAGTTGCGTGTTTCTTTTGTTCGCTCTGTTTTTCGGACAGTTAACATACCTGATGTTTCAGGGAAATAGCCCATTACGTACTTCCAGGGACATATACTTTACACTAAAATTGGTTTTGGGGTTGATGCATAAGTTCATCATGTTTTTTTCACCGCACTACAGGAATGTATTACATCAGAAGGGAAACGGAATCAACCAATTATGTATTCCCCCATTGTTTACGATGTTGTCAAAACGTCTGGTTAGATCTGCAATGCCATTCTTGAAGAACCGTGCAGGTTTTGCTGCAAAGAAATCGTCAAGGAAATTCTGGAGATCAACATCATTGTTGAACGTTCTGCCACGGAATGCATTCGACATAATCTGAAGGGGAGACGTATGGGGAATATGCCAGTTGTGGAAGAATATCCTATTTCATGTCCAGAATGGTCATTCTGGTCATGTTTGCACTTTGAGGGCGCACGTTATCATGTTGGAGAAGGACAAAATGAAGCCGATGTTGCCGTTTCGGCTTCATTACTCCCTCCACACGGTGGAATTGATCACAATAGAGTGCAGCGTTGATGGTCCGATTCCTCGGCAGCATTTCCCAGTGAATAATGCCTTCCATGTCCCATCAGACACACAACATGATCTTAGCAGGATGTAAGTCAAGTTTTAGACGTGGTTTGAGTGTCTTGTTTGGGCTTACCCATTCCCTCCGATGCCCGAAATTCACGTACGGGCACCACTTTTCATTTCCAGTAACAATGCGCGACAGAAACGGTTTGTGTTGCGGAGAACATTCGCGATAATGGACGAGCAAGGAACCACATATGGCAACACGCTGATTCTTGTTGTTCTCGGGGAGAGTGTGAGGCACCCAAGACTCCAATTTCTGGATCCTTCCCATACGTTCCAGGTGTCTCACCACTGTGGCCTGATCACAGAAAAGCGGATCTAAGTGGATGTGATAGTTCAAGCAATCCTTATCAAAGTGAAATGGATGACCTGAGCTTGGAGAGTCGATATTGCAAACTCGAAACAGCTCAAACAATTTGCGGGCTGTCCTCGGAGCAATAGTATCCTCCCCATACCCAGGACAAATTTGTAGAGCAGCCTCCGCGGCTGTGGATCCCTTGTTAAACTCGCAGAGGAGGATATATCGGAAATGTTCATTCCTCTCTACCTGACACTCCATACTTTCGGAGCTGAAAACCAGAAAACCATTAGCCACAATCACACAACGAAATATGATTATTTACACGATAATACTGGCTACAAATTTGTACATTTTGATATACAACTGGCCATCTGCACCGTCAATACTGACCTGGGAAACACTCGTAAAATAAAACGGCATGAACTTATGCATCAACCCAATATTTAGTACAACGACATCGTGCAACATGTCATGAATTTGAGAAAAGGTATCACGAACTAATTTTACATATTTGAGAAAATTACCATGTTGGGTTGGGAGTATCTCGTTCCATCGAAAGGCCACTTCACCAAATATCACTTGACCGTAAGGTTCATTTCACCGAAAAGTCGTATCGTCGATAGCTCCTTTCACTCAATCGTTCATTTTACCAAAGTGCCATTTCGGCGACATTCTCTTGACCGAAAGGTCTATTTCGAGAAAGAGTTGTTTCACGAAAAAAATATTATACATAAACACGGTCAAGTCATATTATTGTGACCACCAGAAAATATCCAGTGTAACCCCCGTGTGCAGCGTGGACAGCAGCTAGACGGGCTAGGAGTAACTCAATAAGGTGCTGAAAAGCGTTCACAGATATGTGGAGCCATGCTGATTGTGCAGTACATCTGGCAGCTGTTGGAGGATGCGTGGTGGAGGATCCATAAAGCGAACAATACGATCGATGGGGTCCCACATATGCTCAATTGGGTATATGTCTGGGGACATTAGGGAGCCAGGGAAGTACTTTGAAGTCTTCATCATGGTCTTCCAACCAATCTCGGACATTTCTAGCTGGGTGACACGTCGCATTGTCATTTTGGAAGATCCCATCCGTCCCAGGGAATACAATTAGCATGTACGGCTGTACGTGGTCTGAAAGGGTGGATTCATAACGAATTCGGTCCATAGTCGTTCCACAGGTATGCGTGGACCCACAGAATGCCACTAAAACATTACCCAGACCATAACGCTAACCCCATTAGCTTGTGTTCTTCCAGCAATGGTTGAAGAGTGTTTGTTCTCCTATGTTTCTCACCTTGCACGCCAACATCCATCCGTTCGATGAAGCAGAAAACGTGACTCATCGCGGAAGGAAATCCTTTGCCAATCAGCGGACGTCCAATTCCGATACTGCTATGCAGATGTAAGTCTTTTCTGCCGATGCACCTTCGTTAGCATAGGCAGAAAAGACTTACATCTGGTACGTGATACGCCGCAGTTGCAACGTCGCTTTTTCGCAATGGTGCCATTTCTCCTATCACGATACACTCTAACCAAAGCAGCACGCGAACAGTTAACAAAACAGCGGTGTTTCAGAAATACTGCCACCCTGTTCCGAAAGCGATAATCATCCCTTTTTGCAAATCTGATAAATCGCTCATTTTATCCATGGCATCAACGAGTGACATGTTTTCAGAATGCCTACAACACACATCATAAATCCTCCAAACCAGCTGACGAAAGGTGCCTTTTTCCATTGGCTACCCTCTGTTGACGTCAAAAGTGGGATGTAGTAACAAAATGCGAGTTGACTGGGTATATATACTGTAAATATACACTGAAGTGCCAGAAAAACTAGTACAGACGAGCTTATGCAAAATACATAGCAACGTCACCTATCCGCGTACACGGTTGCGTCCGCCAGTGCTTATATAAAGCGATAGACATCCTTGCCAGCTGTCAGAGCAGTTTTCGGCATGAGAATGACAAGTATTAACGATTTAAGCGATTTTCAACGCGGTGTCATAGTTGGCGCTCGTGAGATGGGCCATAGTACTTCGGAGGTAGAAACGAAATTCGGATTTTCACGGACGACCATTGCAAGGATGTACCGTGACGACAAGAATTCCGGCAAAATCTCCAACCTACGATACCAGTGTGGCCGTAAAAAGACATTGGGTGAACGTGACCATCGTCGGCTGTCAAGAATCGTTTCACGCGATAGGCGTGCACCACTCTCGCAGGTATCGTCGGAATTCAATACTGGAGCCTCAACAAGCATCAGCGTCCGGACTGTGCAACGTACCTTGCACGGCATGGGCTTTGGGAGCCGACGCCCAACTCGAGTCTCTTTGATGGGTGCACGACACAGAGCTATGCGCCTCGCTTGGGCACAGCAACCCCGCCACTGGACACTTGATGACTGGAAACAAGTAGCCTCGTCTGACGAGTCGCGTTTCCAACTGTATCTGGCAGATGGAAGGATTCGTGTGTGGCGCAAAACCCATGAAGCCATGGATCCCGCCTGTCAACAGGAAACTGTTCCGGCTGGTGTGGGGTCTGTAATGGTATGTGGTGTGTTTAGCTGGACTACACTGGGACCCCTGGTACGTCTACAAACGTCTGTGACCGGCCAGCGCTATGTGCGCATCCTTTCTGACGAGGTATACCTGTCCTGCATTCATGCTGATGGGTTGGGCCTGTTCCAACAGAACAATGCAGCTCCACACAAGTGTCGGGACGCCGCATTATGGTTAGAAGAGCATTCATCTGAGTTTGGGGTGTTGCCATTCCCACCCAAGTCTCCAGATCTGAACGTGATAGAATACATTTGGGATGCCATGCAAAGCGCTATCGTACACAGGACTCCGAGACCTCGGAATACACCCGAATTGTGGAACGCTCTGCAGGAAGTATGGTGAGCATTGCCTACAGCATATTTCCTGAAGCTAGTGGGGTCCATTCCCGTCGTATTTCTGCAGTTCTGCGCTCGCGTGGGGACCTACCAAGTATTAGACTGATGTAACAGTTTTTCTGGCACTTCAGTGTATATATATATGTATATATATATATATATATATATCATCATTGTCAACCATTATCAATCCACTGCTGGACGAAGGTCTCCCCAAGTTTCCTCCACAACGGTCTGTCTTGTGCCAGTCTCCTCCATGTCACCCCTGCATACTTTCGAATTTCATCCACCCATCTCCCATGTGGTCTTCTTCTGGGTCTTTTGGGCACAGCAACCCAGCCTCGCTTGGGCACATATATATATATATATATATATACTTAAGAGCATTGGATGTAAGGTCAGGTGATGCGTATCCTCACAGCCTCTCCTTGACAAATGTCAACCCCGCCTTCTCGTGGTGCATCCTGTTCCCACTAAAAGGGCTCTGACGACCGCCCATAGCGGTATAACTATACCATCGGGATTAGAGGAAATTCTATCCCACACTCACTAACCCGCTTGGCCAGCGTGGTGAGTTATGGCCAAACCCTTCCAAAATGACTCCACAACTTAAATCTTGGCCCTCAGTCTCCGGCAGCTGGAATGTACCTGGCCAAGGCAGCGGCCAGTGCTACATGAAGGCAGAGGGTGATAAGAATCCCCGGAGGACCGGACTAGGCTGCCATCTGATGCTGACCTTGGCAACGTATAACGGACGCTCCCTATCTTCTGATTCAAGGCTTCTTGAATTGGAAGAGGAACAACAAAGGATCAAGTGGGACATCGTGGGGCTAAGTGAGGTAAGGAGAAAAGGAGAAGATCTCATCGAACTGAAAAGTGGACATCTCTTCTACTATCGTGGGACAGATACTGGCAGAACTAGTGGTGTTGGATTTATAATAAACAAGAAACTGAAGGATAAAGTTGTAGAAGTTGAAAGTTCCTCTGACAGAGCTGCACGACTCGTTATCCAACTATCGAGAAGATACCAGGCTCAGATTATTCAAACTTATGCACCCACCACAAGTCATCCTGAAGAAGAAATTGAAGAATTTTATGAGGAAATTTGTCATCTAAATAATAAAGGTAAGCAGCACTTGAAAATAATTATGGGAGATTTCAATGCGAAAATAGGGCAACGGCAACAGAATGAAACTTCAGTAGGTAAATTCGGTCACGGCAACAGAAACCAGCGTGGAAATACTCTCGTTGAGTTTGCAGAGACAGAAGGGTTTTTCATCTTGAACTCCTTCTTCAAGAAAAAGCCACACAGGAAATGGACATGGAGACATCCAAATGGGACGACAAGTGAAATTGATTTTATTATGTGTAACAAAAATTCATCATAGAAGACTGCAGTGTGCTAAACAAGTTCAACACAGGTAGTGACCATAGATTGGTGAGATGTAAGATGCACCTCAACACTAAACTTGAACGTGGCAAGCTCATAAGACAAACAAAATCTATTGACATAACCAACCTTAAAAAACACCATAATACCTTCAAGTTGGGACTGAAGAACAGGTTCTTTGCTTTAGAAGGCCTAACATCGGAAGAAGTGGACATCTCTGAAGTTAACAGAAAAGTAACCAAAGCTCTTATGGAAACAGCAACAAAATTAGCTGGGTCTAAGAACAAGTTGCATGTAAATAAATTATCAGGAAAAACGAAAATGTTGATGCAAAAAAGAAGAGAGATGAGGACAACTAAAGAAGATGTGACTTCCAAAGTGGAATATATAGAGCTATGCAAGACAGTACGAAAAAGTATCACTGAAGACGTAAGAAAATTCAACTGTGAACTAGTGAGGAAAGCAATTGAAAACAACCAAAGCCTAAAGATAGCAAAGGGACATCTCAGTAAGGGAAGAAAACAGATTATGGCACTGAGAAAAGAAGATGGTTCTGTAACAAGAAATAGAGGCGAAATTTTGACAAGAGTGAAAGATTTCTACTCCAAATTATATGAAAGGGATGATACATGCACTCCAGACATCATGAAAGATACCAGTACCAGAGTTCCTCCAGTCCTTCCAGCAGAAGTTGCACATGCAATCAAGAACATGAAGCGGGGAAAAGCTCCAGGAGAAGATGGAATTACTGTAGACATCATACAAGAAGCAAGTGGAGAAATCGAAACAGTACTCTCCCAAATTTTCACTCGATGCCTTAATGAAGGAAAGATTCCTAAGGATTGGAACACCGCTACAATGATCCTGCTACATAAGAAAGGTGACATTGAGGATCTCGGAAACTACAGACCTATCAGCCTCCTATCAGTAGTTTATAAAATCTTCACTAAAATTCTTTCACACCGCTTGAAGGTAACACTGGACATGGCTCAACCGAGAGAACAAGCTGGATTCAGGAGTGGCTACAGCACAATAGATCATATCCATGTGCTGAGAGAACTAATTGAAAGAGCGAGGGAATATGAACTTCCATTGTGCATGGCTTTTATCGATTATGAAAAAGCCTTTGATTCGGTGAAACCATCAGCAGTTGCAATGGCTCTGAAATCCTGCGGTATTGAAGATGCATACATTAATATTATTAATAACATCTATGAAAATGCAAGTGCAAAGATTCGGCTGTTTGAAAATACAACACACATAAAAATTGGAAAAGGAGTGAGACAAGGTGACACCATATCTCCGAAGCTCTTTAATGCCACATTGGAAAATGTCTTTCAATCACTGAACTGGGAAAACAAAGGGATAAAGATTAATGGAGATTATCTAACCCACCTTCGTTTTGCTGATGACATAGTCATTTTTGCAACTACCCCATCAGAGCTACAGAGTATGATCCAGGAACTTGCTGACAAGAGTAAAGAAGTGGGATTAAAAATGAACTTTCAGAAGACAAAAGTGATGTACAATGCTTTTACAAGAAATGAAGATTTATCGATTGATGGAGAAAAGCTGGAGATAACAGACACGTACATTTATCTTGGACAGCAGATATCAAGTGAGGGTCACATTGATGAAGAAATTAATCGGCGTACAAAACTTGCCTGGAGAGCTTTTGGAAGAAACAGCAGAATTTTCAAGAGCAATATGCCATTATGTCTTAAAAGAAAAGTGTTTGATCAATGCATCCTTCCAGTGCTTACGTATGGTGCAGAGACGTGGACCTTAACTAAAAGAGACATACAAAGGCTGCAGACAACTCAAAGAAGCATGGAGAGGTGCATACTTGGTGTAACCAGGAGAGATAAGAAGAGGAACTCGTGGATCCGAAAAATGACAAGAGTGGAAGACATCATGATCAGAGTCAAATCCCTGAAATGGCAATGGGCTGGACATACTGCCAGAAGGACAGATCATCGATGGACAGCCGAAATTTTAGATTGGATTCCAAGGGACAGGAAAAGACCCCGAAGAAGACCACATGGGAGATGGGTGGATGAAATTCGAAACTATGCAGGGGTGACATGGAGGAGACTGGCACAAGACAGACCGTTGTGGAGGAAACTTGGGGAGACCTTCGTCCAGCAGTGGATTGATAATGGTTGACAATGATGATGATGATGACTTAAGAGCATAGCCGAAAACATAAGAAAAACTTAAGAATTTAAAACAAAAGTTGCAAAATAACCTGAAGATCAAAACGTGCAACGCAGTAGTGATGAAAATTCAGAATTCACATTCTATTAAGAAGAGACTGAAGCAAAAAATATTTTTGACTCATACCAAGTAGAACATAGAAAAGGTTATGAATTGACCGGTGTGAGTAAAAAGAGAAAAAAATAGAACAACTGAATGTAGAAAGTGTTGAGAATACTGAGCCTTGGCTTTATCAAGGACCAGCAAAAACTCTGCATTTTCTCACTTCCTCAAAGACCTATTTGGAAATGGGTTTCTGCAAAGTCATAGATGCAAGTAATAAGCCCACCAACAAGTTTTTTAAAATATATATATATGTCATAACCTCCACAGAGTTGTATGACCAAGCTTTAGTTTCAAATTTAGCTTGCATCCATAACTTTCCTGGCCAGACCCATGCTCTTCATCTGTTACTAATAAACAGAAAGAAGATGATTATAAAAAACTCAAGTTGTAAGAGTGACATAATGAATCAGAAATAATGTTCAGCAGTAACAAATTGCCAAGTTACCTAGTCGCCTGAGAGAGAATTTAAACCTGAATAACAATACTAAAGTACTACAAATTCTTAAACATTGCAATAAAAAAGGAAATATTAATTTTTTTCTAAAGCACAGATTCTTGAAAGAAAACTGGATTATAAAAACCCCCTACTCCACAACTTCTGATAACACAAAAACGAGAATAAAATAAAGACAATAATAAACTAAAGAAATGCTTTGTGAAGGTTATATGACATAAACAATTAGTTGCAAGATGTACAAAGTATTTCAGAAGTGCTTTAAGTGCATAATTAAGTAGTTATTAAGACCTTAACTACTTTGAAAACACATCGCAGACTACAAGAACAATAGAACGGCCGGCTGCTCAGCCTTAGTTCCCTAAAAAACGCACAAAGTTACCAAGAAAAGAAAGAGTTAAAATCCGCAAAAAAGATAATAAACTTGCTAGTGCCTAAATGCTTAAAGCAAAAAATAGAAAAATGTTCAAGAAGTTCAAACATTGAACTTGGAAAACCTAAAACCCAAAGACAATGAAGAGAGCTTACCTCTTATGCAACTTAACTTCTTCCACTCTTGAGGAAACATGGCCGACCTTTTACCCCAAACTTCCAAACAACCCTGCCACTCCCTAGTCGCTGGGGGGCAGTGTGGGTGGGGCTGAAGGCCTCCACACACTGAAAAAATCCAACTCGCGGAGATTTTAACTAGAGAAAAATATAATTAAGAATTGTCGACCTGTTTGATCAGAAAGAGCAGACTTAACTCTCCAGAATACATGAGAAATATTATGAAATACACAAGTAGTGTATTTAATAATCTTTGCATGTATTTAATCACCTTAGTGAGCTTCTGTAGACTATTCAGAATCCTATTAATTTTAATGTTAGTTTTACTATTTTTAGTACAGCTATTCTAGTGTGTGAATAACTAGTTTTCTTTTATATTTATTTTCATTTTCTTTTATAAACAGATTTTTAAGTGGTTTTTTTTTGGGTGATTTTGTCTATATTATTTAATTTCTTATTTTTAATAGGACCTTCTTATCCATAGCACTAAGGTTCCTTTTTGTAGTTAATATGCATCCTCTAGCCAACTTCCAAAAGGCTTTCATTGGTCAGAATCATATTATTAACTGTGTAGAAAATTAAGGCAGATCTGCCAACCTTTCTCTATTATTCAGAATAATTTTTCTTAAAGTTCTTTTGATGAAAGAAGTAGGAATTTCGTTCTCCAGAAAACTGTCTAATAGTATATTAATGTGGTAATTGAAGTCCAAATTGTTGCTGCAAATTCTTGAAATTCTAAGCACCTGAGAAATTAGTACATTCTCAATTACTTTGGTTGATATGTTATTATTCCAGTGTAGATATTTAATTACTTTGAAAGGAAAATTAACTCTTTTATCAAAGAGGATAATAGATGGGTTACCTCTGTTAAGTTTAATGCTTAAGTCTAGGAACTCTAGTTCCTGATTACTGTGGTTGGTTTTATATAAGTTAAGAGAGCTAGGATAGATATTATCAAAATCACTCTCTATAACTTCTGAATTATTTATACACAGCAGATCGTCAATATATCTAAATGTGTAAAGGTAGTTATCGGAGCAAGTGGAGTGATTTTTAATGAATTTATATTCCTTAAAGAACAGGAATACATTTGCAATACTTGTGGATGTTGACGTTCCCATAGGGATACCGTTTACTTGCTTATAGAGAGTATTATTATATAAGATATGGTTATTTTTTATGCAGCAATTGAGATAAGAGTTCCAGGCTCCTACATTAACAAATTGGTTAAGTATAAATTCTGCATACAGCTCTTTAAAGGTAGTGATTATATCTGATAGAGGCAGATTAGTATATAGGTTCTCAAAATCATAACTATTAATATCTAAAGGATTTACTTCGAGTAAAGTGGAAATTACTTCTGCATTGTTATTAATTATCCAAAAATATCTGTACTTCAAATTAGTACAGTTACTAGTGTGTTTCAAGACCTTCTTAACTATTTCTTCAAAAGCTAGATCAATTTTCTTTTTATGACTCCTGACTCCACTTGCTATGAATCTGAACTTTACTGGATCTTTATGCAACTTAACAGTTGCAAAAGGAAAGGGAAATTCAGGCTCATATCTTCTCATTTGTGGAATTTTAAGTTTCTTGAAGAATGCCTTAAAACGATTTTCTAACTGCTTGGTAGAATAACTTACGGGCTCGTGGGTTACTCTATTATTGAGTTCCGTAGTTAACAATTCAAAATAGAATTTCTTACAGATAATTGCAAAATTATTGCTAGCTTTATCCGTAGTGGTAAAAATAAAATAGATCTTGTAGTTTGGAGAGTGACCTTTTAGCATCTCCAGAGAAGAATAGATTTCCATCAAAACAAAAATCAAGACCTGCCAACTCATTAGTGAAGCCATTGATTACATTATATTTCCATTCTGCGAAGGCCTCAATAGGCTGATTGTATGTTAAACTGGTTTTTATAATGTACCTATTAACATCTTGAGTGAAGCTCTCAAGAATCCTCTCTTTGGAGATTTGGAAGGAAGGTCTAAATTTAGAACCATACTCAAATAAATTCCTAAGCTTGTCATTTTCAACAAAACTCAAGTTTTCAGTGATAATATGCTTGTAATTCTTATTATAGTGAACTGTGTCTTTATGTTCATCGCAAGAACATGTAGTAACTACAGGTATGGAACTCGAAGAATTAAGTTTGTAGTTTTTAACTATTGACCCTAAGGTCTTAACATATTTAAAACTTACAATAGACTGGTGCCTGTGGATGGGGAAAAAATTGCATTATTGTAGAACAGCTTCCTAACATTGAGATGATCATAGGTTTTATTTAGAAACCTGATGGTCACATAATTACTGGAAATTTCTTTAAGAGAAATTTTATCTTTAAGAATATGTTTAAGAATGTCTAGAACCAAAGCAAAAACATGCTTATCAACATGGTTAGCTGTTTCTTTCCAGAATTTGAAAAAACTTTTAAGGACAGAGTGTTTGAAGGACTTAAGTATTTTGTAAGTATTTTTAACAAAACTAGTATCATTTTTAAAACTTTCCAGAGGTATTTGCAAGTTTTCAAAATCAACCTTGCTTGAAGTGCGAAATAACCTCTGTCCTCTATTAATTACCTCTAGTGCAGCTCTTGTTGTTAACAAGAAAGAAGAGTTCACGTATAGAAAATTTATGCGGATTATGCTTATTGTCAGAAAGAGTGGAATTAAGACCATAGGGATAAAGAGACTGATGCTGCAAAATTTCAAGGGATTCAGTTTCAAGTGGAGTATAGAGGTCAGGGATAATATGCAGTACCTCTATTTTCACTTTGCAAAACCATGATTATGGAAATGCTCTAATTCAAAGGTAGAGTACTGGTTAGCATTAGTGGAGGGGTTCACACCAGAAGTAGAGAACTTGTTAACTAGAGACCTGTGACCATTTATCCTAAGATGAAGAGGATTTTTGCTTTGGCCAATATAGCTAAGGCTGCAGATAGTACAGGTGAGCTTATAAATGGTATTGTAGGCTTTACAAAACTTGTTGGAGCAATTATCCGCAATAGAAGAATACAGGTTAGGATCTGCAGATTTACATGTCAAACAACGTTTGTCATTTCATAACTTTAGATTACCTTTGCCAGCGAGTTCATACACTATAGGAAAGGGTGCGACCCTAACCGAGCGGGAGGACTTAAATTATCTGAGTTGACCTCGATATTATTTGACTTACTACGCTTGACATAATTTACACCAATTGGCGGAATCACAACTTGAAATTTGTATTAAATTATTGTTAGAGCATTTAATACAAGTTGCTCAAATCGTTCTAAACCGTCCAGACTATCGCATGAGGAATTCAAATTTTGATTCCATTCCGAAAATAAATTAATAAAATTATTGAAAAAAATGAGCGGTGCAATAGGTATTGCTGGTTTCTTTTTCCGAAATAATCCATCAACAATTTTGGTAAACCGGAGGTCCCTAATCATGGACATGACCGCTGAAATAATCCATCAACTGATGGTAAACCGGAGGTCCCTAATCATGGACATGACCGCTGGTTCTCCGATACTAACTTCATCTCTCAATTTATGTCACGTGATACATAGTTTTGTTTTAACGCTTTAAATGGCACATATACCTGAACCAAATGGTGGCCAAAACTTTTTGCCTACCTCAAACTGATGTGTTCACATAGTGGTCAAGTTTTGCGAAACCTACGCCAAAACAATTCCTTTCTGCATGTCTTCTCTACTGTATCGACCAATAATCTGTGACTAATAATACACGCTTGCGTGTTCTGTCTTTATTCTCTGCAACACTACCCAAGGTACGATGGGGAAAGGCTAGACCCACTGACACGGACATCATGCCACTGGGTAGAATGAGTGACTCAAATACCTCACTCCTTTTACAGGTTCGTCGCCATTGGTATATACAACCTTTTTGCTTGTTAATCAGCTAGAAAGAATTAGTGTGAATCTTCTCTTAAATGACTTCTTTGAATACCAAAGCTGAAAGGAAAGCGACGATTTCTGATGCTCAGGTTCAATCATCCTGACCGCGTTCGACTGGCTTCTTACATAGTGAATGTGTTCTTCGAGTTGAATTCAGCTCAGTTTGATAAACCAGAGTTAATTCGTTTCAGCCGTTTAAATGGTTAGTCAATCCGGCTGTTGAAGTCCTTCGTCCTCGCCGTTTTCCGACAAACCCAAAGAGGCTACCCCTCAACGGAGAGGGCGAAATACTACAAAAATAAAGTAACTATTCGTACTTCAACGGCGAGGACTAAATGCTGCAAAACGAAAGTAACTGTTTGTCCCTCGACGGCGAGGGCGAAAGACTACAAAACGAAAGTAGCTATTCGCATCTCATCGTCGAAGACGAAAGACTGCAAAAGTAAACTAACTATTTGCACCTCAACGGAGTAGACGAAAGACTACAAAACTAAAGTAACTATTCGCCCTTCAACGGCGTGGAAAATAGACAACACAACTAAAGTCACTATTCACCCCTCAACGGCGAGGACGAAAGACTACAAAACGATAGTAGCTATTTGCCCCTCACCGGCGAGGACTAAATGCTGCAAAACGAAAGTAACCGTTCGTACCTTAATGGTGAGGACGAAAGACTACAAAACTAAAACCACTATTCGCCCCTCAACGGCGAGGACGAAAGACTACAAAACTAAACTAACTATTCCCCCTCAACGGCGAGTACGAAAGACTACAAAAATAGTAGCTGTTTGCCCCTCACTGGCGAGGACTAAATGCTGCAAAACGAAAGTAACCGTTCGTACCTTAACGGCGAGGACGAAATATTACAAAACTAAAGCCACTTATTCGCCCTTCAACGGCGAGGACGAAAGACTACAAAACTTACCTAACGATTCGGCCTTCAACGGTGAGGACGAAAGACTATAAAACTAAAGTCACTTTTTGCCCCTCAACTGCGAGGACGAAAGACTACAAAACGATAGTAGCTATTTACCCCTCACCGGCGAGGACAAAATGCTGCAAAACGAAAGTAACCGTTCGTACCTTAACGGTGAGGGCTAAATGCTGCAAAACGAAAGTAACCGTTTGTACCTTAACGGTGAGGATGAAAGACTACAAAACTAAAGCCACTATTCGCCCCTCAACGGCGAGGACGAAAGACTACAAAACTAAGGTAACTATTCACCCCTCAACGACGAGGACGAAAGACTACAAAACTAAGGTAACTATTCACCCCTCAACGGCGAGGACGAACGAATACAAAACTGAACTAACTATTCGCCCGTCAACGGCGAGGACGAAAGACTACAAAACTGAAGTAAGTGTTCGTCTATTGGCGTAAAGCATTAAACAGATATTTCCCAAACTTTCGTTCATCAACGGATGGGTTTTCAAGGTTAACAACATAGAATCAAGTGAACACAATAACATAACAATTTAAACATGAATATGATAGTGTACAGCTCTCTGCAGAAAAGTGAGTTTCAAGTCCGCAGTTTTTATGTGGAACGGTATTAAGAAATAAATTGTCTACACCAATGCATAACAGCCTTTCGAGGAACCCTTGAAATCGTCACTAGCTGTGACGCGTACAACAAGAACGTCTCCCCGGAGTTGCCAAAAATTTGAATCCAATGCATTAACTATGTTTTTCCTCCTCCAAATTGCCACGTGTCCAACCAACACACCTTGTGACTTCAAATTCAGAACATACTCTGTATTTAATCGGTTCATCGTTTGTTTGTCATACTTATATCTAAGTTGTCACGTTGCGGTATTCAATTGGTTCTATACTGTTAGCCTTGTGAAAGCCATCCGTAAAAGAGCGAAAGCTTAGCAAAATGTCGGTTTAGTTCCCCACGCCAATAAACGGATAGTTACTTTAGTTTTATATATGTATTTCGTGCATCAACAGTGTTGTTACTTAGTGTCATCATTACTGTGTTGACATCACCAGTATCGTCACAATTTTTCGGATGCAGATACATATATTTTGTCCGCGGTAAGGAATTTATTCACCGAACTCAGCTGCCGACCATGTGGCACAGTGGTGTAAGCACTGGTTTCTGACCATTCGCCCTCTGTGGGTCCGGGTTCAAATCCTGGTGTGTCATGAATGTCTCCTTCTGACTCTCTCCCTTCCCCGAAGCCAGCGGCTCTAAATTAGGGATGGGCGACTGACTGCTTATATAGTCCATCTAGTTGCTCACGGGTGTCGTTAAACCTCAGAAAAAAAAATCAAACAAAGGGGCTATAACGAAGTAAATTACTCCGTCATTTTTGTCCACGCCAGGGCTCAAATCCGGGTCCCCTCACTCTGGAATAAGTCCCTCTACCAATTGAGCTACGCGGACGTTCGCTCTGACTGCTATCTGCCTTTCTGCTGGGAAGGCACGTCACATCTTTCCCCCCACCCCCTCGCCTGAAAGAGGGCCTGGGGCATGGCCCACGGGTCAGCCGTGACCATGAGGCGTTGTAGGCAGCCATCCTCTGTAGAACGTGCACTTGATAACTCCCAGTCAATCTGGTGTGTGGAATGCAACGTCACACATTTATTTTTTGAAGCGCTGGAGAAGGGATTCTCTTATTTTTCCTATCTAGCGGTGTGAAAAGAACATCACACCATTGCGAGATTTTGAACGGCCGGGTCACCCGGAAAGTTCGGGCGCCATTATAACGAAGTAAATTTCTCCGTCATTTTTGTCCACGCTGGAACTCAAAGCCGGGTCCCCTCACTCCGGAATAAGTCACTCTACCAATTGAGCTACGCGGACGTTCGTTCTGACTGCTATCTGCCTTTATGTCGTGTGCGTCCTACTGGGCAGGCACGTCACAGGGCACAGTAGCAACTGTGCCGCAGCCTATAACGTAGAACTATGTCAACTCTCACAATTGCATGGCAATATACCACTAGTTCTACGTCCTTTAAAGTATTCAGCGAAGGGCAGTTGACTTAGCCCTACGGTGTACGTTGCGGGACATTTGCTAATGTGCCCTTGCCCCTTTTTTTTAGATATACAATTTTTAAGAAATAAAACAAAAGAAATGTATTACTTTATTTACTTAAAAGCAACTAATGCCATATACAACTCATGGTAACTTATGCTGATTATAAATTAATGTTAGCAGAGGTAGTGGGCGTAGTATAATCGTTGTCAGTAGTTATTGTTAAAATTGTTTCTAAAGAAATCGTTCTTCAGAAACAATTTTTCGAACTCCTTAGTAGCCTTGTTATAAATTTGGCGATACGTCGCGGGCCTAATGTACCCTTCTTGTTGCTATCGTTCTTGTCTAGATTCAGAATGCATCGGCGGTGTAAAGGTTTGAGACGAAATTCATTCATTATCCTGCCACGTTGTGAATTCTGTCGATGCACACTGATATTCCATGCAGGATTTAACAGAGAGCTGTTGGATGATGGGGAAGTTGTGGGCAATGCTGATGATGATGGGGTGGACGAAGGTAGTGTCTTGACCGGTGGCAACAATGAGTTGCGACCACGTGTCCGCCATTTTATAAAACGAGAGCTCATTGAGAAACAATGTAAACACCCCCCGGCAGCCGGGAGGGGCAGTCAAAAGGGTTTGATGAAACGGCTGACGAAGATAAAAACTAAAGATCTTAACCGGTGGCAACGTGACCACGTGTTTACTTTTTTTTTTTTTTTTTTTTTTTTTCATGACATGTATTCCGACATGTTGTCTTTGTGTGACGTATATTCCTATTCCGACATTTTGGCTTTAAGTGATTTATTTCTTAAGTCTCGTTGAGATAGCGTAAACCAGGCGACAGCAGCGCCCCCACAAACTGGGAACTTTTGTGCTCTGCCGGAAAGTAAACATTCAGGAACAAAAGGCGTTAGGGAACTTTTCTTTGATTTACGACTGTTACCTTCGACCTGATGACTATTTGCTTAGAGCAGTTGTTTTGTTGATGTTGTTGTTGTTTTCTGATATCCCGCCCGTCCCTTATTTTGGTGAAACAAATATGAAATAACAATTAATATTACTATTTAAATACAATTTTAGCAGATATTAGAATTAGGCCTAAGAATCCGAACAAAATGCAGACAATCCGTAGTATTTGGCATTTCTGAAAAACTTAAGAGCAAACAAAAGCCTTAACTAACCCGAGTGGCGCAAGAAATCTAACATATCCGATTTGCGAAGTTATTATGCTACCGAGAAGGTAACAATCACGTGCTGTGATTAGCTCGGCTGACTGTTCTTTGCCAGAATTGAATTAAACAAAACAACACAAACACGCTTGCGCAGTCTATTCCTGCATCAGCCTGTATGTTGGTTTCTGTGCACTGCAACTTTTATCCCAGGATATGGTGGCGGTAGTTACCTCTCGCCGAGCCTTAATTTCGTAGTTAGATATTCTTTGTTGGAACAACGGTCCTGTAGGCCACCTAGTCAGCGGTTTTCCGCAGACTCCCCGTGTTTGAAGGCACGAATGCGTAGATGGTTTGCCCTGAAGCTGGTCCCAGATGCGCTTTGCCCTTGGTCACTCACCCCTTTCCTAGGATGCCTGGGTTTATCATACGAGTGTCGATGCCCTGGTAGTAAAACTATGAGACGAATGAAATCTGCTGACTCATGGTATCAGACACCTACGAGATTATTACCCACGGTTATTGTTGCTGTTGATGATGATTTCTGGAAAGGAACGAACGACGAGGCACACTTTTGTACCCTGTTCTCGCAAAAAAGTATTTATCATTTGGACATCAGTTTTGAGATTTCTGTCAAAACACAGTTCATTACATACAAAAATTCATTTTCATTTCAATTTTACGTAGCAATGTTTGTGAAATATCTCTTTCTTACCTTTACCTCAAGAAAGCGAATCTCTAGAGGGAAAAAAAAATTATAATCTCATTGGTCTTTAGTGCACACTCTTATTTTCATTTCACGGTGATGTGTCATTTTCAAAATAATTTAATTCTGCAAGCAGTTTATCGGAACCTTTCATCCAAAGTCAGCATCGTGAATCACGTACTTTTCTGTTAGCTGTCAGATTGTTTACACATTATTAATTTCTGTTCAGGCAAGAGAAAATATTCCGCGAAAATCTTATTAGATGTACTTCTCCATCCCCCCCACCCTCCCTTTTTTTTTGTTCTACCGATTTTTGCCCAAATTTAAAAAAAAACGTTAAACGATCTTATTGCCACCTAAAACTCCTCATTTCACTGTTATAGTTTTGCAGATCGGAAAGTTGAAATAAACTAGTCCAGTATGGTTTCAAAGCGTTTATTTAATTTCTTATAGCCAACACAGGTCTGTGGTACGAAAAGTAGCTTTAATAATTTTCACAAATAATGCTGGATGCATTGCAAAGACAGAAGAGATCGATACACGAATTATCCAACGTGGTGCTCTGTCTTCTTTGGCTTCTTACATTCAACATCACTTGCTCTTGCCTCGCGATTTGATTTTCTCCACTTTTCCTTTGCGTTCATTCTACAGCATTGTCGAAAATGTTCACACGAAAACAATTTTCATACATTTTAGTTTAAACCACTGCGATATGTTCTTTATAGATTTTAATAGATCTCGTCGATAGCATTACAACGATACTACACACTGTCGTTTTGCACTCACGGTTGTCCAGATAAACCGCGATGTTGTCAAAAGTGTTCACATGAAAACAATTTTTTAAATGTTCAGTTCCAACCACTGCGAAATGTTCTTCATATATTTGAATAGATCTCGTCGAGAGCTTTAAAATTATACCATCGACAGTCGTGCTGCGCTCATGGTTACCGAGATAGACTGAAACAAACGCGGCGTCGCGAGCATTATGTATTGCGCGAATTGCACTCCATGCTATTTACGAATATGTTAACAAGATTAGTGTGCGGGTATTTTTAACGCTATAATGATTTCGATTGGGACCTATTTTTGTCACAGGCTGTCGGCCGTAAGTCTACCCATACTATTCGCGGAGTTAGAAGTAGTTCTACATCAACAGTCTTAACATTAGACCTGAGATTTCTGTCAAAACATAGCTCATTAGCACCAAAAAATTAGTTTTCATTTAAATTTTACATAGCAATGTTTATGAAATCTGAATACTCTTTCTTACCTTTACCTCGAAAAAACGAATATTTTGTGGGAAAAAAATGTATATTCTTGATTTTTAGTGTACACTTTCATTTTCATTTCACAGTGTTGTGTCATTTTAAACATAATTTAATTCTGCACGCAGTTTATCGGAACATTTCATCCAAAGTCAACCTCGTGGAACATGTAGCTTTATGTTAGCTGTCAGATTGTTTACACATTATTAATTTCTGTTCATGTAAGAGCAAATATTCGGCGAGAATCTTATTAGATGTCTTTTTCCCCCCACTTCCGTTGTACAGTTGTTGTTTTTTTTGCCCAAATTTAAGAAAGTTAACCGATCTTATTACCACCTGAAACTCCACATTTCACTGTTATAGTTTTGTTTGCTTTAACCATCATTATAAAACGAAGCAAACGAAAAAAAGAACGCAAAAAGCTTATCATTAGATACTTTTAAAATCACAAATGCTGCTATCCCAAAGGAAGCAGAAACCCAATTAGAAAGAATAAGAATCTCTGTGTTGTTTAATTACAGCACCATTTTTGCGATGCCTGAAGCATTAGGATTGTAGGTATACTTTTTTTTTAATTCCTCTCGTCGGGAACATGGGTTTACTTAAGATCGCCGAATATCCGTTAATGGAATAACGTCCATATATTTTGACGCAGCAGTTGTTTTCATTTTTGAAAATTAAGCGTTTTAATTTCGTTCACATCAGAAAACACTGCACAGTAGCCAAAGGAAGAGAAATATGTGCCTGACAATTTAACTGATCTATCAGCGCTAAAATAATAATGAGGAATAAATCGGAGTGCCATCCAAATGGAAATAATATTTAAATAATTTCTTCTATTTGAAATTTTTTTGCAATGAATTATTTAAAAAAAAAAAAATAAAAAAAATACGCAGATATATCCTGATGAGCGTTACAGTTACAACAAATACAGGGTGATTCATAAAGAAATATGCTCTTTGAAAGCACTATAAAACAAGAACAATGTAAGATATTTTATGTTACCTGTAACAAAATTGTAGGGGAATGTTTCAAGTTTTTTTAGAGACAGTCACAGATGTTCTATGTGTCCACCCTTAGTCACACAACACACATCGAGCGGGTAATCCATTTCCGCCCAAACGCGAGGTAAGATATCTGTAATTTTGAGAAAGAAGCCGAAAATTTATGGAGTCATTTTCAGCTTCTTTCTCAAAATTCTCCAGACAGTAGGCTGTGAAATCTGCACTTCACGACTCACCCTCCGCGTTGATTTCCCCAGGCTTCGTTAAATGGTGGTGCAAACACTATCAACGGCTTCTTCCGATACACGCGGTCGTCCGGGACTTTTAAGTTTGCACAAACAGCCCGTAGTTTCAAATTTTTATGCCAATCGCAGATAGATTTTTTGGTTGGAGGTTCTTTTCCGAATCGTGATCGAAAATGCCGTTGCACAACAGTTACAGATTCCGTTTTGCTCAATTCAAGAACACAAAACGCCTTCTCGACTGCAGACGCTGCTATTTTGATTGACTAGTCACGTGACACGAGCGCTATCGCCTACATCACTTTCCTCAGTAGCGGGACACAAATTTTATGAGTACAGCTACGTAACGGTTCGCAGTTGTGGTCCGTGTCTTCAACGGTTACTGTTTTACAGCATCTGGAAACTCTATACTTCTTTATTAATCACCCTATATAAGCATACTTTTGAAGTTTCTTAAGTAAAAAAGGAACAGTCTATTCCAGAGGTGGGGAACCTTTCTATGTTGGGAGGCCGCATTAAGTTGTCTGTAATCGAGCAAAGCCGCACTGAAGAAACTTCAACGGTACTTTGAAATGTACATATTTTTGTAAAAATCTTACTATGTACTAACTATAACTTCAAAAAAAAAGTGTTAATTCTGAAGTTAACTAACCTTTTAGGACTTTGTTGTGACTGCTTTTGTTGGAAAGTATTTGAATATTTGGTTGCAACATGGAGGTTCACACTTTTAGATGATCCTCTAGATTGTTATCCGGCATTTGTGACCTTAACCCTTTAACGACCATGGCTCAAAAGTATTTTATCATTCCAAGTATCATAACGACCGAAACTGTCTGTTGGTTCAATTCTTTGTTTAATAACGGCAGTAGTAACTGAGGGTGACTCCTGCTTATCCCTCATAGGTCAGGAAAATTTGAAGAACATGTAAATGTAGGAAATCTTACTCACTCAAGGCAGGCGTTTCGGGTGGCTATGGCAGTTTGTATGTACGGGCGTTATGGGCATTAAAGGGTTAAGGACGTCTTCATTTGGGTTAATGTAGATTCGGAGCAATAAGTGGTTGGAAAGCATTTTTCGTTCATGTTGCACAAGGCGTGGGTATTCCATTTCATTTTTCCATATTTCAATTGGATCTTTCTTAGCGTCAAATAAGGACTTTAAAATGTCATCGTCTGAGAGCCCAACCAATTCCATCTTAAGTTCTTTAGGAGCCATAGAATGAGATCATGAGCGTATCAGGTGTCAAAATAGCTTGTCACATGCCTGCACCGCAGGACGCACATGAGATAAAGGCAGATAGCAGTGAGGACGCATGTCCGAGTAGCTCAGATGGGAGAGCGACTTACTTCGTAGTGAGGGGATCCGGATTCAATGCTTGGCGCGGACAAACTTGTACGTTGTATTGGCGCCCGAACTTCCAGGATGACCGGGCTGTTAAGTTTCCCGCAGTGATGTGATGATCACACGGCGAGGCAGGGAAAATTATAATGCCATCTTCAGGTTTTCGAAAAATAAATCAGTGTGATGTTACGTTCCTCACACCAAATTGTCTGGGATTTCTCAAATGCTCGTTCTTCATGGGATGAATGCCTGCAGCGGCACATGGTCCCGGCTGACCTGGTGGGCCATACCCCCGACACTCTTTCGGGGTGGGGGATTGATTTCATTTCCCTTCTGACGTAATACATTCCTGTAGTGCGATGAAAAAAACGGGATGAACTTATGCATCAACCAAAAAATCAATTTTAATGTGAAAGTGCATGTCTCTGAAAGTACATAATGGGCTTGTGATGCACATGAGATAAAGGCAGATAGCAGTGAGAGCACATGTCCGCATAGCTCAGTTGGGAGAGCGACTTACTCCGGAGTGAGGGGATCGCGGTTCGATTCCCGGAGCGTACGATCTTGTACGTTATAAGCTATTTTTACTTACTAATATTTTAATTATGGCCGTCAGTTGGGGAGCATTGTTTCGCTGAGTCATATTTTACTCCTTGATATTTTAAATGAGGTCATTTTAAGATTAAAATAAAATTAATAAAAGACGAAAAAAAAACATATTAATAAAAATAAAAGGATTTGTTCTGCAAAATTTGGATTCACTCAAAAAGCCATACTTAATGGATCGCCGATTTCCCACGTTTAGCCTATTTTTAGAACTGTTTTTTATTTTTAATTTCAAGATATCTTTTAAAATACTTCAGTTTTTGATGCAATGCGTTTTTCTCGATAACAGTAAAATAAGTCCAATGCAAATTTCGATGTAGCGGAAATGGGTAACGGAAGTAGTCCAAACCATTGTTGAAATCTAATTTTTGAATGTTGTCCCATGAAGTGATGCGACAATAGTTAATTTCATTGTTACTCAACAATATATTTTACTAAACTATCGCCGAACATTATTTAATCACGTTTCACATAAACGTAACAATGTATCATAACAGTCTGCGTAAATTACTAGAACCTGATGTCAAACGTGATGAAAATCATTGCAAAAACGCAGTTTTGATGCTATGAAAACGGGGCGTAGTAGGGAAATTTAGCTTCCTCTCCAGTCCCCCGGAGGAGAGGTTACCTGCTATTGATGAGAGCTTTAAAATTATCTCGAGTATAACCTGTAGATATCCTAGACCAAAAGTTACCAACCCCCCTCACTAATATACTTGCGATTCAGCTTTACTTTGTACCTTGAGGTAAAATTTCTTTCTTCTATTTTCTTTCTACCTTTCTTTCTTCTTTTCTTTCTTCTACCTTTCTTTCTATCTTGAAGTCAAAATTTTTTGTTCTACTTTCTTCCTACCTTTCTTTCTTCTTTTTTTCTTCCTATCCTTCTTTATTTCTTCCTACCTACCTTGAAGTCAAATTTCTTCTACTTTCTCTCTACCTATCTTTCTTCTACTTTCTCTCTTCTTTCTTCTACTTTCTCTCTTCTTTCTTCTATTTTCGCTCAATCTTTCTTTCTTCTTTTCTTTCTTCTACTTTCTCTCTTCCTTTCTTTCTTCTTCTTTCTCTCCACGTTTTTTTCTTCTAAATTTCTCTCCATCTTGAAATCAAATTTCTTTCTTCTACTTTTTTTTTACCTTTCTTTGTACCCTTCTTTCTTTCTTCCTGCCTACCTTGAGGTCGAATTTTTTCTTCCTGCCTACCTTGAGGTCAAATTTCTTTCTTCTATTTTCTTTGTACCTTTCTTTCTTCAGCTTTCTTTCTACCTTTCTTTCTTCTTTTCTTTCTTCTACCTTTCTTTCTTCTTTTCTTTCTTCTACCTTTATTTATATCTTGAAGTCAAATTTCTTTCTTCTACCTTTATTTCTATCTTGAAGTCAAATTTCATTCTTCTACTTTCTTTGTACTTTTCTTTCTTCTACCTTTCTTTCTATCTTGAAGTTAAATTTATTTATTCTACTTTCTTTGTACTTTTCTGTCTTCTACCTTTGTTTCTATCTTGAAGTCAAATTTCTTTCTTTTAATTTCTTTCTACGTTTTTTTCTTCTTTTCTTTCATTCTATTCATCTTTCTTTCTACCTACCTTGAGGTAAAATTTCTTTCTTCTATATTAGGTGTGCAACTTAATTCTCCGCCCCTAACCGCAAGCGATCATAGAACGTCGGCAAATGCAAATAGCTGTGTGCGATAATGGTTGATTGCAGCACCATCCAACAGCTTTTCAAGCAACCGTAACCTCTCACAGCTGTAGTGACAGAAGGGACGAAAGTTGACGGTGAAAACAATGTCGTTCGAGAAGCAACATTTGAGGCATTACCTTCTGTTCGCGGTCCAGCTGAAAAAAGTGCCACGGAAGCCCAGCAAATGATCTGTGCTGCTTTGGGTGAGACTGCTGTGCCCTACAGTACGTGTAAGAAGTGGTTCCAGCGGTTTAAGCAGGGAAATTTCGATCTCCGTGATGCAGAACGTCCGCGACAGCCGTAGAAAGTTGATGATGCCGAACTGGAACAACTGTTGGACGTGGATCACAGTCGCACACAGTCAGAGTTCACACAGGAACTCGGAGTAACACGGCAAGCCATTGAAAAGCGCCTGCACAAGTTTGGACGGATTCACAAGGAGGGCCCTTGGGTGCCTCACCAATTTACAGCTGTGAACAAGTCTAGGCGCTACGATGTTGCTCTGTCCTTGCTCTTCAGATTCCAGAAGAAGAATTTCCTCCACAAGATTTTAACCTGTGATGAGAAGTGGATCCTCTAGGATAATCCTAAGCGGCGCAAATCGTGGGTTTATCCAGGTCAGCCTACCACCAGTACCGCCGAACCGAATATTCATGCCAGGAAGTTGTTGCTGTGCATATGGTGCGATGAGGGCGGTGTCGTACACTATGAGTTGCTCAAACCTGGTGAAACGGACAATGCTGAGCGTTATTGTCAGCAATTCATTCGTGTGAGTGACGCACTGGAGGCGAAAAGGCCATACACCGGCAAGGGCAGAAGGTCGGTCCTGTTGCTTCAAAATAACGCGCGTCCTCACACAGCGAAAACGACTTTAAACACGATCACCAACTTGGGATGGGAGATTTTGTTCCGCCTGGCGTTTTCTCCAGACTTCGCTCAGACGGATTATTACATTTTTCGCTTCCTGCAACATCACCTGAGTGATACGACTTCATTTCTGTCGAGAAGGTCCACACAAGTATTGATGACTTTATCAACTCGAAACAGCCCTCTTTTTTCCGCAGTGGCATTCAGCAGCTCCCTGACCGATGGCTCAAATGTAATCAACAAGACGGTATTATTTTCCTGATTAGGTACGTATTCGATTTGCTATAATTTGCTGTCAACGTGTCGTACCTGTGGCCGAGAATTAAGTTGCACACCTAATACTTTCTTTCTATCTTGAAGTCAAATTTCTGTCTTCTACTTTTTTAATTGTTTTCTTTTTTCCACCTTTCACACCAACATTTTTGTCATTCGATGTAGCGGAAATGGGTAACGGAAGTAGTCAAAACCATTATTGAAATCTAATTTTTGAATACTGTCTCATGAAGTGACGCAACGATAGTTAATTTCATTGTTACTCAACAGTATACACTGAAGAGCAATTGAATTAGAGACAGCTGGCGTTATGCAAATATGGCCCTGTGGACGGCCCTGTAAACGGAAACGACATGACGTATGCAGCGATCCGAAAATAAAAGGAGTGATCCAACGGGAATCAGTTAGAGTCAGACGCAGTATGGGTAAGACGAAGGATCTAAGCGCAGTATGGGTAAGACGAAAGATCTAAGCCCGACGAATGGGTCTCTTCATCTCGGAAGTCATGCAGGCTCTGGGATTTTCACGAGCTACTGTGTCACGGGCGCACCGTGAGTACATCGAATCCGGTAAAACGATCCCTGCAAGGGCCAACTGCCGTGAACAATAGCGTGTGGGTGAGTGGGGTCATCGTCAGCTAGCTCGCATTGTAACAGCGGATAGACGGACCACACCGCAAGAAATCACTCCCCAATTTAATGCTGGTGCACAAAAACGTGTAAGCAGCGACACCATCCAGAACCATCTCTTCGCTATGGGGTACAGAAGCCATCGTCGCACGAGGGTACCGCTGCTGACCGCACATCACAGGGTGCAACGATTAGCATCGGTGCGGGAACATCGCCACTGGACACTAGACATGTGAAAAAATGTTACCTGGACTGATGAGTCGAGATTCACGTTGGTACATGCGGATGGCAGGATACGAGTACGGCGCAAACCACATGAAGCGATAGATCTTTCTTGCCAGCAAGGTACTCTTCAAGCTGGTGGGGGTGGAATTATCGTCTGGGGACTTTTACATGGACTGAAATGGGACCCATGGTACGTCTGACATCGTCCCTCACTGGTTAACGTTATTGGGATATCCTTCACGACCATTTGCTCCCGTTTGTGCGTTTTCAAGATCCCACTGGGGACCTCATCCTGCAACAAGACAATGCACCGTGCCATCTCTCCCGAATTGTATCTGAATGGTTGGGTGAACACTCCACCGACGTGACCTCGCGTCCTTGGCCAGCTAGCTCACCTGACTTCAATCCCATCGAGCACATCTGGGATGCCATCGAGAGAGATGTTCGAGGCTCTGAACCCCCTCCATTATATCTTCGTGAACTGTGGAAGCTTGTTCAGCGGTCGTGTATCCGCATGGCTTCCCAACGTTTCCGATGTCTTGTCGAGTCCATGCCGAGACGAATCGCCGCCGTCATCAGGACGAAAGGTGGTGCTACACGTTACTAGACAGGTATCTCTAATTCAATTGCTCTTCAGTGTATTTTACCAAACTATCGCCGAACATTATTTCATCACGTGTAACGTACCAGGAGATGTGACGTACCTGCCAGAAGGACGCACACGACATAAAGGCAGATAGCAATTAGAATCAATGTCCGCGTAGCTTAATTGGTAGAGCAACTTATTCCGGAATGAGTGGACCCGGGTTCGAATCCTGGCGCGGATAAAAATGACGGAGAAATTTACTTCGTTATAATGGCGCCCGAACTACCCGGATGACCCGACCGTTCAAAACCTCGCATTGGTGTGATGTTATTTCCACACCGCGAGATAGGAAAAATATGAGCAGCACTTCGAAAGAAAAAAAGAAAAATAAGGGGGAGATGATGTAACGTACCAGGAGATGTGACGTACCTGCCAAAGGACGCACACGACATAAAGGCAGATAGGAATCAGAATAAAATGTCCGCGTAGCTTAATTGGTACAGCAACTTATTCCGGAATGAGGGGACCCGGGTTCGAACCCCGGCGCGGATAAAAATGACGGAGAAATTCACTTCGTTATACACGTTTCACATAAACTTAATATCTCACTGCAATATGCGTAAATTACGAGAACCTCATGTTTAATGTGGTAAAAGCCATTACAAAAATGCGTTCTTGATGCTATGAAAACGATGCGCCGTAGCGAAATTTGGCTTCATCTCTACCCCCTTGGGGGATTGCTAGATATTGACGATTGCTTTAAAATGATGTATAGTACAATGAGACGAAATTTGTAGATATCCTAGACCAAAAGTTACCAACCCCTCAATTCACTAACACACTTGCGATTCAGTTGTTCTTTCTATCTTGAGACCAGATCTAGCTTGCGCATGGGCAGATGGACTTTCGTAGCTGCATTACATTTCATCAATGTCAGGGACATTTCTTACGTTCGTCTAAATTTGGATAATATATAATATTAATAACCAAAATAAATATAGTTTTCGGACAATTAAGCAGTAGAAATGCTTACTTTTGCCGCTGCCACAATTTAGTATATACACAGTCGAGTCAAATTATTGTGACCACCTCCTACTTCTGATGTCAACAGCACGTAGCAATGAAAGAAGGCACGTGGAGGGTATATAAGGTGTGCTGTAGGCTATCTGAAAACATATCACTCGTTGCTGTCATGGATAAAAGGGGAGCAATTTATCCGATTTGAAAAAAGGGATGATTATCGACTTTCGGGCCAGGGGTAGCAGTATTTATGAAACAGCGCAGTTTGTGAACTGTTCGCGTGCTGTTGTGGTTAAAATGTATCGTGATTGGAGAAATGGCACCATTGCGAATAAGCGATGTGAGAGGTGAACATCGGCTTCGAAGGTGCGCAAGGGCTGATCGATACGCTACAGTGGAGCAACTCACTGGCCGAATGAACCAGGGGGTTAACGGAAGTGTGTCTAAAACGAGAGTTCAGTGAGCCGTGCTGCGTATGGGGCTCCGATGCAGACGGATGGTCAATGCCCTAATGCTAACAAAGATGCATCGGCAGAAAAGACTCACATTTGCATGACAGTATCGGTGTCGGACCTTCGCTGATTGGCAAAGGTTTGCCTTCTCCGATGAGTCACGTTTTCTGCTTCATCGAGCGGATGGACGTTGATGTATAAGGCGAAAAACATCGGAGAACAAACAGTCTTCAACCATTGCTGGGAGAACACAACTTGGTGGGGCAGCGTTTTGGCCTGGGGAATGCTTTTGTGGCATTCACTGGGTCCACCCATACCTGTGTAACGCACTGTGGACCGAACTCGTTATGAATTCATTCTTGCAGACCACGTATACCCATACATGATGATTGTCTTCCCTGGGCGGATACGATCTTTCAACACGACAGTGCGACGTGTCACACAGCTAGAAATGTCCGAGAGTGATTGGAAGAGCACGATGAAGACTTCAAAGAACTTTCCTTCCCCTAATTCTCCAGAGGTAAAGACAATTGAGCATCTGTGGGACCGCATCGATCGCGTTGTTCGCTCTATGGATCCTCCACCACGCACCCTCAAGCAGCTGCCAGATACACTGCAGTCGGTATGGCTCCACATATCAGTGAACACCTTCCAGCACCTTATTGAGTCACTCCCAGCATGTCTAACTGCTGTCCTTGCTGCACACGGCGGTTACTCTGGATATTGGCTGGTGGTCATAATAATGCGACTCGACCGTGTATTTGCTTCATGACTCACATGTCTTCTTTCCTTGGTTTACCTATGTATCGCTCAATGTCAGGGATTAGTAAACCTTATTGTTTGTTGTTATGATTTAATTCTACTTAGTATGTACCGGACTGTGGCTCGGTGTGGTCGTGAGTGAGGCGAATGTGTTGTTATTGTTTGTTGTTATGATTTAATTCCACTTAGTATGTACCGGACTGTGGCTCGGTGTGGTCATGAGTGAGGCGAATGTGTTGTTATTGTTTGTTGTTATGATTTAATTCCACTTAGTATGTACCGGACTATTGATCGTTGAGGTCGTGAGTGACGTCATTAAATGCAATGCGTTGTACATAAATCAATACACACTCTGGAATCACTGGTTTTACTTCACACACACAAAGACCTTGGCATGGAAGGATGAATGGCATAATTATTTACAAATGGTATCAAAATGTTATCTTGATTTTCTTCGACACTAACTGAATCAAGTTGCAGAACTCTTGACGAAATAAAAATTGTCTACATAGTTCTGGTCCAGTGGCTCAGATGTCAGAGAGCTGGTTCCTGGCTAATCATCCGCCCGGGCTAGATCTCTGCTGAATCATGGGTACCTTGAGTATTTTACACAGCTGGGACTGTGTAGCCTCTCTAGAATGGGTGGTTCGAGACTCTGAGATCCGCCAACATGCCGTCACCCAAAAATCCGGCAGTGTTACAAGGTTTCTCACTGAATTATGTTTCTGTGTCCTGTGTGAAGGGTTTGCTGAACCTTCGCTCGCAGAGAGTTTCTAAGTTTGGAGGGTTTATCGGTATTTTCCTCGGTTATAAAACTGTTAAGTAAAAAAAAATCCGCAAAAATCATAAGACGTTCTTTGAAGTTGAAGATTGTGTTTATTCGGAGAAGTTAGGTGACACGCCACTCAAAGTATTGTCCAGATTGAATTTCGTTCCTCTATGTTACTAACACGTTGATCTGTTTCTTTATCCAATGACTCCTCATCAGTTCTCTCGCTGCTAACTTTTCGCGTCCGACTTTTCATTGTGCTTTTACTATAGTATTTACGTCGCCCGACATCCCTTTTTTACAGCGAGGAGAGAAATCCTCGCTGCCTATCCCACTTAGATTCGGAATGTCCTGCGTTCAGTCATTCCTCAACTCAGCTAGTCTTTTTCACACCCCTGATGTTAGGCGCGGAAGTTCGCTACTCGCATGAGGTGCGCAAGTTCCCTTTTAATTGCTTTTACGAAACAAAAAACAAAGGAAGAAGAATGGAAATACACTATAACTGACAAAAGTCACCGGACACCCCTTCAAAAGCAAATGAACGGATCCGCTGCGTTGTTAAAGTGCGCGGTACAGCGGCAAAAGGTATAAAAACAAGCCTACAGCTATCATATCGCACTGGGGACGCGGGTGAACTAGTGGTTAACGTTCGTGACTGCCACGGAGAAGACCTCGGGTTCGATCCCAGGCAGGTACGAACGCTCGAATCACTAAATATCCGCCGTGCGTCGGATGGGCACGTTAAGCAGTAGGACCCTGGGTACTGGCCCCCGGTAATAAATAAGGGCGTCTTCCTCCCTCTTTCTACCTCGTTTCTGTGTCACTTTCCTATCGGGCACTCTAGTTCAAATCTCCTAGCTTCCTATTTCTAAGGGTTGTTTAAGACCTGGGGTCAGACACTACTTTCCTAAAATCCTCTATATATGATCTATCTATTATCATATCGCACTGTGAGGTCATAGGGAAATGTCGCGGCTGGAGAGAACTGACTTTGAGAAAGGAAAGATTGTTGGGTGTTATATTATATTGAATTGTCTATAACAGATACCGAGAGGCGTTTAAACATACCCAATTCAACTGTTTTTGATGTACTGAATAAGTGGAATACACATGGCGTGCCTGAAGCAGCAAAACGTACGGGCCGACCAAAGAAAATCAGTGATAAAAGACGTCGAAGCCTCAGGAGAATCGTTACAGCTAATCGACGGAGTACTGAACAAGACCTCAGTGTACAGGTGAGTAAAAAATGCTGGAACCTCAGTATGTACAAGTACTATTCGCAGAGAACTTCATTCCGGTTACCGTGGTCGTGAGGCTGCTCATAAGCGTTTCATCTCCACTCGGAATGCTACTCGTCGTTTAGCATGGTGTAAAGAACATTTATCATGTACCTTAGATCAATGGAAACGGGTCCTATGGACTGATGAATCCAAATACATGATCCAACAGTTGATGGCCGTGTGCGGGTATGGCGGCAGCCGGGTGAACGCTATTTACCACAGTGTACTGTTCCTACGGTAAAGTTTGGAGCTGGCAGTGTACTCGTATTGGGGTGTTTTTGGTGGTATGGTCCCGGCCCATTGGTTATCGTGGACAAACCTGTTAACCAGCACTTCTTCCTCGATATTCTGGACAATTATGCCCTTCCAACTCTGTGGCAATACTATGGAACCGAGCCTTGTTGGTACCAGCAGCATAATGCACCGAGACATAAATCAAGAACTGTTACGGCGTGGTTTGACGATAATTCCGTATCGTGTGTGAACAGGCCAGCACTGAGCCCTAATCTTAATCCCTTAGAGCGCCGCCTAAAAAATTTGGACCGAAGGCCTACTACTAAGCAACAGTTAGTGGCAGCATTATGTACTGAATGGAAGCGCATACCTATCGCTGTGTTCCAAAACTTTGGCGAAAGCATGTCTCGAAGAGTCAGTGCGTGCATTAAGACCAAATGTGGACCGACTCTGTACTAATGTATGTTAATAAATGCTGTGTTGTGTTTCTCTTCTAGGTGTCCGGTGACTTTTGTCAATATAGTGTACTTACTTTCACTTCCGATGCTAAATTGTGTTGCAGTTCTTCACTGGAAAGCACTTGTCACAAAAAATTCAATTCTTGCACTTATCACACAAAAAGGTATTAAATTCCAATTCAAAATAAAAAAGAAAAAAATGGAACTTTTTACGAAAATTTTGTTCAGGGTCCCTTGACGTAGGGCTCCGACCCCTTCCAAAAACCGTCTACGTTCTAAGTTAGAGTAGCATGAGATAGTATACGAAATTTGGTGCTTCTGAATTGAAAACTGTAGATTTGCATATAGTCGACAAACAAGCATTCAACTTAAAATCAGTATGATTTAGCACAGCATTTACCTTTCATTTTGTTTTCTAAAAAGTCTCCAGAAACTTCATCACTATCCAAAGAATTGGCAGTATCCTGTGGGATTTACAAATTAGCCAATCCCGAAAGTATCTTTGGCCTTATCGTAAATAGGTTTTAAAAAAAAAACATTTTCAGCTTCGGAAAGCATCGCTTGGACGAAAAGACTGTCACCGGCAAAGTGACAGCATTTTTAAAAAACTGTGCGAAAATTGGGATAAATATAATCAAACATTTTAGCACACTGTACTTCCAACGTAACTTGATTATTATTGTTCATTTCAGAAAGGTAAAAAATACTTCAGCGATTTTATTTCTTCACTGAGTAAATGAATCCGTAAAGCCCACTGGCAAACCTAGATCCGCTACTGATCAGCAGTTTAAACGGTTAAAGTGTTTAAGTATGAATTATTTAACTGAAACACTCTCTCATGAAATCGGAAGACGCTTTTTTTTTTTTTACTTGGGGATTTAACGACTACCGTGACACTGTGAGCAACTCGACGGACCGTCAGCAGCCGCACATCCCTAAATTTAGGGCCACTGGTTCCAGGGAAGGGAGAGATCCACTGCCGTAAGACAATCATAGCATCCATGCCTCACTGGATTCGAACCCTGACCCATCCCAGACGAATGATCCAACGCCAGAAATTAGACCACTGCGACACAGGAGAGGGAGAAAGTCTGTTTTAATAGGCAACGAATGAAAATCGTTTAGGGTATGCGACTGCACGTGCTAAAGCGGAAAAAATTTGAAATGTCCGCAGCAAAACAGTTCACTTTTGAGTGCAAATAAACAGTCTGCAGATAGGCGACAACATTTTTGAAAGTAGCATTTCTCTTTCTTTAAGTTTCTGATCCTACAAATACGCTGGCAGTTCAGCTTTTCTTTAATGTTCATCGCAATGCCGTTAGGGTTCCAAAAGGGATGGAAAAAGCACACCGTAATAATTCGACCAATTCAATGTCTCCGTTCTTTATTCGTGTTGAACAAAACCTTTGTTGGAAATTATTTGTTTATTTCTGCGTCGTTTGCAATGTAGCTTTCCGCAAAATACGTATAATAATGTACATTTTTCCCAAAACACGAGCTCCATAACGAGCTTTTGTCGTGTGTGTGCAGACTTTCTAAAAATGCCAAAAAACATTGTAAAAATTTGTTCGCTAAAAAGCCTTCAAAACGTAGTTTCTTTTGCTCAGAGTGGTGAAACCTGAAAATAGGAAAAGGAAAGAAGCAAGGAAAAGAAATGGCACTTTAGCTTCTTTCCTTCCTTTGAGAACGTTTCAATGGAATTCTCTATTTCCTAATAGGTGAAAACATAAATCATTTCCTTTGCAAAAATGCTCCAGGCGAATTAGTTTTGCTACATTTTTAAAGAATCGATTCCACGAAGTCTGTTGTGGTGAGCTTTTGTATGATACAAAGGCAGAAGTTTAGGAGATCGTTGATTTTCTGCAGACCAGACGTACCAGATTTTTCAGAATAAAAAGATTATAAGAGGTTATAGAAATTTTGAATAAAATGCACTGCTGGCCACCCAAAATGCAACACCAAGAAGGACACGCGATAGCAAAGCCAGATTTACTGGACACATGACAACAGATACAAAGATGAAACGATTGACATTACAGGCCCGTGCGACTTACGGAACACGCACACATCAATAGTTCGTGTGGCCCCCATGGCTGGTAATAACGGCCGCTACACGCCGCGGCATCGAACGAAAGAGGCTTTGGATGTGGGCTTGGGGTATGTCGGTCCAGGCTGTTTCCACACGTTGCCACAGTTCATCAGGCGTAGCCGCGGGTGATGCTTGCCGAGCCATTTGGTTGCCGATCAGCTACCAGACGTGTTCGATGGGCGATATTTCGGGAAAACAAGAGGGCCACGGCAGCAGTTACACCTGGTGGACCGTGAAGAATTGTTGCACGATGCGTGCCACGTGCGAGCGCGCATTGTCCTGTTGAAACGTGGCCGCTGGCAGGTCCTGCAGGTAAGGGAGGACTACAGGCACCAAAACGTCGGAGATGGTGCGGTGGCTGTTGAATGTACCGGCGATGCGTACCAGAGCAGTGCGGGCGTCATATACAATTGCGCCCCAAAACATAACGCCAGGCGACGGACCGGTATGGCGATGCATAATGCAGGCGTCATACAGTCTCTCGCCGCGGTGCCGCCACACGTGGATCCGACCATCGTGGTGTTGCAGACAGAAGCGGGATTCGTCGGAGAAGACAATGTCGTGCCATTCCGTAGTCCAGGTGCGGCGTTCAACGGCCCACTGCCGCGGCACTCGCCGGTGGTGTAACGGCAGTGGTTATCGGAGCAATGGGCGCCTTGCGTACAAGTCCGACCTCTCATGCAGACGACGTCGGACAGTACGTGTTGACACAGGTTGTTGTGCAACACACCCTAATTCCTGCGCTAGCGTTCGTGATGTGGCGGTGCGAGCCGTCAATGCTCGCCGCACAACATGCCGGTCCTCTCGTTCATTGGTGTGCCGTGGCTGCGGCAATCGTTCACGTCGGTCCGTCCGTCCTCCTGCACCCACCGAATCCACAATCGCCTCACTGTGGCTGGATGTCGTCCCACACGGGCGTCGACGTCTCGGTACGATAAATCGCTGTCGCGATAAGCCACTATTCTTCCCCTGTTGAACTCCGAAACGTGATGGAATGACTGCCGTATTCTGCGACGAGGTATCAGGAAGCTTCCCACGCACAGGTCCGGCAGCACAACACACTTCCACTGCTTACACCCCGCCTTCTGTGCACCCTTCTTATAGTGCATCTCGGTGGCGTGCCAGGCGCACATGATTTCCATATGCCCTGCAATGCTAATCGTTTGCATGTCTTCTCTCGGGCGACGCATGCTGCGAATATCAGGCCAATCGGATGTTTCCTCCTCGCTGTTGCATTTTGGGTGGACAGGAGTGTAGAAAGTTCGGGAATAAGGGCTGATTCAGGAAACTAAGTTGCGTTTCAGTTATGTGTGCTGTTATACACTCATCATCAAAAAAATAGTTGCACCCACAGGGAAGAAACCTACAGGAATGAAACGTGATGGGTAGGTTTGACATCGTGATACATGCAAATGATTCAAGTATCACTCTCTGCCGCGCATGTGACACAAGCAAGGAGGGGTCGTAGAGCTGTACATGGCCGGTTATGTAAGATCGTCCCGTTGCGCGTGCTTGCGATTCTAACTCGTGCTGTTTTTTTTTGTTGTATCCTATGGAAGAAAGGATGCCTCGGAGGAAAGTTTAGAAGCAATACGAGCAGTTGGAGTATTTCGAGAGTGGACGCATCGTAAGGCCCCGTGAAGGGGGTGGTCTTATCGCCGTATTGCGCGGCATACCGGTCGTGCGGATATCCCCATAGCACGCTGTTGGAGGCAGTGGATAGAACATGGCACGCAGCAGCGACAGAAAGGATCCCGCAGACCTAGATGAACCACGGAGAGAGAGGAACGACATGCGTTGAGTGACCCAAGAGCCGCGATTGAGAATATTCTGCGAGCAGTGGTACCCTCCATGCATCGTCCGATTAGCAGGACGGCTGAACGACATAACACTACGCGCACGTAGACCGTTACGATGACGGCCCTTAACACCAGTGTATTGTCTCCAAAGACTGCAATGATGTCGTTCCAGACTGTCATGGAACCACGCAGAATGAGAGCGGGTGATCTTCAGTGACGAGTCCCACTTTTGTCTTGGAAAAGACGACCACAGAATCCGTCTGTGGAGGCACCGTGGTCAGCGCCAAAATGAACGGTTTGTTGTAGAGCGTCACACTTCCAGAAGGCCTGGTGTCATGGTGTGGGGTGCAGTTGCCTATGATTGCAGATCCCCTTTGGTGTTTCTTACAGACACTTGCATAGCCCAACGTTACGTTAATGTGATCCTGCAACCAGTGGCCCTACCTTTTTCTGAACTCTCACTCCGGTGCGATTTTTTATCATAACAACGCTAGTCCACATACTGCTGCTGTCTCTAGAGCCTGCCTTCAAGGCACTGACACTCTGTCATGGCCAGCCGCATCGCGAGACTTATCGCTGATTGAAAATGTGTGGGATGCTATTGGATGCGCTACCCATACTCCACACCTATCGCACAATCTGAAGGAACTACGTGAGAAGATTCAAGCTGCATGGTGTGGCTTATAGCAGGACACCATTAGGAACCTGTACAACTCCATTCCAAGACGTCTAGAAAGCTGTGTGAGCAAACATGGCGGCCCGTTGTCATCCTGAGAGACACTACGTATTGGCGTGTAGCCTAATAAATATTGCCCATATCAGTCTCAAAGTTTAATCATTTACACTTCCTGGTAACCTTTAACTTCCTCGCGAATAGCATTTCAATCCGACACGCCCTTCTGTGGTGCAACTATTTTTTGACAATGAGTGTATCTTTTGGTAATAAAAACTCTGGTATGTTTTTCAGTTGAAACTTACATGAATATCAAGATACAAATCATATTCATTATTCCACATATCTGTTTTATTTAATCGAAGTTTTACGTAAAATATATGGTTTGGATGCAAGGGACAAATTCAAGAGAAAATAATTGATCTTTCAGCTAATCCAGTTGTTATACTGGAAAAGAAAAACCTATAACGTTTTTTTTTTATTTATGTTAAGACCCAAATGATGATTTACATAGTACTCTAGTTAGCACGTCTTTTGTAAAAAAAGATCGTGTTTATGTTACAGGTTTGTCCGTCCGTCCGTCCCCACGATAACTCTGCAACTGTTAGTCCGACTTGAAAAATTATTTTTGCATTGGGAAGCTTGAAATATGCGAATGATGATCCTTCATTTATTTTTTATTTTTTTTACGATGTACAATTTTGCCGCTTGAGGGCGTAAATGCAGTTGATGTGGAATTCAAAAATACGTTTTATTCCACATATTTGCTTCTAAACATCCCATTAAAAAAATGCTTTTATCTTTCGATTCCATTTATGTCGAAGAGTATTTTAGATATAGTTGTTTTTTCAAATACGCATAGATTTCCCGCTAGGCGGCGTTAAAGTAAATTACATTTCCCCCGATAACTCTTCTTCTAAAACTCCAATTTGAAAAAAAAATTCTTCAGCGGATACACTTCCTGATGGAAAATCGTTTTCGTATAATTTCTCATTTTTGGTAAAGAATACTTTAGCCACCAGGGGGCATAAGTGTTAATTTTTGCTTCTGATGTTTTTGCCATAAAATCTGAGCTTCTAAAATATCGATTGAAAAAATTATTTCGTGGACTGATGCCACTCACATCGATAAACCTTTTCGCAATATTTTTTACTTAAAATATTCCACAGTTTCTGCATCGGGGGGCGTAGATGTATATCTTATTTTTGTCAATGTCTCTACTTCTAGGAGTCCGATTTGAAAAAATTCTTCTTTGCTGGATAGTGTTTCCAGTGTGACATGTTTTTCATATAAATTTTAAATTTTCAAGCAATTCATAGATTTTCCGCTAGGGGGCGTAAATGTAAATTGCTCCCCTCCCCTCCTATATCTCTGCTTCTAAATCTCAGATTTGAAAAATTCTTTCTGCACCGGATACAGCTGCTGATGGGAAATCTTTTGCACATAACTTCTAATTTTTTGTAAAAAATGGTTTGGCCACCAGATGGCGTAAGTCTTAATTTCCGCTTCTGATGCATTTGAAGCAAAATATGAGCTCGTAAAATCTCGATTGAAAGAAAAGTCGTTTGTTGACTGATACTACTCATGTCGACAAACCTTTTAGGAACATTTTCTTCTTGAAATAATGCATGGTTTCTACGCCAGGGGGCGTAGATGTATATCTTATTTTTGTCAATATCTCTACTTCTATGAGTCCGATTGCAAAAGTTCCTTCTTTGTTTGATCGTGTTTCCGATGCGAAATGTTTTTCCTATAAATTCAAAATTTTCGAGTAAATCATAGACTTTTCGTTAGAGGTCACAAAGGCAAATTGCGTTTTCTGCGTTATTTCTGCTTCTAAAACTCCGATTTGAAAAGTTCTTCTTGTATCGCGTATAAGACCTGATGATCGCATATACCAGTGCCCTAACATTATTAGCTACGCTACTGACCAGGGCTGGGGGTATTTTTGCGGGGTTCCTGAAGAAAAATTTCATCGCGAGCGCTAAATATAATTCACATATTTTAATAAAGTTCTTACGTAAAAACTGTTTTCCGAAAAGCACATCCGCGAAGCTATTATACAGAAAAAATTGATTTCCGAAACATTTGAGGAGTGATTTTTTTAACAATGCACACTCCCAGAAATGAGTTTTTTTTGTTTTTGTTTTTAGCACATTTTTGCAATTAATTTATAGAAACACAAATATAATGCAAAAAATGATACAATATTGTATTATAAGTGGTAAATACAATATTGAAGTTGCATATATACCTAAAATAGCAGTTTGCAGTCTGACATTATTTGATAATAACTTGATTAGAAGTGCAATATAGTGTGGTATTCCTCATAACAAGAGTGAACGCAAAGCGCAAAACCACAGTCAGTGCACATGAATCTTGTTCTCTGTTGTTTTTCGTCCCTTCTTCTTGCGTGCTTGCACACGTGGCGCTGTCGATGAGTCCTTTTGCTCCAGTTTGGTTCTCGTGCAGAAACTGGGAGAAATCAGGGCAGGTATAAACATTGAAAAAACCCTACGGTACCCGTCCACACATTGAGAAAACACTACGGTACCCGTATATTTATATTAACCGAAGCAAAAATAAAAAACGTACCGGTATGTTCATATTCCTCAAAGGGTTAAAGAAGTATTTGCTGTAAGTTTAAGAAGAATACAATAATATGAATTAAAAGTCTAGAGGGGGATTGAGAGAGAGAGAGAATGAGAGATAGATTCATAGAAGGGCGAGTGAGATTGACAGAGTGATTGAGAGAGAGAGAGATTCAGACAGAGAGTGAGTGAGAGGAGAGAGAGAAAGGGGAGAGACAGAGAAAGAGGAAGGTAGAGAAAGAGAGGGCAAGAGGGAGACAATAAGAAAGAGAGAGATTCAGAATGGGAGACAGAGAGAAAGAAAGGGGAGAGACAGAGAAAGAGAGACAGAGAAAAGGAGAGACGGAGAAAGAGAGAGAAAGGGAATAAGAGAAAAACCGAGAGGAGAGAGTGAAAGAGGGACAGAAAGAGAGAAAGAAGAGGGAAAGAAAGAGACAGGAATAGATAGAGAAAGTGGGTGAGAGAGAGAGAGAGAGAGAGAGAGAGAGAGAGAGAGAGAGAGAGAGCAAAGGTGTTAAAACTTACGATTTTCTTTCCTGTAAGAAGCGGGTTGAGGTTGCAGTGTGATATTTATAGAAACTTCGTCAAAAATGATAAAAAAATAACTTCAATTAATCTATGTACCAAATATTTTTGCATAGCGAATAATAAGTATGCTTTAAGAATTAATTCGTATAAATAAGTAGTTTTTCTTCCCCTAATACATGTTAGTGTTGATATTTGATGCTCAGTGGAGTAAATGACAAGCCAGTGACTCTTTTTTTTAATTTTATAAGCGCCCATATAGTATGAAAATTTATTTTTATTTTAAATTTCCAGTACTGTTTTTAAAAATCCCTGCACGTATGTCTTATATACAACGCAAAAGCAACTTTGATATACAGTATATATATATATATATTTTTTTTTTTAATTTAAGCGCTGCTTTACACTCAAATTGTTGAATATGTGAAAGTACGGAACCACAAAATGATGAAATTTAATTTGATATTTCATGAATGTCAAAAAGATTCAGGTGGTTAGTGGTTACAATAATAATTATTTGAAAAATATTTTGTTTTAAATTCCGAAACTGCGGAGGCCACAGTTTCGGAAATAAAAATCGATCATGACCCTTATACTTTTATTTAGTTAATTTTGGCCAACTCTATGTGTTCCGGAACTTGAAGTAATGCTAGTAAAATAAGAAACGCCATCCGTGTAGACGTATGCATTGTTCTTAAGGAAAATGATTCTTTTTAAAATTCAGGAAATTGTGTCTTTCATCACAGATACCAAAGAGCACCTAAATTGCTGCCCGTAATATTGCATTCCATTCGCTGAAGCGTTTCTTTAAACAACTTGGAAGTGATGATCTCAAGCTTGATGTGAAAGATGCTTTATTGCATGGCTGTTAAGCACTGGGTGAAATGAATTGACGGAATGGGTTTCCTGGTGAATTTAAGCCGACAAGAAACCAACTCCTCTTTCTCCCTTTGATGCCTTAAATTGATTTCCGAGTCTGCTTTATCGACTCTAAAATCCTGTAAACCTTCGTGAAACGCTTTTGTAAATCGCTAGTTTCATTTCCACTATCGTCGGTGTCAGGGAAAATGATGGGGGTTACCACTTTTACAACGCCCAAGAAATTAATCAGACTGGGAACTTGGCAACACAAAAGACCCTTTTCCTATCCGAAAAGGCGAGAGGAATTTTTCTTGCAACGTTTGCTACAACCTCTATTTCCCGTGAACGGAAGTACTGCCAGGGAAGTAATTACCGCCGTTGACAGCGGCAGAAACAGGATTGTCAAAAGTGTCACTTCACGGCTTATCAAACTTTCGGCCTGGCCTTCATGGACCTTCTCACCGCGGAGAGAAGCAACGTTTGCCTGAGCTTCTGGAATGTTCCGGGTTTCCAAGCACTCCTCTGTTTTCTTTCTGTATTTTATCTGCCACGTGGGATCAAGGGGAGTGCGGCAAACATGATAGAGGATCAGTTCGAGGTGTTTATGAAAAGAAGTCTTCCTCACTGTAGCAATACATTTTGTTAGGCGGAAATTGAAGGCAAAATGAAGCCACGCTAAGTACTTTCAAAGTATCACTCTACCGTCAAACACGATCTATATACAAAATATTATCTTCTACCACGTACGCACTTTGCCTGGTGTTCGGCATATTCCTTGCAATTTCATCAAACTTGAAAAGTAGAATGTACCAAAAACCTTTTCCAAAGAGAAACTAATTAACTGTATTTTTCCTAAAAGTAAATTAAGATAAGGTATAAAGCATAAAAATATTAAAATTATTATCATAAGAGCGCTGTTCTGCAAAGGTATTTGAAACGTTAAATAGTTGCCTCTCTACCTCTTCAGGGTTCGATATAATTTAATCAAATACATTAGAGTCAACAAGGTATAACGAAGTAAATTTATCCGTCATGTTTATCCACGCCGGGGCTCGAACCCGGGTCCCCTCATTCCAGAATAAGTCACTCTACCAAATGAGCTACGCGGACGTTCGTTCTGACTGTTATCTGCCTTTATGTCGTGTGCGTCCTGCGGGCAGGTACGTCACATCTCCCCCCCCGAAAGAGGGCCGGGGCCTGGCCCACGGGTCAGCCGTGACCATGAATTGTTGCAGGCAGCCATCCGCTGTAGAACGTGCACTTGAGAACTCCCAGTCAATCTGGTGTGTGGAATGCAATGTCACACACATTTATTTTCTGAAGCGCTGGAGAAGGGATTCTCTTATTTTTCCTATCTCGCGGTGTGGAAAGAACATCACACCATTGCGAGATTTTGAACGGCAGGGTCATCCGTAAAGTTCGGGCGCCATTATAACGAAGTAAATCTCTCCGTCATGTTTATCCACGCCTGGGCTCAAACCCGGGTCCCCTCATTCCGGAATAAGTCACTCTACCAATTGAGCTATGCGGACGTTCGTTCTGACTACTATCTGCCTTTATGTCGTGTGCGTCCTGCTGGCAGGTACGTCACAAAGGTTAGTAGATTCCAAGGTTATGCTTATCCGCACTTCCGGTGGTCACTGTCTCGGGGGTCGTCTTCGTGACGTCACGGTCCAGGATAGCTCCTACCTCCCAACACTGAGGCCCGAGGCTGCTTGCTCCCGTTCTTACGGTTTAAAAGCTATTGTACATTGTACCTCACGTTGGAGAATTTGAAGCTCTGTTTTTGTAACAAACTAATTTGCTTTTTCCTGGTTATACATGAAAACTGAAAACACTGAATATTCCTGGTGGTTGCGCGATAGTAACATTTCCAAATCATTATTCGCAAACCAGAAAGAATGGCATTCATGATCACAGATTTTTCCAGAGGGCTTTGGTAAAACGTGGAAATTGAGGTGCAAACGAGCTGACAGTTTCAACGAAATGAATTCAGCTATTTGTTCGAACATTATCTCGAGGAACACCACGAACGGGATTCAAAGAATGAATTTTTGGGTTTGCCTGTCCGCAAAACGCCAAAAGACACTGCTGTACCAAGTTTAAACCTTCCGGGACATTCATGTAAATTCTAATGCGGGCAGGAAGAACAACAGACAGGGCCGCCCCGGAGGCGCAGTGGTCTAAGGCACTGGCCTCTGATCATTCGTCCGTAAAGGGTCCGGGTTCGAATCCCGGTGAGGCATGGATGTTGTGTTTGTCTTACGGCACTGGCTCTCTCCCTTCCCTGGAACCAGTGACCCTAAATTAGGGACGAGCGACTGCTTATAGCCCATTGAGTTGCTCACGGTGGTCGTTAAACCTCCAATCAAAAAAAAAAAAAAAAAGAAAAGAACAACAGACAGGAGAAAAGGAAAAGAGCTGATTCTGTTCGCGATTTCATAATGCAGAATACTCCGATGCCGCCCCTGTGGCGCAGTGGTCTAAGGCGTTGGCCCTTGATCATTCGTCCGAAGGGGTCCGGGTTCGAATCCCGGTGAGGCATGGATGTTGTGTCTGTCTTACGGCACTGGCTCTCTCCCTTCCCTGGAACCAGTGACCCTAAATTAGGGACGGGCGACTGCTTATAGCCCATTGAGTTGCTCACGGTGGTCGTTAAACCTCCAATCAAAAAAAAAAAAAAAAAAAAAGAAAAGAACAACAGACAGGAGAAAAGGAAAAGAGCTGATTCTGTTCGCGATTTCATAATGCAGAATACTCCGATGCCGCCCCTGTGGCGCAGTGGTCTAAGGCGTTGGCCCTTGATCATTCGTCCGAAGGGGTCCGGGTTCGAATCCCGGTGAGGCATGGATGTTGTGTCTGTCTTACGGCACTGGCTCTCTCCCTTCCCTGGAACCAGTGACCCTAAATTAGGGACGGGCGACTGCTTATAGCCCATTGAGTTGCTCACGGTGGTCGTTAAACCTCCAATCAAAAAAAAAAAAAAAAAAAAGAAAAGAACAACAGACAGGAGAAAAGGAAAAGAGCTGATTCTGTTCGCGATTTCATAATGCAGAATACTCCGATGCCGCCCCTGTGGCGCAGTGGTCTAAGGCGTTGGCCCTTGATCATTCGTCCGAAGGGGTCCGGGTTCGAATCCCGGTGAGGCATGGATGTTGTGTCTGTCTTACGGCACTGGCTCTCTCCCTTCCCTGGAACCAGTGACCCTAAATTAGGGACGGGCGACTGCTTATAGCCCATTGAGTTGCTCACGGTGGTCGTTAAACCTCCAATCAAAAAAAAAAAAAAAAAAAAGAATACTCCGATAATGAAGAAAAGATTTTGAAACACATGTTGAGTTCCGATGGTTAAAATACTGCAATTGTACATATGAAAGATCAGAAAACAAAAAGTGGAATTTTATGGAAGAAAAAGGAGATTTTTTGGTGAAGGTAAATGAAGTTTCGATGAAGGAAAATAAAAAGCTGAAGATAGAGATATCATCTTTCAGCTCTTCAAACCATAGTTCAAATTTGCATGTGAAAGTTCAGAAAGGAAAGCAGAATCAAACGCAGAAGGAATTGTTACAGTTGCGAAGGTTACGAGAAAATTTAAAAAAAAAAAAAAAAGACAGAGTAATGAGCATTTTCTAAACCATAACCGTAATTATGCAATCCAACATTTATTTGTCCACTGATGCCATCAAAGTACAGGTCGCGCCATCTTTTTCTGGTTTCAACACCACCAAAGGAAACGTTATTGTTTTTTAAAATAATTATGCTTATGTTTTACTAAATCTTAACTTCATACTATAACTTGGAATACTTATTTTAATCGATGTTCAAATTCCCATCCTTGGGAACACACTAATTGTGAAGGAAATGTGTTAAAAAGGTTTTCCATTGGAAATATAGGAAGCTAAATTACTTGATGTCCACCTTAATAGTGTGGGATAAGGGCGATGGAATGGATCCGGATCCTACGTCCTGACCTTTGACTCCATTTGTCCCATTTTTAATAGGGTTACTCTCCAGGTCGTCCCCTAGCACATACTAAAATTTCATCGAAATTGAACCATTTTTACGCACTTTATGACGCATAAAAACAATGGAATACATCCCGCTCTTATGTCCTGACCTTTAACCCCACTTCACCCATTTTCAATAGGTTTTGTCCCCAGGAGGTCCCCTACCACATACTAAAATTTTATTGAAATCGAACCATATTTACGCAAGTTATGACGCATAAGGATAATTGAATGAATTCTGCTATTATGTCGTGACCTTTGACCCCACTTCACCCATTTTCAAGAGGATTCGTCTCCTGGCGGTCCCCTACCACATACTAAATTTTCATCGAAATCGAACCATTTCTACGTGAGTTATCGTGCCGACAGGCAGACGGACAGACGGACGGAAAAAGCTGGAGCATATACGCTTCTTGAACCTACGGTTGGAAAGCGTAAAAAAGCACATCTAAAATACATGCAGGAAAAACTAACAGTCTTGTAAATATTTTACTTAGAGTAAACCGAAAGGTGTGCAATATTTTTTCAAATCTGTTTAATCTAAATAAGATGTTGGCATGGCACTTAGGAAAACGCAGGGATAATGATCATACATTTTAAGTTTTATTATATGAAACTGCCATATTGTTTTTAAATAAATTCAAAAGAAGGAAACACAATCAAGAGACTAAGTTACTAGAATCTCATAAAGAAATTCCTTTATGCCGAACAAATAAAAACTTCAGAAACATTCGACGAACTGGCTTAATTGAAAAGATGGAAATTAATTTCATTAAATGGTAGGTTATTGTTTGTAATTAATCGCTTAATACATTGTAGAAAAGTTAAAATTATGGATTTTCTGTTTCCAGGAACCGACAAGTCATCTTGCCGTGTATACCAGCACGTATCCATACGGTCCCATAACATCAAGTTGTGATATGCTCTTCTGGAAACAGTTCTTAATGTTATGGCAGCTGCAATATCAGTAAAATTCCAAACGATCCTTTTTTTACGCTTTCCAACCGTAGGTTGAAGAAACGTATATGCTCCAGCTTTGTCCGTTCATCTGTCGGCACGACAACTCGCGTAAAAATGGTTCGATGTCGATGAAATTTTATTATGTGGTAGGGGGCCACCTGGGGACGAACCCTATTGAACTGGACGAAATGGGGTCAAAGCTCATGGCATAGGAGCGGGATCCATTCAATTGCCTTTATGCGTCATAACTTGCGTAAATATGGTTCCATGACGATGAAATTTCACTTGGGAATGAACCCTATTGAAAATGGGTGAAGTGGGGTCAAAGGTCAGGACATACGAGCGGGATGCATTCCATTGCCCTTATGCGTCATAACGTGCGTAGAAATGGTTCTATTTCGAAGACATTTTAGTATGTAGTATAGTTAACCATCGCCTGGGGACAAACCCTATTAAAAATGGGCGGAATGGGGTCAAAGGTCAGGATATAGGATCGGGATCCATTCCATCGCCCTTATCCCATAATATTAAGGTGGACGTCAAGTAATTTTGCTTCCTGTACTTCCAATATACTTCCAAAACTTGTACCCATTTCCTTCACAATTATTGTGTTCCCAAGGATGAAAATTTGAACATCGATTAAAATAACTTCATATTATAACTTTGAATACTTAATATTTCCTAAAACATAACCATAATTTTATAAAAAATCAGTAACTTTTCCTTTGGTGGTGTTGGTACCAGAAAAAAGATGGCGCGACCTGTACTTTAATGACGTCAGTAGACGAACAAATGCTGGATTTCATAATTATGGTTATGTTTTAGAAAATACTAAGTATTCCAAGTCATAAAATGAAACTATTTTAATCGATGTTCAAATTTTCATCCTTGGGAACGCATTTAATTGGGAAGAAAATGTGTACAGACGTTTTCCCATTGGAAGTATAGGAAGCAAAAGTACTTAACGTCCACCTTAAAGGAACAAATTTTGCATGTATGCAAATTTTTTTTGAAAACGGCTATAAGGATTTTGATGAAAGTCGTTAACTTACCGTTTTCTGGTACTAGAAATCGATTTAACTGGATTTCGACTTTACGAAAATTCGTTTAGTGCGTTAAATAACCACCCCGAATCAACACGTTTTTAGTGTAATGGCGTCGTCCCATTGATGTTATCCATGCTTAGAAATCTTATGACGTCACAATCTCGCGATTGATATGTCGGCGCGCGGTCACGCAATCTGTCTCATTATGTCCCGCGTTGTGTGTGGATCCTATTAAAGTTTTATGACGTCATACTCTTGCGGCGAGCAGATGGTCGCCATTCCCATCTGCCTTATTACGTCACGCGTTGTGTGCGTGTGTCCGTCCGCACGATAACTCGCATAACAATCTTTCGATTTCGATGAAATTTTAGTATCTGGTAGGGGATCACCTGGGAAGGTACCCTATTTAAAGTAAACGAAATGGGGTCAAAAGTCAGTACATGGGAGCGGGATCCATTCCATTGCTACTATGCGCCATAACTAACGTAAAAAAGGTTCGATTTCGATGAAATTTTAGTATGTGGTAGAGGACCACCTGGCGACAAAGCCTATTGAAAATGGGCAAAATGGGGTCAAAGGTCAGGGCATAGGAGCGGAATCACTTCCATCGCTATTACTTATGTAAAAATGCTTCGATTTGGATAAAATGTTAGAATGTTACAGGGGCTTGCCTGGGGACGAATTCTGTTGAAAATGGGACCTATTCCATAGCCCTTATGCATCATTACTTACGTAAAAATGCTTCGATTGCGACAAAACTTTATCATGTTATTTCGGAGGTATACTGAACCGGTTCTGTTGAATATCATCGAAATGGGATCAAAGGTCAGGGCACAGGACCGAGATTTATACCACAGCCATTATTCTCATAACTTGAGTGATAACTTGAGTAATGATTTCTGGTATGTTGGAAAGCGTATCATAATCAATGCATTGCATGATTTTACTAACTTGTTTTTTTACATTACATCTTGGTTGAAAGTTTTCAGATTCAAATCCTGTTTAACTTAAAAATGGTTGATATTTCTTCGGCGAATGCTTCAGTGATGGTCTACCTATCCTGTTGACTAGAAATGAGTTCGGGCTCAATTTTAGGAGCTCGGGCCCGACCCGCTTTCTAGGATTACATGTGTTTGCTGAGCCCGGGCCCGGATTCTTGGAAAATTTTGCTTATCAAGGCTTGCATTTATGCATTATACACTGGCCAAAGATATGGCCCAAGCAAGGATTAGTTTAAAAAGTTTAGTTCAGTTAATCTACTTCACAATATTAATATGTTTTTAGAAATACTACGCATAAAGCGAAATGTTCTAAAATGTGGATTTGAAAATAAATAAATAATCAACGTGCCCTTCGACCGTATCAGGGGAATCAGTAATTTTGGAAAAAGCTGAAGAAAAGAAAATCGTTTGGAAACAAAAAATTCCATTCGTTGTTTCTTTTTGACTTCTAAATTTACTTTTATTTTGAATAAATTGCATTATAAAACGTACAACGCCGTACACACAGTTGAGTATGCTAACCAAAAAGTTAGCACCTGAGTATTCTAATCAAAATATTCAAATTAATATTCAAATGAATTGGAAACTTGGAACTTGGTCGTTCTGGGTGGTGTAGTGATTAGTCAAATATTCGTTTATGTTTTATTTATCCAGAAAGTTATCTGTTGAGGAAGTCATAACAAGAACTTCTAACGAACCGAATACCTATTAAAAATGATAGCGTTCTCAATAAACTGTCACTGATGTTTTACCCGAAGGCTAAATTACTTTTTTGTACTCCAACATTTCTGACGATGGCAGTTCTTTTCGTTCTAAGTTGTTTTCTGGCTATTTTATTTTTGTTCACTTCGGCAATACCTGCAAAGAGGAGATTGGAAGGTTATTCATCAAGACAAAAAATATAAAAAGCGAAAGCGCCAAACTTTAGTATATCCTGGAGCAAAATGGTCAAAATGTCTTCGCGTAAACGCCTTATCGCTTTACTTATTTTTATTTTTCTCCATCCTTTATCCGTAATATAGGGCCAATAGACGAATTCAGCTGGTTTCCAAAGACATTTTGATGCTATGTACCTAGTCATACCATAAATTCCGTTACAAAGTATTAAATGAAATGGCAAAAGAATTTTAAAGATATTTTAATATACATGTGATATGACACTTGTGAACACATGGCACCAATCATTTTTCAAAATAGCATCCTTTTGCCTTTATACAGTTCTTCAGTATCTGTTACCACTCATCAATAGCTTTACGCAGGGTCTCCACAGGGAAAGCTGCTACTTCCGGCATCAATGAGTGTATGAGACTGTCCATACTGAGGTGTCTCTTTCTGCGGATATGTCCTCCAGTGTGGCCCTCAACTTGTAGTCCAGTGGGTCGAGGTCTGGGCTGCTTGAAGGACAATCAGCTGGAGAAATGAAGTCCGGCAAATTCGCTTGAAGCCACTTCTGGATTGACTTGGTCTTGTGGGCAGGTGCGGAATCCAACTGAATCTCCACTGTCGGTTTTGGAAGAAGGTGTGACTCACATTTTTGACCACTGGCTCCAAAACCCTGTCCTGGTAGAGTTTGGTGGATGTTTTCACTCCTTCCTCACAGAAATGGAGCTCCGTGGTACCCTCCATAGGAGACTCCCCACCAACAAACCATGACAGAAGCAGGATGACTGCTCCTCATGGTGTTTGGAGCTTTCTCCTGAACTTCTCATGAGGTTGACGTCTGTGGCGATGGTTAAGGTCTGGGCTGCTTGAAGGACAATCAGCTGGAGAAATAAGTCTGTCAAATTCGCTTGAAGCCACTTCTGGATTGACTTGGCCTTGTGGGCAGGTGTGGAATCCAGCTGAATATCCACTGTCTGTTTTGGAAGAGGGTGTGACTCACATTTTTGACCACTGGTTCCAAAACCCTGTCCTGGTAGACTTTGGCGGATGTTTTCACTCCTTTCTCACAGAAATGGAGCTCCGTGGTACCCTCGTAGGATACACCCCACCAAACCATGACAGAAGCAGGATGACTACTCCTCATGGTCTTTGGAGCTTTCTCCTGAACTTCTCATGAGGTTGACGTGTCATTTTGGCAGTTGATAGCCTCTTCAATAGTGAAAACGTTTTCATCAGAGAAAAGGATTTGTCTGTGGCGATTGTCTGCGTAACGCTGCATCAAATATATTTCCCTTTCAGCACCCTCTCCTGCTTCAGTTGTAAGGTGCCCTGTACGCCGCCAGTAAGCTCTCACCCTTAAGTCACTGATCAGTACGCATGACATCGACATTCTTGAAATGTTCAGCTCACGGGCAATCACCGATTGTTTTCTGACAGGGTTTCGTCGAATACGGGCTGCCACTGCTTTCACCAGGCGAGAAGTCCTCATGGTACGCGGCCTACCCTTTCTGGTGCAGTCACCGACGGTCCCAATCTCAAGCAACCTTTTTATGATCCGGCAGACAAAAATTAGGCTGATTTTCAGCTTCTTCAGCATGTTTAGAATCTCGGAAGCTGATTTTCCAATTTAGTGCAGCGCTATTACAGCAACACTGTTCTCATAATCGCCCAACTCCATGGCAGATACTTCACGAAGCACGTGATCTCCTCTGTGACTGAACACACAATGATTCAGTAGCTGCTTCATGCCTCCTCGCTGGGTGGTGACGTTGCCCGCCATCTGTCGAACCATTGTAACAGTATTTATGCTAAGACTGGGTGTTTTTCCCGACTGCAGTGAAATAAATCCTAAGTAAAAAATTTCGATGCAACGAAAATGGGTAACGGAAGAAAATAGAAAACATTGCTGAAATCTGATTTTTGAACGCTTTCTTGCTTCCTCGGCGATGCAGTGGTCTAAACATTGGCTTTTGATCATTCGTCCCAGATGGGTCCGGGTTTGAATCCCGTTCAGGTTTGAATGTTGTGTTTGCCTTACGCCACTGGCTTTCGCCCTTTCCCAGGAGTAATTGGCACCCAAATAAGGGACGGGCGACTGCTTTTAGTCCATTGAGTTGCTCACGATGGTCGTTAAACCCCCAAACCAAATGAAAACAAAAAAGAAAAAGAAAAAAGAATGCTGTCTCTTGTTGCCGCCCGTTGCGCAGTGATCTGAAAGCTGGCTTTTAACCTTGCACCTGATATGGGTTCCGGTCGCAATTCCAATGAGGCACTGGCTTTCTCCCAACACTGGAACCAAGGGGTCCTAAATTAGAGACAGGTGACTGCTTACAGGCCCCAGAGTTCTTGACGTACTATATAACAGAAGTGAATCACGTGTCAAGACGACAAATCTGCAGCGCTACATTCAGTACGTGTAGCTTAGTTGGGAGAGCAACTTACTCTGGAGTGAGAATCTCCTTCACAGACAAATTTGTGTTTTCAGATTAGCGCCCTACCGTAAAAATGGATCTACTGCCCTTTTGGGTTCTTCAACAAATGCGTGATGTTTGTTTCACACATCGTCTGGAATTAATGAAAAATTCCTACTTCACTTCAAAAAAATAAGAGTTCAGGGAGATGATGTGACGTACAACAAAGGTGAATCACTTGTCAAAACGACAAGTCTGCAGTGGTACATTCCGTCCGTGTAGCGTAGTTGGGAGATAATCTTACTCCGGAGTTAGAAGGCGCGAGTTCAAAGTACCTCACGGACAAATTTGTGTTTTCACAAGTTGCTCACGGTAGTCGTTAAACCATTAAACAAAAAAGGAAAACGAGAATGTTGTCACATGGCAATTGTTAATTTCATGCTTACTCAATTCTATATTTTACTAAACTATGGTTGAACATTATTTCGTCACGTATTACGTAATTGCAATCTGCTTAAATTAGCAGAAACTGATGTTAAATGCAATAAAAGCGTTAAGAAAATTCATTTTTAGCACGTATTTTGTAAAAACCAGATCGTGCTTATGTTATCGGTTTGTCCGTCTGTGGACACCATATCTCTCAAACTATATGTTCGATTTGAAAAATTATTTTTGCGTTTGGAAGCTTGAAATGTGAGAATGACGATCCGTGCATCCTGGTTATTTCCTGATGCACAAGTTCGCCACTAGAGGACGTAAACGCTGCTAATATCAAATTCGAAACTTATTGCATATACACGGTCCAGTCACATTATTGTGACCACCAGCAAGTATCCAGACTAACCGCCTTGTGCAGGCCGGACAGCAGCTAGACTGGCTGCGAGTGACTCAGTATGGTACTGGAAAGTTTTCGCAGGTATGTGGAGCCATGCTGACGTCAGTGCATCTGACAACTGCTGGAGGGTATGAGACGTGACTGCTCCGCAGTGTGCACATGAGATAACGAAAGATAGCAGTGCGAGCACATGTCCACGTAGGTCAATTGGGAGAGCGACTTACTCAGGAGTGAAGGGACGTGGGTTCAAAAACCGGCGCGGACAAACTTGTACGTTATAGGTGCGTGGTGGAGGATCGATAGAGCGTACAACACGATCGATGTGTCCCACAGATGCGCAGTTGGGTTTAAGTCTGGGTAGTTAGTGAGCCAGGGAAGTACGTACTTTGAAGTCTTTATCGTTCTCTTCCAACCACTCTCGGACATTTACAACTGCCTGACATTTCGCATTTTCGTGCTGGAAGATCCCATCCGCCCCAGGGAAGACAATCAGCATATATGGGTGTACGTGGTCTGCAAGGATGGATTCATAACGAGTTTGGTCCATAGTGACATCCACAGGTATGAGTGGACCCAGGGAATGCCACGAAAACATTCCCCAGACCATAACTCTGGCCCCACCAGCTTGTGTTCTTCCTGCAACGGTTGAAGAGTTTTTGTTCTCCGATGTTTCTCGCCTTATACGCCAACGTCCATCCGTTCGATGAAGCAGAAAACGTGACTCATCGGAGAAGGCAATCCTTTGCCAATCAGCGAAGGTCCGATACCGATACTGTCATGCAAATGTAAGTCTTTTCTGCCGATGCATCTTTGTTAGCATTAGGGCATTGACCATCCGTCTGCATCGGAGCCCCATACGCAGCACGGCTCACTGAACTGTCGTTTTAGACACACTTCCGTTAACCCTCTGGTTCATTCGGCCAGTGAGTTGCTCCACTGTATCGTATCGATCAGCCCTTGCGCACCTTCGACGCCGATGTTCACTTTTGACATAAGTGGCAAGTGGTGCTCCGCAGTTTCCACGTCGCTTATTCGCAATGGTGCTGTTTCTCCAATCAAGATACATTTTAACCACAGCAGCACGCGAACAGTTCACAAACTGCGCTGTTTCAGGAACACTGCGACGTTTGGCCCGAAAGCCGGTAATCATCCCTTTTTTCAAATCTGATAAATCGCTCTTTTTATCCATGACAGCAACGAAAGATATGGTTTCAGAATGCCTGCAGCACACCGTATATACCCTCCAAGCCAGCTCACGACACGGGCCTTATTTAATTTTCTACACGCTGTTGACCTCAAAAGTAGGAGTTGGCCACAATAATGTGACTCGACTGTGTATTTCCTTCTAAGTATCCGACTGAAAAAATTATTTCTCCTTTCGATGCCATTTACAACGAAGACTATTTTAGGAATAGTTTATTTTTCGAGTAATGCATAGAGTTTGCTCTTGGGGGAGTTAAGATAAATTGCATTTTCCCCGGTATCTCTGCTTCTAAAACTCCGATTTGAAATTTTCTGCCTGCATCGGAAACGGCTCTTCATGCGAAGTAATTTGCATTTAATTTCCAATTCTTAGTAAGGATGGTGTGATCACTAGGGCGCGTAAGATTTCATTTCTGTTTCTGATATATTTGCAGCAAAACCGGAAGTTCTGGAAACTCGATCAAAAAATATCTTTCGTGGACCGATACCGCTCACCTCTGAAAACTTTGAAACACCTTCTGCTTAAATTAGCGCACATTTTCACCGCCAGATGGCGTAGATGTACACTGCTCGACATAGAAATTGCCCCACCCAGAAGGAGGTGAGCTATAAACATCCATATCGCAGGGCGGGTGTACCCACACGAGATGTGCAAATGATTTTAAACTGAAGCCGATGACGTCACACAAAGGTGTCAGCAGCAACAGGAATGGTAATGTGTGATCGCTGGTGGAAGTGTCGCGGATGTTTCAGGTTTGTTGTCTGTTCAGCAAAGGACTAAAATTTCCGGATACACACCGACGGCAGGTTTATCGTCATTTGGATTCGTCTTAGACAGGAAAAATTGTAGGCCTGGGTGAAAGAAGGCAAATCTACACATCGTATCGCTGCACATGTGCAATGAGATCACGGCACGAACTGTTGTACGCTATTGGCACCAATGGCTACAGGAATGTTCGTACGCGCTTGATGTCAGCACACTTGGACCGGCAGATTGTTCGACACTTTGACGTCAGCAGAAGTACTGCAGCCGATATTCGAAGTGCTGTGTCATTGGCCATGAACGTCGCCACAACGACCCTAAATGTAAAAATAATGTTACATGTGGTAAACCTCCACAGTTGGCAACCGTTTCGTCGACTGAGATGGACAGCCAGCCATCGCAGGGCTGGTCTGGCTTGGTGCCGAAGTCATGCAAATTGGGGTCACGATGGACCAATGGGCTCTTCAGTGATGAATCCCGTTTGTGCCTGGGTGTTGACGATCGACTGTTCTGTGTGTGTCAACACCCTGGTGAGTGGAGAGATCCTGGTTTCTTTCGCGACCGCCACACCACCCGTCAGGCAGGCATCGTGGTATGGGGTGCTATTGCGCATGACAGTAGGTCACCTCTTGTCGGCGTTACGTGCACACTGACAACTGCACAATACGTGAGCGAGGTTCTCCAGCCTGTTTTGACACCATTCCTGAATGGCCCACAGCTCAACATTTTCCCAGCAAGATAACACCCGTGTACACAACGCTCGGGTCTCCAGACAATGTTTGCAACATGGTCAAACACTGTCGCTGCCAGCAAGATCGCCCGATTTATCCCCAATGGAAAACCTGAACGTTGCCTGCGCACGATCTCAATGAATTATGAGGGCAAATCAACCGTGTTTGGTGTTTCATTACTCAGGACAATATTTGCAAGTGAAGTATGCCTCGGAGAAAAGTTCGGAAGCAATTCGAGCAGTTGGAGGAGCTCCGGGAAGGGGGATAGTCTTATCGCCTTATTGCGAGCCATATCGGTCGTGCGTGTATCACCATAGCACGCTGTTGGCGGCAGTAAATGGGACAAGGCACGTAGCAGCTACTGGAAGGGTCTAGGAGACCTAGACGAACCACGGTGAGAGAGAACCAACGGGTTTTCCGACCTGAGCTGAGTGACCCAACAGCCACGATTGTGCATATTCAGCGAGCAGTGGTGCCCTTCATGCATCGTGCGATTAGTGCCAGCACCAATGGCAGACGACTGCTCGACGTAGGACTACACGCACGCAGACCGTTACGACGACTGCCCTTAACACCATTGCATCGTGGCCAAATACTGCAATGGTGTCGTGCCAGACTGTCAAGGAGCCACTCAGAATTGTAGCGGGTGATCTTCAGTGACGAGTCCCGCTTTTGTTTTGGAGTAAACGACCACCGAATCCGTGTGTGGAGGCACCGTGGTCAGCACCAATATGAATGGTTTGTTGTCGAGCGTCACACGTGCAGAAAGCATGGTGTGGGGTGCAATTGCCTACGATGCCAGATCATCTGTGGTGCTCTTTACATGAACTTTGACAGCCCAACGTTACGTTAAATAGGTCATGCAATTAGTGGCCCTTCCTTTTCTTGAACGCTCACTCCGATGTGATTTTCTAACAGGACAACGGTCGTCCGCATACTGCTGCTGTCTCGAGAGCTTGCCTTCAAGGCACTGATACTCTGCCATGGCAGCCGCATCGTCAGACCTATCGCCGAATGAAAATGTGTGAAATGCTATTGGACGTGCTATACACACTCCACTCCTAGCTCACAATCTGGAGGAACTGCGTGAGAAGATTCAAAGCTGCATGGAATAGCTTATCGTAGGACACCATTAGGAGCCAGTATAACTCCATGCGGAGACGTATGGCATGCTGTGTGAGCAAACTAGGCGGCCCGACGCTATTCTAAGAGACATTACTTATTGGCGTGTAGCTCAATGGATATTGCCCATATCAGTCTTAACGTTTAATCATTTATTGTTCCTTGTAACTTTTACCTTCCTCCCGAATAGCATTGCAATCAGACACGTCATTCTGGGTGCAACTATTTTTCTGGCGATGAGTGCATAAAGGAAAAAAAATGGCCACTCCCATTACGTTCGGAACTTTTTCCTTTTGATCTCCAAATAGTATTTTGTCTTAAATATGTAGAATCGCATACCTATTGAATAACTTTGTATAATTAAAATACATGACATTAATAACTTTTAGAAACATTGTCTGTTTAATATTTCTAAATATTTTACAATAATAATTATAAATATTTAATATAACTTTTCAATTTGTGGTTTTATCACCTAGCAAAACGCGTGCGGTCAAGTTTTAATGATTCCCCATGACTATATTTGTAGATAGCTCTTGGGATTACAAATTAAAATGCAGAAATCACTTAACGAGCAAAGATGAACTTGTCATTACCCGAATCCCGGTGAGGCATAAATGTCGTATTTGTCTTACGGCGCTGGCTCTCTGCCTTCCCTGGAGCCAGTGACCCTAAATTAGGGACGGGCGACTGCTTATAGCCCATTGAGTTTCTCATGGTGGTCGTTAACATTACAATATGATAAAACAAACACAAAAAAAGAAACTTGTCATTATTTTGAGGCCGTGCACAGGTGTTTGAATGTTAATGGTAGATAAGTGTATATGCTCTCCGTAGACAGCTCTATTATTTTGAATCATAAACAAGTTTCTACATGAGAAATATGACATTGCTTTATCGTTGAATGATACCTAGTAAGGGAAAGTTTGGCTTCCTACAACAGGATGCTTTAAATTGCATTGTTGTACGGGCAGAATGCTCCATTAGCCTGTTCGGAAATTAAAAAGCTTAGAATATTTAAAATAGAAATAACTTCACATTGACGAACATTTCTCTCAGTAGCACTTATTATAAAATGACATACATATGAATTTATAATTCACATTTGCTGTCCATTGTTTTGTGGAAATAAAGTGAAAGGAAATAAACAGTGGACCTAAAGAAGCCTTCGACGAACAAAGAGCTAAGAGAATGTAATCCATTCGTCAAATTAGATTTTCGCCGAGAACATCTTTTTATACATCTCTTTAGATTTTCTTTTCCTATCAGTTTAAAGTTGAACGAAAACAGTTCGAGAGTACTCCATGCAAAACATGAAATGGAAATTCCTTTTCTTCATCGGGATTACTTGCTTTACATAAGCAAAGCTGCACTGCACTTCGAAAGAAAACAAATTCAGAGCTGGAGATTTCTAAGAACATATCTACATAGGCAAACACGATACCGAACCCTTACTCAATTTTCAAACACGTTTTAAGTAAAGAAATAAGAGCATGAACTTATGAATTGCATTTGCATATAACTCAAAACAGACATGATCAGTTTTGAAATTTAGAATTTCATCTTTCAGTTTGTTAATATTGCTTATCTGACTATTTCCGAGAGTAGCATGGTGCATTCAGATTGAGGGTTCTTTTCCATATATGCGAAAATAGTCAATAGCTGCACATAGACTAGCATATATGTATGCATGCGTGGATGTATGCAGGCACTACAAAAGCCGAAAAGAAATATGGTTAGCGGCAGATCATATTCCTGTGACTGTTAGATGTATTCCCAATGCTTTGAAGCATTAAATTAGTTTCAGTATAGAATGCAAAGATATTCGTGAGAATATCTTCACTTCGGAAAAAGGCCAACATTACGATGCGCATCCCTTGTATAGAAGTTTGGCGCAGTATTGATTTACGTTAACCAATTGGACACCACACCTATACAGAATGCACAACCAGCTTATCGTTAAACAATTGGACACCACACCTATACAGAATGCACAACCAGTTTATCGTTAAACAATTGGACACCACACCTATACAGAATGCACAACCAATTTATCGTTAAACAATTGAACACCGCACCTATACAGAATGCACAACCAGTTTATCGTTAAATAATTGGACATCACACCTATACAGAATGCACAACCAGTTTATCGTTAAATAATTGGACACCACACCTATACAGAATGCACAACCAGTTTATCGTTAAACAATTGGACACCACACCTATACAGAATGCACAACCAGTTTATCGTTAAACAATTGGACACCACACCTATACAGAATGCACAACCAGTTTATCGTTAAACAATTGGACACCACACCTATACAGAATGCACAAGCAATTTATCGTTAAACAATTGAACACCACACCTATACAGAATGCACAACCAGTTTATCGTTAAATAATTGGACACCACACCTATACAGAATGCACAACCAGTTTATCGTTAAATAATTGGACACCACATCTATACAGAATGCACAACCAGTTTATCGTTAAATAATTGGACACCACACCTATACAGAATGCACAACCAGTTTATCGTCAGAAGCTTTTGGTGGAAAACTTTTGCTGCCGTTAAGAAGTGGAAATGATGATTCCGCCCCGGTGGCGCAGTGGTCTAAGGGTTGGCCTATGACCATTAGCCCGAAAGAGGTCCGGGTTAGAATCCCGGTGAGGCATGGATGTTGTGTTTGCTGAACACTGTGAGCAACTGAATGGGCTATAAGCAGTCGCCCGTCTCTAATTTAGAGCCACTGGTTCCTGGGAAGGGAGTGAGCCAGTGCCGTAGGACAAACACGACACACTTGCCTCACCGGGGTCGGAACACGAACCAATCTAGGGCAGATGGTCAGAAGCCATCTCTTAGATAACTGGACCACCAGGGCAGCAATTCCCCTTACGCTGTTGGAAAGTTGGAAACTACCAACCAGCTTTTAAGCGCTAGTGGATAAATGTTAAATGTTATGCTGCTCTTGGGTTAGTATATAGGTATTCTTTGTCTAGGTATTTCAGACTGGAATGCCACCCCTGTGGCACAGTGGTCTAAGCGATGGCTTCTGACCATTCGTCCGAAAGGGGTCCGGGTTCCAATCCCGGTGAGGCATGGATGTTGTGTTTACCTTACGGCACTGTCTTTCTCCCTTCCCTGGAACCAGTGACTCTAAATTAGGGACGGGCGACTACTTATAGCCCATTGAGTTGCTCACGGTGGTCGTTAAACCTACAATCAAAAAGAAAAAAACATGATGACTATGCACGCCGCAGAATTTTTGATGCTATGCATTTTTCTCGACACTAGTAAAGTAAACCACAAGTAAAAAATCTCGATGAAACGAAAATGCGTTACGGAAAGTCACTATTAAAGCTATTGTTGAAATCTGATCTTGGCGCGTGCTGTACCATGAGGAGACGCAGCAATATTTTATTTCATTTTTGCGCAACAATATGCATGTTTTACTAAACTATCGCTCATCATTATTTTGTCATCTTTTATATAAACGTAGCAATGCTTCATTGCAACCTACGTAAATTACGAGAACCAGATGCTAAATGTGATAGAAGCCATTATAAGAATGTATTTTAATCCTACGTATCAACAAGTGCTAATTGTATCACTTTGAAATTGGTATTTCTTCATCCACCGAAATCGAATTGCACCCGGAAACTCCTTGAGAGACTAATGCTCCAGCTCAGTCGCCATTTTGAACAACCACAACACTGGTATACGAGTAATGCGTCTTTCGAGTGCGCAGTGATGTCATTTCGATGCTCTACCATCTATATGTATAAAATGTTCAGCCATTTTACATCCATTATTGATTAATTTTTCTGTAACCTTTCCCCACTTGAATAACTTTTCACCTACACTCTCCCAACACTCGTATTTTTTTTTCTGCAGTCGAGGCCACAACTTAGCAGTTAAAGTTTAGCCTTGCTCGCCAACTCCGACATACGAGCTACAGAGGCATAATCGGCGTAGCGATGACATCCAACACAGGAGCTATTTGGCGTAAAAGAAATGCCTCGCGAGCGCCGACATTCGAGCTATAGAGGCGTTATCGGCATGATGGGTGAGACCCGACCTATTTGGCGAAAAGGAAATGTTTCGGGAGCCTTGGCATACGAGCTATAGAGGCGTCATTGTCGTTGCGGATAACATCCAATCTTTTCGGCGAAAAAGAAATGTCTCGCGAGCGCCGACATGTGAGCTATGGAGGCGTCATCGACATGGCTGGTGACACCCGGCACGCGGGCTATTTGGCGATTTCGTAATATCGGGTCTCACCCGAAAGTCGAGCGGTTGCAATTATGGAAGTTCCCCGAGGAGTTTATTGAAATCCAAATTCATATGAAATTTTTAAGTATCAAGAGTTATAGAAAGGTATAAAAGATTTTGTTCTTAATCGTCTCCTTGAAAAATCATGAAACTGCGTGAAACAGATTACTTGCTAACGTTCTATTCGATCTGAGTCACGTAGAATTAATGAAGCTGTGCTTGACGTTTCTCATTTTGCAAACAATTCAGTTGCTTTTTCTTTTATGTAGGTGAAGTGTAGGTACTTGATTTTCCGCAATGGTTTTTGATAGAGTCTGGCACTCAAATGCTCAAGCCAGATAAAAACTTTTTTACTGGCCAAAACCCATCAACAGTTGCAGCATATGCGTTAGTTTTGAGAACGGATGGTCTTAACTATCTCCAATTAATGTATTTGAAGCTCAAGGACCACTTGTGTCCCCGTTTTTTTTCGCAGGTGTATAAGCTTCTGCGTTTGACGTAATCCAATTGCTAGCTTTTGTTTGGACCGCCAATCTCTTGATGGATAATGTGATTTCGACTCCTCTCACAACTGTTAAACCAGTAGCCTCGTGTGATATTTTCTTTACACTGAAGTAAAGGATTTGTTGTGCATATTACTGGAAGTAGATGGTTTTTCTGAGTTTAGTTCTTAAGGACCCAGTTCTTTGTTTCAAGCAACGAGAGAAATCACTGTGCGTATGATGTTGTCATGCAAAGCAGTGCGTTGGGATTGATAATTCGTTTTTCTTCCAAGATGTGAATACGCCCTTCAGTTTTGTTTTCATTCAAATCATATCATCAAACTGTTCTCTTTGAGACCAATTCTTCAAGGTAAAGTATTTTCCCAATTAAGACTTATCGCTGATGTTTTATTTTTATTACTTTTGATGAACCGAATTTATCTTTTTACGTCGCTCTTCAATGCAACTCTGGCTTTGCACAGAGATCCATCAAGGAACAACTCATTGCCTTTTGTAACTCATTCTCTTTCTTTCTTCCTCTTTAAGACTTTTCTGAATATGATATTCAATGAGTGTTTCATCCTTCCCTTAACTATCTTTCCTTTTACGTTGCTGAATGGAATCTCTTAGCACTTCATCACACATTTTTTCTATATGGCCAAAGCAAACAGAGAATATCAGCTTCCACTAAACTATCAACAATTTCATGAAATAAATACGGGATTACACCATACAATATAAATTTTGAAGATGACAATCCGATTTTTTGGTGTAAATGTGACAAAAATGGTAAGTCAGATAATGTCGGAAAACTTGAAAATTTCATCGTCCTGGAGCGGGACTCGAATCCGCGTCTCTCAGATAGCGCCCGGATATGGTAACCACTACACTAGGAAACTTGAGACTTGGTCGTTCTGGGAGGTGTAGTGGTTAGCATACCCGGGTGCTATCTGGGAATCCCGTTCCAGGACGATGAAATTTTCAAGTTTTCGGATATTATCTGACTTACCATCCTTGTCACATTTAAACAAAAAAATCGGATTGACATCTTCAAAATTTGTATCAACAATTTGCTATACACTGAAGTGCATTAAGTCGAGGGATACGTACCCAGTATCGTGTATGACCTTCTCTAGCTCAGGAAAGTGCAGCAACTCGACGTGGCATCGATTCCACAAGTGGCCGGGAGACTTCTGGAGAGATGTTAAACCATGCCGTCTGAACAGCCGCCCCCAGTTTCCTGGTATTTGTAAGTGCAGGATATTAGGTGCGAATGGACCTTTCCACCACGTCCGATAAACGCTCTATTGGGTTCATGTTGGGAAGACGTGGTGGCCACACCATCCCTCTGAACTATCCAGAATGCTCGTCGAAACAATTTTGGACAACTTGAGCTTGATGACATGGCGCATTGTCCACCTGGAAAATCCCATCGTTGCCGCGGTACATGAAGTCCACGAAGGGCTGAAAATAGTCACCCAGCAGAGCAACAAATCGAGTAGCGGTTAGTGGCGTGTTTATGAGGAGCAGATGACCCCAACCGCGCCACGTAAATACACCGCACACATGCATGGAAACACGACTAGCTTGCTCAATGCCTTGTTGACAGCTTGGTCCATGGGCATATGGGGTCTGCGCCACACCCGAATCCTACCATCATCAGGTAACAACTGGTAGCGTGACACAACGGGCCACGCCACATGTTGCCAGTCTTCTAGGTTCAAATTACTGTGTTCACGAGCCCAGGTGAGGCACTGTGTCCGATATCTTGGTGTTAACAAAGGTGGGTCTTCTGCTCCCATACCCCATGGGCGGTAATTGTGCTGCACAGACCTGATGGATATGTCTCTGGTACCTCCTGCATTGAAAATGCATGTTATTTGATCCTGGTCAAACGCAGCTGGTCGCGGTCATTCAGCACCTATGGTCGGCCAGTGCGCTGTCCACGGTGGGTGGCAATGCCTTCCATGTGGTATTCTCGGTACACACGTGACACCGTAGATCGAGGAATGTTGAATGTTCGCACAACTTCGGAAATTGAATGTCCCATCTGTCTGGCTTCCACTACCATGCCTCGTTCAAACTCCGATAATTCACGTCGGCCTGTCATAACCCTACTGACGATTGTTCAACCTTACTCACGAGGTTACACCTCGCAACTGATAAAAATCGTGTCGTGTGTTGAAGCTTTTATACAACAGCAGTGCCAGTTAAACATTTGCATACTGCTATCCCATGGCGTTTGGCACTTCAGTGTAAATTGGACAATATACTGCACATTTTCATTATGTACATGATCGTAACAAGTCTTGGAAGGAAACCCGGTAAGTAGCTCATCTCTGTGAGAAAACAGATTAGTCCTTTAATTTCACTTGAATACCCGGTTTAGCCATCATACATTAAACAAAGAAAAATTATAACTGCGTTTCAGCCCATTCTATACATTTTGACATTTCCTGGCCCTTTTGAAATCCTTTTAAAGCAAATACGTTTTTAAGTGCTTAAATCAGGCTCACAAAGTCTGGTATTGATCTGTACAATTCAGATAAATATTACATTCCGTAACTGTCCCTTTCCTCAAAACTACGAACGTTTTATGACTAAATACACTTACTCAAAAACTGTAAACCATGAATGGAAATGTTCAAAATTTGTAACCGTAAACCATTCTGTAATAACAGTTCATCGCTCAAAATCCTAAATCATCGCTCGAAAAATAAAATCTTTTCTCATATGTTCCTCATTTGAATTTCATACACACTTCGTTTGTGCTTCACAGCGTATTCTGCGAATTGCCTTTACTTAAGGCACCGGGTCTATATCTTCAGAACAAAACCTGTATAACGGGAAATACCCAAAAGCTAAACCAGTAGGCTACTGCATATTTCGGCCCAACGCATGAATCCATAAATACAGAACAACCATGGTTCATCAGTATAAATTCCATAATTTAAGCATAACTTCCAGGGAAATATATAACCTCGTAGGAAGATCCTTCTATAGCTGAATGTCGTGAATTCGAGGGATAATGAGAACATGAAAGGGGGCCCGTTTATGATTGAAGATTACGACTTCCAGTGTTATGGGAACCAGGGGAGAAAATCTACTTTGTTGAAAATCGTGAGATTTTTTAATGTTGAAGATCGTGACATTTTTTTTTACTTTTTTATTTTGTTGAAGATCGTGACATTTTTTTTAATTTTTTTATTTTGTTGAAGATCGTGACACTTTTTTACTTTGTTAAAGATCGTGACATTTTTTGTGACGCTTTTTTACTTTGTCGAAGATCGTGACATTTTTGTAACTTTTTTTTATTTTGTTAAAGATCGTTACATTTTTTTTTGACATTTTTAATTTTGTTGAAGATCGTGACATTTGTTGTTACATTTTTTTATTTTGTTGAAGATCGTTACATTTTTTGTTTTTTTTTGTGACATTTTTAATTTTGTCGAAGATCGTGACATTTTTGTAACTTTTTTTTATTTTGTTAAAGATCGTGACATCTTTGTGACATTTTTTTTATTTTATTGAAGATCGTTACATTTTTTTGTGACATTTTTAATTTTGTTGAAGATCGTGACATTTGTTGTTACATTTTTTTATTTTGTTGAAGATCGTTACATTTTTTGGTTTTTTTTGTGACATTTTTAATTTTATTGAAGATCGTTACATTTTTTTTTTGTGACATTTTTAATTTTGTTGAAGATCGTGACATTTTCTGTGACATTTTTTATTTTGTAGAAGATCGTTACATTTTTTTTTGTGCGACATTTTTAATTTTGTTGAATATCGTGACATTTTCTGTGACATTTTTTACTTTGTTGAAGATCGTGACATTTTTTGGTGACATTTTCTTTATTTTGTTGAAGGTTGTGATATTTTTTGTGACATTTAGGGATAACATAAGCATGTGAGGAGAGATCCACTTTTAGTTGAAAATTGTGCTTTCCACACATAATGCAACCACGGGAGGGAATCCACATATTACTGGAGGTTGTGACCTTCAGAGATAAGGCACAACTTCCAGCATTATGGCAATGGTCTAAGGGAGCTCGCCTGCAGTTAAAGATTCTGCCTACTAGGGTTCATGAAACCATCTAAGGAGATCCACTATAGTTTCCAAGTGTGTAAATTGAACTAATAGGCTGGCAATACGGTTACGGTGTCGCTCATATACGAAGATTCGGAATCTGTTCTAGATGATCTCACTTCTTTTAGGGTGACTGGAAATCGCAGATTTGAAAAATGGTGTTAGCTCTTAATAGAAATGCTCATTGTAGCAACTGGGACCGATTACTATCGGTAAAAATAGCATTCACTGAGAAAAACGTTTTGTTAATTCAGCAAAAAAATTGTTGAATCAACAAAAACATTTTGTCGATATGCAATCAACAAAAATGTTTTTTTTGAATTTGCAAGCGTATTTTCCTGAAAATTATTTTTGATTCAACAAAATTTATTGTTAGCATGTCAAAATGTTTTGTTCATTTAACAAAATGCCTTGGTCAGTTTTTGGAAATATGTTTGATCCAACAAATATGCATTGTTATCGTGATAAAACGTTTAGTTTAATTAACAAAATATAGCCAACGAAATAATTTTGTGTTGAGAACAAAACAATTCCGATGGAATTTGGCTAAAGCAACAAAATAATTAATAACAAGGAACAATACACCAATTGTACTTAAATAGTATAACTATACTAGTGATCCGAAATTTCTTGGCGTAGAATAGAAATAAAAGTTTCCAAGCTTTCGCACATCAACCAGATGGCGATGTGCGAAAGCTTGGAAACTTTTATTTCTATTCTACGCCAAGAAATTTCGTATCACTAGTATAGTTATACTATTTAAGCGACAAAATAAATCGACAAAACAGCTCAACAAAACTATTTTGTTGTTTCAAACAAACTTTTTTTTCAGTGTTGGAAGTTTCAGCCTACCAGGTGGGAATCAGAGTGTACTGGGATTTTAACGGAACAAATTTCTGCTAATTGCACAGCGTCGAGAAGTTTTAGGTTTGATTTAGAAGCAAGGGGCCCTTTGTCAGGTCAATACTCCAGGATTGGAAGAACTTGTGGCTAACGACCAACATAGGCTACATGACAACATAATCAATTCCAAGCTTTTTTCGAAGCAGATATACATATGAAAGAAGTATGACAATGAAGAAGAAAGTTGTGCAGAAAATTTTCAGCTCACTATAAATCAGAAAAGAACTCTTTATCAACGATTTCCTCTCTTGGGAAAAATCATAAGTTTTGAATTCTTTATGCCGCAAAAAAACAAGATTACACTCCATGAGAGTGTCCTAATTCCAAAGCCAAATGATTTCAATGTTGCGCTTCAAGCGGAAGACAATATCACCTATTCCTGCTTGCTATGGCATAAGCAAATATTTAGCATGGTGCTCTCTAAAGATAGTTAAACTTAAACGTGCTGTGAGAGGAAGATTAGTTCATTTTAATCATGTTTAGAAATGCTCTTCGAGTCACGTTCACATGAGAGGGATTTTCAACTTGTACGACTGCTGCAGGCAATACTACTGTTATTACTTTTAGAAATATTTCATAATGTTGTATCGCAGATTCATCTCTGGAATCTGGACTCATCGGAACAGACAACTCGTTCACAATTTTCCCGTGACCAGTCACGTTGCTCCAGTGATTACTGCAGGCAGAGCTTTCGATCGTAGGTGATCAATATAGGCCCATGAACTGGATACCCACATCATAAGCCTAAAGGAAAGCACGCCCGCTGCATTGTGCGCTCCAGAACGTTCTCTGTGTGCTCCTGTACATTGTGCGCTCGAGAACGTTTCTCTGTGTTGTGTGTATATACTGTATATATATGAACCATGTAGACCATACCTGCATATTGTAGTATTCGGACACTTGCATTTGAATAATTCGAGCACCTGAATTTGCAAAGCCAGAGGTGCAAGGGCGAAATGTGTTAACAGTTGCTTGTAAAGTGGAGCATTGACAGATTTGTGAGACCTCATTGAAAGCAACTATGCCACCGTGAGGTGAACGATGAACTCTTTCAAATGAGCAGGGTGGTTAGATGCTACCTGAGCAAGCAATCCTTGAGGCACTTCTAGGATTCCCAAAATCCACTGCCGCTTATGTACATCAACAATGGAAAGCAGATGGTGACACTACAGTGAAGCCATTCAGTGATAGTGACAAAAATAGCTTTCTTTGGAACTCAGCAGAAAAACAAGTGTTGGGAAACTGCTGGCCACCAACTTGCAGTTGGGTCACTGCTGGCTGAAATCTGCCTCTCACGGCACGGTAGTGGTCCGTTGGTGGCAGCGCCATCAGTTGGCAGCCATTGATGACCCTGCAGCATCGCCGTTAATTGCGGGCCGCCAAGCACGTGCCACTAGTGGCCCATAGCTGGCAACCGATGCAACCCAACACGATGTGGAAGCAAAGGTACTGCGCATGCACAGGAGCAACACGTGATGCATCCGTCGTGGTGCCAGTTAGTTTAAGACGACGCTATCGCCATCCTGTTATTTTACTGGATGTTAAGGAAAAAAGACATGTAGAGAGGCGAATTAATTTCCTAATGAAATGCCACGTCCACGAAGATTACCGTGGGAAAGAAAAATATATAAATAATTATTAATGAATTGTAAGAAATAGTCAATTACTCTCGTGTATCTATAGAAACTTATTTCGTAGCAAACTTCCTGCACTAACACACACAGATTACAGACAGCTATGAAGTACACCCACTCCATTCCCATGAATAACAAGGAATAATTTCTGTGTAATCTTTCGTTTTAACATGCAGTACACCCAAAAAAATAAGGATTATACGCGTGCAAAATTTATCAATTAATTGGAAAAGAAGAAGAAAAAGCAACGCTATGTGGATACAATGTACTCATCCATGGTTGAATACACATGACTGGAGGAATTCGCTGCTAAAAATAACGAGGAGTAAAATAAAATATCTTTCCTTTTTAAAACAAATGTAGCTACGGACCGCGGAAAGGAAAAATACCAGTTTAACAATGTAAGAGAATGTGACATAAACGGGTGAACATATTAATTAAACAATCGTCTTTGAAGACCACAAAGACAGCGCCTTTAAGTTGGTACACTCGTTGAAAATGAGTGAAGTTCTCTTAAGGTAAATGAAAACAATTGTTACGTTGAAAATGAGTGAAGTTCTCTTAAGGTAAATGAAAACAATCGTTACGTTGAAAAAAATAAATGTATGAATTATATGAAAGTGACATTTATGAAAAATACCTCGCAATATTGTAAAATTAGAAAGACATCCCTTTATTTCACATCGAGCTAGAAAGAGGCTCATCTTCAAGAGAGGACTCGTGCGTAGCAAATTAGTGTAGTAGACAGAGCGCTCGCTTCGCACGCAGACTGTCCTTGATTCGTTTCCTGCCAGATCTGAACGGGAGTTTTTCAGGATGTGTTGAGAAACTTTCCCCACCGCGGTGCCTTCATTCCCAAGTTTCGTAAGGACAAAAAAAAAACGTAGTTGTGGCTTTGAGGAACTGCAGTTGTGTGTGTGTGTGTGTGTGTGTATTTTTTATGACTACTACTGGAAAATTGGCGGACAAGATTTGGCATGCCATCAGTTCGTCACGTGATCGCTGGCTGCCACTGCCGGGAAACCAGCCGACCATATTTGGCTACCCATCATTTATGTCACGTACTTGCAGGGCCGTTGAAGGACAACTTATTGCAGCCACTGCCGGTGATGGATATATGATGGTCCTGTTCTGGCATATGAGAACCGTTGGGGTGCCAACTGTTTGTCAGCTGCTGGCCCATGTGGTGTCCGCAGAGACATTTTATTGACGTCTGGGCGGTGGCAACATAGTGCTGGGCCACTGCTAGCTGCCAGTGCTAGCTTGAGTGCTGTTCCAGCAACACCGTTTTTGCTGGAAATGTTAAGAAAGCACTAACATCGTCTGCCATAGATTTGAGAGGCGGCTTCGCACGAACCACTGGAACAGCTATCTGTACCAAAAGATTTGACAATAGAAGAATTGAAAAGGATGGTGTGGAAGTGACGAACCACGCTACTCACTCTTTTGTACCGATGCACGTATTTCGGTGTGACGTCGTTCGCGGAAAATGATGTCAAGCGAATTTTATTCTGTACAGTTAGGCTTAGAGTGGATCTGTGAAGGTGTTGGGCTGTTTCATCTTGTATAGCAAACAAGTTAGTAAAATCCTGCAATGCATTGATTACAATACGCTTTCCAACATACCAGAAATCATTACTCAAGTTATCACTCAAGTTATGAGAATGATGGCTGTGGAATAAATCCCGGTCCTGTGCCCTGACCCTTGATCCCATATCAATGAAATTCAACAGAACCGGTTCGGTATGCCATCGAAATAACATGATGAAGTTTTGTCGCAATCGAAGCATTTTTACGTAAGTTATGATGCATAAGGGCTATGGAATAGATCCCGCTCCTGTGTCCTAGCCTCTGACCCCATTGCGCCCATTTTCAATAGAATTCGTCCACAAGCAAGACCCTACAACATACTAACATTTCATCCAAATCGAAGCATTTTTACGTAAGTTATGACGCATAATGGCGATGGAAGTGATTCCGCTCCCATGTCCTGACCGTTGACCCCATTTTGCCCATTTTCAATAAGGTTTGTCGCCAGGTCGTTTTCTACCACATACTAAAATTTCATCGAAATCGAACCTTTTTTACGTTAGTTATGACGCATAAATGCAGTGGAATGGATCCCGCTCCTATGTACTGACCTTTCACCCCATTTTGTTCACCTATAACCCAGGTGATCCCCTACCAAATACTAAAATTTCATCGAAATCGAACGATTGTTACGCGAGTTATTGTGCGGACGGACACAATCACACAACGCGTGACGTAATGAGGCAGTTGGGAATCGCGACCATCGCTCGCCGCAAGTGTGACGTCATAAAGCTTTAATAGGATCCACACACAACGCGTGACGTAATGAGACAGATGGCGTGACCGCGCGCCAACATTCTCATACGCGGTGAGATGGTGACGTCATAAGATTTCTAAGCATTGGTAACATTAATGGAATAATGGAACAACGCGATTACTAAAAACATTATAATTCGGGGTGGATATTTAACTCACTGAACGAATTCTCCTAAAGTCGAGATCAAGCTAAATCGATTTCTAGTACCAGAAAACGGTAGGTTAACGACTTTCATCAAAATTCTTAGAGCTGTTTTCAAAATAAAATGTACATACAAACATAGAAGTATTGCTACTTTAAGGTGGACGTCAAGTAATTTTGCTTCCTATACTTCCAATGGAAAAATTTCTGTACACATTTTCTTCACAATTAATGCGTTCCCAAGGATGAAAATTTGAACATCGATTAAAATAGCTTCATATTATAACTTGCAATACTTAATATTTTCTAAAACATAACCATAATTATGCAATTCAACATTTGTTTGTCAACTGACGTCATGAAAACACAGGTCGCACCATCTTTTTCTGGACAATTAATGCGTTCACAAGGATGAAAATTTGAACATTGATTAAAATAGCTTCATTTCATAACTTGGAATACTTAATATTTTCTAAACCATAACCGTAATTATGCAATCCACCATTTTTTTGCCCATTGACGTTATCAAACACAGGTCGCGCCATCTTTTCTCTGGTTTCAACACAACCAAAGGAAAAGTTATTGATTTTTAATATGATTATGGTTATGTTTTAGAACATATAAAGTTTTCCAAGTTATAATATGAAGTTATTTTAATCGATGTTCAAATTTTTATCCTTGGGAACACATTAATTGTGAAGGAAATGTTTACAAAACTTTTTCCATTGGAAGTGTAGGAAGCACAATTACTTGACGTCCACCTTAATAATATGGGATAAGCGCAATGGAAAGGATCGCAATCCTATGTCCTGACCTTTGACCACATTTCGTCCATTTTCAATAGGGATCGTCCCCAGGTGGTCCCCTACTACATACTGAAATTTCATCGAAATCGAACCATTTTTACGCACGTTATGACGCATAAGGGCAATGGAATGCATCCGGATCTTATGTCCTGACCTTTGACTCCACTTCACACATTTTGAATAGGGTTTGTCCCCAGGTGGTCTCCTACCACATAGTAAACTTTCATTGAAATCGAACCGTATTTGCGCAAGTTATGACGCATGAGGGCAATGGAATGATCCCGCTCCTACGTCGTGACCTTTGATCCCATTTGTGCTATTTTCAATAGGGTTCGTCCCTAGGTGGTCCTCTACCACATAGTAAAGTTTCATTGAAATCGAACCATATTTACGCCAGTTATCGTGCGGAGGACGGACGGACGGACAAAGCTGGAGCATATACGCTTTTTCAACCTACGGTTGGAAAGCGCAAAAAGCATTTGAGCGTGACGAAAATCGAAACCGCATCCTTCTATTCCAGAGCCGAATGCTCTCCCAATTAAGCTACATCACCGACGAAGTTTTTCGCTTCAACTTTGCCCTCTTGACATGTTGGCGCATTTAATGTAGGTACGTCGCATATATCCGCCCCCTTGAAAAAGGGCTGGGCCGGAATCGTAATGTTTCAAGGTCAGCGGACAAACCATTCTTGAAAGAGGTCACTGCAGAAGAAGGAATTCTCAATAATGTATTGAACAAACATCGCACAGTTTTCGAAAAACCCAAAGGTCAAAGATTCATTTTACGTTCCTGTTGCAATACAGCGAAAGACATTTGTCGGTGCAACTTTGTCTTCCTGACATATGCGTCATCAATGCAGGTATATCACACTGGGAAAACCCCGGCGATTTTTAGGGGTGCGGGTGGGGGAGTCGTCCGCTCAAACGACCACTACGTACGTAGGTATTCTAAACAATACCACGCTACCTACGGTGTTGCAGTACTTCGGCAGACATGTTGCCTGTTTCGGCAAGATAGAACGCACTACACTGCAAGGTCTACCCACGCAAAGTTTGAGGTGCCGGACGCCCAAAATTCAGATATAAACCCAACAGAGCATTTCTGGGATGAGCTGTAATGCCGAGTCTGATACTGATTGGTATGACCTTCCGCTATGGCAGCTCTAACAGAAGGTTTGCAGGAGGATTGGCGGAAACTTTCGGTACAGTCTTGTCGGCATCTCATGGAATGTATGACTAGAAGTGTTAACTGCCGCCTGTGTAATGATTTCGGCTACAAATTCTCTCGTTTCGTTCTACCTACGTGTTCGGATACTTGTGTCTGCATGGTGTACATAAATTTCTCCCTTGTTGTTAATAACAATGTTGCACGTCGTTGGATGCATTTCGTCGTGTAGGAAGGCTTGTTCAAATTGTCATGCATGTTGAGTTTTTCTTTACTCTGTATTACTTTATTATAGAAACAAAGTATATGTGAGAGAATGCTACATTTCATCACTAACTATCCTATAGCAGTCGTAAGATGGTTGTTTTTACGCTTTAAATAAATACACTGGAGGAAAATGAAAAAAGAACACCAAGAAGGAGACGTCTGATACCAACGAAATTTATACAGCATAATAACGGAATACAGAGGATAACGTGATAAAAACATTATGGCAAAATACAGCTGTATTTGCTGGTAAACTGAAAAATACCATTTCCATGTAACATGGTTAGTACGAAGTTGAACCGCCATGAACTGCGTCACACTGTGCAGTTCTGGCATGGAGTCTGTCGTACAGATGTTGGATGTAAGTTTGGGGTATTGAGTTCCAAGCATCCTCAACCTGGACGCGTAAATCGGGGATGGTCGTGGCTGGCCGTGGAGACCGGATAAGTCGTTGTCCCATAAAATCCCACACGTGCTCAATGGGAGACAAATCCGGTGATTGTGCAGGCCATGGAAGTTGTCTCACACACTGAAGTGCATGTTGCGTTGCACGTGCCGTGTGTGGGCGTGCGTTATCTTGCTGGAAAACACCACGATGGACCGACCTTACAAATGGCACAACAACGGGCTGAATGATGGTTTTGATGTAGGAGGTGCTGTTTTACGTACCCGGTACAAACACTAGTTGTGTAAGGGAGCGATAGCTGATCGCTCCACACACCACGAGACCAGGTGTATGCCCTGCGTGTCGCTGGAGGATGCAAGAAGGGTGGAGACGCTCCCCTGTGCGTCTGCGAACACGCATACGGCCATCGGAGGCTCCCAAGCAGAATCTGCTTTCATCTCTGAACACGACAGATCGCCATTGCGTTCTCCAGTGCAGACGTTAGCGACACCACTGCAGCCGTTTCAGACGGTGGGCTGGAGTCAGAGGAACACATTCCAGAGGCACACGTGCACGTAGTCCTGCATCCAGTAGACGGTTGCGGATTGTTCGCACAGTCACCTTAGGTGCAACGGCAGCTCGGATTTGCGTCGCAGTTGATGTTCTGCTTGACAACGCCACTCTTCTTATGCGTTGATTGGTCCGCTCATCAGTCCGTCTGTGACTCCCGGCTCCGCGTCTTCTCGTTTGGGAATGTTCCTCGGACCATCTACGCCACCATCGTACCACCACCAATACTTCCCGTCCAATTCGCTCCGCAATACGACGATACGACCACCCGGCCTCCGGGAGTCCGACTAGACGACCTCGCTCAAAGTCCGATAACTGCTGAAATCGTACACGTCTTCCATGTCCAGGCATTACAGCTTCTTCAGGGTCTTGGCACGCGTCCGTACGCCGACGACTGATTACATTCACTTCGCCGTACTCCTTAAATACCACCGACGATAATTTGCATATTATGCCGTGCTGTGGCGTAAGCGCTCACCAGTTGGTCCCGAAATTAACATCACACCTACGTCAACTCGACCCCATTGACATATGTAAATTTCATGATCGTCCACCAATTCCTTCTTGGTGTTCTTTTTTCACTTTCCGCCAGAGTATTAACATATAGCGGATGCTTCCAATCCGGAGTGAAATTTTTAATTGAAGCAGGCGGAAAACAAATCAAATAGACGCTGGATTTCTTTAAGGAAATGTAGTAAAAACTTATATAGTAGGAACTCATTCATGTTGAACAAAATATTACAAGGTTTGTCCGGAAAGTAATGGGACCACTTTTCCTGGGCCAATCAGAAGGGCCGGGGGAGCAGTCCCCGGGCGTGACTGGTGGCGGGGTATGTTAAGTAAATGATCGATGTCTCGTCAGTTGGCTCTGAGCTTTTACAGAGTGAGTATCGCTTACGAAGTGGGCAGCTTTGTGAGCGTCGCGTAACGGTCAAAATGCAGAAGAGTGTCGAACAGCGATACGCGATAACATTTGGGCTAAACATGAAAACTCCGAGACTGAGATGCTTGCTATAATTCAGAAAGCCTACAAGAACGATGCTTTTTCGAAAGCACAAGTGTTTCGGTGGCACAAAACGTTCGCAGAGGAAAGACAGAGCGTCGAGGAAGACCCACGTCCAGGGAGCCCTTCAACGTCTCACACTTCTGACAATGTGGAAAAGGTGAAAGCGGTTTCGGTCTCTGACTGACGTCTGAGTGTTTGATTGGTAGCAGAGCACGTGGGACTCGCGAAATCCATTGTGCATGAAATCATCACGCAAGAATTGAAGATGCGGAAAGTTTGGGCCAAATTGGTTCCTAAGGTTTTGACCGATGAACAGAGGAAAAACCGTGTGTCGATTTCTCGTGAACTTGTGGACCGTGTGAGGAGTGAACCTTTGTTTTTGGAGAAAGTGATAACAGGGAATGAAACGTGGGTCTTTGAGTACGATCCGGAAATGAAAAGACAGAGCTCACAGTGGCACACTCCCAAGTCTCCTCGACCAAAGAAGGCTCGAATGTGCAAATCGAAGCTCATTGTCTTCTTTGACTGTAAAGGTGTTGTCCATAAGGAGTTTGTACCATCCGGACAAACGGTCAACCCTGGATTTTACGTGGAAGTGCTTCAACGGCTGGAGAAGAGAGTTCCGCGCGTCCGCCCGGAGATCACCAACACTTGGGTTCTTCACCACGATAATGCACCGAGCCATGCGTCGCCAAGAGTGAGAGAGCTTTTGGCGAAACACAACGTGGTAACGCTGCCCCAACTTTCCTAAAGCCCAGACTTGGTCCCGGCTGACTTCTTTCTGTTTCCCCAGCTCAAATACAGCCTGAAAGTACACCATTTTGGGACTGTTACAAACGTGCAAACTGCCGCGACGAGTGCTTTGGAAGAGATCCCTGTTCACGACTTCCAGACAAGCTACGTGGCGTGGAAGAACCGCTGGCAGCGGTGTATTGATGTTTCAGGATGTTATTTTGAGGAATTTTAATGTTAGGTAAGTATAACTTTACTTAAACGTCTGTTATTGAATGAGTCTCATTACTTTCCGGACAGACCTTGTATATACTATTTACTTACTTTTTTCAAAAGACCTCGCGACAAATAACGTTTTGTGCACAACATTTGTTGTTGTTTAACAATTTTCCTTGTATTCCAGCTGGTTTTGAGTAAACTTACCATTGATAACTTTTGCTTTGATTTTTTGCGTTAAATGACTCTGACACACTTGTTATTCCGTTCATGGCTTGTTTTAGATTGTCGTATTCGACAGTTACTTTGAAACTTCATACCGAAGCTTTTTCTACAAAATAATGCGACATCTGGTACTACAAATCGGAACTATCTAAATTATCGACAATGTGCTGTTGGGCCGACAACTGTTTTTAGATGCAATTTTGCACACTTTATAATCTCAAGACTGCAGTTTTTATTGTAGGTTATAGCGTTCTAACAAAATAGATATTTTGCAAAATGTATAATATAATTGGAACTAAACTCGGAAAGTCAGTTAAATTAAAAGCAGTAAAAAATAATTAAAGCGTACAAACTAATTTCGCATTGTGCTAAATTAAATTAATATACAAACTCAACTTACCGTGATATTAAGATTTTGATTCGAATTTTGCAGATCGGATAAATGAAACTCGAGTCATTGATAATCCAATGCTTTTAAATTAGCACGCGATCGCTTTGACATCTGAAAGTGATCGCAAGCTATTATATAGTACGCCATCACTTTTGACATCTCGAGAGTTTTTCAGACAGAGAGAGACAGAGAGAGAGAGAGAGAGAGATATATGCAGAGGGAGAGAGAGAGAGAGAGAGAGAGAGAGAGAGAGAGAGAGAGAGATATGCAGAGGGAGAGAGAGAGAGAGAGAGAAAGATATATATATATATATATCATCATCATCATCATTATCAACCATTATCAATCCACTGCTGGACGAAGGTCTCCCCAAGTTTCCTCCACAACGGTCTGTCTTGTGCCAGTCTCCTCCATGTCACCCCTGCATACTTTCGAATTTCATCCACCCATCTCCCATGTGGTCTTCTTCTGGGTCTTTTCCTGTCCCTTGGAATCCTATCTAAACTTTCGGCTGTCCATCGATGATCTGTCCTTCTGGCAGTATGTCCAGCCCATTGCCATTTCAGGGATTTAACTCTGATCATGATGTCTTCCACTCATGTCATTTTTCGGATCCACGAGTTCCTCTTCTTATCTCTCCTGGTTACACCAAGCATGCACCTCTCCATGCTACTTTGAGTTGTCTGCAGCCTTTGTATGTCTCTTTTAGTTAAGGTCCACGTCTCTGCACCATACGTAAGCACTGGAAGGATGCATTGATCAAACACTTTTCTTTTAAGACTTAATGGCATATTGCTCTTGAAAATAATGCTGTTTCTTCCAAAAGCTCTCCAGGCAAGTTTTGTACGCCGATTAATTTCTTCATCAATGTGACCCTCACTTGATATCTGCTGTCCAAGATAAACGTACGTGTCTGTTATCTCCAGCTTTTCTCCATCAATCGATAAATCTTCATTTCTTGTAAAAGCATTGAACATCACTTTTGTCTTCTGAAAGTTCATTTTTAATCCCACTTCTTTACTCTTGTCAGCAAGTTCCTGGATCATACTCTGCAGCTCTGATGGGGTAGTTGCAAAAATGACTACGTCATCAGCAAAACGAAGGTGGGTTAGATAATCTCCATTAATCTTTATCCCCTTGTTTTCCCAGCTCAGCGACTGAAAATCACCCTCTAATGTGGCATTAAAGAGCTTCGGAGATATGGTGTCACCTTGTCTCACTCCCTTTCCAATTTTTACGTCTGTTGTATTTTCAAACAGCCTAATCTTTGCACTTGCATTTTCATAGATGTTATTAATAATATTAATGTATGCATCTTCAATACCGCAGGTTTTTAGAGCCATTGTAACTGCTGATGGTTTCACCGAATCAAAGGCTTTTTCATAATCGATAAAAGCCATGCACAATGGAAGTTCATATTCCCTCGCTCTTTCAATTAGTTCTCTCAGCACGTGGATATGATCTATTGTGCTGTAGCCACTCCTGAATCCAGCTTGTTCTCTCGGTTGAGCCATGTCCAGTGTTACCTTCAAGCGGTGTGAAAGAACTTTAGTGAAGATTTTATAAACTACTGATAGGAGGCTGATAGGTCTGTAGTTTCCGAGATCCTCAATGTCACCTTTCGTATGTAGCAGGATCATTGTAGCAGTGTTCCAATCCTCAGGAATCTTTCCTTCATTAAGGCATCGAGTGAAAATTTGGGCGAGTACTGTTTCGATTTCTCCACTTGCTTCTTGTATGATGTCTACAGTAATTCCATCTTCTCCTGGAGCTTTTCCTCGCTTCATGTTCTTGATTGCATGTGCAACTTCTGCTGGAAGGACTGGAGGAACTCTGGTACTGGTAGCTTTCATGATGTCTGGAGTGCATGTATCATCCCTTTCATATAATTTGGAGTAGAAATCTTTCACTCTTGTCAAAATTTCGCCTCTATTTCTTGTTACAGAACCATCTTCTTTTCTCAGTGCCATAATCTGTTTTCTTCCTTTACTGAGATGTCCCTTTGCTATCTTTAGGCTTTGGTTGTTTTCAATTGCTTTCCTCACTAGTTCACAGTTGAATTTCCTTACGTCTTCAGTGATACTTTTTCTTACTGTCTTGCATAGCTCTATATATTCCACTTTGGAAGTCACATCTTCTTTAGTTGTCCTCATCTCTCTCTTTTTTTGCATCAACATTTTGGTTTTTCCTGATAATTTGTTCACATGCAACTTGTTCTTAGACCCAGCTAATTTTGTTGCTGTTTCCATAAGAGCTTTGGTTACTTTTCTGTTAACTTCAGAGATGTCCACTTCTTCCGATGTTAGGCCTTCTAAAACAGAGAACCTGTTCTTCAGTTTTAACTTGAAGGTATTATGGTGTTTTTTAAGGTTGGTTATGTCAATAGATTTTGTTTGTCTTATGAGCTTGCCACGTTCAAGTTTAGTGTTGAGGGGCATCTTACATCTCACCAATCTATGGTCACTACCTGTGTTGAACTTGTTTAGCACACTGCAGTCTTCTATGACGAATTTTTTGTTACACATAATAAAATCAATTTCACTTGTCGTCCCATTTGGATGTCTCCATGTCCATTAGGTCAGGTGATGCGTAACATCACAGCCTCTCCTTGACAAATGTCAACCCCGCCTTCTCGTGGTGCATCCTGTTCCCACTAAAGGGGCTCTGACGACCGCCCATAGCGGTATAACTATACCATCGTGATTAGAGGAAATTCTATCAAACACTCACCAACCCGCTTGGCCAGCGTGGTGAGTTATGGCCAAACCCCTCCAAAATGATTCCACAACTTAAATCTTGGCCCTCAGCTCCGGCAGCTGGAATGTACCTGGCCAAGGCAGCGGCTAGTGCGACATGAAGGCAGAGGGTGCTAAGAATCCCCGGAGGACCGGACTAGGCTGCCATCTGATGCTGACCTTGGCTACTTACAATGGACGCTCCCTATCTTCTGATTCAAGGCTTCTTGAATTGGAAGAGGAACTACAAAGGATCAAGTGCGACATCGTGGGGCTAAGTGAGGTAAGGAGAAAAGGAGAAGATCTCATCGAACTGAAAAGTGGACATCTCTTCTACTATCGTGGGACAGATACTGGCAGAACTAGTGGTGTTGGATTTATAATAAACAAGAAACTGAAGGATAAAGTTGTAGAAGTTGAAAGTTCCTCTGACAGAGCTGCACGACTTGTTATCCAAATCTCGAAAAGATACCAGGCTCAGATTATTCAAACTTATGCACCCACCACAAGTCATGCTGAAGAAGAAATCGAAGAATTTTATGAGGAAATTTGTCATCTAAATAATAAAGGTAAGCAGCACTTGAAAATAATTATGGGAGATTTCAATGCAAAAATAGGGCAACGGCAACATAATGAAACTTCAGTAGGTAAATTCGGTCATGGCAACAGAAACCAGCGTGGAAATACTCTCGTTGAGTTTGCTGAGGCAGAAGGGTTTTTTATCTTGAACTCCTTCTTCAAGAAAAAGCCACACAGGAAATATATATATATGTATATATATATATATATAGAGAGAGAGAGAGAGAGAGAGAGAGAGGGAGGGAGACATCTGAGTGTTTATATACACTATCTACCAAAAAGTAATTGGATACCCCGGCAATCGACGGTATCTGCGGTCCTGATACACGTCACGGCCGCCGCCGTTAAATATCGTGTGGGAAACAACAACGCAACCAGTCGCATGCAAGATGCCACGCAGTTCAGGGCTCTCTGATTTCGAGGAAGGTGTAATTGTCGGGTATCACAGAAATGGTCGATCCATACCTGACATATTCAGTTAGTTGAAGTACCCAAAATCGACAGTGGCCTACGTGATTGGCAAGTGGAAGATGAGAGGTGACTGTCGAAATGTGCCACGATGCGGCAGACCCACAAAACCGACGGGCGATGGCCAGAGAAATTCGGAAGAACCGCACCAAATCGATGAGCCACATTCGCGAGAAGTTTTAACAGGCATCCGGGAGTGTTCTTTCGATGAATACCATCCGTAAGGAAGCCCATCTGCTCGGTTATCATGGACGTGCTGCCGCCCACAAGCCTTTGATCGCCAAGTCCAATAGCGCTGCTCGGCTAACGTGGTGCACAGAACGTCGACAGTGGACCGTTGAACAGTGGAAACAGGTTCTCTGGAACGAAGAATCAATGTTCACCCTCTACCGTTCGGATGGCAGGGTCGTGGTTTGGCGTCTGCCTGGAGAACGCCTCCTGCCGGAATGTATTGTACCAACTGTGAAGTTCAGCGGCGGTAGAATTATGCTATTGGGGTGTTTCTCCTGGTATGGCACAGGACCCTTGGTCGCAATTCCTAGTATACTCAACGCCGGCACCTACTGCACCATTTTGGATGACCATACGCTTCCTACGTTGTGGCAGATTTATGAGGTGGACCCATGTTACTTTCAGGATGACAATACCACCTGTCATGTTGCGAGGTCCACCATGGCTTGGTATGGTGACAATGGGGTTAATCGAATGGACTGGCCTGCGCATAGCCCGAACCTTAACCCTATCGAGCACCTCTGGGAAGAGTTGGAGCGTCGACTTAAGGGCCCCCACCGTCCGAAATCGGTGAAGGAACTGACCTGTCTTCTCCAAGCCGAGTGGAAGAAAATACCGCTAGCCGTCGTACAACGCCTGGTTGAGAGTATGACCCGGAGGGTCGCAGCTGTAATCGCTGCTCGTGGAGGCTCCACCAGCTATTGAAGTTGAATAAACTTTGTTTTCCATTGCTATCACAGGTGTCCAATTACTTGTTTGTAGATAGTGCATATTATAGGTTAAATTAGAGAACAGGAAGCTTTTTCATGAACATACTTCTTCTAGTCGGCAAGGAGTTACAGTAAATATATTGATCCACAGAACTGAAAGGTTTCGTTTTTCTTGTACGCACATTTTTGAATAAAATTTTAATCATGAACCTCAGATTGTTGAATGGACTTTTAGTCCTGAATCTTCGACTTTTGAACAAACTTTCAGCTCCGATTTTTGAATATACTTTTAGTCATGAACCTCCGATTTTTGAATAAACTTTCAGCCATAAACCTCAGATTTTTGAATGAAATTTCAGTCATGAACCTCCGATTCTTGAATAAAATTTCAGGCATGAGCCTCTAATTTTTTAACAAAATTTCAGCAATGTACCTCCAATTTTTGAATAAACTTTCAGTCATAGACCTTCGAATTTTAAATAAACTTTCAGTCATGAATCTTCGAAGTTAAAACCGGTAAGTGACCTTGTCGATATAGATTTACCGGGAGTAAATGAGCTCACATTTTGACAAAAGTTACATTTCTAAGTTTTTTGCAAGCATCTTAAAGTGTTTCGCAGCATAAAACCAGCAGTTTTTTGAACACTGAAGATTTTGAGAATTGAATCATTCTTCTCAGTGTTTGCAGAAACAAGTTTTGCGAAAATTGAGAAAAAAAGTTTACAGAAGTTTTAATGCAGAAAGAAATTTTGCAGTTCGATTACTGTTAGTATATACAGATTAATAAATTCGGGCCTTTTGCCTCGCAGAGTTTAATGGACCCCATTCAGCTACATAGAGTCGCCGATTGTTGCTGAAAGCAAGCCATGCCTTATCAGATGTTCGAGTCCGGATACAAAGCCGTCAAGATACATGGGATTCTAATCACTGGAATATAGGGACCGAAAGAGAAATTCAAATATTTCAAAACGAAATTATAGGTCAAAAGTTGTAAAAATACGTTATACAATCTTTCAGACCTATTGGTGTTATCACTTCGGCAGGTGGTAGAGACAAAATTGCTATGCCTTTAGAATTATCCGTTCCAATTTCCAAAAGAACAGCTAGATTTTTGTTTTGTCCAACAAAGATTACACTGGTCAACATTTTAAAACTTTTTTTTCATAACATGGCTGAAATAAGATGCTTTCAACTAATTGCGGGGTGCTGAATTCAAATATGACTGTAAAAACTGTCAATCATGTACAGTTTTTTGTGTACGAACATTTGCTATATTTCCAAATACATATACACTGAAGAGCAATTGAATTAGAGATACTTGTCCAGTAACATGTAGCACCACCTTTCGCCCTGATGACGGCGGCTATTCGTCTCTGCATGGACTCGACAAGACACCGGAAGCGTTTGGGAAGCCACACGGATCCACTACCCCTGAACAAGCTTCCATAGTTCACGAAAATTTGATGGAGGGGGTCAGAGCCTCTAACATCTCTCTCGATGGCATCCCAGATGTGCTCGATTGGACTGAGATCAGGTGATCTAGCTAGCCAAGGAAACGAGGTCACGTCGGTGGAGTGTTCATCCAACCATTCGGATACAATCGGGAGCAATGACACTGTATACAATCTGGAGCAATGGCAACCATTCGGATACAATCGGGAGCAATGGCACTTGTCTTGTTACAGGTTGAGGTCCCCAGTGGGATGTTGCAGACGCACAAACGAGAGCAAATGGTCGTCCAAGATATCCCGGTAACGTTGACCTGTGAGGGAGGATGTCACACGTACAAGGGGTCCCATTTCAGTCCACGTAAACAGTCCCCAGACGATAATGCCACCCCCACCAGCTTGAAGAGTACACTGCTGGCCAGAAGGATCCATCGCTTAATGTGGTTTGTGCCGTACTCTTATCCTGCCATCCGCATGTACCAACGTGAATCTCGACTCATCAGTCCAGGCAACATTTTGCCACATGTCTAGGATACAGGGGCGATGTTCCCGCGTCCATGCTAATTTTTGCACCCTGTGATGTGCGGTCAGCAGCGGTACCCTCGTCGGACGATGGCTTCTGTACCCCACAGCGAGGCGATGGTTCTGGATGGTGTGCCTGCTTACACGTTTTTGTGCACCAGCGTTAAATTGCCGAGCAATTTCTTGCACTGTGGAACGTCGATCTGCTGTTACAATGCGAGCTAGCCGACGATGACCCCACTCATCCACACGCTGTTGTCCACGGCAGTTGGCCCTTGCAGGGATGGTTTTACCGGATTCGATGTACTCACGGTGCACCCGTGACACCGTGGCTCGTGAAAATCCCAGTGCCTGCACGACTTCCGAGGTGGAGTGACCCATTCGTCGGGCACCGACAATTTGTCCACAATCAAATTCGCTTAGATCCTTCGTCTTACCCATACTGCGTCCGACTCTTACTGATTCCCTTCGCATCACTCCTTATATTGTCGGATCGCTGCATACGTCATGCCGTTTCCGTTTACAGGGCCGCCCACAGCGCCACATTTGCATAAAGCCAGCTGTCTCTAATTCAATTGCTCTTCAGTGTACACAAGGTAAGATGTATACATTACAGCTTCACATTGTAATGTGTTACATCATTCATGTGTCTTCTTAGTTATAAAATTAGTGTTACAAAGTATAAAATCCAGATTGAAATATCACTGCATATGAGACGACAAAAGAAAAAAAAAGTAGAGTAAACAATATTAACACCAATGTAAATGGATACACACATCCTCGTATACCCGTGCAAGTAGTTCATTTTTTTTCTCTTATGTGTCGCTTTGTCCTCCTCATGCAAAAACGAGCAGTAATTACCAAGGAGGTTGTATTACTGGAGACACCACTCCTACCCACGCAGCATTGGCTGCCGTAAGTCCCCGTCTGTGCTGCAAATGACGTCATGAGCAGGCACGACGCAGCCGCAGAATAGAAGCTGCTTGGAAACCAATGGAACAAAAGCTTCTGAGCATATAAACAGATAAAATGAGTAATTCAATAATCTTTATCAGTGATACACAAGCTTAATGTTTCATCAACGGTATAATTTAGTTCATTTTTGCCTGCTTGTGACGTCACACCACAGATTAGCTGTGACCTATGGAGGCAGAGCCAGTGGTGTCTCCAGTAATATAACCTCCTTGGTAATTACTCATCATTGGGGATTCCACATGCTTTCATACACGTCCTCCATCGTTCGGATACCTTGATGGAACCTTTATTCTCGTTCATCGCTGACTACTACTAAGTTGTCAGGAAAGAAGTCCAGATACGAATGAAAGAAATGTATCTTTGGGTACATCTGGCATCCAAGGTTTTTATAATTCCTGAGAAGGTTGTGAATCATCTCTTTTGTAGTTGCCATCTTTGTGGTTACCCAGAAATCTCTTGACCACAGATGTGAACGATTGCTATGAGAAGAGCTCTGTGCTGTTTAACTTATCGGCAAAAACATAATCACGTAGTAGTTCTCGTATCTGTGAACCAACGAAGATACTTTCTTTGAGTTTTGCATGACTTAATTGAGGAAATGTTTGTCTTAAGTGCAAGAAATCTGGGCCAAATTTGTCCGTAACCTTAACAAAGTGTTTCATCAGCCCCAGTTTCATATTAAGTGGTGGAAGCAGACATCAGAAGCGTTAACTAGGGGCTTGTGACGAAAGTTACTCTCTCCAGGAATGAAAATATCTCGTTTAGGCCAATATGTCTGTTCGTAATGTTCTGCTGTGACCCTAATGTCCCACATACAAAGAACACGACAAAATTTGGTGAAGCCACCCTGAAGCCCCAGCAAGAGTGATATCACTTTCAGATCACCGCGTACTGATCACATAAACTGGTCACATTGTATTTCAGTGAGAATGTTGTCCATGCATTCATACGTCTCCTTCATTTCTACAGCATGTGTTAACGGATTGGACAGCTTCTGGTTTCCGTTGGACAAAAGGACAGTTTTTAAACCATCCTTGGATGAATCGATAAATAAACGCCTTTCCGTAGGATTGTAAGATATTCCTTATTCTGTCATTAGCCAGGAATATCTCAACAAAAAACACGTACCATCATGCACTTCATAGAAAAAACATAGACCCAAATTTCCGTGTACTATTCGCTAGCAGGTTCCACTCTTGCAGTCGGGAACTTAACAATTCAGCTTGTTGTTTGGAAAGATGTAGGTCTCGAACGAGATCACTTAGTTCCTTTTGCTCAATCAAGTAGGGCTCGTCTAAGAGTTTAGGAGTGTATGTAGGATCCGGATCTTCATGTTCATCGGTATCTTCATTATACGAATTTGAATATCTCTTCACAGTTCAATGGAGGTTTTGGTATAGGAATGTCTTTCCCCATGCGGAACAGGCTGATGGCAAATTTGGAAACTGTATTTTACTTTTATCCTTCTTTAAAAATACACTCACTTTGGTTAAGCAAAAATAACAGTCTTCCACGTGATCAATTGGCTCACGCCAAATCATTGGAACTGCGAAAGGTATAGATTTCAGCTTAACTTTCAACTATTCACTCAGGCCAATAAAGCAGGAAATACAGCAGACATGTGGAGCGCACGATTTATTTTGATCTCCAATATGACATCCAAAGTACAAATAAAAGGCTTTCCTCACAGTCTTTGTCAAGATCAAATCTGATCATATGTAGAGAAATTTAGGAAGGAAGTGTCTGACCCCTGGTCTTAAACAACCCTTAGCTAGGAGATTTGGGCTAGAGTGCCAGATAGGAAAGTCACACAGAAGCTAGGTAGAAAGGGGGAGAAAGACGCCCTTATTTATTACTGGGGGTCCAGTACCCGGGGTCTGACGGCTTAACGTGCCAATCCGGCGCACGGCGGATATTCAGTGGTTCGAGCGTTTGCACCGGCCCGGGATCGAACTTGAGGTTTCTCCGTGGCAGTCACGAGCGTTGACCACTAAGCCATACGCGGCCCCAGTCTTTGTCAATGGACGACTCTCTGATTTTATAATATACTGTCCGCACACATAGAAAAACTTATCTGGAACATTAATACAGTATATCCACGACGATCCATTTTCTCCATATCGCCAACTTTTGCTCATAAACATGCAGCACGTGTTTCTCCTTCAATGTAAAAGACAGCAATTGTGGTTCGGTTGCTGTTACATATCCTCTACCTGTGAAAATAAAAATCAGTGTGGCCACCCATAACATGTCCGGTGGCGAAATATGACAATAAAAATACCTAGTGTCATGTTATAGAAACCTTGTACACTAATGTTAATGCATCCACGACGATCCATTGAACAACAAATTTCTGCATCACGTGCTGCGATAGGGATTTGTGGACGAACAACAAATCCCTATCGCAGCATGTGATGCAGAAATTCGCATCTCATTATACATTTTAAGCTATGTACCACATTTAAGCTATTCATTAGAATTAAATAAATGAATAAAAGTTTTTGTCTGAGTAAACAGCTTACATTTTCTTACGTAAATTAGTAAAAAGGTAATTTTTATTTTAAGAAACTCTATTCGATTTCTGAAGATTTTTGTAAATACTTTAATATGAAATTTCAGCGAGCTTAGAGTAAATAGATTAGATGTTTTCATCTTCGATATCCTCCCCGATGTGTTTCTATATGTTGAAGCAAAAGAGCGGAGTGGAGATGTATATGAGTTTTCTTTTTCAAGAGAATTGTTTCGAGCAGAATATTCTACAGAAACAATATCCACTCCTTTCTTTCTTTCTTTCATAAAAGAAATGTGAGACATCATTTTAGAGAGTAAAAAGCACACATTTCACATCAACTGCAAAAGAAACTTCGGTTTTATTACTCTCCTCTGCAGCAATAAAAACGCTTTTACACTCCAGTACAGCGTCGCAAAGCATAAAGCAAAATGTACTCATTTATTCTTTCCTGATTCTTCATATGCTCCTTTCTTCCATCGATAAAGGAACACCTGACTCTTGTATTACCATATCGGGCGGAAATTTGCTGAAGAGAAATAAAACAACTCAGGATACCCTTAAACAGACAATATGGCTTTTTAGGTACCGCCAAATATATTCAAAATTTGTGTTTTCTGAAATGAATGCTTCGCCTTCAATTGGAAACGTGCTCGACAGAAAGAAATGCAGGAAATGAAAGAATACCCATATATGACAAATAGTACGAAGAGCTCTTACTCAAAGAATCTTTAAGAAAATACGTTGGCACAGTAGTTTTGTAAAAACACACTGTTTTCTCCTTTGCCGAAGTTTATTTTAGTTGATATAGCTACCTCATGCCGTAAAAGTGTACAGTAAATTTTGCTTTATTTTAGACAGCGGAGCTCTATGACCCAGAGTGTTTTTGTTTAATACCTTTGTTACACCATAAACAAGCACGTCTGTGCGTGAGACATAACGATTCTTTACATCGTACAAAGCAGGGATTCTTAAAAATTTTAGTGCTCTCGTGAGAGAGCAACGAAGCGAAGCGCGAAGACTTTGCCGTTCTATGATATCTCTTATGCGCTGAATGACCCTTTTATTGTTATAACCTTAATGTTGTGTCAGTAGAAACGAGCATATGAGGTGCCTACCTCCGAGGTGAAGCACATGTCAAACTGGAGAGTTGTAGTGATAAGCCTTCTTCGGTGTGGTTCAAGCATTAGAATATCCGACTCCGGAGAAGGAAGATTCGAATTCAATCTCCGGCGAATTTGCGCTTTTACGCTATAGTGGCGCCCGTACTTATAATGAATAACCTGGAAGTGAGGTTCGAGAAATATGCATGATGCTTCTTCCACACATCGCCTGGAATCCCTTCTTAGACAGCGAGCTACTTGAAGCATGGTTTATCGGCTAACCCGGAAACTCACGATTTCGTCCCAGCCCTTTCCCAGGTGGGAAGCAGACGTGTCAGAATAATATAACCACCTACCTAATAACAGAAATAACCATTCTTTGCCAGGATGACGGGGTTAGACAGCGTGGCATGGAAACAATGAGGCCGTGGTAGGTTGCCCGAGGCTCACGTGCCTATCGATCACCCAGCATAGGCCTTGGTAGGTTGTCCGAGGCTCACGTGCCTATCGGTCACCCAGCATAGGCTTTGGTAGGTTGTCCGAGGCCCACGTGCCTATCGGTCACCCAGCATAGGCCTTGGTAGGTTGTCCGAGGCTCACGTGCCTATCGGTCACCCATCATAGGCCTTGGTAGGTTGTCCGAGGCTCACGTGCCTCTCGGTCACCCATCATAGGCCTTGGTAGGTTGTCCGAGGCTCACGTGACTATCGGTCACCCAGCATAGGCCTTGGTAGGTTGTCCGAGGCTCACATGCCTCTCGGTCCCCCAGCATAGGCCTTAATAGGTTGTCCGAGGCCCACGTGCCTCTCAGTCACCCAGCATAGGCCTTGGTAGGTTGTCCGAGGCTCACGTGCCTCTCGGTCACCCATCATAGGCCTTGGTAGGTTGTCCGAGGCTCACGTGACTATCGGTCACCCAGCATAGGCCTTGGTAGGTTGTCCGAGGCTCACATGCCTCTCGGTCCCCCAGCATAGGCCTTAATAGGTTGTCCGAGGCCCACGTGCCTCTCAGTCACCCAGCATAGGCCTTGGTAGGTTGTCCGAGGCTCACGTGCCTATCGGTCACCCAGCATAGCACAAAGGTCGACGTAGTGGTGGGTCGGAACGTCGAACCTGTCAATTCAAATAGTCCCACAAGTGCTCTATGGGATTGAGCTCGTGTGATTTTGCCAGCCAAGGGAGAACGGAGGCCTCGCTGTCGCGTTCCTGGAATCAGTCACGCATCCCCTTAGCTTTGTGGCACGCAGCATTGTTATGTTGGTTGACACCATCACCACCAGGACAAACGTCCAAAATGCAGGGATGCATGTGGACAGCGAGAATGGACAGCTAGCGATTGGCGTTCACGAACCCATCCAGTAGTACCAGCAGTTCCAAGACATAGTAGGAAAACATCAGCTAGACATGCTCACTAAAACCGCCGGGATGTACTTGACCGACAAGCCTGTTCGTGTGTGGGTTCTCGCGTGTCTGACGCCTTGTTCACCACCGCCTGTCACTTCTCTGGAGTACAATCCTCGATTGTTCGCAGAAGGAAACCTTTTTACTCTTCCACTGTCCAATGACGGTAGGAACATGTACACCAATACATTTTTTTTATTATTTTTTTTGTTGGAGGTTTAACGACCACCGTGAGCAACTCAATGGGTTATAAAGTGCCGCGGGTGGCCTAGTGGGCAAAGTTCGTTACTGCCACGGAAAGGACCTCAGGTTCGATTCCAGACAGGTACCAACGCTCGATCCACTAAATATCAGCCGTGCGTCGGATGGGCACGTTAAGCCGCACAGACTCCGGGTACTGCTCCCCCGGTAATGAATAAGGGCGTCTTCCTCCACCTTTCTACTTCGCTTCCGTGTAACTTTCCTATCGGGCACTCTAGCCTAAATCTCCTAGCTTCATATTTCTAAGGGTTGTTTAAGACTTGGGGTCGGACACTCCCATTCCTAAAATCCTCTACATATGATCATTTGATCATAAGCAGTCGCGCGTCCCTAATTCAGGGCCACTGGTTCCAGGGAAGGGAGCGAGCCAGGGACGTAATAGAAACACAACATCTATATCTCACTGGAATTCGAACACGGACCTCATCTCGGACGAATGATCAGAAGCCAGAGATTAGACCACTGCGCAAACGGGACGGCTCACCCATACATGCTGATTGTCTTCCCTGGGGCGAAAGGGATCTTCCAGCACGACAATGCGACGTGTCACACAGCTAGAAATGTCGGAGAGAGATCGGAAGAGCACGGTGAAAACTTCAAAGTACTTCCCTGGTCCCCTAATTCCCCAGACTTAAACCCAATCGAGCATCTATAGGACCACCTCGATCATGTTGTTCGCTCTATGGACCCCCCACTACGCTCCCTCCAGCAGCTACCAGATGTGCTGCAGTCAGCATGGCTTCACATAACTGTGAACACCTTCCAGCACTTTCTTGAGTCACTCCCAGCCCGTTTAGCTGCTGTCCGCGCTGCACACGGCGGTTCCTCTGGATATTAGCTGGTGGTCACAATAATATAACTCGACTGTGTATATTGCTCCGGATGAAAGCACTTGAAGCTTTACTTATTTGTTTGAATGAGGATGACGTCTGCTAATCCTACAGAGCCCATGAAACTCTAAAGAGCATGTGGAGGGTAAGAAATTCTATTTAATTTAGAGAGGCGATTCGGGCAACCGAGGAGTTCGGCATGTATGGGCTTTTGGTGAGGGGTTTTTTGGATGAAGGGTTAATACTGCGTAGCTTCCACTTAACCCTTTAATGACCCTAACGCCCAAAACGCCAGTACGTAACAAGAATGATGACACCGAATTTTCGGGTGTAATAAGCACGTCTTTTGAATCCGTTCTGACGCAAATTAAATTTATCAAAGCAATTCAAAGTCAATGAAACCGGTATGGAAAACAATAGATCTGACCAAAGAAAGAAGATTTTCAATCGGGTTTTTAATCCCTCAGATATTGCTGTAAACGGAATCGTGAGCTTACGAACTCTTAGAAACAGAGATATCTACAAAAATAAGATGTGACTTTACGTCCCCTAGTGGGAAAGCCATGCATTATTTTAGAAAGAAAGTATTCTCAAAAGGTTATAATCGGTAACGGTTTAAGAAAATAAAATGAATCGGGTTTTCAGGAGCCCAGATTTTGCAACAAATACTTCAGAAGCAGAAATTAACACTTATAACCCCTGGTGGCTAAACCATTCTTTACCAAACATTAGAAATTATGTGAAAAATATTTTCCATCAGGTCTTGTATGCGATACAGGAAGAATTTTTCAAATCAGAGCTTTAGGAGCAGAAATAACGCAGAAAACGCAATTTACCTTTGTGCCCCCTAGCGGAAAGTTTATGATTTACTTGAAAATTTTGAATTTATAGGAAAAACCTTTCGCATCGGAAACACTATCCAACAAAAAAAGGAATTTTTCCAATCGTACTCTTAGAAGTAGAAATATTGACAAAAATAAGATATGGTTTCTACGCCCCCTGGTTTCTACGCCCCTGGCGTAGAAACCATGCATTTTTTCAAGAAGAAAATTTTCCTAAAAGGTTTTTCGACATGAGTAATATCGGTCAACAAACGACTTTTTTTCAATCGAGATTTTAGAAGCTCACATTTTGCTGCAAATACAACAGAAGCGGAAATCAAGATTTACGCCCCCTTAAGGCCAAACCATTTCCTACAAAAATTAGAAATTATGTGCAAACGATTTCGCTTCAGGAGCTGTAGGCGGTGCAGAAAGAATTTTTCAAATCGGAGATTTAGAAGCAGAGATACAGGGGAAACGCACTTTACATTTACGCCCCCTAGCGGAAAGTCTTTGATTTACTTGAAAATTTTGAAATTACATGAACCACATGTCACGCTAGAAACACTATCTAACAAAGAAGGATATTTTCAAATCGGACTCCTAGAAGTAGAGATATTGACAAAAATAAGATATACGTCTACGCCCCCTGGCGTAGAAACCATGCACTATTTTAAGAAGAAAAGGTTTCTAAAAGGTTTGTCGACATGACTAGTATCGGTCAACAAACGACGTTTTTTTCAATCGAGAATTTAGAAGCTCATATTTTGCTGCAAATACATCAGAAGATGAAATTAAGATTTACGCCCCCTGGTGGCCAAACTATTTTTTACAAAAATTAGAAATTATTTGCAAACGGACTACAATCAGGAGCTGTATCCGATGCAGAAAGAATTTTTCAAATCGGAGATTCAGAAGCAGAGATATAGAGGGAAACGCAATTTACCGCTACGCCCCCTAGCGGAAAGTCTATGTATTACTTGAAATTTTTGAAATTATATGAAAAACATATCACACAAAAAACACTATCTAACAAAGAAGGAATTTTTCAAATCGGACTCCTAGGAGTAGAGATATTGACAAAAATAAAATGTACATCTACGTCCCCTGGCAGAGAAACTGTGGAATATTTTAAGAAGAAAATATTCCGAAAAGGTTTATCGACGTGAGTGGCATCAGTCCACGAAAGAATTTTTTCAATCGATATTGCAGATGCTCCAATATTACGGCAAATACATCAGAAGCAAATATTAACACTTACGCCCCATGGTGGCAAAAGAGTTCTTCACCAAAAATTTGAAATTGTATGCAAAACATTTTTCACCAGGAGATGTATCCGCTGAAGAAAACATTTTTCAAATCGGAGTGTTAGAAGAAGAGTTATGGGGGAAAATGTAATTTAATTTTACGCCCCCTAGCGGAAAATCTATGCGTAATTTGAAAAAGTTACTATATCTAAAATACTCTTCGACATAAATGGAATCGAAAGATAAATAATTTTTTTCGATCGGATGTTTAGAAGCAAATATGTGGAATAAAACGTATTTTTGAATTCGACATCATCTGCATTTACGCCCTCTACCGGCGAAATTTTTCATCGTAAAAAAAAAAAAAACGAAATAAAGGATCATCATTTGCATATTTAAAGCTTTCCGATGCAAAAAGAATTCTTCAAATCGGAATAATAGTTTCAGAGTTATCGTGGGTACAGACGGACGGACGGACGGACAAACCGATAACAGAAGCACGATCTTTTTTTACAAAAGACGTGCTAAAAACGGCCAAAGACGCCAGAAACGCCTGTCTAGAGTGAGTCAGATTTCGTACACTTACTTGTTCTTCAAATTTTCTCGACCTATGAGGGATCACCAGAAGTCGCCCTCAGTCACTATTGTTGTCACTAAACAAAGAAGTGAAACAGCAGACAGTTTCTTGCGTTATGGTATTTAGAGTTACACAAGATTTTTGGATCATGGTCGGTAAAAGGTTTAAAAATCAACCTGCAAATCATTTGACAATAGTCTTAATAGGCTTTGTATATTAACAGCCTCAATAAACTTTTCATTCCACGTAATTTGAATTCGATATAATTTTTTATGAGCATTGACTCACTCCAAGTGTTGTCAAATACGAAAGGAAATTCGGAAAAGTAATATGCCGTTCAATAACAAAAATGTAACTCAGATGTAACAAAATGTACATAAGAAATTGTAACTCAAATGAAAGATTAACAAGAAAGATGACAACGAATTTTCGGGTGTAATAAGCACGTCTTTTGAATCCGTTCTGACGCAAATTAACTTTATCAAAACTATTCAAATTCAATGGAGCCGGTATGAAAAACAATAGTATCTGACGGAAGAAAGAAGTTTTTCAATCGCGCTTTTTTTTTATCCCTTAGATATTGCTGTAAACGGAATCGTGAGCTTACGCCCTCTGGTTGCAGACTTGTGCGTTAAGAAAAACATGAATTTATATGAGAAACATTTTGCACCGGAAACGCTCTCCAACACAGAAAGAATTTTTCAAATCGGACTCTTAGAAACACAGATATCGACAAAAATAACATGTGACTTTACGTCCCCTGGTGGGAAAACCATGCATTATTTTAGAAAGAAAGTACCATATGAGCGGTATCAGTCCAAGAAAAAAATAGTTGAGTTTTCAGGATCCCAGATTTTGCTACAAATACATCAGAAGCAGAAATTAACACTCATGCCCCCTGGTGGCCAAACCATTCTTTACCAAACACTAGAAATTATGTGAAAACTATTTTCCATCAGGTCTTGTATGGGATACCGGAAGAATTTTTCAAATCAGGGCTTTAGGAGCAGAAATAACGCAGAAAACGCAATTTACCTTTGTGCCCCCTAGCGAAAAGTCTATGATTTACTTGAAAATTTTGAAGTTATAGGAAAAACATGTCACACTGGAAACACTATCCAATAAAGAACGATGTTTTTAAATCGGATTCCTAGAAGTAGAGATATTGACAAACATAAGATATACATCTACGCACCCTGGCGTAGAAACCATGCGTTATTTTAAGAAGAAAATGTTTCTAAAAGGTTTGTCAGATCTTATCACAGGCAGTTTGTTACCAACGAAAGTTATTCGATACTATGCTTTTGGAGCTCTAAATGTTATCGCGTTTAATATTTTCCTACATATGATTGTGGAAAAACGAATATCATCATCATCATCATTGTCAACCATTATCGATCCACTGCTGGACGAAGGACTCCCCAAGTTTCCTCCACAACGGTCTGCCTTGTGCCAGTCTCCTCTATGTCACTCCCGCATACTTTCGAATTTCATCCACCCATCGCCCATGTGGTCTTCTTCTGGGTCTTTTCCTGTCCCTTGGAATCCAATCTAAAATTTCGGCTGTCCATCGATGGTCTGTCCTTCTGGCAGTATGTCCAACCCATTGCCGTTTCAGGGATTTAACTCTGGCCATGAGGTCTTCCACTCTTGTCCTTTTTCTGATCCACGAGTTCCTCTTCTTCTCTCTCCTAGTTACACCAAGCACCAAGCATGCACCTCTCCATGCTAGTTTGAGTTGTCTGCAGCCTTTGTATGTCTCTTTTAGTTAAGGTCCACGTCTCTGCACCATACGTAAGCACTGGAAGGATGCATTGATCAAACACTTTTCTTTTAAGACATAATGGCATATTGCTCTTGAAAATTATGCTGTTTCTTCCAAAAGCTCTCCAGGCAATTTTTGTGCGACGATTAATATCTTCATCAATGTGACCCTTACTTGATATCTGCTGTCCAAGATAAACGTACGTGTCTGTTATCTCCAGCTTTTCTCCATCAATCGATGAATCTTCATTTCTTGTAAAAGCATTGAACATCACTTTTGTCTTCTGAAAGTTCATTTTTAATTCCACTTCTTTACTCTTGTCAGCAAGTTCCTGGATCATACGCTGCAGCTCTGATGGGGTTGTTGCAAAAATGACTACGTCATCAACAAAACGAAGGTGGGTTAGATAATCTCCATTAATTTTTATCCCTTTGTTTTCCCAGTTCAGTGATTGAAAGACATTTTCAAATTGGCATTAAAGAGCTTCGGAGATATGGTGTCACCTTGTCTCACTCCCTTTCCAATTTTTATGAGTGTTGTATTTTCAAACAGCTGAATCTTTGCACTTGCATTTTCATAGATGTTATTAATAATATTAATGTATGCATCTTCAATACCACAGGATTTCAGAGCCATTGTAACTGCTGATGATTTCACTGAATCAAAGGCTTTTTCATAATCGATAAAAGCCATGCACAATGGAAGTTCATATTCCCTCGTTCTTTCAATTAGTTTTCTCAGTAAGTGGATACGATCTATTCTGCTGTAGCCACTCCTGAATCCAGCTTGTTCTCTCGGTTGAGCCATGTCCAGGGTTACATTCAAGCGGTGTGAAAGAACTTTAGTGGAGATTTTATAAACCACTGATAGGAGGCTGATAGGTCTGTAGTTACTGAGATCCTCAATGTCTCCTTTTTTATGTAGCAAGATCATTTAGCGTTGTTCCAATCCTCAGGAATCTTCCCTTCATTAAGGCATCGAGTGAAAATTTGGGAGAGTACTGTTTCGATTTCTCCACTTACTTCTTGTATGATGTCTACAGTAATTCCATCTTCTCCTGGAGCTTTTCCTTGTTTCATGTTCTTGAATGCATGTGCAACTTCTGCTGGGAGGACTGGAAGAACTCTGGTACTGGTACCTTTCATGATGTTTGGAGTACATGTATCATCCCTTTCATATAATTTGGAGTAGAAATCTTTCACTCTTGTCAAAATTTCGCCTCTATTTCTTGTTACAGAACCATCTTCTTTTCTCAGTGCCATAATTTGTTTTCTTCCCTTACTGAGATGTCCCTTTGCTATCTTTAGGCTTTTTTTGTTTTCAATTGCTTTCCTCACTAGTTCACAGTTGAATTTCCTTACGTCTTCAGTGATACGTTTTCGTACTGTCTTGCATAGCTCTATATATTCCACTTTGGAAGTCACATCTTCTTTAGTTGTCCTCATCTCTCTTCTTTTTTGCATCAACATTTTGGTTTTTCCTGATAATTTGTTCACATGCAACTTGTTCTTAGACCTAGCTAATTTTGTTGCTGTTTCCATAAGAGCTTTGGTTACTTTTCTGTTAACTTCAGAAATATCCACTTCTTCCGATGTTAGGCCTTCTAAAGCAGAGAATCTGTTCTTCAGTTCCAACTTCAAGGTATTATGGTGTTTTTTCAGGTTGGTTATGTCAATACATCTTGTTTGTCTTATGAGCTTGCCACGTTCGAGTTTAGTGTTGAGGTGCATCTTACATCTCACCAATCTATGGTCACTACCTGTGTTGAACTTGTTTAGCACACTGCAGTCTTCTATGATGAATTTTTTGTTACACATATGTGATGTACCTGCTAGCAGGACGCACACGACATAATGGCATATAGCATTCAGAATTAACGTCTGCGTAGCTCAGTTGGTAGAGCGACTTGTTCCGGAATAAGCGGATTCGGGTTCGATGCCCCGGCGTGGACAAAAATGACGGAGAAATTTACTTCGTTATAATGGCGCCCGAACTATCCGGATAACCCGACCGTTCAAAATCTCGCAATGGTGTGATGTTATTTCCACACCGCGAGATAGGAAAAATCAGAGAATCCCTTCTTCAGCGCTTCGAAAAATAAATGTGTGTGACGTTGCAATCCACACACCAGATTGACTGGGAGTTCTCAAGTGCTCATTCTACAGCGGATGGCTGCCTGCAACGATTCATGGTCACGGCTGACCCGTGGGCCATGCCCCCGGCCCTCCTTCGAGGGGGCGGAAATGTGACGTACCTGCCAGGAGGACGCACACGACTTAAAGGAAGATAGCAGTCAGAAAGAACGTCTGCGTAGCTCAGTTGGTAGAGCGACTTGTTCCGGAATAAGCGGACTCGGGTTCGATGCCCCGGCGTGGACAAAAATGACGCAGAAATTTACTTCGTTATACATAATAAAATCAATTTCAATTGTCATCGCATTTGGATGTCTCCATGTCCATTTCCTGTGTGGCTTTTTCTTGAAAAAGGAGTTCAAGATGAAAAACCCTTCTGCCTCTGCAAACTCAATGAGAGTATTTCCACGCTGGTTTCTGTTGCCGTGACCGAATTTACCTACTGAAGTTTCATTCTGTTGCCGTTGCCTTATTTTTGCATTGAAATCTCCCATAATTATCTTCAAGTGCTGCTTACCTTTATTATTTAGATGACGAATTTCCTCATAAAATTCTTCAATTTCTTCTTCAGGATGACTTGTGGTCGGTGCATAAGTTTGAATAATCTGAGCCTTGTATCTTCTCGATAGTTGGATAACAAGTCGTGCAGCTCTGTCAGAGGAACTTTCAACTTCTACCACTTTATCCTTCAGTTTCGTGTTTATTATAAATCCAACACCACTAGTTCTGCCAGTATCTGTCCCACGATAGTAGAAGAGATGTCCACTTTTCAGGTCAATGAGATCTTCTCCTTTTCTCCTTACCTCACTTAGCCCGACGATGTCCCACTTGATCCTTTGTAGTTCTTCTTCCAATTCAAGAAGCCTTGAATCAGAAAATAGGGAGCGTCCATTATACGTAGCCAAGGTCAGCATCAGATGGCAGCCTAGTCCGGTCGTCCGGGGATTCTTAGCGGCCTCTGCCTTCATGTCGCACTGGCCGCTGCCTTGGCCAGGTACATTCCAGCTGCCGGAGCTGAGGGCCAAGATTTAAGTTGTGGAGTCATTTTGGAGGGGTTTGGCCATAACTCACCACGCTGGCCAAGCGGGTTGGTGAGTGTGGGATAGCATTTCCTCTAATCCCGATGGTATAGTTATACCGCTATTGGCGGTCGTCAGAGCCCCTTTAGTGTGAACAGTAAGGCAAAAACAAATATAGAATTATATATATATATATTATTGTTGGGAGAATTGTATTTCTTTTTGATATTATTTCAAAAATGGGATTTTATATTGGAAAAAGTGCTAAAAAAAGTGACCTACTTCTTGACTAAAGCCAATAAGGACTTGAACGTGTAAGTAGTGCTTGCTGATTCTACTGGATTTCTCTATTCTTGTAGTGCTTAGTCAGCTGTTTTATATTTAATAACAATACTTGAAGTTGTCCGAAAGATGAAGCTATCTGGGTTCAACTGTGATGTATGTTCTAAAATAACTTTCATTTTTAGTTCCTTTTCCTATGTAAATTTAAGTTTGTTCTCCTTTACACTTTCCAAACTTAACGTGAGATCTTCTCTCGCACCAGAATAAGGTTGGCAACACAATTGACGTCAGAGCGAGTGACGTATGAATGTGATAAGAACGATAGATAAAAAGGACGATACAGCACTTGCTCAGTGTATGTGTGTGTGTGTGGAGATTTTCGATCGCTGTTAAGATAAATGTGAAATTTACAACTTGTAGTGCCATATTGTGGAGTTCTTCAAATATTTCTGGACCAATAAGAGGTTATCGTAAGTTTGACTTCTGTATATGTTTCGTCTGGCCGTAAAAGCTCAAGTAGGAGCTATTGCATCGTATTCTCATTTAGTTTAACATTTTCTTAGACATGGTTTTAGACATAGCGTAACACCAGTCTTGCTCACAAAAAAGGCTTACGTTATACAACTTTAGAGTTATTCTGTTGGCCTTAACTGTTGTTTTACAGCAGTAAGACCAAGTTACTGCGACAAATTTAAGCCTTTAGACAGATGAACTGTATAGTGATCTACAGAAAAGTTTAATTTAGGGTAATAGAACTTACAAACATTCCTTTATTTTACTATTATGAAGATATCCGGGTTCAACTTAAAGTAATTCTGTTGTCCTTAACTGTTGTTTTATCACAGAAAGGCAAAGTTACTGCGACATATTAAAGTATTTAGCGAGATAAGCTATGTAGTGCTTTAGAAGATATTAATAATCTACAAACGTTCCTTTATTTGACTATTACAGGTATCCCACGCTATCCGAAAGTACAGCGTTCCTATGCAAGCCGAAATTGCGTAAAGCGAGGAAGCAATTGCCATTAATTTATTGTGGGAAAATATTTTGAGCGTTCCCAGAACCAAATATATAACCCACCAAATTATACCAAATAAAGCATAAAAACCTAAAATGAAACTAACATATAGTAAAATCAGGACGGATATGATAAAAACACATTTTATCCATTACTGTATGCTGACTAGAAGAGACCACTTTGCTGCTAGTAGAACCAATTGTGACTTTGGCAGCTATCAAGATTCTTTCTCTCTGCATGTATATAGTACGAATGGTGGACAGGCACACCATTCGCACTATTGTTCAGCGCACGCGCAATGGCTTATTTCGTCGACAACGATCAGAACGCTTAATTATGTCCAGTTTTACGTTAAGCGTAAAAACCTTACGAACTCTCTTAGGCTTTTCTGATACCTTAGGATACTTCATTCTAACGGATGCACAAAATAAGTCGAAATAAAACATAGATACTCACAGATATTGTTCAAAGCTATAGCGACTTGATGCTGAGTGTAGTTTGTGGGGATAGGTGCTTGTTAGTGACACTATCCGTGCTCGGGGTGCGTGCTGCATCTATAACGGCTAGCTGCAAAACAAACTCTAAATTTTATTTTCGCTTTTTTTCTTAGAACCGAAATTTTTTTTCAGATTTCTTAACTTCGTGACAGCGGAGTTGCGCAAAGCGAACTTTATAAGAGAAGAACACATATATTCTACAATCAGCAAATTACAAAAAATTCAGTATAGTAATCTGATTACTTGGAATAATGTTCTGGTACTACAGTTTAAGAAATTAGTGATGCCCAATTTCTGTGCTTTAGATAGCTAGGCCAAATTCAGCAGTAACCTCAGCGAACGATTTTCACGCAGTTGTTATTTGTACCTTAGATCTGCATTGAAAATAAATACTCCTTAAGAAATATTTCTGCTTAAATGCATGGAAGGCAAATAGAAATGTTCTTATCGACATAGGTGCCGTATTTTCATTCCTCATGCGCACCATCTCTTCAAAAATCTTAAAAATTTCAAAGCTGAAAGGTATTCAGATTTTTAAGCTACGTCTGCCTCGGTTCAGTTCTTTGGAGCTTCGTTGTACTGGGTGGAGTAGCGAGGGCACTCACTCTCCACTGGAAATCGGAAGGTGCGGTTTCGGTTCCCGCTCTAGGATTATGAAATCTCCAATTTCCCTGAAAAGGCAGCTTCATGGGGAAAAGTGAAATTACGGCACCGTTTAATCGATAATAACGCCTGTCATTTCTAACTGTGTATACACTGTGAGTCATAGATTCCGTTGTTAAGATCTGTTACAATGAGTGAAGACCTCAGATTATTTGTTCTGGAAGTCCAAAATTTAATCAATGATTCGCATTCTTTGTCCGCTTTGGACCTTTGCATTCTGAGGTCACCTGCCAAAGTGGACAATTTTGTGTAGTACGAGTATTATCACCAATAGAAACAATGCATAAGTACCTTTATTTTGCAGCCACCTGCAGGACACCGCAACGATCAACCACTTCTGAAAGGCATAAGGGAATATATTTGCATTTCGTGGTCACCAACATGCGAAACGTCTCGTGTAAAAAGGTTCTAGAATAGAAACGAAAAATATGTGAGTTGAAAAACATTAAACACCTATTTCTTTTTCTCTCTCTGCCACCACTATTCACGAGATCATAAATGGCGGGTTACCTTCGGGGTCTGTTCAGTTCACGGAATTTTATTTGCAGATGTTATCGATTTCTGCTAAGTGGGGTAGGCATGTTCGATCTTTAAATGTCGTAAATAAGACAGTGAAGCCCACGAAGGACTTACTCCCGTTCATCGCAACGACCCTAGTTTTTCATATAGCGGCTGTATTCTTTGAGAAGGCCTGAAGATTCGTTTCAAACGGAAAATAAAAAATCGCTGACTTTGAGAAACAGAAAGGAGGGGGATTATGGAACTGGCTTCAAACTTCAATCGCAGTTGTGACGCCATTGGGTTCGGAATCTCATTACTTTCCATATTTCCTCTGTGGAAACATGTGGTTTGAGTGCCCGATTTGCGACAATGCACGTATTTCCGAACATCTTGCGCCATTCCTTCTTCTGAGATACCTAGTGAACATTCTTATATAACAAAATGGCGGGTAAGAAAAAAAACACTTCACAATATGCTACATTTAAAAAAGATCAGTCTTTTTATACGCTTTCCATCCGCAGGTTGAAGAAGCGTATGTGCTCCAGCTTTGTCCCTCCGTCCGCAGGATAACTCACGTGAAAATGGTTCGATATCGACGAAATTTCAGTATGTGGTACGGGACCACCTGGGGACGAACCCTATTGAAAGTGCGCGAAACAGGGTCAAAGGTCAGGACATAGAAGCGGGATCCATTCCATTGCTCTTAAGCGTCATAACTTGCGTAAACATTGTTCTATTTCGATGAACTTTTAGTATGTGGTAGGGAACCACCTGGGGACGATCCCTATTGAAAATGGGTGAAATAGGGTCAAAGGTCAGGACATAGGAGCTGGATCCATTCCATTGCGTTTATGCGTCATAACTTACGTAAAAATGGTTCGATTTCGATGAAATTCTAGTATGTGGTAAAAAACCACCTGGGCACGAACCTCATTGAAAAATGGGCGAAATGGGGTAAAGGTCAGGACATAAAAGCGGGATCCATTCCATTGCTTTTATGCGTCATAACATGCGTACATATGGTTAGATTTCGATGAAATTTTAGTATATGGTAGGGAACCACTGGGCACGAACCCTATTGGAAATGGGGTCAAAGGTCAGTCAGGGCATAAGAGCGGGATTTATTCCATTGCCCTTATGCGTCATAACTTGCGTAAAAATGGCTCGATTTCGATGAAATTTCAGTATGTCGTAGGGAGCCACTGGGGACGAACCTTATTGAAAATGGGCGAAATGGGGTAAAAGGTCAGGACATAAAAGTGAGATCCATTCCATTGCCTTTATGCGTCATAACATGCGGAAATATCGTTCGATATCGATGAAATTTTAGTATGTGGTAGGGAACCACCTCGGCACGAACCCTATTGAAAATGGGCGAAATGGGGTTAAAATGGGGCAGGGCATAAGAACGGAATTTATTCCATTGTCCTTATGCGTCATAACTTGCGTAAAAATGGTTCGATTTTGATGAAATTTTAGTATGTGGTAGGGAGCCACTGGGGACGAACCCTATTGAAAATGGGCGAAATGGGGTCAAAGGTCACGACACTGGAGTGGGATCCATTCCATAGCCCTTGTGCATCATAACTTACCTAAAATGCTTGGTTGCGACAAAACTTTATCATGTTTTTCCGGAGGTACAGTGAACCGGTTCTGTTGAATATCAACTGAATGGGGCCAAAGGTCATTGCACAAAAACAAGATTTATTCCACAGCCATTATTCTCATAACTTGCGTAAAACTGCTACTATTGCGACAAAACTTTAGTATGTTATTCCTGAGGTATACTGAACCGGTTCTGTTGAATATCATCGAAATGAGGTCAAAGGTCATGACACAGGAGCGAGATTTATTCCACAGCCATTATCCACATAACTTGAGTTATAATTTCTGGTATGTTGAAAAGCGTGTCATAATCAATGCATTGTATGATTTTACTAACTTGTTTATTTTATTTTTAAGTGTGGAGGAGAGGTATTTTGGAAAACCAAACCACTCTATACGGCGGTCACATGCCAAGACGGTCATTGTTTTACAGAAATTTGCTAGACAGGCTTAGATGTATGCATGCACCGACCCTTCGAGACATGCTTTCGACAAAGTTTTGGAACACAGAGATAGGTATGCGCTTGCATTCAGTACATAATGCTGCCGCTAACTGTTGCTTAGTAGTAGACCTTGGTTTCAAACTTCTTATGCGGCTCTCAAATTCATCTCATAGGGGCTCTATTGGATTAAGATCAGGGCACTGTGTTGTCCAGTCCACACACGGTACGGAATTGTCATCAAACCAGACCGTAACAGTCTTTGCTTTATGGCTTAGTGCATTATGCAGCTGGTACCAACAAGGCTTGGTTCCATAGTATTGCCACAGAATTGGTAGGGCATAAACGCACATAATATCGAGGTAGACATGCTGGTTAACAGGTTTGTCCATGATAAACAATGGGCCGGGATCATACCAAGAAAAACACCCCCACACGAGTACACTGCCAGCTCCAAATTTGGCCGTAGGAACAGTACACTGTGGTAAATAGCTTCCCCCAGGCCGCCACTATAACCACACGTGGTCATCGGACAGATGAACCGTGTATCTGCATTCATTAGTACATAGGACCCATTTCCATTGATCTGCGGCGCACGATAAATGTTCTTTACACCATCCTAAACGACGAGTAGTGTTCCGAAAGGAGATGAAAGGCTTATGAGCAGCCGCACGACCATAGTAACTCATGGCATGAATTTCTCTGCCAGTGGTACGTGTACATACCGAGGTTCCATCATTTTTACTTACCTGTACACTGAGGTCTTGTGCAGTACTCCGTCGATTAGCTGTAACGACTGTCCAGAGGCTTCGACGTCCTCTATCAGTGATTTTCTTTAATATGCTGGTATGCTTTGTTGCTTCAGGCACACCGTGTGTCTTCCACTTATTCAGTACATCTCAAACAGTTGACTTGGTTTTGTTTAAATGCCTCTCGGTTTCTTTTATGGATAACCCACTAATATAACGCCCAACAATCTTTTCTTTCTCAAAGTCAGTTCTCTCCCGCCGCGACATTATCACTCAACCTCACAGTGTGATATGATCGAGGTCAGCTGCAGGCTTGTTTTTGTACCGTTTGCAGCCGTACCGCGTTTCTTAACAACGCAGCGGATACGTTCATTTGCTTTTTAAGGTATGTCCGGTGACTTTTGCCAATATAGTGCAGCTTTTGCACAGTCTTTGCAAAACAAAAAACCGAAGCACGCCAATGAGACTCTACATGCTAGTACCTCAGTGCCGAATATGCAAATGAATAAAAAAAGGATCAATGAGTAAATAGTAACTCGCCACTGCGCATGGAAACCGCGCATTCAGAATGATATATCAAGAGCAAGTAGGGACGATTGTGACAGTGGATTGCGGCTGCATTAATCTGCACGGACTGCGAAGATGACTCGACGTCGTTTCCGTGCACACTTGAGCAGTTGGGCGAGTTTGAGAGAGAACGCATAGTTGGGCTGAGAAAGGCCGGTTGGTCAAGTCGCCTTGTCGCAAGGCATTTCATTCGGAGAGATACGGGAATCGGACGTCGTTGGCGCCAAATCAGTCGAGGAAGGCACAACGCAGCGGCACATGGGCAGTGGATGGCTGAGCGTTACAACACAGCGCAAGGATCGAACGGTTGTAAAAGCCTCCCCCGAAGAGAACCCAATCCGTCGCTCTCAACTAGCCGCGGCCATATTGCCTTGTCATCTGGTACAGAAGTGGTCCACCGGACCGTTGCTGACAATTTGCGGTACGGGAACTATACACTCAAGGAGGACACTTCGCCACGTACCACTGAACAGAGAGCATCGCCGGCAACCGTTGCGGTGGTGTCGGGTCCAATCAATGCGAAATAGTGTCTAGTGGTGTTGTGTTGACTTCAGTGATGAGTCACGGTTTGCACTTGTCACCGATCACCAGTTCATACGTGTCTGGAGACGAAACAACCAGCGCACGGAACCTGCCTTTGCAGTGAAACGGCACACAACTCGCACATCGGGAGTGACTGTCTGTGGAGCCATTTTCTATGATAGAAGGGCACCTTTGGTAGTTTTCCGTACCACCCTCACGTCTCAATGGTAAGTCGACGACATTCTAACCTGTTGTGTTGCCATTCCTGTCGCAGCTTCCTCGAGCAATATTTCAACAGGATAATTCCCGGACAAGCAAGGCACGGCTCTCCCAGTCCTGCTACCTTTACTCTCGACGCCCTTGCATGTCCAGCTTGATCGTCCGACCTCTCGCGCATCGCACAGGTTTTGGTGCATGATGGGATACCATCTACTCCCATCCTGATATGTTGGTGAATTTTCCAGCAATTTCGAAACCATCTGGCATGCTGTATCTCAAGATAATATCAGTGTACTGTATACGTCTATGCCATGCCGGGTAACTGCTTGTATCCGAGCCAGTGGTGGCGCTCCAACGTACTGACTTGTTCCACTCTTGTAGCTGTCTTATCCTAATAAATGGCTCAACTGATGTGGAATTGCAACCATTTCCTTTCGTGAGCATGTATTAGATGTACAAATAAGTTTTAAAGCGTTTTAAGACAACGCTACATGCAATTTAAGAGAAAACAACAATACCTTTACGAATCAAAATATGCGCCGTCATTATCCATCACATTCCTTCATCGGTCGGGCAGCTGACGGATTCCAGCCATGAAGAATAATACTTCGTCCTGTGACGCGGTGAAGTCGTCAATTCATTTTTGCACAATGTCACATGTCCGGAACCGTTCAGTCGACAAACCGTGTTACATCGATCGGAACAAATGATAGTCTGAAGGGGCTGTGTCGGGATTATAAGTCGAATGCTCCAAAACTTCCCAGCCAAAGCGTCAATAACGTTTCCTTGACCGATTTCGCAACATGCGGCCTAGCCATGTCATGCAGTAGTTTCATGGGACACAATCCTTTGCCTGTGAATGGATGTTTCAGACAGATTTCCTGGTTCAATTGCAGCACTTGTTGCTTGTAGCGACCAGCAGTAACAGTTTGACCATGTTCCAATAGTTCATAATAGAGCACACCTTTCACATCATACCAGATGTGCAGCAGCAGAACTTTCTTGGGGTGAATATTGAGTTTTGGTGTCGAAATCGCTGCTTAACCGGTGTCTACTCAGCGTTTTTTTTTTTTTTTTTTTTTTTTTTTATTGGAGGTTTAACGACAACCGTGAGCAACTCAATGGGCTATAAGCAGTCACCCGTCCCTAATTTAGGGTCACTGGTTCCAGGGAAGCGAGAGAGTCAGTGCCGAAAGACAAACACAACATCCATGCCACAACGGGATTCGAACCCGGACCCCTTCGGACGAATGACCAGAGTCCATCGCTTAGACCACTGCGCCACCGGAGCGGCAGTGTTTTTTTGTGTTTGGGATTGTCGTACCCTATCCAATTTTCATCACCCGTAAAGATTTCCCACAGAAAATACTTTCTGCGCTGTTTATTCAACATATTCAAACACTTCATGACACGCTCATCCTTGTTCCTGTGGCTCAGGTCATGTGGCACCCGATTTCCTTCCTTCTGAAATTTTTTCCATTGCGCGTAAACGACTGGAAATGATTGGTGGAGTTACCCCCAGTTGTTCAGCTAGTTGGTTTTGCGTTTGAGACGAATCTTCGTCCAGCAATGCTTGCGGTTCCTCATGTGCAACCTCCCGTCACGCTCTCGATCGCTTACATCAAAATCATGTGCTTTAAACTGTCTAAACCAAAACTCACACGTGCTTTTCGATACAATATTCTTCGCCAGAGCAGAACAGATGGATGCTTTTGCAGCACTTTTCCCTTATGGAATTCGTAACGAATGCAGTGTCAAATAAATGCAGTATCGTTTGCTATATTTCACCTACCGATGTGCAAGTGCGTTTTACTGTTGGGAAAACTTGTGTGTCACATTTTATACGCTGGACAAGTTACGGTCGCATGACAACAACGCGAGGGAATGTCTGATATGTAAATTAGCGGTATACGTCACACAAAAAACGTTTTAAAACTTATTTGTACACCCAATACATTGCCATACGAACTTTCATCTCGACTGGATGATTCCATCTGGGTGCTTCATTTCATACTTTTTTTTTTTTTGACAAAAAGTGTATTAATGTAAACGCATCAAAATTCAAAGCTCTCATTTATACTACTTTGTTTTTTGTCAAATATTCATAGCTCATTGTTCGATGTTCCCTTTTTTCTTTACAGTTGTTAATTAAATGGATACTCTGTGCTTCTCCAGCATGTCGTTAATTTGTTTAGCCTCAACAGTGCTGGTAAGAGATTTTGTATAACTTTCTCTCTTAAATAAAACTATATCCTCATGTGAATATCTTAAAAGAGGAAGTGCGTTACATGTGGCTTTATCAGATTTCAATTTTATTTGTTCAGCAGTATTTTCATTCACTGCAGAACTGGGAATATAAATGTGATCATTCCCTAATCGAAACTTTATTGAATTTTGAACTTAAAATGACCTACGTAAGAAGTAGTATAAAAATGCCCTTTCCTTTAATATAAGCAGGAACACACTAACTAGGGTCACCAGCAGTATTCGCTGTAAAAAAGTTGAAACTAGCTTACGGTAACCAGTAGTTTTCGCTCAAAAGATTTTACACTAATTTACGGTAACCAGTAAGTAGTATTCGCTGAAAACGTTTAACACTAATTTACGGAAACCGTTAGTATTCGCTGAAAACGTTTAACACTCATTTACGGAAACCGTTAGTATTCGCTGAAAACGTTTAACACTAATTTACGGAAACCGTTAGTATTCGCTGAAAACGTTTAACACTGATTTACGGAAACCGTTAGTATTCGCTGAAAACGTTTAACACTAATTTACGGAAACCGCTAGTATTCGCTGGAAAAGTTTAATTTACTTGAATTAAGAATCTTAGGCAAATCTGGGACGTGATGTGCATCATATGAACGAAGTTTTTGAAGTTGATCAGGGATTTCTGAGAGGATGAAAAGGGTAATAATAATGGTTTGAAAGAGAGAGGAAGAGAGAGAGAGAGAGAGAGAGAGAGAGAGAGAGAGAGAGACATATACACAGGATGATTCAAAAAGAAGTATATAGTTTCCAGATGCTGTAAAACAGTAACAGCTGAAGACACGGACCACAACTGCGAACCGTTACGTAGATGTACTCATAAAGTTTGTGTCCTGTTACTGAGGGAAGTGATGAGGGCGATAGCGCGCGTGTCACGTGACTAGTAAATCGATGAACATCTTTCTCACCGATGCATTGGACGAGCCACGGACTACAACATGCCACTGACCTAATGGCCACCCAGAAGTCCTGACTTAATACCTTGTGACTTTTTCCTGTGGGGGTACGTAAAGGACAAGGTATTCGCCCCTCCCCTTCCTGTTGATCTAGCTGAGCTGAAACAGCGTATCACAGCCACTATCACTGCACTTGATTCAGATATCTTACCTCGCGTTCGGGCGGAAATTGATTACCGGCTCGATGTGTGTCGTGTGACTAAGGGTGCACACACAGAACATCTGTGACTGTCTCTGAAAAAAAAAACTTGAAACATTCCCCTACAATTCTGTTACAGGTAACATAAAATATCTTACATTGCTCTTGTTTTATAGTGCGTTGAAACTGTATACTTCTTTATGAAGTTCCATGTAGAATGGGCGAAAACTAGCTAGTTATAGAAACAGGGAGAAAATAAGGATAGAGGGAGGGAGATGGAAAGAAACAAACAGGCAGAAAAGTGATGAGAGCTATCAGGTTGAAAGTGAGAGATAAGGAATGACTGGGACAGGGAATAAGGTCGTAAGAGGGAGTTCAAAGGAAACAGAAAGGAGTGCGAAAAAGAAAAATTGATGAGAGAAACTGACAAGTGTGGGAAAATGAAATAGCGGGAGTGAGAGAGAGAAAACAGAAAGCGAGATGAAGAAACAAAGCAAACATAAAAAGATAAATAGAGAGAAAGGAACAGGTAAATTGATGAAGTTGGAGAGAGAGCGAGAAGTAAGACAGGAAGAAATGCGGAGAGAAAAATTCGACGGCAGATGAAAAAAGGGAGAGAGAAAGAGACTGGGAAAGAAAGTATCACGTAATCGAAAATTAGCAATCGTTCAGTCACATCTTTTGTAGGGAAGCAGATCTAGGAAGAGGAATACGAAGCGAGAAGACATCACGGTTTGGTGAAGAGAAGCACAGCGAAAGGCAGAAAAGAAGGAATTTAAAAAGGAGAGATATTTCGAGTAAAAGAAATTTAGATCACTGAATCAGAGGTATCGGAGAGCAGACGTTCTTTAGCGGGAGGTGAGGAATGGGAGAATTTCATATTTTTGAGGTTCATCTTACAAACAAGAAAAATGAAGAGAGAAGTGGCTTCTCTAATTTGTTTTCTCGGCGACGTCAGAAATTCTAGAGACTTTGAGCAGGACTTACAGAAAGCAAGTATAACAAACAAAAAAGTAAAATTTGGATAGATAGAAGAAAAATGGTAAATGACGAAAATACCTTATGGATTATTGAATTCTGAAAGAGATAGAAATTGCGGAGGAATACAAGAGAAAGAGAGAAAAACAGAAACAGACAGCGAGCAGGAAGTATCTATTTAATTGAACATTTTGGACTTTATTAGTGACTTCTGATTTAGTTAGAGAGGGTTGGAAAAGCCTCCAATTTTATAATTACGTCAGTAATGTGAATCTAATATATGAAGTTGAATGTTTGTTTGTTTGTCCGCTATACAAATCTACACTTTTGAATTAAGAACAACCAGATTTGGTATACTATCTCATGGTACTCTAACTTAGACAGTAGGTCTAGGGGTCTCCAAGCAAAATTTTCTCTAAAAGTTCCATTTTTTATTTTTTAACAGGTCTTTTGTAAAAAAAGATCGTGCTTCTGTTATCGGTTTGTCCGTCCGTCCGTCCGACCGTCCGTCTGTACCCACGATATCTCAGCAACTATTAGTCCGATTTGAAAAATTCTTTTTGCATTGGGAAGCTTGAAATATGCAAATGATGATCCTTTATTTCGTTTTTTAAATGCAGATGATGTCGAATTCAAAAATACATTTTATTCCACATATTTGCTTCTAAACATCCGATTGAAAAAAAAATTATATCTATCGATTCCATTTATGTCGAAGAGTATTTTAGATATAGTTACTTTTTTCAAATTACACATAGATTTTCCGCTATGGGGCGTAAAAGTAAATTACATTTTCCCCGATAACTCTTCTTCTAAAACTCCGATTTGAAAATTTTTTTCTTCAGCGGATACATCTCCTGATGGAAAATCTTTTGCATATAATTAAAAATTTTTGGTAAAGAATACTTTGGCCACCAGGGGGCGTAAGTGTTAATTTTTGCTTCTGAGGTATTTGCCATAAAATCGTAGCTTCTAAAATATCGATTAAAACATTCTTTCGTGGACTGATGCCACTCACATCGATAAACCTTTTCGGAATATTTTCTTCTTAAAATATTCCACAGTTTCTCCTCCAGAGGGCGTAGATGTACATCTTATTTTTGTCAATATCTCTATTTCTAGGAGTCCGATTTGAAAAATTCCTTCTTTGTTGGATAGTGTTTTCCGTGTAACATGTTTTTCATATAATTTCAAAATTTTCAAGTAATTCATAGACTTTCCGCTAGGGGGCGTAGCGGTAAATTGCGTTTCCCTCTATATCTCTGCTTCTAAATCTCCGATTTGAAAAATTCTTTCTGCACCGGATACAGCTCTTGATGGGAAATCGTTTGCACATAACTTCTAATTTTTGTAAAAAAATAGTTTGGCCACCAGGGGGCGTAAATCTTAATTTCCGCTTCTGTTGTACTTGCAGCAAAATATGAGCTTCTAAATTCTCGATTGAAAAAAACGTCGTTTGTTGACCGATACTACTCATAACGACAAACCTTTTAAAAACATTTTCTTCTTAAAATAGTGCATGATTTCTACGCCAGGGGACGTAGATGTACATCTTATTTTTGTCAATATCTCTACTTCTAAGGGTACGATTTGAAAAATTCCTTCTTTGTTGGATAGTGTTTCTGATGCAAAATGTTTTTCCTATAAATTCAAAATTTTCAAGTTAATCGTACACTTCCCGCTATGGGGCAAAAAGGTAAATTGCGTTTTCTGCGTTATTTCTGCTCCTAAAGCCCTGATTTGAAAAATTCTTCCTGTATCGCATACAAGACCTGATGGAAAATATTTTTCACATAATTTCTAATGTTTGGTAAAGAATGGTTTAGCCACCAGGGTTCATATGTGTTTATTTCTGCTTCTGAAGTATTTGTTGCAAAGTCTGTGCTCCTGAAAACTCGACTAATTTTTTATTCTTGGACCGATACCGCTTATATGGGTAAACAATTTGAGATTACGTTTTTCCTAAAATGATGCATGGTTTTCCCACCAGGGGCGTAAAGTCATATCTTATTTTTGTCGATATCTCTGTTTCTAAGAGTTCGTAAGCTTACGATTTCGTTTACAGCAATATCTGAGGCATTAAAAACACGATTGAAAAACTTCTATCTTCCGTCAGATACTGTTGTTTTCCATACCGGTTTCATTGATTTTGAATAGCTTTGATAAATTTAATTTGCGTCAGAACGGATTCAAAAGACGTGCGTGTTACATCCGAAAATTCGGTGTCAACTTTCTTGTTTTAATTTGAATTCGAATTTAATACTTTTTGCTGTGATAAGTACAAGAATTGATTTTTCTGTGATAAGTGCTTTCCAGTGAAGAACTGCCGGAAAAAATTAATCGTTTTCATTTGATTTGTACAAAATGTGAATAGTGAATTATCCTCAAATTCTCCCGAGCAACGCCGGGCAATAAAATAGCATATTGTAGATAGTAAGTGAAAATTATTTTTCAAGTATTCATTATTTTGAATGCAATTCTCAAAAAAAAATAGTTAATAATATGTCGAAAAAGTGTGAGGTGCATATAATATCAATTAAAATCTTTGTTTAGAGAGAAAAAGTAATAATATCTGAAGAAAGATAACATTCCCTCTTTGACTTCTGAGGAACGAGATACCGAACACGACACTGCAGCGACATTCCAAATATCACTTATCAGAAAAGCTGCTCTTTTCGGTGATTGAAAGATAGAAATGCTTGCTACTGTTATTTACTAACGCAGAAAATAATGGAAGAGGGGGATTTCAATGAACTTGAAAGCAGTTACTCAGCATTAGTTGAACAGCACATCTCGGCTACCAGGAATCTGCAGCTGGGTGTAAGCTTACTAAGTAACAACATCATGTATTACGCTATTTGATGCTTCTAATGAGTTTTGTCATAGCCTCATTACATCACAATTTTGTCCATTTTCAAGTAATTTCTATCAGTAGTACAGTTCTGTGAAATAAATCCAGTATCGCCCAATTAAAACCTCGCTTATCTTTCTTTTTTGATGGAAATGTGATGTTTCGTTTCTGAAGGAACTATTCCAAGATTTTAAGTAATATTGTCTTTCTTTTTTTGATGGAAAGGTGATGTTTAGTTTCTGAAGGAACTATTCCAATATTTTAAGTAATATTGTCTTTCTTTTTTTGATGGAAAGGTGATGTTTCGTTTCTGAAGGAACTATTGCAAGATTTTAAGTAATATTGTCCTTCTTTTTTTGATGGAAAGGTGATGTTTAGTTTCTGAAGGAACTATTCCAATATTTTAAGTAATATTGTCTTTCGTTTTTTGATGGAAAGGTGATGTTTCGTTTCTGAAGGAACTATTCCAAGATTTTCAGTAATATTGTCTTTCTTTTTTTGATGAAAAGGTGATGTTTCGTTTCTGAAGGAACTATTCCAAGATTTTAAGTAATATTGTCTTTCTTTTTTTGATGGAAATGTGATGTTTCGTTTCTGAAGGAACTATTCCAAGATTTTAAGTAATATTGTCTTTCTTTTTTTGATAGAAAGGTGATGTTTCGTTTCTGAAGGAACTATTCCAAGATTTTAAGTAATATTGTCTTTCTTTTTTGATGGAAAGGTGATGTTTCGTTTCTGAAGGAACTATTCCAAGATTTTAAGTAATACTGTCTTTCTTTTTTTGATGGAAAGGTGATGTTTCGTTTCTAAAGGAACTATTCCAAGATTTTAAGTAATATTGCCTTTATTTTTTTTGATGGAAAGGTGATGTTTCGTTTCTGAAGGAACTATTACAATATTTTAAGTAATATTGTCTTTCTTTTTTTGATGGAAAGGTGATGTTTCGTTTCTGAAGGAACTATTCCAAGATTTTAAGTAATATGGTTTTTCTTTTCTTACGCTTTCGAACCGTTAGTTGAAGAAGCGTATATACTCCAGCTTTTTCCGTCTGTCTGTCTGTCCGTCTCTCCGCACTATAACTCGCGTAAAAGTGGTTCGATTTCGACGAAATTTTAGTATGTGGTAGGGACCACTTGGGGGCAAACCCTGTTGAAAATGGGCGAAATGGGGTCAAAGGTCAGAACATAGGAGCGGGATCCATTCCATTACCCTTATGCGTCATAACTACGTAAAAATGTTTCGATTGAGGCAAAACTTTGTCATGTTGTTCCGGAAGTATACTTAACCGGTTCTGTCGAATGCTATCGAAATGGGGTCAAAGGTCAGGGCATAGGAGCGATATTTATTTTACAGCCACTATCCTCATAATTTGAGTAGTTATTTCTGGTATGTTGGAAAGCGTATCACAATCAAGGCATTGCATGATTTTACTAACTTGTTTGAAGGAAATGTGATATTTCTTTGCTGAAAAAGCATGTTTATGTCGGAGGAGCTGAACCAGATTCTTTTGCAACATCTCAATTTTTTTCGAAGGAAAGATGATTTTTTTCTTGCTGAAGGAAAAATACGAAACTGCACAGTGTGCCCGTCAAGTAACAACACAGAAATGAGTATATCAAAACTACAAACATTTTTTTGAATTGTCGCTTACACAGATTCAAAATAATCTCAATCCATCAATGAATGAAATACGGGATTACACCATCGTACAACACAAATTTGGAAGTGTGTATCCGTTTATTGTTGTAAATATGACATGAATGGTAAGTCAGATAATATCAAAAAACTTGAAAATTTCGTCATTCTGGAGCGGGAATATAACCCGCGTCACACGGATAGCGTGCAAGTATGCTAACCACTACACCACTCACTTTCCGAGAGACGCAGATTCATTACCAGCTCCAGATCAACGAAATTTTAAAGTTTTGGGATATGATCTAGCATACCATTCAGGTCATATTTACACCAATAAACGTATTCACAACTTTCTAATCTCAATTCAACTCCACATAACGGTGAAATCCTTCGGATAGGTGTTCGAAGGAATGGTGGAAGTCCTGAATCGGAACCTCTTTCAGTCTAGGTCACACCTCGTTGGATATCCTCAGTATCGCTGAAGCGCTCCCCTTTCAAGGAATGCTTCACCTTTGGGAAGAGGCAAAAATCTGCGAGAGCCAAATCTGATAAGTAGGGTGTATGTTCGATCACACAAATCGACTTTGGAGCCATAAACTGCTTCACAGGCAGCGCACAGTCTGCGGCACAAACCTCGAAAAATCTTCTACTTGTGCAGATATTTGTCTTACCTGGCTGTTTCCTCACTGACACCAAGCTGTTCATCGAGTAGCATAGTGGTTATTCGCCTGTCATGAACAAGAATTTCGCTAGCTTTCACAGCATTTTCATTTGTCCATGCAGAAATTAGAAGCCCTGTGCATGGTTCATCCTCGAGGGACTCCCTCCCATTCTTAAACACAGAAAACCAGTGAAACACCTGTGCACGTCTCAGACGGTCATCGTCGTAAACTTATTTTAGGTCTTGGTACACTTCCGTGGCTGTTTTCCTGAATTTACAGTAACATTTTATCACGGCTCTTTGCTCCATTACGCAACTCCTGACACGCTCCACTCACACAGTCTTAGTTCAACGGTGGGCACACGAAAACTGCTGCGTCACCCTACTGAAGAGTTGCCCCTCCGATTACAACACACTGTAGCGGTCAAAACCATAGACACTCTCCACTCACGCAGTCTTACTTCAACGGTGGGCACACGAAAACTGCTGCGTCACCCTACTGAAGAGTTGCCCCTCCGATTACAGCACACTCTAGCGGTCAAAACCATAGACACTCTCCACTCACGCAGTCTTACTTCAACGGTGGCCACACGAAAACTGCTGCTTCACCCTACTGGAGAGTTGCCCCTCCGATTACAGCACACTCTAGCGGTCAAAACCATAGACACTCTCCACTCACGCAGTGTTACTTCAACGGTGGGCACACGAAAACTTCTGCGTCACCCGACTTAAAAGTTGCTTTTGTGATTACAGCACACTCTAGCGGTCAAAACTATAAACACCCTCCACTCACACAATCTTACTTTAACGGTGGGCACACGAAAACCGCTGCGTCACCCGATTCGAAAGTTGCTCCTCGATTATAGCACACTCTAGCGGTCAAAAGTATGAACATGTTTGTTACATTTATTCAAAGGGTTGTCCCTTAAAATAATAGTCTAGTTACTTAACGGGCACACGGTGTATTTCGCAACATTTCCTTTTCTCTTTTGTTGGATGAATGCATTTTTCTTATTGATGAAATCTTGCCAAGCTCATTTTTCAACATCGCCTTTTCGTTTTTGAGAGGAAAACAACGTTTTCTTGTTGAAGGAGCAACTCTTTCGCAACATCACCTGTCCTTTTAAAAGGAGCGTCTTCCATTTGAAGGACCTATACCAAGCTCTTTTGCAACATCACGTTTCTTTGTTGAAGGATCTGTACCAACTCTTTTGCAACATAGCCACTCCTATATGTTAAACATCCACTTGGCCAGTTTATGTATAAAAGACGAAATCTCTGTGAGAAAATCTTGAAAATTTGGCCAATGGTTGGGCCACTGATCATATACAACTTATAGTGCTTTACATACAAATAAGAAACAACTAACATTTTTCAAATGCAGGACAAAATCATTCCAGCTGTGTAAAAGAGTGTGGACTGGACGCAAAAAGCCTGAAAAAATATTTCTCCTTTTTTTTACTGTGTGCGACTTTTGTGCTTTTAGATCCCTCAAGGAGGGAATGGTAAAAATTCCTGCAAAAAGCAGCAGAAGAAAATGAAAGTAAAGCTGTTCTGGATTTCCATCACGAGTATTACTACTAATGCGGACCTCCAAGTATTAGGTAGAAACAGTATTGTTACTGCAAACACCACCGTCTAAAACGAAGACTTAGAGACATTTTCAGTTTCGGATTTTATGTATTAGCTGGAAAAACAAGTTACTAAAATGATGCAATGTATTGATTATGATACGCTTTCCAACATACTGGAAATCATTACTCAAGCTATTACTCAAGCTATGAGGATAATGGCTGTGGAATAAATCTCGCTCCTGTGTCCTGACCTTTGACCTCATTTCAATGATATTAAAGAGAACCAGTTCAGTATAACTCCGGAACAACATACTAAAGTTTTGTCGCACTCGAAGCATTTTTAGGTAAGTTATGACGCATAAGGGCAATGGAATGGATCCCGCTCATATGTCCTCACCTTTGACCCTATTTCGTCCATTTTTAATAGGATTTCTCCCCAGGTGGTCTCCTGCCACATACTAAAATTCTATCGAAATCGAACTATTTTTAAGCAAGTTCTGGTGCATAAGGGCAATGGAATGGAACCCGCTTCTATGTCCTGAACTTTGACCCCATTTCGTCCATTTTCAATTTTCAATAGGGATTTTCCCCGGTTGTTCCTTACCACATACTAAAAATTCATCGAAATCGAACCATTTTTACGTGACTTATCATGCGGACCGACAGACGGACAAAGCTGGAGCACATACGCTTCTGCAACCTACGGTTGGAAAGCGTAAAAAATGGAAATTGCTGGCCAGAATGCTTTGCGTTGTTTTCAGATACAAATACCTGAAGTAAGGTTTTCCCAAATTTTTCGGATCTGCCTAAAAACTCTTAATAGCAGTGAAAGAAAAATCTTTTCTTGGCAAAATGCGTAATGAAACTCTTTTTCGTTAAAACGAATCATATATAAATAACGGCTGATCGATATCCGTTCGATACATGTGTGACGTACTACAGAAGTAAAGCACGTGTCAAGGCGACAAATCTGCAGCGATACATGCCGTCCGACTAACATAGTTGGGAGAGTAACTTACTCCGGAGTGAGGGGGCGCTGTTTCGATCTACGTCACGGACGAAATTTGTGCTTTCAAACATGAGTAAAATGTATGGTAAAGAATTTTTTCGTCATTTCAGAATTTGATATAATGGTATTTCACCTATATTTAAAACATGGCATTGATAATGAGCTGTAAATTTCTTACGTAAACCGAACGGTATGGTGGTCTTAGTACATGGGAAAGGCAGTAAACATTTCCATTTTTCAAAGGTACTCAACAATTGTAATAAACAGGTCAGTAAAATCATGCAATGCATTGATTATGATACGCTTTTCAACATACTAGAAATTATTACTCAAGTTATCACTCAAGTTATAAGGATAATGGCTGTAGAATAAATCTCGCTCCTAAGACCCGACGGTTGACCCAATTTCGATGATATTCAACAGAACCGGTAAAGTATACTTCCGGAACAACATGAAAAGTTTTGTCTCAATCGAAGCATTTTTGCGCAAGTTATAACGCATAAGGGTAATGGAATGGATCCCGCTCCTATGTCGTGACGTTTCACTCCATTTGTCCCGTTTTCAATAGAGTTCGTCCCCAGGTGGTCCCCTACCACATGCTAAAATTTCATCAAAATCGATCAATTTTTACGCGAGTTATCGTGCGGACAGACGGACGAACGGATGGCCAAAGCTGGAGCATATACGCTTCTTCAACCTACGATTGGAAATCGTAAAAAAACGTAAAAAATCAAGGCGTGCTTTAATGTACGAGGCGCGTTGAATAAGTTATGCTTCCGCGCAAGTATCTCGCGCACGACTTGTTCCCTAGCAACAAGTTAGACGCCGAAGGATCCTTTGTGCCAATAGCTTCATTCTACTGCGTAATAGAACTCTGTACTTATATTTATGTGTATTTAATTGTATTTGAAATGAATGATTCTTCCAACTGTAGGTTGAAGAAGCGTATATGCTATAGCTTTGTCCATTTGTCTGTGTGTCTGTCCGCACGATAACTCGCGTAAAAATGGTTCGATTTCGAATAAATTTTCGTATGTGGTAGGGGACAACATGGGGACGATCCCTATTGAAAATAGACGAAATGGGATCAAAGATCAGGACATAAGAGCAGGATCCATTCCATCGTCTTTATGCTTCATAACTTACGTAAAAATGCTTCGATTGCGATAAAAATTATATCATATTGTTCCGGAGTTATTCTGAACCAATTCTGTTGAATATCATCGAAATGGTGTCAAAGGTAGGTAAGCTGAACATTAGTTTAGAGCACAGGAGCGAGATTTATTCCACAGCCATTATCCTCATAGCTAAACTAAAAATGCGTCTATTGGGAGAAAACTTTACTATGTTTTTTGCGGAGGTATACTGAACGAATTCTGTTTAATATCATCGAAATGGGGTCAAAGGTCAGGGCACAGGAGCGAGATTTATTCCACTGCCATTATCCTCATAACTTGGCTAAAAATGCTTCTCTTGCGACAAAACGTTAGTATGTTGTTTCGGAGGTATAGTGAACCAATTCTGTTTCATTTAATCGAAATGGGGTTAAAGGTCAGGGCACAGGAGCGACATGTAATCCACAGCCATTATCCTCATGACTTGAGTAATAATCCTCCAAATACGTGGCGTCAGTAAATAAACAAATACATCGCTCTTTCCACGTTCCAGAAACACATAGCAACCGAGAAATTGTTATTCGGTCACCGCCGGGGAATTAAATCCACGGATCTCTCGATCTCCAGTCCGAGCAGCGTTAGCCTTCCCGTCGGTGACCGAATAACAATTTTTCGGTTGCTATGTGTTTCTCGGAACGTGGAAAGAGCGATGCATTTGTTTATTTACTCGAATAATAACTTGAGTAATGATTTCTGGTATGTTGGAAAGCGTATCATATTCAATGCATTGCATGATTTTACTAAATTTTTCAACCATGTCGGCGAGTGTCAAACAACGATTAGTTATAGAGCTTTTAACTTATGAAAATGTACCTTCCCAAACAAATTGACGCTAGATTAGTAGCATTTTATATTTCTGGAACTTTGAACATAAGCACCGTTCGTCGTTTGGTAAGAAAATTAAAGGACAGTGGAGGAATGTTGGCCGTAAAGGATCAACCGCGGAGTGGAAGGCCCGTAATCTCAACTTGCGGTTTGAATATGTATAAAGACAACGAGCTTTTTCAGGAAAATCCGAAAGAATAACATAGAGAAACATAGCAGGTATACTGAACATTAGTTTAGGTAATGTCAGTAACACTGTTCGCGTTTTATGATTCAACAAAGTGCGTGCTCGTTGGGTACCGCGTCACCTAGCGACTGAAATGACGAAATCGAGACTTGAAACCTGCGAGAGGTTGCTTGCTCGCTATGAAAAATATGGAAGTGGTCTTTCTAAAGCATTGTGACTGGTGATGAGAGTTGGGTTCACCATTATGACCCAGAAACGAGAACTCAGTTGCTGGAATACTGACACCCATCTTCTGCTCGAGAAAAAAAATTTCAAAACTCAAATTTCTGCCGGTAAGTGCATGCTTACTGTGTTCTGGGACTACAAAGGCATTATTAGTTCCAGAGGACATGGTGAAAGGTACGATTATCAACTCTGAGAGCTACGTGGATACCTTTAGAAAGTTAAAGCAAAGAATATACCCCGTGCTTGGATAAAAACAGCTAATGATTGTGCAACACGACAAAGCCAAACCCCACGCCAGTGCTTTCATTTCAGAGGCCATACAGATAATCGAGCTTGGAATTCTTGGACACCCTACCTACAGCTCGGATTTGGCGCCGTCCGACGTCTATCTGTAGCCCGAATTAGGCACAGTACGACGTCTATCTACAGCTCGGGTTTGGCGCCGTCCGACGTCTACCTGTAGCCCAGGTTTGGCGCCGTTAGACGTCTACCTACAGCTCCGGATTTGGCGCCGTCCGGCGTCTATCTACAGCTCCGGTTTGGCGTCGTCCGACGACTACCTACAGCTATGATTTGGCGCTGTTTGAGGACTGCCTACAGCCAGGATTTGGCGCCGTCCGACGACTACCTACAGTCCGGATTTGGCGTCATCCGACGTCTATCTACAGCCCAGGAGTTGGCGCCGTCCGACGTCTATCTACAGCTCAGGTTTGGCGCCGTCCGACGACTACCTAAAGCTATGATTTGGCGCTGTTTGAGGACTACCTACAGCCCGGATTTGGCGCCGTCCGACGTCTATCTACAGCTCAGGTTTGGCGTCGTTCGACGACTACCTACAGTCCCATATTTGGCGCCGTCCGACGTTTATCTGTAACCCGAAGTAGGCACAGTACGACGTCTATCTACAGCTCGGGTTTTGCGCCGTCCGACGTCTACCTGCAGCCCAGGTTTTACGGCGTCAGACGTCTACCTACAGCCCGGATTTGGCGCCGTCCGACGTCTATCTGCTGCTCAGGTTTGGCGTTGTCCGACAACTACCTACAGCCCGGATTTGGCACCGTCCGACGCCTACCTACAGCCCGGATTTGGCACCGTCCGACGTCTATCTACAGCTGAGGTTTGGCACCGTCCGACGTCTACCTACAGCTCAGGTTTTGCGCCGTCCAACGTCTACCTACAACCCGGATTTGGCGCCGTCCGACGTCTATCTACAGCTCAGGTTTAGCGTCGTCCGACGACTACCTACAGCCCAGGTTTTGCGCCGTCCAACGTCTATCTACAGCCCGAATTTGGCGCAGTACGACGTCTATCTATAGCTCGGGTTTGGCGCCGTCCGAATTCTACCTACAGCCCAGGTTTTGCGCCGTCCGACGTCTACCTACAGCCCGGATTTGGCGCCGTCCGACTTCTATCTACAGCTCAGGTTTGGCGTCGTCCGACGACTACCTACAACCCGCATTTGGCTCCGTCCGACATCTGGTTGTTTTATGCTCTCTAGTGACGTCTGAAAGGAATTCAGTTCACCTGTGACGAAGATGTTCAAGCCGCAACAAGGATATGTTTCCGAGAACAACCTGAATATTTTGAAAGAGACAGGTTTCAAGACACATCCGAAAGGAATTCAGTTCATCTGTGATGAAGATGTTCAAGCCACTACGAGGAAACTGTCCCGAAAACAATCCTCACGATTTTTACAGAGACGGGTGAAAAACAGTTTTTAAACATTAGCGTATCTGTGTCGAGCGTGCGGGGAACTGTGTAGAAAAATAAAATATGTGAGTTAAGGGAGAAAATTTGAGATTTTTTTTTTTTTTTTTTTTTAATTTGATACGTTGCAACTGGATTTGTACAATGGCCGTTACATAAAAACTGAGAGTAAAAGCATACAAAATGAAGAAATACAGGTAAAGCAAAATATATATTATTCTTTCTCAAAGTATCTTCTTTTGGAACGATATGCAAAATTCCCATCGTTTAGTCCACTTTTCAAAGCATGTGGCGAAGGCATTTTGTGGAAGCTGCTTTAGTAACCCCTGCACAGATTGAATAATGTCAGCAACTGTGTTTAATGTTGCGCCGCGGAACTTCTCCTTTATTGTTGGAAACAAACAGAAATCGCACGGGGCGAGATCAGGACTGCAGGCAGGTTGTAGCGCGACTTCAATACTGCATTTCGTAAGAAACTGTTGAACACAAGCAGCCACATGTGGGCGGGCGCTATCGTGATGTAGTGTCCACTTGCAAACCAATTCCGGTCGCTTAATCGATATGTATCGTAGCAGACGCTTCAAGACTGAAATATAATACTCAGCATTGACAGTAATTTGTGGACGAACGGTATGCTGGTAGACTACACCTTTATGATCAAGTAAAATTATCAACACCTTCCCAGCTGATTTGGTTTGGCGGATTTTTTCTTAAGAGGCGAGCCTGTGTGATTTTTTTCTTAAGAGGCGAGCCTCGTTGCGTGCTTCGTGAGGAGGGGGGAGGGGAGAAGAAATATTGGACCTATGTTTCATCGGCAGTTATTACTGTGTTTAGAAAGTCTGGATCCTTTGCAATAATTTGTTTCCACTCATGACACACTTGAACTCTGGCTAACAATTGTTCTCTCGTCAGGTGATGAGGTGCCCATCTGGAACAAACTGGATGCAGCAATAATTTGTCGCGTTGAATGCGAAATGCCGACGTTTTTGAATTATTAGTTGACGCCGCTGTGTCTTCACAGGCTTTTCTTCGAACTTCTTGTTCCGTAACAACACCAGGCCAAGGAGCGAGTTCTGCCGACAAACGCTCTATTTTGAATTTATGGTGCCATCTGAAAATTGTTGATTCACCCAAACATTTATCATTGAAAGCTTTTTTCATTAAATCAACTGTTTCTGGAGCCGTTTTACACAAATGATAGCAAAATTTTATCGCACAACGCATTTCACTTCTTAACTCTGAATCACTCACCTCCATATATGTATGGCGAAATGGAGACGCACTTTAAATAACTGCGCAATGACAAAACTGGAATCGTCTGCCGCGGCTAATAACTGTTGCCACAGATACTTCCTTAATTCAGTTAGTCGTCTGCTTGGTTATTTTTCCCTTTCTCACTGTTGCCAACTCAAATAAATTACTCTCAATTTTTATGGAAAGGTCTTTGCATATAAATATGAAGGCAGTACTTTGCCGCCCCGGTGGCGCAGTAGTCTGAGCGATGGCTCTGGGTTCGAATCCCGGTGAAACATGGATGTTGTGTTTGTTTTACGGCACTGACCCTCTCCCTTCCCTGGAGCCAGTGTGGCCCCAAATTAGGAACGGCCGACTGCTTATAGCCCATTGAGTTGCTCACGGTGTACGTTAAACATCCAATCAAAAAAAAAAAAAAAAAAAAAAGGCGGTACTTTTCAAAAACTATCTGTATAAGTTTTATCGCTTGACCGACAAAATCAGTATAGCTAATATTTTTATTTCCGAAGTCTTTATTTTTCTAATTTGTGTTTTAGTTTTATTTTATGGCGATTTATCACGTGTGATAAATTATTTCTTGGTGGACTGCACGATTCTACAAACAGGAGGATATTTATTTCGAAAACGATATGCAAATGAAAAACACTGCGAAGAAAAATGAAATAATATGTTGTTTACCTTCAAGTCAGATCCTGCAATTTGAAAAAAAAATATCAGTATTTAATTAACGCCGATGAATTCCCACTATAAATTATTTTCGTTCCTAAAGTATGGGAGATGGAATTTTTAAGATGATTATTTTCGCGTGCTTAGAGAAACACAGCGATACTTTTTATTCCCTTTTTGTCTTCTTTCTTTTCTTTTCATTTATTTTTTTATCAGTCAGCCAACTCCTCGTAGGAAACAATATCTAGTGCTTCGTTTTAGAAAGGAAATGGAAATCTTCTTCTGGTAGAAAGCGCCTCGTTTTGAATAGGCTAAAGAATAGAGTTTCTTCTTTCAAATTTCCTCCTGAAGACGATAAAGACGATCCTTTTTTTTCCTATTCAACATGGAAATGTGAAATAAAATACAAGATAGAATAAAATCATTTATTCTATTCTGAATCGGTATGAGCCAGTCGCTTCAGGTAGAAAAGAACAGCCGAGTCCCGTGCCGCCATTATAAAAAGAACCGTACTCAAGAAGAAAAGCGAAGCAAAAATTTTTACACAGACGTCGAATTTTCGGAAAACAAGAAAAATAAAAATGAATGCCATTTCAGAAAAGGATTCAAATTCTTCAAGGACGAACTCATTTGCAAATACGTATGCAGATCGTATGTCAATAAACCAAATACTGTGAAAGGAAAATCGTCTTGCTTACTCAAAATGTACGGGTCTTTTGTTTTGGGCTCACGCACATGGTTATATATACAATATGTACAATAATAATTCAAAATTATTAGGGTATAATTGGACTATATACTGAAGTGCAAAAATTCATTGGATACACACCTAGTATCGTGTAGGTCCTCTTCCAGCCCGGCGAAGTGCAGAAATTCGACTTGGCATCGAATCCGCAAGCTGCCGGATGATTTCTGGAGAGATATTGAGCCATGCCGTCTGAACAGCCGCCAACAGTTCCCTGGTATTTGTAGGTGCAGGATCTTGGGTGCGAATGAACCTTTCTACCACCTCCCATAAGTTCTGTATAGTAGCTGGAAGAGTTCTGGATAAATGTTGAGCCATCCCATCTGAACAGCCACCCACAGTTCCCTGGAATTTGTAGGTGCAGGATCTTCCGGGCGAATGAACCTTTCTACCACGTCCCATAAGTGCTGTATAGTCGCCGGAAGAGTTCTGGAGAAATGTTGAGATATGCCATCTGAACAGCCACCCACAGTTCCCTGGAATTTGTAGGTGCAGGATCTTGGGTGCGAATGAACCTTTCTACCACGTCCCATAAGTGCTGTATAGTGGCCGGAAGAGTTCTGGAGAAATGTTGAGCCATGCCGTCTGAACAGTCGCCAACAGTTCCCTGGTATTTGTAGGTGCAGAATCTTGGCTACGAATGGACCTTTCCACTACGTCCCCGTAAGTGCTCTATTGGGTTCATGACGGGTAAACGTGGTAGCCACACCATGCGTCCAAACTGTCCGGAATGCTCCTCGAAACAATTTTGGACATCTGGGGCCCGATGATATATTGGCATTGTCCTCTTAGAAAATCCCATCGTTGTTGGAGCACACGAAGTCCTTGAAAGGCTAAAAACGGTCATCTAACAGAGCAAAAAAGCGATTATCGGTTAATGACGTGTTTACGTCGACTAGAGGACCCAAGCCGTACTAAGTTAAGGCACCCATACATGTATGGAACCACCAAAAGCTTGCACAGTCCCTTGTTGACAGCCTGTTGGGTCCATGGCCTAATGAGTTCTGCGCCACACCAGAACCCTACCATCAGCTAGTAACAAATAGTAGCGTGACTCATCGGACCACGCCTCATGTTGCCAGTCTTCCAATGTGGAATTATGTGTTCACAAGCCCAGGTGAGGCTCCGTGTCCGATGTCGTGGTGTTAACAAAGGTACTCTGGTGGGGCTTCTGCTTCCACGCCCCGTGGACACTAAATTACGCTACACTGACCTGATGGATATGTCTCTGGTTTCTCCTGCATTGAATGTGGATGTTATGTGAGCCAATGTGGCGTGCGTCGCAGGCTTTATACGACTGCAGAGCTAGTTAAAAAATTGCATGCTGATATCCCATGACCTTTGGCACTTTAGTGTGCACAGGTTTTCGCTAGAGAAAAAAAAATCTAAGTACGGGTGCTGACTGAGATACTGTTATCCTTGTAACGTGTCTTCGTATTTTTGAAAATATTTGCATGCGAAACAGCGCTATGTATTATACACGGACAAGCCAAAATATTGTTACCACCTCCCTATTATGATGTTGATCCGCCAAGTGTCACGAAACCCGCTCTTTCCCGGCAAGGAATGGTCGCTACAAAATTTTTAAACGTATCTTGTGGTATCTGGTACCAACACGTGTATTATCTGGTATATACGTGACTATACGTGCCTTATCTTGTACTAACACATACGTTACGTGGTTGAATCGCTGGAGATCGAATTTGCTGTTGTTCTTTTTTTATTGGAGGTTAAACGACTACGTGAGCAACTCATTGGTCTGTAAGAAGTCGCCCGTCCCTGATTTAGGGCCACTGGTTCCAGGGAAGGGAGAGAGAGCCAGCGCCATAAGGCAAACATAACATCCATGCGTCACCGGGATTCGAACCCGGACCCCTTTCGGACGAATGACCAGAAACCATCGCTTAGACCACTACGTCACCAGGGAGGCGGATTTGATGTTTCGACCCAAACAATATATGCTCGGTTGCATTCATTCATGTCTTGGAAATTTGGAGGCCAAGGTAATGCCTGGAAATCTTCCTCATGTTCTCGAACCATTCTAGAACAATGCAGTTGGTGTGGTATGGCGCTGAAAGAATGCACTACTATTGGAAAATGCGCCTGCCAGGAAAGGATGCATTTAGTCTGCAATGATGTTTAGGTAGGTCGTTTAGACGGATTAAAGCAGATGATTTTAATGCTAGCGATATATAACGTTGCGGAAGGTTGCGCATGAGGAACTGCAAGCATTGCTGGATGAATATTCGTTTCAAACGCAAAAAAACTTACTGAATAAATGGGGGTAACTCAACAAACCATTTCTAATCGTTTACGTGCAATAGGAAATATCCAGAAGGAAGGAAAATGGGTGCCACATGACCTGAGCCAGAAGAACAAGGATTCGCGTGTCATGAAGTGTTTGAATCTGTTGAGTACACAACAGAGAAGGTCTTTACTGTGGGAAATCGTTACGGGTGATGAAAAGTGGACATGGTACGACAATCCCAAACACAAAAAACACTGAGTAGACACCGGTGAAGCAGCGACTTCGACACCAAAACACAATATTCACTCCAAAAAAGTTCTACTGTGCATCTGGTGGGATATGAAGAGTGTGCACTATTATGAACTATCGGAACAGGGTAAAACTGTTACTGCTGATCTCTACAAGCACCAATTGCTGCGATTGAACCTGGAAATCTGTCGAAAACGTCCATTCACAGGCAAAGGACTGCGTCCGAGGAAATTGCTGCATGGCAACGCTAGGCCGCATGTCGCGAAATCGGTCAAGGAAACGTTATTGACGCTTGGCTGGGAAGTTTTGGAGCACCCGGCGTATAGTCCCGACATAGACCCTTCAGACTATCATTCGCTCCGATCGATGCAACATGGTTTGTCTCCTGTACGGTTTCGGATATGTGACGAAGTCCAAAATTGGGTTGACGATTTCATCGCGTCACACGACGAAGTATTCTTCATATTCCAGCGACGAAGTATTCTTCAGCGCTGGAATCCCTTAGCTGCCCGACCGATGGCGGAAGGTGATAAGATAATGACGGCGCATATGTTGTTTCGTACAGGTATTGTTGTTTTCTCTCAAATTACATGTTGCGTTGTCTGAAAACGCTTTAAAACTTATTTGTACACCTAATACATTATTTTGAGCAAAAAAATGTTAGCAGTAAATGGCATCTGATTAGGAAAAAAAAATTATTTTGGATTTTCAGAAGCGAAGATACAATCGGAGATCGGAGTGATCCTCATAACTTGACTAAAAATAATTCTATTGCGGCAAAACTTTATTATGTTGTTACGGAGGTGTTCTGAACCAATTCTGTTTAATATAATGGAAATGGTGTCAAAGGTCAGGGCACAGAAACGCGATTTATTCCACAGCCATTATTTTCATACTCAAGTTATTAATTACTCAAGTCATAACTTGAGTAATGGTTTCTGGTATATTGGAAAGCGTATCATAATCAATGCATTGCATGATTTTACTAACTTGTTCTAATGGCCATCGCCACACAACGAGACACGAACCTCAAGAGCTTATAATTCGCTTAGGTACATAGCTGATGGACCACGTGCGCGGCAGCGTGTTCTACGGCATCACAGAAGAGTTCAGTGAGATTTAAATCCGGGCCTCTGGTGGCCATCTAAGCGTTTCAATTCACTTCAATACCCTTGTAACCATGCAGTATCTACGTACGTGGTACGTGTGGAATGAGCTTAGAATCAGAAATGGTTTAGAATGTTGCTGGTCTAGGCCATTACCACTGGGATACATGATGGACATAAATGGATGTAAATGATCAGCTAGGATGTTCAAATATTTCTATGTCCTCGAAATCGATTGTACACGTATCAAAGGTACCAAAAGCATTCCAGCTGAAGACACCCCACGCCATCACGTATCCTCCACCAGCCTGTGCTTTTCCAACTTGAAATGAAGTGTCGATGGCTTCTTGAGATTGACGCCAGATCCGCATTCTCCCATCCGCTCGATTGAGTTAAATCTAGATTCTTCACACCAGGCTGTCCGCTTCCAGTTCTCCGTGGTCCAGTGTCCGTGTGCCTTTGCCCAGGCAAGGCGTTCAGCCTGGTGCTATGTCATTAGCCGTGGGACTCTTGTGAGGCGGCAGCTCCCGAATCCTAGACCTTTAAGAGTATGTTTCACTGTCCTTGCACTGGCATGGCTAATTGATCCACTGTTCAAATCGGTGGTGATTCGGGAAATTGCCTTGCGCCTATCAGTTAGAGCACTGAGGCCCACGAAGCTGTCAAGGCTAGTGCTCTTCTATAATTCATTCGGGAGCTCGTTCTTTTGCCAGGATTTTCGTAACCTCGGAACACTCTACGCACTATACGCCGGGAAAGCTTAAGGATTTTGTGGCGTGCCATACCCGCGGAACGCACATGGGACGGGGGCGGATGGCAGCGAGAACATAGTAGCTCAGTTGGGAGAGCGACTTATTCCGGAATAAGGGGACTCGGGTTCGATGCCCGGCGTGGACAAAGATGACGGAGAAATTTACTTCGTTATATTGGCGCCCGAACTTCAAGAATGACCAGGCCGTTAAAGTTCTCGGAATGGTGTGATGTTTTTTCCACACCGCGAGACAAAAAAAAAAAAAAAAAAAAAAATAAGAGAATCCCTTCTTCAGCGCTTCGAAAAATAAATGTGTGTGATGTTACGTTCCACACACTAAATTGACTGGGATTTCCCCAATGTACAGCGGATGACTGGGGTACATCGACACATGGTCCCGGCGGATCCGTGGGCCATGCCCCCGGCCCTCTTTGCGGGGGGGGGTGATGTGACGTGCCTGCACCGCAGGACGCACATGAGATAAAGGCAGATAGCAGCGAGAGCATACGTCCACGTAGCTCAGTTGGGAGAGCGACTTATTCCGGAATGAGGGGATTCGAGTTCGATGCCCGGCGTGGACACAAATGACGGAAAAATTTACTTCGTTATAACTTCCTAAATGGAGTGACCCATTCCACGGCACACAATCTACCCTCTGTCAAAAGCATCCAAATCACACGTCTTACCCACAACGCCTATAATCAATCACTTTTGGGGAAGTTGGGGGCGACGAGTGTATTTAAACTCCGTTTTGACCGGACATTCGCGAAAATGCTGTAGCTCTTCTATCTCCAATTTAGTGGAACTTCAGTGTGCATCAAAGTAAACAGCATGGGCACCCATAGCCAGGGCCGGATTAAAGCCTTACTGGGCTCCTAGGATAAGGCTTTTGACTGGTCCCTAAGGATAAGACATCTAAATGGGGCCCCAAAGAACTTATGACGAAAAATTATTATGAAGTCAGTTAAAACACGAAACTGTAGCTATTAAATTATCTGCAGAGTTTTTAATAATTAGTCACTGTATTTTTCATTTTTCTCTCAAGAACATCAGTTAAAAGCTTAAGATTCCTAGATTTTGCCTTGAATTTTCTAATGGTTTGGCATTATATGCTTTTCTTAATGCATCTTTTTTGTTATGCGATGTGAAGCCACAGGGGACTTCCACCATTAACGGCTCCAACTGTAAATTGGGAGGTGTGGGTGGATGGTAGTGAAAAAGCTGTACTGTCTGGCTAACCCGTGGCCAACGAGATTCTGAAAGCCCGGGCAGCTGTTTGTGACGTCAGCAGCACCGACCTTCGTTGCACAGAGCACTGCGACTTTTCGGAAGATTATTACTTGTCTGCGCTAACAGTTTGGCTTACGGATCAACAAGAAAACAAATGTAAACATACGATCTTTAAGTTAACAGGTGAAGCAGATAATGTCTCTAAAGTTGTACATTCTTCCTGCAACGTTTACATGATTAGGTTTGTGTTCAAAATTAAAAGAATCTCGCTTAACTCTAGCTACAACCAAATACGGAAACTAAAGTGATACACACATTTCGAAGCACATAATTACGTTAAATAAAAAAATATGTGTACCTCATTAATTAAATTAGCAGAATACTTTTTATTAAAATTTGTCGTAAATAAACTACATCTGTTTAAAATAATTGTTTTCGTAAGTTTAATAGGTTTCTGAAAAGTTGCATGACTTACCTTTTTTCATTGGAAACGAACTTCCTGGAGTTCAAAATGTTCTGACCTTAGTTCCAAATAGATATAGTTTCAATCAGGCTCATATTTTAAGGAAGAGCCCCAATGGGTTTTGCTCCTCTCCCCAGAAAGTGTTTCATTTTTATTTTCATTTTTATTTTGTTAAAATGCAACTTACATTAGAAAAAACAGCGTTAATTTAATAAAAAATGCATCAACTTACGTTAGAAATTAATGCTTTATTTTTTTCTTATATTTTTCATTAACTTCTATTTCGTCCTGATGGATTTGAAAACTCATGCCCCCCAGCCGAAAAGTTCTATATACGCACCTGGTTTCAATAACAAACAGTTATTTGTATTTCTATTGTGCAGTTCATTTACTGACGCTTAACTTTTCTTTCATCAGAAACACCAACTTTGCGATCAGCTGAAACTTCAAGCATTTGTTTGCAAACGATTCAATAAATTTGTTGAAAAACAAAATGAAGAAATCCACTTTTACATTGAATGCATTTGCTGAAAATGGAGATGTCTTTGTATTTCGCAAAATACATTTTAGTTACTTGTAGAATTATGGAATGCGGAGCATTGGATTTAAAAAATAAATCTGCATGCTTCTTGGATAGAGGTTTCCGGAAGATTATGTATGCTACTGAAATGCCATTAACGATAGATATTTTAAGCCTCTTCGGTTAAGCAAGTTAAAATGCTCTTTACCATTTATTAAATGTTTCTTTACATCATCACAAGTTCTCTGCAAAAACAAGAAATAATGAACTTCTGAGACTTCAAGCACTTTGAAGAAAGCGCGGGAGGTAAGGGGACTGCCCTCAGAAGGGACGGTGGTCGTGACGTAGCAGTTCTCCCTTCCCAGCTGCACTGCCCTTCATTATCTCGTTGGCCATATGATCATATGTAGAGGATTTTAGGAAGGGAAGGTCTGACCCCAGGTCTTAAACAACCCTTATAAATAGGAAGCTAGGAGATTTGGGCTAGAGTGTCCGATAGGAAAGTGACACGGAAGCGAAGTAGAAAGGGGGAGGAAGACGCCCTTATTTATTACCGGGGGCCAGTACCCGGGGCCCGACGGCTTAACAAGCCCATCCGACGCACGGCGGGTAATTAGTGGATTGAGCGTTCGTACCTGCCTGGGATCGAACCTGAGGTCCTTTCCGTGGCAGTCACGAACGTTGCCCACTAGGCCACCCGTGGCCTCTCGTTGGCCACGGCTGACCCCGCTGTATACAGCGACATGAAATATTTATCTTTGTTGAGTCACCTTCGTGAAATCTGTTCTTCCAGCCTTTGTTTCTGACTATGTGGAAATCATGCAAGACAAAAGTAAAACTATTTTATAAATCTCTCTCTCTCTCTCTCTCTCTCTCTCTCTCCTCTATCTATCTATTACTTGCGCTGGCATGGGCCCTTGGTCATGGCGCGTCGCAAGGCTATAGCCCCTATAGACCACCCCCACCCTCCTCTTAATCCAGCACTGCCCATAGCTTGGTTTTAAGAGGGGGTAAACAAAATTGTAACTAAGAACAAAATATTCAAATTTCCGCTGTACCTTCTTGTTGTCTAACCCTTTTTACCACGCTCTCAACACATGAATTTAACGGGATGCCAGAAGACCCAAAAACTGCATAAAAAAAGGATCTATAAACGAAATTGGACAGCATGTTAGGAAAATAAGGTAATTTCTTTTTCATTCCTTTGATCATTTTGACCACTTGTGTCACATGCGCCCTGAAACCCCAAACACTACTCAATTGGTCATAAAGATTGAAAAAATACCCTCAGAATAAATCTTTGGAGGAAATGTCAGGAGATATTTGCCCAGTTTTTACTGCATACACTAAAATAACTGAATGCCGTTTAGACACGGTACCAAACAATGGAGATAATTGCAGATTAAAAGATGAACTTTTATTTACAACTTAAAACCATATATACATGCGAGATCTTTCAGACCCACTATGGTTTCATCATCAGGCATTTATTATAATGGACCCGCCTGATTATGATGGACCCTCCTGATGATGGACCCGCCTGATTATGATGGACCCTCCTGATGATGGACCCGCCTGATGATGGACCTATAGTGGGTCTGAAAAATCTCGCATGTATATATGGTTTTAAGTTGTAAATAAAAGTTCATCTTTTAATCTGCAATTATCTCCATTGTTTGGTACCGTGTCTGGACAGCATTCAGTTAGTTTAGTGTATTTATTCGGCATGAATAGCACAAACGTTTGGATACAGTTTTTACTAGATGCTGCAGAGAGTGATACATATATAAATTTCTTCACGTTTCATACAACCTTTCCATACTCTACGTAAGTACGCTGTTTTTCAAAATGAATGGGAAATTTCAGTATTACCCTTTTACATAAATTTCCTATTTTCCTGCTGGAAATTACCAATGTTTTTCTTTCCCTTGTTTTTTTTTTTTTTTTTTTTTTCTTAAACACTCAAAGCGGTTGTCCAAAATAATGGAAACACCTCGCCGAAAAGTGCGACTTTGGTATGTGCTGCTTTTTGAGTAAAACGATAATGTAGTTACAAATTTGTTTGTAAAAACGTGTTGCTTATGGTCCCAAGGGTCTGTGTGATTGCATTGTAACTCGGTGTTAGTATAATTTCGTTCCAGGTAAAGGCACAATGGGTGATCTGTGCCTTCACCTCGAACGAACTTATAGTGATACTGTCGTACTCGAGTTAGCTAGTTAGTTGCTTTAATATTACATATCTTTTTTTTTTGCTTATTGTGATTCAAGATCATCCGAAAGTAAGTAATTGTTTTGATCATTATAATTTTTAAATTCTAAAAAGCAGTTTATAAAATCTAAGTAGATGGCTGTGTTGTTGTATTAGTATACTATACCAGCATATTTTTTTTTTACTGGAAGCTGAGAAATTTCATATTGGTAGGTTTTTAGAGAAATGACGAATTTGATTTTCTTTCTTTTTTCACTGAGTCTATTCCACATATTTAATAGAAATTCGACACCCTCATTTGGGACCGATTTTTATTTCTTTTGTTATCATTATATAAACGCCGCCACTGTTCTCAATGGACAGCGGCCTGCCTTGAACCTGTGTAAACGTAAATAACTCGTAATACGACTGTTGTTGTTTTGAAACAGCTGTAAAGTGTAATATTTTTTATTGTGATTTTACAAAGTTTATTAAAACCATAATGTCCAACGTAGTAAATACGTAACAGTAATATGATGTTGTCACAAATATCTTTCAAATATGTAACAGTAATGTAACGAAGTTAGAAATATCTTCCAAATACGTAACAGTAACATGTAGTTCGTATGTTGAAGTTACAGACTTTTCGCTGTAACGTATCGGTTATGTTTCAATGTTATGTAACGTTTGAGGACATTTTGACGTAACGTTAAGGTTTCTGAAACATTGCAGTTACATTTCGCAACGTATCTGAAAAGTCTCAATGTTTCAGTGCTACGTACTTGTAACATATACGAAATGCTCTGTGCTGTGTGGGTGCTAGCAAAAATCCGCTTAAATTCTTTTTTTTCGTCGTATACAGCTTACCATGATTGTTTTGCGAGTATTTCTTACTTCAAAAAATACACACAGTTCCCAGTAAGTGTGCGTCTTGTTTTAAAAATAATTCCAAATAAGAAATATTTTTTAAATCCGACATATAGGCAGAGAGACTGACAAAGGCATGCGATAAACAGGTACGTTTTCATTTTCCAAAAGGCGCGCTAAAATGGGAACTTCAAGTTTTAGGGACACTGATGGCAGATTCGTCACGTGAAAAACAGTCTGTCAGTTCGTACATAACCTCTTTGATTTTCAGGTTTTAATTTAGTTAATGGCAGACAACTGACTTACTTAAAAGTTGTGTGTGTGTGTGTGTGTGTGTGTGTGTGTGTGTGTGTATCTATGTAGTAACCCCATGAACACACACACGCACACAAAATACTGACCGGCAGGTGGTAAAGAAGATGGAAGGGAACAGAAGAAACGCCGACCTAGAAGGGAAATGAGCCAAGAAACTAACATGAGAAGAAGAAGAAAGTCCATTTTGATTACAGTTTGAGCTTCTTCCAAAGCGTGGGTGCATTTTCTAAACAGACATGGGGATATTACATAATAAGGAATCCCAGTGAATAAACTATAATATGCTGTAGCTCTTTGTTAGATAGAAAGAAGGAACGCCAGGTTGACTTCTTCCAAAGGAAAAATTCCGCTGGCGAGAAAATGGAATAAACAAAAGATCTTGAGAAACAAAAGCCGATTTCGGAGATAAACGCAACACAGGAGAACGAAACGCAAGGCGCGCTGTATCAAAAAGGAAGAAAAAAGATATAAGAGCAAGGAGAAAGAGACGTTGGTTTAAAATATGATAAGAAGTTAATGCGCTTAGTGGGGAAGGCTCCAACGAAATATCCCAGGGAAAATACTTCAGGAAGAGCTGGAAAATATTTTACTGAAACATGCGGGTGTTAGAAATGCATGAAGCGAAATGTTATTACTCACTAAGAAGAAAAAACAAAGAATACACTTGGGGAAAAATGGCTGCGAAGAAGACACCTGAGTTTCGTGATGGGGAAATTAAGGTGTGTTTTCATATACGTGTGAAATGAAAGTTTGTTGAAGAAATTGCACTACACAATGTGTAAAATCGTCTGTTTTGAGAGAAAGACATCGTGGAGCCGCACTTAACCACACTTAAAAAGAATAATAAGAAAAGTAATAACCTCTCTAATGAAAGGATTCCTTTGCATGATTTTAAATTCTTTGGCCATTGTTATAGTTTAGTTGAGAAGCACGTGTATTCATACGTGGAAATGTATCATTCAGAAATGGAAGCATGCTTACCTTTGCAAATGAATGATACAAAATCGCGGGGATGCATGTATAATAGCACTGAAACTCAGAACCAAATGGCAAGACTAATTTGAAGAATATATAACGTATATTCTAATTTAACTTTCATTTTTTGTTTCTTACCTTATCTAAATATGCATTAGGTTCGTTTTCGTTAAGCGTTTCAGCATTAACGTTACATTTTCTCCCTCACTGAATGTTATTTGTCAACACTCTTAACGGGAGGTTTGAATGACGTGTGTATGGTTTGACAAGATAAGAACGATGTATATAATGTGTGGAGCCAGCACTGTTAGTGTAGGTAGATTAGTACAGCATTGCGTTTTTTTTTTTTTTTTTTTTTTTGGAGGCTTACATCAACATCAAGAACATATCATAACATTTTACAGTATTCCAATTGTCAAATTACACAGAGAGACCAGTGTTAATCAAGTAACACATTATGAACAAGTATACATCAAACATGGATTTTTCGGTATGCTAAATGAACAATGTACACAGATAACCAGTGTTGGACAAGTAGCACTTTGAGAGCCAGTGACGAAAGACAAACACAAACATCCATGCCTCGCCGGGATTTGAATCCGGACCCATCTCGGACGAATGATCAGAAGTAATCGCTTAGACCACTGCGCCACTGAGGTGGCTCCATGCGTTGTAAGCTGTTCCTTTTCAAAACTAGCTATAGGTATATACAAAACAAAGGAATAAAGATTAATGGAGAGTATATAAATCACCGCTTCTTTGCTGATGATTCCGACATATTTGCAACTGCACCTTCAGAGCTGCAGAGAGTAAGATCCAGGAACTTGTTGACAAGAGTAAAACAGTGGGATTAAAATGAACTCTCAGAAGACAAAACTGATGTTCAGTGCTTTTACGAGAAATGAAGATTTATAGGTTGATGGAGAAAAGCTGGAGATAACCGATACCTACATTTACCTTGGACAGCAGATATCAAGCGAGTGTCACACTAAGAAAGAAAATAATCGGCGTATAAAGCTTGGTTGGAGAGCTTTCGGAAGAGACGGTACAGTTTTTAAGAGCAATATGACATTATGTCTTAAAAGAAAAGTGTATAATCAGTGCCTCCTTCCAGTGCACACGGACTTTAACTAAAAAAAGACATACAAAGACTGCAGTCAACTGAAAGAAGCTTGGAGATATGCATGCTCGGTATAACCAGGAATGATAAGAAGAGGAACTTATGGTTAAGGAAAAGGACAAGGGTGGAAGATATCATGATCAGAGTAAAATCTCTGAAATGGCACTGGGCTGGACACATTGACAGAAGTCAGGCCGCCGATGGACAACCGAAATTTTAGACTGGATTCCAAGGGACAGGAAAAGACCAAGACCACATGGGAGATGGGTGAATGAAATTCGAAAGCTTGCGGAATTCACATGGAGGGAATTTGCTCAAGACAGACCATTGTAGAAGAAACTTGAGGACACTTTCATCTAGCAGTGGTTTGAAAATGTTTGACAATGCTGCTGCTGCTGCTGATGATGATGATATACCGTATATACCCGTGTATTAGCCATAACGTTTTGGAAGAAATCCTGCTTTCAAAGCTGGAGGTCAGCTCATACGCGGGTAACTAAAAATTAGGGCTCGGTTCCCGTGATTTCTCCCGCAGAATTTACCGAAATATATGTTTTCGTTTTAGAAGGTGTCTTTCCGTGCGGTAGTTTTCTGACCTGAATAAAAAATAAATATATATATGAAATATTTTTCCACCCGGAGTGGAATTCCTACAGGAATAGGTGCCACTAATATGATAAGTGAAAAACCAATCCCGTTTCAGATTGATACTCCGAAATTTCTTGCTTCCAATCATGGAGACCTCATTACTTCCCGTGTGCAATCTCTAGACGCCATCGACACGGCATAAACCACTTTTCTGGTGGGGTGGGCCACAGCCAATAAGGTATCTCTCTTCTTCCGAGTTTTCACAATATAATGATACGTTCCGGAGATCATGTTAGCTGTAATCTTTCCTTTCATGTCACGTCTAAGCTGCCATTTTCCACTAGCATAATGCCCGGTCACACACTGTTTGCCTCTTCTGAGAATGGCCTCATGGTATTGCAATTCTTTCTTGACCAGTTACATCCCCGGACCTTTCTCACATTGAACATGTCTGAGGCGTCAGCTAAGGGATCACAGAATACTGAGAAACTTGTGCAACAATTACAGACTCCAGGCATAGTCTTTCACAGAGCAACCTTAGAATTATATGGAGTTGTGTGATGCAATTCATTGTGGTCGTAGTGTCATGGAAACATTAATTAGGGATCTGGACTACAGAAAAATGTGTTCAAAGTGGAACCCAAGAATGCGAACAGGCAACGAGTGAAAGACCTCATCACAGCTGATCGTCGTGTCACCATCCAGGAGTTGTGTGATGCAATTCATTGTGGTCATAGTGCTATGGAAACATTAATTAGGGATATGGGCTACAGAAAAATGTGTTCAAAGTGGAACCCAAGAATGCGAACAGGCAACGAGTGAAAGACCTCATCACAGCTGATCGTCGTGTCACCATCCAGGAGTTGTGTGATGCAATTCATTGTGGTCATAGTGCTATGGAAACATTAATTAGGGATCTGGACTACAGAAAAATGTGTTCAAAGTGGAACCCAAGAATGCGAACAGGCAACGAGTGAAAGACCTCATCACAGCTGATCGTCGTGTCACCATCCAGGAGTTGTGTGATGCAATTCATTGTGGTCATAGTGCTATGGAAACATTAATTAGGGATATGGGCTACAGAAAAATTTGTTCAAAGTGGAACCCAAGAATGCGAACCGGCAACGAGTGAAAGACCTCATCACAGCTGATCGTCGTGTCACCATCCAGGAGTTGTGACATGCAATTCATTGTGGTCATAGTGCTATGGAAACATTAATTAGGGATCTGGGCTACAGAAAAATTTGTTCAAAGTGGAACCCAAGAATGCGAACAGGCAACGAGTGAAAGACCTCATCACAGCTGATCGTCGTGTCCCCATCCAGGAGTTGTGTCATGCAATTCATTGTGGTCATAGTGCTATGGAAACATTAATTAGGGATCTGGGCTACAGAAAAATTTGTTCAAAGTGGAACCCAAGAATGCGAACAGGCAACGAGTGAAAGACCTCATCACAGCTGATCGTCGTGTCACCATCCAGGAGTTGTGTCATGCAATTCATTGTGGTCATAGTGCTATGGAAACATTAATTAGGGATCTGGGCTACAGAAAAATTTGTTCAAAGTGGAACCCAAGAATGCGAACAGGCAACGAGTGAAAGACCTCATCACAGCTGATCGTCGTGTCACCGTCCAGGAGTTGGGTGATGCAATTCATTGTGGTCATAGTGCTATGGAAACATTAATTAGGGATCTGGGCTACAGAAAAGTTTGTTCAAAGTGGAACCCAAGAATGCGAACAGGCAACGAGTGAAAGACCTCATCACAGCTGATCGTCGTGTCACCATCCAGGAGTTGTGTGATGCAATTCATTGTGGTCATAGTGCTATGGAAACATTAATTAGGGATCTGGACTACAGAAAAATGTGTTCAAAGTGGAACCCAAGAATGCGAACAGGCAACGAGTGAAAGACCTCATCACAGCTGATCGTCGTGTCACCATCCAGGAGTTGTGTGATGCAATTCATTGTGGTCATAGTGCTATGGAAACATTAATTAGGGATCTGGGCTGCAGAAAAATTTGTTCAAAGTGGAATCCAAGAATGCGAACAGGCAACGAGTGAAAGACCTCATCACAGCTGATCGTCGTGTCACCATCCAGGAGTTGTGTGATGCAATTCATTGTGGTCATAGTGCTATGGAAACATTAATTAGGGATCTGGGCTACAGAAAAATTTGTTCAAAGTGGAACCCAAGAATGCGAACAGGCAACGAGTGAAAGACCTCATCACAGCTGATCGTCGTGTCACCATCCAGGAGTTGTGTGATGCAATTCATTGTGGTCGTAGTGTCATGGAAACATTAATCAGGGATCTGGGCTACAGAAAATTTGTTCAAAGTGGATCCCACGAAACCTAACCCGTGAACAATTTGAACAAAGGGTGGAGATGTGCCGAAACCCCTTGGACTGTTATGAGAGGGAGTTTGAGGTGTTTATCTCTACTGTTGTGACGTGGGATGAAACTTGGGGGTTCTTTCATGACCCAGAAACAAAATGTGCGTCAATGGAATGGCACCGCACATCTTCACCTTCACAGAAAAAGTTGAGAACAACTCGTTCCGCAGGGAAAGTGATGGTGGTAATTTTCTGGGACATTTTTTGACTGGTTTCCTTGAACGGGGTACAAAAATAAACAGGGCTCACTGTGTGCAGACATTGAAGAAGCTAAAGGAAGCTATCAGAAGGACAAAACGTGACATACCACTTCATAGTGTTGTTTTACACCATGATAATGCACGTCCCCACACCTCAATGGATATTTCACAGGCTATTGCCAAAATGGGGTGGACGATGATGCCCCAACCCCTCTACAGTCCTGATTTGGATCCTTCAGGCCTTTTCCTGTTTGCCCCTTTGAAAAGCACCCTTTGTGGGGAACGTTTCGACGATGTGACAGACGTTAAACTGGCTGTGAACTCGTGGTTGAAACCACAGCCTAAGGGATTTTTCCAAAATGGATTTAACAATGGGTTTAAAGATGTCGGAAATTTATAGAAAGTGATGGACAAAACTTTGAATAGGCTAGCATTATTAACAATATGTTCAAGTATTTTGCCACCAAGTTTCACATTTCTGCTGCTACAAATAAAAATCTTATGAGGGAAGAATCATTACTTTCAGGATGCCATTTGTATATATCGATAAGCAGCAGTACACTACAGAAAGCGAATCCCATCACCGCATGAGTAGGAAGAATGCAAATGACAGCATGGCAGTCCAAAAATGGTGCTGCAAGTTGCGAATATTTTTAAGGGCTAATTAATAGAATGTGTTGTTAAGCCGAACAGCGATACGGCTCGCAGAGCGAGCCCTTATGCTGTTTACAATGACGTGAATCCGAGTATGGGCAAGTTTTTCACCAAGGCCTGTTGGAATTCCGGGAGGGCTCTGGGAGGATGGCTGCCGGCTTGCAATTGCTCTTTCCATGGTGTCTGAGACATGCTCTATCAGGTTCAGGTCTGAGGAACTCGCAGGCTACACCATCGTGTGAATATCCTCACTCTCCAGGTATTCATCGACTAGTCGAACCCTATGGGGTTGGTAACTATTGTCCCTAAAAAAACCGGAAGTCAACAGCTCCAATGAAAAACCGTACATAGGGACATACGGCTGTATGATGTCATCACTCCGGCGTGCAGCAGTTATGGTGCCTCCTGAAAACATCCTTCATCCCGAATCAGGAATCATTCACCACCGTTGTATTGGAGGGAACATTTCAGCTTCCAGCCTCTTTCCAATGTGTTCCCATGAGCGGTTGTGGAAAATGAACATAACCGCATAAGGTCAGCTGAAGCTCCAGCTCATTTGGGATGGTATCCCCACGGTTCTAGCTGACCAAGTAACTATTTTTTACTGTACTTGGCGCTCTTTGACCAATCCTTGCTGTTGCACTACTAACCCCAATGAAACAAACTAAATGAGCAAAAACTGTAAGTTTAATGTCATTCTTGAACCTTACGTTATTCTCATGTTTATGCTTCTACTTGGCACTGAAAAGAACAAGGCCCATTGATCAGGGGTCCAGTGGTGATATTGTCCGTGCCCTTCAATGTGTTGATATTGTCGCTGCCCTTCAATGTGTTGATATTGTCGGTGCCCTTTGATGTGGTATATTGTCGCTGCCCTTCAATGTGGTGATATTGTCGGTGCCCTTTGATGTGGTATATTGTCGGTGCCCTTCAATGTGGTGATATTGTCGCTGCCCTTCAATGTGTTGATATTGTCGGTGCCCTTTGATGTGGTATATTGTCGGTGCCCTTCAATGTGGTGATATTGTCGGTGCCCTTCAATGTGGTGATATTGTCGCTGCCCTTCAATGTGTTGATATTGTCGGTGCCCTTTGATGTGGTATATTGTCGCTGCCCTTCAATGTGTTGATATTGTCGCTGCCCTTCAATGTGTTGATATTGTCGGTGCCCTTTGATGTGGTATATTGTCGGTGCCCTTCAATGTGGTGATATTGTCGGTGCCCTTCAATGTGGTGATATTGTCGCTGCCCTTCAATGTGTTGATATTGTCGGTGCCCTTCAATGTGGTGATATTGTCGCTGCCCTTCAATGTGGTGATATTGTCGCTGCCCTTCAATGTGTTGATATTGTCGGTGCCCTTTGATGTGGTATATTGTCGGTGCCCTTCAATGTGGTGATATTGTCGGTGCCCTTCAATGTGGTGATATTGTCGGTGCCCTTCAATGTGGTGATATTGTCGGTGCCTTTCGGTGAGACGCCTGGAATACTTACCATTGGCCTTCTTGCATACATACCTCTCTCGAGGGGGCTTATGCAAACTGTTTGCCCCGATCTCGTAGTTTCCGTAGCAGAGCTCTTGCTAGAGTTGCCTGGCTTTCAACTCCTTATAATGGGGAACTGTTAGAGAAAAATGCCGGTCGTCTGAACTTGCTGTGGCTAGTAGGCGTTCTTGTTTTGGTTCCTTGGAACTGTCTCCAGATACTAGAGACCACTTGCCTCGACACATTCAGCCACCTTGCTACCGCAGCTTGCAATTGCTCTGCTTCCGATCGCTCTCCACCATGAAGAGCCTTCTAAGCGAAGGTGCGAAGCCATTCTTCCACTAACAGTCCAACTCAAGCTTCAATTGTCCCACCCCGTTGGGTACAACGTTTATCAAGGTCGTGTGCCTGCCTGCTCGATGACGTCATTCGCATATTTCCGTAGGAGCTGGGACAATGTTGCTTAGGTACGCCCACTTAGCGTTTCTCTTTGCTCTGAAAAATCTTTTCAATCGGTTGTGAGTTTTGGACATATTCTCCAATTTGTATTTGTAACAGTAGTTTTGGACACCAGTGTACAACCTATGTTACTAACTCAGCGTAACCTTTCTTTCCTGGTCTCTAAATATGTCTCGCACTGCAAATTTAGTGTTGTACCTTTTCAAAACTCAATGCTATTTTCTTGGGATTTCAGCAGATCCCTTTCAATTGAAATCCTGCAACTATGTGTTGGCTATTTCGAAAACAAATATAAAACACATAAATGCAACAAAAGAGCTGATACTATCATAGCTTTCTAGTATTCTTACTTCATGGAAAATGAAAAGGTCGGTATGTCTACATATACGGAGAAAGTTGCAATGCTTTAATATATTTGTTTGATTAAGTTGAAGAATCATGAATGGAATACAGGATTACACCACACAATGCAAATTTTGAAGATGACAATCCTCGTCATATTACACATATTGGAATACGGGATTACATATTTTTTGGATTTCATAGATTATTAAAATATGAAATTACATATTTTTGGATTACATAGATAATTGAAATACGGAATTACATATTTTTGGATTACATAGATTATTGGAATACGGAATTACACCATACAACACAAATTTGAAGATGATAATCCTTGTCATATTACACATATTGTAATACGGGATTACATATTTTTTTGATTACATGGATTACTGGAATACGGGATTACACCATACAATACAAATTTTGAAGATGACAATCCTTGTCATATTTATACCAAAAAACGGATTGTCATCTTCAAAATTTGTAAGTTGAAGAATATTCAGTATGAGCATTACTCATCCGAAATTCTCGGGATTTTATTTTCGGTTTTGTAGTATTTGTATGCGGTATACTTATGCACTGAATGAATATTGAATTATAACTATGATATTTCGTAGGTCCTCCTTTCGCCCTCAGTACAGCAGCTATCCGACGGGCCATAGATTCAATAAGATGTCGGAAGCAGCTGGGAGGTATGGCCAAAAAAGCTATGTGTAATGCGGCCTTCCATACAGGTATAGAGGTGAATGGTGTATACCTAATACTTCGTAGGTCCTCCTTTCGCCCTCAGTACAGCATCTATCCGACGTAGCATCGATTCAATAAGATGTCGGAAGCAGTTGGGAGGTATGGTCAAACAAGCTATGTATAATGCGGCCTTCCATACAGGTATAGAGGTGATTGGTGTATCCAGATATACCGCTGCATAGTGTCCCACTAGTGCTCTATGGGATTGATATCGGGGGATTTCGAAGGTCAATCGATCTGCTGTAAGTCTTAATATTTTTGCTCAACCATTCCTGCTCAACATTGAACCTGTGGTTTGGCGCATTGTCATCTTGAAAGACACTATCGCCATTCAATTTACGACAGTGCTCACCCGTCATGCTTTGTTCTACATGCACCATGCGTCAAAGTTCCTTCCAGGTAAAGATATCCCACACCACACAACTGTTACAGAGCTTGGTGCTGAGTGATATTACAGCGCCCTCTGTGAAGGGTTTGCTTGATGCTTCGTTTGCACTAAGTTCTATATCGGGGGTTTAACCCGTATTTCTTCCGGCTGGAGCAGATAAACAAAATATAAATAAACACCACTAAAGTTAAGCTTTGCTCTTGCAGTGAGGAATACTTTTATTCAGATGTTATGGGGAATGTCTAAAAGCATTGTCCTGATCTCCTTTTCTCTATTATCATCAACAAGCTGATCGCCCTTTTTCTCTTGGCCCATGTTCGCTTCCTACCTTCTAATTCTCCGTCGATTCTCAGCATTTTCCCTCATTCCCACTGACCGGCGAGATTTCACAACTCCTCTCTCGCTTTCTTAACACCGAGTACTCTTGCAACCGAGTGCGACGTCCTCTTGCTAAGACCCCCCCCCCCAAAGTCTCCCCCTGCCGAAGAGTGAAGTCCAACGTCTTCCAAGAAAGCGCGGACACTCCTTAAAAATGCCTTCTCTCTGAAAACGCAAAGTTACTTTAATTACCTTCTCTGACCCGTTTTGTTACTCCCTCGAAGGAAAGTGTCAACGTAACAACTCCTTCCCATTGCCTGGGACGGCTGAATGACAATAGTATTCTGTTCCCCTTTTCTCACATCCACGAAATCATAAATCTAAAACCCCCTCAGTTGCGACGCGTGAGAAAGAGCGCACTTTGACTGTTAGAAGTCCAGTAGCCATTTTTAGGATAGTGCAATTCACTATCCTAAAAATGGCTACTGGACTTCTGATAAATACGGATGCCCAAGTTACTCAACCGCCTCCACCAGCTTGCGCTCTGGAGACCATGCAGGATGAATCGAGTGTTCATGTGATTTGCGCCAAATACGTACACAACCATCCAGGGAGTGGACTAAAGAACGAGACTTGTCAGAACGGCACACTGTTTTCTAGTCATCCGACATCCAACGTGCATGATGTTTGCACCAATGATAATATTTTGCGCAGATAAACCGTTGTTAGGAGAGGATGTCGTCTGGGACATCTGCTGTTATAGCCCATACGTGCAAGTGTGCGACGTGTTGTCATCACAAATCCTGTTCCGGGTTGACCTCTGTTGCATTGGGTAGTCAACTGTTGAACAGAGTGTTGTATTTGGTAGTCAACTCTTGCGTCTGTTGGCCTGTATGGCATTGTTTAGAAGAGGATGTCATCGGGGTTCTCTGCTGTTATAGTCCATACGTTCGGGTGTGCGACGCGTGGTCAGCACAAATGCTGTTCCGGGTTGACCTCTGTGGTATTGGGTAGTCAACTGTTGAGCAGAGTGTTGTATTTGGTAGTCAACTCTTGCGTCTGTTGGCCTGTATGGAATTGTTTAGAAGAGGATGTCATCGGGGTCATCTGCTGTTATAGCCCATAAGTGCGGGTGTGCGACGCGTGGTCAGCACAAATGCTGTTCCGGGTTGACCTCTGTGGTATTGGGTAGTCAACTGTTGAACAGAGTGTTGTATTTGGTAGTCAACTCTTGCGTCTGTTGGCCTGTATGGCATTGTTTAGGAGAGGATGTCATCGGGGTCATCTGCTGTTATAGACCCATACGTGCAGGTGTGTGACGCGTGGTCATGACAAATACTGTTCCGGGTTGACCTCATTAGGCAGTCAACTGTTGAACAGGGTGTTGGTTTTGGTAGTCTACTGCTGCGTCTGTTGGCCTGTATGGCATTGGTTAAGAGATGATGTCATCGGGGTCATCTGCTGTAATAGCCCATACGTGCGGGTGTGTGACGCGTGGGCATGAGAAATGCTGTTCCGGGTTGACCTCTGTTGTATTGGGTAGTCAACTGTTGAACAGAGTGTTGTATTTGGTAGTCCACTGTTGCGTCTGTTGGCCTGTATGACATTGATTAGGAGAGTATGTCATCGGGGTCATCTGCTGTTATAGCCCATACGTGCGGGTGTGTGACGCGTGGTCATGACAAATGCTGTTCCGTATTGAACTCTGTTGTACTGGGTGGTGAACAGTGCTGAATCTGTTGGCCTGTACGAGCCGTTGGATCCGGCGCTCACCTTTGACATCAACTTTTCGCTGTCGTGTGCAGTTTTGCTTCCGGGTCGTTTCACTGTTAAAAATTGGTACTTACAAAATAAGCAAAATGTACTCGTTTTTGAGTACGTTCTGGGCCTATAATAGCTCCAAGAACTTCTGTCTCATTTTTGAAAAACAAACGTACCAAACGTACTCGTTTTTGAGTACATACAAGAAATCAATTGTGAGTATATCTGGTATTTCTATTTTGAAATATATGTACTCATTTTAGTACATATACGTATTTCAAACGTATGTACCCAAAAAATCCATATATGTCAAATATTTGTGCTCCAACTTCATTCAGGTTATGTGCCCTTTCGGGCAGGGCACAGAAACTGAAAGAAGTTAGAGCAAATCGAGCGATTCTGACAGTGTAGTTTGTAAGTGAACGAGAGCACACTAGATAGCGCCACCGTACAAGCGTACGATTTTGCACCAAGGGATTCCTACCCGGGGGCCGACACTTAACGTGCTAGTCCGATGCATGGCGGATATTCAGATATTGTTAGAAATTCACACTACCAGGCTAGGTTTGAACCTAGGGACCCTCTGTCAGTAGTCTGAATCACTAAGCCATCCGCAGCTCTTTTACAAATTTGGGATACATGTGCTCCATACATACTAATTTATTCATAGAATCAACTAAAAGTATATTATTCGACGGCACATCTGGGATAGTAGATATACTCGTTGTCACATGCTGGGGAAATGGACTGCACAATTTTATGAAAAATATAGTGGTGAAGCGACAGTATATTATTTATGAGATTGATACAAATGTAGTTAATGTAAAACCGTACACAAAGATAGTTTATGCATAATTAAAGTACTTGTGATTAGTGACTTTGTTGTACTAATTATTTATGTGTGTCACTTTACACATTTATTAAACAATTTCTCTTGAATTCTATAATATCTAAAATGAAGTAATACGAGATTATATTTATATTAATTGACGCAGTTATTTGTAAGTACGCATAACCATGCGTACTTACAAATAACTGCGTCAATTAATTATATTTATATATAATATATATATAATTATATTTGAACATGCCATGTACTCGTTTGCGATACGATTGTACATACCAAAAAAAGACTGTAACGTATACTCTATATTCACTTTCCTTTTGATTTTACTATCTCTGGTTATTTTATTTTACTATGTAAATTATCTTCTTACTGAACGAAATATTATTTCACCCGATGAATGAGATCTGGCAATGAGTGTAAGTCATGACGTGGTGGTAGCTAGTATATATAGGCGCGTTCATCGATAGCCAGGGAGCGTTGTTGTTGAGGGAGAGCGTTTGTTATACGAAGAGAGATTTTGTTGTTATAAGGAGAGATTTTGTTGTATGTGATTAGTGATTCTTCATTATTGTGAAACAAGTTGTGTGTGTGTGCTTTGGATGATCAAGCGTACCGAATAAAAAAGCTGTCGTAAGTACGTCTTTTTCAATTCATAGTTTTTGTCAGACCTCTGTCTGGCTGTTAGGTTTATATCATTAATTACCATTAACAACCAGCTTTAAGACTTTATTCATGTTCTTAATTAACTAGTAACAACAACCATTTGAATTCAGTATAATATTCGTGCAAGCTATATTCACGATAATATACTTAGCTGGTAGAAAGAGTTTATTCATTATCATTAGCTTAGCGGAAAGCAAAAATAAAGCTAATTCATTATAAGACGAGTAGGTTCAAGTTCTCATTTTTAAGTAGATTTTGGTTAACAGTGTGGGTGAGCATTTTCACGCCAGTCCTGAAACACTTTATAACGGTGACTCGCTAACAACCCTCCAGTTTAGCTGCTTGGGAAACGAGGCACCGGCACTCCAGACCCCCCGAAATATGCATTTTCTCAAAGTCTGATAAATTCTTCCGTTTACCCATCACGCTCCGAATTTTACTACCTACTTCTTGGCTCACGCGTTATATATGCTACGTCGGTCGTCCAATCGCTCCTCTCAGAAATCACGTGGTCAACAGACAGCTTTGCCGCCCCGGTGGCGCAGTGGTCTAAGGCGCTGGCCTCTGATCATTCGTCCGTAAGGGGTCCGGGTTCGAATCCCGGTCAGGCATGGATGTTGTGTTTGTCTTACGGCACTGGCTCTATCCCTTCCCTGGAACCAGTGACCCTAAATTAGGGACGGGCGACTGCTTATAGCCCATTGAGTTGCTCACGGTGGTCGTTAAACCTCCAATAAAAGAAAGAAAGAAAGAAACAGACAGCTTTCACTTTTGATAGGCGTGGTCATAATTCAGTGATCACTCAGCGTATAATGATATAGCTTGGGGAGGGGACGAGCGTATAGTCCTAATATTTTACGAAAATCAAATTGTTCGATAACTGAAAATCAAATTGTATCAAATCATATTTCAAGAAAATCAAATCGTTCGAGAACTGAGGCGTTTAGAATCTATATTATTTAATGAAAACAATTGATTCTGCAAAAGAGTTAGTTCCTTTACGTAATTGTTCAGAATTAGTTTTAACTAAACGTCAGATGTTCCGTAGGGTATTTTCGTGAGGTTCATATTCTAGTCAGAAAACGGCCGACCCGGTGGCTCAGTGGCCTAAGCGATGGCTTTTGATCATTCTTCGGAGATGTGTCCGGATGTTGTGGTTGCCTTACAGCGCTAGCTCTCTCCCTTCCCTGGAACCATTGGCTCTAAATGTGGGACGGGTGACTGCTTATAGCCCACTGAGTTGCTCACGGTGGTCGTTAAACTTCCAATCACAATTACACACACTAGTCAGAAAACGAAACCATATTCGGAAGGGTAAAAAATACAGTATACTTTAATAATGTTTTGAAATCCACTTAACTAAAATCTAAGGAAAACAAAATGCGCACGATTTAAAAATAAATCTGAACTGAAAGTACTTCACCAAACTGGTGAAATCAACGAACGGCACAAAGGGATTCGACACAGAACCGATTCGCGAGAGCCATTCCCAACAGAAATCGTGAAGTGTTAACGATCCGAACATACCAATGAGTGTGAATAGATCGTTTTAGGATGTCCAATCGGAAGAATCAGTTTTCCAATCGCCACAACAGAACAGGGAGCCAGATCCCAACCCATGGTATCTGAGGTTGTAGCACACCTCGTGACTTGACGTAGATGACGTACTAGTGAGGTGACTCATGAGTCAAATCGAGAATGAAGCAGCGATAAGCCTGCCAATATAGTTCAGTAGAGAGAACAGCTGCACCAGAATAGGGAAGATGTAGGTTATAAGTCACTACCGCCAAAAAGGTTATGAGGTATCTCGCCGTAACCGTTGAGGGTCCCCAGAGAGCTGTACAATCCCTCGAGACCTTCCCAGAGTCTTCTGGAATTTTTCATTTGTGACGTCATAGGGGCGCTCGAAAAACGTTGGGGATTTCGAGGGTTTTCGGTTTTTGGATTTACATGGCAAAAGCCAGTGGCTCAGAATTCTCTGTCTGGCTACTGGCCTCCTTCCAACTGGACTGGGTTTTATACATAGGAGGCTTTTTGAATCATGGATGAGGTGTAGCTGATGCGTAGTCTGACGAAGCTAGCTCTCCCACTTCCCTTGAATCAGTGGCCCTAAATGAGGGACGGGCGACGCCTTATAACTCTTAGATTTGCTCATCCTCATCCTTAAAGCACTAAACGAACAAACAAAAAAATAATTCACCTCTTAACAAAACACAAAGCAAATGCATGTACCGTATATGTATCATCGTCATCATCATCATTGTCAACCATTATCAATCCACTGCTGAATGATACTCGCTTATAAACCTAAATGGGTTTTGGAAGAATTCTCTAATTAAAGTAAAGGGATTGACTTATACTTTAAGTCAGTTAGAAATATAAATAATGAAACGTTTTTTAACCCAGCGTATGCTTTCTAGAAACTGCCCATCGGCAGTCCTGCGGAAACAATCATTACTCATCACTGTTGTAGGTGTAAAAGCTAACCTCTTTCAAAGTGAGACTGTGACGTGTCTGCCCCGCAGGACGCGCATGAGATAAAGGCAGATAGGAGTGAGAGCACATGCCAGTGTAATATTGTGGATAGCACTCGGAGCTCCGGAGTCGAGAGTTGCGGATTCAAATTCCACCCCTGGCATAAAATGATGGAGAAATTTACTTCATCATATTGGCGCCCGAACTTCAAGGATGACCTGGCTGATAGGTTTTTCGCAATGGTGTGATGTTCTTTATACACCGCGAGACAAGAAAAATGAGAATCCCTTCTTCAGTGCTTCGAAAAAAGAAAAACAAAATCAGTGTGATGTTACGTTCCACACACCAAATTGTCTGGGATCTCTCAAATGCACGTTCTTCATCGGATGACTGCCTATAGCGACACACGGTCACGGCTGACCCGTGGGCCATGCCCCCGGCCCTCTTTCGGTGGGAGATGTGACGCGCCTACCCAGCAGGACACACATGAGATAAAGGCAGATAGCAGTAAGAGCACATGCCAGTGTAGTACAGTGAATAGCACTCGGAATTCCGGAGCCGACAGTTGTGGGTTCAAATCCCACTTCTGGCATAAAAATAATAAATAAATTTACTTCTTTATAAGACCACGGAGTTTCTTGCTCCCAACACGGAAGTTATTCCTTGCTGGATTTTAAGTATGTTATCAGCTCTCCCTCCCACCCACTTTGGGGATTGGCGCAAAAAATGAATCCGTGATATCCCGTGTTAGGGACCTTGCCTTGCCACAATCAGTGCAGGCGGTGTTACGGAAGCGTTAACTCTCGATCTTTAAAAAGAAATGCTGCATCAGTACTGCCGTGAATGGAACAGAAAATACTTTTGGTTTATGATTCAGATGTAGAAAACAGCCACGGAGACTTTGCCGACAACAAAGTTTATATTGATGATGCATTTTTAACGGAAATAGACTAACATGAAATATTTGGAAACTCCAATTGTTTGTCGGACTTTTAAGATTTTTAAAATAGATAATTTTATTTCAATAAATATCATGTTTCAAAACTCTTGAAGTTTAAGGTGTGCTTTCACGCGAGTCTCAGTTTTTCACTTGGAGGATCCGCTGCAACGCGAATGAGCTTAAAACATAATATTTGTGATATATTTTAGCAAAATGGAGACTAATATCCGTTGCACACACCGCACAATAAATGACGCGTTTGCCTTTCAAGGGCAACAAACAACTGCACTGTCCTTGTTTCTTCGAAGCAGGCAGGCCTGTTCATTGCACAAGTTCACAATACCCTTTGCGCGTTGGATACGATTGAACTCCTCGTATTCTCATAAGAAACGTATAATGGTAAAAAGGTAAAGGTCTGTGCGATCAAAAGGCTTCAAGGCCGTTGCTAAATGATGTCTCCCAACCCTGTTGTACTAAACCTTGATAAATCATTCCTTTTTTACGCTTTCCAACCGTAGGTTGAAGAAGCGTATATGCTCCAGCTTTGTCCGTCCGTCTGTCCGAACGTCCGCACGATAACTCGCATGAAAACTGTTCGATTTCTACGAAATTTTAGTATGTGGTAGGGGACCACCTGTATGTGGTAGGGGACCACCTGGGGACGAATCCTATTGAAAATGGGCGAAGCATGGTCAAAGGTCAGGACATAGGAGCGAAATCCATTCCGTTGCTCTTATGCGTCATAACTTGCGTAAAAATTGTTCGATTTCGATGAAATTTCAGTATGATGTAGGGAACCACCTGGGGACGATCCCTATTGAAAATGGGTGAAATTGGGTTAAAGGTCAGGACATAGGAGCTGGATCCATTCCATTGCCTTTATGCGTCATAACTTGCGTAAAAATGGTTCGATTTCGATGACATTCTAGTATGTGGTAGGGAACCACCTGGGCACGAACCTTATTGAAAATGGGCGAAATGGGGTCAAAGATCAGGACATAAAAGCGGGATTCATTCCATTGCCTTTATGCGTCATAACATGCGTAAATATCGTTCGATTTCGATGAAAGTTTAGTATGTGGTAGGAAACCACCTGGGCATGAACCCTATTAAAAATGGGCGAAATGGGTCAAATTTTATACCTAGAAAGTACTTCACAGGAAGCGCATAAGAGCGGGATTTATTCCATTGCCCTTATGCGTCATAACTCGGACAAAAATGGTTCGATTTCGATGAAATTTTAGTATATGGAAGGGAGCCACCTGGGGACGAATCCTATTGAAAATGGGCGAAGCATGGTCAAAGGTCAGGACATAGGAGCGAAATCCATTCCGTTGCTCTTATGCGTCATAACTTGCGTAAAAATTGTTAGATTTCGATGAAATTTCAGTATGACGTAGGGAACCACCTGGGGACGATCCCTATTGAAAATGGGTGAAATTGGGTTAAAGGTCAGGACATAGGAGCTGGATCCATTCCATTGCCTTTATGCGTCATAACTTGCGTAAAAATGGTTCGATTCGATGACATTCTAGTATGTGGTAGGGAACCACCTGGGCACGAACCTTATTGAAAATGGGCGAAATGGGGTCAAAGATCAGGACATAAAAGCGGGATTCATTCCATTGCCTTTATGCGTCATAACATGCGTAAATATCGTTCGATTTCGATGAAAGTTTAGTATGTGGTAGGAAACCACCTGGGCATGAACCCTATTAAAAATGGGCGAAATGGGTCAAATTTTATACCTAGAAAGTACTTCACAGGAAGCGCATAAGAGCGGGATTTATTCCATTGCCCTTATGCGTCATAACTCGGACAAAAATGGTTCGATTTCGATGAAATTTTAGTATATGGAAGGGAGCCACTGGAGACGAACCCTATTGAAAATGGGCGAAATGGGGTCAAAGGTCAGGACACTGGAGTGGGATCCATTCCATTGCCTTTGTGCATCATAACTTACCTAAAATGCTTGGTTGCGACAAAACTTTATCATGTTGTTCCGGAGGTATAGTGAACCGGTTCTGTTGAATATCAACGAAATGGAGTCAAAGGTCATTGCACAAAAGCCAGATTTACTCCACAGCCCTTATTCTCATAACTTGCGTAAAACTGCTTCTATTGCAACAAAACTTTATTATGTTGTTCCGGAGGTATAGTGAACCAGTTCTGTTGATTATCATCAAAATGGGGTCAAAGATCAGAACAAGGAGCGAGATTTATTTCACAGCCATTATCCACATAACTTGAGTAATAATTTCTGGTATGTTGGAAAGCGTATCATAATCAATGCATTGCATGTTTTTACTAACTTGTTTCTTTAAGCACATGAATTTATTTTCATCCTTTTCAGATCGAAACAGGAACGATATTTTCTAGTGTCTTAATTGAATCGGGTACTCTTCTCTTTGCTGTAAGAAATATATTGCAGATTATTTGAAGCACACAACACAGTGAGAGTCAACTCTTGGAATTTAATATTACGGCAGTTTGACTTTTGAAAATGAATAAACCGATTTCCGATTAACATGGTTTCATTTTGTTGAAACGACATACCTTAGAATTTTCTGTTTCTCGGGTATTTCTCCGAAAGAAAAGCCTTTCTGCCAACGCTCTCGCTCCACCATTCTTCCGTGGATATCGCAGCACAAAGGAAAATTTGAGCTATTCCCTTTCACAAAGGAGGTGATACAACGCAATGCATTTGTTCTTTATTGATGGTTAAAAGGCAATATTTTCTTATATCTGACGTAAGTCTACTTTATTGCCAATCGATGAAACGTAAATTCCTTCGCTACTCATTGAAAAAAAAAAATTCTTTTGCGCCCGATGTTTTGAAAGTGGAAAAAATATGAAAGAGGAAAGCGAAAGAAATTATTATGTCTGTCAGGGAAAGATTTCCTATAAATTCGCAACGTACCTTCAGTAACGGGTTCCAATTTTTGAGATATTGAAGTGCGGAGGATAAGGATTCTGGAGTTTGAATGAGATGGGCCCAGATAAATGTATATACATAACCGTTCGTACCAATTTTGTCATAAATTTGGATTTTATGTTTCGGATGAGATTCAGCGGAGCAGAAAGCGTTTTGAGAACGAGGATTAAAGCAAACAGAGCATAGGGAAATGGTTTCTCTTAAGGGTACCCAATCCTCAGGGGAGTATTCTAAATAGAACGGCAAAGTATTGCTTTTGATACAAAAGATTATATCACGAAGCGGCGAAAAAATTATCCGTGCCCAACGCCTTCAAATTTGAAGAGTCAGTACCGTCTTTTATCTTTACTACGCTTAATGGAAGAGAAAGTATTGAAAAATAATAGAGAAGGTAACGTCGCGTAGAAAATGGTTTCTTAGAAACTTACACAGTACGTCCTTTGGGTAATGAGACGAAAATGATTATATCAAAACAACAAAACTATATTTTGAATTGTCACACAGATTCAGAATAATCTCCCACCAATTCCATACAACGGTGAGATCTTTCAAACAGGTGTTCGAAGGCTCTGTGGAAATCCTTCACCGGAACCTCCTTCATGTTGTTTCTGCCTCGATGGATATCCTCAATGTCGTTGAAGCGCGCTGCCCTTCCAAGACACGCGTCACATTTGGGAAAAGGAAAAATCAGCGGGAGACAAATCTGGCGAGTAATGTGGATGTTCGATCACACAGATGGAATTTAAACCTAGAAAGTACTTTACAGGAAGCGCAGAACGTGCACGCTCGTTGTCAGGCAACAGAAGCCAAATGATTTTTTGGAACAGTTCTTTCTTCACACGTCGCATGCGGGCGTACAGACAGTGTTTCTTTCAGAACTTTTTTTTTTGGACTTTTTGGCCGGGAAGGGGGCAAATGGAACCTTAGAGGGGACAAGTTTTCTATTTGCTATATATATATATATATACACTATCTACCAACAAGTAATTGGACATCTGTGATAGCAAAGGAAAACGAAGTTTATTCACCTTCATTAGTTGGTGGAGCCTCCACGAGCGGCGATTACAGCTGCGACCCTCTGGGCCATACTCTCAACCAGTCGTTGTACGACGACTAGCGGTATTTTCTTCCACTAGGCTTGGAGAAGACAGGTCAGTTCCTTCACCGATTTCAGACGGTGGGGGCACCCCTTAAGTCGACGCTCCAACTCGTCCCAGAGGTGCTCGATAGGGTTAAGGTCCGGGCTCTGCGCAGGCCAGTCCATTTGATTAACCCCATTGTCACCATACCAAGCCATGGTGGACCTCGCAACATGAAAGGTGGCATTGTCATCCTGAAAGTAACATAGGTCCACCCCGTAAAACTGCCACGACGTAGGAAGCGCATGGTCATCCAAAATGGTGCAGAAGGTCTCGGCGTTGAGTCTACCAGGAATTGCGACTAAGGGTCCCGTGCCATATCAGGAGAAACACCCTCATAGCATAGTTCCACCGCCGCCGAACTTCACAGTTGGCACAATACATTTCGGCAGGATGCGTTCTCCAGGCAGACGCCAACCCCAGACCCTTCCATCCGAACGGTAGAGGGCGAACCTTGATTCGTCGCTCCAGAGAACCTGTTTCCACTGTTCAACGGTCCACTGTCGACGTTCTGTGCACCACGTTAGCCGAGCAGCGCTATTGGACTTGGTGATCAAAGGCTTGTGGGTGGCAGCACGTCCATGATAACCGAGCAGATGGGCTTCCTTGCGGATGGTATTCATCGAAAGAACACTCCCGGATGCCAGTTGAAACTTCTCGCGAATGTGGCCCATCGACTAGGTGCGGTTCTTCTGAATTTCTATGGCCAGCACCCGTCGGTCTCTAACTCCCAGTTTTGTGGGTCTGCCGGGTCGGGGCACATTCCGACAGCCACCTTTCATCTTCCATTTGCCAATCACGTAGGTCACTATCGATTTTGGGTACTTCAACTCGCTGGATATGTCACGTATGAATCTGCCATTTCTGTGATACCCGACGATTACACCTTTCTCGAAATCAGGCAGCTCCGAACTGCGTGGCATCTTGCATGCGACTGGTTGCGTTGTTGTTTCCCACACAATATTTATCGGCGGCGGCCGTGACGTGTATAAGGACCGCAGATATCGTCGATTGCTGGGGTGTCCAATTACTTGTTGGTAGATAGTGTAATTTTAACTACTATATTTATACATATATAATTAATTACTACATATCTAGCACAGGGGCGCATTTAGAGGGTGCTTTCTTCCCCCGGAAAATGTTTCATTTTTTTGTTTTTGGTTAAAATGGGACTTACATTAGAAAAAATGCCTTCATTTAATAAAAATGTATCAACTTACATTACAAAGAAATGCTTTTTTCTTCAATTTTTCATTAACTTTAATTTTGTTCCAGATGGTGGATTTCAAAAACTTCCTTTTTTCGCCCCCCCTGAAGAAAAATTCTATGTACATCCCTGATATAGCAATTACTTCTTCAAATATTTCAGAAATAACAAACTGTTTTCAGCTAAAGGAGGCGGGGGGAGATTCCGCAGGCTTGAAATTTTTATCTATTAAAATGCATTCAACGTCAAGAGATCCTGAATCACGATTCCCAGACAATTAGTTATGATTAGTCTACTTATTATATTTCGAAGAATATCAGGCGTCATAATACACTTTTTAATTAAAAAAATGATCAAATATAGAGGATTTTAGGAAGGGAGTGTCTGACCCCAGGTCTTAAACAACCCTTAGAAACAGGAAACTAGGAGACTTGGGCTAGAGCTCCCGATAGGAGTGTGATACGGAAGCGAAGTAGAAAGGGGGAGGAAGACGCCCTTATTTATTACAGGAGGAACAGTACCCGGGGTCCGACGGCTTAACGTTCCCATCCGACGCACGGCGGGATATAGTGGATTGAGCGTTCGTATCCGCTGGGATCAAACCTGAGGCCCTTTCCATGGCAGTCACGAACGTTGACCACTAGGCCACCCGCGGCTTAATAAAATAAATTATAACTATTACCATTTAAACAAATATTTAAAAAATTATAATTGGAGAAATATTTGTAGCATAAAAAGAAACGGAACTTTCCTTTTCCACCATAACCTGAATTTATTAAAATTTGGCTTGGTAACCTAAAATATCTCCGGGGGGGGGGGGCGAATGGTCTTTTCCAGGAGAGCTTCGCTCCCTTGGATGTACGCCTGAAAGGAACACTGCGTACAGACGTTGCATTCTGCAACAGAGAGTGGGTCCAGAGTTATGCAGTATTTGGATCACTTTATGTTTTCATACCTACCTTTACGACGAAGGCTGACTAGCATTCGGAGTATAGGCCATCGCGTTGCATTGTCTTTAGCCATCTGTCTGCCAGTTCTTTGATTCCGCGGCGGTACCAGTTGCCCTTCGAGGCGAAGAACTCCTTCACCCCAGCTGCCACCTTCTCCTGTTTGTTGACGTCCCGATCGCGAAGGAAGTAGGCGATGGACTAGAACAAGTAAGTATCCTATGGGGAAGGTCCGGACTATATGCCATCAAGTTCCTGGAGTTTTCCCCGGGTGGTTTGCGCTGTATAGGTTCCAGCTCCCGTGTGTGTGTCGTCTCAGATATCAGTAATGTGCTGATGGGCTGAAAGAGTAGCAGGAGAATTTCATAAAACGTGAGCTGATGCAAGCTTCGAAGGTTGTGTTGTAATATAATAGCATATGCATGAATTTTGTTTATTGTGGCACAAGATATTTCTTCTCCTCTCTCCTAGTTTGTGCACCAGCTATTTAATATATACACAGTCGAGGCACATTATTGTGACCACCTACTACTTTTGACGTTAACAGCGTGTAGCTAATGAAAGAAGGTAAAGACGGCAATGATCGGAGGGCATATAACGTGTACTGTAGGCATTCTGAAAACATATCACTCGTTGCTGTCATGGACAAAAGGAGCGATTTATCATATTTACAAAAAGGGAGGATTATCGGCCTTCGGGACAACGGGGAAGGGGGCGGTATTTCTGAAACACCGCAGTTTGAGAACTGTTCGCGTGCAGCTGTGGTTAAAATGTATCGTGATTGGAGAAATGGCACCATTGCAAATATGCGATGTGGAAACTGCGGAGTACCACGTGCCATTGATGTAAGAAGTGAACGTCGGCTTAGAAGACGTTAGAGGGCCGATCAACACGCTACAGTGGAGAAACTCACTGGGCGAATTAACCAGGGGGCTACCGGAAGTGTGTCTAAAACGACAGTTCAGCGAACCCTGCTGCATATGGGACTCAGATGCAGACGGAAGGTCACTGCACCTATGCTAACGAAGGTGCATCGGCAGAAAACGCTTACATTTGCAAGGCAGTATCGGAATTGGATTTCCGCTTGTTGGCAAAGCATTGCCTTCTCCAACGAGTCACGTTTCCTGTTTCGTCGAACGGGTGGATGTTGGCGTATAAGGCGAGAAACAGGTGAGAACAAACACTCTTTCTACATCACTGGCAGAACACAAGCTGGTGGGGGCAGCGTTCTGGTCCGGGGAACATTTTCGTGGCATTCTCTGAGTCCATTCATACCTGTGGAAGGCACTATGAACCGAATTCGTTATGAATTAACCCATACATTCTGCTTGTCTTCTCTGAAGCGGATGGGATCTTCCAGCACGATAATGCGACGTGCCACACAGATAGAAATGTCCGAGAGTGGTTGAAAGAGCACGATGGAGATCTTAAAGTACTTCCCTGGCCCCCTAATTCCCCAGAATTAAATCCAATTGAGGATCTGTGTTACCATCTCGATCGTGTTGTTCGCTCTATGGATCCTCCACCACGCACACTCCAGTAGCTGTCAGATGCACTGCAGTCAGCATGGCTACACATACATACCTGTGAACACCTTCCAGTACCTTACTGGATCACTTCCAGCCTGTCTAGTTGCTGTCTGTGCTGCACACGGCGGTTACTCTGGATATTAGCTGGTATTCACAATAATGTGACTCGACCGTGCACACTGAAGAGCAATCGAATTAGAGATACCTGTCTAGTAACGTATAGCAGCATCTTTAGCCCTAATGATGGCGGCGATTCGTATCGGCATGGACTCGACAAGATATCGGAAGCGTTGGGAAGCCATACGCGGATCCACGACCCCTGTACAAGCTCCCACAGTTCACGAAGATTTGCTGGAGGGGGAGGGTCAGAGCCTCCAACATCTCTCACGATGGCATACCAGATGTGCTCGATGGGATTGAGGTCCGGTGACTGACCTAGCTGGCCAAGGAAGCGAGGTCACGTCAGTGGAGTGTTCATCCAACCATTGGGATACAATTCGGAAGCGATGGCACGGTGCATTGTCTTGTTGTAGGATGAGGTTCACAGTGGGATGTTGAAGACGCACAAACGGGAGCAAATGGTTGTCCAAGATATCCCGGTAACGTTGACCTGTGAGGGACGATGTCACATGTACCAGGGTTCCCATTTCAGTCCACGTAAGCAGTCCCCAGACGATAATTCCACCCTCACCAGCTTGAAGAGCACCCTGCTGGCAAGAAAGATCCATCGCTTCATGTGGTTTGCGCTGTACTCGCATCCTGCCATCCGCATGTACCAACGTAAATCTCGACTCATCAGTCCAGGAAACATTTTTCCACATGTCTAGGGTCCAGTGGCGATGTTCCCGCACCCATGCTAACTTTTCACCCTGTGATGTGCGGTCAGCAGCGGTACCCTCGTGGGACGATGGCTTCTGTACCCCGTAGCGAGGAGATGCTTCTGCATGGTGGGGTTGCTTACACGTTTTCGTGCACCAGCGTTAAATTGCCGAGTGATTTCTTGCACTGTGGCCCGTCTATCCGCTGTTACAATGCGAGCTAGCAGACGCTGACCCCACTCATCCACACGCTGTTGTCCAAGACAGTTGGCCCTTTTCAGGGATGGTTTTACCGGATTCGATGTACTCACGGTGCACCCATGACACAGTGGCTCGTGGAAATTTCAGTGCCTGTACGACTTCCGAGATAGAGTGACCCATTCGTCGGGCCCCGACAATTTGCCCACGATCAAATGCGCTTAGATCCTTCGTCTTACCCATACTGCGTCCGACTCTTACTTATTCCCGTCGCATCACTCCTTCCTTATATTGTCGGATCGCTGTATACGTCATGTCGTTTCCGTTTACAGGGCCACCCACAGCGCCACATTTGAAAAACGCCAGCTGTTTATAATTTAATTTCTCTTCAGTGTATATTATGTTACTGCAAGAAACCGGATACTTTGGACAACTTAAGTCAAATACTATTATAGATATAAAGAGTAAATTTTATATTTAGGAACTTTTTTTTGTGTGAAATAATACCATAAAAAGCACATTTCACCTTTTTTAAAGATAAATGAAAGTCATTGTCAGTTAAAAAAAATAAAGTTGCAAAACATTTTGTTGCTTCGAAAAATAATGATGAAAAATGCTTAATTTGTGAAAAGTCCTCCTACAGAAAAAAATTATTAAAAACCTATTAAAAAAAATAAACTCCAGCAGAAAATAAAATGAGTGAATCACTCGTATTAATGACTACGAAAAAAGAATTTCATTGTCGCGCATTTGTTTTACGATGTACTAAAAACTGTGCATGAGCCGGATTTCCGAGTGTCTGTGGCTCAGTGGTTAAAGGCGTGCGTTACCTGTTCTAGCGGCCGGGGTTCAAACATGACTGGAGCGGAAGAATTACCCGGAGAAAGTGCTGAAAAATGCAGTGTCGGAGGTTTTGCAGAATTTCAATTTAAATACGAAAAAACCTGAAATGGATTTTTCCGATAGAAACGGAATTTCTTACTACGGAGAATCTGTAAAAATACGGAAGTTAAAATAAACGAGAACTTTTAAAAACGGAAATTTCTGAAAAAAAAAACTGATACTTACAGGCAACTTTGCTGCACGTTATTTCAGAAATTTTCCGTGAATTCACACCACTTATTTTTTTGCAGTGAATCTAAAAAATATCAAAATTGGATATTTTGCGAAATCTCAGTATAAATATGGAAAACCCTAAGAGGACTTTTCTGAAATAAACGGAATTACTAATTACGACAAAACGGTGAGAACACGGTAGTTAGAAGAAAGGGAACTCTTAAAAACGGAATATTCGTTAAAAAAAAAAGGGGACGCTTACCGGAAAATGTACTGTACGTTATTTACAAGAATGTTCCGTGAATTCCACGTATTTACGCTATCCAACCGTAAGCTGAAGAAGCGTCTATGCTCCAGCTTTGTCTGTCTGTCTGTTCGCCCGTACATCCGTCTGTCCGTCCGCACGATAACTCGCGTACAAATGGTTCGATTTCGATGAAATTTTAGTATGTGGTAGGGGACTATCTGGGGACGAACTCTCATGAAAATAGGCGAAATTGGTTCAACGGTGAGGACATAGGAGCGGAATCCTTTCCATCGCCCTTATGCGTCGTAACTTACGTGCCAATGCTTCGATTGAGACAAAACTTCATCATGTTGTTCCGTAGGTATACGTAACTGGTTCTGTTGAATATCATGGAAATGGGGTTGAATATCAGGAACGAGATTTATTCCACAGTCATTATCCTCATAACTTGAGTAAAAACTTCAGCAATGATTTCTGGTATGTTGGAAAGCGTATCATAATCAGTGCATTGCATGATTTTAGTAACTTGTTTTTTTCAGTGCAGCGACAGAAATTTGTGCAGATGAAGACACGGAAACAGTGTGCAGCAGCACTACACGAAAATGGTTCCAGCGTTTCAGTGCTGGAACCACATACATTATTTCATACAATGATAGAACAGTAAATATGCTTTTGAAAGTCGCAACTAAGTCATAGGTCCACCATCGGATAGTTGAGTGGTCGTATGTGCGGGTTTCTGGGCCATTTTCCGAAATGGCTCCGGATTTAAATAAGCCCCAGTATTACTGCGAATGCATCAGGAATAGAAATATACACTTACGTCTCGTGGTGGCAAAACCTTTACTTTAAAACCAAAAAAAAAAATTATATGCAGAGCATTTCTCACCAGGAGCTCTATCCGATGTAGGAAAAAATTTTCAAATCGGACTTTTAGTAGCAGAGTTATCCGTGAAAAACCAGTTTGCTTTTACGACCCCTAGCGGAAAAACTGTTTACTACTTGAAAAAGAAACGGTACGCAGAATAGTCTACGATATAAATGGTATCGAACAGAAGCCTTTTTCAGTCGGATATTTAAAAGCAACGATATGGTGTAGAATTCATTTTGAATTCGATAATATTTTCATTTGTGCCCTCTAGCGGAGAAATTGTACATTAGAAAAAAACGTGAAAGCAAGGATCATCTTTCTTATATTCCAAGCTACTTCAAAGGTACCGGACATTTTCCAATTAGTTTAATAGTTGCAGCGATATGGTGTCCACAGACAGACGGACGGATGGATATAACGATAACTTTAACACGTACGAGCGTTGTTCCCGAAATAATGCAAAAGTGGTCATAACATTTTTATTAACTGACAGAGGTCTTTCAAATTGCATATGTTGGTAGAGTGACTCTTCCTCTATACAAAGGTACGACTCCACATAGTCTCCACCATAAGCGATGAATCTGCGCTATCGTTGAACCCAACTCTCGAATCCTCTTCGGAAAAATTCAGGTGTGGGCTGTTGAACGCACTTCTTCACAGCCACTTTCACCTCATCTGTGTCATGAAATGGTTGTCCCCGGAGACTGTCCTTCATTGTGCCGACCAGGTGGATATTGAAGGGCACCAGATCTATGATGTAGTGTGGATGGGGGTTCACCGACCAGTCTAATTTACAGATCGCCTGATTTTTATGTTGTCAAAGATGTATGTGATCTCTCATTGCCATGGTGGATCTGGATCCTTTTCCGATTCTTGTTTACGCTTTCCAACCGTAGGTTGAAGAAGCGTATATGCTCCAGCTTTGTCCGTTCGTACGTCCGTCCACACGATAACTCGCGTAAAAATCATTCGATCTCTATGAAATTTTAGTATGTGGTAGGGAAACACCTGGGGACGAACCCTGTTAAAAATGGGGTTAATGGGGTCAAAGGTCACGACATAGGAACGGGATTCATTCCATTGCCCTTATGCGTCACTACTTGCGTAAATATGGTTCGATTTCAGTGAAATTTTAGTATGTGGTAATTGACCACATAAGGACGAACCCTATTGAAAATGGGATCAAAGGTCACGACATAGGAACGGGATTCATTCCATTGCCCTTATGCGTCATTACTTGCGTAAATATGGTTCGATTTCAGTGAAATGTTGGTATGTGGTAAGGGACTACATAAGGACGAACCCTATTGAAAATATGCGAACTGGGATCAAAGCTAACGACATAGGAGCGGGATCCATTCCATTGCCCTAATGCGTCATAACTTGCGTAAATATGGTTCGATTTCGGTGAAATTTCAGTATGTGATAGGGGATCGCCTGGGAACGAACCCTGTTGAAAATGGGTGAAATGGGGACAAAGGTCAGGACATCGGAGCGGGATCCATTCCGTTGCCCTTATGCGCCATAACTTGTAAAAATGGCTCGATTTCGATGAAATTTCAGTATATGACAGGGGATCACCTGAGGACGAACCCTATTGAAAATGGGTGAAATAGGGTCGAAGGTCAGGACAGCGGAGCGGGATCCATTCCGTTGCCCTTATGCGACATAACTTGTACAAATGGTTCGATTACGATGAAATTTCAGTTTATGATAGAAGATCACCTGGGGACGAACCCTTTTGAAAATGGGTGTAATAGGGTCAAAGGTCGTTCAGGACAGCGGAGCGGGATCCATTCCATTGTCCTTATGCGCCATAACTTGAGTAAAAATGTTTCGATTTCGATGAAATGTCAGTATATGATAGAGGATCAACTGGGGACGAACCCTATTGAAAATGAGTGAAATGGGGTAATAGGTCAGGACATTGGAGAGGGATCCATTCCGTTGCACTTATGCGTAATAACTTGAATGAAAAAGAGTTCGATTTCGATGAAATTTTAGTATATGCTTAGGGACCTCCCGGGGACGAGCCCTACTGAAAATGGGTGAACTGGGGTCAAAGGTATGGACATAGGAGCGGGATTCATTCCATTGTCCTTGTGCGTCATAACTTACGTAAAGATGCTTCGATTACGACAAAACGTTTTCGTCTTGTTCCGGAGGTACACTGAACCAATTCTGTTGAATATCATCGAAATGGGGTCAAAGGTCAGGGCACAGGAGCGAGATTTATTTCACAGCCATTATCCTCATAACTTGAGTAATGATTTCTGGTATGTTGGAAAGCGTATCATAATCAATGCATTGCATGATTTTACTAACTTGTTCGGTCTCTTCCTCCTCACGGCTTCTCTAAGTTTCTTGAGTGTCTCAATGTACCACTCGCTAGTCACGGTACGGCCACGTTCCAGACAATCAAGGAGAATGACAACCCTGTCATTCCAAGGAAACAGTCACCATGAATGACTTCCTGTGCTGATCTCTGACTCTGAAAATTCTTAGGCCTTGGTGAAGAGGTGTGACGCCATTCCATCGATTAATTCTTCGTTTCCGGATCGTAAAGATACGCCCACGTTTCATCGTCTGTCACCAGATCAGAAAACATGAAAAATGACACCGAATTTTCAGGTGTAATAAGCACGTCTTTTGAATCCTTTCTGACGCAAATTAAATTTATCAAAGCTGTTCAAAGTCAATGGAACCGGTATGGAAAACAATAGTATCTGACGGAAGAAAGAAGTTTTTCAATCGGGTTTTTAATCCCTCAGATATTGTTGTAAACGGAATCGTGAGCTTACGCCCTCTGGTTGCAGACGTGTGCGTTAAGAAAAACATGAGTTTATATGAAAAACATTTCGCACCGGAAATGCTCTCTAACACAGAAATAATTTTTCAAATCGGACTCTTAGAAACAGAGATATCGACAAAAATAAGATGTGACATTACGTCCCCTGGTGGGAAAACCATGCATTATTTTAAGAAGAAAGTACTCCCAAAAGGTTTTTCCATATGAGCGGTATCGGTCCAAGAAAAAAAAATTAAATTAGTCGAGTTTTCAGGAGCCCAGATTTTGCTACAAATAACATCAGAAGCAGAAATTAAAACTTATGCCCCCTGGTGGCCAAACCATCTTTTACCAAACATTAGAAATGATGTGAAAAATATTTTCCATCAGGTCTTGTATGCGATACCGGAATAATTTTTCAAATCGGAGTTTTAGAATCAGAAATAACGCATAAAACTCAATTTACCGTTGTGCCCCTAGCGAAAAGTCTATGATTTACTTGAAAATTTTGAATTTATAGGAAAAACATTTCGCATCGGAAACACTATCCAACAAAGAAGGAATTTTTTTTAAATCGGACTCCTAGAAGTACAGATATTGACAAAAATATGTTATTCATCTACGCCCCTGGCGTAGAAACCATGCATTATTTTAAGAAGAAAATATTCCTAAAAGATTTGTAAACATGAGTAGTATCGGTCAACGAACGACTTTTTTTCAATCGAGATTTTAGAAGCTCATATTTTGCTGCAAATACATGAAGCAAAAATTAACACTTACGCCCCCTGGTGGCTAAAGTATTCTTTACCAAAAATTTGAAATTATATTCTAAAGATTTTCCGATAGGAGGTGTATCCGCTGAAGAAAGGATTTTTCAAATCGGAGTTTTAGAAGAAGAGTTATCGGGAAAAGTGTAATTTACTTTTACGCCCCTAGCGAAAAATCTATGCGTAATTTGAAAAACTAACTATATCTAACATACTCTTCGACATAAATGGAATCGAAAAATAAATTAATTTTTTCAATCGGATGTTTAGGAGCAAATATGTGGAATAAAATGTATTTTTGAATTCTACATCATCTGCATGTACGCCCTCTAGCGGCAAAATTGTACATCGTGAAAAAAAACGAAATGAAGGATCACCATTCGTATATTTCAAGCTTCCCAATGCAAAAAGAATTTTTCAAATCGTACTGATAGTTTCAGAGATACCGTGGGTGCAGGTGGACGGACGGACAAACCGGTAACATAAGCACGAAATTTTTTTACAAAAGACGTCCTAAAACGTGTGTCTTCATTGGCTTAAAGCGCTTCCAGCATAACAGAACAGACTTCCACTCTCCTTTAAATCGGGCGTGAACTGCCGAGGTCTACAGTTTGCACACACTTTCTGATGTCCTAAGTCTTTCACCATCTTCTGTACGGCATTGTGACCCAAGTTGTGCAATCACGGATTGTGACTCGTCTGTCCGCGCGAAGCAATTCATCCTCTCGCTGACGATTCGTGTAAGTGGTCGCAGATTATGGTCTTCCACTGCGTAGTTTGTTTTCAATGCTGGTTTCCCCTTCTTTAAACTTCTTCATGCATCTGTGCACATTGCTCTTCTCAAAGGTGCCATCCCCGTAAACATTCTGTAGTCTGTTGTGGCACCTTTCCTTCGTCAAGAACTCAATGACGGCACGTTGCTTCTGCTTGGAATCCATTATTTACTTGCAATGTAGAAGAAATGTTACTGTAGAGGAAGGGTTACTCTACCAATATGTGCAATTTGAAAGACCTCTGTCAGTTAATCAAAATGTTGTGCCCACTTTTGCATTGCTTTCGCTACAACCCTCGGACTTTTTTTTTACAAAGGACGTGCTAAACGAGCTCTGCGTATAACCCCGTTCGCTCATGGAATTGTGCTCTACGAGAAATGGGAAACTATTGTGCGTCGGTATAACATCAACCATATTTGCTGTGTTTTTCCCCCATTTATTTGGCTCCAGAGGAAAGAATCGTGTACAGTTATTTCTCTGACGGACAAATAAATTGAATCGGAGAGAATTATGCGCTTAGGAAGTACGTGGTTGATTTACTGTTCTATCTTTCACCTTGCGCAACTCCCTACCTAATGGAATTAAAATCTTAACGTAATACCCGAAACACGTGAAACACGAACGCGACAATGGGTGGAAGTTTTTAATACTCTACATTTATCTTTCATTCTCAGCACGAAGCTTCAGAGATTTACTCTCTCAACAGAAGAGAAAGGGAGAAAGAGATTGATTAAATCAGAGCGGAATAAAAAAAAAAACATCTTGTACGCGTACCACGTAATACATTACTTTAAAAAATATTTTACTTTCGAAACTTGTAATCTTGTACCACAAGATTATCTAGTTCGAGATTCTGAATAGTACTTAAAGGAAGTGTGCGTGATTTTCAGCTCTTAAGTACCACCATGAAAAGACATTCAATTGAAAGCACAGTCTCCCATTTAGATAACTGAAAGAAAGCTTTACCGATGCTCAAGAGTAAGCTGAAGAAACTTCATGTGTTTCAAGAAAAGAAGCTTTAGTACATTCCACGTAGCCAAATACGATTCTAAGCACGCCAAATTTCTGTGTCAGATTACCATTTAATCCAAAATGTTATCGGCCATATCTTGAAGCACCCCATTGTGTATATATACTGGATATACACTAAGTGGCCACTTTATTATGACCACCTGACAGGTTTAAGCAAATGAGCTATGGCTGCAAGCTGTTGCCACCAGAGGGCGAGGCTAGTATAAAAAAGGAAAAGCTTAGTCCTTGCGACAGTAGTAGAAGTGATTTTTGGGTGACGAGATGGGTAAAAAATGCGATTTGACGGACTTTCAGCGTGGGATGATTGCAGGAGCTCGGAGCCATGGAATGAGTATCACCGAAACCGTCGCATTCGTGAAATGTTCCAGAGCAGCTGTTGTTAAAGTGTTTAAAGACGGGACTGTCATCCAAAAAGCTGGGTCTCTTCGTGCAACGTGTGGTCGTCATCGACTAGTGACTGCTCGGGCGGAACGGAGAGTGTCCAGACTGGTAGCAGACAACAGAAAGGCAACAGTGCAGCAAATTACAGACCATCTTAATCAAGGATCCCCTCAAATGATCTCTGCACGCACTGTTCGACGTACACTGCATCGGATAGGATATGGCAGCCGAAGGCCTGTTCGAACACCTTTGCTGTCTGCAGTTAACAAGAAAAAACGTCTCCAGTTGGCACAGGAGCACAACGATTGGACAGTCGATAATTGGAAACAAATTATGTGGTCCGATGAATCACGTTTTCAGTTGCACCATTCCAATGGCCGAGTGAGAATTTGGCGGAAACAGCGCGAAAGCATGGATCCCAAGTGCATTACTACAACCCTTCAAGCTGGTGGAGGCAACGTTATGGTTTGGGGAATGTTTTCCTGGCATGCTTTGATCCTTTTATTTCGTGTTGATCAACGTCTGACTGGCACATCATATCTAAACATCGTTGCGGACCAAGTGCATCCTGTCATGTGGATGGTTTATCCCAATGGCGATGGCTACTTTCAACAAGATAATGCGTCCTGCCATAGTGTTCGTATTGTACAGGATTGGTTTCAGGAACATGTCGGTGAGTTTACTTTGCTTAGGTGGTCCCCAATATCTCCAGTTCTCAACCCTATTGAGAATTTGTGGGATAAAGTTGAACGAGCCATTAGACAGCTGGATCCACAACCCTGTGATCTCACACTTGTGGAAAGTGCTATATGTCAAGCATGGTCTCAGATTCCACAAACCACCTGTCAACATCTCGTGGAGTCCATGCCACGAAGAATCGACGCAGTATTAAAAGCAAAAGGTGGCCCAACGAAGTACTGAGGGTGTGGTCATAATAAAGTGGCCACTCAGTGTGTGTGTATCAATGCTACAATGATCCTGCTACATAAAAAAGGTGACATTGAGGATCTCAGGAACTACAGACCTATCAGCCTCCTATCAGTGGTTTATAAAATCTTCACTAAAGTTCTTTCACACCGCTTGAAGGTAACACTGGACATGGTTCAACCAAGAGAACAAGCTGGATTCAGGAGTGGCTACAGCACAATAGATCATATCCACGTACTGAGAGAACTAATTGAAAGAACGAGAGAATATGAACTTCCATTGTGCATGGCTTTTATCGATTATGAAAAAGCCTTTGATACGGTGAAACCATCAGCAGTTACCACGGCTCTGAAATCCTGCGGTATTGAAGATGCATACATTAATATTATTAATAACATCTATGAAAATGCAAGTGCAAAGATTAGGCTGTTTGAAAATACAACAGACATAAAAATTGGAAAGGGAGTGAGACAAGGGTGACACCATATCTCCGAAGCTCTTTAATGCCACATTGGAAAATGTCTTTCAATCACTGAACTGGGAAAACAAAGGGATAAAGATTAATGGAGATTATCTAACCCACCTTCGTTTTGCTGATGACGTAGTCATTTTTGCAACTACCCCATCAGAGCTGCAGAGTATGATCCAGGAACTTGCTGACAAGAGTAAAGAAGTGGGATTAAAAATGAACTTTCAGAAGACAAAAGTGATGTTCAATGCTTTTACAAGAAATGAAGATTTATCGATTGATGGAGAAAAGCTGGAGATACCAGACACGTACGTTTATCTTGGACAGCAGATATCAAGTGAGGGTCACATTGGTGAAGAAATTAATCGGCGTACAAAACTGGCCTGGAGAGCTTTTGGAAGAAACAGCATGATTTTCAAGAGCAATATGCCATTATGTCTTAAAAGAAAAGTGTTTGATCAATGCATCCTTCCAGTGCTTACGTATGGTGCAGAGAAGTGGACCTTAACTAAAAGAGACATACAAAGGCTGCAGACAACTCAAAGTAGCATGGAGAGGTGCATGCTTGGTATAACCAGGAGAGATAAGAAGAGGAACTCGTGGATCCGAAAAATGACGAGAGTGGAAGACATAATGATCAGAGTTAAATCCCTGAAATGGCAATGGGCTGGACATACTGCCAGAAGGACAGACCATAGATGGACAGCCAAAATTTTAGATTGGATTCCAAGGGACAGGAAAAGACCCAGAAAAAGACCACATGGGAGATGGGTGGATGAAATTCGTAAATATGCGGGAGTGACATGGAGGAGACTGGCACAAGACAGACTGTTGTGGAGGAAACTTGGGGAGACCTTCGTCCAGCAGTGGATTGATAATGGTTGACAATGATGATGATGATGATGATGATGATATATATTGGGATGTAAGGTCAGGTGATGAGTAACATCACAGCCTCTCCTTGACAAATGTTAACCCCGCCTTCTTGTGGTGCATCCTGTTCCCACTAAAGGGGCTCTGACGACCGCCAATAGCGGCATAACTATACCATCGGTATTAGAGGAAATGCTATCCCATGCTCACCAACCCGCTTGGCCAGCGTGGTGAGTTATGGCCAAACCCCTCCAAAATGACTCCACAACTTAAATCTTTGCCCTCAGGCTCCGGCAGCTGGAATGCACCTGGCCAAGGCAGCGGCCAGTGCGACATGAAGGCAGAGGCCACAAAGAATCCCCGGACGACCGGACTAGGCTGCCATCTGATGCTGACCTTGGCTACGTATAATGGACGCTCCCTATCTTCTGATTCAAGGCTTCTTGAATTGGAAGAAGAACTACAAAGGATCAAGTGGGACATCGTCGGACTAAGTGAGGTAAGGAGAAAAGGAGAAGTTCTCATTGAACTGAAAAGTGGACATCTCTTCTACTATCGTGGGACAGATACTGGCAGAACTAGTGGTGTTGGATTTATAATAAACAAGAAACTGAAAGATAAGTTCAACTGACAGAGCTGCACGTCTCGTTATCCAACTCTCGAGAAGATACCAGGCTCAGATTATTCAAACTTATGCACCCAACACAAGTCAACCTGAAGAAGAAATTAAAGAATTTTATGAGCAAATTCGTCATCAAAATAATAAAGGTAAGCAGCACTTGAAGATAATTATGGGAGATTTCAATGCAAAAATAGGGCACCGGCAACAGAATGAAACTTCAGTAGGTAAATACGGTCACGGCAACAGAAACCAGCGTGGAAATACTCTCGTTGAGTTTGCAGAGGCAGAAGGGTTTTTCATCTTGAACTCATTTTTCAAGAAAAAGCCACACAGGAAATGGACATGGAGACATCCAAATGGGACGACAAGTGAAATTGATTTTATTATGTGTAACAACAAATTCGTCATAGAAGACTGCAGTGTGCTAAACAAGTTCAACACAGGTAGTGACCATAGATTGGTGAGATGTAAGATGCACCTCAACACTAAACTAGAACGTAACAAGCTCATAAGACAAACGAAATGTATTGATATAACCAACCTTAAAAAACACCATAATACCTTCAAGTTGGAACTGAAGAACAGATTCTCTGCTTTAGAAGGCCTAACATCGGAAGAAGTGGATATTTCTGAAGTTAAAAGAAAAGTAACAAAAGCTCTTATAGAAACAGCAACAAAATTAGCTGGGTCTAAGAACAAGTTGCATGTGAACAAATTATTAGGAAAAACCAAAATGTTGATGCAAAAAGGAGGAGAGATGAGGACTACTAAAGAAGATGTGACTTCCAAAGGGGAATATATAGAGCTATGCAAGACAGTACGAAAAAGTATCACTGAAGACGTAAGGAAATTCAACTGTGAACTAGTGAGGAAAGCAATTGAAAACAACAAAAGCCTAAAGATAGCAAAGGGACATCTCAATAAGGGAAGAAAGCAGATTATGTCACTGAGACAAGAAGATGGTTCTGTAACACGAAATAGAGGCGACATTTTGACAAGAGTGAAAGATTTCTACTCCAAATTATATCAAAGGGATGATACATGTACTTCAGACATCATGAAAGGTACCAGTACCAAAGTTCTTCCAGTCCTCCCAGCAGAAGTTGCACATGCAATCAAGAACATGAAGCGGGGGAAAGCTCCAGGAGAAGATGGAATTACTGTAGACATCATACAAGAAGCAAGTGGAGAAATCGGAACAGTACTCGCCCAAATTTTCACTCGATGCCTTAATGAAGGGAAGATTCCTGAGGATTGGAACAATGCTACAATGATCCTGCTACATAAGAAAGGTGACATTGTGGATCTCAGGAACTACAGACCTATCAGCCTCCTATCAGTGGTTTATAAAATCTTCACTAAAGTTCTTTCACACCGCTTGAAGGTAACACTGGACATGGCTCAACCGAGAGAACAAGCTGGATTCAGGAGTGGCTACAGCACAATAGATCATATCCTCGTACTGAGAAAACTAATTGAAAGAGTGAGGGAATAGGAACTTCCATTGTGCATGGCTTTTATCGATTATGAAAAAGCCTTTGATTCGGTGAAACCATCAGCAGTTACAATAGCTCTGAAATCCTGCGGTATTAAAGATGAATACATTAATATTATTAATAACATCTATGAAAATGCAAGTGCAAAGATTCGGCTGTTTGAAAATACAACACACATAAAAATTGGAAAGGGAGTGAGACAAGGTGAAACCATATCTCCGAAGCTCTTTAATGCCACATTGGAAACTGTCTTTCAATCGCTGAACTGGGAAAACAAAGGAATAAAGATTAATGAAGATTATCTAACCCACCTTCGTTTTGCTGATGACGTAGTCATATTTGCAACTACCCCATCAGAGCTGCAGAGTATGATCCAGGAACTTGCTGACAAGAGTAAAGAAGTGGAATTAAAAATGAACTTTCAGAAGACAAAAGTGATGTTCAATGCTTTTACAAAAAATGAAGATTTATCGATTGATGGAGAAAAGCTAGAGATAACAGACACGTACGTTTATCTTGGACAGCAGATATCAAGTGAGGGTCACATTGATGATTAAATTAATTGTCGTACAAAACTTTTCTGGAGAGCTTTTGGAAGAAACAGCATAATTTTCAAGAGCAATATGCCATTATTTCTTAAAAGAAAAGTGTTTGATCAATGCATCCTTCCAGTGCTTACGTTTGGTGCAGAGACGTGGACCTTAACTAAAAGAGACATACAAAGGCTGCAGACAACTCAAAGTAGCATGGAGAGGTGCATGCATGGTGTAACCAGGAGAGATAAGAAGAGGAACGTGTGGATCCGAAAAATGACAAGAGTGGAAGACAACATGATCAGAGTTAAATCCCTGAAATGGCAATAGGCTGGACATACTGCCAGAAGGACAGACCCTCGATGGACAGCCGAAATTTTAGATTGAATTCGAAGGGACAGGAAAAGACCCAGAAAAAGACCACATGGGAGATGGGTGGATGAAATTCGAAAGCATGCGGGAGTGACATAGAGGAGACTGGCACAAGACAGACCGTTGTGGAGGAAACTTGGGGAGACCTGCGTCCAGCAGTGGATTGATAATGGTTGACAATGATGATGATGATGATATATATATTGCTCGAAAAGCAATATATATATATACATATTTATTGCTCGAGGGATGTAAGGTCAGGTGATGCGTAACATCACAGCCTCTCCTTGACAAATGTCAACCCGGCCTTCTCGTGGTGCATCCTGTTCCCACTAAAGGGGCTCTGACGACCGCAAATAGCGGTATAACTATACCATCGGGATCAGAGGAAATGCTATCCCACACTCACCAACCCGCTTGGCCAGCGTGGTGAGTTATGGCCAAACACCTCCAAAATGACTCTACAACTTAAATCTTGGCCCTCAGTTTTCCGGCAGCTGGAATGTACCTGGCCAAGGCAGCGGCCAGTGCGACATGAAGGCAGAGGGTGCTAAGAATCCCCGGAGGACCGGACTAGGCTGCCATTTGATGCTGACCTTGGCTACCTACAACGGACGCTCCCTATCTTCTGATTCAAGGCTTCTTGAATTGGAAGAGGAACTACAAAGGATCAAGTGGGACATCGTGGGGCTAAGTGAGGTAAGGAGAAAAGAAGAAGATCTCATTGAACTGAAAAGTGGACATCTCTTCTAATTATCGTGGGACAGATACTGGCAGAACTAGTGGTGTTGGATTTATAATAAACAAGAAACTGAAGGATAAAGTGGTAGAAGTTGAAAGTTCCTCTGACAGAGCTGCACGACTCGTTATCCAACTATCGAGAAGATACCAGGCTCAGATTATTCAAACTTATGCACCCACCACAAGTCATCCTGAAGAAGAAATTGAAGAATTTTATGAGGAAATTCGTCATCTAAATAATAAAGGTAAGCAGCACTTGAAGATAATTATGGGAGATTTCAATGCAAAAATAGGGCACCGGCAACAGAATGAAACTTCAGTAGGTAAATTCGGTCACGGCAACAGAAACCAGCGTGGAAATACTCTCGTTGAATATGCAGAGGCAGAAGGATTTTTCATCTTGAATTCCTTTTTCAAGAAAAAGCCACACAGGAAATGGACATGGAGACATCCAATTGGGGCGACAAGTGAAATTGATTTTATTATGTGTAACAAAAAATTCGTCATCGAAGACTGCAGTGTGCTGAACAAGTTCAACACAGGTAGTGACCATAGATGGTGAGATGTAAGATGCACCTCAACACTAAACTGGAACGTGGCAAGCTCATAAGACAAACAAAATGTTTTGACATAACCAACCTTAAAAAACACCATAATACTTTCAAGTTGGAACTGAAGAACAGATTCTCTGCTTTAGAAGGCCTAACATCGGAAGAAGTGGATATTTCGGAAGTTAACAGAAAAGTAACCAAAGCTCTTATGGAAACAGCAACAAAATTAGCTGGGTCTAAGAACAAGTTGCATGTAAACAAATTATCAGGAAAAACCAAAATGTTGATGCAAAAAAGAAGAGAGATGAGGACAACTAAAGAAGATGTGACTTCCAAAGTGGAATATATAGAGCTATGCAAGACAGCACGAAAAAGTATCACTGAAGACGTAAGGAAATTCAACTGTGAGCTAGTGAGGAAAGCAATTGAAAACAACCAAAGCCTAAAGATTGCAAAGGGACATCTCAGTAAATGATGAAAACAGATTATGGCTCTGAGAAAAGAAGATGGTTCTATAACAAGAAATAGAGGCGAAATTTTGACAAGAGTGAAAGATTTCTACTCCAAATTATATGAAAGGGATGATACATGTACTCCAGACATCATGAAAGGTACCAGAGTTCTTCCAGTCCTCCCAGCAGAAGTTGCTCATGCAATCAAGAACATGAAGCGGGGGAAAGCTCCAGGAGAAGATGGAATTACTATAGACATCATACAAGAAGCAAGTGGAGAAATTGAAACAGTACTCGCCCAAATTTTCACTCGATGTCTTAATGAAGGGAAGATTCCTGAGGATTGGAACAATGCTACAATGATCCTGCTACATAAGAAAGGTGACATTGTGGATCTCAGGAACTACAGACCTATCAGCCTCCTATCAGTGGTTTATAAAATCTTCACTAAAGTTCTTTCACACCGCTTGAAGGTAACACTGGACATGGCTCAACCGAGAGAACAAGCTGGATTCAGGAGTGGCTACAGCACAATAGATCATATCCACGTACTGAGAGAACTAATTGAAAGAGCGAGGGAATATGAACTTCCATTGTGCATGGCTTTTATCGATTATGAAAAAGCCTTTGATTCGGTGAAACCATCAGCAGTTACCACGGCTCTGAAATCCTGCGGTATTGAAGATGCATACATTAATATTATTAATAACATCTATGAAAATGCAAGTGCAAAGATTCGGCTGTTTGAAAATACAACACACATAAAAATTGGAAAGGGAGTGAGACAAGGTGACACCATATCTCCGAAGCTCTTTAATGCCACATTGGAAAATATCTTTCAATCACTAAACTGGGAAAACAAAGGGATAAAGATTAATGGAGATTATCTAACCCACCTTCGTTTTGCTGATGACGTAGTCATTTTTGCAACTACCCCATCAGAGCTGCAGAGTATGATCCAGGAACTTGCTGACAAGAGTAAAGAAGTGGGATTAAAAATGAACTTTCAGAAGACAAAAGTGATGTTCAATGCTTTTACAAGAAATGAAGATTTATCGATTGATGGAGAAAAACTGGAGATAACAGATACGTACGTTTATCTTGGACAGCAGATATCAAGTGAGGGTCACATTGATGAAGAAATTAATCGGCGTACAAAACTTGCCTGGAGAGCTTTTGGAAGAAACAGCATAATTTTCAAGAGCAATATGCCATTATGTCTTAAAAGAAAAGTGTTTGATCAATGCATCCTTCCAGTGCTTACGTATGGTGCAGAGACGTGGACCTTAACTAAAAGAGACATACAAAGGCTGCAGACAACTCAAACTAGCATGGAGAGGTGCATGCTTGGTATAACCAGGAGAGATAAGAAGAGGAACTCGTGGATCCGAAAAATGACGAGAGTGGAAGACATCATGATCAGAATTAAATCCCTGAAATGGCAATGGGCTGGACATACTGCCAGAAGGACAGACCATAGATGGACAGCCAAAATTTTAGATTGGATTCCAAGGGACAGGAAAAGACCCAGAAAAAGACCACATGGGAGATGGGTGGATGAAATTCGTAAATATGCGGGAGTGACATGGAGGAGACTGGCACAAGACAGACCGTTGTGGAGGAAACTTGGGGAGACCTTCGTCCAGCAGTGGATTGATAATGGTTGACAATGATGATGATGATGATGATTGCTCGAAAAGCATCGAAGTAAGATTAAACGCCAAATCTCTTTTTCACCAGATGAAAAATTCCCTCTTGTTAATTGATCGAAATCTGTGCTGAAATTGAAGCATGAATTATGACAGAACTCATCAAACATTCAGAATAACGGTTCCTTAAAAGTAATCAGCGCAGCAGAATGTTAATTACGTAGATCAAGTTCGACTGTCGAAAAATCTTAATTTTACAAACGTATTTCGTGTCGTTTTAAATTCTGGGTGAGGTCTGATTTCCTTGAAAGAGAATAATTTTCCCGAGATAACAAATTTCAGAATATTTATTCGCTCGCATTTCTAATAGATTTAGGCATGTAATAACGTTTCAGAGGAAATCTTTAGGAAATTACATTTTCAGCAATTAAACATTTCTTCAGCTATTAAACATTTGGACTGAATTATAGGAACTTTCGCGACGTACCTGTTTTATTTAGCGCGGAGATTTTATCAGTTTCAGAATACACCTCCCTTATTTGGATATTTGCTCCTTGAAAGCGAGTGAAACTTTTTGAGTTAATTCCACATATACATGACTTTAAATATCATAGTCTGACTTAAATGTTCATCAAAGTCACCGTTTTTAATAAATTTTAAAATATAGCATGGTGCAACAAAGGTCCCCCCACAATGTTGCTCAGTGTGCACCTTTTTAGCAGCATGCGAAAGCCGAGGGAGACACTGGACATCAGATGTTGAAATTTAGCAAGCACAGTCTGGTTACTGGATAAGTTTTCAGAACTGTGTTTGGAGCCTTATACTTCCAGGGAAGAGGGTTCAAAAAACCCTTTAATATGAGCACACCTTTTTTGGTAGTGATGATTTTTAGGTGCGGGTATGGGGTTTAAATTACCCAATCTGGAAATGCATATGTTGAAATTTGATTGGTTGACAAAAGGAGAAAAAAACTTTATTGGAAACTTTCGATACCGGGTTAGGTCTGCTTTATAATGCACTATGCAATTTGGCATAGATCCACAAGGTCTTGGAGATCATTTGCGTCTACCGCATACCAGACGTTCACCAGTCAGTCCTTAAACTGGCTCAGATTTGAGAGAAAACATTGCCACGGATCTGTGTTTCTAGCATGTATGAGGTATGTGAATTAGTTCGCGCTGTTGCCCAATAGAGCGCAGCAGTGGTGCGCTGTGACCCGGGCCACACGTGACCTCCCTTGTGCACGCACGTACCGTCCGTAGTCTGGGAGAAGCAGTGGGTGACACGCGACCGGAGGGCACAGAGCGCGAGTTTGTATCGCATTCACGATGTCGAGTTTCGTACCAAAAAGGAGCATTTGCGGGAGGCATTACTCTTCTGCTTTCATCTCAAGAAATCTGCAGCGGAAAGTCATCGTTTGCTAGTGCAGGTCTATGGGGAACATGCCCTATCGGAAACAACATGCAGAGAGTGGTTCCGACGCTTCAAAGCCAACGATTATAACGTGAAGGACAAAGAGCGCCCTGGGCAGCCGAAAAGGTTCAAAGATGGCGCATTGGAGAATTTATTGGACGAGGATTCATGTCAGACGCTCCACGAGTTGTCTGAAACACTACGGGTCGATGAGTCAACGGTTAGCAAACGTTTAAAGGCAATGGGAATGATCCAGAAGCTCGGAAACTGGATCCCACATGACAAGGTTATTCTTCTCCACGACAACGCTAGACCTCATGTCGCCAAATCCGTGAAGGAACTGTTGGAGGCACTTGGCTGGGACTTCTTACGAACCCGCCTCATTCCCCGGACATTGCTCCCTCGGACTTCCATTTGTTTCGGTCGCTACAACATGGCCTGTCAGAGCAGCACTTCCTTTCTGTCGCGGATATCCAAAAATGGCTCGATGAATGGATCGCCTCGAAAGAACCTGCATTTTTCTACCGCTGAATCCATTTGTTACCCCAACAGTGGGAAAGGTTCGTAGCTGCCAAGGGACACTATTTTGAATAGACTATCCTGTACCGTTCTGTGGAAACACACAGGTGTTTTGTGTGGCAAAAACCAGCGGTAATTAATTCAAGCACCTAATGCCATGCGTTCTCAATCGCGTTCAGTTCAGGACCTTGTGGCGGGCAGGAAAGGTAGGGGACGTCGTTTTCATCCTTGTTGAACCACCGCTGAGGATATTTTGCGCGTTGAACAATATAATTGATGTTCGTGAAACAGTTGTCACCTGCTGGATAAAAAATCAGCATTGCAGGATGGACTTGATCAGCAACAAGGTTTAGGTTAATCTTGGAGGTCACTCTACAATATTTTTTTTTATTTGTGGGTTAACGACCACCGTGAGCAACTCAATGGGCTAAAAGCGGTTGCTCTTCCCTAATTTAGAGGCATGGGTTCCAGGGAAGGGAGAGAGCCAGAGCTATAAGACAAACACAATATCCATGCCTCAACGGGATTCAAGCCCGAATTTATGTCGGATGAATGGTCAGATGCCAGCGCCTAGATCAGTACGCTACCGGGGCGCGGCCACCCGACATTAAATTAATATCGGAGGACCAGTTGCACAAACAGAACACGCCCGACACCATGAAACCACCTCGTAAAACTTGAGCTTTGTTTACAAGGCATCCTGGGTCCATTGCTCCACGAAGCTTCCTCCAAACTCTGCGTTTACCGTCGGTACAGAACAAAGTGTGTCCGTAGTCGATGGACCACATGACTGTCTCCTTTTTTTCCAGTATCCAGCTACGCTGTTCCCGACCATGGCATACCACTGACAATACTGATCCTCTTCAATTTCATTCATATACTTCGTTGATATATATGGGTCAGGAATAGCTTTCATCGGATGCTTCTGTGAAATTGTTGCAGACCGATGTCCTGTTTCTTCGTACAAGACTCCTCAAGCACCGCTATCTTCTTCCTGACAGATTGTCGTCGCGCCAGTTACGCATCTTAGAGAAGCAACGTGCGATATTTTCTCACTGTTTAAAGAACTGGAATGTATCACCTTTCGAGAAATCAGTCATGTCTTCTGTTTTAAAAATCATCGCTCCAGCCAGGCCGGCAGCCAGCCCATTATCGAATTTAGAAGGATCCTTTGTTTTTAGCACGTTTTTCTGTAAAAAAAGACCGTGCTTATGTTATCGGTATGTCCGTCCGCCTGTAGACAGCATATCTCTGAAACCATTAGTCCGCTTTGAAAAATTATTTTTGCATTGCAAAGCCTGAAATATGCGAATGATGACCCTTTTTTTTTTTTTTTTTTTTTTTGATTGGAGGTTTAACGACCACCTTGAGCAACTCAATGGGCTATAAGCAGTCGCCCGTCCCTAATTTAGGGTCACTGGTTCCAGGGAAGGGGAGAACCAGTGCTGTAAGACAAACACAACATCCATGCCTCGCCGGGATTCGAACCCGGACCCCGTTCGGACGAATGATCAGAGGCCATCGCTTAGACCACTGCGCCACCGGGGCGGCGATGACCCTTCGTTTTGTTTTTCTTTACGATGCTCAATTTCTCCGCTAGAGGGCGTAAAGGTAGATGATGTCGAATTCAAAATCCGTTTTTATTCCATATCTTTGCTTCTATACGTCCGATTGAAAAAATATATTACCTTTCGATTCCATTTACGTCGAAGAGTATTTTACGTGCAATTACTTTTTGAAGTTACGCATTGATTTTCCGCTAGGGGCGTAAAATAAATTTCATTTTCCCCGATACCTCTCTTTCTAAAACTCCAATTTGATATTTTTTTCTCCAGAGGATACAGTTTGTGATTGAAAATCTTTTGCGTATAATTTCTAATTTTTGTTAAAAATTCATTTTGGCCATCAGGGGTCGTAAATGTTAATTTCGCTTCTGATGTATTTTCCATAAAATCTGAACTTCTAAAATCTAGACTGAAAAAATTCTTTCGTGGACTGATTCCACTCACGTCAATAAACCTTTTTGGAATATTTTCTTCCTAACATATTGCATGGTTTCTCCGCCAGGGTGCGTAGATGTATATCTGATTTTTTTCAATATCTCTGCTTCTATGAGTCCGATTTGGAACCTTCCTTCTTGGTTGGATTTTGTTTCCGATGCGAAAAGTTTTTCTAATGAATTCTAATTTTTCAAGTAATTCATAGACTTTCCGCTAGGGGGCGCAAAGGTAAATTCCGTTTTCTACGTTGTTTCTGCTTCTAAAACTTCGATTTGAAAAATTCTTTCTGTATCGCATTCAGCTCTTGATGGAAAATGTTTTTCATATAATTTCAAATATTTGGTAAAGAATGGTTTGGCCACCAGGGGGCATAAGAGATAATTTCTGCTTCTAATGAATTTGCAGCAAAATCTAAGCACCTAAAAACTCGTCTAAACATTTTTTTCTTGGACCGATACCGCTCACATCGGAAAGCTTTTTGAGAACACTTTCTTCCTAAAATCATGCATGGTTTTCTCGCCAGGGGGAGTAGATGCATATCTTACATTTGTCCATATCTCTGCTTCGAAGAGCCCGATTTCAAAAATTCCTTCTTTGCTGGAGAGCGTTTTCGCTGCGAAATTTTGCTCATATAAATTCAAATTTTTCTTAACGCACAAGTCTGCAACCAGAGGGCGTAAGCACACGATTCCGCTAACAGCAGTAACTGCGTGATTAAAACACCGATTAAAAAACTTCTTTCTTCCGTCAGATATTATTGTTTTCCGTACCGGTTCCATTTACGTTAAATAGCTTTGATAAATTTGATTTGCGTCAGAATGGATTCAAAAGACGTGCTCATCACACCCGAAAACTCGGTGTCATCTTTCGTGCTTTCCACTGTGATCAACACTGCTGACGCTTAAGAACGAACGAATCAAGAATCGAAAATTCGAAATTTTGAAGCACACACACTTCAATAAATTTGATAACATCTTCTGGTTACTGGGTCCCTCAATAGATTTGGTTGCCAGCATGCAAGCTCAACCAAGCCCTGGAAAACGGGAAAGACTTGACGTCATAGGTCCAACCGCCTTGAAAGCAAGGATGAACAATTGTTCAAATAGGAAAGCTTTAAAATGAAAGCGATGAAAAATTACACTTAGAGTATTTGCATTGCCTTTTGGCTGCATGCTAAGTCGGTGAAAAACTAAATTAAATTTAAAATTGTGCTCTACCCTAGCTACTTTTAATTTTAGTGAATTTTAATAAATAGTCCGGAGTGGCATATGCACAATATTGACAAAAGTCACAGGACACCGCTTCAAACGCAAATGCGCGGTAAAGCTGAAAACGGTATAAAAACAAGTTTGCAGCTGACCGTGATCATATCGCACTGTGAGGTTGAGTGAAAATATCGCGGAGGGAGAGAACTGACTTTGAGAAAGGAAAGATTGTTGGGTGTTATATTAGTGGGTTGTCCATAAGAGAAACCGAGAGACGTTTAAACATACCTAAGTCAACTGTTTTGGATGTACTGAATAAGTAGAAGACACATGGCGTGCCTGAAGCAGCAAAACTTACTGGCAGACCAAATAAAATCACTGATAGAGGACGCCGAAGCCTCAGGAGAGTCGTTACAGTTAATCGACGAAGTACTGCACAAGACCTCAGTGTACAGGTGAGTAAAAATGCTGGAACCTCAGTATGTACACGTACCATTCGCAGATAACTTCATTCTATGGGTTACTGTCGTCGTGCGGCTGCTCATAAGCCTTTCATCTACACACAGAATGCTAATCGTCGTTTATCATGGTGTAAAGAACTTTTATCGTGGACCGTAGATCAATGGAAAAGGGTCCTATTGACTGATGAATCCAGATACACGATCCATCAGTCTGATGGCCGTGTGTGGATATGGCGGCAGCCGGGAGAACGCTATTTATCACAGTGTACGGTTCCTACGGTCATGTTTGCAGCTGGCAGTGCACTCGGGTGGGGTTGTTTTCAGTGGTATGGTCCCAGCCCATTGGTTATCGTGCACAAACCGGTTAACCAGCACGTCTACCTCGGTATTCTGGACAATTATATCCTACCAACTCTGGTGGAACTGAGCCTTGTTGGTAACAGTAGTATTAATATAAAGCAAGGACTGTTACGGCGTGGTTTGACGATAGTTCCGTATCGTGTGTGGACTGGCCAGCACAGAGCCCTGATCGTAATCCCATAGAGCACCTGTGAGATGAATTAGAGCGCCTCATAGGAAGTTTGAAACCAAGGCCTACTACTAAGCAACAGTTAGCGGCAGTATTATGTACTGAATGAAAGCGCATACCTCTCTCTGTGTTCCAAAACCTTGTCGAAAGCATGTCTCGAAGGGTCAGTGCATGCATTAAGGCCAAAGGTGGACCGACACCGTGCTAATGTATGTCAATAAATGCTATTTTATGTTTCTCTTCTAGGTGTTCAGTGACTTTTGTCAATATAGTGTATGCATTTCTATTTTTCTGTGACAGGCAGGGTCTAATGTATTTTAATATATTTATTTTATAAATTACGAATTACTGATCAGGTAGCATATATTATTTTAGTTTGTCATAATTTGTTGCGTCCTGCTCTTTTAAATACATACTTTGGATTTGGAGGTATAATTTTCATTTGTTAATCTGTTAGGGCTAAGCAATAACTAACTCTGCAAATTAAGGTATGATGGTATATAGTGCATAGTTTACATTACACTATACTATCATAGCTGTAATGTTTGCATTTGCTTCGTAGAATTTAGATGTTGCATTTATTAGCTAAATTTTCTTACTGTACATTCTTTCTGTTTCCTTTCATTGCTGTATTATATTGAAATCATGAAGTTTCCTAAATTTTATAGAGTTTGCTTTACGATGGGTTTTTTTACAGCTTAAAAGGTGCCCTTTTATTTCAAAGCAGTTGAAAACTTGTGTAATATTATTTATGTTAGCGTAATGTTATCGTTTACTATGATGGTAAATATGTGTTTAGTGTAATATTATTTTTACAATTGGTTGATACGTTTTGGATGTTGTACTTATTTCCTTACTTTACTTTCTGCACTTTTCGTACTGTTACGTTACGTTGCTATGACGTTTCCTAGAATTTATGGCACTTATTTCTTGTGATGGATGTGTTAGATCTTTAAAGCTGATTTTATTGCAAAGCAAAAATGAAGTCCGAGTCCAAAGAAAATTGTAGACTTGCTTTTGCGTTGGGTCTTTTAGAGCTTTAAAAGCTGCCCGTATTGGAAAGCAATTCTGCTGACAATGACTGACGAGCTTCAGTCTTAATTAGTTGCCTGGATCACGTGATGACTCACCTGACCATGTAGTTTGCATACACACTGCGTAAGTGAAGTTTACGTACATATGCCTAAAGGTTTCTAATTCATTGACGGTATGCGTATATCAACAGCGGCATAGAACTGCCACTTTTATTATCAGCGTATTTCATATGAGGAAGAGACGAAGAAATATTTTGTAACATCAATATCTTCCGGTGTGAGAGATAAAGTTTGTGTATCGAGTCAGAGAAAGAAAACCAGCATAATTTAAATTCGCCTAATATGCACAGATTTTTTTCCCTTTATCTTTTAATTGATTTTTTCGGTCACAGAAGTAATAGGCGATGGTTTCATTAGCGACTGGAATTCGTATAGTGTATCATCCACTGCAAATCCTCCTAATCTTACAAACTATGGAGTATTACTCTGATTATTTTGTGCATTAGTCACATAAATCTGATAGCTGTAAATAATTTCCTTAGATGAGATGACAATTTCTACGAAAATAATTGTTTTTAATCAGGAAGTTTTACACAATAAAATATCGTTTGCATTAAATTCATAATGGAGTTTCAAGTTTGAAATTTGCCTTCAGTAAGCTTCCTACAATTAAATGTAAAATAATATGGAAACAGTACAAGTTTTTGTATCATGCCGGTGATATCACTTAATGTGGGCCTAAACTGTAGTTAGTTGTGATTCCCCACTCAGAGTAATCATTGGATCATTTCAGATGATATATTTTTAAATGTATCCGGGAACAACGATTGAAACTGTATATGTGAAGCATGGGATATATAACGATTTACTCTTAACTGTGCAGTACTCTTAGAAAGTGTAAATTTTAATATCATGCCAGTGATGTCGGTCAATACAGGAGCCTAAGCTGCAGCTGAGCTCGGTGATCCACACGTTGCTGATCAGGCTCTTCCAACAAGTGTATTTATTAAATCAACCAGTAAAGGCTATTAAACCAGTATACACTATATTGACAAAAGTCACCGGACACCTAGAAGAGAAACACACCATAGCATTTATTGACATACATTAGTACGGTGTTGGTCCACCTTTGGCCTTAATGCATGCACTTACCCTTCGAAGCTCAGTGGTTGGGTTTTAAGCTCCGTGATTTTCGTTGCTATAAGGTGTTTATTGAGTGCTTTAGTTTCTATGGTTGCGTGTATCTTCAAGTTGAAAGTCCACGCTTTACGTTCGTGTATCTCCCAGGTTGGTGAGTGCCATATTTTTTCATTATTCACTGTTTTATTTTTCAACCGAGCTGGTCTTTTTTCGTTAAAGTCTCGCCATTGCTTCGATGGCGGAGGCAGACAAGGGTGACGCCCACATCCTTATCTTGGCAGATCAGCCAGCACCCTCTTCTTCTTCTACGGCGGCAGCTCCTGCTCAGCTAAATGAGGTGGCTCCCGAGCGTCATTGCGACGTCATGGATACCTCTTCTTCTCCAGCAATAACTTCCTCCCTTCCCACCAAGTGCGGTGGTGCCAAGTCTCCTATCTACATCTCAGCAGATGATGACGTCTCCGTGATCAGCGATACTGAGCTCATAGCTTCTACTTTTCATCAACTTTCTGATCCGCCCTCACTGCTAGGAGCCGCTTCATCGAGTTCTCGACCCATGCCTGCCCAAGCATCCTATGCTTCTGCAACTTCTGGGGTCCTCACACCCCCAGTTTCATCTGCTATGCCTTTTCCTGAATCCTATGTCACTGTCGTCGGTTCTACTGCTACAATTGACATACCAGAGGATTCCCGAGCTGGTCACCTTTTTCCTCCACTATGGAACGGGGCGTCTATTTTGATGCGCTTCCCGACACTAAGCTGTGGCAATATAGCCGAGCCCTCAAAACTATCTTACCAAAGGATGCAATAGACTTTGTAGCTCGAAAACCCAGATCTGTCTTAGTCTATTTTAAGGATAAAGCGCATGCTGACCAGGTCCTTACGGAAGGTCTAACCATCAATGACGTGCATCTGTTAGCACAACCGGTTGCGCACCGCCCGGTGCAGGTGACCTTCTACCCCGTACCACCAGAAGTATCCGACGCTGCACTTTTCACCTTGCTCAGCAGGTACGGCAGAGTTGTTGGCTCCATAACAACTCTCTCTGCGGCTCCCAGAGATCCTGAAGACAAATCGATTCGAGGTTTTCGCCGCACTGCTCGAGTCCTCTTTTCATCTGATGCTCAGCTGAAAGCGGTTCCGAATGTTTTGCACATCCGCTGTGGACAGCAACGCCGAAGAGTTGAGATAATCACTTCACAGTATTGCACTATATGTCAGAGCGAAAGTCACATAAGGGCTCAGTGCCCACGTGCCTCCCTGCAAACAGCTCCACACACTACATCTTCTTCTACTTTGTCCACCAACGCTTCACAGACTTCTTCCTATTCGAGGAAAGTCGCGGAATCAAGATCTTCCAAAAGTCAGCTTACTGCCATTGGTCAACAAACGACTTTGATGCCTCCACCTCCTGCTGATCCTAAGAATTTTCCCAGGCTTCCAAAATCGACTCCCCTTGTACTTTTACAACCACTGCTGATGTACATGTTGACCACTCCTCAGCTTTTACCGTTGGCTCCATGACACGAGTCACAGGTAACGCTTCGGGTTCAGACTCTCCAGACGATCATGAAGCTTTAGTGGTTGCTGGAAAACGCAGTGGTGCTACTCGCTCCAAGACGAAGAAGTCAAAGACTCTGGCGTCCAGAAGATCATCTCGCTCTTCTACCCGCTCATCCTCTCGCTCCGTCAGCTCTCGACGACCGTTCTCCAGGTCGCCTCTACACACTTCCTCTGAGACAGCATGTGAGGGTGCCTTTCTCTCACTAGAAGAATTCACAACTTTTCTTGCTGAAAATGCTTTCCCTGCTGAGCCTCTGCCATACGAGGACGTGCTGGATTGCCTTTTAGGGTCCTCTAGCCCTTCCTCAGCACGCACTTCCATTCAGCAGTATGAAGCAGCTCTTCCACAAGTGCTGGTTCAATTACACTCACTTGAAAACACTCTTCGGCGCACTGCGGACGAGGTCCCGTGGAGTGCTTGTTTTCTCCGTCGACTCCACTCCATCACTACAGCCAGTCAATTCCTACTGCATCCCACAACTAACCTAGACATTCAAGGTGGTGTCACTTAATTGTCGCGGTTTTGCGACACCTCTTGCGAATGCGCTGGTACGAGAGGATCTTGCTCCGCTGAATGCTGATATATTACTTCTGCAGGAAACAAACTGTGCCGCCCCGGTGGCGCAGTGGTCTAAGGCGCTGGCCTCTGATCATTCGTCCGTAAGGGGTCCGGGTTCGAATCCCGGTGAGGCATGGATGTTGTGTTTGTCTTACGGCACTGGCTCTCTCCCTTCCCTGGAACCAGTGATCCTAAATTAGGGACGGGCGACTGCTTATAGCCCATTGAGTTGCTCACGGTGGTCGTTAAACCTCGAATCAAAAAAAAAAAAAAAAAACTGTACTTCCACCACTCAATTTCATCAATGGCGTCAGTGGGATCATACTTTCCATCACGCCTACAGCCAACTGTCGCGTGGTGGCATGGCAGTTGGTGTTCACTCACGTTTTCGTTCAACTCTTTCCTCCTTCTCAGTGAAAAACTTATGTCGAGACTTATTACAACGAGTCTCTTTCACCGTCGCAGCTAAAAAATTTCATGTATTCAACATTTATGTTCCTTGCACTCCTACTCACGTGCCAGAGTTGTTTGCAAAACTTCGACGGGCTCTGTCACGTATTCCCATCACCGACCGTGTACTTATCGGAGGTGACTACAATTGCACTCTACATCCCCTAACTGATCGCTCTTCTTCTTCCAGAGAACACCGTACGGAAGTAGTACATCTCTTACAGTCTATCACTTCAGACTTCTCACTAGTAGATGTTCAACGCCATTTGTCACTAACCCAGACTACACATACATGGCGTGCACCAAGAGCCATTGATCCTCCTACAGCAAGATTGGATCGCTTTTATGCAACTTCTCTTCTTCTACCAGCAATATCGGATTCATGCTGTACACCCACAGCTTCCTCGGATCATTGCACCATTGCCATAACAGTTTTTGCTACTTCAACACAGCCACGTACAATCCGGCCTTGGACTTTTGACGACTCTCTTTTAGATGACTCAGCCTTCTGCTCATCGGTGCGAGATTTTCTTGCGGATTGGCGTACAAGGCTTCATTCTGCACCGTGCCCCCTCAACGTTTGGTTGGAAGTAAAACGCCACCTCATATTACTGGTACGAAACCTGTCATACTCGATCATGACACAACGGAGGATGCGACTTGATCATACTAGGCAAATGCTTTCTTTGCTCAATCTTGCTGATCCCCTATTTCAAGTCTACCAGGCAGAATTACATTCACTTTTGGTGCCACTTGCAAAACAAGCCCTTCAACGCCTTAAACTACAACACCTGAAACCTGATGCTTGTTCGTACGAATTCTTTACGTCACTTGAGTCAACTCGCCGATCCTCTTCTGTTCTGCAGCACCTTCGTCTTCCAACTGGAGTAGTTTCATCCGAACCAGTTCCAATTTGTTCTATGGTACGTAATTTCTACATTTCAAAATTTTGTGAAACTCCTCCTCCCTCCCCTACGGCTTCTGCTCTTCTGTTCTCTTCTTTGCCTCAGGTCCCTTCTCATCTTTCAGCCAGCCTCCTCCATCCTCCCACTTTAACTGAGCTCTCTGACACTTTCTCGTCCCTCAACCCCCGGGCTTCACCTGGCCCGGACGGTCTCCCTGTTTCTTTCTATAAGGCTTTTCTTCCTGCCCTCCTTCCATTTCTCCTCTGTGCCTTTTCTACTGCCATGCATCTTACATCTCTTCCAAGGAGTTTCACGCTCGCACATGTTATACTTTTCCCCAAGAAGGGTGATCCGCTTGACTTGGGGAATTGGCGTCCCATCTCACTCTTAAATACTGATTATAAACTCTATACTAAATTTCTGTCCCGCCGGCTTAACCCCATACTCCCTCATATTCTCTCCACTAATCAAACCTATACTGTACCCGGGCGCTCCATCTCCCATAATATTCAGCTTCTTAATGATCTAATTCACCTCGCCAGCTCTCGCTCAGAACCCCTTGCTCTTCTTTCCCTCGATCAACGCTCAGCGTTCGATAATATTTCTCATGATTACCTTCTTGCTACATTACTAAATTTCGGATTTCCTCCTTCCTTTGCTTCTCTGCTCATCTCCCTCTACCGGGACGCAGTTTTCCACGTCAAGCTGCTCAACCTTCTCACAGCTCCCATACCCTTTCGTCGCGGCGTGCGTCAGGGTTGCCCCTTATCCGGGCAGCTCTTCGCCCTCGCAATAGAACCTTTTTTACGCGCAGTCCATCGATCCTTCTTTGCTTCACTACCACCGGTGGTAGCCAGCACACGTCATCATGTTGCTACCTATGTTGCCTACGCCGACGATATTACATTCTGCATTCGGCAAGACTCACAATTTCACGATCTCCACAATCTCTACAATACCTACGCCTCATGTTCCGGAGCAGCGCTAAACACAACGAAAAGCACAGGCCTATGGACCGGTTCGTGGACTAACCGCACTGACTCTCCTTGGGGAGCAGAGTGGTCCAACACCTCTCAACGATTCCTAGGAGTCCACCTTGGAAAACCAGCAACTGCTTCACTCGTCACCTGGACGACTCTCCGGCCACGCCTACATCGCTCGGTCGCAATCTGGCGGCGCGCACAATTCTGCACCTCCGTCTTTCAAAGAGCACGTCTAACGCACACTTACCTGCTTTTAATGTGCACGTATTCCTGGTTGGCTTCGAAGCAACCAGCACTACGTCTTCTTGAACTCACCCGCTGTCAAACTCAGGTTATCTGGCCCGGCCATCACTGGGTCGGAGCACCTCAACTCAGCCTGTCTCCTTCCAACGCAGGCATTAGTCTACCCGACGTCAGATCCTATTACAAGGCTTATCGTGTGTCTACGTTTTTACGATCACTTGCGGCACCTGCTCCCTCTGCAGTTGCTGCTCGTGATGTCATAGTATCTCCGCATAACCCACGCTTTACTCTCCTTTCGTTCTTACTCATGGACCACTGTCCCCTTCTCACACTTTTCCCTCCTGTCTACAAAGAGGCTATCTCCTTTCTTCGTTCCCTCCCTCTTTCTCGCTCTCTCCCTGCCTCCACAAATGACCTACTTTCCGAACCTCTTTTTTTTTTCTTCTCTGCTACACCCTCCCCATCTCCCATGTTTTGCTTTTCCTTCATGGCTCAGAGCTGGAGTCGTTACTGTCAGCGATCTTGTTACCACCGATCTTTCCTGGCTCCCCTTCTCTTCTCTACCCTCTGCTCTCCGTTTCAATGCCAACGCTCACTTTGTTCACAACTCTCTTATTTCTACTATAATCTCCCTGTTCCCTGAGCTTGCTACTCCCTCAGGTCTCATTTCTGTTCACTCTGCCTCTCTCCTTCTCCCATTTTTTCTGTCGTCCATTGGTCCACCTCTTCCTCTTGTCTCTTTCTCAACAGCTGATCTCTACCGTTTTCTCTCTCGCTCTTCCGCACCTCTTCCCATTTCTGGTATTCCACTTTCTTCTACCTCCGCAGTGTGGTCCGCTGCGCTTTCCCCACTTTCAGCACCCCTTGAAGTCAATTCACATTGGCTTTTCTTACACAACCGCCTCCCTGTGCCGTCGATTTTACATCGCATGACCATTTTATCTTCACCCTCCTGTCCGTATTGTGGCGAGGAGGCTGACGTTCAGCATGTCTTCATGTATTGCACAGTATTATTGCCAATACTCCATCTCGCTTTCACGCTAGCGCAACGATCCTGTGAGACCGTCCTCACCTTCAGCGCCTACCGAACACTACTTCTGAACTCTTCTCGTCCCTATTCACCTTCCGGCAGTCTGCTCCTACATCTTCGTGCTTGTAAAACATATAATTCACGTGTATCATCTTCAGCGTCCCCCGAAGCTTCTACTGACATAAATAAAGTCAGTACTGCGTTACTTTGTCATTTTCGTAATCGCCTACTCTCCCGCCTTCGACTAGAACTTACCACTGCAGTTGCACGCTGCAGTGAACCACAGTTCCTATCAACTTGGTCACGAGCAACCACTTGGTTTGCAGGGTCGCCCACAACGCTTCACCTTACAGTCGGAACTTTTGTTTCACCTACCTCCTGATAGATACAATTTTTGCCATGCTGAATTTGTCTTCAATCTCTGCTTCATCAGAGACTATTTTTTGTCTTTTCCGACAAATTATCATACATAAACTGTATTCTCTCACCACTATATTGAGCTTTGTGAATAGGTCGTTGCGTCAGCTACAAGCACCTGTAAATCTTCTTTTCATATGTCATTTTGAGACGATTTTTCTATACACATTTCCTGTTTTTTTTTCTTGCTTCGCAACTGAGTGCAATCTTGTTCCTCAACATTCACTGTACTATATTATTTGTACTCTCTATTTTATCAGAATTTTTTTGTTTGTCTCACTATTGTACATCACTTTTAGTAGATCAATTATCGTATAGAATCCTATGAAGTGTTCGAAGCATGAGCTACTTATAATTGTCAATTTCTTTTCACGCTTTTTTTAAGACTCTGTTCTCATCCTCTTCACATGTATCATTTCGTGTATAACTCATGTGTAAATTTTTTTGTTTTTCATTACTCATCTTGCTGAATTATGTATTCTCTCTGCGATGTCAGAGACTATTTCTTTTTACCACCTCTGACAAATCAATATATATAAATTGTAACTTCTCATTGTACAGAATCATGTATATAGGTCGTTTCACGAACCACAGACATCTGTAAACGTTTGTCGTTTTTACAGTATATTCTTATCTTCAATTCCTGATTCAACAGTGTAATTTTACTTTTCAACTGTATAAATTTGTGTTCTCCAATACTCACTGTGATGAGTTGTGTCTTCTCTCTGTATTTTCAGAGATTATTTTTTCTTTTGTATTCTCAGGAAAATTATTGTATATAACTATTTTTCATATCACCGTTGTATGTAACATGTAGTACCGCGAGCCACATTCATCTGTAAATTTTTCATCATCTGTCTTTCGAACTTTCGATTTCATGTTTGTCCCTTGATCACGTGCAACCTCCTGGTTTTCCAGGTCACCCACAATGTTTCAACTTTCGGTCAGAACTTTTTTTTCATCAATATTGTGTAAAATTTATACTCTATAGTGCTCATCATTCTGGATTGATTTTACTCTCTGTATTACCAGAGATTCATATTGCCTCGCCAGATTTCTACTGCACTTAACTGTTGTCATGCAAACGTTGCACCGAATCCTGTAATTAACGTAGCGCAAGCTGCACATTCTGTTAATTTCTCATCACCTGTCTTTTGAATCTATGTCTGCAAGCTCGAATTCTGTATCATTCCTTGCATCAATACTGTGCAAAATTAATATTGTATAACGCTCTTCTAGCTGAATTGTTCCTATTCTTTGCTTTGTCAGAGACTTTTGTTGCCTCACCAGAAACTCGGGTGTAATTAACTGTTTTTTTACTATCATCAATGTACAGAACCGTGTAAATAAGCAGTAGCGTAAGCTACAAGCATCTGTAAATATTTTTTTTTGTCATACATCATTTGAGATGATTTATTCAAGCACATCTCCTGTATCTTTCTTCTAATAAATACTGTGTGAAAACTGACCCTTCGAGACATGATTTCGACAAGCTTTTAGAACACAGCGATAGGTATGCGCTTCCATTAAGTACATAATGCTGCCGCTAACTGTTGCTTTGTAGTAGGCTTTGGTTTCAAACTTCTTATACGTCGCTCTAATTCATACCATAGCTGCCCTATGTGATAAAGATCAGGGTTATGTGCTGGCCAATCCACACACGATACGTAATTATCATCAAACCACGCCGTGACAGTCCTTACTTTATGGATCGGTGCATTTACCTTCTGGTATCAACAAGGCTCGGTTTCATAGTATTGCCACAGAGTTGTTAGGGTATAATTGTCCAGAATATCGAGGAAGACGTGCCTGTTAACAGGTTTGTCCACGGCAACCAATGGACTGGGACCACGAAAAACACCCCTACACCAGTACACTGTCAGCTTCCAACTTGCCCAAAAGAACAGTAAACTCTCGTAAAAAGCGTTCCCCCGACTGCCGCCATACTCACACACGGCCATCAGACTGATGGATCGTGTATCTGGATTCATCAGTTCATAGGACCCGTTTCCATTGATCTACGGTCCACGATAAATGTTCTTTTCACCATGCTAAACGACGAGTAGCATTCCGAGTGGAGAAGAAAGGCTTATGAGCAACCGCACGACCACGGTAACCCATGGGATGAAGTTCTTTGCGAATGGTACGTGTACATCCCAAGGTTCCAGCATTTTTACTGATCTGTGCACTGAGGTCTTGTGCAGCGCTCCGTCGATCAGCTGTAACGACTCTCCTGATGCGTCGACGTCCTCTATCACTGATTTTCTTTGATACGCCGGTACGTTTTGCTGCTTCTGGCACGCCATGTGTCTTCCACTTATTCAGTACATCCAAAACAGTTGACTTGGGTATTTTCAAACGCCTCTCAGTTTCTCTTATGGACAACCCACTAATATAATACCCAGAAATCTTTCCTTTCTCAAAGTAAATTCTCGCCCGCCGCGACAGTTTCACTCAACCGCACAGTTCGATATGATCGCGGTCAGCTGCAGGCTTGTTTTTATACCGTTTGCAGCTGTACCGCGGATCTGAACAACTGAGCGGATGCGCTCATTTGCTTTTGAAGGGGTGTCCGGTCACTTTTGTCAATATAGTGTATAAAAGACCGTGACTTTTCCCAATAAACCCGGTGTTCCCACTAATGCAAGGCTAATACCGCTTCACACCTGTGCGAACAGAGAATGGATGACGTTATCGAGGAGGTTTTGGACGTATCTTCGCAGCTCGCCGTCTCCAGTTCACGAAGATTCACCTGAAGTGTCGAGGTGAAATGCGTCTGCCATGTGCGTCGCAGGCATGCTCAATTTGGTTTAAGTCAGGGAAGCATGATGGCCACTCCATACGCTCAATTCCCTTTTCTTGAAACATGCTTTCCACTACCCGAACTCAATGAGATCGAGCGTTATCGTCTATTAAAAGAAACGAATCACCGACGGCTGCAGTTTACGGCATTAAATAGGTCTAAGAATTTCGTATTTATTGTTGTGGGTCGTAAGTGTTCAGTTTCGTACGGCGTAGAGGGCCGTACGCCCACCGATGCTTATGCCTACGCAGACTAGCCATCCATGGCCACCGCAATGTGATGTTTCCTGCACAAAAGCTAGGTTATTTCGCATGCCGGGCTCGCTCCCGAGAAGAAGTCGTCAACTCTCAGGCTCCAGACTGAATCTCAGCTCGTCAGAGAAGAGAACTTGATTCTACTCGTCGTTTTCCGAACCACGATGTTCCTCGGCCCAGTTTGTACGGGCCGTACGGTGTCGTGCTGTTAAAGAGACACACACTATTTGTCTACGTGAGTAAATTCCACTTCTCTGAAGACGATTGCGGATAGTTTGAGTTGACAACCAGCGTGATGTTGGCACGAAAATCTCTGAGTAGCAATTTACAGCCTATTCCGACAGGCGGTTAACAATACATTACGGTCATCCCTTGTTATTGTTGCTCGCGGAAGACCTTGACCTGTTTTCTTCGAGCACTTCCCTTATCCTGGAATCGTATCCACAGTCGAAAAATGATACTTCGTGTTTCTCCAATAGCTTCTGCCACCACTGCTGTGTCTCACCTGCTTCCAGCCTTTCAATAGCTCTCCACGCGGTTGATAACGGACCATCATGCACTTGAGACATCGTTCCAACTGAAGATTTCAAGAAACGAAGTGTAACGATAAACGTTGCCGAATAAGGAAGCTCCTAGAAAACCTTCGTTTTTATCCCAATCTGTGATTTATACATTCTGACGTGCCAGATGTTAATTTGCATAAGGTTGTGCCCGACGCGGCTGTCTACGTCACACTGGTATTGCGTTTTCCACGTTTCGAAAAGATATCACACGATTGGCGTGCATAATATTGCCACAGTTCCATGCTCTCCTAATTATTTTTAGCAGTGTGTAATGATCACAGGGAAAGAGAATGACAATGGTTCAATGAATTGATCAGCAGTGATGCCGAATCGTCTCTTCCCAGGAATCAATTGGCACAATATTTTCTTGAAAACATGGCATACATCATTAAAGTGCTTTCGCCGGCTTGTAGAGTCGTGACGATGAAGGATGGTTCAATGGTATCATGCGGTGTTATCCAAATTCGTTCTCATCTGTGTATTGCAATCTGAAACGCGACTCAGAAGATCACAGCAATAGCGTACCCACAAGTTTTCGGATGTTGTTGTTAGAAATTCTAAAATAGGTTCACGCGTTGATCTCAAATGACGGATTTAACAAACGAAAGATAATTCATTCTTGAACTCACATAACGAATGGTTGAAAGCATTAAGAGTACTTACCTCCTTTAAATAGATAATCCTTTATTCACAACACGCCACACTGAACACTGTAGGCTGAAAATAAAAATATAAAACATTTAATTTTATATTGGTTTTGGAACAACATCACAAACACATTGCGTTCGCACATAACTCCATCTTTTAGTATCGTTTCTCACGGGAACAGTTTTTCTCTTCTCAGGTCGAAGGTCAGCGCATCACTACTTCTTGCAGAGAGTTTTTCTTTCTTTTTTTCATTCTAAATAAATTCGCTTAACGCAGTAACGCCATATATTGTATTTTTGTGTGGAACCTGTACGGACACATCGCACTCTTTCCAACAGTGGTGAGGCAGACGATGTATTGTATTGCACTGACGATGTATTAGGTGCATTTCACCAGCCCCCCCCCCCCCCACACACACACGGAATTTTTTCATTTTTCATACACCATTCGTTTGTACCACGTATGAACCGGAATAAACTCGGATTTTTTCGTTTGAACCGCAATAGTTTTGGAGATATTTAAAAAACAAAGGGGGGGGGGGGGCTGGTGAAGCGATAGCCCCCTCCCCCACCACGGAATTCTTAAATGTTTTTTGCACCATTCGTTTGTACCACGTATGAACCGGAATGAACTCAATTTTTTTCGTTTGAACCGCAATAGTTTTTGAGTTATTTAAAAACAAAGTGTGTGTGTGTGGGGGGGGCTGGTGAAATGGTACCCCCAAAAAATGGATATTTCAAATTTCAGCATAGCCATTCGTTAATAAATCGTATGAACCGGAATGAACTCCATTTTCATCGTTTGAACCGCAATAGTTTTTGAGATATTTAACAAATAATATTGAGAATTTACATATAAATTTAGGAGGCCGACCATTTCACCCCCCCCCCCCCATGGAAATTCAAAATTTCGAAATAGCCATTCGTTAGTAAATTGTATGAACCGGAATAAACTCCATTTTTCATAGTTTTTGAGATATTTAACAAATAATATTGAAAATTTACATATAAATATAGGAGGCATACCATTTCAGCACCCCCCTCCCCCTCATCATGGAAATTCAAAATTCCGAAATAGCCATTCGTTAGTAAATCGTATGAACAGGAATGAACTCCATTTTTATCGTTTGAACCGCAATAGGTTTTGAGATATTTAAAAAATAATATTCAGAATTTGCATATATACAGAGAAACCGACCATTTCACCAGCCCCCACCATGGAAATTCAAAATTTCAAAATGGCCATTCGTTAGCAAATCGCATGAACCGAAAAGAACTCCATTTTCATCGTTTGAACCGCAACAATTTTTGAGATATTTAACAAATAATGTTACAGGCCTACCATTTCACCCCCCAACCCCCTCATCATGGAAATTCAAAATTCCGAAATAGCCATTCGTTATTAAATCATATGAACAGGAATGAACTCCATTTTTATCGTTTGAACCGTAATTGTTTTTAAAATGTTTAATAAATAATAGAATTTACATATACGCACAGAGACCGACCATTTCACCCCCCTTCCATGGAAATTCAAAATTTCAAAATAGCCATTCGTTAGTAAATCGTATTAACTGAAAAGAACTCCATTTTGATTGTTTGAACCGCGATAGTTTCTGAGATATTTAAAAAAAGAATGTTACAGGCCTACACCATTTCATCCCCCTCATCATGGAAATTCAAAATTCCGAAATAGCCATTCGTTAGTAAATCGTATGAACAGGAATGAACTCAATTTTTATCGTTTGAACCGCAATAGTTTTTGAAATATTTAATAAATAATATTGATAATTTGCATATGTGCAGGGAGACTGACCATTTCAGCCCCCCTCCCCCATGTAAATGGAGTTCTTTTCGGGGTTCATACGATTGCTAACGAATGGCTATTTTGAAATTTTGAATTTCCATGAGGGGGAGGGGGTGAAATGGTCGGTCTCTCAGTATATATGCAAATTCTCAATATTATTTATTAAATATTTTAAAAACTATTGCGGTTCAAACGATAAAAATGGAGTTCATTCCTGTTCATACGATTTACTAACGAATGGCTATTTCGGAATTTTGAATTTCCATAATGAGGGGGGGGGGTGAAATGGTGTAGGCCTGTAACATTCTTTTTTAAATATCTCAAAAACTATCGCGGTTCAAACGATGAAAATATAGTTCTTTTCAGTTCATACGATTTACTAACGAATGGTTATTTTGAAATTTTGAATTTCCATGGTGGGGGGACTGGTGAAATGGTCGGTCTCTGTGCGTATATGTAAATTCTATTATTTATTAAATATTTCAAAACTATTGCGGTTCAAACGATAAAAATGGAGTTCATTCCTGTTCATACGATTTACTAAAGAATGGCTATTTCGAATTTTGAATTTCCATGATGGGGGTGGGGGGGGTTGAAATGGTAAACTTGTAACATTCTTTTTTAAATACCTTAAAAACTATTGCGGTTCAAACGATGTAAATAGAGTTCTTCTCGGTTCTTACGTCTTGCTAACGAATGGCTATTTTGAAATTTTGAATTTTCAAGGGAAGGGGGGGGGTGAAATGGTCGGTCTCTCTGTATATATGCAAATTCTCAATATTATTTTTTAAATATCTCAAAAACTATTGCGGTTCAAACGATAAAAATGGAGTTCATTCCTGTTCATACGATTTACTAACGAATGGCTATTTCGGAATTTTGAATTTTCAAGGGAAGGGGGGGGGGTGAAATGGTCGGTCTCTCTGTATATATGCAAATTCTGAATATTATTTTTTAAATATCTCAAAAAGTATTGCGGTTCAAACGATAAAAATGTTGTTCACTCCTGTTCATACGATTTACTAACGAATGGCTATTTCGGAATTTTGAATTTCCATGATGAGGGGGAGGGAGGTGAAATGATAGGCCTGTTACATTATTTTTTAAATATCTCAAAAACTATTGCGGTTCAGACGATGAAAATGGAGTTTGTTTCAGTTCGTACGATTTGCTAACGAATGGCTATTTTGAAATTTTGAATTTCCATGGTGGGGAGCTGGTGAAATGGTCGGTCTCTCTGTATATATGCAAATTCTCAATATTATTTTTTAAATATCTCAAAAACTTTTGCGGTTCAAACGATAAAAATGGAGTTCATTCCGGTTCAAACGATTTGCTAACGAATGGCTATTTCGAAATTTTGAATTTCCATGGTGGGGGGGGGGGGGCTGGTGAAATGGTCGGCCTTATATTTACTTGTAAATTCTCAATATTTACTTGTAAATTCTCAATATTATTTGTTAAATATCTCAAAAACTATTGCGGTTCAAACGATGAAAATGGAGTTCATTCCGGTTCATACGATTTATTAACGAATGGCTATGCTGAAATTTGAAATATCCATTTTTTGAGGGTACCATTTTACCAGCCCTTCTCTCCACCCCCACCCCCATTTGTTTTTTAAATAACTCAAAAACTATTGCGGTTCAAACGAAAAAAATTGAGTTCATTCCGGTTCATACGTGGTACAAACGAATGGTGCAAAAAAAAATAAAAAATTCTGGGAGAAGGGGTATCGTTTCACCAGCCCCCCCCTTTGTTTTTTAAATATCTCCAAAACAATGCGGTTCAAACGACAAAAAACGAGTTCATTCCGATTCATACGTGGTACAAACGAATGGTGTCTGAAAAATTAAAAAATTCCGTGGTGGGTTGGCTGGTGAAATGCACCTCGATGTATTGTATTGCACTGATGATGTATTGTACTTATCGCGTTGTTCAAGAATTTAGCCGTCTGTTATTTGACGCAGTGTTGCGCGTCTGTTGGTTCGTACAATTCTGGCTATAACTCAGCAATTCAAACCTAAATACCCTATCCCTAATTTAGGTCATCTGGCTCCAGGGAAGGGGAGTGTTACTGCATCAAGACAAATATGTCAGGCTTGCCTCATCCGGGTCTTAACCCGAGCATTCTCGGATAAATGGTCCGAGGCTTGTGCCACCGAGATACTCAGTTAAGCTTGGGGTATCAGGAGGTATGAGTAACAACATGACATAATGCTGTGATATCATTAAGTACAGCGAACGCTGCTTTAGTAACCTTTTGGACAAAGTAATCAAAGCCAGGATACATTAATTTAGATTTTGTTTTTAATTATTTTAACGTGAAAATCATCTGAATAAATAAATCCATCGCTCTTTCCACGTTCAGCAACGCACAGCAACCGAAAAATTGTTATTCGGCCGCCGTCGGGGAATCGAATCCCGAATCTCTCGATTTCTAGCCGAGCGCGTTAGCCTTACACCACAACGGCCAACAATTCACGGCGCTATGCGTGTCTAGTTAAAGTTATGTTCTGCCGCCCCGTTGGCGCAGTGGTCTAAGCGATGGCCTCTGATCGTTCGTCCGAACGGGGTCCGGGTTCGAATCCCGGTGAGGCATGGATGTTGTGTTTGTCTTACGGCACTAGCTCTCTCTCCTTTCCCTGGAACCAGTGGCCCTAAATTAGGGACGGGTGACTGCTTATAGCCCATTGAGTTGCTCACGGTGGTCGTTAAGTCTCCAATCAAAAAAAAAAAAAAAAAGTTATGTTCAACATCAGCCACTGTTTTATTTGGACTGGCAGTGCCACACTGTATTGCATCTGAAACAATGCCTTACATTCGTAATTCGCGATTTGGCATGTCCTTGAATTCAAATGCTGCTGCGACAAAAAAAAAGTTTTCATACCTCGGTATTCCTACATAATTCGAACGCACTTTTTTTTCACGTATTTTCTTGCATCAGAACATTTTTATTTAATGATGTTCCTTATTTCCTCTTGATTTTAGTGTTTCCCAAATGGTTTTTAAACCGGATTACCCTAGTAGCGGATATTTGAAAACGTGAAGCACACTTGGGCCGAAGATAGCTAAATAAATTGTATTGAAAATATCAATTTCCTTTTAATTAATTATTTTTAAATCAGCCATTCGTATTTTAGCATTGCGAAAAAAAAATGAATTGCAAATTCTGAAGGGATTAAATTTTTAAACTTATTTTTGCGACTCGTAAATAACGTCAAATTTTCAATGTACCAAAGACACCAGCGTTAAACATGATAAGCTTAATTATATTGTTTCCATAAAGGAATTGATAATCTTTGTGCTCAGAAACCTAAATTTTTACGAACCTACAAGAAATATTATTAACTCTCTGCTTTGTGGAGGTAAAGTACTGCATGACCTAAGTTTTTTTTTTTTTTTTTTTTGACATTCGTTTAGAAATTGAATTTAAAAGATTATTTTTATTAGGTATACGGTTTCTGACAAATTAAAAGAACTACGTTCTTAATCAGGCTGAAAGCGAAATGAAATAAAGGTTCGTAAAGTTAGCTTTTAAACAGGAAGTTTTATTAATTTTCTCCATATATAACAATACTCATTAAATTACGAAAATATGTTTTTCTATACACTTGGGGATTGCAAATAGAAATATAATAGAAAACTGCCTCAACTAAGGGAAAACATTTTCAAAATAAGTGTCTAAACAATTCCATTTTGAATTTAGTCGTTGAAATGAAATGTTGCGTATGATTCAATATTAAACTAGTAATAACAAAAATGACGACACCGAATTTTCGGTTGTAATGAGCTCATATTTTGAATCCGTTGTGACGCGAATTAAATTTAGCAAAGCTATTCTAAAGTCAATTGAACCGGTATGGAAAACAGTAGTATGTGAACGAAAAAAGAAGTTTTTCAATCGGGTTTTCAGTCCCTCAGATATTGCTGTAAACGGAAACGTGAACTTACGTCTTCTGGTTGCAGACTTATGCGTTAATAAAAATTTGAAATTATATGAGAAACATTTCTCATATGAGAAACGAAACGCTCTCCAACAAAGAAATAATATTTCAAATCGGACTCTTTAAAGCAAAGATATCGACAGATATCAGATATGCCTCTACGCTTCCTGGCGGAAAAACCATGCATTATTTTAAGAAGAAAGTATTCTCAAAAGTTTTTTTGATGTGAGCGGTATCAGTCCACGAAATAATTTTTTCAATCAAGTTTTCAGGAGCTCAGATTTTGCTGCAAATTCATCAGAAGCAGAAATTAAAGCTTACGTTCCCTAGTGGCCATATCAGTCTTTATCAAATATTAGAAATATATGCAAAACATTTTCCACCAGGAGCTGTATTCGACACAGGAGGAAATTTTCAATTCGGAATTTTGGAAGCAGCGGTATCGGGGGAAACGCAATTAACTTAAACGGCCCCTAGCGGAAAGTCTATGAAGTACTTGAAATTTTGGAAATTATATGAAAAACACTTCACACTGGAAACGCTATTCAACAAAGAAGGAATTTTTTCAAATCGGTCTCTTAGAAGTAGAGATATTGACAAAAATAAGATATACATCTACGCCTCCTGGCAGAGACACTATTCATTATTTTAAGAAGAAAAAATTCCTGAAAAGGTTTATCGACGTGAGTAGTATCGGTCCTCGGACAAATTTTTATCGATCGAGATTTTAGAAGCTCAGATTTTGCTGCAAATACATCAGAAACGGAAACTAAGATATACGCCCCCTGGTGACCAAACCATTTTTTTTTTATCAAAAATTAGAAATTATGTGCAAAAGATTTCTCCTCAATTTCTCCTCAGAAGCTGCATCCGCTGCAGAAAGAATTTTTCAAATCGGAGTTTTAGATGCATAGCTGTCGGGGAAAATGCAATTTAATTTTACGCCCTCTAGCGGAAAATCTATGTGTAACCTGAAAAAGTGACTACACCTAAATCGGTCTATGACGTTAATGGAATCGAAAGGTATAATTTTTTTTTCAAGCGGATGCGTAGAAGCAAATATATGGGAATAAAATGTATTTTAATTCTATATCATCTGCATTTACGCCCTCTAGCGGCAAAGTTTGATTCGTAAGAAAAAAAAAAAAAAACGAAATGAAGAATCATCATTCGCACATTTCAAGCTTCCCAATGCAAAAATATTTTTTTCAAATCGGACTAATCGTTGCAGAGATACGGTGTCGGCAGACGGACGGACACACATGTAACATAAGCACGATCGTTTTTGCGAAAGACGTGGTAAAAATGAAGGATGACACTGAATTCTTGGTTGTAATGGGAACATGTTCTTCAATCAAAGGAATATACACACACCAGCCATTGAAACTAGACGTATTTATGGAGATGTACGTCAACGTTTGTTTAGACAATAATTCTGAAAATGTTTTACTTCTGTTGAGTTAGTTTTGTAGTATTTTTACATTATACAGCGTACTTGTAAGATACGTACCCACGTGCGTCACCAAGTGATCGAGGCAGCTATTTAAGACTGCTGTTCGTCGGTAATCGTCACTAGTATTGATCACAACTGGAAAAAAACAGGATATTTTAGAGTTCGATAGAGGGCTCATTGTGGGTGCTTGTCTGGCTGCAGCAACGATTTAGAAAATTGACTGGTATCTCAAAAGGTGAGATATTCCAGGTCTTTCTTCAATGAGTGAGAAAATAATCCGCATTGCTTGCCTAAGAAGCGGAACTGTGGCGCGATGACAATCTGTCAGGAACGAGATCGCCGTCGTCTCTGAAGGCTTGTACGGAGAAAGCGCAGCAATGAACAGAAACATTCAACGAAATCTATTCCCGACTCGTATCTCAGTAAACTTTGCGCAGGGAGTTGAAGAGTAGTGGTAATGGCAGTCGCATGCCTACGGGATCTACTGATATCTGCGGAAAAACGGAGTATTCGTCCACAGTGATGTCAGGAACACCGTGAATGGACACTGGAAAAAGATCATGTGGTCCGACGAGTCTCGGTACACAATATTTTGTTCTGACGGTAGGAAGAGATTTTGACGAGAGCTCCATTAAGCAATGGACCTACAGGAGTTGGACAGAATAATGTGAACGCGTAGGAAAACAAGGTTTGACGTACCTAATTGGGTGTGAGATCACTTTTGTCCTTCAAAACAGCCTGAATCCTCCTTGGAATGGACACATACAAATCCTCAATGGTGGTTAGCGGGATGTTACACCATTATTCATGTAGAAAAACATTTCTTCATGAAATGTATTTCTGCATGAAGAAATGCTAGATAACGGGCGGGATCTTACTCTGTTTTCCAACACAGACTCGATGATATTTAATTGAGGAGGCCAAGGAAGGTGTTAAAGTTCGTCTTCATGTTCCTCAAACCATGACTGGACGTTCCGAGCACTGTGAATTGGGGCGTTATCATCTTGATAGATGGCATCCCCTGCAGGAAACAATACCTGAGCTACTGATTGGACTTGGTCGGCCAAAATGGTTTTGATACACCCTGCCAGTCATCCGTCCTTTTACGGTGATTAGCGGATCTGCTGAAAACCACGATATGACACCCCAGAGCATGACATAGCCACCACCATGCTGCACTGTTGGGAGCAAACAGTCTGGGTTGTACGCTTCTAACGGTGTTATCCACACTTAAACACGTTCTGCGGTGGGGAATAGTGTGAATGTGGAAGCATCCGACAATATTACACGCTTCCATGCATCGGCAGTCCACGTTGTATACTCCTGGCACCATTGCCGTCACCGTTTGTGATATTCACGCAGGTGTCCAGAGGTTTTGCAATAGCAGCTCTGCCATGAATATCTTGTTTATGCAGTTCCTTGCGCACTGCTTTCGTTGGTACTAGGGTCTGGAGAAGCAGATTGATCTCCGGACTAATTTTCGGTGCCGTGGTCTTCTTATTACGGGTAGCAATCCTCTTGAGTGTTCTTCTGTCTCTATCTGACAGGGTTGTCTTTCGGCCACTCTTGTGTTTCGCAGACGAGGTTTTGCCACGAACACGGTATGCTGCCATGACGCTAGACACAGTAGCTCTCGATACACCCACTGTAATGGCGACTGCCGTTAGGTAGGCACCAACTAGTCGGCCACCAAGAGTTAGCTCTCTTTCGAAGTTCGTTAGGCCGCTCATTTTGTCATCACCCTGAAAGGAATTTTCCAACAAGACACTTAAAATGCACCTAAATAGGACTTTGCGATTCTAAACAAAGCTATCACAACCAAAAGGTGGTGGATATATTTGCGTATTGCGATGTACGCAGATGCTTTAGAAGTCACGTCTCTGAGCGTGGTGTTCACATTATTCTGTTTGTAGTTTGCCTTGCAAATAAACACAGCTCAACGTTCTGGAGGTTGCGCGATAATGTGGGATAAGTTCGGTTGGTACGGAACTGGCCCCGTGATATTGCTGGAAGGTCAGGTGTCCTCGGAGAATTATCTGAACATTGTTGCCGACTTAGTGCATCCTCCAATGTTGTTGTTTTTTATCACGTACGTGACGGCTGTTTCATGGACTCGAATGCTTCTGCCCATCGAGCAAGATCTGTGCAGCAGTGGTTCAACGAGCACAAGAACGACTTTCTCCATCTGTCCCAGCAACCACAAAGCCCAGAGTGAACCCTCTTGAGAATGTATGAGGAACGTTAGGTAAACAGATCTGGGAGCAAAGTATTATTTCGTCAAATCTGAGCCAGTTAAAGCACTGTATGGTGAACGCATAGTATGCTGCAGACGTAGATGGACTCTAACATCATGTGGAATCTCTGCCAAACCTCCTTTTCTTTATTTACTCCTAAAGAAAAACCTCCTACGTACTGTAATTCGGGCTAAAGGAGGTGTAAAACGCAAACTTGTCCGTGACAACGATCGAAACCGCGCCCCCTGCCCTCACTCCGGAGTGAGTTGCTCTCCCAACTAAGCTACACTGAAGGAATATGCCGCTGCAGATTTGTCGTCTTAACACATGCTTTACCTCTGTTGTACGTCACAGAGGTCCAACCCGGCATTGAATAAATGTTTCTAATTCAGTGGCCAGTATGTGTACGATATTGTAAGGCATGACAAAAATCGTACATTTACTGTTACAAAACATTTTAAAACTTCAAACCGAGTCATGAAATTTTGAGTGTTAGCGTGTGTTAAGAAAGAAGAAAGTGAATATGCGAAATATTTCTTTTAATAGAAGCTTTCCAAAACAATGGAATTTTTTGACGCCAATTTTTAGAGAAGCATGTTATTAGGCAAAAAAAGGTACGTATTTACTCCTAAAGAAAAAAGTGTGTATTGCATGAATGCATAATGTGCGCTGTGTTCCTCATATTGAATGGTAATTAGTAAAAAATATTTTTTCGAGCCTGATCTTCAGAATCGGTATTACATTTGCAAGAAGGAAAAGCGATTGCAACTACTAAACTGGAAAAAAAAGTGGGATGAATTCAAGGAAAATTTCTGAAAATAACGTGTAGCAAAGTTCCCGGTACGTGTTCGTCTTTTTACAAAATTTCCGTTTCAAAAGTTTCCGATTTTTTTAACCCGTATTTTCACAGATTGTTCGTAGTCAGTAATTCCATTTATTTCAAAAAAATACATTTCAGATTTCCATATTAGTACAGAAATTTTGTGAAATTGAAGACTCTGAATTTTAGGCTAGAGAATCCTTTTACGCCGGTGGTGGGGTTCGAATTGAGGTCGTCTGGATTTGAAATCGTGTAACTTAACCGCTGAGCCAAAATGTCTTCGGAATGGTACTCGCGTTCATAGTGTTTTCATTAAGGTGGATCCACCTAAAAACTGTGCCCTAACAATTAATGCATTCCTAAGAATGAAAATTTGCATATATAAAAAAATAGCTTTATATTATAGCCTAGCATACTTAAAATTTTCTAAAACGTAGCCTTAATTATATTGAAATTGAAAAAAAAAAAGTGCGACGTGATTGCATTTAGCAATTCACATATGCATGTGGCGCCATCTATTTACAAATCTCAGTACTATCAAAGAAAAAGCTGTTGACTTCTTAATATAATTATGGTAAAGTTTTAGATAATATTAGGTGTACTAATCTGTAACATAAAGTTATTTTTATCGATATGCAAATTTTCATCCTTGGAAATGCATGAATGGCGAGAGAAATGTCAGAGTTTAAAGAAAGGACAAAGTTTTTTGATGAATGATCTTAATGCGAGGGATTTAATCATTTTATTTTCTGTTGGAGCTTGGTATCTTTTGAATACATTTATAACAATTTTTAGGAAAACTTATCACAAATTTGGATTTTTTCCCTGATTTTTCGAAGCAACAGGAAGCTGTGGAACTTGAGATCTTTTTAAATTGATAATGTCTTTTAATTACCTTTAAAAAAAAGGGAAATGTACTGTTTTATACAATTATTTCGCAAATCTACAGTAGCCTTTGTCTTAATGATACATAGACATCGTCCAAATCCGCTGTACAATAATTTAAGTACGCAGTTTATTAGGACCACACAATATATAATAGCTGGTGCACAGCACGAAGAAGAGAAGAAAAATATCCTGGGCCATGATAACCAAAATTCAGGCGATATGCTATCCACAATATACTATTTCGCTACAGAACTTCAGAACCGATTTTTCGGCAGACTATGGAAATTTAGCAATTAATCAAACCTCAAGTATTTTCGCAAATCTCTCCTATTATCGCAAATTTCTCCTATTACCGAAAATCTGTCTTATTACCGTAACTTTCTCCTATTACCGTAACTTTCTCCTATTACCGTAAATTTCTCCTATTGCCTTAAATTTCTCCTATCACTGTAAATTTCTCATATTACCGTAAATCTCTCCTATTACCGTAAATTTATTCTATTACCGTAAATCTCTGCTATTATGTAAATGTCTCCTATTACCGTAAATCTCTCCTATTACCTTAAATTGATCATCATATGTGTATGGAAAAAGACAGAAAGAAGTTTTCCCTTTATATAATGAAGGGGATTGCGGAAAGGGTTTTTAAAATTCAGTATTTTTCCTGTCGTGGGAAAAATCTGTGAAATTCAAGTTCCTTTCCGTCATAGCACGGAAAAAGGTTGAAAAAATATGCTTCATTAAATTTTTTTCATGCTGCGCCTCTAGACTTGATACGAGCGCTCGGGCCCTGCAGCCGGATCTTCAAGTACATCATTGTCGACAAACGTGTTCAACTGTCTCCTTCCGGTGATGCCATCTGACGAAATGAAAATATTCTCCCAATTGTTCAAGACTTTTTGCGCTGTATCGATTCCAAGATGGCGTCTTGTTTACAGTTTGTGTCTAGCTCCTGGTGAACTCCCTGTTAGATTTTTGCAGAACGTTTTTCAATTTCCTTCTATTTTTATTGAAGGACTTCGCTCCGCCGTCATTCCAAAGTTTCCGAGTTATTTTACTGTCGTTATTTTTTGGAAGGGCGGACTTTTGTCGTTTGAACTTATAGCACTTACTAAATTTACGACCAAGGAAATTAAAAGAGGTCCGAAAAGCATTTAGGACTTTAAGACCTACCAGCATGCCAATTTTTAGATCTCTAGGTTATTTAGAAGTGGTCTAACAATTAACGAAAATTTCAAACAGATAATGTTACGAAGCTACCATTTTGATTATTTTTTTTTTGGTTTCATACTTTTCTAGGTATACGGACCTTAAGAATTATGAGCATGCCAATTTTCAAATCTCTAGGTCATTTAGAAGTGGTCGAACAATTCGCGGACGAACACACTCGCATTTTCCCTCTTTGCTTTTCTTATACGAGGCAAAAGCCGATATTTACATAGGTATTCACGTATGCAGGCAGAAAACGCCGAACTTTAATAAAAGCGTCCCTACGTCATTAAGCATTGCGTCATTACCAGTTTGATATTGTTGCCCGTTTTTTCACCCAATCAGAAGAGAGTGCTAAAATAGCATGGTCATCGTGACAGCAGGTCACGGGACCAGAATTTTCCTCTGTGGTAATCGTGAAGACAGACAAGCCGTTCGTTTCTTTCCTTTCGTCTTTAAAATATGCTTAAAAATCAGGAAAATAATTTTTACTTATTTTTTTTGTAGAAAAAGTATGATAGTTGTAAGTTTATGCTGTAAAAATTGCAATGCGTTATGATTTATAGTTTGCCATGTATCCGTTTTTTCATAATCCCATCGCAAAATAGAGATTTTTGTGAAATTTAAAAAAATAATTTCTCGTAAACTCAATCGAAATTAAAAATAAAGGGCGACGAGGTGCAAAAATCCGGTCATGGCACTACATGCCTACAAAGTTTCGTGGTTCTGTTGCTGTTAGTGTGTCCGGAACGCGACCTGATAGTACTTTTTTTGCTTACCTTAACTTTGAAATACAATAGCTCTGGAAGTATCGGCAGAATCGAAAAACGGTTTATTTCAGCGTATTCTCCAAACAATTCTTTACAAAAGAGGTAAATTTCGTATTTTTGTGTTCAATTTTTTTTGCGCTGCGAGCTAGAAAAGCGCGAGTGTCGCGAAATTTCTAAAACAGCGGCAGCAGCAGCGGTGGCAGTTACTTTTTTTTTTAGAATAGAGAGATTCCCAAATGCGGGAATCACGGAAAGCGACTCGTGAGTTTCAGAATTTTTTTTCACAATATAACATCGAAACCGTGTGCTTCCTAAGAGAATATGCGCAAAATTTTTCTCACCTTTGAAGATGCCCTTAGGAGGAAGGAAAATTTTGTATACGAGCGTTTTGTAACGGTGGATAACGTAATATAACTTCAAGTCCACTAGTTCTAAAACTGTGCGATATTTGAAAATTAATTTAACATGTTCATTCATTGTGAATGTTATCCTTCCAAGATTTTCTAAACAATGGATTTTCTAAACAGTATATCGGCTCCACTTGCCGTTCCTTGCAGACTCGCCTGTCGGTGCACGTTTACAGTGTGCGGATGGGGGCCATGAACACAGCCCTAGCCCGTTTAACCCACAGTGGGACTCATTATCCCGTATGGGATGAAGCTCGTATATTAACAACCCCAACAAGCAAGTCATCACTACTCCTGGCGGAGAGCTTATGCATTTACTCTCAAATACATCTCTGCTGTAATGACTCTTTAACTTGTGATATTCCGCAAGCTTGGAAATATTTATTTCCAAGTGATTTAACACAACAGCCAGAGTGACACTTCTCAAGAGGAACTGTATTCACTATTTTTGCAATCGTTATTTTTCCTCCTGTAGACCTGCCTCCCGTTGGGTTGCGCAGGCACTAAAACAAATTCTTTAATGTCTACTTACGTCATTCCCATTCTGCGCATTGGGTATATAAGGGGTTAGCACAACGTATTATACAAGTTTAGTCTGAGGATGGGACCATAGTGCGTTCCCAAAAGATCTTACAACGTTTTTAACTTGTATATACTTCTTTTACCTTTTAGTAAAGTTTGTCTTGTACTTGTAGGGAGTTTTTACTGTAACTATGAGTTTTAATCGTGTATCGACGGTTTGGTTTTATTGACGTGGATTTCTTCTATCAAATATTTATAGTAAGAGTTGATCTTTTAAACAGATAGATGCCATGTGACTCCTGGCGGGAAAACGCAAAATATTCTCCATATTGCAAAATATCAATTTACACATGCCCGCCACCTGTTGGAAAAGTGAGCATTCTTTCGTCGATAATCTAATATGCGGAAGGAGTGACAGTAAGGAAAACAGAATGCGTATTTTTACTCGTGATCAGGAAAATTATGTTTTACCAGAAAATATGAGCAAAACGTTTTTCTTGGTGAGTGGCATCAGACGAAACGGGTTTTTCTAATCGAACGTAAAGATTCTGATGTACAGTCGCAAACTGTTATGAATGCCCTCTCGGAGGTATGTTTGAAAACATGTGTAATCTGTTCCAGTCAGGGGTACGTATTTTGTGGGTCCAAAATTTTTGACCCGTTTTCAACTCTTCCCAGGGTTATAAATAAAAACATCTTCCTTCCATTTTCTACCTCGCTTCGGCGTGCCTTTCCTGTCGGGGACTCTAGCTTAAATTGAACGTCCTACTTTTAAGGGTTGTTTAAGACCTGGGATCAAATGTTCCCTTCCTAAAATCATTTACACAAATCTCTAATCTTCAGTTGTCCCAGATGGGTCCGGGTTCGAACCCCGGTGAGGCATGGATGTTGTGTTTGTCTTACGGCACTGGCTCTCTCCCTTCCCTGGAGTCAGTGGTCCTAAATCAGGGACGGGAGACTGCTTATAGCCCATTGAGTTGTTCACGGTGGTCGTTAAACCCTCAATCAAAAAAGAAAAAAAAATCTGTAGTTGTGATAGCTGATTCCCGGGAAGTGTGGCAGTAAGGCAATGGCAGTAACTGAGAAAGCTCCTCCTCACTAAACGAGACCCGTGCGTACAGCGGGTGATGAGAAATTGGTTCTGTACCGTACCAATTTCTCATCACCCGTTACAATTCGTCCCCAAAACGGTTCATTTCTGTGACAAGAAAGCAAAAAAACACAGGTACGGATTTTCTCCTCTCGTAGCTTAGCAGAAAGTTGGTGCAGAGCCCAGTTATCTAACTTGGTGATGCACCCAAGCTCATGCATCCGTCTTTCGACTGTTGTTCTGTGTACTGACAATGTTTCCGCTAATTCCTGAACGGTTAGATGTGGGTCATTTGTTATGGCTTGTTCCACATCCTCGTCAGAAACCACGGATGGACGTCCAGGACGTGGTTGATCTTTACAGCTTCTGCTTCCGTCCCGGAATTTCCGAAACCAACGGCGACATGTGCATCAACTGCATCCTCCCCATACATTGACAGATGTTGCGGCAAGCCGCGGCTGCAGTACTGCCTTTATCGAACTGGTAAAGTAAACAATGTATAATGTGCCTCTTATCACATGACATGTTACAAGGTCCGTGATTTCTGTTACGAATGACTTACTCGGACAAACCTGGTGCCTCTATATGCGCCACTGCTCCACGCTTTATTGTCCGAAAATTCGGCATATCAGCGTCATCTGTGGTGCAACTACTACGATCCGAATTTACATCTATTACAAAAACGGGTAGAATTTGTGCAGACACCTAATAGGTAAATTATTTCAAAACACTTCAAACCACTGTTTCTGAATTTAGAAGAGAAGTATCGTCAAACGCTATTGAAAGGGAATTATTCAGTATGTAAACCTATTTGCAAATGTCTGTTCGTTTCTTTTTTTACGCTTTTCAACCGTAGGCTAAAGAAGCGTATATGCTCCAGCTTTGTCCGTCTGTCTGTTCGCGTGATAACTCGCGTAAAAATGGTTCGATTTCGATGAAAATTTAGTATGTGGTAGGGGACCACCTGGAGACGAACCCTATTGAAAATGGACAAAATGGGGTCAAAGGTCAGGACATAGGACCGGGATCCATTCCATCGCCCTTATCCCATACTATTAAAGGAGAAATCCTTGTATGTATGTAAATTTTATTTAGAAAACGGCTCTAAGGATTTTGATGAAAATCGTTAACCTACCGTTTTCTGGTACTACAAATCGATTTAGCTTGATCTCGGCTTTAAAAAATTCGTTTAGTGGGTTAAATAACCAACACGAATTACCACGTTTTTAGTGTCATGGCGTCGTTCCATTAATGTCACCCATGCTTAGAAATCTTATGACGTCACACTCTCGAGATTGAAATGTTGGCGCGCGGTCACAACATCTGTCTCATTACGTCACGCGTTGTGTGTGGATCCAATTAACGTTTAATGACGTCACACTCTTGCGAGGAGATGGTCGCGATTCCCATTTGCATCATTACGTCACGTGCTGTGTGCGTATGTTCGTCCGCACGATAACTCACGTAAAAATCGTTCGATTTCGATGAACGTTTAGTATATGGTAGGAGAATACCTGGGAAGGAACCCTTTTGAAAGTGAATGAAATGGGGTCAAAGGTCAGGACATGGGAGCGGAGTCCATTCCACTGCTCTTATGTGACATAAATAACGTAAAAACGGGTCGATTTCGATGAACCTTTAGTATGGGCTAGGGGTCCACCTGGGGACAAACCCTATTGAAAATGGGTGAGATGGGGTCAAAGGTCAGGACATAGGAACGGAATCACTTCCATCGCCCTTATGCATCATAACTTACGTAAACACGCTTCGATTTGGATGAAATGTTAGTATGTTGTCGGGGCCTGCCAGTGGACGAATCCCATTGAAAATGGACGAAATGCGGTCAAAGGTTAGGACACAGGAGCGGGATATATTCCATAGCCCTGGTGCATCATAATTTACGTAAAACGTTATCATGTTATTTCGGAGGTATACTGAACTGCTTCTGTTTAATGGCATCGAAATGGGATCAAAGGTCGGGCACAGTGCCGAGATTTATTCCACACCCATTATCTTCATAACTTGAGTGATAACTTGAGTAATGATTTCTGGTATGTTGGAAAGCGTATTATAATCAATGCATTGCATGATTTTACTGACTTGTCATTAAAGAAGTTGATGCTTTAATATACGAAATGCTGATTATAGAGCATGCTTCAAAAAAGACTGTAAATCGAGGTATGATTAATTTATATTTATTGATGGTCGTTGTGAAAGCGTGCATTTTTATCGATTCGAAATAAGTAGGAATTGCAGTATTGCGAAAAACTTTTAATATTTTTACTAATTGCAGTACCGATGGTCCGAAGATTTGCAGAAATGCGATTGCCTCATATTGTATGGGTAAATTAAAAGAAAGGGCAATATTCTGCAATGATTAAATACAGTGCAATCTTGTGACCAACGTCTTTGAAACTATCGCTGAGTAATTGATATCTACGCTGATGGCATTTCATTGCTAAAGAAATTTCCAGCGGAATCTTAACTTTTTTTATCTAAACGTAAGGGCACAGATTGGTTCAAAATCTAATGAAATGACGAAATATTAAAAACGTTTTGTTAGGCTCTGTTTTATAAAAGCTTCCTCACCGCTACTTATTTCGAAAAAGCAATTTTCATATATTAATTTTCGAGAAATCATTAAATGAAGGAAGAGAGCACTGCTGCTTTCTTAATTTGAACGAGTCTATTGAAAACGATTGAGACACGGTGCATTGTGTAACGTTGATACATTGAGATTTAAATATTAATAATGATTCCTTAAAGATCTCTCGACGAATGTCCACAAAGCATGACTCTTTTGCCGGCTGTTGAAGATACAGATATTCACCAAATGTAGCAGGAAAATAAAAACTTGCGAAATTTCAAAAAGGATAATAACAGGCAAGGGTAATGAAGGGAAAAAACTAAACTTAGAGGTTTTATTTTGAGGATAAAATAATAAAGGAAATTCTGTAGCCCATTAGTTGCAAACAATATCACGATTGGATTTTTTCGTTGCCTCCTTTTTTTTATTTGGGGAGAAAGATTTTAACAACCACCCTGAATGTATGCAAGGACAGCCAGTGCCATGACAAAAACACACCACCCATGCCTCATCCAGAGCCTCTAGTATAACCAGCAGTATATCTACTGCTACGTATACCATTTACTAGTCACATATCTACTGCTACGCTTCCTCCACCCGCTTGTGTTCTTCCAGAAGTGGTTTCTATACACGCTCGAGCTACATTATTGTGACCAACAGCCAATATCCAGAGTAGCCACTGTGTGCAGCGCGAACAGCATCTAGACGGGCTGGGAGTGACTCAATAAGATGCTAGAAGGTGTTCACAGGTATGTGGAGCCATGCTGACTGCAGTGCATATGAGAGCTGCTGGAGGGTGCGTGGTGGAGGATCCATAGAGCGATCAACACGATCGAGGTGGTCCCCCAGATGCTCAATTAGGTTTACGTCTGGGGAATTAGGGGGCCAGAGAAGTACGTTGAAGTCTTCGTCGTGCTCTTCCAACCACTGTCGGACATTTCTAGCTGTGTGACACTGCGCATTGTTCTTGTGGAAGATACCATCCGCCCCAGGGAAGGCAATCAGCATGCATGTTTGTACGTGGTCTGCAAGGATCGATTCATAACGAATTCGGTCCATAGTGCCTTACACAGAAATGAGTGGACCAAGGGAATGCCACGAAAACATTCCCCAAATCAAAACGCTTCCCCCACCCGCTTGTGTTCTTCCAGATGTGGTTGAAGAGTGTTTGTTCTCCGATGTTTCTCACCTTATACACCAACGTCCATCTGTTCGATGAAGCACAAAACGTGATTCATTGAAGAAGGCAATCCTTGCCAATCAGCGTAGGTCCAATTGCGATACTGCCGTGCAAGTGCAAGCCTTTTCTGCCGATGCGCCTTCGTTAGCATAGGTTGCAGTTATCATCCGTCTGCATTGGAGTCCCATACCCAGCAGGGTTCGCTGAACTGTGGTTTTAGACACGCCCCTGGTTAATCCGGCCAGTGAGTTGCTCCACTGTAGCGTGCCGATCGGCCGTCACGCACGTTATAAGGCGACGCTCACCTCTCACAACAATGGCACGTGGTGCTCCGCAGTGTACACGTCGCATTATTTGCAGTGGTGCCATTTCTCCAAACACGATACACTTTAACCACAGCAGCAAGCTAGTAGTTCACAAACTGCGCTGCTTCAAAAATACTGTCACCCTTTGCCCAAAAGCCGATAATCGTCCCTTTTTGCAAATCTGATAAATCGCTCCTTTTATTCATGACAGCAACGAGTCATATGTTTTCAGAATGCTTACAGCACACTTTCTATACCCTCCAAGCTAGCTCACGACACGTGCCTTCTTTCATTGGCCACGCGCTGTTGACGTCAAAAGTAGGAGGTGGTCACAATAATGTGACTCGACAGTGTATAACCTTCATTTGGAGCTTCTGTTCTTATGTTACTTACGGGTGTTTTGTAGTAAGACACTCTCTGACCATGTGAGGAATGAAGAGGGGTTGCAGATGTGTAATGTGAGGCTAAATGTTGTTAGTAAGATGGAAACTAATGTTTTTAGGTGGTTTGGCGATGTTGAAAGAATGAGTGATGAGACCTCTGAATCTGAGAGAACTGCTTAATGATATGTATGTGCCTGTTCTTATGTAAATTTGTTTTTTTGTGGTTAAACGTTTTCTGTCTTAACGGCACATTATTTTCCCCGAAGAGCTTTATAAGTTTGGCTTCACTGGCAGTGGGTCAGAGGTCAATAGAACGTAATCATTAATTGTATTAAGTGAGCAGTTTGAGATAACGATTTGTTAGATGTGCATTTTCTCACGTATACTGTAAAAAAGGTACGTGCTTGCAGTATAATTTGGCAGTCCGTCCATCTCTCGTCCTGTCTATCTGTCTGTCAGTCCCCAGATATCTCCAACTGTTTAGTGCGATTTGAAAAATTCTTTTAGCGTTGAGAAGCCTGAAATGGGAGAACGCTGATCCTTGCTTTCCGGCCCATTTTCGATGCGTGACTCTGCCGCCAGAGGGCGTAAATGCAAATGTTATGGAATCCAAAATACAGGTTATTCTATATCTCTGCTATGATTTTGACTGAGTAGTCCGCTTCTGTATTCCAATGTTTTTAGATACAATTAGGGGCAGGCCTCTCACTTAAATGTTCATGGCTGTTGATTCACCGTCTCCCCCCCCCCCAAAAAAAAAATGTTTAGTGCAATCACATGAAGTAAAGTGATTTGGGCAAATTTAAATTTATGTGATTTCCATTAGCAGTGGAAACCGCACTGGTCTTGCAAATCAGATTCAATAAAGAAATTTGCGCAAACTTATGAATTTACGTATGGGAATGTGATTTATGCAATCACAAATAACAGTTAGTTTGGGCAGCTCATACAATTTCATAAATAGATATGAGTCATATAATTCAAGGAATCATATTTAAAAACAGTGATCATTGCAAATAAATGAAATCACCCGCAGGAGTATGATTTGTGCAGATTTATAAAATCACATGTAATATGCGATTTGCGCAAATTTGTTTAAACAGGTAAAACAAATAGATCTATGTATGTAATGATATCATTGTTTATTTTCACATATATTAAAAAACATAAAGGGAAGCATTTCCATACCTTAGGGAGGAGAAATCAAAATATATCAACGACAACGTGCTTTATGCTTGCTTCCATAAAGCATGTGCACGACAATGTGCTTTATGGAAGCAAAGATCTTGTGAGCAAATACACTGTCTGTTCAAAAGTACCTGGACATTTGCTTATCCACAACCTACTTTTTTTTTTTATGATTGAAGGTTTAAAAATTATTTATTTGACCTGGTGGTACATGTACAATGACAGGATAAACAGACCTAAACAGTATATTCATTTCACGTCAACAATGTACATAGCAAACATGGTATACAGTATGCCAAATAATCATGTAACACAGAGAGAGCCAGTGCTGATCAAGTAACACAGAAACATAGCGAACATGGAATAGAGTTTGTCAAAAAATCAAATAACACAGAGAGAGCCCTGATTAAGTAACACAGAGACATAGCGAACATGGTATACAGTATGCTAAACGATCAAGTAACACATTGAGAGCCAGTGCCGAAAGACAAACACAAACTTCCATGCCTTATACGAGATTTGAACTCTGACTCCTCTCTGGGCGAATTATCAGAAGCCACCGCTTAGTCCACTGCTCCACCGGGGTGGCACAAACTACCTACAGTAAAATAGAAAATTAACCAGTAAAAATAGGACTCTACTTGGACATAATGAGGAGAAAGCTGAAAATTGGCATACAAGTAAAACCCATCATCCTGAGCAACATATCAAAAGTACCCAAATTTTCTGCCATTGCTTTCCTAGCCATCTTGAGAAATGGCCGCCGTTGGCACATTGTACAAAAAAATGCATAACTCGGTTTACAATTAAGGGGGAAACAAAATGCTGGCACGAAAATAAAGATGATTCGTTGTACAATAATACGGCATGAACTTATGCATCAATGCAATATGTGGGCCATGTCTGTGATGTCTGTAGGCGATTCCAGTACTCAAAAAAGGGTGTCCTCATTGGCGTAGTAAAGGGAGGGGCTCAGGGTGCTCAAGACTTCCCTCCATTGGATATCAAGGCACATTTTTCTCTTGAAAGCCGAATTGCATTATTTCTTTTTCTCTTTTAAAGCCGAATTTTAAATCTTTTTCATTAAAAACAGGGCCTAATTTACGAAAAAATAAATATGTAGCAACATTTTCTATACAAATTAAGTTTTGTGTAGCAATAAGAAACTTTTGATTAGCTCTAAGTCATTACGCTATGATAGCAGTCCAGTACCTTCTCGAAAACAAAGTATTGTGGAAAGAAATATTTGATACGTTATTTATTTATTACCTTTTTTAATGCTGCTCTTCTTCAACGTCTCAAATTTGTCTTTTGCCATCTTTGTCCATAGATGTTCCTTCAACAGATGTGCGCATTAAATTTTCCAACGAAGATTCACTAAGACTGCTGTGGTAGTCACTCATTATGCGTCTCATGTAGAAAAGATCCCTCTCTACAATGGCATTAGACACTAGCAAACCCGAAGTGCTTCAAAAAGATGAGAAATATTACCGTAGACATTCCTTTTGGATTTTAAAATGAAGAACCACAAGTCTTCTCCTGATGAAGTTGTCATATTCTGGAGCCAGAATTCCTTAAACTCTCCTCATTCTTGGCTTGCAGCAATAACATAAAATGTTGAATGATGTGCCTAAGTTCATCCTGACCAAACTTTTTTTTATAATGCCACATCTAAAACCTTCAGACACTTCACTGTATCACTCGTCATGTCTGGAAATCTATGACTAATTCTCTCCTTTGGGTCTTTGAGGTTCACTTATTAACAGCAATTAACCTACAACTTCTGTCCGCCGAAACGCTTTAAAAATAGAAGAGAAAATCATCTTTGGGGAAAAAAGTGATATTTGCGTAAGGGCCGTTCGAAAAGTTCACCGGAGGTCAGCGTAACGGGAGTTCAGAATGAAAGGTATTGTAATGTATGCGAAGCAAAGTCACTGCTGAGCGATTCGCGTCGGATTGATTCGCAGTTTGCGATCCGATACCGCTTAAATCGAGATTCATCTTGATATTTTTAAATGATTAAAATGAATCTGAAACGCCGATAAAAAAACTGACTCACATCAAATTTTTTTCCAACGAAGTTGCGGATTTTTTGGAATCCCTTTGAATTCTTTTCATTGGCGAATTATTTTTCTACTTGCAAGCATGTCGCCGGCAGGGTTCACTCGCTCTCGCTCACACTCCTGGAAGATGCCTTTATTAAAAATAAGACAAGAGAAAAAACCAACTACTGCGATAGAATCCCTATCAAGTTATGAAGCTGCTGTTGTTGTTTTTTTACCCCAATATCAAGAAATTATTAAAAATTCTAGCAACGCTTCCTGTCTCCACCAAAAGCCTCTCCAGAAAATACATTTTCTACTCTGACGCCAGAAAATGTATCTTCGAAACACAATGCATTCTTTTCGACTTTATGGACTTGCACTGCCGAACATACATCGAGACGTAGAAGTAAATACTGGATCCAAATTTTGAAGGCAATAGCGGCGAAGAGCAGTTACCTTGTACCATGATGCTAAGATATGAAAGTACAATTTCATTAAAGTACTAGCAAAAATTTACATTTTCAATACTCTACAGCATTATTTATTTCATAAAATAACTAATCTTTCAATTGCGCCTTTATAAATAGCTCCGAGAAATTGAATACTGAGAGAGAAGTATTCTATTTTACATTAACCACATTTAATAAATATTGTATACAGCCCTCCACATTACATAAGGCTTTGTATCAAAATTTTGTAAATCAATAAAATTATTCATTTATTAATGAATTTGTATAATTACTCTAAATAATGAATTATTAATAATTAACGCCTAATTATTAATTGATTGTCCGAGATTAGCAATTGTATCCGGTGTTTGCGTATAAAACTACTTTAGCTCCCCATAATTTTTGAATTGCCACACCCCTGGGTGTCCTGATGCTTTTGATTACATACTGTTCTACTGAAAAATAAAACGGTAATTCTTCATCTGATCTTCTGTAGTTCCCAAAATTATTTTCCTAATTACTTAAAGAAAATAATGCATTTTTTACAACACACGTGAACGCTTGTTTCATGTTTTGGTATTGTGGGCGAAAGTTTAAGGAAAGGAATTTATAAAAAGAATACACAGAGAAGATTCGAATGAAAAATAAAAGTTCAAACGCAGTTTCGTGGAGAAAAGAAAAAAAAGTCTACGGCTTGCAAGACTACGGTTTGCTCTAATGTTCCGCATATCCATCGGATAAAATGCTTTCGAACCAGTGATATCGGATATCGGTCCCCGTTTCTCACAAAGGAGCAATTTAATCTCGCTCCCGATGGTCTGTAAACAAAAACTGAACAATGAACAAACTTCTCAGTCTCTTTCTTGACGCAGAAGTGGTGGATTTACTTTTGCTTGCGTTGGATAACACGATCAATAACACACATGATATACTTCCATGGAAAATAAGCTTGTTTCCTTTTTTTTTTCTTTTCGAACAAGATAAAAAGGGCTGCTCTTTAGCATACATAAGACAGGGCGACGAGTTTGTGCTTTCGATAGCGACAACCGCATGGACATTTTCATTTGAAAAATGACAAGAAAACGCGTTGCGATATTAAAAGGAGTATTATGATGCTAAATTGAATTTTGCTCCATATTAAGCAAATATAACAGATATTATGAGAAATAGCTTCGTGAAACTTTACAGGGGCGGTTTAAACACGCACACAGGGTAGCGTACTTTCAATAAAGTATAAAATATCTAGACCAAGGCTATGCCTTGCTCCAGGTATTTTACAAGTGTTTCTTACCCGGCATAAATCACAAAAATATTTAAGAAAAAGAAAACTAAATACTAAAATTAAAAAAATTGACTGCTTCAAACGTACCGCCTCCTTTGATTTACTCAAGAGAACCCTAATTTATTTAAATTTGTTCTTTTTTATCCCGTGCTTAACAATTTATTTAAATTTGTTCTTTTTTATCCCGTGCTTAACCCTTTAGGGGCTGATGTACACAGTCGTATCAGAATTATATGACCAACCCCGGCGTCACAGTGTACCCGCCCAGACAGAGTGCAAGTGAAAAGGTCGAAACACACGGAGATGTAAGCGACTGACCAGGACACATGAGCCATATTGAGCAACGTGAGCGCAATAGGCACCGGTAGTGTTTTGATGTACGTTCAAAAAGGAATGATCCTCGGCTACAGCGCGAAGGGTGGAAGCATCTCAGAAACAGCAGACTTAGTGGGCTGTTCGCGAAGTGCTGTAGTAAAAGTGTACCAAGAATGGACCTCTGGCACATCGAGTGCCTCCCGACGTCATAACTGTGGAACCCCAAAGGCCATCGTCGCTGAAGGAGAACGTCTCCTCGTTCGACAGGTAAAAGGCCATCGACGCGCAACCGTGCATTAACTGACTACGCAAATGAACGCTGGGGCACCCAGGTCTCCAATAACAGTAGAGCTAACCCTGTTACGCATGCATCTCCGGAATCGACGATGCGTCAAGACGCCCATGTTAACCCAGGTCCATCGGCAACGACGCCTGCAGTTCACATCGGACTACCGTCATTAAACAGTGGAACAGTAGAGAATAGCTGCCTTCTCCAATGAATCCTGGTTTCTACTCCACAGAAGTGACGGGCGGTGGCGGATACGGCGTCAGACACACTAGAACCAACACCGAGATTAGCTTGTTGGTTTGTTGGTCAGGTGCAGGCCGGAGGTGGTAGTGTGCATGTCTGGGGGATGTTTTCTTGATATGACCTGGGACCGTTGGCACCACTGGATGGGTCCCTGAACGCCAATGGCTACCTGTCCAAATGAATCCCTTCATATTGGACGTTTACTCTGGTGGTGATGGTGTCTACAAAGAGAAAGATGCGCCCTGACACATCCCTAAGGGGTTGTTTGACTGGTTCCAGGAATGCGACAGCGATATCTCCGTTCTCCCTTGGCTCGAAATTGCCCGACCTCAGTTCCATAGAGCACTTGTGGGACTATTTGGATCAACAGGTTCGACGTGTCAATCTCCAGGACCTTCGTGCTCTGCTGCAGTTCGAATGGGCACGTGTGCCTCGGGAAACCTTCCAAGGCTTCATTGTGTCCATGCCACGCCATCTCGCCGCTGTCATTCGGGCCAAGAGTGGTTATTCCCATTATTAGGTAGGTGGTCATACCGTGTTCATCAACAGGACTTTTTTCTGTTACAAGTCCAGGTCTTTATTCAGAAGGCAAAACGCGAAGATTTGGCATCGTTCCAGAAGGAAGTTAAACAACATTTGGACGTTTATCTCAAGACTGTGAACTTCTAACTTTCTCAGGGTCAAAAATCCTATTTTGAACTTGTGTCTCAGTCTCTTCTTCCCAGCCTTCCGTCATCCATCCATCATCTTCTGGATTTTCATCTTAGTACCAGGCTGGAATTGAGTAAGAATCAAGATTATCAACCTTCGGCTCCTATCAGAACTACTCCTAGACAAAGCTCTTTACTCACCAGTATTTTGACCTCTGGGACCTTCCTACACCATCTGGGAAAACTGTTGAAGATAGAATTTAAAATTTATCTGAAGTTTCAAGACAACCGCCCTTTGTACCAGGACGGAATTGAGTAAGAAGTAGAGTTCTTAGCCTTCGGCTCCTGTCAGAACTGCTCCTATACAAAGTTCTTCACCAGTATGTCGTCCAAAGTGAAAATCCTCCAAATACGTGGTAATTTAACAAATACATCGCTCTTTCCACGTCAGTAATTAAACATCAGAAATTAAACTGATAAATTATCAGTAATTAAATCGTCAGTAATTAAACAAATACATCGTTCTTTTCCACGTTTTAGCAACACACAGCAACCGAAAAATTGTTACTCGGTCACCGCCGGGGAATTCAATCCCGGATCTCTCGATATCTAGCCGAGCGCATTAGCCTTACACCACGGTGGCCAACAATCCACGGCGCTATGTGTGTTTTTCTGTCAGCTTCTGACATCATAAATCCGTAAGATGGGCTCAGCTACTGAGACGTCGCCGTCCGGTGGGCATTAACTTCACTGTCTATATATTAATTATAACAGTTAAATCGAAAGGGCGATATCCAAAGTTAAAATTGGTGTAAGGCTAACGCGCTCGGATAGATATCGAGAGATCCGGGATTCAATTCCCCGGCGGTAACCGAATAACAAATTTTCGGTTGCTGTGTTTCGCTAAAACGTGGAAAGAGCTATGTATTTGTTTAATTACTGGCGCCACGTATTTGGAGGATTTTCACTTTGGATCTCGCCCTTTGGATTTAACTACTATGATTATTATATAGCCACTGCCGTTAATGCCCACCAGATGGGGACGTTTCAGTAGCTGAGCCCATCTTACGGATTTATGATGTCAGAAGCTGACTGAAAAACACACATAGCGCGTTAATTGTTGGCCACCGTGGTGTAAGGCTAACGCGCTCGGCTAAATATCGAGTGATCCGGAATTCAACTCCCCGGCGGTGACCCAAAACAGTTTTTCGGTTGTCGTGTGTTGCTAAAACGTGGAAAGAGCGATGTATTTCTTTAATAAGTATCTCATCTTCCGGACCTATATCATCTGGGATTCCTGCTGAAGATTTTTCAGATTTATCTTAAAAGGTCTCCCTTCTATTACTACAGATGAGAAGACCTTTAACTCTCTTAACGTAGAGGATGTCCCTCGTACTCGTGCCTTTAGAATGTGCCTCTCGGCCTACCGGAGTTTTCTGAGGTATTTTATGTTATACTGCCCCACAAATAGAACTCCACAAAATTTTTACTACGGGTTATCACTTTATAGTCCAGAATTTTGAAAAAGCTGTCTTGGAGCGCACTTCCTTCAGGGCATCTGTCACTAAGTCCTCTGTTCCCAGGACTTCTAGAAGGGATCACCCCCCCCCCTCCAAAAAAAAAAAAAAGATTTCCTTACTCATCACCCGATGAGGATGAAACAGATGCTGCTTTTCCTAAAATTAAAAAAAAAACTACTATCTGGCAGCAAACGTAGGCCTTAGCCTGTTTGCTGCCTTTCACTGTGCTAACACCTAACACCACCCTCACAAAGTTGTCACCGTTCCTTGATGATCATGGTGGGGGTGGGGGTGGGGGTGGGGGTGGGGGTGGGGGAGATTTTCATTTGTCATTTGCTTTGTTTTTTAACCCCTGCAAAATTGCTTAAGTAAAACTTGTTTGGTAGGTTTCTAGCAATTTGTTTGCGTTTTTTAGGCTCTCACAACTATTACGTTTGGACATTTCTGAGCTCACATTTTTTAAATTTTCGTTTTCTGTTGAAGAGAGCGGTTTTGCTGGCGCCAATCTAAAACTATTAGGTGTACAAATAAGTTTTAAAGCGTTTTTTGTGTGACGTATACCGCTAATTTACATATCCGACATTCCTCCGCATTGCTGTCATGTGACCTTAATTGGTCCAGAGTATAAAATGTGACATTGAAGTTTGCCCAACAGTCAAACGCACTTGCACATCGGTAGGTGTAAGATGGTAAGCGATACTGCATTTATTAGACACTGCATTCGTTACGAATTTCATCAAGGAAAAAGTGCTGCAAACGCATGTTCATCGATCTGTTCTGTTCTGGGGGAGAATACTGTATCGGAAAGCACGTGTGGGTTTTGGTTTAGATGGTTTAAAGCAGGTGATATAGATGTCAGCGATCGAGAACGTAGGTCCCGCATAAGATTGTACATGAGGAATTGCTGGTTGAAGATTCGTCTCAAACGCAGAAAGAACTAGCAATAGGAAAGGCTCAGAAAGAAGGAAGGAAAATGAAACGCAATGGGAAAAGCTCAGAAGGAAGGAAATGGATGCCACATGACCTGAGCCAGAGGGACAAGGATGAGCGTGTCATGAAGTGTTTGAATCTGTTGAATAAACAACACAGAAAGTCATTTCTGTGGAAAATTGTTACGGGTGATGAAAAGTGGATATGGTACGACAATTGCAAACGCAAAAATCTCCTGGTACACCCCAATGAAGCAACGACTTCGACACCGAAACACAATATTCACTCGAAGAAAGTTCTGCTGTACATCTGGTGGGATATGAAGGGTGTGCTCTATTACGAACTATTGGAACAGGGTCGAACTTTTACTGCTGATATCTACAAGCAACAATTGTTGCGATTAAACTAGAAAATCTGTCGGAAACGTCCATTCACAGGCAAAGGATTGAGTCCAGGGAAATTACTGCATGGCGACGCTAGGCTGCATGTCGCGAAATCGGTCAAGGAAACGTTATTGACACTTGTCTGGGAAGTTTTGGAGCATCCGGCGTATAGTCCCGACTTAGCCCCTTCAGTGTGTCGTATGTTCCGATAGATGCAACATGGTTTGTCTGCTGAACGGTTCCAGACATGTGACGAAGCGCAAAAATGGGTTGACGACTTCATCGCCTCACACGACGAAATATTCTTCATGGCTGGAATCCGTTAGCTGCCTGACGGATGGAAGAATGTGATAGATAATGACTGCGCAAACTGTGATTCGTAAAGGTATGGTTTGTCAAAGTTTAAAAGTACATAAACTTTTAAATTTGGACAAACCTAACCTTTGTCAAAGTTTAAAAGTCGTTTTCTCTCAAAGTACATGCTGTGTTGTCTTAAAACGCAAACGCTTAGAAACTTATTTGTACACCTAATAATTTTATATAAATTCATGTATTTATTAATGTTTTAGGGAACATTCTTGGGTTTCATTTCGGGAGTGTGGGAATCAGTATAATAATTCTTATTTTCTGTTTTATTTAAAGCCCATGTTATTGTCATTATTAGTATTATTATGTACATGAACCAGGCGATGCACACACAAAATTTTTTGCCCCCCCCCCCAAATAGAAATGCTCAGAATGCTCGGATTTTATGTACTGCAAAACCATTTCTTTCCCCCTCTCATTTCAAGAATACCGACCATAAACTTAACATTGGTGATGCGCGCTGCCTTTTAGTCCTTTATTCTCTGCGCATGACACATGGCATGATGGGGAGAGGGCTAGTGTCTCTGACATGGACAAATGGGTGAGTCGCGAATGAATATTTTTTTTGTCCAATATCAGTTTGTAATAGTGATAAAATGGTACTAAATCATGCCTTGAAATCGGATATAAAAATGACAGCTGCATATCAGCTTCTGCCTCCGTATTGACCTTGAAATTTTATAAAATTGAAAAACATTATCTGTTGTTAAAACCTATAAAAGAGAGTTTCAAGAACTATTTGAAATGCACTGATAATGCAATAAAACAGTAAAACATAAAATACTATCAACATATTATATTTAATTAGCAGCAAAATCCTTATTACTGTCTAATTTCGGCATTACTTTGCAGAACTCTATCTTCGCTTTAGTAAGGCCTTCTCTAACTGATTTTGTGCATAAAGTACTGGATGCTTCTGTCACAGTCTTCAACTCTCTCTCTCAAATTCTTGAATATGACATGGCAGACGTAGAAGAGTCAGAGGCAATTCACATTCCCCTCCTTGTACGAAAATTGATTGAAGAACTTCATCAGATACATTCTTCAGTATTGAGGGTTCGGTTAAATTTTGCTGCCAAATAATGAGATCATTGTAAGCTTATGCAAATTAGGATAAAAAAACATACACCCATTCTACCAGTACCCATTAGTAGAGTGGGTATGGGGGTAGGGAGTGTTTAGGGATTAATTTATTAATGTTGGTATTTTTTACTGAGAGTAATAGTTGTAGCAGTTTGCGTGAGAAATTGGTGGGCGCTTCCGGTTCGTGTCTAGATTGACAAACAATGTTCGTGAGAGAGACGAGATTTTGTGGGTGGTTAGATAAATGTTAGTCAAACTCCCCTCTCCTAGAAGAATTAGATATATCTGAAATTTTGGTTCGCTATCAGGGTTGTTTTTAGGGTTACAGATTGTAAGTGGGTTGTTTTTAGCTATTGATTTTTCAGGAGATGTTAGACTTTCTTTTTCGTCTGTGGTTCATATTATACCAGATGTAAATAGAGGGTGGTTGCTGCGAGTCTTACATTCAATGGGGCTAGTATATTTTTATTATTATATTTTCATATTGGATGGGGCTTATATTATGGATCTTATCGCTTAAGGAAAACTTGATTAATAGGAGTTACAATTTTCTTGTTATCCATGGCTACTGCCTTTTTAACGTATGTTTTGCTTTGAGGTCAAGTGTCTTTTTGTGCCGCAACTGTGATCACAAATCTTTTATCAGCGGTTCCTTATGTAGGAAGAGTATTGGTAGAGTGGATATGAGGGGGAGGTTTCAAAATCGCTTTATTATTATTCATCATAAGAAAACATAAGAGGGAGACGTACAGTGTTGGGCGTCTCACTGGTAAAATAATACAAACTGTTAAAACATGATGGTATATACACTGCAATGACAATGGGGATGAATAACAAATGCTGCAAGTGAGGGGGAGGTTTCAAAATCGCTTTATTCTAATTTATCATAAGAAAACATAAGAGGGAGACGTACAGTATTGGGCATCTCACTGGGAAATAATACAAAACTGTTAAAAACATGATGGTATATACACTGCAATGACAATGGGGATGAATAACAAATGCTGCAAGTGAGGGGGAGGTTTCAAAATCGCTTTATTCTAATTTATCATAAGAAAACATAAGAGGGAGACGTACAGTATTGGGCATCTCACTGGGAAATAATACAAAACTGTTAAAAACATGATGGTATATACACTGCAATGACAATGGGGATGAATAACAAATGCTGCAAGTGAGGGGAGGTTTCAAAATCGCTTTATTCTAATTTATCATAAGAAAACATAAGAGGAGACGTACAGTATTGGGCGTCTCACTGGGAAATAATACAAAACTGTTAAAAACATGATGGTATATACACTGCAATGACAATGGGGATGAATAACAAATGCTGCAAGCAAAGCTTATTGAATAAAAAATTGCAGAAGTGACAAAGAGAAACACATCGTGTCACATGACATTGGCTGGGCATGATTTACAGGATAACACAGGCGAAACAATAGTACACAATTAGAAAAAGAACAGCACAAACACCGCCGTGAAGGTAAAACATTACATACATGAGATAAAAACACAGCGTGCACAATTGTGCAAGTTATTTAACGAGGGCACCAAAGCAACATAATACAGGCGGGGTGAAAGTAAGTAATGTACACGAGTAAGCATGAAAAAACACTGAGATGGCATTAGCATTCACAATTCAACGGTAGTGTGGATTGCACGAGTCGTAGAGTGGGTGCTGTAGGATATCCTACATTGACACGATTTTTTGCTTTTCATTTTATTCTTCCTTTTGTAATCGCGGCGTTGGTGGTGATTCATTTAGCATTCCTTCATTGAACAGGTTCAAGAAATCCTCTAGGATTATCACGGGATATAGATAAGACTTCTTTTCACCCTTTATTAAGTGTAAAGGATCTATTGGGATTAGGGTAAAGGATCTGTTGGGCCTTGTTTATGTTAATTTATATTTCTTTAGTTTATCCTTATATGTTTATGGACTGCTAAAAGTTTAGTTTATCTTTATATGTTTATGGACTGCAAAAATTTCAATCAAGGTTTATGTTTGGCAGTTGGAAGAGCCTGGTTTTACTTGATTTCATGTTGCAAGCTTTCAGAATATGACTCGCTGCTAATTCCTCTCATGTGCTCTTGGGAGTCAGTTAAAATTGCCAGTAACAAATTCTCGGTGTGTGCGAAGTAAATGTTTCTTTCTACGACAGGATCGATTATGGTTTTGAATTCGGCTGAATATTTTTTGTTTTAATCTTTTGTTTTACAGATTATTCCGGTCAATAACTAATTTATTCTTTTGGAATAAATTGAACTGCTTCATTCCTCAGAAATGTCGTAACATTATATTACACACATCGTTCTATCAAATTTCGGCATTAAAAAATTTCCCAATTCTGAATTTCAAGGTCAATCCGGAGACAGAAGATGATATGCAATTGTTTCGAAATTTTATACGCGATTTTAAGTCATCATTTTGCCCTCCTTTATCACTATTACAAACCGATATTGGACAAAAAGGTCTCATGCGTTCGTGACCAACAGACGATTTAATATTCAAAGCAAGCAGAATATAAAGATACTAATACTAATAAAATGACGCAGTCTGTGCAAGATATACACTAGGTCTCACCGTGGAACCTCCAGGTACGTTTAATAAAAATACACAAAAGAACGTATAAGATCTTTCGGACATCCCGCACCGGGTCCATCATCAGATACATAAAAAGAGGTAATGCGGGCTGGACACAGACAATTTATAATATCACATGTGACGCAATTGCGAACTGCCATCTGCTGTACAAACTAAACATACGATTATAATACAATTATGATTACGTTAAGTAGTAACATATTCAATTGGACAGTTATGTACACTCTTATCCGTAAACAAAAATGTGCTAGGTCTGACATATGGAACAGAGTCATTACAACACAATATAAGATATTGTGTAGTAATGTTACAAGTAAATTCAGAATATAAATTCTGAATTTGCTTGTAACACTTACTGGTAATCCATGTAACACCTCTCAGAAAAATTGAAAATTTTATCGCCCTGTTGCGGGAATCGAACCCGCCTCTCCCAATTTCCTTTCGAGTATGCTAACCGTTACACCACCCAGGACAATGAAGTTTCATGCAACTGAGACTAAGCAAACTTAGCTTAGGAATTTGAACATCCTCAGATTTTCGCTAGTCGAAGTATCGTTGCTTTCTCATAGCACTTTGACCATTTCCCATCCCGAAAAGGATGTAGATCGGAAATTACCAGTATCACAGATAAATCAATAAAGGATCAAATATTCCTAATAATACATGGGAAATCGATAGAATTCCCATGTATTAGGAATAATGTTGTAAATCTGGGGATGTTCAGATTCCTAAGCTAAGTTTGCTTAGTAACCCCAAAGGAGCGATATATACACTGAAGAACAATTGAATTAGAGACAGCTGGCGTTATGCAAATGTGGTGCTGTGGGCGGCCCTGTAAACGGAAACGACATAACGTATGCAGCGATCCGACAAAATAAGGAGTGATGCGACGGGAATCAGTAAGAGTCGGACGCATTATTGGTAAGACGAAGGATCTACGAGCATTTGATCGTGGGCAAATTGTCAGGGCCCGACGAATGGGTCACTCCGTCTCGGAAGTCGTTCAGGCACTGGGGTTTTCACGAGCCACGCTGTCACGGGTGCACCGTGAGTACACCGAATCTGGTAAAATCATCCCTGCAAGGCCCAACTGCCGTGGACAACAGCTTGTGGATGAGCGGGGTAATCGTCCGCTAGCTCGCATTGTAACAGCAGATAGATGGGCCACAGTGCAAAAAATCATTCGGCAATTTAACGCTGGTGCACAAAAACGTGTAAGCAGCCACACCATCCAGAACCATCTCCTCGCTATGGGGTACAGAAGCCATCGTCCCACGAGGAACCGCTGCTGACCGCTCATCACAGGGTGCAAAGATTAGCATGGCCGCGGGAACGTCGCCACTGGACCCTAGACATGTGTAAAAGTGTTGCCTGGACTGATGAGTCGAGATTCACGTTGGTACATGCGGATGGCAGGATACTAGTACGGCCTAAACCACATGAAGCGAGGGATCCTTCTTGCCAGCAGGGTACTCTTCAAGCTGGTGGGGGTGTCATTCTCGCCTGGGGATTGTTTACGTGGACTGAAAGGGGACCCCTGGTACGTGTGACATCGTCCCTCACATGTCAACGTTTCCGGATATCCTAGCCGACCATTTTCTCCCGTTTGTGCGTCTTCAACATCCCACTGGGGACCTCATCCTGCAACAAGACAATGCAGCTCCCGAATTGTAGCCTAATGGTTGGATGAACACTCCACCGACGTGACCTCGCTTCCTTGGCCAGCTAGGTCACCTGACCTCAATCCCATCGAGCACATCTGGGAAGCCATCGACAGAGTTGTTCGAGGCTCTGACCCCCTCCATCAAATCTTCGTGAACTGTGGTAGCTTGTTCAGGGGTCGTGAATCCGTATGGCCTCCCAACGCTTCCGGTATCTTGTCGAGTCCATTCCGAGACGAATCGTCGCCGTCATCAGGGCGAAAAGTGGTGGCACACGTTACTAGACAGGTATCTCTAATTCAATTGCTTTACAGTGTCTTGCATACCGATAGCAAGCCACGATTCTGCACAAGAAGATCTAGTATACATCGGCTCCACACTTCGATCGCTGGAAGTTCGAATCAAAGAACACAAATATAACATCAGATGTGCAAGTTCTTCAACAGCGTTATCAAGATTAATTCAACGTGGCGCTTATTCCCCCAAGTGGGAAGATGCATATGTTCGTTTGACTTTGGGGACTAAGAGACAGACTATTTTTGCGGAAAGTCTCTATATATTTAACTTTCATGATCGCTGTTGCAATGACGAACTACCTACGATTATTCCACTGACCTGGAGACCACTAATCCGTTGAATACTCTATTGTGGACTTGTTCATCACATCCATCCCCACCACCTCTGGACTGTAAATGTTCAATCATGCGTCTAACTCCATGAGTCTGCGCAATTACCAATGCGTATGACCTCAGCACTGATTTCCTGATGATGGACAATATGATTGTTCGAAAGATCTTGAAAATATATTTTAATTTGTATATATGTGTTTTTAACTAAAAACCTTTTTAACTTCGTGACTAGCTTCATGTTGATCACTGTGTTATTTATTAAGATCGTGTAGCGATAGAAATTCTGAATATTTACCGTATTGTGTATGCACAAATAATTTTTGCCTGATGCTTAGTTTCAGTTGCTTGGAACTGCACTGTGCTGAGTGGTGTAACGGTTAGAATACTCGAACGGAAATCGGGAGATGCGGGTTCGATTTCAGCTCTAAGGCGATGAAAATTTCAAGTTTTCTGGGAGGTGTTACAAGGATGACCTGCAAGTGTTGCAAGCGAATGCATATTTTGTTTGCTTTGAGTATTCTACCGATTTCCCATGCAGTATGAGGAATATTTCTTTCTTCATTGATTTAACAGATAATTTTTCTCAGTTTCATGAAATTTCAAGGTCAATCCGGAAACAGAAGATGGTATGCAATTGTTACAGTATTTCATATTGATTTTAAGACATAATTTAGCACCCTTTTATCGCCATTAGAATTGAAGAATAGAAAAAACATTTGCCACACCCTAATGGACAACATACAATTTTGTAGAAACAAATATTTAAAACATTTTTCTCACCTTTCTTAGGTTCGTCGTCATTATTATAGCCCTCTTTTAGAAGGTAATCCATCAAATCAATGTCAGCCGTCATAGCAAGATAGATATTTCTTTAATGAGTCATTAAAATCACTTTATAATAAAAGCAAGTAACATTTGAACTCCCACAAGATCTTTCAAAACCCCATGGGTTTCTTCATCATTATACATTATAATGATTGCTTCTGCTGATGATCATGATGATATAATATTGTGTATATACTAGGTGTGCAACTTAATTCTCGGCCACAGGCACGACACGTTGACAACAAATTATAGCAAATCGAATAGTACCTAATCAGGGAAATAAACCCCGTCGTGTTGTAACGTACCAGGAGATGTGACGTACCTGCCAGAAGGACGCACACGACATAAAGGCAGATAGGAATCAGAATAAAATGTCCGCGTAGCTTAATTGGTAGAGCAACTTATTCCGGAATGAGTGGACCCGGGTTCGAATCCCGGCGTAGACCGAAAATGACGGAGAAATTTACTTCGTTATAATGGCGCCCGAACTATCCGGATGACCCGGCCGTTCAAAATCTCGCATTGGTGTGATGTCATTTCCACACCGCGAGATAGGAAAAATAAGAGAATCCTTTCTCCAGCACTTCGAAAAAAAAAAAAAAAAAGGGGGAGATGATGTAACGTACCAGGAGATGTGACGTACCTGCCAGAAGGACGCACACGACATAAAGGCAGATAGGAATCAGAATAAAACGTCCGCGTAGCTTAATTGGTAGAGCAACTTATTCCGGAATGAGTGGACCCGGGTTCGAATCCCGGCGTAGACCGAAAATGACGGAGAAATTTACTTCGTTATAATGGCGCCCGAACTATCCGGATGACCCGGCCGTTCAAAATCTCGCATTGGTGTGATGTCATTTCCACACCGCGAGATAGGAAAAATAAGAGAATCCTTTCTCCAGCACTTCGAAAAAAAAAAAAAAAAAAAAAAAAAAAAAAAAAGGGGGAGATGATGTAACGTACCAGGAGATGTGACGTACCTGCCAGAAGGACGCACACGACATAAAGGCAGATAGGAATCAGAATAAAACGTCCGCGTAGCTTAATTGGTAGAGCAACTTATTCCGGAATGAGTGGACCCGGGTTCGAACCCCGGCGCGGATAAAAATGACGGAGAAATTTACTTCGTTATAGTGCTGGATACATGTGAGCCATCAGTCAGGGAGCTGCCGAATGCCACTGCGGAAGAAAGAGGGCTGTTTCGAGTTGATAAAGTCATCAACACTTGTGTGGACCTCCTCGACAGAAGTGAAGTGCGTATCGCTCAGGTGATGTTGCAGGGAGCGAAAGAAGTGATAATCCGACGGGGCGAAGTCTGGAGAATACGCCGGGTAGGACAAAATCTCCCATTCCAGGTCGGTGATCGTGTTTAAAATCGTTTCCGCGGTGTGAGGACAAGCGTTATCCTATAGCAACAGGACCGACCTTCTGCCCTTGCCAGTGTATGGCCTTTTCGCCTCCAGGACGTCATTCACACGAATAAGTTGCTGACAACAACGCTCAGCATTGAACGTTTCACCAGGTTTGAGCAACTCATAGTGTACGATACCGCGCTGATCCCACCACATGCACAGCAAGAACTTCCTGGCATGGATATTCGGTTTGGCGTTACTGGTGGTAGGCTGACCTGGATAAACCCACAATTTGCGCCGCTTAGGATTATCGTAGAGGATCCACTTCTTACCACAGGTCAAAATGTTGTGGAGAAAATCCTTGTTGAATCTGGAGAGCAAGGACACAGCAATATCGTAGCGCCCAAGGTTCTTTAACACACAAGGTTATGCCCGTAAATAAGTCTGATGATGTCACCGTCTTACAAAGACCCCGGACGTGATGTGACCTTCGAGCAGATATCAAAGCAGTCGCAAATGTCATTTGACTCTTGTTCAAAGCGCACTGTGTTTTCTTGTTTCTTTAAAAATTTAGTGTACATGTACCATAAGTAGAATAGCTTTGTTTGTTTGCAAATAGTTTTTTTTTCGTGATGCCTTCAAGTTCCTGCGTTGTTGCAGATTGCAAAAATAACTACAGAAATACTAAAGGATCGCCGATCACATACCATAGATTTCCGAAAGTGACTGAGCTCTGCAAGTTATGGAAATCCCGCTGCAAACGAAGAAATGATTTTATAATCCAGAATGCTACTATTTGCTCCAAACATTTTGCGGAAGAAGACTATGAAAGGGATATGCAAAATTAATTATTGGGGTTGCCGCAGGCTGAAGCAAGTGAAGACGTTATAATACATTTGAGGCAAAAATTTCCTCTAAAATTCAGCCGAGGCATTAAACTTTTCATCAAAGCACGTACTATGATTCGAATGAGGCACATCAATTCGCAGCAGAATAAGAAAAAAATGGGAAACGCAAGCTTCTGAAGATAACTACATCTTTTTATTTTTTCTGAGAGCATGCTGATACTTAGTGATAATCAAATTCTAAGACAAATTATAAATTCATTTATTACAGAACTAAATTTACGATGTGTTTACGCTAACTCATTGCTTCTAGCAACAAACTGCCTGCGTGTCAGTGGACAGCACACAACTCTCGTGTTCGCTGTGTTCTCTTGTTAGACCGGTAACGTCAGACGGAATGCTCTGCAGGAAAGCTCTTCCCGTATGAGCAAACCTAGTAGTCTACTAACCTTGGTAGCGCCTAGACTTGTTCGCAGCTGTGAGTTGGTGGGGCACCCAACGACCCTCCTTGTGAATCCGTCCAAGCTTGTGGCTTACCATGTTAGTCCGAGTTCCTGGGCGAGCTTTGACTGTGTTCGACAGGGATTCGCGTCCAACAATTGTTTCAGTTCCTCATCGTCATCTTTCTGTGGCTGTCCCGGACGTTCTGCATCACGGATATCGAAATTTTCCTGCTTAGACCACTGGAACCATTTACACGGAATGTAGGACAGAGCAGCCTCATCCAAAGCAGCACAGATCATTTTCTGGACACTTTTTTCAGCCGAAACGCGCTGAAAAATGTTGCTTCTCGAACGACATTGCTTTCACCGTCAACTTTCGTCCTTTCTGTCACTACAACTGTGAGCGGTTACGGTTGCCTGGAAAGCTGTTGGATCGCACACAGTTATTTGCATTTGCCAGCGTTCTATGATAGCTTGCGGTTATGGGTCTAGAATTAAGTTGCACACCTAATATGTATACATACAATGTGTGATCGGAAACCGGATTTTGAAACATGGTTACGGTTACGCCACTGGCTTCCATGCATTAGCAGTTTACGTTGTATTTTTTTTTTTTGATTGGAGGTTTAACGACCACCGTGAGCTTCAACAATTTTTATTTGGAGCAAACATGGACAGGAAGATACAGATGGCCTGTGCTTAACAGTTACCAAAAGATAAACAATTAGATGACCTATTTACAATGACAATGAGATATTTACATTATGTGGATGCACTATATACAATGTAAGCAAATTCATAAACTGACAATACTGGACTGAAGGGTTGACTTACTCTATGTACATCATATGTTCTCAATGTGCATCAGCATAGTGCCATCTCTAACAGGTGAACACCAGTACAAGGTATAACTATAAATTTTACAGTGCAAAAACAAACATGTATATTTTGAGCAATCTTGAGAAAAAAGAAGAAAAGAGCAGAAGGTTTATACTTTTCAGTATCTGAAAGATAAGCGAATAAATGATCTATCCACAATGATGGTGTGAACTCTATACAAATTGAATGCAATATCTCTCTTGTGAAACGCTGTCAAATTACAAAAAGAACTATTACTTAGGCTTAAACAAATAAGCAGTCGCCCGTCCCTAATTTAGGGTCACTGGTTCCAGGGAAGGGAGAGAGCCAGTGCCGTAAGACAAACACAACATCTATGCCTGACCTGGATTCGAACCCGGACCCCGTACGGACGAATGATCAGAGGCCAGCGCCTTAGACCACTGCGCCACCGGGGCGGCTACGTTGTATTTTCCTGGCGCCACTGTGCATTCACCCTGGATATCAAACAATGATATTCGCTTTTTCCACGTTTATAAGTGAGTCACTGAAAAATTCTCATTGGCCGCCACCGGAATTCGAACCCAGGGTGTTCCAGTTACGGGCCGGATATGCTTCCGCTACACCACAACGGCCTCGAATTCCTCCAGACTCACACACGCTAACTGACAAGCCAACTTGGCAAGTTGCTTGCAAGAACAATTTTTGCAATAACAACTCTGCCATGAATATCTTGTTTATGCAGTTCCCTGTTGACTTTTTTCCGTTGATACTGGGGTCTTAAGATGCATATTAGACCATTGGGGACTTAGACCAATGGGCCACAGTGGCGGAAAATAAACTTGAACTATGGTGCAATACCATTTGAAGAAAACAAAAAAGAAACTCAAAAGAAAAGTTCAACAGACATTTACGTCACACACGGTAAATCAAGAAATCCACACATATGTTTTTGAATCTGACATTTAGTACTGCCGTAAACGTTTCGAAAAGTGCAAATAAAAATGAGCTTTTAAAATTTTCTTGTGGAATTGTGCTCGCTGATGTAATGGCGTTTATACTTCCCATTCCCTCGTAAGTGAAGCAATGTCGTGTCAAAGAATATAAACGCTTCGCGTGAAGAAGCTCAACTCTCGTAGAGATAATGTAAAACAGGCGACAGCAGCGCCACCATGTAATGCGGCAGCAGATGCTCTGCGGGAAAGTTAACATTCAGGCGCAAAAAGCGTAGGAGACACGGGACGGGAAGCCTATTTCACGGAAAGGAAGCTAAGCTTTGATCTGCGACTGTTTCCTTCGGTCTCATTGGGTCTACTAAAGCATTTTTTTTTTGTTGTTGTTCTTTTCTGAGTATCCCTCCTGTCCCTTCTTTTGGTGAAACAAATATATACATTAGCAATTAATATTATTTTAAGGAAATTATAGCAGTTTTATTCTCACTTTAAGCACCGTAGTAATACCAGGTTGCTTGGCATGAATTTCATATTTACAATATACCTTAAATGTCAAAAATGCTGAGGCTGGTTTCCCAGTAGCAGCCATAATAATATAAAAAACAAAAAAAAAAAACAAAGACAACCGTAGTTTCCCAAAGCTACAATTTTTTTTCCTACCCTTCCGAAGTGTGTAAATTAAACGAACTGCGCTGGAGAAGTTTTCTCAACAGATCGGAAAAACATCCGTTCGTATCTGAGTAGGTTCGAACCTGGGCCGCTGGCGTGATAGCTGAGCTCTCTACCGACCGGACTAACTCGCCACGATTGAGTGTATGCTTAAAGCTGTCTGTTTGGTATGCATTGTGTAATCGAATGCTTCCCTCTTTCATTTTACAATATTACGAGGTATTTTTCATAAAAGTCAGTTTCATATAATTGATAAATTAATTTTTTCAACGTAACGATAGCTTTTTTTTCAGCAAACGTTGTTTTAATGGTTTTCCAGGATATTTGTTTCAAACGGTTTCAAATTTGTTCTTGTTATTTCATCCACTCCATTCCATGAATTGTTATTCATCGGAATGGAGTGGGTGTATTTCATGGCTGTAATATAAACGCAGATCTAGATGAGAACAACAAAACCTTTGAACAAAACGCCAACACAAACAAGCGTTTATATTCTTTGAACACAAACACGCATGCTCAGTCTAACTCAGTCTGCTCGGCATCCTGCGGCATCAGCCTGTAATGTTGGCTTCTGTGTAGTAATTCTTTGCCGCATAATATAGTGGCGCTAGTTACGTCTCGCTGAGCCTTACCTTCTTATCAGTTAGATATTCTTTGGTCGTGTCATGTGGTTTTCTCGTATTCCCAGAATGCCTCACCAAATGGCAGTTTTTTTAGAAGATGGTCCAGCGGAGCCCTTCTAGAAAAATCACAGTAAAAAATAATTTTCCGTTTTCGTTTCTTCATTCTGAAGTGTTCCTGGTCATACAATACTTTAAACGAAATATTCTTGAAAATACATTTTCATTTCTTCTTGCGTTTTGATTTATATTTTCAGTTGTTTCAAACTGAACCGCATATGCAAATTCTTGAATTTCTGTCTTAAGGGGACAACTAAGAACTTAGTCACAATTTGTGTATATTCCAACAGTACAAATAAACAAGTTAGTAAAATCATGCAATGCATTAATTATGATACGCTTTCCAACATATTAGAAATTATTACTCAAGTTATGAGGATAATGGCTGTGGAATAAATCTCGCTCCTGTGTCCTGACCTTTGACCCCATTTCGATTACATTCAACAGAACCGGTTCAGTACATCTCAAGAATAACATCCTAAAGGTTTGTCGCAATAGAAGCAGTTTTACGCAAGTTATGAGAATAATGGCTGTGGAATAAATCTTACTTTTGTGCAATGACCTTTGACTCCATTTCATTGATATTTTTTTTTTTTTTTGATTGGAGGTTTAACGACCACCGTGAGCAACTCAATGGGCTATAAGCAATAAGCAGTCGCCCGTCCCTAATTTAGGGTCACTGGTTCCAGGGAAGGGAGAGGGCCAGTGCCGTAAGACAAACACAACATCCATGCCTCACCGGAATTCGAACCCAGACCCCGTTCGGACGAATGATCAGAGGCCATCGCTTAGACCACTGCGCCACCGGGGCGGCCGTTGATATTCAACAGAATCGGTTCACTATACCTTCGGAACAACATGATAACGTTTTGTCGCAATCGAAACATTTTTTGGTAAGTTATGTTGCACAAGGGCAATAGAATGGATCCCACTCCAGTGTCCGGACCTTTGACCCCATTTCGCCCATTTTCAATAGGGTTCGTCCCTAGTGGCTCCATACCACATACTAAAATTTCATCGAAATCGAACCATTTTTACGCAAGTTATGACGCATAAGGGCAATGGAACAAATCCTGCTCTTATGTCCTGCCTGACCTTTGATCCCATTTCGCCCATTTTCAACAGGGTTCCTGCCCAGGTGGTGCCCTACCACATACTAAAATTTCATCGAAATCGAACCATATTTACGCATGTTATGACGCATAAAGGCAATGGAATGGATTCCACTTTTATGCCCTGACCTTTGACCCCATTTCGCCCATTTTCAATAGGGTTCGTCCCCAGTGGTTCCTTTACCAAATACTAAAATTTCATCGAAATCGAACCATTTTTTTACGCAAGTTATGACGCATAAGGGCAACGGAATAAATCCCACTCTTATGCCCTGCCTGACCTTTGACCCCAATTTGCCAATTCTCAATAGGGTTTGTTCCCAGGTAGTTCCCTACCACATACTGAAATTTCATCGAAATCGAACCATATTTACGCATGTTATGACGCATAAAGGCAGTGAAATGAATCCCGTTCTTATGGCGTGACGTTTGACCCCACTTCACCCATTTTCAATAAGGTTGGTCTCCCTAGTGATCCCCTACCACATACTAAAATTTCATCGAAATCGAACCACTTTTACGTGAGATATCGTGCCGACAGACAGACGGACGGAAAAAGCTGGAGCATATACGCTTCTTCAACCTACGTTTTTTTTTTTTTTTTTTTTTTTTTGATTGGAGGTTTAACGACCACCGTGAGCAACTCAATGGGCTATAAGCAGTCGCCCGTCCCTAATTTAGGGTCACTGGTTCCAGGGAAGGGAAAGAGCCAGTGCCGTAAGACAAACACAACATCCATGCCTCACCGGGATTCGAACCCGGACCTCTTACGGACGAACGATCAGAGGCCATCGCTTAGACCACTGCGCCACAGAGGCGGCCAACCTACGGTTGGAAAGCGTAAAAAAAAAAAAAAAAAAAAAACAAGCCCTAAAATGTTGCCGATATTAATTTTTCGAGAATGGCAAGATTTCGGTGTTGCTGTTGTCACAAAGTGTTTGGCAACATAAATAAACTTTTTCTTCACCAACTCTATTGTACATACATATATGTATGTGCTATTGTGAATGTGTGCGCACATAAATATTTCTTTTTTTTTTTTTTTTTGAGGGATCGATGCACTATAACACTGCAACCCGACAAACTCTGGGGAAACTTAATTCCACAGTATTTCCTGGTGCGCCGCTTTTCTTTTGTGTCACAATTCGTAAACGGAAATTGAATTTCGAAACAGATTCCTTTCTGTCATCCTAGCCTTATCGTCTTTTAAAGAATTCTATCAAAATCGGGAAGCAAACAGCATATCAACAATCTGTTCATGGCGTCTTCACGAGCTAACGCGAAACGAACAACAGAATTCAAAGAAAAAATGGCAATGGCACATTTCAACTGGAAGCTTTCTATTTGCATAATTTAAGTAAAAAACTTCTTGTTCTTTTCACAGTGTGTTTGAAACTAAAGCTGGTATGCAATGCTTCAAATACGTTGTTCAATATAACATTTGGTCATACTAGAGGATACTGTGTGTTGTGCGCTTCTGCAGACGAAATCATGAAATGAGAGAGGGCGCTGAAAACAGCATTGATGCTATTACTGTAAACTATCCTCATGGATATACGTACTTATCGTTCCGTGAAATATAGTAATTTCACTAAAATTTTACAAAATAATATCTTTTTTTATATCGTACAACTATGCACTGCCGGACAATTGCTAAGGACGGATGACAATAGCAACGATAGTAACCATAAAATGGAAGGCAGGAAAATGTGGAAATTAGCATAAGTGCGGGATACAGTAAGACGTGTTGAGCGTATGCAAATTTTGGATTGCCGAAATTGTTCGTGACGTCATAGCGCTGATAAGAGATAAAAAGGATTTGACGCGTATTGACCGGTTTTGTTTAAACGCAAAGTTGAAAGGGAAAGAATCAATTGACGAACTTGCAATTTTCAGTATGCCTTCCCGACATCACCTAGATGATTTTACGCGTGGCCGTATTAATGGCAAGATTGAAGAAGGGCGAAAAATAACAGATGTTGCCAGGGAGTTCGACGTCAGCCGCAGTGTTGTTTCAAGGCTTTGGAAATCATTTCAAACAAATGGAGAGTGTAGCAAACGTCACGGGGGAGGTCGTGTTCGCAGTACGACACCAGCAGAAGATCTTTACATAGTGCTATCAACAAAAAGACACCGGCGCAGCATAGCTAGTGAGGTTGCAAATCAGTTCATGGCTGCTACTGGCAAGCGGATCTCCCGAAAAACTGTCGCCAGACGTTTGCATGAAGGAGGACTATACGCCCGCCGTCCTGTTGTGTGCATCCCATTGTCCAGACGTCACCGTACCGCCCGTTTGCAATGGGGCCATCAACATCGCAATTGGACTGATAACGACTGGTCTGCTGTCCTCTTCTCAGATGAGAGTAGATACAGTCTATCGTCTGATTGTCGACGACAACTGATCTGGCGTGATAGTGATACTGCATATTGTCCAGCAAACATACAGGAAAGGTACCAATATCCGACATGTAGTGTCATGGTATGGGCTGGCATCATGATCAATGGCCGCACGTCTCTCTCTTTTGCTTCCAACTGGGACTATGACTGGCCAACGATACATTAATGATGTTCTGCTACCTCATGTTCGCATGTTCCGTGGTGCTGTCGGTGATAGATTCATTTTCATGGACGACAACGCAACATGTCATCGAACAGTCGCTGTCCAGGAGTGTCTTGAGAGCGAGGATATTCAACGCCTCGTATGGCCAGCACGTTCTCCAGATCTGAATCCCATTGAAAATGTGTGGAATGCTTTGGGGAGGAGTCTTGCTGGTCGCCAATGCCCTCCAATAAACATGGACACCCTCATCCGTGCACTGACAGAGGAATGGGATAAATTACCCCGACATCTGCTTGATAATGTTGTGCAAAGCATGACACGACGTGTGGAATCTTGCATCGCCCTCCATGGTGGCCATATCCCGTATTGACATCTTACGCCGGAAAGCCTGCGAACGGTAATTGCATTTTTTTTTCATTTTTTTTTTTTTGTCCTGGCATTCTGACATTATTTTATTTCACTTGGCATCCAACCACACTTACTTTTTTATGCGCTATATAGCCGTTTATGATTCGTCCATAGCAATTGTCCAGCAGTGTACTAAGAGTGAATAATGTCATGCATAGATAGGTAGAAACGAATATTCTTCCAAAATAGTGGGGTTTGGGGAGAGCTGCGTTTTCAGTCTTCAGGATTACTTTAATCGAAAACCTGTGGTGCCGCACTGAACGTCGTCTGCAATCGAATAGGCCTGCGCACCATCTCGAAGAACTATGGAAGCAAATCAACCGTGCTTGCTGTTCCATTCCTCAGGACGATATCCGCGACAGTACAAATCATTGCCACTCGTTATGGCTGCCTGTATTACCGTTCCCGGGGGTGCAACCACTTACTGAGGCGTAACAACTGTGCGACGCCCCGGTAGAGCAGTGGTCTAAGCGATGGCTTCTGATCATTCGTCCGAAAGGGGTCCGGGTTCGAATCCCGGTGAGGCATGGATGTTGTTTGTCTTACGGCACTGGCTCTCTCCCTTCTCACAATCCAGTGGCTCTAAATTAGGGACGGACAACTGCTTATAGCCCATTGCGTTGCTCACGGTGGTCGTTAAACCTCCAATTAAAAAAATAAGTACCCATTGTGCTGCAGTATATCATATAATAAACGCTGTACTGGGCTGAAAATAACATCAAGGTAAACCTTTATGCATTCCTATTTGCATGTTCAATTTCACTCCTCCATCCTCAATCCTTCTGAGTGGGGCAATTCCTATGTCGAGCAGCGTATTTCACAGATATTCCTTGGACTGGAACCCTCGAATCACTGAGAGCAAGTCTCGTTGAATATCATCCATATCCCATTTGCTACTCAGATGTGCTTCAGAATTTCAAAAATTCTTAAACGTTTTAATTTTAAAGTGATTTTCAAACCTATAAACAAAGTTAATTTTCACATGTCAAAAGACTATGTCGAAGACATAAATTCCTGGGAAATTTATCAGATGCCGTGTGAATGTGAACTTTCATACTACACTGCTGGCCACCCAAAATGCAACACCAAGAAGGACACGAAATAGCAAAGCCAGATTCACTGGGCACATAACAGCAGATACAAAAATGAAACGATTGAGTTTACAGGCCCGTGCGACTTGCGGAACATGCAGACATCAATAGTTAGTGTATCCCCCATGGCTGGCAATAACAGCCGCTACACGCCGCGGCATCGAACGAAAGAGGCTTTGGATGTCGGCTTGGGGTATGTCGGTCCAGGCTGCTTCCACACGTTGCCACAGTTCATCAGGCGTAGCCGCGGGTAGTGCTTGCCGGACCACTCGGTTGCCGATCAGCGTCCAGACGTGTTCGATGGGCGACATATTGGGAGAATAGGCGGGCCACGGCAGCAATGACACCTGGTGGACTGTGAAGAATTGTCGCACGTTGTCCTGTTGAAACGTGGCCGCTAGCTGGTCCTTCAGGTAAGGGAGAACTACAGGCTCCAAAACGTCGGAGATGTAGCTGTGGCTGTTGAGTGTACCGGTGATACGTAAAAGAGGGTGCGGGGATCATATCCAATTGTGCCCCAAACCATAACGCCAGGCGACGGACCGGTATGGCGATGCATAATGCAGGCGTCAGACAGTCTCTCGCCACGGTGCCGCCACATGCGGATCCGACTATTGTGGTGTTGCAGGCCGAAGCGGGATTCGTCGGAGAAGACAATGTCGTGCCATTCCGTAGTCCAGGTGCGGCGTTCAACGGCCCACTGCCGCTGCACTCGCCGGTGGTGTAACGTCAATGGTAATCGGAGCAATGGGCGCCGTGCAACAAGTCCCCGCTCCTGCAAACGACGTCGAACGGTACGTGCTAACACAGGTTGTTGCGCAACACACCCTAAATCCTGCGCCAACGTTCGTGATGTGGCGGTGCGAGCCGTCAATGCCCGCCGCACAACATGCCGGTCCTCTTGTTTGGTGGTGTGCCACGGCTGCGGCAATCGCTCACGTCGGTCCGTCCGTCCCTCCTGCACCCATCGAATCCATTCTCGCCTCACTGTGGCTGGATGTCGTCCCACACGGGCGCCGATGTCTCGGTACGATAAACCGCTGTCGCGATAAGCCACTATTTGTCCTCTGTCGAACTCCGAAACGTGATGGAATGACTGCCGTATTCTGCGACGAGGCATCAAGAAGCTTCCCACGCACAGGTGCGGCCACAACACACTTCCACTACTTACACCCCGCCTCCTGTGCACCCTTCTTATAGTTCTTCTCGGTGGCGTGCCAGGCGCACATGATTTGCATGTGCCCTGCAATGCTAATCGTTTGCATTTCCTCTGACGGGTTACACATGCTGCGAATTTCAGGCCAGTGGAATGCTTCCTTCTTGGTGTTGCATTTTGGGTGGCTAGCAGTGTATATTGGAAAAACCAGGAGAGACGAAGTTTTCATGTGAAAGAACAATAGACTTAAGTACATAACTGTGAACTGAATATGAGTTGTCTATATAGCCCAACATTGGCACTAAAACAACCATACCTTTTCGTTTGAAAACGCTACGCTTACTGATAAACCTGATTCGACTATGAAGCGTAATATATTAGAAGCTTTCCAAGTATACCGCAAGTCTGCACGACTTGTTAACATCTTGACCTCTAATCCATTTCTTTAAAGCGCGTGGAAACAACTCACCAAAAACCGTGATCGTCAGAACTCTAATGATGTCACAATGATTTGAAAGTGTAAGCTCCATCTGTGTTGATGAAGACGAGTGAAACGCTTAGAGGAACTATAGTAGATGTTAAAACGAATATTTAATGCAAATAGACGTTGGTATTTTGTTCTATAAATGTCCCTAAATCAGGGATGGGCGACAACTTATGGTTTCGACTTGGCGAATGAACTTAGTTTTTTAAACCATACTCATAATAAATAAATAGATAAACTTATAACAGGCACCTACGTTTATCTTGGGCGGCAGATATCAAGTGAGGGTCACATTGATGAAGAAATTAATCGGCGTACAAAACTTGCCTGGAGAGCTATTGGAAGAAACAGCATAATTTTCAAGAGCAATATGCCATTATGTCTTGAAAGAAAAGTGTTTGATCAATACATCCTTCCAGTGCTTACGTATGGTGCAAAGACGTGGACCTTAACTAAGAGACTCATACAAAGGCTGCATACAACTCAAAGTAGCATGGAGAGGTGCATGCTTGGTGTAACCAAGAGAGATAAGAAGAGGAACTCTTGGATCAGAAAAATGACAGGAGTGGAAGACATCATGATCAGAGTTAAATCCCTGAAATGGCAATGGGCTGGACATACTGCCAGAAGGACAGACCATCGATGGACAGCCGAAATTTTAGATTGGATTCCAAGGGACAGGAAAAGACCCAGAAAAAGACCACATGGGAGATGGGTGGATGAAATTCGAAAATATGCGGGAGTGACGTGGAGGAGACTGGCACAAGACAGACCGTTGTGGAGGAAACTTGGGGAGACCTTCGTCCAGCAGTGGATTGATAATGGTTGACAATGATGATGATGATGATGATTACTGTCAAAGGGCCCAGCTGCTAGTAATGATAATTTTACGAGTTTTGAGTGTCAGTGATATCTTAGAAAAATTCAGTAAAGGTTGTTTCAGCTTACTGCATCTTCAAATGTAACTTGCCCAAGAGATGGCCTTCAGCCAGGCAGCAAAAAGATGACATTTCTTGCAGTATGTCTAACAAGGAGAGGGAAAGGATTCTACCTGGCCGTAACTTAAAAATGGATTAACGAACAAGCTAAGAACTGAGGTTTCGACAACCACTGATGCTCTCCAAATGACCTGTCAGTCTGGACTGAGGGACTGAAAGGAAGAAGTACCAGGTGTGTTATTATCTCCGCTTCTTGCGAGCGCCGCCGAGAGCAACGAGTGCTCACTGATATCTGCCGCCGGCTTTGCGCTCGCTGGGCGGTTGTGTTGAACATGTGATGGTGTATGACTTGGTTTGAAATCCTTACAAACCCAGTGTACTCCTCAGTGCGACGTGTCACACAGCTAATCATCAGTGCGACATGTCGTTCCCATCAGTGCGACATATCGTTCCCATCAGTGCGACGTGTGTGGGAACGACACGTCGCACAGATGCTTCAGTGTACTCATCAGTGCGATGTGTCGTTCCCATGGGAATTCTCGGCTTATACTTTCTTTTCAGTTGTGCTTGAACAGCGTATGAATAATAAATAATAATCTGCTGCTGAAAATTCCCATGGGAACGCGAGAGAGTTTGTTAGAAAGTTGTTTCTAATTAGGGCGTACAGTCTCAAAAAATTACGCAGCCCATGCCATAGAGGCGACGTTCGTTTCGAAATAGAATCACCATTTTGTAGCACAAGAATGCTAAAAATTGTCAGCTGCGTAGTAGTGGTCCACCGTTCTTAGCCGCCCGGTGGCGCAGTGGTCTGAGCGATGGCTTCTGATAATTCGTCCGAACGGGGTCCGGGTTCGAATCCCAGTGAGGCATGGATGTTGTGTTTGTCTTACGGCACTGGCTCTCTCCCTTCCCTGGAGCCAGTGACCATAAATTAGGGACGGGCGACTGCTTATAGCCCATTGAGTTGCTCACGGTGGTCGTTAAACCTCCAATAAAAAAAAAACCGTTCTTAAAAATCTATGTATTTCTGCTTAGTCAACATACAGGGGATGGACGAAAAAACTCAAACACCTGCGCAAAGTGCACCACTCGTGTCACACCGCTGTACGCACTACCTGGTGGGCAGCCTGCATCTATTTAGCAGTCGATCAACAAGAGCAGAGTGTGAAGGTTGCATTAGAAGAGCAGTAACACAGCTGGATGTCAAAAGGTGCGATACACACAACATAGTGGGAGACATATCTAAGTTTCAAAGACTAGACAGATTGTTGGTGCGGGTTTTGCCGGTGCATCTGTGTCCAAGACAGCAAGTCTGTGGTGTATCGCGAGTCACAGTATCCAGGGTCATGTCGCATACTAGCAAGAGGGAAGAACCACATCCAATAGGAGCATTTCTCGAGGTAAGAGGAAGCTGTCTGACAAAGGCGTCCGGGTGCTAACATGGATGGTAATAAAAAAAACATAAAACCACAGCTGCCCAACTCACCGCACAGTTGAAAACGCACCACGACTCACCTGTTTCCATCAAAACCATTCGTTGGGAGCTTCACCTGGCCAACATTCGCGGCAGTGCTGCTATCGCCAAACCCTGGATCACCAGTGTGAATGCCAAACGTCCGTTGCAATAGTGCCAGCAGCGCAAATCGTGGATGTTGGACAACTTGAAATACACTGGCGTGCAAAAATTAAGGGCGAGACAGTTTTTCGAATGTAACGTCGTGCAAAAGTGCTCCACATCGACTCAAATCATACCATAAGATCCCCAAGATGTAAGAATATGGGACAAGTGAGCAAAACCGTCCAAACAAGGAATCCAAAGGATACAAAGGCACTTTATTGAAAAGGTAGCTTCGAGCACAACTGGACAGAAGACACAAACGTCCATGTGACAGGCGGCTGACAAAAAAATCCAGTCTTTAGCAGAGGATATAATCACCATTGACTGCGATGAAGGATTTTCAACGTCTGTGCATGCTGAGGACGAGGTTGTCAAGGAGCTGTAGAGGCATCGCGGCCCATTCCTCTTGTAGCGCCAATCGCAGCTGCGGAATCGTTGCTGGCGGCTGGAGACGTGCTGCCAAGCGTCTCCCGTGAAGGTCCCACACGTGTTCGATTGATTTAGGTCCGGGGACCTTGCTAGCCAATCCATGCGTTGAATATCTTCACTCTCCAACAGCTCTACGACAGCCACTGTACGATGAGGTGTAGCGTTGTCGTCCATGAAGTAGAACTTAGGACCCACAGCACCTCTAAACAGACGCATGTGAGGCAGGAGAACCTCGGTACAATAGCTGACACCAGTGGCTGAACCTCCTTGGAAGACGTGGAGGTCAGTACGGATACCAAGCATGATACCGCCCCAAACGAGAACTCCGCCACCTCCAAACCGGTCCCTTTCCATGATGTTGGAGGTGTGATTGCGTGTTCCCTGCTCTCTCGAGATGTGCATACATTCAGAATCGCTGGTCGGACTAAATCGGCTCTCATCCGTAAAGAGAACTGGACCCCATTGCTGATGTGTCATGTTCTTTTGTTCCTAGCACCACAGAAACCGCCGTCTCCGATGAGCAGGCTTTAATGGAACACACCGTACTGGTCGACGTGCAAATAAACCACCTATATGCAACCTTCAGGCCACAGTAAGACGCGATAACGGATGTCCAGTTGTCTGTTGCATGTGCGTTGCGATTTCTTCCGCTGTCGGCCATCTGTCTCTTCTCGCCTGTAGGACAATATACCGGTCGTCCGCCGCCGTGGTTGCTCGTGGACTACCACAGCTAAACTCTCGGACAGCTGTTCCTGTCGTTTGAAATGCTCTCCAAGCTCGTGAAACGATGCTGTGAGCGATCTCGAACTCCTCGGCCACACTAGTCACACTTCGACCTTCTTCCAACTTCCGAAGGATGCAACCTCGGGTAAAATCATCCTGATGTCGTCTACTGGACTGCCTGTTGGCCATATCACACGGTGGCAGCAACACGACGTCGTTCAAACCGATATACACCGTGCAATAGCTTTCATCGAATTGGTGAGCGTACAACGCCCGTGTGCTTTATACCCTTCTGACACTGCCCCCCCCCCTACGTCATGCTGCATATATGTGCATGTCCTACCATACCGGACCCTAGTCTATCTCCTGAGTGGTCTTTCGGTCCGTTCTGTCTGCTCGTTCCGCTGTTATGCTAATTTCTCCTCTTCGTCCTTAATTTTTGCACACCAGTGTAAGCATTGTTCTCCGATGAATCGCCCTTCACTGTCTTTCCCACAACTGGGAGAGTTTACGTGTGGAGACATCCCTCACAGGCTTACCAGTCGGAGTGTTTATTACCCACAGTGCAGCACAGGGGTGAGTCGGTGATGGTTTGGGCCGCAATATCGTGACAGTGTGTCGGCCCGCTGATTGCTCTTGAGGGACACATCACTGCCAAGGACTATCGGACAATTCTGGTGGACCAGGTGCACCCAGTGGTTGAAATATTGTACCCTGAGTGTGGTTCCGTGTATCATGATGATAACGCAGAGACAAACTGATGGAAGAGTGGTTTACTGAACATGAAAGTGAAGTTGAACAACTGTCATTGCCTGCACAGTCGCCCGACTTGAATATTATTAAGCCACTATGGAGTGTTCTGGAGGAGCGAGTCCGGAAACGTTTTCCTTTACCAGCATCGCATCGTAAACTTGTCACTTTTCTGCAAAAGGAATGAACCCCTCTGTCCACTGGCAAAACCACTCGTAGCGGACCTTCCCGCAACGAATTGCACCTGTATTGTACTAATAAACTGTTGTGTGCTAACTCCATGTGTTCCAGTTTCGCTGTTCACCCCTCATACTTTTTTTTACTGCTAGAAGTCGTCACATACGAAAACTGGTGCGTATAGTTTTCGGCTTAATTATCAGTGAGCATGCACAAAAATATAATCCTTACGTTTGGTGATGGAAAAATAAAAGGCTGTGATTATTAATATATAAAAATTCAGAAGCTGTAAAAATTCAGAAGCTGTAATTCTGGAGTAAGCTTCCCCAATTCAACGTATTTGCGAATTGTTTATTCATTCCGCCATAGCAATTTATACTCCCATGGTTAAATTATTCCGAAAGAAATGCGTTCAGCAAATAAACAACATCTGATTTATAATACATGAACGATCGCGAAGATTTCTTCATATCTTTGTGCTTCTTCTCTCTCTCTCTCTCTCTCTCTCTCTCTCTCTCTCTCTCCCTTTATGTGCAGACGTGAGATTTTATTCCGAATGAAAAAAGGCTGTGGTTTTGGTTTGCAAATGACGTGACGTAATTGGCTGCCTTACCCTACTTAATTCCCAGTGCTATGTCTGATTTCCGCCTAGAGCTGCTTTGCATATAAAATAGGCAACCAGTGATACACAGCACACATGCGAATTTTTTCTTTCAAAAAAACAAAAACAACAACAACCGCATGGCGGCATAGAAATCGAAATTGGAAAGCATACCTGAACCGCATGAGATGGATTGCTTTTCAATGAAAGCTGTGTAAAGGCTCGATAAGACATGCACTCAGAATTATGCTGATGATGATCGACAAAACTAATCGATAGAGAGATGGAGAATGATGGAGAGACGGGGGCGATTTCTAAAAGATAAAAAAAAATGCATTCGTACGTCGGGTACTTGGAACTCTTCTCGAAATTTTCATCCTTAGTAACTTTGAATTGTGGCAAATATTTTAGTAACTACTTTTTATGATAAAATTTACGGTACCATCGAATGTCTACGGAGATTTAAAGAGTTCTAACAGCATGAGATGCACATTTCTCCTCTTGTTCATTGCAAAAGTGTTTTCAATGTCATCTGATGTTTGTATTTATTGCATTTTCCTTATTTTACGGCATCTTCAAAACAACTGCTTTTTTGCGCACGTCTTCCGTGCACTTCAAACATAATTTTTGTTTTCTAATTTTGAGAGATAAAAAGAAGCAGTAACCAATGATAGATGCTTTAGTAGTCTGGTCCCTCTTCGTTGACGTCATACCTTTTACTTCTACAACTTTCTAAAATAGTTTAAGAAAGAACCCCCGTCTTTTCGCCGTTTCTATTGAAGGACGTTTTTCTCACATTGCATAAGAATGTTTTCAGAATAAAACACTGAAAAAAAGTCATCCGTGTCTCAGATCATCTGCCATCGTTTAAATTGCTCACAACCTTTACTTGTGCTGGCAAAACAATTTTGTATCTTATTCTTTTTTACATTGATTCGTTTTAATCTTGCAAATTTAGAAACCTCCTTAGCACTCTTGAAAGTTTCATAACTTCTGGAAGGAGTTGAACCGGCATCTCCCAATTTTCGTTCGAATGTGTTACCGCTATTGCACTTAGGAAAGATAATTTCCAAGTATTTGAAACTAACATGAATCAGCGATGAAAATATTTTAACGCGGTGTACTTGTGCAAAAAATGGCAAATAAGTTTTAGGGTCTAAAATGCCCCGAGAGAAGAAGCAACTTTATTGCTGGCAAGTAAGACGTTCTGGAGGCCTTTTCTTCCCATTTTGGTTTCTCAGAAGCGACCTTCGCGAAAGTGGCGCAAACAATTCTTCGATCTCTCGAACCTAGCCGAATTCCCCGGTAGTATTTGCTCAAGAGAGAAGGAAACGGGACAATGGGTCGACGATTTCTTGCCGGTCAAACGGGTCAGGCCAAGATGTTCGTGACCCGATTTCGAAACGGTTTTATTTCCATTTCAGTTTCGAAAAGAAAAATGCGTTCTGTGGGATTCTGTGCTCGACACTGGTGCCAGCGGAGTGAAAAATGAATTGTCATGCAAAAATATTGTCGTCTTTTTCTTAAAGCAACGAAGATTTCCACCGACCGACGATACTGCGCAGGCGCTAGACTCACCGATACCATATCGTAAAATGATACTTCCTTTGCGTTTGTTTTCAGCGCGATTGTCCGGAGCAAGATACAGGCAAACGCCTTTCGCCTGCTTCTCTGGTGATTCACTCTCTCACACCCCGCGTGTCACATTGTAAGACTGAGAGTTTCTTTTCACATCACATCTTTTGTGTTGAGCATTCAGAGGGTTTTGTCCGACGTGCTAAAATTCAGTCCCATTTCATGTCTTGTCGGAATTAATGACTGATTTGTTAATATGGATGACTTTCATATTAAGGAAATTGAAAAAGGTGTCGAAGGCAACAAGTACGTTTTTCTTGAAAGCAAGAAAGGTGTAGCGTGAATGCTGGAAGTCATTTTGTCTCATTAAGAAACCAGAATATGTTTCACATCATCACCAATTTTCGCAAGCTACTGATGAGTTAAACGTTTGCAAAATGTGGATGTTGATTTCATAAGTTTTCCTTCCTTCTGAAAGGTAATGATGAAACAAACATCCACATTTTGGAAACTTTCAAATCATCAGAAGCTGGTGAAAATTGGTGTTGCTGTGAAACATATTCTGAAGTTAGATATGTTATCAACAAAACAGCAACAAATTTTGACTTCATCACAAGACTGTAGCACCATCAAAATAAATGGGTGAAAAATTCTGGCAATGGCGCATTATCGTACGTACCAGCGTTGACTGTAGCACCATCAAAATGAATGGGTAAAAAATTCTGGCAGTGGCGCATTATCGTACGTATAAGCGTTGACTGTAGCACCATGAAAATTAAGTGAGACAGCCTTAACATTTTTGACTAAGTAAGTGAGGAAATTTTACGTTCCCGTAATACATTTGTATGATTTCTACATAAACTACGATACCCACTGCTGAGATACTTTCTGAACGTCTTGCGTGCGTGCGTGCGTGCTTGCGTGCGTGCGTGCGTGTGTGTGTGTGTGTGTGTGTAAAAGGGCGTTCTGAAAGTAATGCCTCGTCCCTCATAAGATCTTTATTTGTAGCAACAAAAATGTGAAACTTGGTGGTAAAATACTTGGACATATTGTTAATAATTCTAGCCTATTCAAATTGTCCAACACTTTCTATACATTTCCGCCATCTTTAAATCCATTGATAAATCCATTTTGGAAAAGTCCCCGAGGCTGTCGTTTCAACCATGAGTTCACAGCCAGTTTGACGTCTGTCACATCGTCGAAACGTTCCCCACGAACGGGGTTTTTCAAAGGGGCAATCAGGAAAAAGTCTGAGTGAGCCAAATCAAGACTACACGGAGGTTGGGGTATCACCGTCCACTCCATTTTGCCAATAGCCTGTGAAGTCTCTATTGCGGTGTCGGAACGTGCGTTATCATGGTGTAAAACAACACTATGAAGTTGTGACGTACCTGCCAGCAGGACGCACACGACATAAAGGCAGATAGCAGTCAGAACAAACGTCCGCGTAGCTCAATTGGTAGAGTGACTTATTCCGTAAAGAGGGGACCCGGGTTCGAGCCCCGACGTGGACAAAAAATAACGGAGAAATTTACTTCGTTATAATGGCGTCCGAACTTTCCGGATGACCCGGCCGTTCAAAATCTCGCAATGGTGTGATGTTCTTTCCACACCGCGAGAGAGGAAAAATAAGAGAATCCCTTCTCCAGCGCTTCGAAAAAAATGTGTGATGTTGCATTTCACACAACAGATTTAACTGGGAGTTCTCAAGTGCACGTTCTTCAGCGGATGGCTGCCTGCAACGATTCATGGTCACGGCTGACCCGTGGGCCATGCCCCGGCCCTCTTTCGGGGGGGGGATGTGACGTACCTGCCAGCAGGACGCACACGACATAAACGCAGATAACAGTCAGAACGAACGTCCGCGTAGCTCAATTGATAGAGTGACTTATTCCGGAATGAGGGGACCCGGGTTCGAGCCCTGCGTGGATAAAAATGACGGAGAAATTTACTTCGTTATAAAGTGAAATGTCACGTTTTTTCTTCTGATACCTTCCTTTAGCTTCTTCAATGTCTGTACATAATGAGCACTATTTATTCTTGCAACTTCTGAATAATGGTGACACGACGATCACCTGTGATGAGGTCTTTCACTCGTTGCCTGTTGGCATCTGTCACTGCAGTTGCGGGTCTTCCACTCCGTTGTTTGTCTGACACTGAACTTTCTCTCTCTCCAAATCTCTTCATCCATCTTCGAGCATTACTGATATCGATTGTGACAGCTCTATACACTGCCAGGAGTCTTCTGTGGATTTCTGGAGTCTTACATCCCTCTTTTTCCAGGAATTCAATTACGGCTCGCTGCTTTTCTATGTCATTCATGATCTTTATTTCCGATTCTGAAAAAACAACAACATTTGTTCCCACTTTGGTAACATATTATAGTACATGTCAGTGCAGTTTCATTAAAATCACTTCAAAATTTCGAAACTTATTAAGAAGGAGGCATTACTTTCAGGATACCCCTATATGATTATATATAATTATAAAATGAGTTCGGATTTATAATTCAAAGCAGATTTTTCCGGGTCAAGACCGGGTCAGGTCAAATTATGTGACGTCCGTGTCGGATCCGGTCCAAAAGTTTTGACCCATTTCCAACTGTAGTTAGTAACCTCAGAGAACGCTCTTCTGGGGTGCATAGCTTCTCTGCACAGATAAAGGCAGCGTGCTTGTTAAAGGGACCAGTTAAAAATTCGCAGTTTGTATGGAAGAAAGCATCACGAAAAAGACAAGATGACATTCGGTAACTTTGTGCTGAGAGATCTATGAGTCATAGCTCTGGACTAAGGAAAGAAATGCACCTAACAAGAGGGCTGCCTTGGTTAATACGCTGAGACGGAGAGACGCTGTTCTGCTCCGATCGCCGTGGTGGAGAAATAGCAGGGGGCGAAAACTGTATGGCGAAGCCGCTCGGTCTGCAATGACAGGCCGCAAAACTAAAAGTGGAATAGCAGCAGGTACATGCTGCGATTCCACTTTTTTCTTTCTGGAAGGAGAAACTAAGCAGAGACGCAAAACTCAGTCTTCCGATACCAGTGCGCTATAAAGAGGGCGTTGCAAGCCTTTTCCGCAATGAAGAGCGCAACGAACCTGAAAAAGAAATGAAAAGATGTTTGAGTAACTTGTTTCTACGCAGTGGCATGATGTCCGCGTCAGTGGGAATACTCCTTCGAATCATTCCTTGGGTAATGGAACAGAGAATAAAGGACATAAGAGAATCATACTGCATACTGTAATGGAGCACTTGCAACCAGCGACAGATTTATAGTCGCTACGCCTGAGATGAAAGAGGGAAAGGAATTGTTTTGCCGTAGCTTTCGTATAACTCGGTCACTCTGAGAACATTTCTGTTTGAGGAGCGCAAAGGAGTTTGTGCAACTCTCCCAAATTTTCAGGTACATAGGCCATTTAAAGGGTTGACATATTTAAGCTTTAAGCAAATAATTAAATGTTGTGTTCGAGTTAAGTCCTTCTGCTATTTATTGTGAGTGTGTGTCGCCTGCTTGATCTGAATCTTTCTCTTTTGTGGTCAATCAACGGAATCCAAATTACATTCTTTTAATTCTCGCTGTATGAAATCGGTGCTTATTATTCTGAAGTTCTCCAACGTACTAAAAATTTCAGAATAATAAGCACCGGTAACAATTTTTCCTTGTGGAACAGATTGGTTATACACAATTCCCTTTTTATCGAAAAAAATCAGGTGCATGACCTTCTCTGCACTTGCCTGATTCTTTGGTTTCTTGGATCGGGTTCTCTGGTGTATTTTCAATGGGTGCTCTGTTGTTTGTGTCTCGAAAGAAATGATGAAAAAATGTTTCATCACACATGACGACACTATCCAAAAAGTGTGGCTCACGTCGTAGATTGCACTTCCATTGGCGACAAGTGATAACACGATTTGCCTTGTGTTCTTCCAGAAGCAAATGGGGAATTCACTTTGCAGAGAGTTTTCGGTACTCCAACCGGTTTTTCTCAGTGTCATCAACGGAGCCAAGAAGCACCTGCATCACATTAGCAACCTCCTCAGTGGTCATTCGACAATCATCGCGCAGGAGTGCTGCTTCGGTGTGTAACGTACCAGGAGATGTGACGTACCTGCCAGAAGGACGCACACGACATAAAGGCAGATAGGAATCAGAATAAAACGTCCGCGTAGCTCAATTGGTAGAGCAACTTATTCCGGAATGAGGGGATCCGGGTTCGAATCCTGGCGTGGACAGAAATGAAGGAGAAATTTACTTCGTTATAATGGCGCCCGAACTATCTGGATTACCCGACCGTTCAAAATCTCGCATTGGTGTGATGTTATTTCCACACCACGAGATAGGAAAAATAAGAGAATCCTTTCTCCAGCACTTCGAAAAAAAAGAAAGAAAAAAAGAAGGGGGAGATGATGTAACGTACCAGGAGATGTGACGTACCTGCCAGAAGGACGCACACGACATAAAGTCAGATAGGGATCAGAATAAAACGTCCGCGTAGCTCAATTGGTAGAGTGATTTATTCCGGAATGAGGGGATCCGGGTTCGAATCCTGGCGTGGACAGAAATGACGGAGAAATTTACTTCGTTATAGGTGGTATAGACATTAACTTCCGTAGTGATGTCGAAGGCCTACCGAAGCGTGGTGCAACTTCCAGACGCTGTTCACCATTCACAAATTTCTTGTGCCACACAAAAACTCTTGTGCGGCACAAATCATCTTATTTATAGGCTTATAATCATCTTATTTATAGGCTTATATTTATAGGCTGTTGTAATTATTTCGTGCGTTTGTGTGGCGGTTTTATTCAAACGCACGAATGTTTTTTTTTCATGGCTGTTCTTTGCGCCAGTTTAAAATCTATACTGGGTTGCAGAATCACGTCTTAATTCTACGCCGTCTACTTCAAGAATCAACTAGCGGAGTGCTGGAACGCCGCTTCGTCACGTGACGGACCTTGCGGGTGTTCCGACACAGACAGCTGCATTTTGATGCGTGGGTTAGTTCTGGCGCTGTGACGTTAATCTCGTTACTTTTTTCAACGACCTACTTACATGACTAAGTGCAATACAAAGATACCAGTTCGAATCCTTCAGCGAAACATGGATGTCATGTCTCCCCCCCCTACCGGTTCTGGTTTTCCTCATGAACTTTAAATTGAGAATAAACAAATCTTTAAATGCTCATCTTTGGTTCCTTATACCAGGTAACTTAAACAATGGGAAAAGAAAGAAAACAAAAAAAGAAGAACTCTTTATACCGATGAATAATCGCATTTTATCAGACCTCATGCCATGCATTTCACTAGCTCTTAATTCTGAAACTCTTAACATATTTTGTGCTTCAAAAAGTAGGAACTGTACACCAAATTAAACTCAAAATAGTATAACTATATATTAAAAATCCGAAATTTATTGGCGTAGAATAAATAATCAAAATTTCCAAGCTTTCGCCATCTGGTTAATGTGCGAAAGCTTGGAAATTTTGATTATTTATTCTACGCCAATAAATTTTCGGATTTTTAGTATATAGTTATACTATTTTGAGAATATTTTGTGCTCGTAGAAAAACTGTTCTAAAACTGCACTTGTTACTGCGATATACACTGAAGAGCAATTAAATTAGAGATACGTGTCTAGTAACACGTAGCACCACCTTTCGCCCTGATAACGGCGGCGATTCGTCTCGGCATGGACTCGACAAGTCCATGCCGAGACGGATCCACGACCACTAAACAAGCCCCCACAGTTCACGAAGATTTGATGGAGGAGGTCAGAGCCTCGAACATCTCTGTCGATGGCATCCCAGATGTGCTCGATGGGATTGAGGTCAGGTGACCTAGCTGACCACGGAAGCGAGGTCACCTCAGTGGAGTGTTCATCCAACCATTCAGATACAATTCGGGAGCGATGGCATGGTGCATTGTCTTGTTGCAGGATGAGGTCCCCAGTGGGATGTTGAAGGCGCATAAACGGGAGCAAATGGTCGTCCATGATATCCCGGTAACGTTGACCAGTGAGAGACGATGTCACACGTACCAGGGGTTCCATTTCAGTCTACGTAAACAGTCCCCAGAGGAGAATGCCACCCCCGCCAGCTTGAAGAGTATCCTGCTGGCAAGAAGGATACATCGCTTCATGTGGTTTGCGCGGTACTCGTATCCTGCCATTCGCATGTACCAACGTGAATCTCGACTCATCCGTCCAGGCAACACTTTTCCACATGTCTAGGGTCCAGTGGCGATGTTCCAGCGTCCATGCTAATCTTTGCACCGTGTGATGTGCGGTCAGCAGCGGTACTATCGTGGGACAATGGCTTCTGAACCCCATAGCGAGGAGATGGTTCTGGATGGTGTGGCTGCTTACACGTTTTTGTGCACCAGCGTTAAATTTCCGAGTGATTTCTTGTAATGAGGCCCGTCTATCTGTTGTTACAATGCGAGCTAGCCGACGATGACCCCGCTCATCCACACGCTGTTGTCTACGGCAGTTGGCCCTTGCACGGATGGTTTTACCGTATTCGATGTACTCACGGTGAACCCGTGATACAGTGGCTCGTGAAAATCTCAGTTCCTGCACTACTTTCGAGATGGAGTGACCCATTAGTCGGGCCCCGACAATTTGCCCACGGTCAAAGGCGCTTATATCCTTCGTCTTACCCATACTACGTCCGACTCTTACTGATTCCCATCGCATCACTCCTTATATTGTCGGATCGCTGCATACGTCATGTCGTTTCCGTTTACAGGGCCGCCCACAGCGCCACATTTGCATAACGCAAGCTGTCTCTAATTCAATTGCTCTTCAGTGTAATTCTGCTCTATAAATGAAGCTTTAACGTGCATAAAAAATTCTTTAGTCTTGCGCAGTATAAAATTTGTGATCAAGTGAAAGAGAAAGGAAGACCTTTTCGCATTTATTTCTGAAAGTCAGTTTCTCCAACACAATTGATTTAATCACTGTGAGGTGATCCCTTCACGTAGAAACCTTTGCATGTTGCCGAGGAAAATAACGGATTTCATTAAGTACATTTACCTACAAAGAAGGACAGTTCATCACGAAAATGCTCCAGATGATGATCTACAATAATAAGGTAATGCAAAGTGAAACTTCGGTTCAGATATTGCTTTAATAAATATACCCTCTCGATGAACAGAGTTTCTAGAAAAATGTATATCACACAAGCTGCTTTGAAGACGCTTTTAAATCGAAAATAATTACATATTCGGCGCCTTCCGTCTGAGAACCTCATATAACATGATTTAAGGGAGGTTGATAGATTTGTTTACAAAGATTGTATGTATTTCAAAGAACGTGAAAGAGTTTTTGAGTGAAGAACATTATATACGCGAAACAACAGTTTTAACGCGTGAAAATTTATCAAAGGCATAGTTTAGTGGAAAAAAACAACAACTTTACATTAACTCATAGTGATAAGATAGATATTCCGAATTTATCAAGTCCGTCCTCCTGGTGGCGCAGTTTTCTAAGCGCTGGCTTTTGACCGTTCTCTGGAGATTATTTTAGATTAGAATCCACGTGAGGCGTGGATGCTGTGCTTGTCTTACAGCACTGGCTCTCTCCTTTCCCTGGAAACGGTGATCCTAAATTAGGAACGGGTCATTGCTTATAGGACATTGAGTTGCTCACGGTGGTCGGTAACCCCCTCCATGAAAGAATTAACACCTAAAATTTACACAACACGCAATTTAAAGTTAAGATTTCAGACTATCGTAAGTTAAAATTCTACGTGCAGGGGTTGTCCAAAATAATGAAAACACCTCGCCAAAACAGTGACTTTGTTATGTGCTGCTTTTTGAGTAAAATGAACATGTAGCCACAACTTTCTTTTGTAAAAACGTGTTGCTTATAGTCTCAAAGGTCTGTGTGATTGCATTGTAAATCGGCGTTTGCATAATTTCGTTCCAGGTGAAGGCACAATGAGTGACCTGTCGGAGTTCCAAAGAGGGCAGATTGTAGGAGCCCGTCTGGTTGGTGCGTCGGTAATCACAGTGGCACAGGTGTTTGGGGGTATCGAGAGGTACCGTGTCGAAGGTCACGACAGAATACAATGTTCACGGCAGAACATCATCTGCGAGATACAACTGTGGAAGGAAAACCAAACTCATTGCGAGAGACAAGTGGACATTAAAGAGGATTGTGACCGCAAGGAGGAAGACCACGGCGACGAAAGTGACTGCTGAGCTTAATGCACATCTCCAAAATCCAGTGTCGACCCATACGGTGCGAAGGGAACGGCATAATCACAATATTTACGGCAGTGCTGCGATTGCATAACCCCTGGTGTTACAGGTGAATATACAACAATGGTGCCAGGAACATAAAACGTGGACTGCGGATCAATGGAAACATGTCTTGTTTTCCGATGAATCAAGTTTCTCACTATTCTCCATCACAGGACGGGTTTCGTGTGGAGAACCCCCGCAGAAGCCTACAACCCAGACTGTCTCCTTCCTACAAAGCATGGGGGAGGTTCCGTAATGGTTTGGGCCATGAACTCGTGGTTTGCAGCAGGTCCCATTATTACCTTACACGGACGGATCACTAGGGGTGAATATGTCACTCTTTTGGCCGACCATGTGCACTCAATGGCTCAGACACTGTTTCCGTCAGGGCATTGCACTTTTCAAGATGATAATGCCCCGATTCACAGTAGTCGAACTGTTCAATCATGATTTGAGGAACATGAAGATGAAGCTGCACACCTCTCCTGGCCTTCACAATCAGCGGATTTAAACATCATTGAGCTTCTGTGGTCTGTGTTGGAAAACAGAGTGCGATCCCGTTATCCTCCTCCTGCGTCTCTCAAGGAATTGGAGCATTTTCTGCAGGAAGAATGGTACAACATACCACTTACCACTATCCAGGACTTTCATTCCAAGGAGGATTCAATCAGGTTTAAATGCCAAGGGTGCTCCCACACTATATTAGGTGCGTAACACCTATTGTTTCAAGGTGTTTCCATTCATTTGGACAATCCCTGTGTATTTGAAGCAGAATGAAATTTATTTAGGAAATTTTGCGTACATTTTCTTATGAAAGGCGTTTTGGTTTTGGTAGCCACTTCTTTCTTTGGTACAGAACGCTTCTTTCTTTCTTTTCTGTCTTTTTTTAGCCTTTTTTTTTTATAAAAGTTCCTCTTTTACATTTTGCTGCCTTACTTTTTAGAAATTAGGATTCAAACTCAAATTTTCATACACCGAAAAGACTCTTCTTTCAGTTTAATTGTTTCTAAAAAAGGGAGAGTGTCAGAGTGACGTAAGATAAACATAACATCCAAGCGTCACTGGGATTCGAACCCGGACTCATCTCAGATGAATTGTCAAAAGCAAGCAAGAAGAAACGGCATGTAGCATGGAGTGAAGAAAACTTCAGGCAGTTGTTGAAAAGCTTCACTTCTGCTTTACTCCACGTTTGAGTGTCACGCCAGCTAATGCTTGAGCTTTGTGCCTGAGGCGGCGCGTAGCGTGGAGTGAAGAGGACTTCAGGCAGTTGTTGAAGAGCTTTACTCCTGCTTCACTCCACGTTTGAGTGTCACGTCAACAAATGCGGGAGCTTTGTGGCTGAGGCGGCATGTAGCTTGGAGTGAAGAAGATTCCAGGCAGTTGTTGAAGTGCTTCACTCCACGCTACATGCCGCCTAAGGCACAAAACTCGCCTTTTTTCTGGCGTGACACTCAAACGCGTGTGTTTGTGGCCGCCTAAAGGGATGTGATTGCGAAGTGGGAACTCCTAGGTGAAACTATGGCGCAATCGTGACCCACTAGGCTACGTAAAATGGTTGGTTAGTTGATTTTTATGGCACAAGGGCCATGTTTGGCCAAAGACCGCAGCCCCACGTAAAATGACAGGGAGGGACCACCGACGGCCGAAAGGGGTGGTTCTACGAAATCGCCTGTCCTCGACTGCAGCACTCGCCAACTTGTTCAGAAATGTCTCTGGAAGCAACGCCAGAATCATAACGGTTCGTCGTAAGCTGAAGGGAATGGGTTACTACGCCCGAGCATTCGCACACAAGTCGAAATTACACTGTTGGCCACCCAAAATGCAACACAAAGAAGGAAGCATCCCATTGGCTTGGAATTCGCAGCATGCGTCTCCCGCGAGAAGACATGCAAACGATTAGCATTGCAGGACATATGTAAATCATGTGCACCCGGCACTCCACCGAGAAGCACTATAAGAAGGATGCACTGAAGGAGGGATGTAAGTAGTGGAAGTGTGTTGTGCTGCCGGACATGTTCGTGAGGAGCTTCCAGATGCCTCGTCGCAGAATACGGCAGTCATTCCATCACGTTTCGGAGTTCGACAGAGGACGAATAGTGGCTAATCGCGAAAGCGGTTTATCGTACAGAGACATCGGCGCCCGTGTGGTACGACATCCAGCCACAATGAGGCGAGTATGGATTCGGTGGGTGCAGAAGGGACGGACGGAGCGACGTGAGCGATTGCCGCAGCCGCGGTACACTACCGAACGTGAGGACCGGCGTGTTGTGCGGCGGGCATTGACGGCTCGCACTGCCACATCACGAACGTTGGCGCAGGAATTAGGGTGTGTTGCGCAACAACCTGTGTCAGCACGTACCGTTCAACGTGGTCTACAGCAGCGGGGACTTGTCGCACGATGCCTATTGCTCTGATTACCAGTGACGTTACACCATCGGCGAGTGCGGCGGCTATGGGCCGTTGAACTACGCACCTAGACTACGGAATGGCACGACATTGTCTTCTCCAACGAATCCCGCTTCTGCCTGCAACCCCCACGATGGTCGGATCCGCGTGTGGCGGCACCGCAGCGAGAGACTGTATGACGCTTGCATTATGCATCGCCATACCGAACCGTCGCCTGGCGTTATGGTTTGGGGCGGAATTGGATAAGACACCCGCACTCCTCTGGTACCCATCGCCGGTACATTCAACAGCCACCGATACATCTCCGACGTTTTGCAGCCTGTAGTCCTCCCTTACATGCAGGACCTACCAGCCGCCACGTTTCAACAGGACAATGCGCGCCCGCTCGTGGCACGCTTCGTGCAACAAATATTTACGACCCACCAGGTGCCACGGCTGCCGTGGCCCGCGTGCTCTCCCGAAATGTCGCCCATCGAACACGTCTCGTCGCTGTTCGGCAACCGAGTGGCTCGGCAAGCACCACTCGCGGCTACGCCTGATTAACCGTGGCAGCGTGTGGAAGCAGCCTGGATCGATATACCCCAAGCCGATATCCAAAGCCTCTTTCGTTCGATGCCGCGGCGTGTAGCGGCTGTTATTGCCAGCCATGGGGGACACACTAACTATTGATGTCTGCGTGTTCCGCAAGTCGCACGGGCCTGTAAGCTCAATCGTTTCATCCTTGTATCTGTTGTTATGGGTCCAGTAAATCTGGCTTTGCTATCTCGTGTACTTCTTGGTGTTGCATTTTGGGTGGCCAGCAGTGTAGATGACCCCGCTGTCAAATGTTGTGACAGAATGAAAGGCCACTCCAGCAACAACATATCAGAATCTCGTGAAAGATCTTTCCAGCAGGGTGGACGCCGCGATAGCAGGAAATGGTGAACCAACTCGATAGCAATTCATCTCCTAGTACCGGGTGTTTTTGAATAAGCAAGTGTCCGGATACATTTGATCAGGTAGTAAATATGACCATTTTCAGAACACGCAAACTCCAGCAACAGCTCCAGCAAACTCTAGCAACAACTCCTGCCAGCTCCAGCGAACTCTAGCAACATCTCCAGCCAGCTCTAGCAACAACTCCAGCAAAAAGTGTCCGGATACATTTGATCAGGTGGTAAATCTGACCATTTTAAAAACGAGCGAACTCCGGCAACAGCTCCCGTAAACTCTTGCAACAACTCCAGCCAGCTCCAGCAAACTCTAGCAACATCTCCAGCCAGCTGCAGCAACAACTCCAGCAAAAAGTGTCCGGATACATTTGTTCAGATGGTGAATCTGACCATTTTAAAAACAAGCGAACTCCAGCAACAGCTCCAGCAAACTCTTGCAACAACTCCAGCCAGCTCCAGCAACAACTCCAGCTAAAAGTGTCCGGATACATTTGATCAGGTAGCGTATCTGATCAATTTGAACACAGGCAACGCTAGTAACAACATATCAAAATCTCGTGAAAAGTCTTTCCAACAGGATGGACGCTGTGATAGCAGAACATGGTGAACCAATTCGATAGTCTTTCATCTCCTACTACCGGGTGTGTTTGAATAGGCAAGTTTCCGGATTCATTTGATCAGCTAGTGTATCTGAGTATTTTGAACACAAACGAACTTCAGCAACAGCTCCAGCAAACTCCAGCAACAGCTCCAGAAAACTCCAGAAACAGCTCCAGAAAACTCCGGAAACAGCCCCAGAAAACTCCAGAAACAGCTCCAGCAAATCCAGCCAACTCCAGCAACAACGGATGCATTTCATCAGGTAGTGTATCTGAGCATTTTGAAAAAAAGATGAAAAAAAAAATGATGCCGATACTTCAATATGACCGCTTCCTATTAGAAACGCGGCAGAGGTGCAAAATTTATCAAAACTTAATAAACAAAATGTGAATACTGAAATAAAACGAAAGGAAAAAGCTGTACTTCATTGTTACTATGTACATTTTGAGACTGTCTACATTTTAGCTGTCGACGTTACCCTGTCGACGTATTGATAGTCGAATTTACGACCAGCAGAAAACGGAATAAACCTGCATTGTGATATTACATGACGCATTTTATTTCCAAACCTCGCTGGAGGAAAGACTTACTTGAAAATTCAGTATGATGAAATATGATCGGTGAAACCAAGCCACATGTTGATCAGAGAAGGAAACGGGTCACGGGTAAGGGAGTCGACAATTTCTTGCGGGTCAAACGGGTTGGGTCAGGGTGTTCCTGACCCGATTTCGACAGGGTTTTATTTCCGTTTTAGTTTTGAAAAGAAAAACAATATTTCAAAAAACCTTTCAGAGGTCTCTGAAGTAATACTTTAAAGCTGCAGAGTATGATCCAGGAACTTGCTCAGAAAAATAAGAAAAGGGATTAAAAATCAAATTTTGAAAGACAAAACTGAAGTACAATGCTTTTACAAGAACTGAAGATTTATCAATTGATGGGGAAAAGCTGGAGATAACCAATTCCTACATTTACCTTGGGCACCAGATATTAAGCGAGGGTCGCATTCATGAGGAAATTAATTGGCGTAAAAAACTTGGTGGAGAACTTTTAAAAGAAACAGTACAATTTTTAAAAGCAATGTGTCATTATTTCTTAAAAGAGAGGTGTTTAATCAACGCATCCTCCCAGTGGTTACGTACGGAGCAGAGACGCGGGCCTTAACTATACAAGTAAGTAAAATCATGCAATGCATTGATTATGATACGCTTTCCAACATACCAGAAATCATTACTCAAGTTATGAGGATAATGGCTGTAGAATAAATCTCATTCATATGACCTGAACTTTGACTCCATTTCGATGATATTAAACAGAACCGGTAAAGTATAATTCCGGAACAACATGAAAAGTTTTGTCTCAATCGAAGCATTTTTACGTAACTTATAACGCATAAGGACGATGGAATGGATCCCTCTCCTATGTCCTGACCTTTGACCCCATTTTGCGCATTCTCAATACGGTTCGTTCACATGTGATCCCTTACCACACACTAAAATTTCATCGAAATCGAACCACTTTTAAGCACGTCATGACGCATAAGGGCAATGGAATGGATCCAGCTTCTATGTCCTGACCTTTCACCCCATTTCGCCCAATTTTAATAGGTTTCGTCCTGAGGTGGTTCCCTACCACATACTAAAATTTCATCGAAATCGAACCATATTTACGCAAGTTATGATGCCAAAGAATAATGGAATGCATCCCGCTCCTATGTCCTGACCTTTGACTCCATGTCGTCCATTTTCAATAGAGTTTGTTACCAGGTGGTCCCCTACCACATACTAAAATTTCATCGAAATCGAACCATATTTACGCACGTTATGGCGCATAAGGGCAATGGAATGCATCTCGCTTCTATGTCCTGATCTTTGACTCCATTTCACCGATTTTCGATAAGGTTCGCTTCCAGATTGTCCCCTACCACATACTAAAATTTCATCGAACTCGAACCATTTTTAAACGAGTTATCGTGCGGACGGACAGATGGACGGACAAAGCTGGAGCATATACGCTTCTTCAACCTACGGTTGGAAAGCGTAAAAAAGACATACAAAGAATACATACAGCTGAAAGAAGCATGGAGAGATAGATGCATGCTTGGGGTAACCAAGAAATATAGAAAGAGTAACTCAAGGACAAGGAAAATGACAAGAGTGGAAGACCGCATGATCACAGTAAAATCTCTGAAATGGCAATGGGCTGGACGTATTTCTTTCCAGGAGAACGGACCACCGATGGACAACCGAAATTCTAGACTGGTTTCCAAACAGACAGGAAAAGCCGCAGGAAAAAGACCACGTAGGAGATGGGTGGATGGAGGAGACTGGCCCAAGACGAGTCCGTTGTTGAAGAAACTTGGCGAGACCTTAATCTAGCAGTGGATTGATAATGATTGACAATGATGATGCATTCGAATTTATAGTTCAGACTAGATTTGTCCGGGTCTAACATTTTTGACCCAATACCAACTCTGATCTTGATTAGTATTTTTCTAAGCATTCACTTACCCAGAAATCACATTTACAAACCTAAGGCTAATTTTTTCACCCAAACATCATTCAATGCTTTTTGCATGAATTTCCTCTTGTAAGTGGTTACATCTTCTGTTTAGAGATTTACGATTGACAGTTTGTGAAGTGTTGTGTTAAACAATTAGGGGTAGAAAAAACACGGTGTGAAGCACCTGTTTTTCGTCTGTGTGAGGAAATTTCATTAGCGTCGAGCTCAATAAATCACATCTGAAGGGCTGCTGAGAATGCCATAACTTATCTTAACGAAGCACTGCAAACCGGTAACGGATTTCTCAGTGACCTCGTTTCGGGAAAACATGAACAAAATAACGACAGGAAACGTTTGATACATAAATCCAGGCTAAACTATTAGCTGCCAAAAGAAACATTCTTGCCGACGGAAGTCGCCAGATCCCTGCTAAAATCGATTTAAACACTAAACAGGTGTTCTGTCTGTAATTTCATTTGTTTGTTTTCACTGACAGATTAATTATACATGACTTTTCCTCAACAGGTGCATAGCACACACTTGCTTCAATCGGAGGAAGAAATATATTGAAAAATATTTATCAAAATGTCTTGAAATCCGCACTCATATTAGCTGAGGATTTATCATAGTAGAAGTCATTTTCAATGATATTAACTTCATTAATCCTAAAGCACACACACATTTAACATTATTTGTTTATTAAATCAAGATATTATTAAAGTTTGGTAGATATCGAGGGAAATCCTGATAATATATCCGTTCATTTTTCACCCAAATGTAATTCTACTTTTTATCATACATTTTGATAAACAAATCATTGCATCTCTTTGTCAGTCCTTCAGTCTAACCGCTCACCTGTGGACAATCGCGCGGGGGATCGCATTTTTCATAATGTCCGAAAAACAATTCGTTTTGGCGACGGAAAAAAGTTTTGGCAAAAATATTGGCGATTATCATTTTCAATGACGTCCGATATTTAAAAAAAGATTGTTTTTGCTCGGTCGTCATGTCAAATTTTGCTTCAGCAATGCCAACCACATTTTAAAAATGAATACAGAATCTTTTATTTGCGATGATATTTGTGTATTTCTTATCTTTTGATGTGAACCATCAACCAATAGTGCACGACTCATATAAAATAGTTAATAGATGAAAGTTCTATAAGTAATAAAGTGCAATTTTTCAACAAAATCTGTATTTTTTGTTTACACTGGCCCTTTTCCATTATTTGTTTAAAACTTTTATAGATGGTCTTTTATAGATAGTAATAAATTCAGATTTGAAAATAAGTGTCGGTATTTCTTTCTATTAATATTAGCATTCGGGATCTATAACATAATATCTTACTGCTTAATTGTAAAGAGCCTATAACCTATTGTTTTTGAACTATTAAAACAATTCGTTTTTATGGTTCTTATACACTATATTGACAAAAGTCCCCGGTCACCCCTTCAAAAGCAAATGAACGGATCCACTGCGTTGTTAAGATGCGCGGTACAGCTAAAAATGGTATAAAAACAAGCGTGCAGCTGACCGCGATCATATCGCACTGTGAGGTTGAATAAAAATGTCGCGACGGGAGAGAACTGGCTTTGAGAAAGGAAACATTGTTGGGTGTTATATTAGTGGGTTGTCCATAAAAGAAGCCCAGAGGCTTTTGAACATACCCAAGTCAAGTACTTTGGATGTACTGAATAAGTGGAAGACACGTGGAGTGCCTGAAGCAGCAAAACGCTCAGGCAGACCAAAGAAAATCAGTGATAGAGGACGTCGAAGAAGCCTCAGGAGAGTCGTTACAGCTAATCGACGGAGTACTGAACAAGACCTCAGTGTACAGGTGAGTAACAATTCTGAAACTTCGCTATGTACATGTACCATTCGCAAAGAACTTTATTCCATGGGTTAACATCCGGTCTTCTTGATAGTTCGGGCACCAATATAACGTACAAGATTTTTTTTAAAGGAATTTTAACGATCACCGTGAGCAACTCAGTAGGCTATAAGCAGTCGTCCATCCCTAATTTAGGGCCACTGGTTCCAGGGAAGGGAGAGAGCCAGTGCCGTTAGACAAACACAACATCCATGCCTTACCGGGAATTCGAACCCGGATCCAACTCGGACGAATGATCAGAAGCCGTTGTTTAGACCACTGCGCCACCGGGGCGACATGTTCAGTCCTAAACGTCCAGTTGTGAAACTGCTGCCATTATTCCAGATCGCTTTAATGGCAGTCGTAAATTTCCGGCTCAGCTTTTCTAAACCAAATTTTCCCTATGGCTAGCTGGAATTTTTATTTTTCGTTCTATACTATCAAGGCACTCTTACAGGGCGAATGCATAAAATTATTTTAACACCGGCTAGTTACGACGTACGTACAAATGTGTGTAAAAAGTTCTGGGGCTGGTTTTGTTTAAACGTTACTACTAGTGCCATCTCTTAATCGACATTGGAACTAATTCTCGTCAAATCTTAACTTGTTTGGTGCCAAGTTTCATCATTGTGCACAAAGCGGTTCTACTAAAAGCCGTGTTTAAATTGATTCAGTAAAATTATTTTTTTATGGATTCAAGTACTGAGCAAAGTGTGGCAATTAAACTTTACTTTTACGCAGAAAAATATTCAATTTAAACAGCTGCAATGGTAGCTTATGAAGTTGAAGCAATGTGAGATCATGTGTTCGATGATTTTTCTTTGGATAACGAAAATATTTGAAGAACAGCATGCGGAGCGAGTGACATTCTCAGTCTTATGTGCGCTGCGATATCGAAAAAACTCGATAGCTGTTAATGCAAATTCGTCGCCTGACGCTAAGAATGACCACAGAGACTTTCACAGCAGCATAGATAGCGCGCATTAAATTGTTGTCGTAGATTCGAGAAAAATATAAAAAGTGTGATCTCTCTATCTCTTTCCGTTCCACATACATTGATAGAGGAGCAGCAGCAGGAACAAGTTATTGCGTCCCCGAAACTGATTGAAACGGCAGACAGTAATTCAGGCGTAACGAATCCTGGTGCCTTTCGTACAACTCCGAAACAAAATGGCAGTCAGCTACGGAAGTTGAGGAAAGCACATCGAAGCCGAAGATACGTCGGTTCCAAAAGTCACGATGGTGGTGTTAATTTCATTGGCAAGGAGTAGCGCACAAAGCATTTCTACCGTAAGGATAGGTAGCTAACTTTGAATTTTAAATAATTCTGATAAGCGTACTATTGAAAAAGAATTCAGCGCGTTATGCAGGAGTAGGCCGAGTCAGTGGCTGGTTCTTGTTTCACGACAATGCACCCACAGACAACGGGATCATCGTCAAGTCTCGCACGGATGGGGGTTACAGGGCTTAACCATCTCCCTTGCCCATCAAATTTAGCAACTTCTGATTAAATTATGTGGGAGAAATATTTTTCTCATAATACGTGTAGATATATTATATTGACAAAAGTCACCGGATACCTAAAAGAGAAACACAACATAGCATTTATTGACATATATTAGTACGGTGTCGGTCCACTTTTGGACTTAATGCATGCACTGACCCTTTCGAGACATGCGTTCGACAAGGTTTTGGAACCCAACGATAGGCATGCGCTTCCATTCAGTACATAACGCTCCGGTTAACTGTTGCTTAGCAGTAAACCTTGGTTCCAAACTTCTTATGCGGCGCTCTGATACATCCCATCGGTTCTCTGTGGGATTAAGATTAGGGCTCTGTGCTGGCCAGTCCACACACGATACGGAATTATCGTCAAACCATACCGTAAAAGTCTTTGCTTTATTGCTCAATGCATTATCCTGCTGGTACCAACAAGGCTCGATTCCATAGTATTACCTCAGAGTTGGTACGGCATCATTGTGCAGAATACCGAGGTAGACGTGGTGGTTAACAGGTTTCTCCCCAATAAACAATGGGTCTGGGTCATACCACGAAAAACACCCCCACACGAGTATACTGCCAACTCCAAACTTGACTTTAGGAACAATACACTGTGGTAAATAGCGTTTCCCCGGCTGCGCCATATCTAGATTCATTAGTCCATAAGACCCGTTTCCAATGATGTACGGTCTACGATAAATGCTTTTTACACCATGCTAAACGACGAGTAGCATTTCGAGTGGAGATGAGAGTCTTATGAGCAGCCGCACGAATACGGTAACCCATGGAATGAAGTTCCCTGCAAATGGTACGTCTACATACCGAGCTTCCAGCATTTTTACTCACCTGTACACTGAGGTCTTGTGTAGTACTCCGTCAATTAGCTGTAACGACTGTCCTGAGGCTTCGACGTCCTCTATCAATGATTTTCTTTGGTCTGCCGCTACGTTTTGCTGCTTCAGGGACGCCATCTGTCTTCTACTTATTCAGTACATCCAAAACAGTTGACTTCGGTATGTTTAAACGGCTCTCGGTTTCTCTTATGAAGAGCTCACTAAAATACCACTCAAAGTCAGTTCTCTCCCGCGGCGACATTTTCACTCAACCTCACAGCGACATATTTTTTTTTTTTTTTTTATTGGAGGTTTAACGACCACCGTGAGCAACTCAATGGGCTATAAGCAGTCGCCCATCCTTAATTTAGGGTCACTGGTTCCAGGGAAGGGAGAGAGCCAGTGCCGTAAGACAAACACAACATCCATGCCTCACCGGGGTTCGAACCCGGACCCCTGACGGACGAATGATTAGAGGCCAGCGCCTTAGACCACTGCGCCACCGGGGCGGCACAGCGACATATGATTGCAGTCAGCTGCAGGATTGTTTTTATACCATTTACAGCTGTACCGCACATCTTAACAACGCAGCGGATCCATTTATTTGCTTTGGAAGGGGTACTCGGTGACTTCTCCGAATATGGTATATATCAGAATCATCAGTACAGCAATCACATATCTCTGAAATGCCTACATTTACTGTACTTCATATAACCTTAATCACATTAGAAAATTTGAAAATTACGTCGTTCTGGAGAGGATATCGAACCCGCATCGAAAGAACTTTGAATTGGTCTAACGAATATCGGGAGATGCCGTTTCGATTCCCTTTCCGGAGCGATGTAATTTTCTCATGTTTTCTGATATGACTAATGATTAAAATACAGACAACGCAGACATGTCTGATTACTGTTAACGTTTCTAACTTCTGATAATTTTATGTTGCACACAATGAAATCCGAGCTCATTCATTACATCTTCCGGCTTCAAACTAAGGAACAGCAGCATGAGAAACCAAAATCTTTTTCTCTGGACAATACGACCACTAAGCAACCCGTTGTCGTTATGATGACTATGTTACTTGAACATTTAATTGTGTGTACATGAGAAACATTTAGGTTGGATCGAAAAGAAACGCACACTGTTTTTTGCAACAGTTTAATAGATAGGCAAAACAAAACATATACACAGTGAAACTACATTTCTTAGCTATTTTTCAACATAAGAATCGAGACGCTTGAAGCACCAATCCCAGCGTGGTACCAGTTTTAGTATACCTTGGTCAAAAAAGTCCGTTTTCTGGGCGTATAGACATTTCTCTGCTATTTTTCAACATAAGAACCGAGACGCTCGAGACATTTTTCCCAGCATGGTACCAGCTTTAGTATACCTTTTTTTTTTTTTTATAAAAGTCCGTTTTCTGGGCGTATAGACATTTCTTAGCTATTTTTCAACATAAGAACCGAAACGCTCGAGACATTTATCCTAGCCTGGTACCAGTTTTAGTATACCTTGTTCATAAAAGTCCGTTTTCTGGGCGTATAGACATTTCTTAGCTATCTTTTAGCATAAGAACCCAGACGCTCGAGACATTTATCCTAGCGTGGTATCAGTTTTAGTATACCTTGTTCATAAAAGTCCGTTTTCTGGGCGTATAGACATTTCTTAGCTATTTTTTAACGTAAGAACCGAGACGCTCGAGACATTTATCCCAGCGTGGTACCAGTTTTAGTATACCGTGTTCATAGAAATCCGTTTTGTTTTCTGGGGGTATAGCAACCTGCGGACAACTGATTTGACGTCGTCAGCCGAACCAAAGCGTTGGCCGACCAGGAACCTTTTTAGGGAACCAAACAGATGAAAGTCCGAAGGAGCCAAGTCCGGACCATACGGTGGATGCTGTAGCACCTCCCAGCCAAATTGCGCAATTTTCTCAAGAACGTGTTGTGCAGTATGTGGATGAGTTCTGACGTGAAGAAGTCTGACATTTTTTTCTTTTTTTTTTGATTGGAAGTTTAACGACCACCGTGAGCAACTCAATGGGCTATAAGCAGTCGCCCGTCCCTAATTTAGGGTCACTGGTTCCAGGGAAGTGAGAGAGCCAGTGCCGTAAGACAAGCACAACATCCATGCCTCACCGGGATTCGAACCCGGGCCCCGTTAGGACGAATGATCAGAGGCCATCGCTTAGACCACTGCGCGCCGCCCCGGTGGCGCAGTGGTCTAAGGCGTTGGCCCCTGATCATTCGTCCGTAAGGGGTCCGGGTTCGAATCCCGGTCAGGCATGGATGTTGTGTTTGTCTTACGGCACTGGCTCTCTCCTTTCCCTGGAACCAGTGACCCTAAATTAGGGACGGGCGACTGCTTATAGCCCATTGAGTTGCTCACGGTGGTCGTTAAACCTCCAATCAAAAAAAAAAAAAAAAAAAAAAGACCACTGCGCCACCGGGGCGGCAGTCTGACATTTGCAGCGTCACTGTTGGGTCTTTTGTCACGAAGGGCAAGCCGCAACTTTGTCAATGTGTTAGCGTAGGTTTTGACGTTCACTGTGGTCTCCTTTGGATGAAACTCTACAAGGAGAATTCCATGCATGTACAAGAACACAGTCATGCGGACTTTTTGTGCAGATTGGGTAACTCTGAATTTTTTGTGGCGGGAAGTCGGAATGTTTCCACACCATACTGGTCTTCTTTGTTTCGGAAGTGTAGTGGTACTCCCAGGATTCATCGCCCGTCATTACACCTGCCATAAAGTCATGTCCTTCTGCGTAAAGCATGAAGTTGTGCAAGGACGACATCTTTTTCTGTCCCTTCTGGTCGTCTGTCAAGTTCTTGGGCAGCCATCGCGCACTGACCTTGCGAAATTGCAATTTGCCATGCAAAATATCGTACGCTATACCGTACGAAATGCTACACTTCTGTGCCGATGTGCGAACATCCAGTCACTTAGGATTGTCTGTTCAATGTCTCTCACAATGGCAGGTGATGACGCAGTTACAGGTCGACAACATGACGAATCGGTTAGGTTGCCACGGCCCTCTGCAAAGAAACTGCACCATCTGGAGATGTTGCTGCTGCCCAGGCAGCAACATCTCCAGATGCCCACCAAACACTTGGACCATTTCTTTGTGAATTCCGACGGAGTTTTCCGTTTAGCCGACAAAAATCGGACTACACCACGTTGCTCTTCATTCATAGACGAGGCTAACGAACGCGACAGCTTTGTGCCGTCATTCACACTGTCTTTCACCACGGCGACACTTGATCCAGTCAAACCGGTTTGTAGCATGATATTCAAGCTCGTTGTCTACCAAACTGCAGCTTGCTACTTGCAAAGAGAAAAACATTGTTGTGCATTACTTTTGAATCCTCCCTTGTATTTACGATATGAATTTTGAGACAATGTACAAAGCCTGTAGATTTATGACAGGTCATTAAATGGATATAATAAATTCTGGTGAACAGATTAAATCCTTTCTTTAGTAATTGGCAGACTACGGGATTCTAGTTTTGCACATTAGCGCATTATATGACGAAAATGTCGGCAACTATCTACAAGGAGATGCTTCAGTTTTAATTAGCAACTTCCAAATCTTTCTTTAAAATATTTCTTTACGCGTGTTCTTGTTGCATGTCAGAAAAGCAAATCTGAAAGCATCCGTTAATTTTCCAATAAAATGCATGCTGATCTTCTGCCTTTCAAAAATCAATAATTCCAAGCCATCGGCATATTAGCTCGCGACGGAAATTCTACCTTACGAACTCCCCTAGCTCATTAACCTGAGACTTTTAATAACACTAAACCTTCTTATTTCCAAGCTTTGTTTCGGACTAAATCTTAGGGTTGTTCCGAATGCTCTTCCTTAAGAATTCTTCCTACCTTCTCATTTGGAGAAATCAGCTTTACTGATTTCTCTTCATGTCTGGAGTAAAAGGAGCTTATGAGGAAAGAGGTAGCCGCTGCCATACCCTTATTTGCGGCTTTCAAGTGGTGCCTCATAAATGGAGATCATCGTAAATCTCATTATTCATTCCACGTGCGGTCATTACTGCCTGGAATTGCATAAGAATGGAATCGACCAGTTTTAGGGAAAGTGCGCATTTTAAGAGAGAAATGTGTTATTTCCCAAGATATGTGTTTAACTAAGGGAAAGCCACCCCGATGGCGCAGTGGTCTAAGCGATGGCCTCTGATCATTCGTCCGTAAGGGGTCCGGGTTCGAATCCCAATGAGGCATGGATGTTGTGTTTGTCTTACGGCACTGGCTCTCTCCCTTCCCTGAAACCAGTGACCCTAAATTAGGGACGGGCGACTGCTTATAGCCCATTGAGTTGCTCACGGTGGTCGTTAAACCTCCAATCCAAAAAAAAAAAAAATAAATAAATAAATAACTAAGAGAAACGCACGCTTCTGGATTGAAATGCTGTCCTCCCTTAGAGCTGGTCAGTTTTTCTCAAGTTCCAGGATATAATGAACGGACTTGCCATTCTCTTTACTTCGAAAGAACAGAATCTCACAGGATATCCCAAACTTTTTTTTTTTTTTTTTTTGAATTTGTGAAAGCCGGCACCGGCGGTGCAGTGGACTAAGCGCTGGTTTATGACCATTCGTCCGAGAAGGGTCCGAGTTCGAATTCCGGTGAGGCATAGATGTTGTGTTTGTCTTACAGCACTGGCCCTCTCCCTTTCCTGGAGCCAGTGACCCTATATTAGGGACGGACGATTGCATATAGCCCATTGACTTGCTCACGGTGGTCGTTAAACCTTCAATTAGAAAAAAAAAATAATTAAAAATTGTGAAACGGTGTGTTTTAAACTGTAGCCATAGCAAAACAAAGCGTCTGTTCGCACACGAAATAGTAGAAACGGAAAATGAAATAAAATGCACAAGTTAGTGAAATCATGCAATGCATTGATCATGATACGTTTTCCAACATACCAGAAATCATTACTCAAGTTATGAGGATAATGGCTGTGAAATAAATCTCGCTCCTGTGCCCTGACCTTTGACCCCATTTCAATTCTATTAAGTAAAATTGGTAATCCGCGGCACAACATGCCGGTCCTCTCGTTCGGTGGCGTGCTGCCTCTGCGGCAATCGCTCAGGTCGATCCGTCCGTCTCTGCTGCACCCACCGAATCCATACTCGCCTCACTTTGGCTGGATGTCGTCACACACGGGCGCCGATGTCTCAGTACGATAAACCGCTGTCGCGATACGCCATTATTCGTCCTCTGTCGAACACCGAAACTTGCTGGAATGAGTGCCGTATTCTGCGACGAGGCATCAGGAAGCTTCCCACGCACAGGTCCTGCAGCACAACACACTTCCACTACTTACACCCCGCCTTCTGTGCACCCTTCTTATAGTGCTTCTTGGTGGCGTGCCGGGCGCACGTGATTTGCATATGCCCTGCTGCAATGCTAATCGTTTGCATGTCCTCTCGCGGACGACGCATGCTGCGAATTTCAGGCCAAACGGATGCTTCCTTATTGGTGTTGCATTTTGGGTGGCCAGCAGTGTATAATTAAATTTACATAAAAGGAGGAACTCAGAGTTTTGAAAAACTGCAGCCATAATTTCTATATCATGACATAACGAAAACATGTGAAGATTTGAAATAGGTTTGTTAATAAAAGTTTGCTAACATTCAGAGTAGGCTCTCCAGTTGAATTTTTAGCAAATTCTTTTGTTTTCGTTTCTTTCGCGTCACGGGAAAGACAAATATTCTCTAAAACATGTCTTTTATAATTATTCTGCGATTCCCTTTAAAACAAAACTCTAAGTTCACAAGTTTTCCTTAAGATTCGGATATCTTCTTTGAACAAAGACAAAGAGAAAAGAGTAATGACTTGGAGCAGTAGAAGTGACTAAGGAATTCTTCTTCGAAATTTTTACGTGAGAAGTTTTATTTAGGGAAGTCAATTTTACAAGAGAAGGTAAAAAGCACATATGAGATATCTTAATTTATTCTGCATTAAAATTAAGCTGTCGGAACTTCTTGTAGCTGCTTTGAATGCAGAAGATTAGTGAGTATTCCGTCACACACGTATCTCGAGTAATGCGAGTTCAAATAATGCAGCGTCGCTGAAATCTAATAGTTTAATTAAAACCAGAAAAAACAAATAAACAAATGGAGCATGCATAGGGCTCAACAAGGTTCTCTTGTTCTTTCACGCATGTGTGTCTTAATCCTTCGTGCTCTAAAAAGTGTTAAATTCTTTCCTCGTTAGAACTTAAGATGTCTGGGTCATAACAAATGATGTCAATAAATCCCTCGTGGCATAATAGTGCTTTTAGAATAAGTAAGATCTGACTGTGAATTAACCTATCCGTGTGAATTCATTGTCCCATCACTAAGGATTAACGGAAACAAGATCCGTTCGAGAATAAATGCTTCAAAATCATATTTCACTACCAACGACGAACAACAAGCTAACCAAATACACTGCTGGCCACCCAAAATGCAACACCAAGAAGGAAGCATCCGATTAGCCTGAAATTCGCAGCATACGTCGCCCGCGATAGGACATGCAAACGATTAGCATTGCAGGGCATATGCAAATCAAGTGCGCTCCGCACAACACCGAGAAACACTATAAGAAGGGTGCACAGAACGCGGGGTGTAAATAGTGCAAGTGTGTTGTGCTGCCGGACCTGTGCGTGAGAAGCTTCCTGATGCCTCGTCGCAGAATACGGCAGTCATTCCAGCACGTTTCGGAGTTCGACAGAGGACGAATAGTGGCTTATCGCGACAGCGCTTTGTCGTACCGAGACATCGGCGCCCGTGTGGGACGACATCCAGCCACAGTGAGCCGAGTATGGATTCTGTGGGTGCAGGAGTGACGGACGGACCGACGTGAGCGATTGACGCAGAACGCACCACCGAACGAGAGGTCCGGCATGTTGTGCGGCGGGCATTGACGGCTCGCACCGCCACATCACGAACGTTAGCGCAGGAATTAGGGTGTGTTACGCAACAAATGTGTGAGCACGTACCGTTCCACGTCGTGTGCAGGAGCGGGGACTTGTCGCGTGACGCCCATTGCTTTGATTACCATTGACGTAACACCACCGGTGAGTGCGGCGGCAGTCGGCCGTTGAACACCGCACCTGGAGTACGGAATGGCACGACATTGTCGTCTCCGACGAATCCCGCTTCTACCTGCAACACCACGATGACCGGATCTACGTGTGGCGGTACCGCGGTGAAAGACTGTATGCGTCGCCATACCGGTCTGTCGTCTGGCGTTATGGTTTGGGGCGCAATCGGATATGACACCGCCCCCCGCTGGTACGCATCACCGGTACACTCAACAACCACCACTACGTCTCCGACGTTTTGGAGCCTTTAGTCCTCCTTTACCTGCAGGACCTGCCAGCGGCCACGTTTCAACAGAACAATGCGCGCCCGTACATGGCACGCATCGTGAACAATTCTTCACGGCCCAACAGGTGCCACTACTGCTGTGGCCCACCTGTTCTTCCGATATGGCGCCCATCGAACACGTCTGGTCGCTGATCGGCAACCGAGTGGCCCAGCAAGCACCACCCGCGGCTACGCCAGATGAACTGTGGCAACGTGTAGAAGCAGCCTGGACCAACATACCCTAAGCCCACATTGAAAGCCTCTTTCGTTCGATGTCGCGGCATGTAGCGGCCGTTATTGTCAGCCATAGGGGCCACACGAACTATTGATGTCTGCGTGTTCTGCAAGTCGCACGGGCCTGTAAGCTCAATCGTTTCATCTTTGTATGTGTTGTTATGTGTCCAGTAAAACTGGCTTTGCTATATCGTGTCCTTCTTGGTGTCGCATTTTGGGTGGCCAGCAGTGTTCGTACATTGGCACTCGTCGTAATAATTTGGTACACAGTATAGGTATTTAGAAAGAAACATACGGTTTATTTTTCACTTAAATCAACAATAACTTTCATGTTCCTCCGAAGAAAATAATCGTAATTGCGGCACGAAACTTTCCTTTACTTTGCATATTATTTATTTATTAATGCATATAACGAAGTGAATTTCTCCGTCATTTTTATCCGCGCCAGGATTCGAACCTGGGTCCACTCACTCCGGAATAAGTTGCTCTACCAGTTGAGCTACGCGGACATTTTATTCTGATTCCTATCTGCATTTATGTCGTGTACGTCCTTCTGGCAGGTACGTCACATCTCCTGGTACGTTACATCATCTCCCCCTTATTTTTTTTTTTTTCGAAGTGCTGCTCTTATTTTTCCTATCTCGCGGTGTGGAAATAACATCACACCATTGCGAGATTGTGAACGGTCGGGTCATCCGGATAGTTCGGGCGCCATTATAACGAAGTGAATTTCTCCGTCATTTTTATCCGCGCCAGGATTCGAACCCGGGTCCACTCATTCCGGAATAAGTTGCTCTACCAGTTGAGCTACGCGGACATTTTATTCTGATTCCTATCTGCCTTTATGTCGTGTACGTCCTTCTGGCAGGTACGTCACATCTCCTGGTACGTTACATGCATTAAAAATTAAATCCACTGGACTTGAATGGTGAACTGAGGTTTTAACTAAGTAGAGCTTTACTCGACAACGTTTCTTATTGATGTTACTTTCACTTGGGGCTGAGTCTTCTACAAAGGAAAACTTGGGGCATGAAGCCGCCATGCACAAATTCACCACTAGGTGTCTCTTCTCCGTGCGGCTGGGTCTTCTACAAAGGAGCAGCTGCGACACAGCTATCATTCATGAAATACTCCTTCAGGTGTCTCTTTCACCACGGCCTGCGTCTTATAAGAGGCAGCGAACGTGAACAGCATCCCCATAGGTACCTCTTTTACTAGGAGATGAGTCCTCTACAAGGGAGTGCCTGGGATACATAGTCGTCATCAAAATCATCACCAGGAGTCTCTCTCACTAGAAGCTAAGGATTCTACAAGGAAGCACTTGTAATACACACAGACGTCATGTACAAAATCACCTCTAGCTGTCCACGGGATTAATATTCTGCAAAACAGCATTTTGGGCACACAGCTGTCATAGACAAATAAACCGCAGGCGACTGTTTCACCAGGGTGTGGGTGTCCTAAAATGTATCACTCGGAACAGACAAATTGCATACACAAAATATTCCCTAGGTGTCTCTAACTAGCGGCTGAGTTCTCTGCGAAGGAGCTCTATGAAGCACAAATCACCCCTAGGTGCCACTTTCACCTAGGACTGAGTTACAAAAGTACGCTTGGGACTCACAGCCAATATCAAAATCACCACAAGGTGTTTCTTGCACTTGGAGCTGATATTTCTACAAACGAGCGATTCTGTGCTTTACGGACACTGCCATCATGCACAAAATCACCACTTGGTGTCTTTTTCCCCAAGGGCTGGGTCTTCTACGAAGGAGCATTTCGAGCACACAATTGTCATACACAAGTAACCCCCAAGGTGTCTCTTTCACCAGGGGGAGAGAGAGAGACACCTAGTGGTGAATTTTTGAATGATTCTTGTCCGTACTGACAAGCATCATACGTAAAATGTAAAAGACTCAGCCCCTGATAGAGGACTTTATTCTTCTAAAAAGTATAACTCGGTAAGGACAACCATCATACACAAAGTCACCTCTAGGTGTATCTCACGAGCGTCTGAGTCTTCTACGAAGGAGACCTAGGGAGCATACAACCGTCATACACATATTCGTCTTAGGTACCTCTTTCACGAGAGGCTGAGTCCTCTTCAAAGGTGTGCTTGGGACACACAGCCGTCATCAAAATCGCAACAAAGTGTTTCTTACACTTGGAGCTGACACACCTATTAAAGAGCGATTTTGTGCATGACGAATACAGTCGTCATGCACAAAACCACATATCTGTCTTTTTCACAAAGGGCTGAGTCTTCTACAATGGAGCGCTTGGGATACACAGTCGTTATCCAAATCTACTCCTTGGTTTCTATTTCTCCAGGGGCTAGGTTTCTTACACCAATGAGCGAATACATTATGACTACACACGAACTAGAGAAATGAGCGCGCCTGGAGACCTAACGGTGGCGCAAATGAAGTTAACAGAGCAGTATATATATACAACCCGAGGGTCGGCTTCACGTTAGTGAGTGTTCGGAGTCGGAATGGGAAAAGCTACCTATTTATAGGAGTTTGATAAAGGACAAATTGTGATGGCCCGGGGCTTCGAAACTACGATCTGGGAAACGGAGCGGCTCATGGGTTGTTCTCATGCCGCAATAGTGAGTACGTATAAAAAGTGGCTCACATATGGCAAAAGGATAAACCGTCGTCCAGTCGTGTGTTGTCCGCAGCTCACTGATGCCAGAGGGGAACGGAGACTGTCGAGCATTGTTCAAAGCGACCGCAGGGATACAGTGTGCAAACAAATCACCCGCAGTTACAACAGTGGCGATCAGGACAATGTGTCACAGCACACAGTTCATCGCAAACTTCTGCGTCATCGCCAACAAGGCTCAGAAATGGACCAAAGATAATCGAGATTGGAAGAAAATGGCCTGGTTTGACGAATCAAGATTATTGGTGCATCACGTAGACGGCCGAGCGCAGAGACGCAAATTACCAAAGATGGCTATGGCACGTGGATGCACTGTTGGGCGGAAACCAGCAGACTGCTGGCAGAGGTGTTATGCTGTAGGCTGTGCTTTCTTCGGACACTTTAGGCCCCACTATCTCAATAGCACAATCCCTGACAGCTGTCAAGTATCTGAACATCGTTGCAGACCAAGGTCACCCATTCACGGCAACTGTGTTTCCTGCCGGTGATGGCTACTACCAACAGGATAATGCGCCATGCCACACTGCCAGAATCGTCAAGAAGTGGTTCGAGGAACATGCTGGTGATGGCCATTACCAACTGGATAATGCGCCATGCCGCACTGCCAGAATCGTCAAGAAGTGGTTCAAGGAACATGCTGGTGATGGCCATTACCAACTGGATAATGCGCCATGCCACACTGCCAGAATCGTCAAGAAGTGGTTTGAGGAACATGCTGGTGATGGCCATTACCAACTGGATAATGCGCCATGCCACACTGCCAGAATCGTCAAGAAGTGGTTCGAGGAACATGCTGGTGATGGCCATTACCAACAGGATAATGCGCCATGCCACACTGCCAGAATCGTCAAGAAGTGGTTCGAGGAACATGCTGGTGATGGCCATTACCAACAGGATAATGCGCCATGCCACACTGCCAGAATCGTCAAGAAGTAGTTCGAGGAACATGCTGGTGACTTTCTGTTAATGCCCTGGCTTCTAAATTCACCTGAAATGAACCCAATCGGATATTTGTGGTTCGACTTGGAAAAGCGGGTTCGCGCTAAATGACCACTACGCCGAAATGTCTGAAGGACCTGCTGTTGACATTATGGTACCAGATACCCCAGGATACCATCGCCACCTCATCGAATCGATGCCTCGCCGAATGGCAGCTGTTTTGCGGTCTAAGGTGTTCTTGCAGCTTATTAGGTAGGTGGTCATAATGTAATAGCTCATTAGTGTATGGATTTCAATCGGTGTATGGATGAGTAATGGTCATCCATGCTACGATGAAGCGAACATTTGTTAGACTAGATTCTATATGACAATTGTTTAACAAGTTCTTAGCTTGGCAAGAGAAGTTTCTGGAAACTGGAAGCTTGCTTGATATTCCAAGATGTGGAAGACTAAGCACGGGTGAAAGCGATGCCGAAAGTATCCGTGAAGCTTTTTTTACCTAGCCCTAGAATTGGCGATTCCTCGTGCAACAGTGCATCGAGTCTTACACCAAACCCCCGCTAACATGCCTACAAAGTGCAGGTGTTGCAAGTTCTACATCGGACGACAAGCTATGCCGTTTTGACTTTGCTGTGGACATGCTAAATCATCTCGAGGCAGGTAATGACATCCAGTGAAACAATGTTTTTAAAGACGAAGGAAATTCACATTTTAGGTAAAAGTCAACTGCCACAATATCAGAATCTGGGGGTCTGAGAATCCACATCACTTCATCAAACATGTCCGAAATAGTCCTAAAGTGAATGTGTGGTGTGGCTTAATGGCTGATCTTGTGATGGGACCTTTCTTTTCTGCAGAATTCGCAGTCACAAAAGAAATTTATTCGGACACGATTAAAATTTTTGCTGTCTTTCAAATTTGACATTTACATCCTGAAATCATTTGGCAACAAGATGATGCACCGCCGCACTGTGACAAGATGGACTCATCCCACGGCCTCCCCGCTCTCCAGATATCATGCTTCTAGACTTATTCTTCTGGCGATATTTAACTCTTTAACGACCATAACGCCTAAAACGCCCGTACGTACAAACTGCCATAGCCGCCGGAATCGCCTGTCTAGAGTGAGTCAGATTTACTTCCCTTACGTGTCCTTCAAATTCTTCGGACCTATGAGGGATCAACAGGAGTTACAACCAGTCGCTATTATTGTTATTAAACAAAGAAGTGAAACATCAGACAGTTTCGGGCGTTATGGTATTTAGAAGTGATACAAGATTTTTGGGTCATGGTCGTTAAAGGGTTTAAACGACAAAGTTTATTCACGCAAATTATTGAAGAACTGAAAAATTCGCATAGTTGCTGCAATTGCATCTGTTACAGAATCCACTTTGGTACGTACATGGGCAGAGATTGAACAGTGGCTTGATGTACTCCTCGCAACAAAAGGTGAACATACTGAAGTTTAACTATGCGAAAAATAATTTTTCAAGTAAGTTTGCAAGATCCGAAAAGATTTTGTTCCTATCCCGAATAGTTTTGTTTAATCTTTTTTTTTAATATGTTAAGAAGTGGCGTAGCCACGTTTCAAACCCTGGAGGGGTCCGATCACACATATATGCATTATATGTATACATATATATATATATATATATATTTACAATATTATATACATACTATATAAGAAAGAGTTTGGGACTCCCTCCTCTACACACACGCGCGCACGCAGTAGCAAAGCAGTTGCTGAGGTGCGATCTAACAGGCACGACATAGGCGCCTCTGTTGGCAAATTGTGGAACTTAGTGAACACAACTGTAAAACTATGATAGATGGGGCCGAAATGTAAATTAAAAAGTTGTGGAACTGGCTTTGCTTATTAGGAATAGATATCGCTGTTTTACTAAGCACACATAATACACGTGTTTGCATTCTACGAAATATTACAATCTTATATTATTAAATTTAGTTGGTTCACATCATAAACAAGTCTGCATTACATATATCATTACATTTTCGGATAATTTGGGGGCGGAGTTCCTTTACCTTGGGGATCCCTACTCTGAAAATCTGGGGGTCCCGACTTCTCGAACCCCCAGTGGTTACGTCTATGATGTTAAGGACTTTTGGGACACCCTGTATGTTTGAAGTTTTCGTATGATCTATACAGCGATAACGAGAAGCCCTCATTTTATACAAATATGTACAACTCCTAAATAACAATAGGGGTTAAGACAAATTCCAACACGCTTTTTATCACTTGAGAGAAAATCTGTAACTTCTCCGTCAAATAAACAGCCGCCATATTATAGAAATTCTTTACTCTCATTAGCTATTTTTATTTCTTTTGGTTCTGTTAATGGCATCTTAAAGGATTGAGACATATTCGCTGACAGCAGTGTAGCAGATAAACTCATTTCTGTCGTCTGTGTAATTATTCATAATCTTAACTTTTATGTCGTTGAATTCCGACGTATACCTCTCCTAGGTTATTCACACAATTCAAGTTAAGTATTATTAAAATTGACAGCTCTGACACTTTGGGAAAAGAAGTTTTCACATATTTTAATGAACATCGAGCGATTTTGTAGGTGCACGTCTCTTCATATCGGTGTTAAATTGACTGCTGAAACATAAGCATTTGAGTGGGAATTATGAACGTCTCATTCCACCGGTCTGCCATTAAAAATGCAAAGAAAATTCTTATGTCAAACAAGTACATTGATGAGAATTTAATTACATTCATGAATAAATAAATTTTGCATATGTTTTCTTATATCTTAAGAGATAATCCAGACCAAACATATTTTTTTTAACATTAACAAAAACGATATTAAACGCATTAAATCTTTCTAGGGTAAGGGAAGTGATTTTACAGTCTTTCTGTAGTATCATCAAAATCCAGTTAATGTCGCCCCTAAGCTATATTTTATAAAATAAAGTTTATTAAATAAATACACTGAAGTACCAGAAAAACTGGTACAGGCAAGCTTATGCAAAATACATAGCAACGTCACTTATGCGCGTACTCGGTTGCGTCCGCCAGTGCGTATATAAAGCGATTGATATTCTTACCAGCTGTCAGAGCTGTTTTCGGCATGAGAATGACAAGTAATAACAATTTAAGCGATTTTCAAAGCGGTGTCATAGTTGCCGCTCGTGAGATGGGCCATAGTATTTCGGAGGAAGAAACGAAGTTCGGATTTTCACGGACGACTATTGCAAGGGTGTACCGTGACTACAAGAATTCCGGCAAAACCTCCAACCTACGATACCAGTGTGGCCGTAAAAAGACATTGGGTTAACGTGACCATCGTCGGCTGTCAAGAATCGTTTCACGCGATAGGCGTACAACACTCTCGCAGGTATCATCGGAATTCAATGCTGGAGCCTCAACAAGCATCAGCGTCCCGACTGTGCAACGTACCCTGCACGATGTGGGCTTTGGGAGCCGACGCCCAACTAGAGTCCCCTTGATGGGTGCACAACACAGAGCTATGTGCCTCGCTTGGGCACGGCAACGCCACCACTGGACACTTGATGACTGGAAACAAGTAGCCTGGTCTGACGAGTCACGTTTCCAACTGCATCGAGCAGATGGAAGGATTCGTGTGTGGCGCAAACCCCATGAAGCCATGGACCCCGCCTGTCAACAGGAAACTGTACCGGCTGGTGGGGGTCCGCAATGGTATGGGGTGTGTTTGGCTGGACTTCACTGGGACCCCTGGTACATCTAAAAACGTCTATGACCGGCCAACGCTATGTGCGCATCCTTTCTGACAAGGTACACCCGTTAATGTCCTGCATTCATGCTAATGGGTTGGGACTGTTCCAACAGGACAATGCACCTCCACACAAGTGTCGGGACGCCGCATTATGGTTAGCGGAGCATTCATCTGAGTTTGAGGTGTTGCCATTCCCACCCAAGTCTCCAGATCTGAACGTGATAGAACACATTTGGGATGCCATGCAACGCGCTATCGAACACAGGAATCCGAGACCTCGGAATATACCCGAATTGTGGAACGCTCTGCAGGAAGAATGGTGTGCATTGCCTACAGCATATTTACAGAAGCTAGTGGAGTCCATGCGCCGTCGTATTTCTGCAGTCCTGCGCTCGCGTGGGGACCTACCAAGTATTAGACTGGTGTACCAGTTTTTCTGGCACTTCAGTGTGTACAGTTCATTTTATTCTGAAGTAAGTATAAAGAAGAACAACGATTTCAAGTCAATTTACTTTAATTTGCTGATTTTTTTTGCAGCAAATATGGCTGCAATTATTCTCCAACAACCAGAGTACTGCCCTATGTGGACAAAGGGGATTTCACACTGTAAGTAAATTGAAAAACAGTACTGTATTTACATCAGTAGCGAGTCAATCCTCCATTTGTAGAGATAACATAACCCACCCGTCGAGCTAAACAGTCCACAAGTCCACGGATTACGGAAAGTAGCACATCGACCAAATCTATCAGTGAAGAAGATCGTGTTGGTCTAGACCTCAACCGTCGGTCAAGGTCATCAAATAGATGTTGAATGCGATTGAGGCCCGTGCCCTGAATATGCCAGTCCATCCGCGAGACGATATTTTCCTCATGCCACTCCATTGTAGCCCTGGAAACACAGTAAGTGCCATTGTTGTCTTGCAGTTTAATAGGTCTTCCAGGTAGAGGTGAATTCCTGCAATGTCTGGTCTTCTTCCACTTGTTGATAACAAAGGCCGGAGTCGATTTAGCGATATACTATACGGTGCAAATTAATTGGGACAAGCTATTTTATTCTCAGAATTGTAGTGTGATCGCCAGTTGATGTCGGAAACCCACGTAAACCGGTTTTATCAGCTGTGAGGTGGTGTGACTGTTAGAACTTGATAGTAAGAATGTGGTTTGACCGGTTTTAAACAGGAAATAGGCACTTTAGCTTCAGTTGTGAGCTTTGGTGTGTGACAGGTGGATGTTAGGTTTTGCTCACTGTGAGTACGTGTTGCTTTCGTGTATTGAAAAATGGATATTTCCCCAGGGAAGCATGCAAAAATAATTCCTCTGAAGGATCACAGCTCTATGACAGTGAGAGATATCGCTTCTGCAGTTGGTGTTGGCAAATCAAGGGTATCAAGACTTCTTACGCGATACAATGCATCTGGATCATCGTCTCCAAAAAGGAGAGGTAAATGTGGAAGAAAACGAAAATCAACTCCACGAACCGATAAATATCTAATCAGAAACAGTAAAATGAATAAAAAAAAAACAAGCACCGACCTTCAAAGAGATTTATTGGCTAATGGTTGTGATGTTAGTGATTCAACTGTACGCCGTAGGATACTGGAAGTTGGCCGGAAGGCAAGAACACCAACGAAAAAAACAATATTCGAATGCGAAAATGAAGATAAAATGTTTAGCATGGGCCAAAACATATATATCATGGACTGCTGACGACTGGAAAAAGGTAATTTTCAGTGATAAAACGCATTTATTTGTGCAGGGTTACCAAGCAAATGTCGTTAAACGAAGCAACTGTGAATTCTTAACCGTTACACGAAGCAACTGTGCCCTGAGTATGCCAAACAAACTGTAAAACACCCTCTAAAACAGATGTTTTGGTTGTTTTCACATCAAATGGCACCGGAAGCTTAGTTCCTGTTCAAGGTATGATGAATTCAGCCAAGTACGTAGAAATATTACAACGTAGGATTGTTCCATTCTTGCAAACTTTTGACGGGACATTTCAACATGACTTGGCCCCATGTCACAATTCGAAATTGGTCAAGAATTTCATGCTGGAAAATCAAATTCATTTGCTTGATTGGCCTGGAAATTCACCAGACGTAAATCCCATAGAAAACTTGTGGAATATTTTGAAGAGACGTTTAGGTAAAATGGACTGTACAACCAAAGAACGCATGATAACGAATGCTATAAAAGTGTGGTTCCACGATTATGAAGTCAAAAATATGTGCACTCAATTAGTGGAGTCAATGTCAAAACGAATTCAAGAGGTTACTTCTGCTAAAGGAGGACATACTTCACACTAATACAGGTATTTATCAGTGTATATCAAGGCATAGAATGATATAAAGGTATTGATTTGGAAAAAAGAGTGGTTTTTTACTTTGTCCCAATTAATTTGCACAGTATAGTATCTGACATCAGCAATGCATCTCATGCTGATACCTCCGATTGAGCAGCCTATAACGTCATTTTAAAACTCGGAGAGCTCTCTCCTGCTTGCCATTTGGCCAGCGATTGTTCTGAGCGTACTCCTGTTGGCGTTTTTATAATTTATGGAACACGAATCTGCTACGAGAGCGCACGGTTGCGCCGTTGTCGAGATGTCGAAACACTTTTGTCCATAGAGTTTGCTTCCAACAACAAGCTACTCCGGTGCATATATGATGACGTATCTTCTCAATATTGAGGGGCTTTTATCGGAGTAGTGTGTCCGTAAAGACACACAATAGCATATTGAGAACTACCTTTTTATTTATTTTTTTTTGTGTGAGGTTTAACGACCACCGTGAGCAACTCAATGGGCTATAAGCAGTCGCCCGTTGCTAATTTAGAGTCACTGGTTCCAGGGAAGGGAGAGAGTCAGTGCCGTAAGACAAACACAACATCCATGCCTGACCGGGATTCGAACCCGGACCCCTTACGGACGAATGATCAGAGGCCAGCGCCTTAGACCACTGCGCCACCGGGGCGGCCTACCCTTTTCTGACTTGATGCCGTTGAGACTCGTCGCTGATGTCTCTTCCGGGACCCTGTCCCAGATGCGACGACTAACCTGGCTTCTAAACACTTAGCCAGCGGGGAGCCAAAAATTGTTTCAAGGAGTCCTTTGTAATACACCTTTTAATTCAGTATGCTTTCGTCTCGACGCACGACAGTTTAGACAAAAGTATTTCGCAATCAGTTTGTGGCCGATTGTAAGGATTATTCAGAGACCTGCACAATTAGAAACGCTTAGTCGACGTACCTAATCAACGTGCCCACGCAAATTTCAAACAGAGCTATACTCCGCGTCAACCTAAGAGTGAACCACTATGAAGGATATGAAATAGCTACCTCCGCTACGAAAAATAGTCCCTATCGTTTGGTGCGAAAACCATCAGAATTATTGCTTCGAATCCATTTTTGTTGGCTCAACAGTTCATCAGACAAAATTGCTATCTAAAAATAATTCTAGAAGTTAGAAATAAATTTGTTCTGAGAAGTTGCTGAATCAAGAGCTTCGCACTTTCGGCTATTTCTGCCCACTTGGGATACAACTCGAACAGGGGGAAGGGTTGGAAGACTTCTACCAACGTTAACAACACAGAGGCAATAAATTGACAATCGGGGAAACTCGAAGGGTGTGTTACTTAAACAGGCAGTAGGGGAAGTAATTCGACCTCCACCAGACCCTCACTGCTTGTGAGATGTGTGGATCAGAAAGGAAACAGAAGAAGCAAAGAATATCTAACTGATAAGAAGGTAAGGCTCAGCGAGACGTAACTAGCGCCACTATATTATGCGGCAAAGAATTACTACACAGAAGCCAACATTACAGGCTGATGCCGCAGGATGCCGAGCAGACTGAGTTAGACTGAGCATGCGTGTTTGTGTTCAAAGAATATAAACGCTTGTTTGTGTTGGCGTTTTGTTCAAAGGTTTTGTTGTTCTCATCTAGATCTGCGTTTATATTACAGCCATGAAATACACCCACTCCATTCCGATGAATAACAATTCATGGAATGGAGTCGATGAATAATAAGAACAAATTTGAAACCGTTTGAAACAAATATCCTGGAAAACCATTAAAACAACGTTTGCTGAAAAAAAAGCTATCGTTACGTTGAAAAAATTAATTTATCAATTATATGAAACTGACTTTTATGAAAAATACCTCGTAATATTGTAAAATGAAAGAGGGAAGCATTCGATTACACAATGCATACCAAACAGACAGCTTTAAGCATACATTCAATCGTGGCGAGTTAGTCCGGTCGGTAGAGAGCTCAGCTATCACGCCAGCGGCCCAGTTCGAACCTACTCAGATACGAACGGATGTTTTTCCGATCTGTTGAGAAAATTTCTCCAGCGCAGTGCGTTTAATTTACAAACTTCGGAAGGGTAGAAAAAAAAATTGTAGCTTTGGGAAACTGCGGTTGTCTTTGCTTTTTTTTTTTTTTTTTTATTATTATTATGGCTGCTACTGGGAAACCAGCCTCAGCATTTTTGACATTTAAGGTATATTGTAAATATGAAATTCATGCCAAGCAACCTGGTATTACTACGGTGCTTAAAGTGAGAATAAAACTGCTAAAATTTCCTTAAAATAATATTAATTGCTAATGTATATATTTGTTTCACCAAAAGAAGGGACAGGAGGGATACTCAGAAAAGAACAACAACAACAAAAAAATGCTTTAGTAGACCCAATGAGACCGAAGGAAACAGTCGCAGATCAAAGCTTAGCTTCCTTTCCGTGAAATAGGCTTCCCGTCCCGTGTCTCCTACGCTTTTTGCGCCTGAATGTTAACTTTCCCGCAGAGCATCTGCTGCCGCATTACATGGTGGCGCTGCTGTCGCCTGTTTTACATTATCTCTACGAGAGTTGAGCTTCTTCACGCGAAGCGTTTATATTCTTTGGAAGAAGAGCACATTGACGCGGATGGATACCGTTCTTGAGTTCCACGACGAGATGTGATAAGGCTCTCCCGCCTTTCCCAGTAGTACACTTTTACGGTGAATTGGAGTATAGCTCCTATCGAGTTGAACGGTTGTGGTGGAATGCCTCCGCACCATCCATCGTTTGGAAGAGTCTTTACGGTGGAGAGCGTTCGGAAGATTGGAAGTAGGGCAGTTTCAAAATGAGGAAACAAGGTGGTTGAATGTGTCGAGACAAGTGATCTCCAGTCTCAGGACACACTTCCAGGAAACCGGGATAATAACTAGAAGGCCGGAGCAAGGAACAGCACGCTTCTTTCTCCAGAGTCGGATATTCTGCCAACAGAACTAGGATGACAAAGACTTATTGTTGCAACTTACTGTTTTGACATGTGCGCCACCTCTGAAGTAGGTTCGTCTCAACATGTGTTCCAGAACAGTCTACCAGTCTCATTGCTGTTCTTGAGTGTGGCGGATGCCGTGATAAAGGTACCTTCTGAATTGTGTAGTCGTGGCAGTGAAGTTTCGTGAGCCGCCCCGGTGGCGCAGTGGTCTAAGCGGTGGCTTATGATCCGAGACGGGTCCGAGTCGAATCCCGGTGAGGCATGAATGTTCTGTTGTCTTACGGCACTGGATCTATCTCTTCCCTGGAACCAGTGACCCTAAATTAGGGACGGGCGACTGAGCATTTCGTTGCTCACGGTAGTCGTTAAACCTTCAATAGAAAAAAAGAAAAATACAGGTACGCTCAGTTCTGATTGAGCCGTCCGTTTGGAACGTAGGACTACGACTTACAGATCGGAGAGTTGAAATGAGTTGAGTATGGTTTCCAAGCGTTTATTTAATTTGTTATAACTAACACAAATCTATGATATGAAAAGGAGCTTACATAATGTTTACAAATAATGCTGGGTACATTTCGAACACAAAGCAGATCGATGCACCAATTACCCAACGTGGTCTTCTTGGGATTCTTACATTCCTCATCACTTGCTTTTGCCTCTCGTATTGATTTTCTCCACTTTTCCTTGCGTTCATTCTGCGAATTCCGCAGCATTGACGAAAATTTTAATCCGTTCGCACGAAAATAATTCTTAAAAAATTTAGTTTCAACCACTGCGATATGTTATTTATATATTTGAATTGATCTCGTCGAGAGCTTTGAAGTGATACCACGCATAGCCGTTTTGCACTCACCGTTGTCCAAAAAAAAACCGCGATATTGTCAAAAGTGTTCGTCGGTTCACAAGAAAACAATTTTTAAAATGTTGAATTCAAATCACTGCAAAATGTTCTTCGTATATTTGAATAGATCTCGTCGGGAGCTTTAAAGCGATACTACTCACAGCCGTGTTGCGCTTACGGTTGCCGAAATAGATTGAAACAAACGCAGCGACACCCCCTCAGAAATATTGCATCATCTTCCCGTGCACAGGGAGCGACGGGATTTTCGCGTGGGCGATGTATTGCGCAGTACGCTAATCGGACTTCATGCTGTTTACGAATATGCTAACGCGAGTAGTGTATGGCACAATTCTTGTCACAGGCTGTCTGCCGTAAGTCGCCCCATACTATCCGCGGAGTTAAACATAGTCTTACGTCAAGAAAAGAAGTTTCGCGAAGACTGCAGGATGTTATGAATCTATTTTCGTAGTTCGGCTTCGAGCCATTAGTCGTTTTAGGTAGCAACATGAGTGCTAGCCTCTAACTAGATATCCTAAACAATTGTGGACTACAAACGTTGTAGCAGTGCTTTAGGTAAGGCCCGAATCTCTCTGTCATATTGTCATAAGGACATTATATCATACCATACTGATCACTTTGTCACAGATTGTTTTGAGGATATAGGCTTCTGGGAATGATAGGTATAATAGCCAACACTGAGCTGAACCCTAGAATGAATCTTTGGGACGAATTGTTTGATCAGAAGCATTGAAGATGAAATTGCTCAAAAAATAAAGCTGAATTTCTCACTGCTTTGGAGACGGAGTAGTGGAGCTTATCGTTGGCACTTTAACATTTTCGCTACCACAACGCCCGACGCGCCTGGACATGCAGACAACCACAAGCGCCCGAATCGCCCAGATAGTATGAGTAGGATTTTCCACCCCCAATGTTCGACGGCGTCCGACAGATTAGCAGAAGTTACCCTCATCCGTCATTGTTGTCGCTAAACAAAGAAGCGCACAGGAGTTGTCCCGGGGCTACTACATTCAGCCTTCTGACATCGCTCAGTAGAACTCTTGCTCTGTTGACACGTGGTTCGTTTGTCTGTGATATTTTACATTGTTCCCAAAGCAGAGTTTACGAGAGAAAATTTGTCGTAAAAATTATTTCATTTCGCTCAATTCAAATAAACAGGTGGTGACCCAGCACTAATCCTTCTTTTGTTAACCTGACAAAGAGAGGGGGAATGAAATTCGGAAAGGAGAAGCAGACATTTTCAGGCGATGTGGTATTTTGAGTGACAAAACATTTGAGTATCGTGGTCGCGAAAGGGTTAAAAAAAGAAAACTTGTGGAAAATATTCCATGAAGATTAGAGTCAGTCATAAAGGCAAAAGGCACATAATAATGAATTTTCTGTAAGAAAAGAAATTTAGACATGCATGTGTCCGGATATTAATGATAGTGCAGCATGAAATGGAGAAAGGTTGGTTGATGTCCGCAACTTCTGCCAAAAGGCTCGCTGTTCTACACACACCGGACATTGAATTAGAAACTTTTATTCTGCAGCGGTTTGGACTTCCTTTTAACGAATACAGTACATATGCGGTTTGGCATAGATTCCGCAAGGTGTTGGAGTGCACCTACGTCTACAGCATACCAGGTGTCCACCAGACAGTCCTCTAACTGGCTCACATTTGGCGGAAGAGGATTTTGCTCCCGAATCTGTTTTTCCAACATGTCCCATACTTCCTCAATAGCGTTCAGATCCGGGCTTTCGGGGTGGCCAGGGTAGATGGTGGAAGCCGCTTTCATGTTTGCTAAATGACTGCTGAGTACATCTTAAGCAATGGACAGCAGAGCTGCAGTCTATGAAGCAGACGTACCGTACTACATAAAAAGTCAGCATTGTTTGGATGGACTTGGTCAACAACAATCCGTGGAGGTCTCCCAACCTTCCAGTTGGACTTGGAGGACTCCTAACCTTGCAGGAGGACTTGGACGACTCCCAACACATTCCAGGAAGACCTTGAGGACTCCCAACCTTTCCATTGTTTGGACGGACGTTATCGTTCAGATAATCTTTGGAGGACTTGGACGACTCCCAACACATTCCAGGAAGACCTTGAGGACTCCCAACCTTTCCATTGTTTGGACGGACGTTATCGTTCAGATAATCTTTGGAGGACTTGGACGACTCCCAACACATTCCAGGAAGACCTTGAGGACTCCCAACCTTTCCATTGTTTGGACGGACGTTATCGTTCAGATAATCTTTGGAGGACTCCCAACATTCCAGTAATATTGGTGACACCTTCCATACCAACAGAACTTGCCGCACACCATAGCACCACCATTAGAACCTTGAGTTTGTTTACAAGGCAAGCTGGATCCATTACATCATGGGACTCCCGCCAAACTCTCTACCTACAGTCTGTACAGAATAAGGCGTATCGCAAATACTTTGGATCACATGATTTTTTCTGGTCTTCAAGTGTACAATCATGGCATTTTTGACACCAATGTGGACAAAGTTTCCTCTTCCTCGAAGGAATCAGTGATTTCCGTATAAGCACGAGACTGCCAGTACCGATACTCTTCAATTCTGTGTGCAAAATTTGCTGAGACAGAAGTCAGGAACAGTTGAATGCTGCGGTCAGGAAGTACTGTTCTCTGTACAAGCCTTTTCAGACGACGGCGATCTCATTTCTGACAGATTGGTATCGCGCCATAGTTACGCAATTTAGACAAGCAATGTGGGTTATTTTTCTACTGATTACAGAACAGGGATATCTCACCTTTTGAGAAACCAGTCAATTTTCAAAAATGGTCGCTCCAGACAACAGGACGCGCACAATTAGCCTTTTTTCGAACTCCGAAATATTCTTAGTTTTTTCCATTGTTATGAACACTACTGACGATTATGATAATGAATCACGAATCGAAGATTCAAAATTTTGAATCACACACTTCAATAATTTCGATAGCATCTTCTGATTACCATATCCCTAAAAAAGCTTAGTTGCCAGCATGCGAGCTGCACCGAACCATGGATGACGGGAAAAGCTGATGTTCAGAGAGTAAAGCAAGAACGTCGAAACAACGAAGGAAAAATGGTAAAGAAAATATGTCTTGACTGAAGCTGAATGCTGAAAAGCTGAGTTTCATTCTCTGAATTAAGTGACTTTTTGTGTCTTTTAATTTGGTGTTTTAAGTAATTAATTTGCGTGTTCGTTAATCGTCAGGAGTGGTGTGACGTACCTGACAGCAGGACGCACACGGCATAAAGGTAGATAGCAGTCAGAACGAACGCCCGCGTAGCTCAATTGGTAGAGCGACTTATTCCGAAATGGGGGGACCCGTGTTCGAGCCCCGGCGTGGACAAAAATGACGGAGAAATTTAGTTCGTTATAATGGCACCCGAACTTTCCGGATGACCCGGCCGTTCAAAATCTCGCAATGGTGTGATGTTCTTTCCACACCGCGAGATAGGAAACATAAAAGAATCCCTTCTCCAGCGATTCGAGAAATAACTGTGTGTGACGTTGCATTCCACACACAAAATTGACTGGGAGTTCTCAAGTACTTGCTTCAGCGGATGGCTGCCGACGACGATTCATGGTCACGGCTGACCCGTGGGCCATGGGGATATGTGACGTACCTGCCGGCAGGACGCACACTACATAAAGACAGATAGCAGTCAGAACGAACATCCACGTAGCTCAATTGGTAGAGTGACTTATTCCTGAATGAAGGGACCAGGGTTCGAGCCCCGGCGTGGACAACAATGACGGAGAAATTTACTTCGTTTTGGTGGATTTAACTGAAACATTTTTACTAGCAATGCGTTGGAAATATTTTTTAGCATTGGGGACATATGCTTAAGACCTGCTCAAGCAAGTAAATCCTATAATTTGATTGACATTGTTTTTTGCCTTGGTAACAAACGCTTCTAGAGCTGCTCTTTGCAAAGCAAGTAGAATCCCTTTAGTGTCAGCTGAAAAGAAATGATGTGTAAGAGAAGAGAGCATTAGAATTGTCAGAATGTGCGGAAAAGCTTAAGGTAAGGTCCCTTAAAGCCACAATCATCTCAAAAGGGACTTGTCCTACTGGGTATCAGTTAACCAGGGGACGAAAAGAGTTGAGCGTGAAAAGAAATCCCCGTATGGGTCTGTAACACCCAGGATACAACTTAGCGCATCCTAAAAGTTGGTCCACCATGTATGCCCTAACTCATCCTCAAAAAGAATTCCCTGGATTAGTGTTAGCAAGGAGTGCCTAAATTACGCGTTGCGAAACGAGAATTAAACTCAAGTAACTCATACACTCAGCTTCCCGAGTCTACATTCGATCACAGCCGAACACGAATGGCTCGATACTGACGATTACTGACGGACAGCAGCCTGAAATGGGTGCTTAGATCAGTGGTGAAGCACTTGACTGCCGCCCCGTTAGCGCAGTGGTCTAAGCGATGGCTTCTGATCATTCGTCCGAAAGGGGTCCGGGTTCGGATCCCGGTGAGGCATGGATATTGTGTTTGTCTTACGACGCTGGCTCTCTCCCTTCCCTGGAACCAGTGGCCCTAAATTAGGGACGGGCGACTGCTCATAGCCCATTGAGTTGCACACGGCCGCCCCGTTGGCGCAGTAGTCTAAGCGATGGCCTCTGATCATTCGTCCGAAAGGGGTCCGGGTTCGGATCTCGATGAGGCATGGATATTGTGTTTGTCCTACGGCGCTGGCTCTCTCCCTTTCCTGGAACTAGTGGCCCTAAATCAGGGACGGGCGACTGCTTATAGCCCATTGAGTTGCTCACGGCCGCCCCGGTGGCGCAGTGGTCTAAGCGATGGCTTCTGATCATTCGTCGGAAAGGGGTCCTGGTTCGGATCCGGTGAGGCATGGATATTGTGTTTGTCTTATGGCACTGCCTATCTCTCTTCCCTGGAACCAGTGGCCCTAAATCAGGGACGGGCGACTGCTTATAGCCCATTGAGTTGCTCACGGCCGCCCCGGTGGCGCAGTGGTCTAAGCGATGGCTTCTGATCATTCGCCCGAAAGGGGTCGGGGTTGGAATCCCGGTAAGTCATGGATGTTGTGTTTGTCTTATGGCACTGCCTATCTCCCTTCCCTGGAACCCGTGGCCCTAAATCAGGGACGGGCGACTGCTTATAGCCCATTGAGTTGCACACGGCCGCTCCGGTGGCGCAGTGGTCTAAGCGATGGCTTCTGATCATTCGCCCGAAAGGGTCCGGGTTCGAATACCGGTAAGGCATGGATGTTGTGTTTGCCTTACTGCGCTGGCTCTCTCCCTTTCCTGATACCAGTGGCCCTAAATTAGAGACGGGCGATTGCTTATAGCCCATTAAGTTGCACACGGCAGCCCCGGTGGCGCAGTGGTCTAAGCGATGCCTTCTGATCATTCGTCGGAAAGGGGTCCGGGTTCGGATCCCGGTGAGGCATGAATATTGTGTTTATCTTACGACGCTGGCTCTCTCCCTTCCCTGGAACCAGTGGCCCTAAATTAGGGACGGACGACTGCTTATAGCCCATTGAGTTACACACGGCCTCCCCGGTGGCGCAGTGGTCTAAGCGATGGCTTCTGATCATTTGCCCGAAAGGGGTACGGGTTGGAATCCCGGAGAGGCATGGATGTTGTGTTTGTCTTATGGCACTGCCTATCTCCCTTCGCTGGAACCAGTGACCCTAAATTAGAGACGGGCGACTGCTTTTAACTCATTGAGTGTTTCACGATGGTCGCTAAACCTCCAATCCAAAAAATCAATCCATAACTACGTAATTTGCATATACTCTGCCTGGGTGCATATTAAAAATACGTGATGACTGGATCACGTGAGACGACATCTGCATAAAGATTTTTTTTTTTTTTTTGATTGGAGGTTTAACGACCACCGTGAGCAACTCAATGGGCTATAAACAGTCACCCGTCCCTAATTTAGAGTCACTGGTTCCAGGGAAGGGAGAGAGCTAGTGCCGTAAGACAAACACAACATCCATGCCTCAAAGGGATTCGAACCCGAACTCCTTTCGGACGAAAGATCAGAGGCCATCGCTTAGACCACTGCGCCACCGGGGAGGCAGATTTCTAATTCAATGGCCGGTGTGTGTATAACATCATTGTTTCCATTTAAAGAGAACAATTATTTGTTTTTAAAATCATTTTTCGATTTTAAAAAGAATTAAATTAGTTGTTTTTTAAATTGTTTAGGAACGATTTATTGGTTTCAAAAATCATTTCAATCTGACAAAATGAATAACGACTAGGGAATAAAAAATTATATAACTTTTATTCTTACATATTATAGAAGTCACATGATTGTGGGATTTGATATAACATCAACCGTATGCACGCACAATCACATAAGCTTTACAATTTCCTAGTATCCCGTTGACGATAACAACTAATAAATCCTCTAACGATAGTACCAACAAAATGTACAATTTCTACACTTTCCACTCCTTTTTTACGCTTTCCAACCTTAGATCAAAGAAGTGTATATGCACCAGCTTTTTCGTCTATCTGCCCGCATGATAAGTCGCGTAACAATGGTTCGATTGCGATGAAATTGTAGTATATGGTAGCGGACAACCCGGGACCGAAACCTATTGAAAATGGACTATATGGGATAAAGAATGAGGACATAGGAGCGGGATCCATTCCTTCACCGTTATGCGTCATAACTTACATAAAAATGCTTCGATTCCGACAAAATTTTATCATGTTGAATCGGAGGTATGCTGAACCGGTTCTGTTGAATATCATCGAAATGGGGGTCAAAGGTAGGGGCCCAGGAGCGAGTTTTATTCCACAGCCACTATCCTCATAACTTGAGTAATAACTTGGGTAATGATTTCTGGTATGTTGGAAAGCCCATCATAATCAATGCATTACATGATTTTACTAACTTGTTACATTTTATTTGTTCTTTGACTCACTCTCAGCGATGTCAAAAATTATGAGAAAATTCGGGGAAGTTATGAGCCTTTGAGAAGGAAAATCAAACAGAGAAGTAACAAAATTTAAATAAAAACGGAAACTCGAAAACAAGACAATGATAGACATATACAACACATAACGACAAGTGCGGTCACACAGCTTTCTGAAAGGATTATTAAAAATACAGGGAATTTTCATGTTTTATGCAAATAGGCTGAAATGCCTGTAACACAGCTTAACGCAAAGTAAATATTTTAGTTAAGAGGTATTTCCTGTTTAATGGAAATTTCAGTTTTCCATTTAGAAGCAGAGCGGTTTTCGACGATGTTAAACGCCAACATCTTCACGTGCAGATCTCTCCTCGTAAGGTAAAACAATTTAGCTAAACGGTTGACTAATATTAGTACAAAAACATTTACAATTTCATTAGGTTTACTTTTATTTCAACAAATGCACAGGAATGACATTTATCTGAACTAAATAAAAGTAACAATGAAACCAACTTTCATGTGCTGTTTAAGTAAGTGATACAATTAATTACAACAAAAGCTTGTGTAGAGAGAAATTATAAAGAAATTTAATCATATTTTAGAGTAGTCGGACTCATGCATAAATAAAAAGCTGCCGATATTTTGCTTAAAATCCTCGTGAAATTAGTCGACATTAATTTATCTAAATGCACTATGTGGGAGTCTCTTGTTGATTAAATATTAATCTAAAAAGCACGATGAAACCAGAAATATTTACCTATTAACAGAATGAATCATTAAAGTGCAGTCTGTTGCCCAGTCTCGCAATATCAGAACGACTCTTTTTGTTTCGAGCATCATGCCATGAAATGTTTTCCTGTCGTTGTTATGTGTAGCATGATTCTCATTTTCTCATTTCAAATCGAAATCCTGAAAGTATGGTTGAGTATTACTAATTATTATGACCAGGACCGTCCTTAGACTCAGGCCAAGGGGCACACACCCAGGCCCCGCACCTCAAGGGCTCCCGCAATTTCAAGGTTGCAACTCATCATAAGTATAGATATTATTAAGATAAAAACGAAATACGCAGAATAAAACGAAATACTTATGAACGACGTGCATAATCAAGCAAATGTTTCTTTATTTGTATGGGATGTGAGTACGTCTGAATGGACCTTAGTTAAGCCAGTCAATTGTCCAGGATTCGATTCGATGAAAGAAATATTTGAGCTAATTGAATAACACACTCCTATTAGGATTGTGCAAAAGTTCTACCCGTTAATCGTGATGCAAATTCCAAGTTGCCGCCCCTGGTGGCGCAGTTGTTTAAGCGCTGGCTTATCACCATTCGTGTGAGATGGGTCCTGGTTGGAATCCGGTGAGGCATGGATGTTGTGTTTGTCTTACGTACTGACTCTTTCCCTTCCCTGGAACCACTGATCCTAACTAGAAGCGAGCGACTGATTATAGTGCAATGCATTGCTCACGGTGGTCATTAAATCCAAAATTTAAAAACAATTCCAAGAAAAACTTTGAGTAATAAACGCAACAATAGATGGCGCTTGTGAAGGCCGAGCCGCGGGTGGCTTCGTGGGCAACGTTCGTGACTGCCACGGAAAGGACCCCAGGTTCGATCCCAAGCAGGTACGAACGCTCGATCCACTAAATATCCACCGTGCGTCGGATGGGCACGTTAAGTCGTCGGACTCCGGGTACTGGCACCCCGGTTATAAATAATGGCGTCTTCCTCCCCCTTTCTATTTCGCTTCCGTGTCACTTTCTTATCGGGCACTCTAGCCCAAATCTCCTAGCTTCCTATTTCTAAGGGTTGTTTAAGAGCTGGGGTCAGCCACTCCCTTCCTAACATCCTCTACATATGATCATGATCGTCATGCTTGTGAAGGTCGAAATGCTTCGAGGAGCAGCCTATAAAATGACACCAAGTACGCAGGTGCATCTCATTCATAAACAAGTCACACACGGGTTAACATGTCAAGCAATAAGGATCACAAATTAATAACGAGGAAGAGTACACCAATTATGTAGAAATTAGTAAAACTATGCTCGTGATCCGTTTTATTGGCGTAGGAATCTACAAATAAGCATTTCCAAGCATTCGCACATCAACCAGATGCCTTTTTCAAGGAAGTTAGACAGAAACTGTAATCTGAATAATAGCACGCGTTAACAATTTGAATGCCGTAACTTGACATACCGGCTCCAGAGCGGGGAGGCATGAGTTCGAAACATCCCCAACAAAAAGGTGTTTCTGCAGAGCCGGAGTAAATGGGCTGCAGCCCAGGGCCCCGATTAGTCCAGGGGCCCACTCTAGGTCTGGAAAAGGGGCCTGGAGATTTTCGAATAATTTTTTTGGTCCCCAACAAAACGAGTGTGACCCGCACCAGTTTTATTGAGGGCCGAAAACTTCATGTGGGTAAAAAAGGTACGAAAAACGTAAATTGAAGAAATAATTTTCGTTATTCATATTTGGATGTTGTGGAACGTCTCTAGATGGTAGCACCAATCAGTGATTAAGAGCTTAGAAATTTCCCTGCTCTGGTTCTGGTTTTTTCTTGCCTGTAAAATTAGTTCTTAGTTTGGCAAATGGAAACTGTGACGGTGACCGTGACTGTGGCCTTTCGAATAATAGTTGTTGAATTGTGTATGTGTCCAGTGTTCACGTTCGCATTAAAATCACAAAAGTAAGTGTGTTATTGTTAAAACACAAAGTTTATACACAGTCGAGTCACATTATTGACTCGACTGTGTATAAACTTTTGCTTGGAGGGTGTATAAGATGTGCGCAGTAGCCAGTCTCAAAACATAACACTCGTTGCTGTCATGGATAAAAGGAGCGATTCATCAGATTTGCAAAAAGGGATGAATATCGGCTTTCGGGCCAAGGGTGGCAGTATTTTTGAAACAGCGCAGTTTGTAAACAGTTCGCGTGTTGCTGTGGTTAAAGTGTATCGTGATTGGAGAAATGGCACCATTTTGAATAAGAGACGTGGAAACTGCAGAACACCACGTGCCATTGATGTGAAAGGTGAACGTAGGCTGCGAAGGTGCGTGAGGACCGATCGACACGCAACAGTGGAGCAACTCACTTGACGAATGAACCACATTTCGCCTCACTTTGCGAATTCCGTCTACCGAAAGTGTGTCGAAAACGACAGTTCAGAGAACCATGCTGTGTGTGGGGCTCCGAAGCCGACGGATGGTCACTGCACCTATGCTAACGAAGGTGCATCGGCAGAAAAGGCTTAAATTTGCACGACAGTATCGGAATTGTACCTCCGCTGATTGGCAAATGATTGCCTTCTCCGATGAGTCATGTTTTCTGCTTCATCGAACGGATGGACGTTGGCGTATTAGGCTAGAAACATCGGAGGACAAACACTATTCAACCACTGCTGGAAGACCACAAGCTGGTGGGGGGCAGCATTATGGTCTGGGGAATGTTTTCGTAGCATTCCCTGGGTCCACTCATACATGTGGAAGACACTATGAACCGAATGTGTTATGAATCCATCCTTGTAGATCACGTACACTCATACATGCTGATCGTCTTCCCTCTTGCGGATGGGATCTTCCAGCACCACAATGCGACGTGTCACACAGCTAGAAATGTCCGAGGGTGGTTGGAAGAGCACGTTGAAGACTTCAAAGTACTTCCCTGGCCCCTTAATTCCCCAGACTTAAACCCAATTGAGCATCTATAGGACCACCTTGATTGTGCTGTTCGCTCTATTCATCCTCCACCACGCATCCTCCAGTAGCTATCAGTTGCACTACAGTCAGCATGGCTCCACTCCACATGCCTGTGAACACGTTCCAGCTTCTTATTAAGTCACTCCCGACCCATCTAGCTGCTGTCCATGCTGCCCACGGCGGTTACTCTGGATATTGGCACAGTCGAATCATAATAATGTGACTCGACCATATATACATATTTCAAGTACGTTTTTTTAGTGCCTTCTAACTCTGTAGTTGTTATCTTATTCTGAAGCATTTGTATTTTTCTTTATTTTTATTGACTCTGAGCTCGGCTAGCAGATTCTTCACTCTTCAGGTATGGATGGAAGTAAAAAATATCCTGGTGGATGTGATAAAAGAAAGTTAAAGGAATTAAAGGAAGAGAAATTGAAAAACTACCGAAAATTCACAAATTTTATTGTGAAGCAGATTGGGTTACTGTTCGCAAATCCGGAATTAAATATTCCTGAATTAAGAAATGTTTTTAAGAAATTGAATGGTTCTCATAAATTCCCATCTTACCACAGAAGGAGCATACGCACTGCTCGGACGATTGTCTCGAATTATGCTTTGGGTGATATTTCTCTCATTTGTTTCAAATTTTACAGAAAACACAGGCAAGTGTTACTGAACAAAGACCTATGTACTGATAAGCTTATATTTCACTACGTTTTTAAGAAATTGAATGGTTCTTATGAATTCACATCTTACCACAGATGGAGCATACGCACTGCTCACACGAGAGTTCTTCAATGTGTTGGTTTGTAGAAAAAGTGCTTCAACATCTTTAAACAGACATTTTAAAGACAAGCGTCGACTCCTAAATTATATGTAATCTTTAGTTTTCGTGCAGTAATTTTTATTTCTATACTTGATCCAATGTTTGTGTTTCTGTATTAATAAATATTAAAAATGATAGTTCAATGTTTCTCTTCCTGTCTGCAAACGCATAAGATGTATTTTACAAGACGACAAGACCTTAACATACATGTATATACACTGGCGGAAAGTGAAAAAAGAACACCAAGAAGGAGACGTCTGATACCAACGAAATTTATACAGCATAATAACGGAATACCGAGGATAACGTGATCAAAACATTATGGCAAAATACAGCTGTATTTGCTGGTAAACTGAAAAATAACATTACCATGTAACATGGTTAGTACGAGGTTGAACCGCCATGAACTGCGTCACATTGTGCAATTCTGGCATGGAGTCTGTCGTACAGATGTTGGATGTAAGTTTGGGGTATTGAGTTCCAAGCATCCTCAATCTGGACGCGTAGATAGGAGATGATTGTGGCTGGCCGTGGAGACCGGATAAGTCGTTGTCCCATAAAATCCCACACGTGCTCAATGGGTGACAAATCTGGTGAACGTGCAGGTCATGGAAGTTTTCTCACACCCTGAAGTGCATGTTGCGTTGCACATGCCGTGTGTGGGCGTGCGTTATCTTGCTGGAAAACACCACGATGGACCGACCTTACAAATGGTACAACAACGGGCTGATTGATGTTGTTGATGTAGGAGGTGCTGTTTAACGTACCCGGTACAAACCCTAGTTGTGTACAGGAGTGATAGCTGATCGCTCCCCACACCAGGAGATCAGGTGTAGGCTCTGTGTGTCGCTGGCGGATGCAAGAAGGGTGGAGACGCTCCCCATGTGAGTCTGCGAACACGTATACGGCCAACGGAGGCTCCCAAGCAGAATCTGCTTTCATCGCTGAACACGACAGATCGCCATTGCGTTCTCCAGTGGAGACGTTGGCGACACCACTGCAGCCATTCCTGACGGTGGGCTGGAGACAGAGATACACATGCCAGAGGCACACGTGCACGTAGTCCTGCATCCAGTAGACGGTTGCGGATTGTTCGCACAGTCACCTCAGGTGCAACGGCAGCTCGGATTTGCCTCGCAGTGGATGTTTTGCTTGACAACGCAGCTCTTCTTATGCGTCGATCGGTCCGCTCATCAGTCCGTCTGCGACTCCCGGTTCCACGTCTTCTCGTGTGGGAATGTTCCTCGGACCATCTGCGCCACCATCGTACCACCACCGGTACTTCCCATCCAATTCGCTCCGCAATACGACGGTACGACCACCCGGCCTCGCTGAGTCCGACTAGATGACCTCGCTCAAAGTCCAAAAACTGCTGAAATCGTACACGTCTTCCATGTCCAGGCATTGCAGCTTCTTCAGAGTCTTTGCACGTGTCCGTACGCCGACGACTGATTACATTCACTTCGCCGTACTCCTTAAATAGCACCGACGATAATTTGCATATTATGCCGTGCTGTGGTGGAAGCGCCCACCGGTTGGTCCCGAAATTAACATCACACCTACGTAAGCTCGACCCCATTAACATATGTAAATTTCATGATCTTCCGCCAATTCCTTCTTGGTGTTCTTTTTTCACTTTCCGCCAGTGTATTAAAGACATAGGTATCTTATATACGGTATGTATATAACATACCTATCTTTTGTATAGGGTATAGGACAGTGGTATTTTGCAAGCAACTGTGCCCAGAAATAGGGGCCCCAAAATCTTTAGTAGCCCAGGGCCCCAAGAAAGCGTAGTCCGTCACTGTGTTTCGGTATAAGACTACTTAACGCCTCTGCAGGGACCTCTCGCACTGTTGAGGAATTGCAGGCAAAGATCAACGACTCATGGTCAGTGATATCTCAGGACACAATCCGGGGATTCTTCCGTTCAAAATAAAAAAAAATTGAAAATGACTCTTCAGCTCGGACACACGACCTGCATTCGATGTCAGGTCGTGTGTCCGAACGTTTAGCCCTGCATTGCTGTTATGCGTCCAACTGACGCACGCTACATCATACTGAATCCTCGCGTCCACTGCATTCATGTAATCTCTCAGAAACTAAATCACTTCTTTCCGATGTACTTGTTTACCTGTGTGGCACGTTTCGCCTCATTTCGCGAATTCCGTCGTGTTGTGGCATTTCGTATGGCGAGCAGTGTACATTATTGAGGTTCTAAATGAATTCCTTTCGGGGTTTAGCGACCATCATGAGCATCTCTAAGCGCCGTCGCCTTTTCCTTTTTTGGGCAATGATTCGAGGAAAGGAACAGGGCACACACCATCAGAAAACCGCACCATCCATGCTTCATCCGGGATTAGAAACCAGCCTTATCTCGGACGAGTAGTCACTCCTCTGACCACTCGGTCACCGGCGGTGCTAAGGAAATTTTATTATTATCAGGAGAGCTCTAGAGTTAAAAATGGTGGAATTTCAAAATTAACAGGTATTTGCCGAAGCTGGGCGAAATTTTTAATTATATTTCTTTTGGTTTAGATCTTTAACGACCACCGTGAGCACTTCGATGTACTATACGTAGTCGCCCGTCCCTAATTTAGGATAACAGGTTCAAGGGAAGGAAGAGAGCCAGTGCTGTACGACAAACATAACATCCATGCTTCACCGGGATTCGAACCCTGTCCCTCTCGGAAGAATGGTCAGAAGCCAGATATTTCTATTTGTCCAAATTTTTCTGTCAGAAAAATAAACACTTTCGAAAATTTGACAGATCCTACAAAATAAAAAAAAATATAAAAAATGCAGAATCATTGATAGCTGATGCATGATTGAATAGATAATGGATATGCATGAATCATTCATAACGTGCAAAGAAATGCTAAAATTTTTAAAATACATATATTTCTCCAGAACTTTTTATTTGATACGTGTGGCTGAAAATAGCATTAAATTGCTTCAAAATGAAGCAAACGAAACCACGAACACAATGCATCTGAGATACATATATTTTCTGATGCCTTGAATTTTTTATATCTATTCAGAAAACATCCCAAGTACGAGAATCTGACGAAAACATTGTGCATTTTTTGTTACTTATTAATTCAACATAAACTCTAAATGTACATAACTAATTTAAAACATGAAAATATCTGAAATCGTGCAACGGTGAGAGAGATAGAAGCATTGGCTTCAAAATTGGAGGATTTGTACTAAGCCAAAGAATAACTGAGCTTAACAGATCTGTAAAAGTAACAAATTAAATTAGACATTCCCAGACCAATTAATTTCCATTACAGAAATTGGGTCAGACATTTGCTTTCTGTTATTCTAAGAATATCCTAATAAAGAAACAAGATGATGAAGATACATTATCCTTGCGTCCTTGGTTTTCCCTATCAGCACAACTTGGTCTCATTTTTATTCCGACCTCATTAAATGGTAAAAGGCGAAAACGAAAATGTTTTCGTCAAACTGTCGTGTTAAGGTTTCGTGCATATTGTTTTAACAAGTATAGAAGATGATGTGGAATGAAAACTACGGAGTAATGTTGACCATGGTATGCTCATCTCGGGCGCGAGCATTGTTGAACTTACCCTTTTACTGGCTGGAAAGAAATTTAATCTGAGTTAGCTAAATGGTCTGAAGTAAGCGCGAATGAATGTATTCGTCATCTGAAAAATGATCCGAACGTGGCTGGAATGAGTGAATCTGCACATCAGAAAGCATTGCTTTCCGCTTAGCTTTGTTATTTAAAGTGGTCTGTTAAAGGGAAAATTGTAGTTCTTTATGACTGATTATCCACTAAAAAGGATCCTAGGACAAGCAGGCAACAGTAACCGATAACTCGGATACAGTTAGCAAATAGCTATTGCAAAATCTAAGCTCGTCAAGGCGTCTATTATAACAAATTCTAAAAAACGAACGCGTAAAAATTATGGCTTTCAGAACAAAAGTATGAAACATTCTAAAAAAGAAGTGCCTAAAATGTATTATGAACTACTTTCCTTCACGCATTCACGTTGGTTGTGATCAGGTTACACATTAACAAAGGGGAAAGGCACACTCAGATCGGAAATCACGTTTTTCATTCTGTATCGCGAAAGACAGACACACATACACAAACTTTTTTTTATTATTACAGATTAAGCAAGGGTTGAACTAAAAGTCGGAGTCTTTCCATTTCTTCGTTTTTCAATTCAAACGATTTTTCAAATTAATGTTAGTGAGCCGACTTTCGTGAAACGGTTCAAATAAAAGGCGATTTAGTTTTAATTGAAATTCCTCAATGGCACGGAATTTTGGGAATCGAAAGGCGTCAAAACCTGACTATAGACGGTGTCCAATAGCATGTCAAAAATCCCGGTGATCGGATGTGCCATGTCGTAGCTATGCCTGAACAACTACTTGTCCCGAATCTTGTACAAGGAGCGGATTTTTTCAAATATTATTAAAATTGGTCAGTTTTTAATGGTCATTATTTTTATACGACACGACCGATCACCATGATACCAACCCCATGTCACTCACCGTGTCCTTCCCTTTCTCTGTAGTAAGTGTCCCTGCTATCGGCTGAAGATCTTTGGAGAAGATAGGGAACGAACGAACTCTTTTCAAAACCCGGAAACCACCCTAAAAATGCAAGTTTTTTGACGATTATTCCTCAGTGACACGGAATTTGGGGAATCCAAAAGGCGTCAAAAGCGGATCATCGACGATATCCAATCGCATGCAAAAAATCAACGTGATCGGATGTGTCATCTCGTACCTATGCCCGAACAATTAATTGTCTCTGGTCTCGTACAGAGAGTTCCGCTCAGTAGCAACTGCGACAAATCTTAGAAAGGCGAGAGATGTTTGAGTCACTTTTTCTTGCGCAGGGGCATGATGTCGATGGCAAAGGGACTAGGTCTTTTCCATCAGGCCTTGGGTTATGGAGCAGAGAATAGAGGACCAGAACGGAGCTCATTCGAGGGTTGTACCAAAAGTAATGCAACAGGGGGCATAACTTTTTTATTTACTGACAGAGGTCGTTCGAATTGCACATGATGGTAGAGTAACACTTTCTCTATACAAAGACACCACTCAGCATAGTCTCCATCACAAGTGATGCATATGCGCCATCGTTCAACTTAGCTGTCGAATCTCTTTAGAAAAATTCAGGTGTGGACTATTTTACCTACTACTTCACAGCCACTTTCACATCGTCTGTGTCATCAAATCGTTGTCCCCGGAGACTGTCCTTCATTGAACCGAACAGGTGGAAGTCGGAGGGCGCCAGATCTGGGCTGGACGGGGGACCGACCGCCGACCAGCCTAATTTGCTGATCGTCTGATTTCTTGCCAAAGATGTATGTGGTATAGCATTATCATGGTGAATGTGGATTCTTTTCAGATTCTTGTTCGATCTCTTCCTCCTTATGTCTTCTCTAAGCTTCTTCAGTGTCTCAATGTACCGCTCGCTGGTCACGGTACGGCCACGTTCCAGGAAAGCAAGAAAAGTGAAACCACTGCCATCCCAAAAAACAGTCACCACGACTTTCTGTGCTGATCCCTGGCTCTTGAACTTCTTAGGCTTTGGCGAAGAGGTGTGACGTCATTCCATGGATTTATTCTTCGTTTCCGGATTATAAAGGTACGCTCACGTTTCATCCCGTGTGAAGCCAAAACGTGTTGTCATTGGCTTCAAACGCTTCCAGCAGATTAAAGCAGACTTCCATCCTTCTCTCCTTCAAATCTGGTGTCAACTGCCGAGATACCAACTTTGCATACACTTTCCGAAAGTCTATGTCTTACACCATCTTCTGTATGGCTTTGTGACCACAGTCCAGTTGTGCAACAAGCTCACGAATTGTGGTGACCCGTCTCTCTGCGCGAATCATTTCTACCATTTGCTGACGATTCGTGTCATTAGTTGCAGATGATGGTCTCTCCTCCTTCAAACTTCTTCATCCAGCTGTGCAGATTGATCTTCTCAATGGAGTCACCTCCGTAAACATTCTGAAACCTTCTGTGGATGTGGGACAGCCTGCACCCTTTCGTCGTCAAGAACTCAATGACGGCACATTGTTCATGCTTGGAATCCATTATTTACCTGCAATGAAGAAGAAGGGTTACTATAGAGAAAGAGGTATTCTACCAACATGTGCAATTTGAACGACCTCTGTTTGTTAATAAATAAGTTGCGCCCATTACTTTCGGTAAAACCCTCGTATAACCAGTTGAAGATCTGTGCTCGGTTGTACTGAGATGAGAGGGCGAATGAACTGCTTTACCGTAGCTTTCGTAAAACCCGGCTGCTATGTGAACAGTACTCTTTGAGGAGCGCAAAAAATTTCGGACCACATTTGGTTGAGGTATATCGGCAGCTAATAGGATTAAAGAATGCAGGGTAAAAAGGATGTATATACAGTGTGTTAGTTTTGGTTGTGTGAATTGTAATTGTTGTTAATACAGTGTAAAGGTGTTAATATATCTGAAATTTGAGGATGAATACGACGCAACCGTCCCAACACGCATAAAAATGCCTGCAAATTTAGGGCGGCCCTCTTAGAGTACCACAACCTCCAAACTACTCTATGTAGACAAAAATACTCGACACCTACACATCTTCAAATGAACTCGCATTTGCAGAATCAGATGTCCACTCGTGAGGTGTGTTGTTCTTATGTAAAAGGATGCGTTGGCACAGCAGTCAGATATCATCTGAAGCAACTGTACTGCGCTGAGCTGAACTGACAGAGTTTGACGACTGTATGGTAGTTGAATGCTACCTGAGTAAGCGAGCAGTTTGTAACATTGAGGTTACACCGGACGTCCTAAAATCCGCTGTCGTTCGAGTTCTGCATCGATACGAAAAACGATTGGGCCACTACAGCTAAGCAGTGATCTGGGAGACTGCACAAACTGAGTGATCGTGCTGAAGGAAGCTTATTGCGCCGCCCGTTGGCACAGTAGTTTAAGCGCTTGCTTCTGACGTTTTGTCCGAAATGAGTCTGTTTCCGCATCTCCGTGAGGCATGGATGTGGTGTTTGTCTTACGGCACTGGCTATCTCCCTTCCCTGGAACCATTTGGCCTAAATCTGGGATTGGCGACAGCTTATAGCTCCACCTTGTTGCTCTTACAGTGGTCTTACCCCCCCCCCTTAAATATCACATTGCGGAATGTGAATAACGCAAGCCGTCGCTGGCCACAAACCTTGCCGTCGACGGCACGCGTTATTTGTATCACACAACACACGCGAACACTTAATTGAGCTAGAACAATCAATCGATAATTGTTTCCTTAAGGTTGCTATGCTTGGTCAGCTGCGCACAAGCCCGACAACAATCCAGGCAATGCCAGTCGACGACTGCAGTGGTACATTGCTGGCCCTTCGCGGGAAACGGAAAAGGAATAGGGTGGTGAAGAGTGAGGAATCGCACTACTGATTCGTTTATTCGGATTCACGCATTTGCGTGTGGCGTTATTGAAGCAAGGCTGTCAGCATAACCGCTTCGCACCTACAGTCACGTTAAGTTTTGATGGGTATCTGTGATGGTGTGGGGCTGTGTTTCTGCTGATAAGGGCTCTGTCCTTTGGTTGTGATGCCATTCAGCCTAACAGCCGCTAGGTACATAGATATTGGGAACAAATCTACATTACCTACTCTGTGAGAGTACGTCGACACGAATTCCTTCGTGTTTCAGCAAGATCGAGTGCTTTGCCATACCTGAAGGCTTCTCCATGCTGGATTAGAAGAACACATCTTCCAAATATTGGGTTGGGCAGACCAAAGTCCCGATAGAACATATGTTGAACGAGCTGCAACTCCGGATCTGATCTCGGCCGGTAAGACTGTAAGACGGCACTGGCAAACGTTTTGCAAGAAGAATGAAGGTATCTTGTGGAAAGTGTTCCCAAAAGGGAACCTGCAGTCATCACGTTCAAAAATGCGCAGACCATGTGCTAATTTAAGCAAATAAATGTTCTTGTTTTCGTTCGACCAACGTGTCTGAATATATATACACTACATGCATTATAATACACTATACTACCCTGTTTATACGCTATAAACACGGATCTGATGACTAATATCTGAATAATGAAATGTGTGTCATCTATCATGGTTCCCTAAGCAAGGCTCTCATGACTAATATCTGACTAATGAAAGGTGTTTCATCTATCACGGCTCTCATGACTAATATCTAATTAATGAAATGTGTGTCTTCTGTCATGGATCCCTAAGCAAGGCTCTCATGACCAATATCTGACTAATGGAATGTGTTTCATCTATCATGGCTCTCGTGATTAATATCTGACTAATGAAATGTGTTTCATCTATCATGGCTCTCCTGACTAATATCTGACTAATGAAATGTGTTTCATCTATCATGGGTCTCATGACTAATATCTGAATAATGAAATGTGTGTCATCTATCATAGCTCTCTAAACATGGCTGTCATGATTATTATCTGACTAATGAAATGTGTTTCATCTATCATGGCTCTCTAAACATGGCTCTCATGACTAATATCTGAAAAATGAAATGTGTGTCATCACTCATGGCTCTCTAAACATGACTCTCATGACTATTATCTAACTAATGAAATGTATATCATCTATCATGGCTCTCTAATCAAGGCTCTCATGACTAATATCTGATTAATGAAAGGTGTTTCATCTATCATGGCTCTCATGACTAATATCTAACTAATGAAATGTGTTTTATCTATCATGGGTCTCTAAGCATGGCTCTCATGATTAATATCTGACTAATGAAATGTGTGTCATCTATCCAGAGTACATATTTCAAGAAATTGCGATCTCCTAGGTATTTAGTAACACTCGTTGCTGTCATGGATAAAAGGAGCGATTTATCAGATTTGCAAAAAGAGATGATTATCGGCTTTCGAGACAAGGGTGGCAGTATTTCTGAAACAGAGCAGTTTGTGAACTGTTCGCGTGCTGCTGTGTTTAAAGTGTATCGTGATTGGAGAAATGGCACCATTATGAATAAGCGACGTGGAAACTGCGGAGCACCAGGTGCCATTGATGTGAGAAGTGAACGTCGGCTTCGAAGGTGCTCGAGGGCCGATCGACATGCTACAGTGGAGCAACTCACTTGCTGAATGAATCAAGAGGCTGCCGGAAGTGTGCCTAAAACCGACAGTTCAGCGAATCCTGCTGCGTATGGGGCTCCGATGCAGACGGATGGTCACTGCTCCTATGCTGATACAGATGCATCGGCAGAAAAAGCTTACATTTGCACAGCAGTATCAGAAATTGACCTCCGCTGATTGACAGAGGATTGCCTTCTCCGATGAGTCACGTTTTCTGTTTCATCGAACGGATGGACGTTGCCGTATAAACATCGGCGAGAAACAACGATAAGACAGATTTAAAAAAAAAACCTTTTTGCAGACAAAAAAAAAAAAAAACTGAACTGCAGAACAAAGATTCATAAGATTTGGGCTTTTTTCGATGTGTATGCTATCTTCTAGGGACGCAAATACGCATGCTATTAAATTCGAAAAATATTCTGTTGTATAAGATTTACGTAGATTTCAATACCTCTTACAACAAAGGCCATTTTATGCGCAGTTTCTCTTTGAAGGGATGTATGGCATTACCGGTAGGGGACGTAAGTTGTATATCATATATTTGCCGAAATCTCTGTTTCTAAAAATCGAATTTCAAAAATACATTTCGTGTTATTTCCATCTGCAAACCGTGTTTATAGAGGTCACGACTCTGAATCTTTTGCTGGCACTTTGCAATATTTCTGTTTGAAATTTACAGTATTGTTGATTGCACTTTACAATATTTTGCTTGAAGTTTACAGTATTTTTTCTAGCATTTTACAATTTTTTTCTTTGACATTTACAATAGTTTTTCTTGCACTTTACAGTTTCCTATTTTTGCTTGAACTTCACAATGGTTTTGCTTGCACTTTACAATACTTCTACTTACACTTTGCAGTTTTTTGCTCGCACTTTACAATATTTTTGTTTGAACTTTACAGCATTTTGCTTGAACTTTACAGCATTTTGCTTGCACTTTATAGTATTTTTGCTTGCACTTTACAATATTTTTGCTAGCATTTTACAATATTTTTTCTTTGCAATTCACAATAGCTTTTCTTGCAGTTTACATTTTTATATTTTTGCTCGCACTTCACAATGGTTTTGCTTGCACTTTACAATACTTCTACTTACAGTTTGCAGTTTTTTGCTCGCACTTTACAATATTTTTGTTTGAACTTTACAGCATTTTGCTTGCACTTTATAGTATTTTTGCTTGCACTTTACAATATTTTTGCTAGCATTTTACAATATTTTTTTCTTTGCAATTCACAATAGCTTTTCTTGCAGTTTACATTTTCATATTTTTTGCTCGCACTTTACAATATTTTTCTTTGCATTTTGCAATACTTCTTTTTACACTTTACGGTTTTTTTGCTCGCACTTTATAACGAAATTTTGTGACAAAATATTGTGCTACTGAGGTCGTAAGTACATATTTCTGTTTTTAGCATCATGTTTGCAATCGTATCTTTGCTTCTAAAAATCTAACTGAAAAAATTATTTTCTCCTCATATCTTACTCACCACGAAAACATTTATGTGTAATTTTTTTTCTCAAAATTATGTTTACTTTTACCTCTAGGTGGGAGATAATGTAAACCTTTGTAACAATAATATTTCCGCTTCTGAACGTCCGACGCAAAAACAATTGTGTTTGCTGCTGAGAGCGTTTGCGGCGGTGAATAATTTTCACGTGTTTGCCAATTTTCGTAACACGTTTGCCAGTTTTGCTTGTAAGAGTTCATTTTTATTTGAACCATACTTGGAACTGCATCTTCGTTTCTAGGAACCCGATTTGAAAAATCCCTTTTGCGTTGGATATATTTCATTTCTATTTGTACTATACTTTGAACCGTATCTTTTATTCTAAGAACCCGATTTGAAAAATCCCTTTTGCGTTGGATATATTTCATTTCTATTTGTACTATACTTTGAACCGTATCTTTTATTCTAAGAAATCGATTTGAAAAATCCCTTTTGCGTTGGATATATTTCATTTCTATTTGTACTATACTTTGAACTGTATCTTTTATTCTAAGAACCCGATTTTAATAATCCCTTTTGCCTTGGATATCATGCATTTTTATTTGAACTATACTTGAAACCGTATCTTCGTTTCTAATAACCCGATTTGAAAAATCCCTTTTGCGTTGGATATTTTTCTTTTCTATTTGTACTATACTTGGAACCGTATCTTCGTTTCTAAGAACCCGATTTGAAAAATCCCCTTTGCCTTGTATATCTTCCATTTCAATTTGTATCGTACTTGGAATGGTATCTTCGTTTCTAAGTACCCAATGTGAAAAATCCCTTTTGCCTTGGATATCATCCATTTCCATTTGTAGCATACTTGGAACCGTATCTTCCTTTTGAAAACCCGATTTGAAAAGTCCCCTTTGCCTTGTACATCTTCCATTTCTATTTGTACCAACTTGGAACCGTATCTTCGTTTCTAAGAACCCGATTTGAAAATTCCCCTTTGCCTTCGATATCTTTCATATCTATTTGTACCATACTTGGAACCATATCTTCATTTCTAAGAACTCGATTTGAAAAATCACTTTTGCCTTGGATATCATCCATTTCTATGTATACCATACTTGGAACCATATCTTCGTTTCTAAGAACCTGATTTGAAAAATGTTCTTTGGCTTGGATATCTTCCATTTCTATGTGTACTATACTTGGAACTGTATTTTCCTTTCTAAGAACCCGATTTGAAAAGTCCACTTTGTCTTGTACATCTTCCATTTCTATTTGTACGAACTTGGAACCGTATCTTCGTTTCTAAGAACCCGATTTGAAAAATCACTTTTGCCTTGGATATCATCCATTTCTATTTATACCATACTTGGAACCATATCTTCGTTTCTAAGAACCCCGATTTGAAAATTGCCCTCTGCCTTGGATATCTTCCGCTACGAGAAATGTTTGAGCACAAATTTTGATCTTTTGTATCTCACATTTTAACCACTTGCAGGTAATATTTCAATTTGTGAATGTTTTACCGATTGTATCAAAATTTGATTGAGTTTTTTTTTTGTATCCGGCTTAATGCACTATGGAGAACACTACTTGTACTGCACATATTAAATTACGCGCGGATATGAAGTAGGAGGCGTAAATGCATTTCCGCTTTCGCTGAATTTTTGTCTTCTAAAAATCTGCTTTGAAAATATTTTTCCATCTCGAAAAAGATTCAAAAGACGTGCTCATTGCACCCTAGAATTTGGTGGCATCTTTCATGTTATCCTTCTGGTATTATAAGTACCGCGTGGTCAGCGGTACTAAGCGGTGCGTTGTTTGAGAACGGCAAGCTAACTTTGAGCTGCTTTCCATGAAGCATCCCGATTAGAAAGCTTTTCCATTCCAGATTCAGACACAATAATTAATTATTTGAATAGTGGTTTCTATGGTTCCATTCGCACGAACTTCGATGCTCTGTACAATGCAGTCAGCTTCAAGTTCTGCGTGACCTGCATCATGAGTGTGGCTCTGAATTTTGTTTACAATGACTTTATTTCGTGTGTGGATCTGGTTGAACATCTACTCCGTTATTCACACCGCCGAAACTTAATGTTACCCTTACGATAAATGTTGTCGAACGGGTACGAATAAGTCATATACGTATTATTCATGACCCTGTTAAATTGGTCATCTCAATGAGCCCTACTTCAAGAATAAAATAAATTTGTATGGCTACGGTTATACAGTGTTACAAGGAAAATCAGTTATCAGGCCAATATCTCACCAAATACAGCAGTTAGCGTTTTATTGCAGTTGTATAGGAATCCCCCTATGGCGCACACAATAACACCTCGAGGAAGTGAAGGGGCTATGCCCCCTCCCCTTGCAGATAGGGAAAAAATGTCAATTAGAAACTTATTCAGCGAGGCAAAAGTGGTAGAAAAATGCTTTTGTCCCATAACAAAAGATGGAAGGGGACTCTCCAAATGCGAAAATAGCGGAAAGCTATCCGAGTCTCTGTGTCTGAAGCATATTTGCATGGATTTCAAATGTTGTGCTACGTCGTAAGAATACAAAAATGATATGCGTGGTCGGTATGGCAACACTTCCTGAACCAGTGACGAGAAGTCGAAAGCTTTGCCACGTACGCAAGTCAATTAGATGTGCATACAGTTTTCCTGTTGGATGATTGTTTCGCCACTTTATTCTGTTTCTCCTTGTCTCAGTGTACTTTTTACTATATTGGACATCAAAGTATGATACTGAATATGTCAAGGAACTGCGTTTTATATCAGAACAAGAACTGTTTGTAAGGTTTGCAGGAAAACATTTTCTTTGTGCTTTCATTTACTTAGAACTTACCAGTTTAGATAAGTTCTAAGTAATAAGTTCTTGTCTAAATACTCTGCCGTTGCTTCCGGATGATGTGATTTTCTTGGGGCCACATTCCCGGTCCCCTTCCATCTTTTGTTATGGGACAAAAACATTTATGTACTAATTTCCCTCGCTGAACAATTTTCTAGTTGACTTTTTTGCCCTATCTTCAAAAGGGGGAGCGATAGCCCTCTCACCCCCAAAAACGGGGGCGAGTGGATCCCTCGTGGTGTTATTGTGTGCGCCATAGGGGGTTTCTTATACAACTGCGCAAGAAGTAAATCGCTAACTTCCATAGTTAGTGAGATATTGGCCTGATCAAGGACTTTCCTTGTAACCCTGTATATAATAGTAGTGTGTATGCATAGCATTTGAAAGACTACGGCTGTTCTTAATTGTAGTGTCCTATCTCTAAATTACAAACAAACGGTAACTCAGGATTCTGTAAACCCGTTTTCTTGCCAAACTAACGTGCGTAAATGTATTTTACTGGGTATTTGTATAGGCAGTGAGCTTCGGCCATTATTTGGAGGGATAGATATTAACTCTATGTATTCGCTCGGCCTTCATACCGCACCAGTTGATGATCGATACGTTTATAGGATTAAGTCTTCGCGCTTATCAAACTAGAGAAATCGAAAGCGGCTTGGTTGTACCTCGGGAGAGGGTTGTTTCTCCATCATGCAAATTCGCGGTTGAGGAGCACTCTTTTGGAGAATACAAACAGACGGTAGAGTATATGACAAGGCCACATATTTGTTCTTAATTTTTAGCTTACTTCGAAATGCTTTGAGGAGATGCAATCAATTTCAAAAGTTTAAGACCACCTGGTCAATTTATTGAATATTAAGATTTTTAAAGAAACAACTTATTATTAGTCAGAGGAATTTTAAAAAATGATATCACAGATGAATATTCTTTATAACACAAACAGACCAAAATCTGTACTTTGTGTGGCCGCCTTTGTTTTTTATAACGGACAGAATACGATGCGGCATAATCTCAATGAGAGATTTGCAGTAGTCACTTGACATGTCTTTGCACCACGCGTATTTTACCGCGTCAATTAAAGCTTAGGAATTTCATGGCTATTTTTCTGCTACCTTCTCTTTTAAAATGGTCCACAAATTTTCGATGGCGTTAAGGATGGGACTATTACTGGGCCAGTCGAGCACAGTTATATTTTCCCTTTGCAGGTAGTCCTTTACTGTCTTTGATCTGTGGCATGGAGCACCATCTTGCATAAAGGTTTTTCATCTGTGCATTTGCATATGAGTTAAAGGCTTCTTACGTAACATTTCCACATAAAAAGGACCAGTCATGGTAGTGCTTGTCGGCAGAAAGGATAATGAATCAGTACCAGATGCTGACATAGTATCGCATATCATATAATTAAAAGGATGGCTCACTGTGCTAACGGTGTATTTTTCATCAAACCTTTTGCCTTTTGGTAGTCGAACAAGTGCTTCACGTGATTCAAATTGACGCACAGTTAATCCATCGGAAAAAGGAACTTGACTCCAATTTTCAGCAGTCCACGACTGATGACGCTTCGCAAACTGGAGTCTCTTCTTTTTCATGACAGAGGTTAGTACAGGTTTATGTGCAGGCTCATAAGCCTTTAATCCACAATCTTTGCTAAGATGTCGGGAAGAAGTGCTGATACTGATACCAGACCCTTTTGAATGTAGAAATGCCTTGATTTTCTTGCACGAACTCCTCAGAGAATGCATAACTATTCGCCTTATGATATTGCCATCACGTGGGGTTGTTTTCCTTGGACGTCCACTTCTCTTTCGGTCGCTAAATTCACCTGTATCTCGATATTTCATGATCGTATTATGAATAGCAGTCTTGCTCACATTCATCTTTCTGCTCATTTCACATTCCCAGCATCCTTCATGATATAAAGTCACTATTTGTGCCCTCTGAATAACACTTAATGACGCTTTCCCCCCATTTTTCGCTATATGGGAAATACGTATAAAACCTGTCAGCATGAAAACCAGAAGCAAACTGATGCTCGCACACTTCCTCCAACTCTATCAACAGCTGCCGCTGTTGGATGCTGCAACACCGATAGGAAATTGAGTAATACATATGGCAGAAATATGTATAAATCGGCAGAAATCTGCTAATAATAGGAGATGGTCTTAAACTTTTCAAATGACTGTATTTAAATAATATAATTTACGCTATTACACAAGGAATTCTGTTAGTTAAATCTGAGTCTTTCAGCAATAACCCTAAACAAACAGCATTTTCTTCCGATTTTTATGTGCATCAGCTGTATATGTTATCCGATTAAGTGAAAGAGGGTATGGAAACCCTTTACTGTATTCATGAAAGGATGGATATTCTCAAATATACAGAGGATGCGTCGAAAGTTTTGCAATACTTAGATCACTTTATGTCTTCATACGTACCTTTACAAAGAAAGCTGACTAGCATTCAAAGTATAGGACATGCACCGTCTTTAGTCATCTTTCCGCCAGTTTTCCGGCTCTGCGGCGGTACCCGTTCTTTTCCTTCGAGGTAAAAAACTCCTTCATCCCAGCTGCCACCACTTCCAGGTTCTAGAAGTGCCGCCCGCGGAGGAAGTGGGCCATGGACCGGAACAAGTAATAATCTCACGGGGCAAGGCCCGGACTGTATACTGGGTGGAACATCAGTTTGATGACTTCCTTGAGTGTTGCACGGGTTGTTCGCGCAGTATGAGGCCCAGCGTTGTCATGCTGTAGGAGAGCAAGCTTTCTCTTCACCAGTGCAGGGTACTTCTCCTCCAAAACGGCATACATCCGATCCAGCTGTTCAGTGTAGAAATTGGCGTTGATGGTCCGACCGTTTGAAACAAATTCATAATGTATTATGCCCTCGAAATTCCACCAGACACAGAGCAGCACCTTGCGTTCGAAGCGCCCACGCTTGGCAACAGGTTCAGGAAGCTGGTCAGGGCTCAACCACTGCCGTTGTGCGTTAGGATTACGAAAATAAACCCACTTTTCATTGCACGTAACAATTCTCTTGAAGAAACGTACATAGCGCCGGTTTTCTAGGAGTTTCGTGCACACTTCCACTCGGCGGTTTGCTTTAGCTGGCGTCAGTTCGCGAGGGACAATGCGGCAGCTCCTGTAGACCTTTCCGAGGTCCTGAAGGTGACGAACTACGGTGGTCTGTAATATGCTCAGCTCGCCCGATAATCTCCGAGTGCTAGCTATCTGATTTGCCTCTATCGCCTCATGCACGGCCTCCGGATCCACGGTTCGCGGCCTTCATGACCTTGACTTATCGTCGAGGTTTCTGTCATCTCAGCGAAATTTCTTGAACCATCTGATTGGGGTGCTGTGGTCCACTGAACCTTCCCCTTTTGCATGAGAAATGTTTCGTGCTGCTTGAGCAGCGTTAGGGCCGAGTTCGAACTCGTAAAGCAAAAGTTTCCTAATTAGCCGGTTATGTCTGCTCATCTTTTAGGCGCCCCAAACACAGATAGAACGACGACATGCAATGCTGTTCACAGCAACGACTCCGACTTTATATCCTTTTCGACCGAATTCAGTGCTTGACTTGAACTAGTTTAACCACGTGATGTACCCGTCATGAGTTTATGCAAATATTGCAAAACTTTCGACTCACCCTCTGTGCTGTGTATAAATACATTTACCGTAAAACCTCCTTGACGAACAGTCCCGAATGTACGGTTCAATCCATTTTCCTCCATATTACGAACAATCCGAACAATGGACGGTAGTCTTGGTCCTAAATGAACGAAAACCGGAGTAGCAGAATATAGAGGTACGCTGTACGTGGATAGTTTCCAAATTATTAGCAGATTTTGCAGACACTTTTTGCTTGTAAATTAAAAAACTAAAACTGTTATTTACAGGAATTAAAACATTACTTAAGGTTTTACCGATACTAATATATTTAATTCTACTTTAACTTCAAGAACTTTCAATTATTTTTTTCATTTTCTAAGTTCTTTTGTTTTTACGGACGCTTCTGGCCTCTAGATTTTCTCAATGTATTAGAACTGTATTAAGAGTTTTGATTACGCAGAAAGTTTCAGGTTTATTGACAGATTTCTCTTGCAATTGTCAGTTATTAAAGTAATATATTTTTTTATGTATTTCGCAAGTCTGCTAATTTTTAATTAAGTTGTTGAAAATGCTATTATAATTTTTGAAGGTTTATTAATGGAACTTCGTGAGGTTCATAGCCCAGTATTTGAATATTTTGCCATGAAGGTCCATTTTACACAATTACTGCACATTCAAGTGTAATGTACTTATTTTGTTCTCACTGGAATCTGTAATGTTGTAATAATAATTTATTGTTTCATTATTATTTTTAATTATTTTATTCTATTGTTATCGTGGTTAACTCTTCGCGGGTTTGCAGCAAGTTTTCTGTTTCAATGGTTATGCACGCAGATACATTTTATTTTTTATAGAGCTCTGGTTAAAATATGAATATTCAAGAAAAGAACAAATTCGAGGAATTTTGCCGCAAAGAAGTTAAGATTCTTTGGACGGAAATAAAGCACTTTTTGTGCTCCAGATCCCCATTTCAAAAACTACTGCTATGTGATTTCAATATAGCCGATCTTTTCTCAGAAATGCGCAAAACAGCTGTTTTCAAACAAAATGGGGTCAATCCAGAAGAAGGGAATTTAAACGTCATTTTTGAGCTAATAATGAGTGTCAACAGTTAAGGAAATGCAAGAGATTTCATTACGATCGAACAGGCAACGAACAATATCAGCGAGTTCGTTGCTTTGAAAGCATCCGAAAAAGCTAATTTGATTGCGAAAGTATTTGATACAATTGTAGAAGATGTGCTCAACGTTTTAAAGACGCTGTAAAGTGTAGTGAAGGGTTACAAAGGTTGTAGTATATGGGATTAGTACTATGGAAAAATAAAAAAATACGTTAAAAAGACCTTCTACTAATTAAAAAAATACTGCTTTTATGCGATTTTTTGCAGCCTAAAATTGGTGACTGGTTTAATTACGGTAAATAATAAGCGGTAAGTACGTGCTTTTTAAAACTCGTAGTGCAACATGTTTTATTGTTATGTACGTATTTTTAAACATGCATTGAAATACTCACATTGTATGCACTATATGAATCTTTATGCATTTTATTGTTTCTCACTGAAACACAATAGAAAAAATGCAATAGTTGTTAAAAACGTTGTTTTAATTATATATACAGTCGTATCAGAATAATATGACCACCTATTAAATAATGGGAATAATCACAATTGGCCCGGATAACAACTGCGGGACTGCGTAGGTCATACCAGTAAAACAACCCTCAGACATGCACACTACCACCGCTGGCCAGTTATTGATCGACAAGCGTATCCGTCTGTTGGTTCTCGTGTATTTGAAACCATATCCGCCACCGCCCGTCACTTTTGTGGAGTGGAAACCTCGATTAGTCGGAGAAGGGAATCTTTTCCCACTCTTCCACTGTAAAATGACGGTAGTCCCATGTGCACTGCAGGCGTCGTTGCCCATAGACCTCGCTTAACATGGGCGCCTTGATTCAGCGTCGACTTCGGAGATCCATGCGTAAGAGGGTTTGCTATAATCGGGGACACATACCTGGGTACCCCAGCGTTCATTTGCGTGGTCAATTGCTGCACTGTTGCTCGTCGATTTCCTTTTACTAGTCGACGGGAGCAACGCTATCCTCTGAGGTTGATGATCTTTGGTGCTCCACAGTTATAACGTCATGAGGTACTCGGTGTGTCAGTGGTCCATTCTTGATAGACCCTTACTACAGCACCTCGAGAACAGCCTGCGAAGTCTGTTATTTCTGAGATGCTTCCACCCTTGGCGCGGCGGCCGATGATCATTTCTTTTGAAACGTCCGTCAAATGACTACCTCTGCCTATTGTTCTAACGGTACTTGCTATGGCTCATCTGTCCTGGCCAGCCGCTTATATCTCCGTGCGATCGACCATGTCACGTGCAGTCTACGACGTCCCTGGGCGGGTACACTGTGATTCCGGGGATGGTCACATTATTCTGATGCGACTGCTTATTCTTATCACCACATAATGGTTGACCACTTATGTTTTGAAACTCCTCCAACGTCAGTAAATAAATAAATACATCGCTCTTTCCACGTTCCAGAAACACAGAGCAACCGAAAAATTGTTTTCAGCCACCTCCGGGGAATTGAATCCACGGATCTCTTGATATATAGCCGAGCGCGTTAGCTTTACACCACGGTGGCCAGCAATCCACTGTGCTATGTGTATTTTTAAGTCAGCTTGTGACATATTTATTTATTCATTAACCTGGGAACGGGGATACGTCGTGGAAGCGATAGAAGACTTCTCCAAACTTTCTCAACACATAAAGAATAAGTTAACAATCGGAGGAAATGCGAGGGGGGGGGGGGGTAAGCAGCCGTAAGGTAGGAAGCGATCAGAAAAGGAAGGACGATACAATGAGCTCCGGTGAGGTCATAAACCCCTAAAATGAGGACAGGGGTGAGTGTGGGACCGTGATGCGTCTTGATACCAGTCTTGTGTTCTCCCGGAGACGCTGAAAAATGTAATTCCAACTTTCACAAAGGTGCACTTTTAAGTTGACTTGGAGTATAGATGGGCGATTTGGGCTTCCGTGTTCGTCTGTAAGTACGAGAGTCTTTTAATGTTGAAGTTCCATTGGCACAACGCAAAATCATTGAACACGTAATATAGAATTTAAAAAACCAAACAGGTGTCTAAATAAATTTATCCACGTAGTATATATGTATATACATTGATATGTAGCATACTTGTATTTGTTGTTCGAATCGTTTTTTATCAGGCTGTTAAACTATTTCGATCCCAGTTTTAATAAGAAAATTTAAATTTTTACTAAAGTAATTTATCCTTTTCGTTTCTTTTTATTCCAGAGCCTTTGATTTGCTACTGTGACGCTCTACAATAAACAATTCGCTGTGAGAAAGTTATCATGTCACCATTTTATACGAGATGTGAACATATGACTACACATGATGACATGACCTGAAAGTAAGTTAATAACTTATGTGATTTTATACTTTATGTAACTTACTCTCTCTACTGAAGGGTCTTGGAAAGTGGTTCGGATATTTTCACCACAGTCAAAAAATTATGTTTCTCTGATAACACAGTCCTTATATTTATAAACTAGCAGAAACGTACCAGGCGTTTTCCGCGTGTGATGTTCAAGATGCGTTGAGTACAGAGACGGACTGGCCTGGGATGCTAGGGTACAATCGCACCTCGGGTCTTACGTTCATGGTCCCTAGAAAAAAGCCCGCAAAAAACGCGCCTAAAATGCGTATTCGGTAAGTTTATGTATTAAAAAAAATATTGGAAATTGAATAAACGCACGGCATCTTAAATTGGCCAAATTTTTGGCTTATTTCTGTATCCTCCCTTGCTAGTTGCATATGTACTATGTATGAGTCCATCTCCCTTGCATCTCGTCATCGTTCATGTATTTCCCTTGCAACTCGTCATCGTTCATGTATTTCCCTTGCATCTCGTCATCGTTCATGTATTTCCCTTGCATCTCGTCATCGTTCATGTATTTCCCTTGCATCTCGTCATCGTTCATGTATTTCCCTTGTATCTCGTCATCGTTCATGTACTTCCCTTGCATCTCGTCATCGTCCATGTATTTCCCTTGCATGTCGTCATCGTTCATGTATTTCCCTTGCATCTCGTCATCGTTCATGCATTTCTCTTGCATTTTGTCATCGTTCATGTACTTCCATTGCATCTCGTCATCGTCCATGTATTTCCCTTGCATGTCGTCATCGTTCATGTATTTCCCTTGCATCTCGTCATCGTTCATGCATTTCTCTTGCATTTTGTCATCGTTCATGTACTTCCCTTGCATCTCGTCATCGTTCATGTACTTCCCTTGCATGTCGTCATCGTTCATGTACTTCCCTTGCATGTCGTCATCGTCCACGTTTTTTCCTTGCATGTCGTAATCGTTCATGTATTTCCCTTGCATTTTGTCATCGTTCATGTACTTCCCTTACATCTCTTCATCGTTCATGTATTTCCCTTGCATTTTGTCATCGTTCATGTACTTCCATTGCATCTCGTCATCGTCCATGTATTTCCCTTGCATGTCGTCATTGTTCATGTATTTCCCTTGCATCTCGTCATCTCACTTGCATCTCGTGTGCGAAATGTAACTCCTCTCAGCCTCGACTACCCCTCTTTCTCATTCCTTTCACCACCATTAGCTCCGTATCATCAAGGAATACAGTCCAATCTGCTCCAAAAAATGGAAAAGCCCTCTGATAAAACATTCCTACTACAACTTAGGAGAGCATCAATCCCGGGTGGAAAACCAGAAAGGAATTCGTAAAGTCCGAGTAAAATTAAATGAGGAAAAATGCCAGGAACAGATGAACTGACTCTCTGCGGCTGCGAAAGCCGCATAAGGCATAAACAATAACACTGCCAGGCGCAGCCCATTGAAACTCCCATCTCAAGTTTCACCGCGAGGAGAAGCCGAGGCTCCTAGTTAAACGTCATCCCGTGTTCCGGTGCTTTTGTTCTTAATGGTATTCCGCCAACATTTCAAGGGATCGGGGAGAAGGGGGAGTATATGTACAGAGCCAACTTCAAAAGGAATTCCCGTATTCACGTACACTATAATGACAAAAGTCACCGGACACCCATACAAAATCAAATCCATGGATCCGCTGCGATGTTAAGATGCGCGGTACAGATACAAACGTTATGAAAACAAGCCTGCAGCTGACTGCGATCATATCGCACTGTGAGGTTGAGTGAAAATATCGTGTCGGGAGAGAACTGGCTTTGAGAAAGGATACATTGTTGGGTGTTATATTAGTAGGTTGTCCATAAGAGAAACCGAGAGGTGTTTAAATATACCCAAGTCAACTGTTTTCTATGTACTGAATAAATGAAAGACACATGGCGTGCCAGAAGCAGCAAAACGTACCGGCGTACCAAAGAAAATCAGTGATAGTGCTCGTCGAAGCCTCAGGAGGGTCCTTACAGCTAATCGACGGAGTGCTGAACAAGACCTCGGTATACAGGTGAGTAAAAATGCTAGAACGTCGGTATGTACACGTACCATTTGCAGAGAACTTCACTCCATAGGTTACCGTTGTCGTGCGGCTGCTCATAAGCCTTTCATCTCCACTCAAAATGGTACTCGTTGTTTAGCATGGTGTAAATAACATTTATCGTGGACCGTAGATCAATAGAACGGGTCCTATTAACTGATGAATCCACATACGCGATCCATCAGTCTGATGGCCGTGTGTGGGTATGGCGGCAGCCGGAGGAACGCTATTTAACACAGTGTACTGTTCCTACGGTCAAGTTTGGAGTGGGGTGTTTTTCGTGGTATGGTCCTGGCCCATTGGTTATCGTGGAAAAACCTGTTAACCAGCATGTCTACTGCGATATTCTGGACAATTATGCCTTACCAACTCCGTTGCAATGCTATGGAATCAAGCCTTGTCGGTACCAGCTGGATAATGCACCGAGCCATAAAGCAAGAACTGTTTCAGCGTGGTTTGACGAGAATTCCGTATGGTGTGTGGACTGGTCAGCCCAGAGCCCTTATCTTAATCCCATAGAGCACCTATGGAATGAATTAGAGCGCCGCATAAGAAGGTTGGAACCAAGGCCTACCACTAAGCAACAGTTAGTGGCAGCATTATGTACTGAATGGAAGCGCATACCTATCGCTGTGTTCCAATGCCTTGTCGGAAGCACGTCTCGAAGGGTCAGTGCATGCATCAAGGCCAAAGGTGGACCGACACCGTACTAATGTATGTCAATAAATGCTATGTTGTGTTTCTCGTCTAGGTGTTCGGTGACTTTTGTCGATATAGTGTGTATTCCAAGCCTTTTTCATTTCGGCAAAATTTTGGACAGAAAGAGAGAGAGTCACATTCCACCACCGGTTGTGTATGTTCTGTTTTTTACCGATGCAATTTGAGTAGCACCTCTTGAAGCCCATAGTGATGTAAACTGCTTGTACATCATCTCTTTTTGCGTAAACCCTGCTTGCAGTGTAGTAATAATATATTTGAAGTACTACATGAACACGGAAACATTTCAGTTATGAGTTTTCTATCCTATAGCTCGTCCTATGACGGTCGTTTTAAGCTTTAAATAAATATTAATATATAGGGAATGCTTCCCATCCTATGACGGTATGTAAAATTTTAATTGAAGCAGATTGAAAACAAATCAACATTGAATCAGACTGAAAACAAAACACCGGCTTTTTTGTACGGAAATATAGTAAAAACTTATATAGTAAGAACTCATACATGTTAGAACTGAAAATTATATGCAATTTATTTCCGTTTTTAAAAAGACCTCTCGATAAATATTCTGCGCAAAATATTTGTTGTTCCTGAAAGATATACGGGATTACGCCATATAATACAAATTTTGAAGATGACAATCCGACTTTTGGCGTAAATGTGACAAGGATGGTAAGTCAGATAATATTTGAAAACTTGAAAATTATCATCGTCCTGGAGCGGGACTCGAACCCGCTTCTCCTTTAGATAGATCGATATTTTGCAAAATGTGTATTATAATCAGCACTAAACTTGGAAAGTTGTTTTCGTGTAAACTTACCTTAATAACATTCACTTTGCTTTTTCGCTTTAAATTGCGTTTTCTCCGGCACACTTGTCCTTTTCACGGTTGATTTCAGACTGTCCTATTCGACGGTTAGTTTTGAACTTAATACCGGACCTTATTCTACAAAATAATGCGATATCTTGTATTACTAATTGGAACTATGTATTGGGTGTGTGCATAAGTGCTACCAGTTTTTGTAGGCTACAAACAAAGGAAGAGAACACAACAAATAACGTACCTAGGATTTCACATAATTGCCATCATTCTGTATGACCTCTTGCCATCTGTATATGAGTAGGTGAATTCCACGCAGGAAAAAACTCATTTTTTTTAGAGTAAAAAAGGTCATGTAATGCCGTTTTCCTTTCTTCTACATCATCTAAGGTTTGGAGAGCGAAGACGTTCTGTAACGATCGAAAAAGGTGGTAGTCCGTAGGTGCCAGGTCAGAGGAATACGCCGGGCGAGGTAACACTTCCCAACCAAAGTCCAGTAATTTTTGCCGAGTGATTAATGCAGAATGAGGTCCGGCGTTATCATGATGAAGGATCACGCCTTTGCGATTGACACGTGCTGGCCACTTCGGTGTCAGTTGTTTTCGCAATCAGTTGGACAGATTGCGAAAACAACTGACACCGAAGTGGGACACTGAAGGATCGCGTCTTTGCGATTGACACGTGCTGGCCACTTCGGTGTCAGTTGTTTTCGCAATCGGCAGTAGAGGTCAACATTTATAGTTCGGTTAGGTGCCAATACCTCCCAGTGGATTATTCCCTGGGCATCCCACCAAACACTCAAGAAAAGCTTTTTGGGATGCACTCCTCCTTTTGAGGTAGATGGAATCACACAGTCCGTCGACGCTCCAGTCACATAGTCCGTCGACGCTCCAGTCACACAGTCCATCGACGCTCCAGTCAACACAGTCCGTCGACGCTCCAGTCACACAGTCCATCGACGCTCCAGTCACACAGTCCGTCGAAGCTCCAGTCAACACAGTCCGTCGACGCTCCAGTCAACACAGTCTGTCGACGCTTCAGTCACACAGTCCGTCGACGCTCCAGTCAACACAGTCCGTCGACGCTCCAGTCACACAGTCCGACGACGCTTTAGATTACGGTACAGTACCCATTTCTCATCACCACTTAACATGCGTCCCATAAAATGTTCATTTCTGTGACGAGAAAGCAAAGAAACACAGGTACGGATTCTCTCCTCTCGTTGTTTTGCAGAAAGCTGGTGCGGAACCCAGTTATCAGACTTGTTGATGAACCCAAGCGCATGCATCCGTCTTTCGACTGTTTTTCTGTGCACCGACAACGTTTCCGTTAATTCTTGAACAGTTGGATATGGGTCATTTTTTATAGCTTGGTCCACATTCTCGTCAGAAGTCACGAATGGACGTCCAGGACGTGGTTGATCTTTACAGCTTCTGTCTCTGTTCCGGAATTTCCGAAACCAACGTCGACATGAGCTATCATCAACTGCATCCTCCCCATACACTTGACAGATGTTGCGGCAAGCCGCGGCTGCAGTACTGCCTTTATCGAACTCGTACAGTAAACAATGTCTAATGTACTCCTTATCGCATGCCATGGTAAACCGTCCGTGATTTTCGTTGCGCATGACTTATTCGGACACACCTAGTGCCTCTATATGCTCTACTGCTCCACGCTTTATTGGCCAAAAATTCGGCATTGCAACGTCATCTGTGACTTAACTATTCCGATTGCAATTTACATCTATTACAAAAACGGGTAGAACTTTTGCACACACCCAAAAAATTCGCGACAATGTGCTATTGTACCGACATCTGCTTTCAGATGCAATCTTGCTGACTTTGACATCTCAAGATTTCAGTTTTTATTGTATGTTACTGTGTTTAGATAGATCGATATTTTGCAAAACGTTTAATATAATCAGCACTAAACTCGGAAAATTAGTTAAATTAAAAAAGAAAACAAAATTAAAGCGTACAAATTAATATTCGAATGGTGCTAAATTAAATTAATATACAAACACGACTTGCCGTGATATTAAGATTTTAATTCGAATTTTGTAGATCGGATAAATAGAACTCGAGTCACTGATAATCCAATGTTTAAAATTAGCACGCGATCACCTTGACATTTCAATGCGATCGCGTGCAAACTCAACTTGCTGTGATATTAAGAATTCAATTCGAATTTTGTAGATCGGAAAAATAGAATTCGAGTCATTAATAATCCAATGTTTTTAAATCAGCACGCGATCACCTTGACATCTAAAAGTGATCGCTTGCAATTATATAGCAGGCAATCATTTTTGACATCGCGAGAGCACACACGAATTGACCAAAAGGTGATGGCGTAACTATGCTGACGTTGCTGTGACGTCAAGCGTTCAGAGACACATAGATCTGGGTGTTTATAATATTAATAATATCTCTTCGTAAGCAATGTTTATCGTTTTTTCATTTTTAATGAAAATTAGTTTGGCAAAGATTCTCTGTATAATATGTATATATACAATTGAATGTTTGTTTGTATGGTCGCTATACCAATCTACAGTTTCAATTTAGAACCACAAAATTTGGTGTATTATTTCATGGTACTCTAAGTTAGACCCTAGATGGTGTTGGGAAGGGGTTGGGGCCCGGGGTCACCCCCCTCCTCCCCAGATATCCGTAAAATCTACAGTTTTCAATTTAGAGCCACCAGATTTGGTATACTATCTCATGGTACTCTAACGTTGACCGTAGACGGTTTTCGGATGGGATCGGAGCCCAGGGGTCGAGGAACCCCCACACAAAATTTTCGTAAAAAGTTATATTTTTTACTTTTAAGAACTGCAACACAATTCAGCACTCCAATACCCGATCTACGGTCTAAGTTACAGACCGTGGATAACAATAAAATGCAAAACTATCCGTTTAATGATGTATTAAAGAAAAACACAAATGAATAAACGTGAGCTTTCACCAACAATAGGCGGCTTCATCAGGAAGAAATACAGTGTGATGTAAATACGGAGAGATCCAAATATTCAAAATTCAAACGGTAAACAAAAGGATGATCAATGCCAATATCAAGTCGCATGCACACAACATGACATAGGTACATTGCATTTCAGTGTCGCGGGATTCTCCGAAGCGCACGCCAGATGTACTGCAGTTCTATAGATGTCTCCTCGTAGGTAAATATTTCCATTCCTCTTCCTTTTCTGTTTCGTAAAAGTAAATTAACTAAATCAAAAAACCCTTTCTGTATTTTTAACATTTGCAGCCATTCCGGCTCCGTTTTTTTATTGTCAGAAATACTACTGCATCAGCCAGTCATTGGAAGTAGCTAGCATTAATTTGGAGGAACATTGCTTTTCACACGGACAACTGTACGTCACCTGCTCAAGGGTTGGCAATCCTAAAAATCTCTACAGTTTTGCTCCCAATGGAAAAACCAAAAATATTGTTTACCAAAAAGCAATAACCTAAATGAAGTAAACTAAATTTACTGGAAAATTACAGGAATATATTTTTCACTTATTAACTTTCACCGGCTGAATTACGTGATTCCACGAATAGTAATATTTACCCAGGAAATACCGGAAACCCCTGCTAGTCTTTTATAAACCGCAGGGAAAGTAATTTTCCTAATTCGCGACACGTAGTGAAACACTTCCTGCGATGGGAGAACGAATTTGACTCTCATTCGTAAGTAATTTTAATTTCCGGTTAATTAGATTTCAATTTCAGGATTTGTTATGCATTTAGAAAATTCTTACGAAAGCTGTTCCTTTAATATAATAATTGCACATAATACGAGCATGAAAATTATGTTTTTGTATTTTGTTCCATGCAACAAAATAAGACTTAAAGGAAAATATTCAAGATATTTATTTCCTTTTTGTTGGTTCAACTCCCGTCCCTTTTAGAAAAATTCAGATTTAAGAGTTCTGCAACATTTATCTACCAAAAAAAGTACTGCACGTAATTATAATAGAAAAATATTATCTTCGTTCAAAGCATTTTTTGGGGGAAGTTAATATAACTATAATCAGTCGACTGTCTCTAATTTAAGGCCAATAGTTCCAGAAAAGGATGAGAGAGCCAATGCCGTAAGACAAATACAACATCCCTGCTACACCGCGAGTTGAACCTCGACACATCCCGGGCGAATGGTCAAAATCCTGCCCTTAGACCACTGCGGCCCAGGGCCTTTACTTTGCGGTACGGATGAAATATTAAATCTTTGTACTGCAGATGAAGTACAAATGGTTCGGAAGGCTTTGACTTTTTAAGCAATCATAGCATTTATATGCAACACAAAGAGTACGGACCGAGATTCGAGCCCTGAGACACCGCAGAAGCGCTGTGGCACGTGGATTATAGTTAACCTTTCAGTAAAACACGCTGCGGTATTTCATCTGGTTTGTTGGAAACCGCGTGAATCAAAATTTCAAGAAGACTGAGGCACAAAGCTTACTCAAGGCTACAGTAGAAGTTATTGAGACGAATGCTACCGCAAAATCTTACGACAAGAGCAACTTCCTTTCTTGAAAAATTTCCAGTCTGCAGACTTCATTGCTTCTGTGTAAATACAGCCGACGCAAATATCTTTTAAAAGACACCGTAATTCAGCTGAAATTTATGATGCTGAACGCTGTTTATTTCCTGACTTTACTTGCCTTCTTGAGATCACTTTAAAAGCAATAACACTAATTCGTTGCTCGAAGATTTATCTTCAATGTGCATAGAAATCAGAAAGCATACAAACTCTCATGTTTATATAGCTCCTTTCCTTGCTACAGAACTTCGTGTAAGACGCAAACGTCCCTACTATAAATATCCGAACGTCTTCTATACACAAATATTCTGAATGTGCAGGAACTTTAATAGTGTTTTCTGAAGCCTTAGGCCTTTATGACAGCCTCTAGTATTCGAGAAATACTCTTGCAGGTTGGACAACAATGATGAAAGTCTATTGAATACCAGTACTGACCAGAATACACTCTCTACGAACAAGTAATTGGACAACTGTGATAGCAAAGGAAAACGAAGTTTATTCACCTTAAATAATTGGTGGAGCCTCCACGAGCGGCGATTACAGCTGCGACCCTCCGGGGCATACTCTCAACCAGGCGTTGTACGACGGCTAGCGGTATTTTCTTCCACTCGGCTTGGAGAAGACAGGTCAGTTCCTTCACCGATTTCAGACGGTGGGGGCACCCCTTAAGTCGACGCTCCAACTTGTCCTAGAGGTGCTCGATAGGGTTAAGGTTCGGGCTCTGCGCAGGCCAGTCCATTCGATTAACCCCATTGTCACCATACCAAGCCATGGTGGACCTCGCAACATGACAGGTGGCATTGTCATTCTGAAAGTAACATGGGTCCACCCCGTAAAACTGCCACAACGTAGGAAGCGCACGGTCATTCAAAATGGTGCAGTAGGTCTCGGCATAGAGTCTACCAGGAATTGCGACCAAGGGTCCCGTGCCATACCAGGAGAAACACCCCCATAGCATAATTCCACCGCCGCGGAACTTCACAGTTGGCACAATACATTCCGGCAGGAAGCGTTCTCCAGGCAGACGCCAAACCCAGACGCTGCCATCCGAACGGTAGAGGGCGAACCTTGATTCGTCGCTCCAGAGAACCTGTTTCCACTGTTCAACGGTCCACTGTCGACGTTCTGTGCACCACGTTTAGCCGAGCAGCGCTATTGGACTTGGTGATCAAAGGCTTGTGGGTGGCAGCACGTCCATGATAACCGAGCAGATGGGCTTCCTTGCGGATGGTATTCATCGAAAGAACACTCCCGGATGCCAGTTGAAACTTCTCGCGAATGTGGCCCATCGACTAGGTGCGGTTCTTCCGAATTTCTATGGCCAGCACCCGTCGGTCTCTAACTCCCAGTTTTGTGGGTCTGCCGGGTCGGGGCACATTCCGGTAGTCACCTCTCATCTTTCACTTGCCAATCACGTAGGTCACTGTCGATTTTGGGTACTTCAACTCGTTGGATATATCACGTATGGATCGGCCATTTCTGTGATACCCTACGATTACACCTTTCTCGAAATCAGAGAGTTCTGAACTGCGTGGCATCTTGCATGCGACTGGTTGCTTTGTTGTTTCCCACACGATATTTAACGGCGGCGGCCATGACATGTATCAGCACCGGAGTTATCGTCGATTGCAGGGAGTCCGATTACTTGTTGGTAGATAGTGTATCTTTTTTGAGTAACTTGTTTTCTTCATATTTTAGATCGGCTTCATAAAATAATGGACCATATTTATCTCATATATTGTATGTATATATCATCATCATCATCATTGTCAACCATTATCAATCCACTGCTGGACGAAGGTCTCCCCAAGTTTCCTCCACAACGGTCTGTCTTGTGCCAGTCTCCTCCATGTCACTCCTGCATACTTTCGAATTTCATCCACCCGTCTCTCATGTGGTCTTCTTCTGGGTCTTTTCCTGTCCCTTGGAATCCAATCTAAACTTTCGGCTGTCCATCGATGGTCTGTCCTTCTGGCAGTATGTCCAGCCTATTGCCATTTCGGGGATTTAACTCTGATCATGATGTCTTCCACTCTTGTCATTTTTCTGATCCACGAGTTCCTCTTCTTATCTCTCCTGGTTACACCAAGCATGCACCTCTCCATGCTGCTTTGAGTCGTCTGCAGCCTTCGTATGTCTCTTTTAGTTAAGGTCCACGTCTCTGCACCATACGTAAGCACTGGAAGGATGCATTGATCAAACACTTTTCTTTTAAGTCATAATGGCATATTGCTCTTGAAAATTATGCTGTTTCTTCCAAAAGCTCTCCAGGCAAGTTTTGTACGCCGATTAATTTCTTCATCAATGTGACCCTCACTTGATATCTGCTGTCCAAGATAAACGTACGTGTCTGTTATCTCCAGCTTTTCTCCATCAATCAATAAATCTTCATTTCTTGTAAAAGCATTGAACATCACTTTTGTCTTCTGAAAGTTCATTTTTAATCCCACTTCTTTACTCTTGTCAGCAAGTTCCTGGATCATACTCTGTAGCTCTGATGGAGTAGTTGCAAATATGACTACGTCATCAGCAAAACGAAGGTGGGTTAGATAATCTCCATTAATCTTTATATAATGTATATATATATATATATATATATATATACTATAAAGATACCTAAGCAAAAAAATACATATATAATTTTGACTCACACCTAGTACAACATAGAAAAGGTTATGTATCTACCTGCGTGAGTAAAAGGAGAAAAGAAAAAAAAGAAAATAAAACAACTGAATGTAGAAGGTGTCGAGAATACTGAGCCTTGGCTTTATCAAGGACCAGCAAAAACTCTGCATTTTCTCACTTCCACAAAGACCTAGTTGGAAATGGGTTTCTGCAAGGCCATAGATGCAAGTAACATTCCCACCTAAAATAGTTTAAAAAATATATATATAAGTCATGTCCTCCGTAGAGTAGCATGACCTAGCACTAGTTAACAATTTCGCTTGCATCCATTAACCTTCATGGCCCGACCCATGCTCTTCATCTGTTACTATTAAACAGAGAGAAGAAGATTAAAGAGAACTCAAGCTGTGAGAGTGACATAATAAATAGAAATGATTTTCAGCTATAACGAAATTCCAAGTTCGTTTGAGAGAGAATTTAAACCTGAAAAACAAATTTTACATTGCAATTAAAAAAGGAAATGTTAATTTATAACGAACAGATTTTTGAAAGAAAACTTGAGTCTAAAACCCCCTACTCTACAACTTATGACAGCACGAAAACGAGAATAAGTTAAAGATAATAATTAACTAAAGAAAACTTTGTGAAAGTTATATACCTTAAACAGTTAGTTGCAATATGTACAAAGTATTTCAGCAGTGCTTTAAGTGCATAATTAATTAGTTATTAAGAACTTAACTACTTTGAAAAAACAGCGCATAGACAGCGCATAGAAAAGGAACAAGCTTAGCCATCTTCTGTTCCTAGGTACCACAAAAGACGCTCAAAGTTACAAAGAAAAGTAAGAGTTAAAACCCGCATAAATGTTAACAGACAAACCAATGCTTAAAAGCTGAAAAGCTAAAAAACGACAGAGAAAGGTACATGAAGTACAAACATTGAACTTATAAAACCTAGAACCCAAAAACAAGGAAGAGAGCTTACCTCTTGAGTTACAAAAACTTTTCTCCTCACAAGAGGAGAACATGGCTGACCTCTTCCGCCACTCCCTAGACGCTGGGGGGCAGTGAGGGTGGGGCTGATGGCCTCCTCATACAGCAAGAAACCAACGCGCGGAGATTTTAACCAGAGAAAAAAATATATAAACTTAAGACTGTGGATCTGTATGATCAGAATGAGCAGAATTAACTCTCCAGAATACATGAGAAATATTATAAAATACACGAGCAGTTTATTTAATAATCTTTGCATGTATTAAATCACCTTAGTGAGCTTCTATAGATTAATCAGAATCTTATTAATTTTAATGTTGGTTTTACTATTTTTAGTATAGCTATCCTAGTGATGAATAACTGGTTTTCTTTTTTATTTGTTTTTATTTTCTTTTATAAACAGATTTTTAAGCTTTTTTGTGATTTTGTTTATATTATTTAATTTTTTTTGTTTTAATAGGACCGTCATATCCATAGCACTAAGGTTCCTTTAGGTAGTTAATAGGCATCCTCTAGCCAACTTCCTTACGGCTTTGATTGGTCAGAATCATATTATTAACTGTGTAGAAAATTAAAGCAGATCTGCCAACCTTACTCTATTATTCAGAATAATTTTTCTTAAAGTTCTTTTGATGAAAGAAGAAGGAATTTCGTTCTCTAGAAAACTTTCTAATAGTATATTAATGTGGTAATTGAAGTCCAAATTGTTGCTGCAAATTCTTGAAATTCTTAGGACCTGAGAAATTAGTACATTCTCAATTACTTTGGTTGAAATGTTATTATTCCAGTGTAGATATTTAATTACTTTGAAAGGAAAATTAACTCTTTTATCAAAGAGGCTAATAGATGGGTTACCTCTGTTGAGCTTAATGCTTAAGTCTAGGAACTCAAGTTCCTGATTACTGTGGTTGGTTTTACATAAGTTAAGAGAGCTAGGATAGATATTATCAAAATCACTCTCTATAACTTCGGAATTATTGATACACAGCAGATCATCAATATATCTAAAAGTGTAAAGGTAGTTATCTGAGCAGGTGGGGTGATTTTTAATGAATTTATATTCCTTAAAGAACAGGAATAGATTAGCGATATTCGTGGACGTTGATGTTCCCATTGGAATACCGTTCACTTGCTTATAGAGAGTATTATTATATAAGATATGGTTATTTTTTATGCAGCAATTGAGATAAGAGTTCCAAGTTCCTACATCAACAAATTGGTTAAGTTTAAATTCTGCATACAGCTCTTTAAAGGTAGTGATTATATCTGATAGAGGCAGATTAGTATATAGGTTTTCAAAATCATAACTATTAATATCTAGGGGACACACTTTGAGTATAGTAGAAATTACTTCTGCATTATTATTAATTATCCAAAAATCTCTGTACATCAAGTTAGAACAGTTTCTAATGTGTTTCAAAACCTTCTTTAAGACATCTTCAAAAGCAAGATCTATTTTCTTTTTATGACTCCTTACTCCACTAGCTATGAACCTGAACTTCACAGGATCCTTATGAAACTTAACCGTTGCAAAAAGAAATGGAAATTCAGGCCCATATCTTCTAGTTTGCGGAATTTTAAGTTTCTTGAAGAATGCCTTAAACCGATTTTCTAACTGCTTGGTAGAATAACTTACGGGCTCGTATGTTACTCTATTATTGAGTTCCATAGTTAACAATTCAAAATAGAACTTCTTACAGATAATTGCAAAATTATTGCTAGCTTTATCCGTAGTGGTAAAAATAAATTGGTCTTGTAGTTTGGAGAGTGACCTTTTAGCTTCTCCAGAGAAAAAGAGATTTCTGTCGAAACAAAAGTCCAGACCTGCCAACTCACCGGTGAAGCTATTGATTATATTATATTTCCATTCTGCGAAGGCCTCAATAGGCTGATTGTACGTTAAACTGGTTTTTACGATGTACTTATTTACATCTTGAGTGAAGCTCTCAAGAATCCTTTCTTTGGAAATTGTGAAGGAAGGTCTGAAATTAGAGCCATACTCTAATAAATTCCTAAGCTTTTCATTTTCAACAAAACTCAAGTTTCCGGTGATAATATGGTTGTAATTCTTATCATAGTGAACTGTTTCTTTATGTTCATCACAAGAACAAGTAGTAATTACAGGAATGTAGCTCGAAGAGTTAAGTTTGTAGTTTTTAACTATTGACCCTAAGGTCTTAACATATTTAAAACTTACAATAGACTGGTGCCTGTGGATGGGAAAAAAAATTGCATTATTGTAGAACAGCTTCCTTACATTGAGATTATCGTAGGCTTTATTTAGGAACCTGATGGTAACAAAATTACTGGAAAATTCTTTAAGAGAAATTTTATCTTTAAGAATATGTTTAAGAATGTCCAGAACCAAAGCAAAAACATGCTTATCAACATGGTCAGCAGTTTCATTCCAGAATTTGAAAAAACATTTAAGGACAGAGTGCTTGAAGGACTTGAGAATTTTGTAAGTATTTTTAACAAAATTAGTGCCAGTTTTAAAGCTTTCCAGAGTTTTTAGCAAGTTAGCAAAATCAACTTTGCTTGATGTGCGAAATAACCTCTGTCCTCTATTACCTCTAGAGCAGCTCTTATTATTAACAAGAAAGAAGAGTTCACGAATTGAAAATTTATGCTGATTATGCTTATTGTCAGATAGAGTGGAATTAAGGCCATAGGGATAAAGAGACTGATGCTGCAAAATTTCAAGGGATTCAGTTTCTAGCCGAGCATAGAGGTCAGGGATAATATGTAGTACCTCTATTTTCACTTTGTCAAAACCATGAGTATGGAAATGCTCTAATTCAAAGGTAGAGTACTGGTTGGCGTTTGTGGAGGGGTTCACTCCTGAATTAGAGAACTTGTTTACTAGAGACCTGTGACCATTAATCCTAAGATGAAGAGGATTTTTACTTTGGCCAATATAGCTAAGGTTGCAGACAGTACAGGTGAGCTTATAGATGGTATTGTAGGCTTTGCAAAACTTGTTGGAGCAATTATCCTCAACAGAAGAATACAGGTTAGGATCTGCAGATTTACATGTCAAACAACGTTTGTCATTTCATAACTTTAGATTACCTTTGCCAGCGAGTTCATACACTATGGGAAAGGGTGCTAGCCTAACCGAGCGGGAGGACTTAAAATATCTGAGCTGACCTCCAATCCTTTCATCGTCCTTAGAACTCCACTTGGGCCAAAACATACAAATTCTGAGCAAACCAACTAGGAAAAACTTTTTAGAAATAAGCAGTCCAAGAAAAGACCAAACTCGAGTATAAACTACACTCCAAAAAGCTGCATCCAAAACATACTAAAAAGAAAAAATTAGAAAATGAAAAAAAACCTCAAGTAAAAAAATAGTAATAAAAAAATAATAATAATAAAAAATAATAAAACATTTCAACTAGAATTTGCGCATGAGCTGCTAAATAATAAATTGAAATTAGTTACTTAAGAGCAAAACTGAAGACTAAGGAAAAAATTTTAGAATTTAAAACGAAGGGTGCAAAATAACCTGAAAATCAAAACGCGCAACGCAGCAGTTTTGAAAATTCAGAATTCACATACTATAAAGATACCTAAGCAAAAAAATACATATATAATTTTGACTCACACCTAGTACAACATAGAAAAGGTTATGTATCTACCTGCGTGAGTAAAAGGAGAAAAGAAAAAAAAGAAAATAAAACAACTGAATGTAGAAGGTGTCGAGAATACTGAGCCTTGGCTTTATCAAGGACCAGCAAAAACTCTGCATTTTCTCACTTCCACAAAGACCTAGTTGGAAATGGGTTTCTGCAAGGCCATAGATGCAAGTAACATTCCCACCTAAAATAGTTTAAAAAATATATATATAAGTCATGTCCTCCGTAGAGTAGCATGACCTAGCACTAGTTAACAATTTCGCTTGCATCCATTAACCTTCATGGCCCGACCCATGCTCTTCATCTGTTACTATTAAACAGAGAGAAGAAGATTAAAGAGAACTCAAGCTGTGAGAGTGACATAATAAATAGAAATGATTTTCAGCTATAACGAAATTCCAAGTTCGTTTGAGAGAGAATTTAAACCTGAAAAACAAATTTTACATTGCAATTAAAAAAGGAAATGTTAATTTATAACGAACAGATTTTTGAAAGAAAACTTGAGTCTAAAACCCCCTACTCTACAACTTATGACAGCACGAAAACGAGAATAAGTTAAAGATAATAATTAACTAAAGAAAACTTTGTGAAAGTTATATACCTTAAACAGTTAGTTGCAATATGTACAAAGTATTTCAGCAGTGCTTTAAGTGCATAATTAATTAGTTATTAAGAACTTAACTACTTTGAAAAAACAGCGCATAGACAGCGCATAGAAAAGGAACAAGCTTAGCCATCTTCTGTTCCTAGGTACCACAAAAGACGCTCAAAGTTACAAAGAAAAGTAAGAGTTAAAACCCGCATAAATGTTAACAGACAAACCAATGCTTAAAAGCTGAAAAGCTAAAAAACGACAGAGAAAGGTACATGAAGTACAAACATTGAACTTATAAAACCTAGAACCCAAAAACAAGGAAGAGAGCTTACCTCTTGAGTTACAAAAACTTTTCTCCTCACAAGAGGAGAACATGGCTGACCTCTTCCGCCACTCCCTAGACGCTGGGGGGCAGTGAGGGTGGGGCTGATGGCCTCCTCATACAGCAAGAAACCAACGCGCGGAGATTTTAACCAGAGAAAAAAATATATAAACTTAAGACTGTGGATCTGTATGATCAGAATGAGCAGAATTAACTCTCCAGAATACATGAGAAATATTATAAAATACACGAGCAGTTTATTTAATAATCTTTGCATGTATTAAATCACCTTAGTGAGCTTCTATAGATTAATCAGAATCTTATTAATTTTAATGTTGGTTTTACTATTTTTAGTATAGCTATCCTAGTGATGAATAACTGGTTTTCTTTTTTATTTGTTTTTATTTTCTTTTATAAACAGATTTTTAAGCTTTTTTTGTGATTTTGTTTATATTATTTAATTTTTTTTGTTTTAATAGGACCGTCATATCCATAGCACTAAGGTTCCTTTAGGTAGTTAATAGGCATCCTCTAGCCAACTTCCTTACGGCTTTGATTGGTCAGAATCATATTATTAACTGTGTAGAAAATTAAAGCAGATCTGCCAACCTTACTCTATTATTCAGAATAATTTTTCTTAAAGTTCTTTTGATGAAAGAAGAAGGAATTTCGTTCTCTAGAAAACTTTCTAATAGTATATTAATGTGGTAATTGAAGTCCAAATTGTTGCTGCAAATTCTTGAAATTCTTAGGACCTGAGAAATTAGTACATTCTCAATTACTTTGGTTGAAATGTTATTATTCCAGTGTAGATATTTAATTACTTTGAAAGGAAAATTAACTCTTTTATCAAAGAGGCTAATAGATGGGTTACCTCTGTTGAGCTTAATGCTTAAGTCTAGGAACTCAAGTTCCTGATTACTGTGGTTGGTTTTACATAAGTTAAGAGAGCTAGGATAGATATTATCAAAATCACTCTCTATAACTTCGGAATTATTGATACACAGCAGATCATCAATATATCTAAAAGTGTAAAGGTAGTTATCTGAGCAGGTGGGGTGATTTTTAATGAATTTATATTCCTTAAAGAACAGGAATAGATTAGCGATATTCGTGGACGTTGATGTTCCCATTGGAATACCGTTCACTTGCTTATAGAGAGTATTATTATATAAGATATGGTTATTTTTTATGCAGCAATTGAGATAAGAGTTCCAAGTTCCTACATCAACAAATTGGTTAAGTTTAAATTCTGCATACAGCTCTTTAAAGGTAGTGATTATATCTGATAGAGGCAGATTAGTATATAGGTTTTCAAAATCATAACTATTAATATCTAGGGGACACACTTTGAGTATAGTAGAAATTACTTCTGCATTATTATTAATTATCCAAAAATCTCTGTACATCAAGTTAGAACAGTTTCTAATGTGTTTCAAAACCTTCTTTAAGACATCTTCAAAAGCAAGATCTATTTTCTTTTTATGACTCCTTACTCCACTAGCTATGAACCTGAACTTCACAGGATCCTTATGAAACTTAACCGTTGCAAAAAGAAATGGAAATTCAGGCCCATATCTTCTAGTTTGCGGAATTTTAAGTTTCTTGAAGAATGCCTTAAACCGATTTTCTAACTGCTTGGTAGAATAACTTACGGGCTCGTATGTTACTCTATTATTGAGTTCCATAGTTAACAATTCAAAATAGAACTTCTTACAGATAATTGCAAAATTATTGCTAGCTTTATCCGTAGTGGTAAAAATAAATTGGTCTTGTAGTTTGGAGAGTGACCTTTTAGCTTCTCCAGAGAAAAAGAGATTTCTGTCGAAACAAAAGTCCAGACCTGCCAACTCACCGGTGAAGCTATTGATTATATTATATTTCCATTCTGCGAAGGCCTCAATAGGCTGATTGTACGTTAAACTGGTTTTTACGATGTACTTATTTACATCTTGAGTGAAGCTCTCAAGAATCCTTTCTTTGGAAATTGTGAAGGAAGGTCTGAAATTAGAGCCATACTCTAATAAATTCCTAAGCTTTTCATTTTCAACAAAACTCAAGTTTCCGGTGATAATATGGTTGTAATTCTTATCATAGTGAACTGTTTCTTTATGTTCATCACAAGAACAAGTAGTAATTACAGGAATGTAGCTCGAAGAGTTAAGTTTGTAGTTTTTAACTATTGACCCTAAGGTCTTAACATATTTAAAACTTACAATAGACTGGTGCCTGTGGATGGGAAAAAAAATTGCATTATTGTAGAACAGCTTCCTTACATTGAGATTATCGTAGGCTTTATTTAGGAACCTGATGGTAACAAAATTACTGGAAAATTCTTTAAGAGAAATTTTATCTTTAAGAATATGTTTAAGAATGTCCAGAACCAAAGCAAAAACATGCTTATCAACATGGTCAGCAGTTTCATTCCAGAATTTGAAAAAACATTTAAGGACAGAGTGCTTGAAGGACTTGAGAATTTTGTAAGTATTTTTAACAAAATTAGTGCCAGTTTTAAAGCTTTCCAGAGTTTTTAGCAAGTTAGCAAAATCAACTTTGCTTGATGTGCGAAATAACCTCTGTCCTCTATTACCTCTAGAGCAGCTCTTATTATTAACAAGAAAGAAGAGTTCACGAATTGAAAATTTATGCTGATTATGCTTATTGTCAGATAGAGTGGAATTAAGGCCATAGGGATAAAGAGACTGATGCTGCAAAATTTCAAGGGATTCAGTTTCTAGCCGAGCATAGAGGTCAGGGATAATATGTAGTACCTCTATTTTCACTTTGTCAAAACCATGAGTATGGAAATGCTCTAATTCAAAGGTAGAGTACTGGTTGGCGTTTGTGGAGGGGTTCACTCCTGAATTAGAGAACTTGTTTACTAGAGACCTGTGACCATTAATCCTAAGATGAAGAGGATTTTTACTTTGGCCAATATAGCTAAGGTTGCAGACAGTACAGGTGAGCTTATAGATGGTATTGTAGGCTTTGCAAAACTTGTTGGAGCAATTATCCTCAACAGAAGAATACAGGTTAGGATCTGCAGATTTACATGTCAAACAACGTTTGTCATTTCATAACTTTAGATTACCTTTGCCAGCGAGTTCATACACTATGGGAAAGGGTGCTAGCCTAACCGAGCGGGAGGACTTAAAATATCTGAGCTGACCTCCAATCCTTTCATCGTCCTTAGAACTCCACTTGGGCCAAAACATACAAATTCTGAGCAAACCAACTAGGAAAAACTTTTTAGAAATAAGCAGTCCAAGAAAAGACCAAACTCGAGTATAAACTACACTCCAAAAAGCTGCATCCAAAACATACTAAAAAGAAAAATTAGAAAATGAAAAAAACCTCAAGTAAAAAAATAGTAATAAAAAAATAATAATAATAAAAAATAATAAAACATTTCAACTAGAATTTGCGCATGAGCTGCTAAATAATAAATTGAAATTAGTTACTTAAGAGCAAAACTGAAGACTAAGGAAAAAATTTTAGAATTTAAAACGAAGGGTGCAAAATAACCTGAAAATCAAAACGCGCAACGCAGCAGTTTTGAAAATTCAGAATTCACATACTATAAAGATACCTAAGCAAAAAAATACATATATAATTTTGACTCACACCTAGTACAACATAGAAAAGGTTATGTATCTACCTGCGTGAGTAAAAGGAGAAAAGAAAAAAAGAAAATAAAACAACTGAATGTAGAAGGTGTCGAGAATACTGAGCCTTGGCTTTATCAAGGACCAGCAAAAACTCTGCATTTTCTCACTTCCACAAAGACCTAGTTGGAAATGGGTTTCTGCAAGGCCATAGATGCAAGTAACATTCCCACCTAAAATAGTTTAAAAAATATATATATAAGTCATGTCCTCCGTAGAGTAGCATGACCTAGCACTAGTTAACAATTTCGCTTGCATCCATTAACCTTCATGGCCCGACCCATGCTCTTCATCTGTTACTATTAAACAGAGAGAAGAAGATTAAAGAGAACTCAAGCTGTGAGAGTGACATAATAAATAGAAATGATTTTCAGCTATAACGAAATTCCAAGTTCGTTTGAGAGAGAATTTAAACCTGAAAAACAAATTTTACATTGCAATTAAAAAAGGAAATGTTAATTTATAACGAACAGATTTTTGAAAGAAAACTTGAGTCTAAAACCCCCTACTCTACAACTTATGACAGCACGAAAACGAGAATAAGTTAAAGATAATAATTAACTAAAGAAAACTTTGTGAAAGTTATATACCTTAAACAGTTAGTTGCAATATGTACAAAGTATTTCAGCAGTGCTTTAAGTGCATAATTAATTAGTTATTAAGAACTTAACTACTTTGAAAAAACAGCGCATAGACAGCGCATAGAAAAGGAACAAGCTTAGCCATCTTCTGTTCCTAGGTACCACAAAAGACGCTCAAAGTTACAAAGAAAAGTAAGAGTTAAAACCCGCATAAATGTTAACAGACAAACCAATGCTTAAAAGCTGAAAAGCTAAAAAACGACAGAGAAAGGTACATGAAGTACAAACATTGAACTTATAAAACCTAGAACCCAAAAACAAGGAAGAGAGCTTACCTCTTGAGTTACAAAAACTTTTCTCCTCACAAGAGGAGAACATGGCTGACCTCTTCCGCCACTCCCTAGACGCTGGGGGGCAGTGAGGGTGGGGCTGATGGCCTCCTCATACAGCAAGAAACCAACGCGCGGAGATTTTAACCAGAGAAAAAAATATATAAACTTAAGACTGTGGATCTGTATGATCAGAATGAGCAGAATTAACTCTCCAGAATACATGAGAAATATTATAAAATACACGAGCAGTTTATTTAATAATCTTTGCATGTATTAAATCACCTTAGTGAGCTTCTATAGATTAATCAGAATCTTATTAATTTTAATGTTGGTTTTACTATTTTTAGTATAGCTATCCTAGTGATGAATAACTGGTTTTCTTTTTTATTTGTTTTTATTTTCTTTTATAAACAGATTTTTAAGCTTTTTTTGTGATTTTGTTTATATTATTTAATTTTTTTTGTTTTAATAGGACCGTCATATCCATAGCACTAAGGTTCCTTTAGGTAGTTAATAGGCATCCTCTAGCCAACTTCCTTACGGCTTTGATTGGTCAGAATCATATTATTAACTGTGTAGAAAATTAAAGCAGATCTGCCAACCTTACTCTATTATTCAGAATAATTTTTCTTAAAGTTCTTTTGATGAAAGAAGAAGGAATTTCGTTCTCTAGAAAACTTTCTAATAGTATATTAATGTGGTAATTGAAGTCCAAATTGTTGCTGCAAATTCTTGAAATTCTTAGGACCTGAGAAATTAGTACATTCTCAATTACTTTGGTTGAAATGTTATTATTCCAGTGTAGATATTTAATTACTTTGAAAGGAAAATTAACTCTTTTATCAAAGAGGCTAATAGATGGGTTACCTCTGTTGAGCTTAATGCTTAAGTCTAGGAACTCAAGTTCCTGATTACTGTGGTTGGTTTTACATAAGTTAAGAGAGCTAGGATAGATATTATCAAAATCACTCTCTATAACTTCGGAATTATTGATACACAGCAGATCATCAATATATCTAAAAGTGTAAAGGTAGTTATCTGAGCAGGTGGGGTGATTTTTAATGAATTTATATTCCTTAAAGAACAGGAATAGATTAGCGATATTCGTGGACGTTGATGTTCCCATTGGAATACCGTTCACTTGCTTATAGAGAGTATTATTATATAAGATATGGTTATTTTTTATGCAGCAATTGAGATAAGAGTTCCAAGTTCCTACATCAACAAATTGGTTAAGTTTAAATTCTGCATACAGCTCTTTAAAGGTAGTGATTATATCTGATAGAGGCAGATTAGTATATAGGTTTTCAAAATCATAACTATTAATATCTAGGGGACACACTTTGAGTATAGTAGAAATTACTTCTGCATTATTATTAATTATCCAAAAATCTCTGTACATCAAGTTAGAACAGTTTCTAATGTGTTTCAAAACCTTCTTTAAGACATCTTCAAAAGCAAGATCTATTTTCTTTTTATGACTCCTTACTCCACTAGCTATGAACCTGAACTTCACAGGATCCTTATGAAACTTAACCGTTGCAAAAAGAAATGGAAATTCAGGCCCATATCTTCTAGTTTGCGGAATTTTAAGTTTCTTGAAGAATGCCTTAAACCGATTTTCTAACTGCTTGGTAGAATAACTTACGGGCTCGTATGTTACTCTATTATTGAGTTCCATAGTTAACAATTCAAAATAGAACTTCTTACAGATAATTGCAAAATTATTGCTAGCTTTATCCGTAGTGGTAAAAATAAATTGGTCTTGTAGTTTGGAGAGTGACCTTTTAGCTTCTCCAGAGAAAAAGAGATTTCTGTCGAAACAAAAGTCCAGACCTGCCAACTCACCGGTGAAGCTATTGATTATATTATATTTCCATTCTGCGAAGGCCTCAATAGGCTGATTGTACGTTAAACTGGTTTTTACGATGTACTTATTTACATCTTGAGTGAAGCTCTCAAGAATCCTTTCTTTGGAAATTGTGAAGGAAGGTCTGAAATTAGAGCCATACTCTAATAAATTCCTAAGCTTTTCATTTTCAACAAAACTCAAGTTTCCGGTGATAATATGGTTGTAATTCTTATCATAGTGAACTGTTTCTTTATGTTCATCACAAGAACAAGTAGTAATTACAGGAATGTAGCTCGAAGAGTTAAGTTTGTAGTTTTTAACTATTGACCCTAAGGTCTTAACATATTTAAAACTTACAATAGACTGGTGCCTGTGGATGGGAAAAAAAATTGCATTATTGTAGAACAGCTTCCTTACATTGAGATTATCGTAGGCTTTATTTAGGAACCTGATGGTAACAAAATTACTGGAAAATTCTTTAAGAGAAATTTTATCTTTAAGAATATGTTTAAGAATGTCCAGAACCAAAGCAAAAACATGCTTATCAACATGGTCAGCAGTTTCATTCCAGAATTTGAAAAAACATTTAAGGACAGAGTGCTTGAAGGACTTGAGAATTTTGTAAGTATTTTTAACAAAATTAGTGCCAGTTTTAAAGCTTTCCAGAGTTTTTAGCAAGTTAGCAAAATCAACTTTGCTTGATGTGCGAAATAACCTCTGTCCTCTATTACCTCTAGAGCAGCTCTTATTATTAACAAGAAAGAAGAGTTCACGAATTGAAAATTTATGCTGATTATGCTTATTGTCAGATAGAGTGGAATTAAGGCCATAGGGATAAAGAGACTGATGCTGCAAAATTTCAAGGGATTCAGTTTCTAGCCGAGCATAGAGGTCAGGGATAATATGTAGTACCTCTATTTTCACTTTGTCAAAACCATGAGTATGGAAATGCTCTAATTCAAAGGTAGAGTACTGGTTGGCGTTTGTGGAGGGGTTCACTCCTGAATTAGAGAACTTGTTTACTAGAGACCTGTGACCATTAATCCTAAGATGAAGAGGATTTTTACTTTGGCCAATATAGCTAAGGTTGCAGACAGTACAGGTGAGCTTATAGATGGTATTGTAGGCTTTGCAAAACTTGTTGGAGCAATTATCCTCAACAGAAGAATACAGGTTAGGATCTGCAGATTTACATGTCAAACAACGTTTGTCATTTCATAACTTTAGATTACCTTTGCCAGCGAGTTCATACACTATGGGAAAGGGTGCTAGCCTAACCGAGCGGGAGGACTTAAAATATCTGAGCTGACCTCCAATCCTTTCATCGTCCTTAGAACTCCACTTGGGCCAAAACATACAAATTCTGAGCAAACCAACTAGGAAAAACTTTTTAGAAATAAGCAGTCCAAGAAAAGACCAAACTCGAGTATAAACTACACTCCAAAAAGCTGCATCCAAAACATACTAAAAAGAAAAATTAGAAAATGAAAAAAACCTCAAGTAAAAAAATAGTAATAAAAAAATAATAATAATAAAAAATAATAAAACATTTCAACTAGAATTTGCGCATGAGCTGCTAAATAATAAATTGAAATTAGTTACTTAAGAGCAAAACTGAAGACTAAGGAAAAAATTTTAGAATTTAAAACGAAGGGTGCAAAATAACCTGAAAATCAAAACGCGCAACGCAGCAGTTTTGAAAATTCAGAATTCACATACTATAAAGATACCTAAGCAAAAAAATACATATATAATTTTGACTCACACCTAGTACAACATAGAAAAGGTTATGTATCTACCTGCGTGAGTAAAAGGAGAAAAGAAAAAAAGAAAATAAAACAACTGAATGTAGAAGGTGTCGAGAATACTGAGCCTTGGCTTTATCAAGGACCAGCAAAAACTCTGCATTTTCTCACTTCCACAAAGACCTAGTTGGAAATGGGTTTCTGCAAGGCCATAGATGCAAGTAACATTCCCACCTAAAATAGTTTAAAAAATATATATATAAGTCATGTCCTCCGTAGAGTAGCATGACCTAGCACTAGTTAACAATTTCGCTTGCATCCATTAACCTTCATGGCCCGACCCATGCTCTTCATCTGTTACTATTAAACAGAGAGAAGAAGATTAAAGAGAACTCAAGCTGTGAGAGTGACATAATAAATAGAAATGATTTTCAGCTATAACGAAATTCCAAGTTCGTTTGAGAGAGAATTTAAACCTGAAAAACAAATTTTACATTGCAATTAAAAAAGGAAATGTTAATTTATAACGAACAGATTTTTGAAAGAAAACTTGAGTCTAAAACCCCCTACTCTACAACTTATGACAGCACGAAAACGAGAATAAGTTAAAGATAATAATTAACTAAAGAAAACTTTGTGAAAGTTATATACCTTAAACAGTTAGTTGCAATATGTACAAAGTATTTCAGCAGTGCTTTAAGTGCATAATTAATTAGTTATTAAGAACTTAACTACTTTGAAAAAACAGCGCATAGACAGCGCATAGAAAAGGAACAAGCTTAGCCATCTTCTGTTCCTAGGTACCACAAAAGACGCTCAAAGTTACAAAGAAAAGTAAGAGTTAAAACCCGCATAAATGTTAACAGACAAACCAATGCTTAAAAGCTGAAAAGCTAAAAAACGACAGAGAAAGGTACATGAAGTACAAACATTGAACTTATAAAACCTAGAACCCAAAAACAAGGAAGAGAGCTTACCTCTTGAGTTACAAAAACTTTTCTCCTCACAAGAGGAGAACATGGCTGACCTCTTCCGCCACTCCCTAGACGCTGGGGGGCAGTGAGGGTGGGGCTGATGGCCTCCTCATACAGCAAGAAACCAACGCGCGGAGATTTTAACCAGAGAAAAAAATATATAAACTTAAGACTGTGGATCTGTATGATCAGAATGAGCAGAATTAACTCTCCAGAATACATGAGAAATATTATAAAATACACGAGCAGTTTATTTAATAATCTTTGCATGTATTAAATCACCTTAGTGAGCTTCTATAGATTAATCAGAATCTTATTAATTTTAATGTTGGTTTTACTATTTTTAGTATAGCTATCCTAGTGATGAATAACTGGTTTTCTTTTTTATTTGTTTTTATTTTCTTTTATAAACAGATTTTTAAGCTTTTTTTGTGATTTTGTTTATATTATTTAATTTTTTTTGTTTTAATAGGACCGTCATATCCATAGCACTAAGGTTCCTTTAGGTAGTTAATAGGCATCCTCTAGCCAACTTCCTTACGGCTTTGATTGGTCAGAATCATATTATTAACTGTGTAGAAAATTAAAGCAGATCTGCCAACCTTACTCTATTATTCAGAATAATTTTTCTTAAAGTTCTTTTGATGAAAGAAGAAGGAATTTCGTTCTCTAGAAAACTTTCTAATAGTATATTAATGTGGTAATTGAAGTCCAAATTGTTGCTGCAAATTCTTGAAATTCTTAGGACCTGAGAAATTAGTACATTCTCAATTACTTTGGTTGAAATGTTATTATTCCAGTGTAGATATTTAATTACTTTGAAAGGAAAATTAACTCTTTTATCAAAGAGGCTAATAGATGGGTTACCTCTGTTGAGCTTAATGCTTAAGTCTAGGAACTCAAGTTCCTGATTACTGTGGTTGGTTTTACATAAGTTAAGAGAGCTAGGATAGATATTATCAAAATCACTCTCTATAACTTCGGAATTATTGATACACAGCAGATCATCAATATATCTAAAAGTGTAAAGGTAGTTATCTGAGCAGGTGGGGTGATTTTTAATGAATTTATATTCCTTAAAGAACAGGAATAGATTAGCGATATTCGTGGACGTTGATGTTCCCATTGGAATACCGTTCACTTGCTTATAGAGAGTATTATTATATAAGATATGGTTATTTTTTATGCAGCAATTGAGATAAGAGTTCCAAGTTCCTACATCAACAAATTGGTTAAGTTTAAATTCTGCATACAGCTCTTTAAAGGTAGTGATTATATCTGATAGAGGCAGATTAGTATATAGGTTTTCAAAATCATAACTATTAATATCTAGGGGACACACTTTGAGTATAGTAGAAATTACTTCTGCATTATTATTAATTATCCAAAAATCTCTGTACATCAAGTTAGAACAGTTTCTAATGTGTTTCAAAACCTTCTTTAAGACATCTTCAAAAGCAAGATCTATTTTCTTTTTATGACTCCTTACTCCACTAGCTATGAACCTGAACTTCACAGGATCCTTATGAAACTTAACCGTTGCAAAAAGAAATGGAAATTCAGGCCCATATCTTCTAGTTTGCGGAATTTTAAGTTTCTTGAAGAATGCCTTAAACCGATTTTCTAACTGCTTGGTAGAATAACTTACGGGCTCGTATGTTACTCTATTATTGAGTTCCATAGTTAACAATTCAAAATAGAACTTCTTACAGATAATTGCAAAATTATTGCTAGCTTTATCCGTAGTGGTAAAAATAAATTGGTCTTGTAGTTTGGAGAGTGACCTTTTAGCTTCTCCAGAGAAAAAGAGATTTCTGTCGAAACAAAAGTCCAGACCTGCCAACTCACCGGTGAAGCTATTGATTATATTATATTTCCATTCTGCGAAGGCCTCAATAGGCTGATTGTACGTTAAACTGGTTTTTACGATGTACTTATTTACATCTTGAGTGAAGCTCTCAAGAATCCTTTCTTTGGAAATTGTGAAGGAAGGTCTGAAATTAGAGCCATACTCTAATAAATTCCTAAGCTTTTCATTTTCAACAAAACTCAAGTTTCCGGTGATAATATGGTTGTAATTCTTATCATAGTGAACTGTTTCTTTATGTTCATCACAAGAACAAGTAGTAATTACAGGAATGTAGCTCGAAGAGTTAAGTTTGTAGTTTTTAACTATTGACCCTAAGGTCTTAACATATTTAAAACTTACAATAGACTGGTGCCTGTGGATGGGAAAAAAAATTGCATTATTGTAGAACAGCTTCCTTACATTGAGATTATCGTAGGCTTTATTTAGGAACCTGATGGTAACAAAATTACTGGAAAATTCTTTAAGAGAAATTTTATCTTTAAGAATATGTTTAAGAATGTCCAGAACCAAAGCAAAAACATGCTTATCAACATGGTCAGCAGTTTCATTCCAGAATTTGAAAAAACATTTAAGGACAGAGTGCTTGAAGGACTTGAGAATTTTGTAAGTATTTTTAACAAAATTAGTGCCAGTTTTAAAGCTTTCCAGAGTTTTTAGCAAGTTAGCAAAATCAACTTTGCTTGATGTGCGAAATAACCTCTGTCCTCTATTACCTCTAGAGCAGCTCTTATTATTAACAAGAAAGAAGAGTTCACGAATTGAAAATTTATGCTGATTATGCTTATTGTCAGATAGAGTGGAATTAAGGCCATAGGGATAAAGAGACTGATGCTGCAAAATTTCAAGGGATTCAGTTTCTAGCCGAGCATAGAGGTCAGGGATAATATGTAGTACCTCTATTTTCACTTTGTCAAAACCATGAGTATGGAAATGCTCTAATTCAAAGGTAGAGTACTGGTTGGCGTTTGTGGAGGGGTTCACTCCTGAATTAGAGAACTTGTTTACTAGAGACCTGTGACCATTAATCCTAAGATGAAGAGGATTTTTACTTTGGCCAATATAGCTAAGGTTGCAGACAGTACAGGTGAGCTTATAGATGGTATTGTAGGCTTTGCAAAACTTGTTGGAGCAATTATCCTCAACAGAAGAATACAGGTTAGGATCTGCAGATTTACATGTCAAACAACGTTTGTCATTTCATAACTTTAGATTACCTTTGCCAGCGAGTTCATACACTATGGGAAAGGGTGCTAGCCTAACCGAGCGGGAGGACTTAAAATATCTGAGCTGACCTCCAATCCTTTCATCGTCCTTAGAACTCCACTTGGGCCAAAACATACAAATTCTGAGCAAACCAACTAGGAAAAACTTTTTAGAAATAAGCAGTCCAAGAAAAGACCAAACTCGAGTATAAACTACACTCCAAAAAGCTGCATCCAAAACATACTAAAAAGAAAAATTAGAAAATGAAAAAAACCTCAAGTAAAAAAATAGTAATAAAAAAATAATAATAATAAAAAATAATAAAACATTTCAACTAGAATTTGCGCATGAGCTGCTAAATAATAAATTGAAATTAGTTACTTAAGAGCAAAACTGAAGACTAAGGAAAAAATTTTAGAATTTAAAACGAAGGGTGCAAAATAACCTGAAAATCAAAACGCGCAACGCAGCAGTTTTGAAAATTCAGAATTCACATACTATAAAGATACCTAAGCAAAAAAATACATATATAATTTTGACTCACACCTAGTACAACATAGAAAAGGTTATGTATCTACCTGCGTGAGTAAAAGGAGAAAAGAAAAAAAGAAAATAAAACAACTGAATGTAGAAGGTGTCGAGAATACTGAGCCTTGGCTTTATCAAGGACCAGCAAAAACTCTGCATTTTCTCACTTCCACAAAGACCTAGTTGGAAATGGGTTTCTGCAAGGCCATAGATGCAAGTAACATTCCCACCTAAAATAGTTTAAAAAATATATATATAAGTCATGTCCTCCGTAGAGTAGCATGACCTAGCACTAGTTAACAATTTCGCTTGCATCCATTAACCTTCATGGCCCGACCCATGCTCTTCATCTGTTACTATTAAACAGAGAGAAGAAGATTAAAGAGAACTCAAGCTGTGAGAGTGACATAATAAATAGAAATGATTTTCAGCTATAACGAAATTCCAAGTTCGTTTGAGAGAGAATTTAAACCTGAAAAACAAATTTTACATTGCAATTAAAAAAGGAAATGTTAATTTATAACGAACAGATTTTTGAAAGAAAACTTGAGTCTAAAACCCCCTACTCTACAACTTATGACAGCACGAAAACGAGAATAAGTTAAAGATAATAATTAACTAAAGAAAACTTTGTGAAAGTTATATACCTTAAACAGTTAGTTGCAATATGTACAAAGTATTTCAGCAGTGCTTTAAGTGCATAATTAATTAGTTATTAAGAACTTAACTACTTTGAAAAAACAGCGCATAGACAGCGCATAGAAAAGGAACAAGCTTAGCCATCTTCTGTTCCTAGGTACCACAAAAGACGCTCAAAGTTACAAAGAAAAGTAAGAGTTAAAACCCGCATAAATGTTAACAGACAAACCAATGCTTAAAAGCTGAAAAGCTAAAAAACGACAGAGAAAGGTACATGAAGTACAAACATTGAACTTATAAAACCTAGAACCCAAAAACAAGGAAGAGAGCTTACCTCTTGAGTTACAAAAACTTTTCTCCTCACAAGAGGAGAACATGGCTGACCTCTTCCGCCACTCCCTAGACGCTGGGGGGCAGTGAGGGTGGGGCTGATGGCCTCCTCATACAGCAAGAAACCAACGCGCGGAGATTTTAACCAGAGAAAAAAATATATAAACTTAAGACTGTGGATCTGTATGATCAGAATGAGCAGAATTAACTCTCCAGAATACATGAGAAATATTATAAAATACACGAGCAGTTTATTTAATAATCTTTGCATGTATTAAATCACCTTAGTGAGCTTCTATAGATTAATCAGAATCTTATTAATTTTAATGTTGGTTTTACTATTTTTAGTATAGCTATCCTAGTGATGAATAACTGGTTTTCTTTTTTATTTGTTTTTATTTTCTTTTATAAACAGATTTTTAAGCTTTTTTGTGATTTTGTTTATATTATTTAATTTTTTTTGTTTTAATAGGACCGTCATATCCATAGCACTAAGGTTCCTTTAGGTAGTTAATAGGCATCCTCTAGCCAACTTCCTTACGGCTTTGATTGGTCAGAATCATATTATTAACTGTGTAGAAAATTAAAGCAGATCTGCCAACCTTACTCTATTATTCAGAATAATTTTTCTTAAAGTTCTTTTGATGAAAGAAGAAGGAATTTCGTTCTCTAGAAAACTTTCTAATAGTATATTAATGTGGTAATTGAAGTCCAAATTGTTGCTGCAAATTCTTGAAATTCTTAGGACCTGAGAAATTAGTACATTCTCAATTACTTTGGTTGAAATGTTATTATTCCAGTGTAGATATTTAATTACTTTGAAAGGAAAATTAACTCTTTTATCAAAGAGGCTAATAGATGGGTTACCTCTGTTGAGCTTAATGCTTAAGTCTAGGAACTCAAGTTCCTGATTACTGTGGTTGGTTTTACATAAGTTAAGAGAGCTAGGATAGATATTATCAAAATCACTCTCTATAACTTCGGAATTATTGATACACAGCAGATCATCAATATATCTAAAAGTGTAAAGGTAGTTATCTGAGCAGGTGGGGTGATTTTTAATGAATTTATATTCCTTAAAGAACAGGAATAGATTAGCGATATTCGTGGACGTTGATGTTCCCATTGGAATACCGTTCACTTGCTTATAGAGAGTATTATTATATAAGATATGGTTATTTTTTATGCAGCAATTGAGATAAGAGTTCCAAGTTCCTACATCAACAAATTGGTTAAGTTTAAATTCTGCATACAGCTCTTTAAAGGTAGTGATTATATCTGATAGAGGCAGATTAGTATATAGGTTTTCAAAATCATAACTATTAATATCTAGGGGACACACTTTGAGTATAGTAGAAATTACTTCTGCATTATTATTAATTATCCAAAAATCTCTGTACATCAAGTTAGAACAGTTTCTAATGTGTTTCAAAACCTTCTTTAAGACATCTTCAAAAGCAAGATCTATTTTCTTTTTATGACTCCTTACTCCACTAGCTATGAACCTGAACTTCACAGGATCCTTATGAAACTTAACCGTTGCAAAAAGAAATGGAAATTCAGGCCCATATCTTCTAGTTTGCGGAATTTTAAGTTTCTTGAAGAATGCCTTAAACCGATTTTCTAACTGCTTGGTAGAATAACTTACGGGCTCGTATGTTACTCTATTATTGAGTTCCATAGTTAACAATTCAAAATAGAACTTCTTACAGATAATTGCAAAATTATTGCTAGCTTTATCCGTAGTGGTAAAAATAAATTGGTCTTGTAGTTTGGAGAGTGACCTTTTAGCTTCTCCAGAGAAAAAGAGATTTCTGTCGAAACAAAAGTCCAGACCTGCCAACTCACCGGTGAAGCTATTGATTATATTATATTTCCATTCTGCGAAGGCCTCAATAGGCTGATTGTACGTTAAACTGGTTTTTACGATGTACTTATTTACATCTTGAGTGAAGCTCTCAAGAATCCTTTCTTTGGAAATTGTGAAGGAAGGTCTGAAATTAGAGCCATACTCTAATAAATTCCTAAGCTTTTCATTTTCAACAAAACTCAAGTTTCCGGTGATAATATGGTTGTAATTCTTATCATAGTGAACTGTTTCTTTATGTTCATCACAAGAACAAGTAGTAATTACAGGAATGTAGCTCGAAGAGTTAAGTTTGTAGTTTTTAACTATTGACCCTAAGGTCTTAACATATTTAAAACTTACAATAGACTGGTGCCTGTGGATGGGAAAAAAAATTGCATTATTGTAGAACAGCTTCCTTACATTGAGATTATCGTAGGCTTTATTTAGGAACCTGATGGTAACAAAATTACTGGAAAATTCTTTAAGAGAAATTTTATCTTTAAGAATATGTTTAAGAATGTCCAGAACCAAAGCAAAAACATGCTTATCAACATGGTCAGCAGTTTCATTCCAGAATTTGAAAAAACATTTAAGGACAGAGTGCTTGAAGGACTTGAGAATTTTGTAAGTATTTTTAACAAAATTAGTGCCAGTTTTAAAGCTTTCCAGAGTTTTTAGCAAGTTAGCAAAATCAACTTTGCTTGATGTGCGAAATAACCTCTGTCCTCTATTACCTCTAGAGCAGCTCTTATTATTAACAAGAAAGAAGAGTTCACGAATTGAAAATTTATGCTGATTATGCTTATTGTCAGATAGAGTGGAATTAAGGCCATAGGGATAAAGAGACTGATGCTGCAAAATTTCAAGGGATTCAGTTTCTAGCCGAGCATAGAGGTCAGGGATAATATGTAGTACCTCTATTTTCACTTTGTCAAAACCATGAGTATGGAAATGCTCTAATTCAAAGGTAGAGTACTGGTTGGCGTTTGTGGAGGGGTTCACTCCTGAATTAGAGAACTTGTTTACTAGAGACCTGTGACCATTAATCCTAAGATGAAGAGGATTTTTACTTTGGCCAATATAGCTAAGGTTGCAGACAGTACAGGTGAGCTTATAGATGGTATTGTAGGCTTTGCAAAACTTGTTGGAGCAATTATCCTCAACAGAAGAATACAGGTTAGGATCTGCAGATTTACATGTCAAACAACGTTTGTCATTTCATAACTTTAGATTACCTTTGCCAGCGAGTTCATACACTATGGGAAAGGGTGCTAGCCTAACCGAGCGGGAGGACTTAAAATATCTGAGCTGACCTCCAATCCTTTCATCGTCCTTAGAACTCCACTTGGGCCAAAACATACAAATTCTGAGCAAACCAACTAGGAAAAACTTTTTAGAAATAAGCAGTCCAAGAAAAGACCAAACTCGAGTATAAACTACACTCCAAAAAGCTGCATCCAAAACATACTAAAAAGAAAAATTAGAAAATGAAAAAAACCTCAAGTAAAAAAATAGTAATAAAAAAATAATAATAATAAAAAATAATAAAACATTTCAACTAGAATTTGCGCATGAGCTGCTAAATAATAAATTGAAATTAGTTACTTAAGAGCAAAACTGAAGACTAAGGAAAAAATTTTAGAATTTAAAACGAAGGGTGCAAAATAACCTGAAAATCAAAACGCGCAACGCAGCAGTTTTGAAAATTCAGAATTCACATACTATAAAGATACCTAAGCAAAAAAATACATATATAATTTTGACTCACACCTAGTACAACATAGAAAAGGTTATGTATCTACCTGCGTGAGTAAAAGGAGAAAAGAAAAAAAAAGAAAATAAAACAACTGAATGTAGAAGGTGTCGAGAATACTGAGCCTTGGCTTTATCAAGGACCAGCAAAAACTCTGCATTTTCTCACTTCCACAAAGACCTAGTTGGAAATGGGTTTCTGCAAGGCCATAGATGCAAGTAACATTCCCACCTAAAATAGTTTAAAAAATATATATATAAGTCATGTCCTCCGTAGAGTAGCATGACCTAGCACTAGTTAACAATTTCGCTTGCATCCATTAACCTTCATGGCCCGACCCATGCTCTTCATCTGTTACTATTAAACAGAGAGAAGAAGATTAAAGAGAACTCAAGCTGTGAGAGTGACATAATAAATAGAAATGATTTTCAGCTATAACGAAATTCCAAGTTCGTTTGAGAGAGAATTTAAACCTGAAAAACAAATTTTACATTGCAATTAAAAAAGGAAATGTTAATTTATAACGAACAGATTTTTGAAAGAAAACTTGAGTCTAAAACCCCCTACTCTACAACTTATGACAGCACGAAAACGAGAATAAGTTAAAGATAATAATTAACTAAAGAAAACTTTGTGAAAGTTATATACCTTAAACAGTTAGTTGCAATATGTACAAAGTATTTCAGCAGTGCTTTAAGTGCATAATTAATTAGTTATTAAGAACTTAACTACTTTGAAAAAACAGCGCATAGACAGCGCATAGAAAAGGAACAAGCTTAGCCATCTTCTGTTCCTAGGTACCACAAAAGACGCTCAAAGTTACAAAGAAAAGTAAGAGTTAAAACCCGCATAAATGTTAACAGACAAACCAATGCTTAAAAGCTGAAAAGCTAAAAAACGACAGAGAAAGGTACATGAAGTACAAACATTGAACTTATAAAACCTAGAACCCAAAAACAAGGAAGAGAGCTTACCTCTTGAGTTACAAAAACTTTTCTCCTCACAAGAGGAGAACATGGCTGACCTCTTCCGCCACTCCCTAGACGCTGGGGGGCAGTGAGGGTGGGGCTGATGGCCTCCTCATACAGCAAGAAACCAACGCGCGGAGATTTTAACCAGAGAAAAAAATATATAAACTTAAGACTGTGGATCTGTATGATCAGAATGAGCAGAATTAACTCTCCAGAATACATGAGAAATATTATAAAATACACGAGCAGTTTATTTAATAATCTTTGCATGTATTAAATCACCTTAGTGAGCTTCTATAGATTAATCAGAATCTTATTAATTTTAATGTTGGTTTTACTATTTTTAGTATAGCTATCCTAGTGATGAATAACTGGTTTTCTTTTTTATTTGTTTTTATTTTCTTTTATAAACAGATTTTTAAGCTTTTTTGTGATTTTGTTTATATTATTTAATTTTTTTTGTTTTAATAGGACCGTCATATCCATAGCACTAAGGTTCCTTTAGGTAGTTAATAGGCATCCTCTAGCCAACTTCCTTACGGCTTTGATTGGTCAGAATCATATTATTAACTGTGTAGAAAATTAAAGCAGATCTGCCAACCTTACTCTATTATTCAGAATAATTTTTCTTAAAGTTCTTTTGATGAAAGAAGAAGGAATTTCGTTCTCTAGAAAACTTTCTAATAGTATATTAATGTGGTAATTGAAGTCCAAATTGTTGCTGCAAATTCTTGAAATTCTTAGGACCTGAGAAATTAGTACATTCTCAATTACTTTGGTTGAAATGTTATTATTCCAGTGTAGATATTTAATTACTTTGAAAGGAAAATTAACTCTTTTATCAAAGAGGCTAATAGATGGGTTACCTCTGTTGAGCTTAATGCTTAAGTCTAGGAACTCAAGTTCCTGATTACTGTGGTTGGTTTTACATAAGTTAAGAGAGCTAGGATAGATATTATCAAAATCACTCTCTATAACTTCGGAATTATTGATACACAGCAGATCATCAATATATCTAAAAGTGTAAAGGTAGTTATCTGAGCAGGTGGGGTGATTTTTAATGAATTTATATTCCTTAAAGAACAGGAATAGATTAGCGATATTCGTGGACGTTGATGTTCCCATTGGAATACCGTTCACTTGCTTATAGAGAGTATTATTATATAAGATATGGTTATTTTTTATGCAGCAATTGAGATAAGAGTTCCAAGTTCCTACATCAACAAATTGGTTAAGTTTAAATTCTGCATACAGCTCTTTAAAGGTAGTGATTATATCTGATAGAGGCAGATTAGTATATAGGTTTTCAAAATCATAACTATTAATATCTAGGGGACACACTTTGAGTATAGTAGAAATTACTTCTGCATTATTATTAATTATCCAAAAATCTCTGTACATCAAGTTAGAACAGTTTCTAATGTGTTTCAAAACCTTCTTTAAGACATCTTCAAAAGCAAGATCTATTTTCTTTTTATGACTCCTTACTCCACTAGCTATGAACCTGAACTTCACAGGATCCTTATGAAACTTAACCGTTGCAAAAAGAAATGGAAATTCAGGCCCATATCTTCTAGTTTGCGGAATTTTAAGTTTCTTGAAGAATGCCTTAAACCGATTTTCTAACTGCTTGGTAGAATAACTTACGGGCTCGTATGTTACTCTATTATTGAGTTCCATAGTTAACAATTCAAAATAGAACTTCTTACAGATAATTGCAAAATTATTGCTAGCTTTATCCGTAGTGGTAAAAATAAATTGGTCTTGTAGTTTGGAGAGTGACCTTTTAGCTTCTCCAGAGAAAAAGAGATTTCTGTCGAAACAAAAGTCCAGACCTGCCAACTCACCGGTGAAGCTATTGATTATATTATATTTCCATTCTGCGAAGGCCTCAATAGGCTGATTGTACGTTAAACTGGTTTTTACGATGTACTTATTTACATCTTGAGTGAAGCTCTCAAGAATCCTTTCTTTGGAAATTGTGAAGGAAGGTCTGAAATTAGAGCCATACTCTAATAAATTCCTAAGCTTTTCATTTTCAACAAAACTCAAGTTTCCGGTGATAATATGGTTGTAATTCTTATCATAGTGAACTGTTTCTTTATGTTCATCACAAGAACAAGTAGTAATTACAGGAATGTAGCTCGAAGAGTTAAGTTTGTAGTTTTTAACTATTGACCCTAAGGTCTTAACATATTTAAAACTTACAATAGACTGGTGCCTGTGGATGGGAAAAAAATTGCATTATTGTAGAACAGCTTCCTTACATTGAGATTATCGTAGGCTTTATTTAGGAACCTGATGGTAACAAAATTACTGGAAAATTCTTTAAGAGAAATTTTATCTTTAAGAATATGTTTAAGAATGTCCAGAACCAAAGCAAAAACATGCTTATCAACATGGTCAGCAGTTTCATTCCAGAATTTGAAAAAACATTTAAGGACAGAGTGCTTGAAGGACTTGAGAATTTTGTAAGTATTTTTAACAAAATTAGTGCCAGTTTTAAAGCTTTCCAGAGTTTTTAGCAAGTTAGCAAAATCAACTTTGCTTGATGTGCGAAATAACCTCTGTCCTCTATTACCTCTAGAGCAGCTCTTATTATTAACAAGAAAGAAGAGTTCACGAATTGAAAATTTATGCTGATTATGCTTATTGTCAGATAGAGTGGAATTAAGGCCATAGGGATAAAGAGACTGATGCTGCAAAATTTCAAGGGATTCAGTTTCTAGCCGAGCATAGAGGTCAGGGATAATATGTAGTACCTCTATTTTCACTTTGTCAAAACCATGAGTATGGAAATGCTCTAATTCAAAGGTAGAGTACTGGTTGGCGTTTGTGGAGGGGTTCACTCCTGAATTAGAGAACTTGTTTACTAGAGACCTGTGACCATTAATCCTAAGATGAAGAGGATTTTTACTTTGGCCAATATAGCTAAGGTTGCAGACAGTACAGGTGAGCTTATAGATGGTATTGTAGGCTTTGCAAAACTTGTTGGAGCAATTATCCTCAACAGAAGAATACAGGTTAGGATCTGCAGATTTACATGTCAAACAACGTTTGTCATTTCATAACTTTAGATTACCTTTGCCAGCGAGTTCATACACTATGGGAAAGGGTGCTAGCCTAACCGAGCGGGAGGACTTAAAATATCTGAGCTGACCTCCAATCCTTTCATCGTCCTTAGAACTCCACTTGGGCCAAAACATACAAATTCTGAGCAAACCAACTAGGAAAAACTTTTTAGAAATAAGCAGTCCAAGAAAAGACCAAACTCGAGTATAAACTACACTCCAAAAAGCTGCATCCAAAACATACTAAAAAGAAAAATTAGAAAATGAAAAAAACCTCAAGTAAAAAAATAGTAATAAAAAAATAATAATAATAAAAAATAATAAAACATTTCAACTAGAATTTGCGCATGAGCTGCTAAATAATAAATTGAAATTAGTTACTTAAGAGCAAAACTGAAGACTAAGGAAAAAATTTTAGAATTTAAAACGAAGGGTGCAAAATAACCTGAAAATCAAAACGCGCAACGCAGCAGTTTTGAAAATTCAGAATTCACATACTATAAAGATACCTAAGCAAAAAAATACATATATAATTTTGACTCACACCTAGTACAACATAGAAAAGGTTATGTATCTACCTGCGTGAGTAAAAGGAGAAAAGAAAAAAAGAAAATAAAACAACTGAATGTAGAAGGTGTCGAGAATACTGAGCCTTGGCTTTATCAAGGACCAGCAAAAACTCTGCATTTTCTCACTTCCACAAAGACCTAGTTGGAAATGGGTTTCTGCAAGGCCATAGATGCAAGTAACATTCCCACCTAAAATAGTTTAAAAAATATATATATAAGTCATGTCCTCCGTAGAGTAGCATGACCTAGCACTAGTTAACAATTTCGCTTGCATCCATTAACCTTCATGGCCCGACCCATGCTCTTCATCTGTTACTATTAAACAGAGAGAAGAAGATTAAAGAGAACTCAAGCTGTGAGAGTGACATAATAAATAGAAATGATTTTCAGCTATAACGAAATTCCAAGTTCGTTTGAGAGAGAATTTAAACCTGAAAAACAAATTTTACATTGCAATTAAAAAAGGAAATGTTAATTTATAACGAACAGATTTTTGAAAGAAAACTTGAGTCTAAAACCCCCTACTCTACAACTTATGACAGCACGAAAACGAGAATAAGTTAAAGATAATAATTAACTAAAGAAAACTTTGTGAAAGTTATATACCTTAAACAGTTAGTTGCAATATGTACAAAGTATTTCAGCAGTGCTTTAAGTGCATAATTAATTAGTTATTAAGAACTTAACTACTTTGAAAAAACAGCGCATAGACAGCGCATAGAAAAGGAACAAGCTTAGCCATCTTCTGTTCCTAGGTACCACAAAAGACGCTCAAAGTTACAAAGAAAAGTAAGAGTTAAAACCCGCATAAATGTTAACAGACAAACCAATGCTTAAAAGCTGAAAAGCTAAAAAACGACAGAGAAAGGTACATGAAGTACAAACATTGAACTTATAAAACCTAGAACCCAAAAACAAGGAAGAGAGCTTACCTCTTGAGTTACAAAAACTTTTCTCCTCACAAGAGGAGAACATGGCTGACCTCTTCCGCCACTCCCTAGACGCTGGGGGGCAGTGAGGGTGGGGCTGATGGCCTCCTCATACAGCAAGAAACCAACGCGCGGAGATTTTAACCAGAGAAAAAAATATATAAACTTAAGACTGTGGATCTGTATGATCAGAATGAGCAGAATTAACTCTCCAGAATACATGAGAAATATTATAAAATACACGAGCAGTTTATTTAATAATCTTTGCATGTATTAAATCACCTTAGTGAGCTTCTATAGATTAATCAGAATCTTATTAATTTTAATGTTGGTTTTACTATTTTTAGTATAGCTATCCTAGTGATGAATAACTGGTTTTCTTTTTTATTTGTTTTTATTTTCTTTTATAAACAGATTTTTAAGCTTTTTTTGTGATTTTGTTTATATTATTTAATTTTTTTTGTTTTAATAGGACCGTCATATCCATAGCACTAAGGTTCCTTTAGGTAGTTAATAGGCATCCTCTAGCCAACTTCCTTACGGCTTTGATTGGTCAGAATCATATTATTAACTGTGTAGAAAATTAAAGCAGATCTGCCAACCTTACTCTATTATTCAGAATAATTTTTCTTAAAGTTCTTTTGATGAAAGAAGAAGGAATTTCGTTCTCTAGAAAACTTTCTAATAGTATATTAATGTGGTAATTGAAGTCCAAATTGTTGCTGCAAATTCTTGAAATTCTTAGGACCTGAGAAATTAGTACATTCTCAATTACTTTGGTTGAAATGTTATTATTCCAGTGTAGATATTTAATTACTTTGAAAGGAAAATTAACTCTTTTATCAAAGAGGCTAATAGATGGGTTACCTCTGTTGAGCTTAATGCTTAAGTCTAGGAACTCAAGTTCCTGATTACTGTGGTTGGTTTTACATAAGTTAAGAGAGCTAGGATAGATATTATCAAAATCACTCTCTATAACTTCGGAATTATTGATACACAGCAGATCATCAATATATCTAAAAGTGTAAAGGTAGTTATCTGAGCAGGTGGGGTGATTTTTAATGAATTTATATTCCTTAAAGAACAGGAATAGATTAGCGATATTCGTGGACGTTGATGTTCCCATTGGAATACCGTTCACTTGCTTATAGAGAGTATTATTATATAAGATATGGTTATTTTTTATGCAGCAATTGAGATAAGAGTTCCAAGTTCCTACATCAACAAATTGGTTAAGTTTAAATTCTGCATACAGCTCTTTAAAGGTAGTGATTATATCTGATAGAGGCAGATTAGTATATAGGTTTTCAAAATCATAACTATTAATATCTAGGGGACACACTTTGAGTATAGTAGAAATTACTTCTGCATTATTATTAATTATCCAAAAATCTCTGTACATCAAGTTAGAACAGTTTCTAATGTGTTTCAAAACCTTCTTTAAGACATCTTCAAAAGCAAGATCTATTTTCTTTTTATGACTCCTTACTCCACTAGCTATGAACCTGAACTTCACAGGATCCTTATGAAACTTAACCGTTGCAAAAAGAAATGGAAATTCAGGCCCATATCTTCTAGTTTGCGGAATTTTAAGTTTCTTGAAGAATGCCTTAAACCGATTTTCTAACTGCTTGGTAGAATAACTTACGGGCTCGTATGTTACTCTATTATTGAGTTCCATAGTTAACAATTCAAAATAGAACTTCTTACAGATAATTGCAAAATTATTGCTAGCTTTATCCGTAGTGGTAAAAATAAATTGGTCTTGTAGTTTGGAGAGTGACCTTTTAGCTTCTCCAGAGAAAAAGAGATTTCTGTCGAAACAAAAGTCCAGACCTGCCAACTCACCGGTGAAGCTATTGATTATATTATATTTCCATTCTGCGAAGGCCTCAATAGGCTGATTGTACGTTAAACTGGTTTTTACGATGTACTTATTTACATCTTGAGTGAAGCTCTCAAGAATCCTTTCTTTGGAAATTGTGAAGGAAGGTCTGAAATTAGAGCCATACTCTAATAAATTCCTAAGCTTTTCATTTTCAACAAAACTCAAGTTTCCGGTGATAATATGGTTGTAATTCTTATCATAGTGAACTGTTTCTTTATGTTCATCACAAGAACAAGTAGTAATTACAGGAATGTAGCTCGAAGAGTTAAGTTTGTAGTTTTTAACTATTGACCCTAAGGTCTTAACATATTTAAAACTTACAATAGACTGGTGCCTGTGGATGGGAAAAAAAATTGCATTATTGTAGAACAGCTTCCTTACATTGAGATTATCGTAGGCTTTATTTAGGAACCTGATGGTAACAAAATTACTGGAAAATTCTTTAAGAGAAATTTTATCTTTAAGAATATGTTTAAGAATGTCCAGAACCAAAGCAAAAACATGCTTATCAACATGGTCAGCAGTTTCATTCCAGAATTTGAAAAAACATTTAAGGACAGAGTGCTTGAAGGACTTGAGAATTTTGTAAGTATTTTTAACAAAATTAGTGCCAGTTTTAAAGCTTTCCAGAGTTTTTAGCAAGTTAGCAAAATCAACTTTGCTTGATGTGCGAAATAACCTCTGTCCTCTATTACCTCTAGAGCAGCTCTTATTATTAACAAGAAAGAAGAGTTCACGAATTGAAAATTTATGCTGATTATGCTTATTGTCAGATAGAGTGGAATTAAGGCCATAGGGATAAAGAGACTGATGCTGCAAAATTTCAAGGGATTCAGTTTCTAGCCGAGCATAGAGGTCAGGGATAATATGTAGTACCTCTATTTTCACTTTGTCAAAACCATGAGTATGGAAATGCTCTAATTCAAAGGTAGAGTACTGGTTGGCGTTTGTGGAGGGGTTCACTCCTGAATTAGAGAACTTGTTTACTAGAGACCTGTGACCATTAATCCTAAGATGAAGAGGATTTTTACTTTGGCCAATATAGCTAAGGTTGCAGACAGTACAGGTGAGCTTATAGATGGTATTGTAGGCTTTGCAAAACTTGTTGGAGCAATTATCCTCAACAGAAGAATACAGGTTAGGATCTGCAGATTTACATGTCAAACAACGTTTGTCATTTCATAACTTTAGATTACCTTTGCCAGCGAGTTCATACACTATGGGAAAGGGTGCTAGCCTAACCGAGCGGGAGGACTTAAAATATCTGAGCTGACCTCCAATCCTTTCATCGTCCTTAGAACTCCACTTGGGCCAAAACATACAAATTCTGAGCAAACCAACTAGGAAAAACTTTTTAGAAATAAGCAGTCCAAGAAAAGACCAAACTCGAGTATAAACTACACTCCAAAAAGCTGCATCCAAAACATACTAAAAAGAAAAATTAGAAAATGAAAAAAACCTCAAGTAAAAAAATAGTAATAAAAAAATAATAATAATAAAAAATAATAAAACATTTCAACTAGAATTTGCGCATGAGCTGCTAAATAATAAATTGAAATTAGTTACTTAAGAGCAAAACTGAAGACTAAGGAAAAAATTTTAGAATTTAAAACGAAGGGTGCAAAATAACCTGAAAATCAAAACGCGCAACGCAGCAGTTTTGAAAATTCAGAATTCACATACTATAAAGATACCTAAGCAAAAAAATACATATATAATTTTGACTCACACCTAGTACAACATAGAAAAGGTTATGTATCTACCTGCGTGAGTAAAAGGAGAAAAGAAAAAAAAGAAAATAAAACAACTGAATGTAGAAGGTGTCGAGAATACTGAGCCTTGGCTTTATCAAGGACCAGCAAAAACTCTGCATTTTCTCACTTCCACAAAGACCTAGTTGGAAATGGGTTTCTGCAAGGCCATAGATGCAAGTAACATTCCCACCTAAAATAGTTTAAAAAATATATATATAAGTCATGTCCTCCGTAGAGTAGCATGACCTAGCACTAGTTAACAATTTCGCTTGCATCCATTAACCTTCATGGCCCGACCCATGCTCTTCATCTGTTACTATTAAACAGAGAGAAGAAGATTAAAGAGAACTCAAGCTGTGAGAGTGACATAATAAATAGAAATGATTTTCAGCTATAACGAAATTCCAAGTTCGTTTGAGAGAGAATTTAAACCTGAAAAACAAATTTTACATTGCAATTAAAAAAGGAAATGTTAATTTATAACGAACAGATTTTTGAAAGAAAACTTGAGTCTAAAACCCCCTACTCTACAACTTATGACAGCACGAAAACGAGAATAAGTTAAAGATAATAATTAACTAAAGAAAACTTTGTGAAAGTTATATACCTTAAACAGTTAGTTGCAATATGTACAAAGTATTTCAGCAGTGCTTTAAGTGCATAATTAATTAGTTATTAAGAACTTAACTACTTTGAAAAAACAGCGCATAGACAGCGCATAGAAAAGGAACAAGCTTAGCCATCTTCTGTTCCTAGGTACCACAAAAGACGCTCAAAGTTACAAAGAAAAGTAAGAGTTAAAACCCGCATAAATGTTAACAGACAAACCAATGCTTAAAAGCTGAAAAGCTAAAAAACGACAGAGAAAGGTACATGAAGTACAAACATTGAACTTATAAAACCTAGAACCCAAAAACAAGGAAGAGAGCTTACCTCTTGAGTTACAAAAACTTTTCTCCTCACAAGAGGAGAACATGGCTGACCTCTTCCGCCACTCCCTAGACGCTGGGGGGCAGTGAGGGTGGGGCTGATGGCCTCCTCATACAGCAAGAAACCAACGCGCGGAGATTTTAACCAGAGAAAAAAATATATAAACTTAAGACTGTGGATCTGTATGATCAGAATGAGCAGAATTAACTCTCCAGAATACATGAGAAATATTATAAAATACACGAGCAGTTTATTTAATAATCTTTGCATGTATTAAATCACCTTAGTGAGCTTCTATAGATTAATCAGAATCTTATTAATTTTAATGTTGGTTTTACTATTTTTAGTATAGCTATCCTAGTGATGAATAACTGGTTTTCTTTTTTATTTGTTTTTATTTTCTTTTATAAACAGATTTTTAAGCTTTTTTTGTGATTTTGTTTATATTATTTAATTTTTTTTGTTTTAATAGGACCGTCATATCCATAGCACTAAGGTTCCTTTAGGTAGTTAATAGGCATCCTCTAGCCAACTTCCTTACGGCTTTGATTGGTCAGAATCATATTATTAACTGTGTAGAAAATTAAAGCAGATCTGCCAACCTTACTCTATTATTCAGAATAATTTTTCTTAAAGTTCTTTTGATGAAAGAAGAAGGAATTTCGTTCTCTAGAAAACTTTCTAATAGTATATTAATGTGGTAATTGAAGTCCAAATTGTTGCTGCAAATTCTTGAAATTCTTAGGACCTGAGAAATTAGTACATTCTCAATTACTTTGGTTGAAATGTTATTATTCCAGTGTAGATATTTAATTACTTTGAAAGGAAAATTAACTCTTTTATCAAAGAGGCTAATAGATGGGTTACCTCTGTTGAGCTTAATGCTTAAGTCTAGGAACTCAAGTTCCTGATTACTGTGGTTGGTTTTACATAAGTTAAGAGAGCTAGGATAGATATTATCAAAATCACTCTCTATAACTTCGGAATTATTGATACACAGCAGATCATCAATATATCTAAAAGTGTAAAGGTAGTTATCTGAGCAGGTGGGGTGATTTTTAATGAATTTATATTCCTTAAAGAACAGGAATAGATTAGCGATATTCGTGGACGTTGATGTTCCCATTGGAATACCGTTCACTTGCTTATAGAGAGTATTATTATATAAGATATGGTTATTTTTTATGCAGCAATTGAGATAAGAGTTCCAAGTTCCTACATCAACAAATTGGTTAAGTTTAAATTCTGCATACAGCTCTTTAAAGGTAGTGATTATATCTGATAGAGGCAGATTAGTATATAGGTTTTCAAAATCATAACTATTAATATCTAGGGGACACACTTTGAGTATAGTAGAAATTACTTCTGCATTATTATTAATTATCCAAAAATCTCTGTACATCAAGTTAGAACAGTTTCTAATGTGTTTCAAAACCTTCTTTAAGACATCTTCAAAAGCAAGATCTATTTTCTTTTTATGACTCCTTACTCCACTAGCTATGAACCTGAACTTCACAGGATCCTTATGAAACTTAACCGTTGCAAAAAGAAATGGAAATTCAGGCCCATATCTTCTAGTTTGCGGAATTTTAAGTTTCTTGAAGAATGCCTTAAACCGATTTTCTAACTGCTTGGTAGAATAACTTACGGGCTCGTATGTTACTCTATTATTGAGTTCCATAGTTAACAATTCAAAATAGAACTTCTTACAGATAATTGCAAAATTATTGCTAGCTTTATCCGTAGTGGTAAAAATAAATTGGTCTTGTAGTTTGGAGAGTGACCTTTTAGCTTCTCCAGAGAAAAAGAGATTTCTGTCGAAACAAAAGTCCAGACCTGCCAACTCACCGGTGAAGCTATTGATTATATTATATTTCCATTCTGCGAAGGCCTCAATAGGCTGATTGTACGTTAAACTGGTTTTTACGATGTACTTATTTACATCTTGAGTGAAGCTCTCAAGAATCCTTTCTTTGGAAATTGTGAAGGAAGGTCTGAAATTAGAGCCATACTCTAATAAATTCCTAAGCTTTTCATTTTCAACAAAACTCAAGTTTCCGGTGATAATATGGTTGTAATTCTTATCATAGTGAACTGTTTCTTTATGTTCATCACAAGAACAAGTAGTAATTACAGGAATGTAGCTCGAAGAGTTAAGTTTGTAGTTTTTAACTATTGACCCTAAGGTCTTAACATATTTAAAACTTACAATAGACTGGTGCCTGTGGATGGGAAAAAAATTGCATTATTGTAGAACAGCTTCCTTACATTGAGATTATCGTAGGCTTTATTTAGGAACCTGATGGTAACAAAATTACTGGAAAATTCTTTAAGAGAAATTTTATCTTTAAGAATATGTTTAAGAATGTCCAGAACCAAAGCAAAAACATGCTTATCAACATGGTCAGCAGTTTCATTCCAGAATTTGAAAAAACATTTAAGGACAGAGTGCTTGAAGGACTTGAGAATTTTGTAAGTATTTTTAACAAAATTAGTGCCAGTTTTAAAGCTTTCCAGAGTTTTTAGCAAGTTAGCAAAATCAACTTTGCTTGATGTGCGAAATAACCTCTGTCCTCTATTACCTCTAGAGCAGCTCTTATTATTAACAAGAAAGAAGAGTTCACGAATTGAAAATTTATGCTGATTATGCTTATTGTCAGATAGAGTGGAATTAAGGCCATAGGGATAAAGAGACTGATGCTGCAAAATTTCAAGGGATTCAGTTTCTAGCCGAGCATAGAGGTCAGGGATAATATGTAGTACCTCTATTTTCACTTTGTCAAAACCATGAGTATGGAAATGCTCTAATTCAAAGGTAGAGTACTGGTTGGCGTTTGTGGAGGGGTTCACTCCTGAATTAGAGAACTTGTTTACTAGAGACCTGTGACCATTAATCCTAAGATGAAGAGGATTTTTACTTTGGCCAATATAGCTAAGGTTGCAGACAGTACAGGTGAGCTTATAGATGGTATTGTAGGCTTTGCAAAACTTGTTGGAGCAATTATCCTCAACAGAAGAATACAGGTTAGGATCTGCAGATTTACATGTCAAACAACGTTTGTCATTTCATAACTTTAGATTACCTTTGCCAGCGAGTTCATACACTATGGGAAAGGGTGCTAGCCTAACCGAGCGGGAGGACTTAAAATATCTGAGCTGACCTCCAATCCTTTCATCGTCCTTAGAACTCCACTTGGGCCAAAACATACAAATTCTGAGCAAACCAACTAGGAAAAACTTTTTAGAAATAAGCAGTCCAAGAAAAGACCAAACTCGAGTATAAACTACACTCCAAAAAGCTGCATCCAAAACATACTAAAAAGAAAAATTAGAAAATGAAAAAAACCTCAAGTAAAAAAATAGTAATAAAAAAATAATAATAATAAAAAATAATAAAACATTTCAACTAGAATTTGCGCATGAGCTGCTAAATAATAAATTGAAATTAGTTACTTAAGAGCAAAACTGAAGACTAAGGAAAAAATTTTAGAATTTAAAACGAAGGGTGCAAAATAACCTGAAAATCAAAACGCGCAACGCAGCAGTTTTGAAAATTCAGAATTCACATACTATAAAGATACCTAAGCAAAAAAATACATATATAATTTTGACTCACACCTAGTACAACATAGAAAAGGTTATGTATCTACCTGCGTGAGTAAAAGGAGAAAAGAAAAAAAGAAAATAAAACAACTGAATGTAGAAGGTGTCGAGAATACTGAGCCTTGGCTTTATCAAGGACCAGCAAAAACTCTGCATTTTCTCACTTCCACAAAGACCTAGTTGGAAATGGGTTTCTGCAAGGCCATAGATGCAAGTAACATTCCCACCTAAAATAGTTTAAAAAATATATATATAAGTCATGTCCTCCGTAGAGTAGCATGACCTAGCACTAGTTAACAATTTCGCTTGCATCCATTAACCTTCATGGCCCGACCCATGCTCTTCATCTGTTACTATTAAACAGAGAGAAGAAGATTAAAGAGAACTCAAGCTGTGAGAGTGACATAATAAATAGAAATGATTTTCAGCTATAACGAAATTCCAAGTTCGTTTGAGAGAGAATTTAAACCTGAAAAACAAATTTTACATTGCAATTAAAAAAGGAAATGTTAATTTATAACGAACAGATTTTTGAAAGAAAACTTGAGTCTAAAACCCCCTACTCTACAACTTATGACAGCACGAAAACGAGAATAAGTTAAAGATAATAATTAACTAAAGAAAACTTTGTGAAAGTTATATACCTTAAACAGTTAGTTGCAATATGTACAAAGTATTTCAGCAGTGCTTTAAGTGCATAATTAATTAGTTATTAAGAACTTAACTACTTTGAAAAAACAGCGCATAGACAGCGCATAGAAAAGGAACAAGCTTAGCCATCTTCTGTTCCTAGGTACCACAAAAGACGCTCAAAGTTACAAAGAAAAGTAAGAGTTAAAACCCGCATAAATGTTAACAGACAAACCAATGCTTAAAAGCTGAAAAGCTAAAAAACGACAGAGAAAGGTACATGAAGTACAAACATTGAACTTATAAAACCTAGAACCCAAAAACAAGGAAGAGAGCTTACCTCTTGAGTTACAAAAACTTTTCTCCTCACAAGAGGAGAACATGGCTGACCTCTTCCGCCACTCCCTAGACGCTGGGGGGCAGTGAGGGTGGGGCTGATGGCCTCCTCATACAGCAAGAAACCAACGCGCGGAGATTTTAACCAGAGAAAAAAATATATAAACTTAAGACTGTGGATCTGTATGATCAGAATGAGCAGAATTAACTCTCCAGAATACATGAGAAATATTATAAAATACACGAGCAGTTTATTTAATAATCTTTGCATGTATTAAATCACCTTAGTGAGCTTCTATAGATTAATCAGAATCTTATTAATTTTAATGTTGGTTTTACTATTTTTAGTATAGCTATCCTAGTGATGAATAACTGGTTTTCTTTTTTATTTGTTTTTATTTTCTTTTATAAACAGATTTTTAAGCTTTTTTTGTGATTTTGTTTATATTATTTAATTTTTTTGTTTTAATAGGACCGTCATATCCATAGCACTAAGGTTCCTTTAGGTAGTTAATAGGCATCCTCTAGCCAACTTCCTTACGGCTTTGATTGGTCAGAATCATATTATTAACTGTGTAGAAAATTAAAGCAGATCTGCCAACCTTACTCTATTATTCAGAATAATTTTTCTTAAAGTTCTTTTGATGAAAGAAGAAGGAATTTCGTTCTCTAGAAAACTTTCTAATAGTATATTAATGTGGTAATTGAAGTCCAAATTGTTGCTGCAAATTCTTGAAATTCTTAGGACCTGAGAAATTAGTACATTCTCAATTACTTTGGTTGAAATGTTATTATTCCAGTGTAGATATTTAATTACTTTGAAAGGAAAATTAACTCTTTTATCAAAGAGGCTAATAGATGGGTTACCTCTGTTGAGCTTAATGCTTAAGTCTAGGAACTCAAGTTCCTGATTACTGTGGTTGGTTTTACATAAGTTAAGAGAGCTAGGATAGATATTATCAAAATCACTCTCTATAACTTCGGAATTATTGATACACAGCAGATCATCAATATATCTAAAAGTGTAAAGGTAGTTATCTGAGCAGGTGGGGTGATTTTTAATGAATTTATATTCCTTAAAGAACAGGAATAGATTAGCGATATTCGTGGACGTTGATGTTCCCATTGGAATACCGTTCACTTGCTTATAGAGAGTATTATTATATAAGATATGGTTATTTTTTATGCAGCAATTGAGATAAGAGTTCCAAGTTCCTACATCAACAAATTGGTTAAGTTTAAATTCTGCATACAGCTCTTTAAAGGTAGTGATTATATCTGATAGAGGCAGATTAGTATATAGGTTTTCAAAATCATAACTATTAATATCTAGGGGACACACTTTGAGTATAGTAGAAATTACTTCTGCATTATTATTAATTATCCAAAAATCTCTGTACATCAAGTTAGAACAGTTTCTAATGTGTTTCAAAACCTTCTTTAAGACATCTTCAAAAGCAAGATCTATTTTCTTTTTATGACTCCTTACTCCACTAGCTATGAACCTGAACTTCACAGGATCCTTATGAAACTTAACCGTTGCAAAAAGAAATGGAAATTCAGGCCCATATCTTCTAGTTTGCGGAATTTTAAGTTTCTTGAAGAATGCCTTAAACCGATTTTCTAACTGCTTGGTAGAATAACTTACGGGCTCGTATGTTACTCTATTATTGAGTTCCATAGTTAACAATTCAAAATAGAACTTCTTACAGATAATTGCAAAATTATTGCTAGCTTTATCCGTAGTGGTAAAAATAAATTGGTCTTGTAGTTTGGAGAGTGACCTTTTAGCTTCTCCAGAGAAAAAGAGATTTCTGTCGAAACAAAAGTCCAGACCTGCCAACTCACCGGTGAAGCTATTGATTATATTATATTTCCATTCTGCGAAGGCCTCAATAGGCTGATTGTACGTTAAACTGGTTTTTACGATGTACTTATTTACATCTTGAGTGAAGCTCTCAAGAATCCTTTCTTTGGAAATTGTGAAGGAAGGTCTGAAATTAGAGCCATACTCTAATAAATTCCTAAGCTTTTCATTTTCAACAAAACTCAAGTTTCCGGTGATAATATGGTTGTAATTCTTATCATAGTGAACTGTTTCTTTATGTTCATCACAAGAACAAGTAGTAATTACAGGAATGTAGCTCGAAGAGTTAAGTTTGTAGTTTTTAACTATTGACCCTAAGGTCTTAACATATTTAAAACTTACAATAGACTGGTGCCTGTGGATGGGAAAAAAATTGCATTATTGTAGAACAGCTTCCTTACATTGAGATTATCGTAGGCTTTATTTAGGAACTTGATGGTAACAAAATTACTGGAAAATTCTTTAAGAGAAATTTTATCTTTAAGAATATGTTTAAGAATGTCCAGAACCAAAGCAAAAACATGCTTATCAACATGGTCAGCAGTTTCATTCCAGAATTTGAAAAAACATTTAAGGACAGAGTGCTTGAAGGACTTGAGAATTTTGTAAGTATTTTTAACAAAATTAGTGCCAGTTTTAAAGCTTTCCAGAGTTTTTAGCAAGTTAGCAAAATCAACTTTGCTTGATGTGCGAAATAACCTCTGTCCTCTATTACCTCTAGAGCAGCTCTTATTATTAACAAGAAAGAAGAGTTCACGAATTGAAAATTTATGCTGATTATGCTTATTGTCAGATAGAGTGGAATTAAGGCCATAGGGATAAAGAGACTGATGCTGCAAAATTTCAAGGGATTCAGTTTCTAGCCGAGCATAGAGGTCAGGGATAATATGTAGTACCTCTATTTTCACTTTGTCAAAACCATGAGTATGGAAATGCTCTAATTCAAAGGTAGAGTACTGGTTGGCGTTTGTGGAGGGGTTCACTCCTGAATTAGAGAACTTGTTTACTAGAGACCTGTGACCATTAATCCTAAGATGAAGAGGATTTTTACTTTGGCCAATATAGCTAAGGTTGCAGACAGTACAGGTGAGCTTATAGATGGTATTGTAGGCTTTGCAAAACTTGTTGGAGCAATTATCCTCAACAGAAGAATACAGGTTAGGATCTGCAGATTTACATGTCAAACAACGTTTGTCATTTCATAACTTTAGATTACCTTTGCCAGCGAGTTCATACACTATGGGAAAGGGTGCTAGCCTAACCGAGCGGGAGGACTTAAAATATCTGAGCTGACCTCCAATCCTTTCATCGTCCTTAGAACTCCACTTGGGCCAAAACATACCAATTCTGAGCAAACCAACTAGGAAAAACATTTTAGAAATAAGCAGTCCAAGAAAAGACCAAACTCGAGTATAAACTACACTCCAAAAAGCTGCATCCAAAACATACTAAAAAGAAAAATTAGAAAATGAAAAAAACCTCAAGTAAAAAAATAGTAATAAAAAAATAATAATAATAAAAAATAATAAAACATTTCAACTAGAATTTGCGCATGAGCTGCTAAATAATAAATTGAAATTAGTTACTTAAGAGCAAAACTGAAGACTAAGGAAAAAATTTTAGAATTTAAAACGAAGGGTGCAAAATAACCTGAAAATCAAAACGCGCAACGCAGCAGTTTTGAAAATTCAGAATTCACATACTATAAAGATACCTAAGCAAAAAAATACATATATAATTTTGACTCACACCTAGTACAACATAGAAAAGGTTATGTATCTACCTGCGTGAGTAAAAGGAGAAAAGAAAAAAAGAAAATAAAACAACTGAATGTAGAAGGTGTCGAGAATACTGAGCCTTGGCTTTATCAAGGACCAGCAAAAACTCTGCATTTTCTCACTTCCACAAAGACCTAGTTGGAAATGGGTTTCTGCAAGGCCATAGATGCAAGTAACATTCCCACCTAAAATAGTTTAAAAAATATATATATAAGTCATGTCCTCCGTAGAGTAGCATGACCTAGCACTAGTTAACAATTTCGCTTGCATCCATTAACCTTCATGGCCCGACCCATGCTCTTCATAACTTGAAGGTATTATGGTGTTTTTTAAGGTTGGTTATGTCAATAGATTTTGTTTGTCTTATGAGCTTGCCACGTTCAAGTTTAGTGTTGAGGTGCATCTTACATCTCACCAATCTATGGTCACTACCTGTGTTGAACTTGTTTAGCACACTGCAGTCTTCTATGACGAATTTTTTGTTACACATAATAAAATCAATTTCACTTGTCGTCCCATTTGGATGTCTCCATGTCCATTTCCTGTGTGGCTTTTTCTTGAAGAAGGAGTTCAAGATGAAAAACCCTTCTGCCTCTGCAAACTCAACGAGAGTATTTCCACGCTGGTTTCTGTTGCCATGGCCGAATTTACCTACTGAAGTTTCATTCTGTTGCCGTTGCCCTATTTTTGCATTGAAATCTCCCATAATTATTTTCAAGTGCTGCTTACCTTTATTATTTAGATGACAAATTTCCTCATAAAATTCTTCAATTTCTTCTTCAGGATGACTTGTGGTGGGTGCATAAGTTTGAATAATCTGAGCCTGGTATCTTTTCGAGAGTTGGATAACAAGTCGTGCAGCTCTGTCAGAGGAACTTTCAACTTCTACCACTTTATCCTTCAGTTTCTTGTTTATTATAAATCCAACACCACTAGTTCTGCCAGTATCTGTCCCACGATAGTAGAAGAGATGTCCACTTTTCAGTTTGATGAGATCTTCTCCTTTTCTCCTTACCTCACTTAGCCCCACGATGTCCCACTTGATCCTTTGTAGTTCCTCTTCCAATTCAAGAAGCCTTGAATCAGAAGATAAGGAGCGTCCATTGTAAGTAGCCAAGGTCAGCATCAGATGGCAGCCTAGTCCGGTCCTCCGGGGATTCTTAGCACCCTCTGCCTTCATGTAGCACTGGCCGCTGCCTTGGCCAGGTACATTCCAGCTGCCGGAGACTGAGGGCCAAGATTTAAGTTGTGGAATCATTTTGGAGGGGTTTGGCCATAACTCACCACGCTGGCCAAGCGGGTTGGTGAGTGTGGGATAGAATTTCCTCTGATCCCGATGGTATAGTTATACCGCTATGGGCGGTCGTCAGAGCCCCTTTAGTGGGAACAGGATGCACCACGAGAAGGCGGGGTTGACATTTGTCAAGGAGAGGCTGTGATGTTACGCATATAAACAAATAAGGTGAAAGCAAAGAAATAATAAATTAATAAATAATAAATGAAACATGGATTCTTAATACTGAGAAATCCAGAATTTCAACCAGGGGGAATAAGACAAGCATTGTAGAAAATATGGTAGTTGTCATCCATGGCTTCATCAGAAGCAAGCACAGATAACATCGCTCACTATTCTAAAAAAAACCAGAAAGTGTAGGTTCTGATTATTCAGTTTGCTAGAAAAGAATAAATTAAACTGAACACCATACTGCTGCACCTGAAACCACCCTCCAAGCTAGCACGCACCCCCAGAAAAACGGCTTAAACCCGACAAAAAAATAACAATAAAATGCACGTAATTAGAGAGTTAAAAACTAATGTACAAGATTAAAAAACCGTAGGGTCAAACTGAATAACCATTTTCCCGACCGAGACTGCACCTTGGACCTTAACAAAAATATTGCTGCAAATTAATACCTGCAGAAAACATTACGAGATAATTAAAAACATTCATTACGTCACATAACCACTTAGAAGAACAACCCTTAAAAATATAAAAAATAATAAACAGATGAGTACTCCATGAAAAAGTTTACTTATTTACAGATTATTGCTCAAATTAGTCCAATTGTTAAAAAGTAAGAGCAAGCCTAAATTGTACGAGTGCAACTTCAAACTAAAAAAGTGGTAACTCAAACAAAGCACCACGTTCGGAAACCTCCAAAGTAACGAAAAACTGTAAAAAATGCTGTTCTAAATTCTAAATCTCAAAAGGAGAAAGATAATACTCCAAAATTTAAAAAATGAAAATAAAAATGCGAACAGACGTACCCAAACCAGGCGAAAATGCAAGAGCCAGCAAAACGTGCTTCTCATTCTAGAAATGCTCAAGATAAATGACGTCTGCTGTGCCACCAAGCAGACAGAACGGTGAACTACCTAATAGGCAATATGATAGAGGATAACTTTGGATAAGTCCAAAAATCCAATCCAGAAAACGCTTCAGTACAGAAACAGATTTAGTGTTGCAACAACGAACCAGAACACACAAAAATTCCTTTGGGATCAGAATTTATTTTCTGCTTCGAAGAGGTTTAATACTCCAAAATATAACAAAATAAGGATAAAATAAAGTAAAAAATAAAATAAAAAGCGGACAGACCAGGCAAAAATGAAAGAACCAGCAAAACGTGCTGCACATCCTAGAAATGCTCGAGTAAAATGACGTCTGCAGTGCACCTAGCAGACAGAACGGTGAAGTACCTAATAGGTAATATGATCGAGAATAACTCTGAATGAGTCCAAAACTCCAATCCAGAGAACGCTTTGGTACAGAAACAGATTTAGTGTTGCAACAACGAACCAGAATACGAAACAATTCCTTTGGGATCAGAATTTCTGACTCCCATAAGGCTTAAGAATTTCGAGCTTTTAAGGTGCTGGCTAGTTCAGCTTCGTTTCTTGGACGATACCTTCTTCTACGAAGCCGACGATTCGAATCGTTTCAAAGATTCTCTATAGGATTCAAATCAAGGAGCTGGGCCGACCATTCCAACTTTTTGACGCTCCTGTCCTCAAACCAATTTGTAACAATGCAATCAGAACAACATGGCGCGTTGTACTGCTGATAGAGTATGAACTATCTCTAAAGTTACTGCTAAAACGATGCTAGTGCAGGATTGGCTAGGATGTCTCAGGAGAGCTCAGTATTCGTGGTTTTATAAAGAACGACGAATGTGACCAAGCCGAACCATGAAAAACAGCTCCAAACCAGAGTTGAAAACGGATCAAACATTTTGAACCCAGACATCACATGATTAGACACGAACCTGACCCCAGCAAATATGCTTTGAACTATAAATTCGAAACCCAGTTTATAATTATACATATACGGTCGTATCAGAATAATATTACCACCCCCGGAATCACAGTGTACCCGCCCAAGCGCGCCACAGAGTTTACGTGACAAGGAGATACAAGCGGCCGACCAGGACAGATGATCCATAGTGTGCAACGTGAGCACAATGGGCAGAGGTAGTGAATTGACGGACGTTCAAAAAGGAATGATCATCAGCTAAAGGTGGAAGGATCTCAGAAAGAGCAGACTTCGTGAGCTGTTTCTGTTTCTGATGTTCTTCACTATACTCGAGCCCCACAGGCCATCGATTCCAAAAGAAAAACGTCCTCTTTGTCAACTGGTGAAAGGCAATCGATGCACAATGTTGCAGCGATTGACCACGCAAATGAACTCTGAGGCACCCAGGTACGTATTCCCGATAACAGTTATAACGAAGTGAATTTCTCCGTCATTTTTATCAGCGCCAGGATTCGAACCCGGGTCCACTCATTCCGGAATAAGTTGCTCTACCAATTAAGCTACGCGGACATTTTATTCTGATTCCTATCTGCCTTTATGTCGTGTGCGTCCTTCTGGCAGGTACGTCACATCTCCTGGTACGTTACACAGTAGAGCGAACACTGTTAAGCATGTGTCTCCGAAGTCGACGCCCAAGTTAGACCAGATCCATTGGCAAAGACGCCTGCAGTTCGCATGGGACTACCCTCATTGGACAGTGGAAGCGTGGAGAAAGGTTGTGTACTCCTAGTTTTTGTTCAGAATCCTGATCTGTAATAATTTTAACATTGTCAAAGTCTGGAGTGCATTTGTTATCCATACAATACACACCTAGTGCAGTTTTTTTCTCACGTTTTCTCCAAGTATCTTTATGTTGTTTAATTCGATGCAATATGTGATTCTTTGTGCTACCTATATAATATGTTTCAGATTTTTTTCTCATTTTGATGCAAGATTGGCACTTGGTACACTCCTGTCTTTTCCAACAGGTTTTTTGTGGTTCTTTATTTTTAAGAAGAATGTCTCCATATGCCGTTACACTAAAGCCCAATGTCTTTCTGGACTTTATGGCATTCTCTTTTCAATAAGGATGAGATAGTTGGTAAATAAGGGGAAAATACGGCATTATGTAACACTTTCTTTTCTTGTGTGATACTAGTGGATGTTTGTACTCATAAATCAACTTGCCAATCACGTTACTTTTATATCCATATGTTTTTGCTGTATTGTAAATCCAATCCAATTCTTCATTTCTAAGTTCATTAGTGCTACACAAGGTAAATGCACGTCGTATTAAATATCTAAACGCAGAAATCTTATATGTCCATGGGTGGAACGAATCCGCCGTAATAAAGACTGGTGTGTAAGTATTCTTTCGAAAAACACGGAACTCCAGACGTTGAGGTTTTTTTGGTAATTAATACATCTAAGAAGGACAACTCATTATTCTGTTCTTTTTCTTTTGTTAAATTTACATTTGGAAAAAAGTGGCTGTTTTCCTCTCAGTTTCGATGAGTTCAGGGTTATGATCGTTAAAAATAAAAAATCTATCATCAACATATCTTGCGTAAAAAATTCCCATTGGAACTGAAAAGCGGGATAACAGCTGTTTCTACTTTCCTGCAAAATTACTTCCGCAAATAGAGAAGAAAGCGGGGATTCCATTAGGGTGCCTGATTTTTGCCTATAGGTTTTACCGTAAAACTCAAGCAAACTTATTTTCCTTTATGAACTTTAAAGCAGGGATAATATCTTCAACTTCTTTTGGATGTAAAGCATTATTTTCTGATAGTTTGCTATGAATAATTGAAATCGCTGTGTTTACAGGGGTGCTTGAGAACAAGGTTTCAACGTCCATACTGACCATGCAGGATTTATTATGATCAAATAAACGTTGTTTCACTCTTTCAACAAATACTTCACTGTTGGGTACGTTGTAGCATGAGTTCATAAAGAAGGGAGCAAGATAGTTGAACAAATTTCTTTGCATTGGTAGTTCCCATATAGTCCGGTCAAAATAGGGTTTCCAGATGAAATAAATACGAAAGTTTTTAAACTTGGCACACTTTTTTATAGGTATCTCTTGAAGATTATATGTAAAGTCCTGACGAATCAGAGGTGAGCTCTAGCCGCCATCTTGAAAAATAGGTACGTTTTTTTGGTTTTTCGTGAATATCTCGACAACGGCTGGTTGTAGCCCAAACATACTATTTACAAAATTGAAGCTTATCAAATTTTCTACAAAAGAGGTTAGATTCACTTTTTTTGTATCTCTAATAGTTTTTGAGATAATCGGGTGTCAATGTTGTACTGTTTCGCTGTTCGCTACGTTATGACTAGCTTATTTGTATGAAAAACCGTAGGGATAACGTAGCGATCAGCGAAACAGTACAACATTGACACCCGATTATCTCAGAAACTATTAGAGATACAAAACAAATGAAACCAACCTTTTTTGTAGGAAATTTTGTAATCTTCAATGTTGTAAATATTATTTTTGGGTTACAACCAACCGTTTTCGAGATATTCGCGAAAAGCCAAAAACATGTACCTATTTTTCAAGATGGCAGCTAGAGCTCACTTCTGATTCGTCAGGACGTTTGATGTAATCTTCACTGGATACCAATAAACAAGTGTGCCAAGTTTCAAAGCTTTCATATTTATTTCTTATATTTGCCCATTTTCAGCCTTCGTTGACAGGACTAATATACAGGGTGCCCAGTAAAGTCCTTTCTCAGCTCCGTAACTTTCGAACGCCGACAGCTGTAGCCATAAAAACGGTGTCTAGGTATAGTAAAGTGGCTATGCGCTATTCGATAAGACCGCTTAGAGTGCCTCCTAGTGCCAAAGTCAGGAGTTAGCGTGCCGATATCTAAAACTATACGAGATACGGAAAAATAGACAATTACAAAGTTGTAGAGCAACATCGATTTAGTACGAAAAAATACCTTGCGCACATGAATGCTGAGAATAGAACGCGTACAACGCTCGTTTGTTTGTTCGCGATGTCGAACACTGCTACGTCCCGAAACGCGTCAGAAAGAAGCAATTAGTTGTCACTAGGCACATTTACCGTCGGTGCTCAATGTGCTCTTCGTCAGCCACAATACACATTTGGACTCTAGATTGAATCTCATGCTGCACATTTTGCAGCATGTCAGGTGACACGCTGGAACAAGCATCAGTTATACAGCGTCGAAGGTCCTGCAACGTTGTGGGAGGGAACTGATACCCCTGCTCTTTGAGGTATCCCCACAGGAAGAAGTCCAACGGGGTGAGGTCCGGTGAGCGTGTAGGCCACTCTATGCAACCACCATAGACAAGGATTTGTTGCTGGAATGTCTCGAACAGGTACCTTCGTACGTTACCTGGCTGGTGCGGAGGGGAGCCGTCATGTTGGAACCAAGCATTCCGCAGTTGAGTCGGGCTACTGCTTTGCGGAAGGCGATTCCTTTCTGACGCGTTTCGTGACGTAATAGTGTTCGACATCGCGAACAAACAAACGAACAATGTACGCGTTCTATTTTTAGCATTCATGTGCGCAAGGTATCTTTTCGTACTAAATCTACGGTGCTCTACAGCTTTGTAATTGACTATTTTCCCGTATCTCGTATAGTTTTTGAGATAGGCACGCTAACTCCTGACTTTGCCACTAGGAGGCGCTTTAAGTCGTCTCATCGAATAGCGCATAGCCACTTTTCTGTACTCAGACACCGTTTTTATGGCTATAGATGTCGGCGTTCGAAAGTTACGGGGCTGAGAAAGGACTTTATTGGGCACCCTGCATATATATGCTCTCGTCGTTTTAGGAGCCTCCACATAACAGCTTGAAAATGATACTAAGGTCTGTATTAAAATGCATTGCTGATTTCGAAGATCATACGGAAGTGAGAAGACTGTGATAGGGTTAATGTTCGATGTTTTAAATTAGTATTTTATCATGTTTTTTCAAATGTTAATTTTATAAATTTAGTAAATGTCAACGAACATTTGAAAACTTGTATACCAAATTGTAATAAATATTTTTAGTAAAACGTTATCAATAAAGGGAATACTAGTCTTCTGAGTTACAGGGTAATTCGAGGGACCTCTTGATTTTGGTATTTTTACTGCAGGATTCAGATAACTACATTTCTATAGTACATACATTGTGTTAAACTAAACTACTGACTCCAGTCACATGTAAAGAATGTGCACAGAATTTGAAGGTAATGAGAACTATATTGAGAAATATACCACATGTGATGAAGAAATGGTGTGCTCGTTGACCAGCTGACCCGTGACTACTTTCTATCTCTGCTCCAAAGCATCATTCTGCTACCGCCAAAGTTCATTGCTGGGACGATACACTTCGAAAGGCACCTTTTCTCCAACATGTACCAGACCCAGGAACTACTATCAACCTAGTTGACTGCAGTACAAAGTGCAGCATTCCAGTGGTCTACAGTCCGCGATCGACGTAGTTTAGGTCACACTGACAGGCGAGTGGCATTAATCGAACTTATTAGCGGGTTTGAATGTTTGCCCGACCGTGGAAACCCATGCTGTTTAGCGTCTTGCGCACTGCTCTGCGTCTAACATCAGTTCGAATAATCTCACGTAAAGGTTTTATGACATAAATACATACCTATCACTAAGCTGTTGTCTGATATTCAGAGGTTAGCTCCTTACAGAAAGAATTCACTGTTACTGTATCAGGCGTCTCCAATTACAGCGATCTCTGCACAACTTCATTAACATCCACCGCACACAAGACCTTTTGTACTCTGAGCTCATTATCTTTTTCTATATTCAGACAATCCTGAATCTGGTCCTTCCATGATTTCTTTGGTTTTCCTCTACCTTTCTTTCCTGCCACTTGGACTGTATAAATACTCTCAGAAAGCATCTCATCACTCATTCTTTCAAAATAGCCATAACACCTAAGGATATTATTAGTCTCCACCTTGCTAATAACATTTTGCCTCACATTAAACATCTGCAACACATCTTCATTCCTCACATGATCAAAGAGCGTGTCTTGCCACAAACCCCTCGTAAGTAACACATCACTCCAGCACAAAAACGACTCCTATGTCTCTTCTGCAGTACCCAGGTTTCACTGCCATACATCAGAGTAGGAACAATTCAAGTGTGCGTCTTAGTGAGAGATGGGTTTGCCTCCTCGGGGTGCTCCATAGGCGACAATGGCACACAGTACAGCAACAAGGGCCTGTGTGAATCTTATAGAGGTACCAGCTAGTTCTGTATGCCATTGGCAAAAAGATCCCAACTCACTGGACTATGTTCGAGGATCCTTAGGTGGAACTACCAACTGTTAGCTGTGCTCTGATCACCCGCACTGATGTACCTTTATGATTTCAATGACTCTCAGTAAGAATAAAGTTTTTAGGAACTGAGACAAAATCGATTTGCCTTCAGAACTGAGAGTTATCAGCAGAGATATCCTGGCACATTCTGTTAGGTTCCAAGATTTCCGGGTGGTTTCGTAGCAGATGCTTTCCATCGCTAGTCCGTTGCCATGTGCATATGACGTCACAACCGTTGAGGTAAGGATCTTCAGAACCGCAAGCGTGTGACTTACGTGTCAATTGCTTGTATGCGAACGCTATTATCAATCGGCATTCAAAATCAGTTTACTCTCTCGATCCAGGCATCTTGCATTTACAGTGGCACAATTGTCTCGTCATACCGCTACGAGCATATTTATAATTGTATCTGTGACGTGATACTTGAACAGCACCCATTGAGACGTATTGGACACTAATTCTAGAACAGTGTTTGTTCATTCATAGTCACCGATGATACTTGCATAGCACCAACAGAGGCGTGTTCGGATATTTATTCTAGGATAGTGTATGCTCATTCCTAGTCACTGATGGTACTTGCATAGCACACATAGATGCGTGGCCGTATGCTATTTCCAGGGCAGTGTATGTTCATCCCTGGTCGCTGACGGTACTTGCATAGAACCCTTAGAGGCGTGTTCGGATATTAATTCTAGGAGAGTGTATGCTCATTCACAGTCACTGATGGTACTTGCAAAGCATCCATAGATATTTATTTTAGGTTAGTGTATACTCATTAATAGTCCCTAATGGTACTTAAATACCACCCATAAAGGTGTGTTTGGATGTTAATATTAGGAGCGTGTATGTTCATTCATAGTCACTGATAGTACTTGCATAGCACCCATAGGTGAGTGTCGGATATTAATTCTAAGAAAGTGTATGTCCATTCATAGTCACTCATGGTATTATTTCCTTGTCATATTTACACCAGAAAAACGGATTGCCATCTTCAAAATTGGTATTATATGGTGTAATCCCGTATTTCATTCATGATTTATCTGCTCCTCCGGGCAATCACGGGATAGGATTCTTAACCTCCAGATTCGCTAAACATGAAAGCCGGTTGCTTTGAATAGCGAATCCTGCGATGGTTATAGTCAAATTAATCGGAAACTTGAGACTTGGTCTTACAGGGTGGTGTAGTGGTTAGCATACCCGGGCGCAATCTGGGAGACTTGGATTCGATTCCCGCTCCAGCAGGACGAAATTTGCAAGTTTTTAGATAGTATCTGACTTACCATCCTTGTCATATGTACACCAAAAAATGGATTGTCATCTTCAAAATTTGACATAAGGGACGTTGGATACATTTACACGTAGAGAAAGAAGAGAGAGAAAGAAAGCACACTGCAGTGGTCAAGGAAAGGGGGAAAGAAAACGACAGCACACCAAGCATCGCACAGTACACGAACACATTTATTTTTCTCACGCTTCCCGGCAAAAAGAGCCGCAGTGCAAAATGTCCGTTCCATGCGGTAGAGCTTACGTAGGTAAAGGTAACCCAAGTCCGTCTGCTTTGGAGTTTCCTGCTCTCTCTCTCTCTCTCTGTTACCTCTCTCTCTCTCTCTCTACCTACCTTATATGTGCATGTCTTGTAAACAACGGTGGATACTGTCTTAAACACGAGTTAAAACAAAGTGCTATGCCCATCATAGCTTCCTATAATATGTAATATTTCCAAATTGTCAGCCTCATTTCCGTGAAAGTACTTCACTTATATCTCAGCACAGTTATGTTTACCATCCTGCACTTCAAAGTGCGTCTGTTAACTTCAAAGAGAAATTGTAGAAGTTCATTAGCATTGCAAGACCTAATGTAAATCTTTTAGCAAACATTTTCTATTCCACCGGTTAAACAGCCAAGAGTTAAAGTGTGGCATCATAAAATGACCGCTGAAATAACAAGACGGAATCCTACAAATGGTTGAAATTATTGGTTAACCTCATGCTCCCGAGATTCCCTTTTAATTATTCAAAACGGGTAATTACGGAAACCGGAGGAACTAATTTATGTGTCCTTCTCAGACCTGAAGATTAAGGCAAAGATGAGCATTTAACATTGCGATGTACCATCAACAGCTCTCAAGTACCACTGATGCAGAACAGTAATAGGATGTAAACAACTTCGAAGCAGACTTTTGTAGAACTGGCATCTTATGAAGAGGAATAATAATTTGTGTTCGCCCAAATGTTGCGAAATCTGGAGGGCTGCACTTATATTTAGAGCTAGTAAATCGGATGACTTGTCTCGCGTGAAGTATAATCGGTGAGTTTGCTTGTAGGTTGACCATGTGTATACGCACATGTCTTCGTAATTTTGCTCGAGGAATCTCCGTAAACATTAATTAAATGCCTTTCGGCAGCATTAAGACTTTGACGTTTAAATTTCTCTGACGTTACAGGCTTGAGCGCCACGAACTACGCAGAACTAGGAGATATCTAAGACACACCAGATTGTAACCTCTCCATTTAATGGAGGAGTGGGAAATACTTAGAGATTATGGTATGGTTTTCTTTGCTTTTAAAAATAACTTGAATTATACCCCCTTCGAAGGGCGTCGTGGTCTCAATTTTATCTCCAAAGTAAAGCTCGTAGCATTAGTGGCACTTCGTCCATCTGCCTCTACACTATATTATCAAAAGTATTTCGACACCACAATGTTTCAGGAAAAATGGTTTTATTATCGTAATCAATAGTTAGTCGGTCCAACTTTTGCTTGTAGGACAGTGGAAACTCGAGGCATACTATTAACCAATTTCCAGTAAGTCTTGACAGGAATGTGACATTCGCTCTGAAAAGCTGCTGCCAGAGTGGAGAAGGAAGACTCTCGTTGTGGTGGATTTCGTATCCGTTGCTCCAGTTCATCACAGAAGTATTCTATGGGATTAATACCAGGACTCTGAGCAGGCCAGTCTAACAATTCCACTTCATTTTAGAGAAACCAGTCCTTCACACACCGTGCAGTGTGACAAGAAACTAAATCGTGTTGGAAAAGACAACGGTCATTTCCGTAATACTGCCACATTGTTGGTAGGTCAGAATTATCCAGAACGTAGAGGAACACTTCAGAATTCATAGTATGTAGTATAATAACCAACGGGCCGATTCCTATCCACGAAAAACAACTCCATAACATGATAGATCTTTCGCTGAATTTAACCGTTGGAGGAACACAGTCCTATGAAAATCTGAACTTAACCGTTGGAGGAACACAGTCCTATGAAAATCGTTTGCCTGGCTGTTTTGCCAAATCCAAACACGCCATCAGATTGGAAGAAAGGAAAGGGTGACTCATCACTCGAAACAACAGATTTCCAGTAGCGCACAGTCTAAGGACGACGGGTGATACACCACTTCAAACTACGCTCTGCACTCAGGGTAGTGATGTGTAACTTGTATGACGCTGCTCTATCGTAATAACTCACATAGTGCAACTCTCTGAGGATAGTTATGGTACTAACCGAGCCATTAAAAGCATTTTCTACTTCATCAGCGATGGAAACGTTAGAGGGAGAACTGCATTTCTCAACTTACAATTGCTCTTCTGTTTTTCTTACCATTACTCTTCTGCCACGTTTCACCAGTTTGTGCGTCTTTTTGTTTTCTTTTTTTTGTGGAAGTAGCACCGTCCTGCCTTCACGACATTACATATAGTCGATTTTGGTATGTTTAGTTTAGCAGCAATGCCCCGTATGGAAACGTTACTCAAAGACATCGTGTGACCAGCCCACGGTGGAACTCGGAAAGTTCAGGTCCACGTGGAGTATCCACTTTAAAGTTACTGATAATATCACAGCACGTCTCAGTTTTTTGTACGTACCTCCTCACTCACGGCACACCTTCCTGCGCAACCGTTCTTTGCGCAGGAAATACAATTCTCCCTTACTGCGGCGAAATCGCCCGACCTAAATCCCACAGAGCACTTCTGGGACTATTTGGATCGACAGGTTCGACGTGCCGATCCACAACCACGTCATCTACGAGACCTCCGTGCTCTGCTGCAATCCGAATGGGCACGTGTGCCGCGGGCAACCTACCTGGGCCTCATTGCGCCTATGCCACGCCGTCTCGCCGCTGTCATCCTGGCCAAGTGTGGTTATTCCCATTATTAGGTAGGTGGTCATATTATTCAGATAGGACTGTGTATATCCGAGTCAAAATTTTGTCCTGTTTTGAGCTATACCGAAAGCAGGGCTTCCATTCCAGTGCAAAACGCACGGTGACTTCTAGTGCGTACCACGATGACGTGGAATACACTCAGGAGAGCAGAGGATGGAGTTATATAAACGTGCTATTCGGGTGCTCCTACGCCATTATTGGAAGAAAGAGTAAAATGTGGTAGCAGCACTGAGAAAAATTTGTGCATTTGAAGGCGTGGAAGCTGTGGTCAACGGGTCTGGGCAAAAATGATCCCCGCGTTCCGAAGGGTTTGTGCTTGGTTTTACCCAACACGTCCGTAACTTCGCTCTCCTATGCACCACCGACCTCCTATACACATCCCTTAGGTCAATGGGGCACTTCGTTATCTTCATTATGCAAGTATCGGGAATAACTCTTCGCAAAGGAATGGATGTAATTCAGTCAGCACTCTGTTGTACATACACTGAAGTGCCAAAAGTCGTGGGACACGTACCTAGTATTGTGTAGGATCTCCTCTAGCCCGGAGAAGTGCAGCAACTCAACGTGGCATCCATTTCACCAGTCGCAGGAAGACTTCTGGATAGATGTTGATCCATGACATCTGCATGGCCGCCCACAGTTCCTTGTTATTTGCAGGTGCATGATTTTGTGAGCCAATGGACCTTTCCACCACGTCCCATAAGTGCTCTATTGGGTTCATGTCAGGCGAACGTGGTGGCCACACCATCCGTCGGAACTGTCCAGAATGCTCTTCAAACCAATTTTGGACAACTTGGTCTCGATGACATGACGCATTGCCCGCCTGGAAAATTCCATCGTTGTTTGACTACATGAAGTCAATGAAGGGCTACAAATTGTCACACAGTAGAGCAACAAAGCGTCTACCAGTTAACGACGTGTTTACAAGGACCAGAGCACCCAAATCGTGTAAAGTAAAGATACCCCACACATGTATGGAACCACCACCAGCTTGCACAGTGCCTTGCTGACAGCTTGGGTCCATGGCTTCATGGGGTCTGTTTAATTACGTGTTTACGTGTTCCAGAGGACACAAACCGTGCCACGTAATGACACCCCACACATGTATGGAACCGCCACCAGCTTTCACAGTGCCTTGTTGACAGCTTGGGTCCATGGCCTCATGGGCTCTGTTTAATGACGTGTTTACGTGTACCAAAGGACCCAAACCGTGCCCCGTAAAGACACCCCACACATGTACGGAACCACCACCAGCTTGCACAGTACCTTGTTGACAGCGTGGGTCCATGGCCTCATGGGCTCTGTTTAATGACGTGTTTACGTGCACCAGAGAACCCAAACCGTGCCACGTAAAGACACCCTACACATGTATGGAACCGCCACCAGCTTGCACAGCGCCTTGCTGACAGCTTAGGTGCATGGAGTCATGGGGTCTGCGCCGCACACGAACCCAACCATCATCTCATAACAACTGGTAGCGTGACTCATCGGACCACGCCACATGTTGCCAGTCTTCCAAGGTCAAATTACCGTGTTCACGACCCCAGGTAAAATGCTGTGCCAGCTGTTGTGGTGTTAACAAAGGCACTCTGGTGGGTCTTCTGCTCCCATACACCATGGACGCTAAATTACGATGCACTGACCTGATGGATATGTCTCTGGTACCTCCTGCATTGAATGTGGATTTTATTTGAGCCAGTGTCTCTTGTCTGTTAGCATGGACAATCCTGGCCAGATACCACTATTCACGGTCATTCAGCACTCGTGGTCGGCCAATGCGCTGTCCACGGTGGGTGGTAATGTCTTCCATGACGTATTCTCGGTACGCACATGACGCCCTTGATCAAGAAATGCTGAATGTTCGCACAACTTCAGAAATTGAATGTCCCATCCGTCTGCCTCCCACTACCATGCCTCGCTAAAATTCCGATAATTCACGTAGCATTGCCATAATCCTTCTGGTGGTTGTTCAACCTAACTCAAGAGATTACACCTCGCAACTGATAAAAGTGGTGGCGTGCGTCGAAGCCTTTATACGACGGCAGCGCCAGTTAAAAATTTGCATACTGCTATCACATGACTTTTAGTACTTGAGTGTTAACGTCGAAAAGCATATCGAGTCTAAAAAGGCGTTATTTTCTGAAGTTGTGCATCCTAAGTATACAATGCGAAGCCATGTATTTTTTATCGAGAATCGTACATGAAATTGTAATTTGCCGCACCGGAATCCAAATAAGGGCAACAGCTAATTATCTAACAGCTAAAGCGAAAACACTTGATTATACTTTCTGTTTATGACTAACAGTTTGTTAGAAAATAGCTGTCTAACTGTGCTATTTTGCTGCTGTTCTAACGATATGCACTGCTGGCCACACAAAATGCAACATCAAGAAAGACACGAGATAGCAAAGCCAGATTTACTGGACGCATAACAACAGATACAGAAATGAAACGATTGAACTTACAGGCCCGTGCGATTGCGGAACACGCAGATATCAATATTTCGTGTGGCCCCCATGGCTGGCAATAATGGCCGCTACACGCCGAGGCATCGAACGAAAGAGGCTTTGGATGCGGGCTTGGGGTATGTCGGTCCAGGCTGCTTCTTCACGTTGCCACAATTCATCGGGCGTAGCCGTGGGTGGTGCTTCCCGGGCCACTCGGTTACCGATCAGCAACCAGAAGTGTTCAATGGGCGACATATCGGGAGAATAAGCGGGCCACGGCAGCAGTGATACCTGTTGGGCCGTGAAGAATTGTTGCACGATGAGAGCCACGTGTGGGCGCGCATTGTCCTGTTGAAACATGGCTGCTGGCAGGTCTTGCAGGTAAGGGAGGACTACAGGCTGCAAAACGTCGGAGATGTAGCGGTAGCTGTTCAGTATACCAGCGATGCGTACCAGAGGGGTGCGGGTGTCATATCCAATTGCGCCCCAAACCATAATGCTAGGCGACGGACCGGTATGGCGATGCATAATGTAGGCGTCATACAGTCTCTCGCCGCGGTGCCGCCGCACTCGGATCCGACCATCTTGGTGTTGCACACCGAAACGGGATTCGTCGGAGAAGGCAACGTCGCGCCCTTCCGTAGTCCAGGTGCTGCGTTTAACGGTCCACGGCCGTCGCACTCGCCGGTGGTGTAACATCAATGGCAATCGGAGCAATGAGCACGGTGTGACAAGTCCCCGCTCCTGCAGACGACGTCGAACGGTACGTGCTGAAACAGGGTTGTTGCGCAACACACCCTGATTCCTGCGCTAACGCTCGTGATGTAGCCTTGCGAGCCGTCAATGCCCGCCGCAGAACATGCCGATCCTCTCGTCCGCTGGTGTGCCGCAGCTGCGGCAATCGCTAACGTCGGTCCGTCCGTCCCTCCTGCACCCACCGAATTCATATTCGCCTCACTGTGGCTAGATGTCGTCCCACACGGGCGCCGATGTCTCGGTACGATAAACCGCTGTCGCGATAAACCACTATTCGTCCTCTGTCGAACTCCGAAACGTGCTTCAATGACTGCGTATTCTGCGACGAGGCATCAGGAAGCTTCCCACGCACAGGTCCGGCAGCACAACACACTTCCACTACTTACACCCCGCCTTCTGTACACCCTTCTTATAGCGCTTCTCGGTGGCGTGCCGGGCGCTCATGATTTGCATATGCCCTGCAATGCGAATTGTTTGCATGTCCTCTCGCAGGCGACGCATGCTGCGAATTTCAGGCCAATCAGATGCTTCCTTCTCGGTTTTGCATTTTGGGTGGCCAGCAGTTTATATTAAAGGGAAATGTATATATCAACATTTTTCTTGACACCTAAGAAATAATAAAAGGAGTGGTTAATTCCAGTTCTTCTGCTGTAAAAATCCTTAAGGAGGAGAAGACACCCGAAAATTAAGACGTGTATTTCAAAGAATACACATTTCTCTAATGCTTGTCTATCACACAGCCGAAATTTTCCTGCAAGCATACAGAGGAGCTTCGGAAGAAGAAGAATAAATGCTTAAATATTTGCATAAGTTTTGTTTTACCGTAACTGCATCCGAGCATAAATTACACCTATTGGAAATCAATTCAATCTTGCGATCTTGATCAATTTCTTGCTTTCGAAATATGGTAAATTGAGCGAAACTAAACTAAACTAAACTAGCCATATAACAAATTTGTTCGCTAAGATTTAATAAAGTGGTAACTTTATTAAACGCAAGAGTGAGCATTCCCATTCTAAATAAAGGTTTTCTTTCATTATTATTCATTATTTCAGAGAAACGTTGGTATAGTTCTTAGTCGTGTTCGTGTAAAAATTCGATATCGTTCAGGAATTCTGAGAGGTGTTAATGCTTTACGAGCTACTTGTTTTTCGTTGTCAAGGACGCCACGTGGTTCAGGTATCCTGTTGCTCATTATCTCTGCGCAGTACCTCATCAAATTATCGCGGCACTGTCTGCCTACGCGTATGAATCTACCGTTTTAATCCCAGCTATAGTTCCCCGTCAAAACCTTCTCGTTATCTTTGCGCTCCACCTTGTTTTGGAGAAGCGTTTCTGTATGGTTTCCCTTGAGCTCATTATGCAGCTTCACGCATCATTCACTGTGAACCCGGAAAATTTACGAAGGACAGTACTAGATTTTTCGCTGATTGTCAGAAGTGTTAGCAAAAGCACCATTACCTTTCATTGAACTTTTTTGTTAGGCAACACTTTTTGTGGAAATAATTCCACGAGGCTATGACCAAGTGGTCAGAAGTATCGGTTTCCTGGCAAGTCGCCCAAGCGGAGTCCGGGTTCGAGTCTCGGTGAAGAATTGGTGGAGTTTTTCTTACGATTTTGCTCTCTCCCTACCTTGAAACCAGCGGCGTAAAATTGTAGATGATTGACTGCTTATGTAATCTTTAGAGTTGTCCACGGTAGTCATTTTATCCCGTAACAAAACAAAACATTCATTATATGTTAAGCCAAATTTAATAACAGCCTCTACACTCGAAAACGATCGGAAGGAGAATGAATTTCGTAAAAGACGGGGAAGAAAATGTATTTCGAATGACTAAATTAAATGTCCAAGAAATCGGGGGGGGGGGGGATGTATTTTGAATTACTCAATCGAATTTCGAAAACGGTATGAAGGAAGTGTGGGTTGAATAACAACTGCATTTCGGAAAAGAAAAGAGGAAAATGTATTTTCCTTCTTATACAGGGTGCTTGAGAGTTATTGGACACATTACAAAACTATGTATAACAAAACATTTGTAACGTACCAGGAGATGTGACGTACCTGCCAGAAGGACGCACACGACATAAAGGCAGATAGGAATCAGAATACATGTCTCCGTAGCTCAGTTGGTAGAGCGACTTGTTCCGGAATAAGCGGCCTCGGGTTCGAATCCCGGCGTAGGCCAAAAATGACGGAGAAATTTACTTCGTTATAATGGCGCCCGAACTATCCGGATGACCCGACCGTTCAAAATCTCGCATTGGTGTGATGTTATTTCCACACCGCGAGATAGCAAAAATAAGAGAATCCTTTCTCCAGCACTTCGAAAAATAAAAAAAAAATAAGGGGGAGATGATGTAACGTACCAGGAGATGTGACGTACCTGCCAGAAGGACGCACACGACATAAAGGCAGATAGGAATCAGAATAAAACGTCCGCGTAGCTTAATTGGTAGAGCAACTTATTCCGGAATGAGTGGACCCGGGTTCGAACCCCGGCGCGGATAAAAATGACGGAGAAATTCACTTCGTTATACATTAAACAGATAGAAAGAAACTGACTGTACTAACTTACAATGTAACTACACAAGTTCATAAATTTCTATGTGAGATCGCTTGGTTGCTCGTAGAACGTCCAAGCGATACTCGATTTCATGCCATGTATTGGCAAGCATCTGAGGAGTTATGGAATTAATAGCAGCTGTGATACGCTGCTTCAGTTCCTGCAAATCAGTACAATGCGTCTGATAGACATGATCCTTCACATAACCCACATGAAATAATCCAATGGAGTTGGATCTGTAGAGCTAGGAGGCCGCGTAATGGGACCACCACGCCCAATCCATCTGTTGGGGAAATGCTCATTTAGGCACTTTCGTACACACGTTGACCAATGCGGAGGCGCGCCGTCTTGTTGGAAAACGACGTTGTCGTATCCTTTGATCTGGAGTATAGCAAACATTTTTAGCATATCCAAGTAAATGTCACCATTTATGGTTTTTTCGCAGAAGAAGAAAGGGCCAATCACTTCTCCTTTTGATAGGGAGCACCAAGCATTAACTTTTGGAGAATCACGTTCCAGTTCAATAGCAGCATGAGACGGTTCACTGCCCCATATCCTACAATTGTGACGATTCACAATACCTGATACATGAACTGTGGATTCATAACTAAAACCTACAGTACTGAGAAAGTTTTCGTCGTTTTCCACTCGATTCAGCATATCCACAGCGAAATCGTATCGCAGAGTGTGATCATTTACATGCATCGTTTGCACTATTTGAATTTTATAAGCATGAAACTTTAATTTCTTGTGAAAGATATCGTGAACTGTCGATTTCGGAATGCGCAGTTCTCTGCTTGCTTTACGAACGGATTTCCTGGGGCTTCGTCGGAAACTTTCATTAACTTGGTCAACCATTTTGAATTACTGAAACGAATTCCGTGAGGTATCGTTCCCTTGATCGAAAGATCACTTGACCGTAAATCAGATCGCCGAAAATCACTTGATCTAAAGGTACATTTCACAAAAGGGTTACTTGACCGAAAAGTTCATTTCATCGAAATGACATTTAATCGAAAAGTTCATTTCACCGAAGCATTACTTTACCTGAAAGTTCATTACATCGAAAGATCATTTCACCGAATGGTCAGTTTATCGAAAATTTAGAATTTTGTTTTTAGAGATCTGTTGAAATATGTTGCAGATTTTTGAAAAACTGGCCACCTAAACACTATGGGATTGTATAAAAAACGCACTTTTAATTTCTATGAAACACTTCTCCATGAGTAGGGTTTTCGAAATATAACATTAATTATAAGGCCAAGGCCTGATCAAAATTGATTCTCTTTGCCCCAATAAATGTGCAACATTATTAACTTGACTTTTTATGTGAACCCTATGAACATGAGCACTCACGATTAAAATTTGCTAAAAAGGCCTACTCCGAGAAATAGGGACAAATTATTTTTGTCTTAAAACTAAATCTTTGCGTTCTTTGTGACGCGGAGAAATCAAAAGTCCAATTTGAGTATGATCCCCTAACGTTTCGGTGTGGTCTGTCTTCTAAACTGGCACCATGCTTCAACAGATCCTGTAATGAAATCCAAAGTTTTCGATAAACTGACTCTTCGGTGAAATGAACTTTTAAGTAAAGGGACCTTTGGTGGAATGAACTTTTCGATCAAGTGACCCTTCGGTGAAACGAACGTTTCGATCAAGTGACCTTTCGGTGAATGAATGTTTCGATCAAGTGATCTTTTAGTGAAACAATCTTTTCGGTGAAGTGATTTTCGGTCAAGTGACCCTTCGGTGAAGTAAACGTCGGGCAAATGAACCAGACCCAATTTCGTGAAAAGTAAAGGAAATGTATTACGAATGATTCAAACGAGTTTCGAAAAAGATAAAGAGAAAATGTATTTCGAACGACTCGATTCAATTTCGAAAAACTTGGGAGGAAAGTGCATTTCGAATGACTCAATAGAATTTCGGGAAATGTATTTCGAATGACTCAATAGAATTTCGGGAAATGTATTTCGAATGACTGAAACGAGTTTCGGAAAAGGATAAAGAGAAAATTTATTTCGAACGACTCGATTCAATTTCGAAAAACATTGGGAGGGAAATGCATTTCGAATGACTCAACAGAATTTCGGGAAATGTATTTCGAATGACTCGATAGAATTTCGGGAAATGTATTGTATTTTGAATGACCCAATAGAATTTCGAATGACTCAATAGAATTTCAGGAAATATATTCAAACGACTCGATTTAATTTCGAAAAATATTGGGAGCAAAATGCATTTCGAATGACTCAATAGAATTTCGGGAAATGTATTTCAAATGACTCAATATAATTTCGGGAAATGTATTTCGAATGACTCAATATAATTTCGGGAAATGTATTTCGAATGACTCAATATAATTTCGGGAAATGTATTTCGAATGACAATATAAATTCGGGAAATGTATTTCGAATGACTCAATATAATTTTGGGAAATGTATTTCGAATGACTCAATATAATTTCGGGAAATGTATTTCGAATGACTCAATAGAATTTCGGGAAATGTATTTGGAACTATTCGATTCAATTTCGTAAAAGATAGGGAGGAAAATGTATTTCGAGTGACTCAACTGAATTTCGAAAAAGATAGGAGGAAATGTGTTTCGAATGATTTAGTTTAATTTTAGTTGCAGTTTAAGTAAGTAGTCACATGGATCATTTAACCCTGGTCCGCACCCACCCGAATTGTCAAGTTGTCAGAGGCTTCGAGCTTACCATCTGAGGGAGCTCGGGCAGACGACACCGATATGCCATCTGTGCTATGCCAAACTTACAGCTCTATTAACTTGGGAATAAGGACAACTCCTAGCCTTAGATGCTCACAGAAGTCGGTATCCCCCTTCCCGCCCCGCGAAAATGAGGTAAAAGGTGTATCAAGACAAACATGCACCGCGACCCTCATAACGTCATATTATACATGAAATTTAAACCGATGCTTTGGGACTCACGGAAATATTTAAGCCAATACATTGTGTAGTTCCGCAGGGGAGATGGGTGTTAGCCAAAATAAATTCTCTCTGCTCCAAATACTTGAAGAAAGCAAAACATTTTTGCGTACTAATATTGGACTATTGCAGTATATCTTGCTTTATTTGTTTCCTTTAATGCTATGATTATTTAATTTGAAACATTTAATTCCTTCTATTTTAACAGTTTTTCAAGGTTTGTCACAAACATTTATATTTTTCAAGTCGACCATGGTGTTTCGTTGGGTATTGACCTAACTTCATCAGGACGAATGGCACGTAAATATTCAAATTGTATATGATATCATAAATGTTGTTTACAGTCACGGGTTTTGGTTGGTTGCTTCCACGCGTTTGATAGAAATGGAGTGGATGCCATGTCATTAACACGTTGCAAAGACTTTGATATATATGGAAAGCTTCCTAAATAGTAACAAAATTCTCTCTCAAAGTTGCAGTACACTGAAAAAGAATTTGCTGCAACAGCAAAAAACTTGCTACTGCAGCAAATTTCGCCAGTGAATATAGGCACAGCAAAAAGATTTGCTGGCAATACTAATTAATTCTGCTCTGCTGCAACAGCAAGATATCCGTTTCCTGTGGCAAGTTTTTTTGCTAGCCTAGCAAACCAACTTTGCTACTTCAGCAAATATTTCTGCTACAGATGCCGATCTCCAGCAATGTCAGTGTGCTCATCCAGCAAACAAACTTTGCTACTGTAGCAAATATTTTCTGCTACAGAGCAATATTCTTTGCAAAGTTAAATTTCTACTTCAACCAAGATGTAATGCTACAAACACAAATCTACGTATAGTAATGTTGATTTCCTTGTTGGAATTTAATAAATGGACTTTCTTAAATTCCATTTATTCCTTGATTTCATATCCAGGCAAATCAACATTTCCGGTGTATAACGAAGGAAATTTCTCCGCCATTTTTGTCCACTCCGGGCATCGAACCCGGGTCCCCTCATTCCGGAGTAAGTCGCTCTTCCAACTGAGCTACGCGGACGTATGCTCTCGCTGCTATCTGCCTTTATCTCATGTGTGTCCTGCGGTGCAGGCTGCAGGCACGTCACATACCCCCCCTCCACCAGACCAGACCGCCTTCGTGCTGGAATTCATGAACGATTACGGTTAGCACATTTAGCTAAACTTTCTTCGCGGTACTAGCATTTTCAGCTGTTACCATCAACTTGAATTTTGATGAATATTATAGAGACCTTTGCTGCAGTTACTCATTTTTTTATGGCAGCTGGTGTGGCAGACATAGCAAAAGCATTTGGTTGTTTCAGCAAAGTGATTCGTACGGCCAACAAAATTTCAGCTGCAGTAAGTAAATTTCTGTCAGCAAAAAAAAAAAAAAAAAAAGGTCTCAAGTACCTAAATAGGTTTTGCTATAAAAACCGAAAAAAATATTTTTGTTTGCTAGAGCAACAAATATTTTGGCATTTCGAGAAAAAGGTCAATGCAGCAAAATTTGTTTTGCTGCTCCAGCTTAGTTTTTTTCAGTGTACAACATGATACAACCCTTCCGTTATAGACAAGGTTATAACAAAATTCCGAAAACCGAAGCCTATCTCCACGTTAACTGCTGTGATGCGCCTATTGAGAGAGAATTTTGCCATTATTCCATTGCTTTCAAAACTTCAAAAATTCCCAAAAGCTTTAATTTTAAAGTAATGTTTAAACCGATAAATAAAATGAACTTTTTTGGTTCGAAAGACTATGCTGAAGGCAAAAACTTGTGGGGAATTTAGGAAATTCAAAGTGAATGTGGCGCTTCATTTATAGGATAGGCTCGTAGAGCGTTGCGTTTTCGAATGAAGAAGCACAAGACCTACATTCGGAACTGTGACCTAAAAAGTCATCGATGGCTAAACACTGTTACGAAAAGGACTGTAAATTTCTCTTTGAAGAAGCAAAGCTAATTGACAAGCTAGATTCAATTTTTTTGGAAGCTTTCCATATATATCAGAAGTCTTTGCAACTTGTTAATGACATGGCATCCGCCCCATTTCTAAACAATCGTGTGGACCAACTAACCAAAACCCGTGACTGTAAACACCACATATGCCATTTGAATATTTAAGTGCCATTCGTCCTGATGAAGCTAGGTCAATATCCAGCGAAATGATGGTCGACTTGAAACAAAAAAAGAAATATTTGTGGCAGACCACGTTGTATTCTCTTAATACGTATAATCGTCACAAAGTAGTATTTAAAAACAAGAGTCTTTCGTGGGATTTGTTTAATATTTTCCACGTGTAACACTTAGCCTCTTTGCAGCATCATATTCCTTCTACTTTACGAGCATTTAGACGCACTAAATTTCGGGTACAACATGCCTAACCACTTTGATCGAATGTGCGTATTAACGTTTCTGGATGAACACTGAAAACATCGAATTTGCTTGTATACTTTGCCGTCCTCGTGGAGCTGTGGTCCAAGCGCTGGTATCATTCGTCTGAGATGTCGCCTAGAACGAAACTTTTTACATCGGAACAACTAAACAATATCGGCCACTGAATTTGAAACTTTTATTCAGTACCAGATTGGACCTCTTTAAGCCCGAATGACAGATAGTATGCGGTTTGGCATAGGATTCCACACACAGTGTGTTGGACATCATCTACGTCTACAGCTTACCAAGCGTTCAGCACACAGTCCCTTAGCTGGCTCATATATATGACGGAAGAGGATTCTTTCCCAGATCTGTTTCATAATGTGCAACATATATTCTCGATGGGGTTCAGATCAGGGCTTCGTGGTGGACAGGGAAGATGAAGGAATTCATTGTCATTCTTGCTGAGCCCCAGCTGAACACATCTTCCGTGGTGAACAGTAGTATTGTCGTCCATGTTCCCTGCTGGATATACACTGAAGTGCAATTGAATTAGAGACAGCTGGCGTTATGCAAATGTAGCGCGGTGGGCGGCCCTGTGAACGGAAACGATATGACGTATGCAGCGATTCGACAATATAAGGAGTGATGCGACGGGAATCAGTAAGAGTCGGACGCAGTATGGGTAAGACGAAGGATCTAAGCGCATTTGATCGTGGGCAAATTGTCGGGGCCCAACGAATGGGTCACTCCCTCTCGGAAGTCGTGCAGGCACTGGGATTTTCACGAGCCACTGTGTCACGGGTGCACCGTGAGTACATCGAATCCGGTAAAACCATCCCTGCAGGGGCCAACTGCCGTGGACAACAGCATGTGGATGAGCGGGGACATCGTCGGCTAGCTCGCATTGTAACAGCGGATAGACGGGCCACAGTGCAAGCCATCACTCGGCAATTTAGCGCTGGTGAACAAAAAGGTGTAAGCAGCCACACCATCCAGAACCATCTCCTCTCTATGGGGTACAGAAGCCATCGTCCCACGAGGGTACCGCTGCTGACCGCACATCACAGGGTGCAAAGATTACAATGGGCGCGGGAACATCGCCACTGGACTCTAAACATGTAGAAAAATGTTTCCTAGACTGATGAGTCGAGATTCACGTTGGTACATGCGGATGGCAGGATACGAGTATGGCGCAAACCTTATGAATTGATGGATCCTTCTTTCCAGCAGGGTACTCTTCAAGCTGGTGGGGGTGGCATTCTCGTCTGGGTGACTGTTTACGTAGACTGAAATGGGACCTCTGGTACGTGTGACATCGTCTCTCACAGGTCAACGTTACTGGGATATCCTCGACGACCATTTGCTCCCGTTTGTGCGTCTTCAACAACCCACTGAGGACCTCATCCTGCAACAAGACAATGCAGCTCCCGAATTGTATCCGAATGGTTGGATGAACACTCCACCAACGTGACCTCGCTTCCTTGGCCAGCTAGGTCACCTAACCTCAGCGCATCTGTGATGCCATTGAGAGATGACCCCCCCTCCATCAAATATTCGTGAACTGTGAAAGCTTGTTCAGGGGTCGTGGATCAATATGGCTTCCCAACGCTTCCGGTGTCTTTTCGAGTCCATGCCGAGACGAATCGCCGCCGTCATCAGAGCGAGAGGTGGTGCTACACGTTACAAAACAGGTATCTCTAATTCAATTGCTCTTCAGTGTAAAGTCCACATTATACGGTTAATTTGATTCGCAACAATGTCAGTTAATTCTTGGAGAGCACTCGACCTACCAGCAATATCAGGGGACTCCTTCCGTACCTACAGAACGTGCCCCACACCATGTCACTACATCCGGAGCCTTGAGTTGTGTTTAAAGAGCAAGCTGGGACCCTTGCCTTACTGGGCTTCCGCCAAACACTCTGCCTACAGTCAGCACAGAACAAGGTGGTCCGCGACCGTCGGACAATGTGATTTTCTTCCAATCTTCCGGTGAGCAGTCACGATTTTCCTGTTTCTACTGCAGACGAACTTCCTTTTTCTTCGCAGAAATCAGTGGCTTCCGTATAGGCATGCGACTGCCAATACCGAATCTTTTGGATTTCTCTAACGTATAGACATACGTCTGCCATTACCGAATTTTTTGGATTTTTCTAACATATATTTTGGATTTCTCTAACATATCTTTTGGATTTCTCTAACGTGTAGGCATGCGACTGCCAATACCTAATCTTTTGGATTTCTCTAACATATGTGTCGGGAACAGCCTTCACTGAATACTTCCGTCCATTGTTGCATACAGGAAGTCTTGTTTCTCCGTACAAGCCTTTTCAGACGACATCGATCTCGTTCCTCACAGATTGTTATGGTTCCACAGATACGACAAGCAACGTGGGTTATTTCTCCACTGATACGAGGTCCAATCAGAAACATCCGAGTCTAAGCTGATAATACAACAAATTGCTTACGTTACCTAAGTCTGGCTATGATCTCCCTCAAACTAGTCTCCTTGGGCAGCGATACATCGCTGCCAGCGTTTATGCCACATTCGAAACGCTCCCTGGAAGTCCTGGTCGCGAATCGTGTCAAGCACCGTCTGCGATTCGCGCTGTACCTTGTCCAAGATTTCAAAACGGTGACCCTTGAGCTTCACCTTCATTTTCGGGATCAGAAAGAAGTCTAAGGGGGGGGGGTAAATCCGGCGTGTAAGGCGGGAGAGGAAGGGTGGTCATGCTGTTGCTGGTGCAAAACTGGCGTGTTGCTAACGCTTTGTGAGCTGCTGCATTGTCGTGATGGAGCAGGAAATCGAACCTGCGCCACATTTCAGGTCATTTGCGGCGAATGTACTCCCTAAGACGCAGCAGAACATCGCAGTAAAAAGGGTGGTGACTGTCTGTCCCTGGGGGACGAATTCACGGTGCACAACCCCACGAGTGTCGAAGAACACGATGAGCATTCTTTTTGTTGCGCTCCGGACATGTCGACCCTTCTTCATTGGTGGAGTTGCCGGACTCTTCCACTACGACGATTGTTGTTTGGTCTCCTGGTCATAACCGTAGACCCAAGTCACGTCCCCGGTGATGACCTGCGACAGGAACGTTGGCTCATTCACCCACGCGAGATATCTCACCTTTTCAGAAACTAGTCGGTTCTGCAGTTTTCAAAATCGTATCTCCAGACAGACGATCATCCACGGTAAGCTTTTTGTCGAGACAGACGATCACCCACGGTAAGCCCTTTGTCGAACTCCGAAAGATCCTTTGTTTTTAAGATTGTGATCAACATTACTGACGAGAGCAGTCTTAAATAATTGCCTAAATATCACGTGGTGACGCGCGTGACCATGTATTGTGCATATACACAATCGTATCAGAATAATATGACTACCTACCAAATAGTGGGAATAACCACCCTTGGCCAGGAAGGCAGCGCCAAGAAGGCGTGGCATGGATGCAATGAGGCCCTGGAAGGTTGCCAAAGGCACACTTACCCGTTCGGCCCGCAGCAGAGCATGGAAGTTCCAGAGATGACGTGGTTGTGGATCGGCACGTCGAACCTGTCGATCCAAATAGTCCCACAAGTACGCTATGGGATTAAGGTGGGGAGCTTTCGCCGGCCAAGGGGCAACGGAGACATTGCTGTAGTGTTCCTGGAACCCGTCAAATACTCTCCCTAACCCCTGGCAATCCCCACCACCACCAGGGTGCACACAAACACACACCGCGAAAAACACATCCTGCCTCGCGTACTAAATATTGGGAAAATTACTGTGCGCTTAGGGAAGCTGAAGCAAATCCTACCTGGGGGGGGGGGGGAGGTCACGTTGTGCTAGTTACACTACTGCGCTCAACTGAAGTAAAATCAGCTGTTTATTTATTTCATGTTCCCGATTGAAATCAAAAGCTTTTTTGGTTTCTGATTTCAATAGCTCTCTGTGAGGAAAAGCAACGAGCGATAGCTCACGCTGCAAGCACTCTGAGTTAGCATATTCGTGTGAGGTTTTTTTTTTTTTTTGTTGCGCGGTGGATTTTCCGCCTGGGCGATCTGAAGGAAGGAATGCGAATGGCGTCAGTTCTTAATAAAAAATAATCTTAAAAATTTAAACTTTTTCCCGAAAAGGTAAATGATGGTAATCTCATTTTCTCTTTCTTTTAATATATACTGAAACATCCAAAATATCAAAAATAGGTCATCGCTCTTTCCACGTTGTAAGTGAGTCATGGAAAAATTCTCATCGGTCTCCACCGGGAATCGAACCCGCGTAACTTGAAGACCCTGGGTTCGATTCCCGGTGGCGGCCGATGATTATGTTCCCGTGACTCACTTTTAAACGTTGAAAGAGCGATGACTTCTATTTGATGTTCCTAATCCACGTCAACTGTGTATTTATTATTCAAAATATAGTTACATAATGGAAGAACACTAACCGCATTTATTCTAGCCTCGTTTTTTACCCCAGGATCAACTTACCTATGAATGAAGATAAGGAAATTGAGAAATTTAATTTATTCCACTTATACTCCATATCAACTTCTGAACACTAACTGTATTTGTCCTAGCCTCATCTTATACTCAGGATCGACTTATCTATGATTGGAGATAAGGAAATTGAGAAATTTAACCCATTCGACTTATATTTCATATCAACTTCTAAACATTAACTGTATTTGTTCTAGCCTCGTCTTATACTCAGGATCGACTTATTTATGAATAAAGATAAGGAAATTGAAAATTTTAACCCTTTCAATCTACACCACACTAGCAGTTGTACCCACTTTCCGAACGGTTAATCACTAATTTTTTGAACATAAAATTAAAGAAAGGAGAAGTAATTAAGGGAAAGAAAGGTAATTTATGATCCGTAGCTGTTTCACGACAGAAGGCTTTCGCCTCTTCATTTTAAATCAAACTTTCAGGGAATTTTAACAGCTTTTCAACGGTTCTGGCATAATTATCTTTAAACCTATCAGCACTTTGAACAATAAACTTAAGCCGCCTTTATGAATTTTTTGGTGTCCTGACTTTTCTAGTGCAGAAACGGTAGTGAAATTCAAGCAAACAGCATTCCAAAGCCGCCATTTTGAATGTTTTGGTTTTCGGACTTTCTATGTATCTGGACCTTAAACCTATCAGCATACCAATTTTCATATTTCTAAGTTATTTTGAAATGGTCGAACAATTCTCGAAAACATTCAAGCTTACAATGTTCCAAAGCCGCTGTGTTCCTTTTTTTTTCCCGAATTTTTCTAGGTATGCGGACCTTAAGATCTATCATCATGCCAATTTTCAGATCTCTATGTAATTTAGAATTCGTCGAACAATTCGCGAAATATTCAAGCAGACAATGTTCTAAACCTGCCATTTAGATTTTTTTTTTAGTTTTCCGATTTTTCTGGGTATCCCGACCTGAACACCTATCAGCATGCCAATTTTTGGATCTCTAGGTCATTTAGAAGTGATCGAATAATTGGCGGAAATTTCGAGCAGACATTGTTCCAAACTTTTGGTTTTCGAATTTTTCTAGGTATGCGGACCTGAAAACCTATCAGCATACCAATTTTCTGATTCTTGGGTCATTTTTTTAGAAATGATCGAACAATTCGCGAAAACATTCTAGCCTACAATGTTCCAAAGCCGCCATTTGTTTTCGCACTTTTCTAGGTGTACGGAGGTTAGGACTTATCAGCATACAAATTTCCAGATATCTAGGTCATTTAGAAGTGGTCGAACAATTCGTGAAAAATTCAAGCAGACAATTTTCCCAAGCCGCTATTTTGCTTTCTTTTGGTTTTTGAATTTTTCTAGGTATGCGGACCTTAAGATCTATCAGCATGCCAATTTTTTCATTTCTGGGTCATTTAGAAGTGGTCGAACAATTCGCGGACGGAAACATTCGCGTTTTCCCCCTTTTCTTTATATACACTGCTGGCCACCCAAAATACAACACCAAGAAGGAAGCATCCGATTGGCTTGAAATTCGCAGCATGCGTCGCCCGCGAGAGAACATGCAAGCGATTAGCATTGCAGGGCATATGCAAATCATGTGCACAGAAGGCGGGGTGTAAGTAGTCGAAGTGTGTTGTGCTGCTGGACCTGTGCGTGGGAAGCTTCCTGATGCCTCGTCGCAGAATACGGCAGTCATTCCAGCACGTTTCGGAGTTCGACAGAGGACGAATAGTGGCTTATCGCGACAGCGGTTTATCGTACCGAGACATCGGCGCCCGTGTGGTACAACATCCAGCCACAGTGAGGCGAGTATGGATTCGGTGGGTGGAGGAAGGACGGACGGACCAACGTGAGAGAATGCCGCAGCCGTGGCACACCACCGAATGAGAAGACCGACATGTTGTGCGGCGGGCATTGACGGCTCGCACCGCCACATCACGAACGTTAGCGCAGGAATTAGGGTGTGTTCCGCAACAGCCTGTGGCAGCACGTACCGTTCGGAGTCGTCTGCAGGAGCAGAAACTTGTCGCACGGCGCCCATTGCTCCGATTACCATTGAGGTTACACCACCGGCGAGTGCGGCGGCAGTGCGGCGTTGAACGCCGCACCTGCACAACGGATGGCACGACATTGTCTTCTCCGACGAATCCCGCTTCTGCCTGCCAGACCACGATGGTCGGATCCGTGTGTGGTGGCACCGCGGCGAGAGACTGTATGACGCCTGCATTATGCATCGCCATACTGGTCCCTCGCCTGGCGTTATGGTTTGAGGCGCAATTGGATATGGCACCCGCAGCCATCTGGTACGCATCGCCGGTACACTCAACAGCCACCGCTACATCTCCGACGTTTTTGAGCCTGTAGTTCTCCCTTGCCTGCAGGACCTGCCAGCAGCCTCGTTTCAACAGAACAATGCACGCCCGCACGTGGCGCGCATCGTTCGACAATTCTTCACGGCCCACCAGGTGTCACTGCTGTCGTGGCACGCCTGATCTCTTGATATGTCGGCCATCGAACACGCGTGGTCGCTGATCGGCAACCGAGTGGCCCGGCAAGCACCACCCGCGGCTACGCCTGATGAACTGTGGCAACGCGTGGAAGCAGCCTGGACCAACATACCCCAAGCCCACATCCAAAGCCTCTTTCGTTCGATGCTGCGGCGTGTAGCGGCCGTTATTGCCAGCCATGGGGGCCACACGAACTATTGACGTCTGCGTGTTCCGCAAGTAGCACGGGCCTGTAAGCTCAATCGTTTCATCTTTGTATCTGTTGTTATGTGTCCAGTAAATCTGGCTTTGCTATATCGTGTCCTTCTTGGTGTTGCATTTTGGGTGGCCAGCAATGTATATATATATATATATATATATATATCGATTTATAAGCCGACAAATACGGTACATTATGGTTGTCGTTTTGGGAATTCACAACAAGCATTTTCATATTTCTTTCTCGAGCATTTATTTCCTTAATGTTACTACTAAAACGAAGGAAATAAAAGAAGATTGTCCTCTGCATGGATGTTCCAGTGTTTTAAGATCTCCAAAAATAGAATCGAGAAGAACCAGGAGTTTTTACAGCGTAAATCCAAAGTGCATCAACAGCTCACACTTTCAGAGATTAATGCTAACCAAAATTCTCTAGCGATCATCCTCGTCGAAATGCATGAATGGGTCGATGCATGGGCCGTACTAAAGCAGAAGCAGGGTTTCTGTACTTTTCTGAAAGTAATCACTGAAAGAATACCCACGACCTATAATGCCCCCAGGTTGAGCTGGCAAAGATAAGCTGCCTGAGAGAGATAACTCTTTCCATCACGATCGTCTGAGACGTGACAGAAATGTGAATGAAACGTGGGGAGGCCATTCTTTTGGTGCCATCCCACCCGACAACCGCTGTCTAGGTGGTGTCAAATGATTCCCTCGTCAGTTATACTCGTGACATGACGATGCTATTATCGGAGTTACTGCCAAAAGAAATGTGATGATGCTTGTGTGTACAAGTGAGGTGCTATAGACGAGGAACTTTTATTAGGAAATATTCCGTGCCACTCCATTCTTTGGATACATGTTGACAACTGACATTCCTATTTTTTCTATAAGCTCACGTGTATTAACATTCGCGGAATTACAAACTCCATTAAACGGGCGGCTGCAGCGAGCATTTTTAGAATTAAAATTATTTTCTTCCCAATTTATATTTTTGGAAAGAGCTAAGACTTACAATGCATACTAAATACAAATACGTAGGTTGTTCGAAAAATAATACAGTAAAAACCTCGAAAATCCCTCACAGACGGGTTACTTCCAATGGAAAAAAATTCGACCCTATTTCCACAGCGAAAAATGATTTCCTATAATTTCAAATTGGCCGACTGATAAAAAAACACATCATAGCTTAGATTACACGATCAGTATTTTTCGCAAAAAAACTTTTCTGAACTACACTGGCGGAAAGTGAAAAAAGAACACCCAGAAGGAATTGGCGGACGACCATGAAATGTACATATGTTAATTGGGTCGAGTTTACGTAGGTGTGATGTTAATTTCGCGGCCCAACCGGTGAGCGCTTACGCCACAGCACGGCATAATATGCAAATTATCGTCGGTGGTATTTAAGAAGTACGACGAAGTGAATGTAATCAGTCGTGGGCATACGGACACGTGCGAAGACTCTGAAGAAGCTGCAATGCCTGGACATGAAAGACGTGTACGATTTCAGCAGTTTTCGGACTTTGAGCGAGGTCGTCTGGTCTAACTCTGTGAGGCCGGGTGGTCGTACCGTCGTATTGCGGAGCGAATTGAATGGGAAGTACCGGTGGTGGTACGATGGTGGCGTAAATGGTCCGAGGAACATTCCCACACGACAAGACGTGGAACCAGGAGTCACAGACGGACTGATGAGCGGACCGATCGACGCATAAGAAAAGCGGCGTTGTCAAGCAGAACATCCACTGCGACGCAAACCCGAGTTGCCGTTACACCTGAGGGGACTGTGCGAAGAATCCGCAACCGTCTACTGGATGCAAGACTACGTGCACGTGTGCCTCTGGCATGTGTTCCTCTGACTTCAGCCCACCGTCAGGAACGGCTGCAGTGGTGTCGCCAACGTCTGCACTGGAGAACGCAATGGCGATCTGTCGTGTTCCGCGATGAAAGCAGATTCTTCTTGAGAGCCTCCGATGGCCGTATGCGTGTTCGCAGACGCACAAAGAGTGTCTCCACCCTTCTTGCATCCGCCAGCGACACACAGGGCCTACACCTGGTCTCCTGGTGTGAGGAGCGATCAGCTATCACTCCCGTACACAACTAGTGTTTGTACCGGATACGTTAAACAGCACCTCCTACATCAACAACATCATTCATCTCGTTGTTGTGCCATTTGTAAGGTCGGTCCATCGTGGTGTTTTCCAGCAAGATAACGCACGCCCACACACGGCATGTGCAACGCAACATGCACTTAAGGGTGTGAGACAACTTCCATGGCCTGCACGTTCACCGGATTTGTCCCCCATTGAGCACATGTGGGATTTTATGGGACAACGACTTATCCGGTCTCCACGACCAGCCACGACCATCCCCGATTTACGCGTCCAGGTTGAGGATGCTTGGAACTCAATACTCCAAACTTACATCTAACATCTGTACGACAGACTCTATGCCAGAATTGCACAGTGTGACGCAGTTCATGGCGGTTCAACCTCGTACTAACCATGTTACATGGAAATGTTATTTTTCAGTTTACCAGCAAGTATTTTGCCATAATGTTTTGATCACGTTATCCTCTGTATTCCGTTATTATGCTGTATAAATTTCGTTGGTATCAGACGTCTCCTTCTTGGTGTTCTTTTTTCACTTTGCGCCAGTGTATATTAAAAATTAATTACTTTTTTTCCAATGTAGTGGTAAGGAAAAGTGGTGCACCGGTAAGCAAGTGTCATAACTACAGTGAAGTAAAGTTACTGAATTTCAATAAAGTTCAAGAAAGCCTTTTGCAAAAAACACCGATTTGTGCGGGATGTTTTTTATCAGTGGGCCGATTTTGATGTATGGGAAATCTTTCTTCACTGATATAATAGAATCGAAAGTTTTTTCCATTGGAATAATAAGTAAGAAAACCACTAGACGTCCTTCTTAAGGAAAATAAACTAATTCTCAGAAAGTGCATATTCTAAAATAGCTAAAAAAATAATAAAAGGAATGTCCGTTGGTCCATTGAAGGGTTGCTCCTCATCATAAATTCTTCATAAGACAAAAAACAACAACGCATGACTCAAATGAATTACAGCAATCGTTTTAAGTGACTCAAAAGTCGTTATAATGGATTATCTAGTACTTTATTTACAGTATTTAGATTTCAACATTAAATACTTCCAATAGTAACAATATAATTTAATTTCTAAGGTTGTCTTTGGTAAAAGACTTGCTAAATCCACTTCTAAAACTGCAATTGATAAGGCCGATTGATTTTTAAAAAAATATCAATAAACGTACTATTTTACTTAATACTGTTTCACACGTTATTAAAAGTAGAGCTTTCAATGCAGACATGCTAATTAACAGACAGAAGTATAAAAAATAACATCAATGTCAGTAACTTGAACAGTTGTTACAATAAATGAACGAACCTACAAGAGTACTGTTCTAGAATAGATATTAGTCCACACACAGAATATCATACAGAGGGTAAGTCCAAAATTTTGCAATATTTGGATTAATTGTCCTCATACGTATCTTCACGACGAAAGCTGGCTAGCATTCAAAATATAGTACATCGTGTTGCACCGTTTTTAGCTAGCTGTCTGCCAGTCCTTCGATTCAGCGGCGTTGTCCTTCGAGGCCAAGAATTCCGTCACCCCAGCAGCCACTTCCTCCTGGCTGTTGAAATTCCACCCGTGAAGGAAGTTCGGCATTGACTGGAACAAATAATAATCTTACGGGATAAGGTACGGACTATATGGTGGGTGTGGCATCAGTTCGATGCCCTCAAGTTCCTGGAGTTTTGTCCGGGTCGTTCGCGTGGTATGAGGCCGGGCGTTGTCCTGCTGTAGGAGAGCGCGCTTTCTGTTAACCATTACTGGGCACGTCTTCCCCAACATGGCACACATCCGCTCCAGCTATTCACAGAAGAGTTTGGCGTTGATGGTCCGACCGTCTGGAACAAATTCGTAATGGATTATCCCCCTCGAAATTCCACCATATGCAGAGCATCACCTTGTGCTCGAAACGCCCACTTTTGGCAGCAGGTTCAAGAAGCTCGCCTGGTCTCAACCAATCCCGATGTGTATTATGGAAAGAGACCCACTTTTCATCGCGCGTAACGATTCTCTTGATGAAACGTATATCGCTCGGGTTTTCGAGGAGTTTCGTGCACACTTCGACACGGCGGGTTGCTTCAGCTAGTTTCAGTCCGTGAGGGACAATGTGGCAGCTCCTGTAGACGCTGCCGATGTCCTGGTTGTCAGATTTGTCTCTCCGACTTGGCGCATGGCCTCTGAATCCACAGTTCGCGACCTACATGAGCTTGGCTGATTGTCGAGGTTTCTGTCACCTGAGCGGAATTTCTTGAACCATCTGGTTGGGATGCTATGGTCCAGGGAACCTTCCCCTTTCGCATGACAAATGTTTCGTGTTGCTTGAGCAGCGTTATGGCCGAGTTCAAACGCGTAAAGCAAAAGTTCAATCATTAGCCGACTTAGGCTGTTTATATTTTAGGCGCCCCAACCAAAGACAGAACGACGGCATGCAATGCTGTTCACAGCAACAACTGCGACTTTATATCTCTTTCGAATAAGTGCAGTGCGTGACTTGAACTAGTTCAAACACGTGATATACCCGCCGTAGCGCATGCGTTTATGCAAGTATTGTAAAACTTTCAGCACACCCTGTGTACTAACGCTTGTCAAATATGGGGTTACGTAGTCCTTTTCGACATGTTGTTCTGAAATCCTTCTTTGTTTGAGTATCATTCCAAATATGACTCTAAAGTTGCCTATAATGATGGAATTGTTGTGGAGTCATTTTGTAGGGGTAATGACTCCACAACAATTCCATCATTAAAGGCAACTTTAGAATCATATTTGGAATGATACTCAAACAAAGAAGGATATCAGAACAACATGTCTCTAATCCCGATGGTATAGTATAATTCACTACGCTGGCCATGCGGGTTTGTGAATGAGTGTGGGATAGCCTTTCCTCTAATCCCGATGGTATAATTATATTCCTGCGGTATTGAATATGCATACATTAATATTATTAATAACATCTATGAAAATACAAGTTCAAAGATTCAGCTACTTGATAATACAGCACCCATAAAAATTGGAAAATGAGTGAGACAAGGCGACACTATATCTCCCAAACTCTTTAATGCCACATTGCTAAATGTTTATCAATCACTGAACTGGGAAAACAAAGGGATAAAGATTAATGGAGATTATTTAACTCACCTTCGTTTTCCTGATAACGTAGTCATTTTTGCCACTACCCCATCAGAGCTGTAGAGTATGTGATCCAGGGACGTGCCGACAAGTGTAAAAAAGTGGGATTAAAAATGAACTTTCAGAAGACAAAAGTGATGTACTATTATGCTTTTACAAGAAATGAAGATTTATCGATTGATGGGGAAAAGCTGAAGATAACCAATACCTACATTTATCTTGGACAGCAGATATCAAGTGAAGCTCACATTGATAAAGAAATTAATCGGCGTATTAAACTTGGCTGGAGAGCTTCTGGAAGAAACAATGTAATTTTCAAGAGCAATATACCATTATGTCTTAAAAGAAAAGTGTTTGATCAATGCATCCTTCCAGTGCTTACATATGGTGCAGAGACGTGGACCTTAACTAAAAGAGACATACAAAGACTGCAGACAACTCAAAGAAGCATGAAGAGGTGCATACTTGGTGTAACCAGGAGATATAAGAAGAAGAACTAGTGGATCAGAGAAATTAGAAGAGTGAAAGGCATCATGATCAGAGTAAAATGCCTGAAATGGCAATGGGCTGGACATATTGCCAGAAAGACAGACCATCGATGGACAGCTGAAATTTTAGACTGGATTCCAAGGGACAGGAAAAGACCCAGAAGACTACATGGGAGATGGGTGGATGAAATTCGAAAGTATGCGGGAATAACATGGAGAAGACAGGCACAAGACAGACCGTTGTGGAAGAAACTTGGGGAGACCTTCGTTCAGCAGTGAATTGATAATGGTTGACGATCATGATGATGATGATATGATGGAATACGAAACAAAGAAAGAAGGATTTTCGAACGACATGCTAAAAAGGACTACGTAACCCTATATTTGACAAGGGTTAATATGATGTTCTGCTTGTGTACTAATATCTATCCAATGACAATGCTCTAGTAAGTTTGTTCATTTATTGTAGCAACTATTCAAGTTATTGACATTGATGTTATTTTTCGTACTTCTATCTGTTACGTAGCATTTCCTGATTTGAAAGCATTACATTTAATAACGTGTGAAATAGTATTAAGGACAATAGTACGTCTATTGGTATTTCAAATGGTTTAGCCACGTAATTTATTTGGCTAAAATATAACTTTAGCCAAAATTATGTAATATAGGCCAACAGATGTTTGAAAAATGAACAGTGCACAGTGATGTAAATTCTCTTTTAAATAATTCGGGATTCAAGTATCATTTACGCATAAATTCAACAGTCCAGTATCACATGCACAACAGTATTAAATTTTCTCTGTGGTTTGAGACAGTCTGCAATGATCAAAAACAAAGAAGAATCTGTTATGTGGTTTTTTCCAAATTCATAATTTTATTTTATTCAGAGTTTGAATAAAAAACCGAAAATAATAAGTTTTGGTTATGGTTCCTATAGAGTTTTTTTCGTGTACGTCTGAATGGCGTCTGTGAGAGAAGCCAAATGAAGGTATTTTCCTTCACCCGCCTTTTGTTTCATGTGGTGTTCATCACCGCAAAACAAAATCCTGTGTGTCATCTGGAAAAGACGTGTGGTGATTTTTCTTAGGAACTTTTCGGCCACATGGTGAAGTAATTAGCCGAAGTCATGACGGAAAATAACAGGAATCATTGCCTCATGCAACAAGGCGTAAAATAAACGGACTTTATCTTGAAAAAATTTGTGTTCCATTTTAACCACTGTCGAGGAGTTTGCTAATTTTGCCAATTTTTTTTTACAATTCTTCGTAGTTTCATATACACTCACGGACAATGAAATTTGCGCACCTAGAAGAAAACATGCTACAGCCGGGAAACTTTGCCAATAGCTAGAGAGCGTGCTGGTACGCAAATGATACACGTTTGGTGCTAGTGCGCATGACCGCACACCCTGTGATCGCGCTGCAAGCACGAACCGGCAGCCTTATAAACCGGCGTGTAGTCGATGCCTCATGAAAGCAAAAACACCGGCCAACGCAAGCAAGTGTACAAAGTTAAACGAATGCTGGGTAGATGCCAGAGACGTCGATTTACGCAACTTACGGATTTTGAGAGAGGCCTGATCATCACGCTGAAAACCGCAGTGTGGTCTGCTCGCCGTATAGCCCGCCACGTGGATTGCGTTCTGACCATACCGTCAGACTGTTTTGAGAGCAGTGGACACGTGACAGCACTGCCACACGGCGGAGCGGCTCCGGACGGACCAGGAGGACCTCAAGTGGAGGGGATCGACGAATCGTGCACCAGGCACGAACGGATATCACGGGTACCTGGTCTACTATACAAGCAGATGTAGCGTCTCCAGTGTGCCCACGAACCATTTCCTGACGTCTCGCGGAAGCGAATCTGCGGTCCCAGTGCCCCTTACGTGTGCCGCCATCAACACCGGAACATCGCCGGCTCCGTGTGCAAAGGTGCCAGGCCATAGCGACGTGGAACGCCACAGACTGGCGACGTGTGGTTCTTAGCGATGACTTCCCTATAGTTTTGGGGACAGATGATCATCGTGTCAGCGTGTGGAGATACCCGGGACAGCGGCACAATCCCAACCTTGCTATCGAGCGCCACACCTCCCCACTGCGGGCATTATGGTCTGGGGAACCATTGCCTACGATAGCCGATCAGCTCTAGTAGTGGTACGTGGATCATTAACGGTCCAGCGGCTTGTAGATGAGATCCTACGGCAACATGTGCTCCCATTCCTGGCCGGGATTCCGTGCGCTATACAAGCAGGATAATGCCCACCCGCACACGTCTCGGGTTTCCCAGGGCTGCCTACGTGATGTCCAGACACTTCCATGGCCTCTCCGCTCCCCAGACATGTCCCAAATCGTGCATATGCAAAGATTCGGCTGTTTGAGAATACAGTACACATAAAAATTGAAACGTGAGTGAGACAAGGCGGCACCATATCTCCTAAGCTCTTTAATGCCACATTGGAAAATGTCTTTCAATCACTGAACTGGAAAAACAAAGGGATAAAGATTAATGGCGATTATCTAACCCACCTTCGTTTTGCTGATGACGTAGTTATTTTTGCAACTACTCCATCAGAGCCGCAGAGTATGATCCAGGAACTTGCTGACAAGAGTAAAGAAGTGGGATTAAAAATGAACTTATAGAAGACAAAAGTGATGTAAAATGCTTTTACAAGAAATGAAGATTTATCGATTGATGGAGAAAACCTGGAGATAACAGATACGTACGTTTATCTTGGATAGCAGATATCAAGTGAGGGTCACATTGATGAAGAAATTAATCGGCGTATAAAACTTGCCTTAAGAGCTTTTTTTTTTTTTTTTTTTTTTATTGGAGGTTTTACGACCACCGTGAGCAACTCAATGGGCTATAAGCAAACGCCCGTCCCTAATTTAGGGTCACTGGTTCCAGGGAAGGGAGAGAGCCAGTGCCGTAAGACAAACACAACATCCATGCCTCACCGGGATTCGAACCCGGGCCCCTTTCGGACGAATGATCACAGGCCATCGCTTAGACCACTGCTCCACCGGGGCGGCGAAGAGCTTTTGAAAGAAACAGCATAATTTTCAAGAGCAATATGCCATTACGTAATAAAAGAAAAGTGTTTGATCAATGCATCCTTCCAGTGCTTGCGCATAGTGCAGTAACGTGAACCTTAACAAAAAGAGACATACAAAGGCTGCACACAACTCAAAGCGGCATGGAGAGGTGCATGCTTGGTGTAACCAGGAGAGATAAGAAGAGGAACTCGTGGATTCGAAAAATGACAAGAGTGGAGGATATCATGATCCGAGCAAAAACCCTGAAAAGGCAATGGTATTGGTAACTGTGAGTACCATAGTGGTACCCAGTTTATTGCTATAACGAAATACAGACATAGGAGATTCATTAAAAGCTGCAGTACAGAAAACAACAGGGCGGAAAGTCAGTATATCCACGATGCAGCACAACGTTACACAGAAAGGAAATGAATATGCACACGAACAATGAATGGCCTAACGGCATGTCAAACACTATAACACATGTGCACAAATGCATGAAATGTACTATGCTATCATAAATCAACCGAACGGAACTGAAATGTGGTTAGAGAGCAAAACAACATGGAGTACCTCAGCAACTATATAAAAATAACAAAGGTAACAAACGTACCACTATAATAATCCGCGATAGAGGAAAGCACTAACACAGCAAACACTCACAATTATAGGTAATTTAAAAACAGGCACAAATTCAGGAAACAACAGATAAGATAATGATGAGATAATGAGGAGATCACACAAGTAACGAGACCGATTTGTTGTGAAAACACAGCAAAAACACGCAATTATCGCAACTTCAAAATACATTACTTGTGAAACACAGCCAAACACACAAATAAAGCAAATTTACAATACATTACCTGTGAATCACAGTAAAAACACACAATGAAAACATCAGAATCAACATGCACTAAGTCTGCAAAACCAGGGAATCTGCGAACGGGTTCACAAATCCCCTAGCATTGAGAGAACAAAAAGTAATCGGTGTGAGGAAGAGAGCTAAAGGTCATCGGTAAAAGGATAGAAGGTATCACATATATGCTTCTCAACGAGCTCCTTCAAGGAGGCGAGACGGCGCGTGTAACGTCTCAAAAAAGGCTGATACCGAGGATCGGTGGCACACAGAGATTTAAAAAGTGACACATAAGCTTCGAATTGCGTTACCGCTGCATACAGGTCCAGATCAGGTGAGTGAAGGAATTCTTCAGAACCAACAATCGTACGTGCAGGTTGAAAAAGACGTAAAAGTTGCTGTCTGGACAGTGGTCCAGGAACTGGAGGAAACGTATCAACGGCCTGTAGAACCTCAGCATCAGAGAGAGGATTGATAGGACCTGAGCGGAGAAGCATACTGTTTAAAGAATCAGGTGGAGAAACACCGGAACTGGAAACCTCGGGAACACTAGACGAATCCTCAGAATGTGGCACAGAAAGTTGTTTTAACTTTTTCTGTTTTACAGCGCCTTTGGAAGTTCCAATCCGCTTCGGAGAAGAAGCTGAGGCGGATGTATCCATTAGTGGATCAAGCTCACCTCCCAATTCAGGAGACGAGGAAACGAACGTCGCCGAAGAAGCAGTCTGTAGCTGAGCTGCCTTAGTGGAGACTGGTACAACAGCCGAGGCTTCAGGAAGATGTTGCAACAAGGGTATGGTAGACAAGGTTGTAAATGGAGATCCGATATCCGAGAGGCTAGGAGAAGAGCCAGACGGCCGATCTGCCAAACCACCACTCAACACACCCGGATCGGAACACTCCGCTGTAGACACATCTGTAGTCGAAGACAACTTTGTCAATCTTGAAGGTGGATGCACAATCGTACGGGTCGGGAGAGGAGGAAAGGCAGCATTGTCCGTGATGGAAATGTTCGTCTGACGGAGAAACGAAGAATTCGCTTCAAGCAAACTACCGGTAGTGGGGATAGTAGAAAGACCAATGTGGTCAGCAGTGGTATGCGAACTTGATGAACGTCCACGTCGAATGCGGTCACAGGAAGCAGTGGTGTGATTCTGTGTTTAACAGTGTGTACAATAGAGAGCAGTGAAAATCTTGAAACTGTACGTTCGTGCGCCAATTTCAACAGTAGCTTCTGTAGGGCAATCCGCCAAGGCTTTCTCGGTGGGAAAGACGACCAATAATTGACGGCTAGGTCCGGTAGCATGTGCAAATCGAGTTCCGCGGGGTGCGTCAGAGAGGCGACGGACCTTGCCAACAATTTTACAAACATGACTGACAAGGAGAGGAAGTACATTATCCGGCCCTTCCTGTGGAACAGGATAGAACGTGATGTTCACCGGTCGCTTGGAAAGAGGCGACGGGATGAGATGGTTTGTCCCAATCGAAAGTCCGTTTGCAAGAAAAAATCAGCATCCTCCTTGTGGTTGAACTGTACCGAAATACCCCGAGGAGTACGGGAAATTCCTGCAATGGACGCAGACGATACATGTCCAGAGAGGGCTTCCATGTAGCGTGGCAATGGAGTATTTGGTAAAGCATGAAAAAGCACACCTCTATCCAGGAGGTTATGGAACTCACGGCCAATCTGCGAATTGTCATCTATCGTTACCTTCACCTTGTGGTTGGATACCTGAATAATAGGTGTTGCTTGCAAAAGACCATCTGGTTGAGAGGAATCGGACGTAGAAGTAGCGCCTCGTTGCACTTTAGAGGCAAATGACATCCTCGGAAGAGAAGTCTGTTCGGATCCGGCAGGCACAGAAGGCTGTGAGGGAAGAGAAGCACAGGCCGAAGGCAAGGCAGTAGAATCAGTAGTACCCAGGGAGGGCACCGAGGCAGATGCAGGAGCTGAAGAAGAAAGCGCACCCAAGTCGAATGAAGGAACCGGTGCAGGAGTACTAGAAAGCTGGGAAGGCATCTGAGCAGACACATCTGAGGACGAGAGTATGTTAACTTCCATGGACGTGGGAAGTGTGACGTGACGTGCATCCGCCACGCCCATAGTTGATAAGGAACTACCGGAAGCCGCCATGTTGGCAGCTTTCAAACGTAAACAAACGAGCAAACGATAAGAAAACGGATAAATATGAACTAATATGAGAATGAGAACGCTAGAAAAGTAGCTCAAAACGTACACAGTACCTTTAGACAGCCGTGCCACGCAACAGGTGAGTGAGGGACGAGGTATTCCACACTAAAATGCATAAAATATTAGAGCCACCAACACTACGTCTGTCACGAACGAGCAATGGGCTACACATACTGCCAGAAGGACACACCATCGATGAACAGTCGAAATTTTAGATTGGATTCCAAGGGACAGGAAAAGACCCAGAAAAAGACCACATCGAAGATGGGTGGATGAAATTCGAAAGTATGTGGGGGTAACATGGAATAGACTGGCACAAGACAGACCGTTGTGGAAGAGGCTTGGAGAGACCTTCATCCAGCAGCGGATTGATAACTGTTGACAATGATGATGATGATGATGATATATATATATATATATATATATATATATACACTGCTGGCCACCCAAAATGCAACACCAAGAAGGACACGAGATGGCAAAGCCAGATTTACTGGATACATAACAACAAATAATAAAGATGAAACGATTGAGCGTACAAACCCGTGCGACTTGCGGAACACGCAGACATCAATAGTTCGTGTGGCCCCCCATGGCTGGCAATAACGGCCGCTACACGCCGCGGCATCGAACGAAGGTAGCTTTGGATTTGGGCTTGGCGTATGTCGGTACAGGCTGCTTCCACACGTTGCCGCAGTTCATCAGGAGTAGCCTAAGTTGGTGCTTGCCGGGCCTCTCGGTTGCCGATCAGCGACCAGACGTGTTCGATGGGCGACATATCGGGAGAACAGGCGGCCACGGCAGTAGTGACACCTGGTGGACCGTAAAGAACTGTTGCACGATGCGTGCCACGTGCGGGCACGCATTGTCATGTTGAAACGTGGCCGCTGGCAAGTCCTGCAGTTAAGGGAGGACGGAAGGCTTCAAGAAGCCGGAGATGTAGCGGTGACTGTTGAATGTACCGGCGATGCGTACCAGAGTGGTGGGGGTGTTATATCCAATTGCGCCACAAACCATAACGCCAGGCGACGGACCGGCATGGAGATGCATAATGCAGGCGTCATACAGTCTTTCGCCGCGGTGCCGCCACACGTGGATCCGACCATCGTGGTTTTGCAGGCAGAATCGGGATTCGTCGAAGAAGACCATGTCGTTCCATTCCGTAGTCCAGGTGCGGCGTTCAACGGCCCACTGCTGCCGCACTCGCCGGCGATGTAACGTCAATGGGAATCCGAGCAATGGGCGCCGTGCGACAAGTCCCCGCACTTGCAGACAACGTCGAACGGTACGTGCTGACACAGGTTGTTGCGCAACACACCCTAATTCCTGAGCTAACAATGGTGATGTGGCGGTGCGAGCCGTCAATGCCCGCCGCACAATATTCCGGCCTCTCGCACGGTGGTGTGCCGCGGCTGTGGCAATCGCTCACGTCGGTCCGTCCGTCATCATTCAAATAAACAAGAACGGGCAAACAGTAAGCAGCTGAAGGGGTGAAAATCAATCCATTTTGATCTGCACGGGAATTGTAAAGAGTTTGGATGCACTTTTGAATAAAACGGAGTTGAGAACGTGAAGCTGATGTGTCAGGCAATGGAGGAGATATAGACAGAAACGATTTCCAACGGAGTGCAGAATCAACCAGCTGAGAAACCTTCACCACTCCACAAGCAAACCAAGTGGAGAAGTGAAGGTATTGGGTGGTAGAAGAATGGAAAGCAGAGGAAAAGAAGTGAGGTTCTGCCAATAAATCATTAGTAGTGGAGGGAGGGAGCTGGACTAGATATAAGGAGCGCCATAAGGAAAGCACAGAAATGAAAGTATCGGGGAAATGTCTGGGAACAAAAGGAAAAAGGTCCATCGGCAGATAAGCCGAGACAGTAAGAAATGGGCTACGGGGGAAAAGCACAGTATCGATAATGGTGTGTGAAGAAGACAGAGCAAGGGAGAATTCACGAATAAAATTAAACAGATGAAAGGATTGGAATTTCAGAGACACATCAGCAAGACCAAGGCCGCCAAACGACAGAGGAAGAGTTGAAGTAGATCGGTGAACCCAGTGAATGGTACTCCAGATGAAATCTGTAAACATGCATTGAACATTCTTCAAAAAAATCTTCGGTGGCGAGTTGGCAATCCAGGTATGAAAAAACATCGGTAAAAGAAAAGTATTGATTAAGTAAGCTCGATTGAAGAAGGAAAGTTTAGTTTTAAGATAACGGAATGGAACAAGACTTCTATTAATTTTCTGAATAATCGGTGTCCAGGTTGCCGCTGTAACCGCTACCGGAGAGCCCACGTAGATGCCAAGCACTTTGATTATCGAAGATGACCATTGAGCTCTCCATGGGCAGTCTCCTTGGGAGGTCCACGTACCGGCCCAGATTCCTGAGCATTTTGAGACATTCAAAGCAGAGCCAGAAATGGCGGCATATACTTGGTTGGTTGAAAGTAGTACTTGAAAAGAATCAGTGGAACGGAGAAACATCGTGAGTTCATCGGCATAAGCTGTTAAAACAATATGATGATGTCGCTTGGTGGAGATATTTCGTGGAATGGTGGAAGAAATGCGGAAACGAAGAGCAATCAACAATGGTTCAAAAACAAGCGAAACAAGTTGACCAGACAGGGGGCAACCTTGCCTGATCCCGTTAGTAAACGGAATGGTGGAAGTAGAAACATTTGCGGTACGAACACGAAAGGAAGCGTCAGTATAGAGATTAGAAATAGCAGTAATGAAAGTAGGAGGAAAGCCAAAGTCGCGTAGAACAGTGAATAGATAAGAATGGTTAATTGAGTCAAAAGCCTGTTTTTGGTCAAGGGAGAAAATTGCCAGGGGTTCAGAAAGCCTGAACGCAAGTGAGTAAAGGTTACGTATAAAGAGGATATTAGAGGAGATTGAACAGGACGGAACTGTGAAAGTTTGGTCGGGTGTATAATGTCAGAAATAACAGGATTAAGGCGAAGGGCGAGAGTTTTAGCAAATATTTTGTAATCAGTATTAAGAACCGAGATGGGCAGCCAATTAGATAGAAAACTGAGACTACCGGATTTGGGGATAAGACGGAGAGTTACAAAAGAAACATTGGAAGAATCAAAGTGTGGAGTAGAAAAAATAAAATTATAAGCAGCAGCCAACAAAGGAAGAAGGATTGAAAGAAAGAATTTCCAAAAAGGAAGGGGGGACCATCTTCTCCCGGGGCAGAGCTACCATTAAGGCTGTAAATGGAATTTCGAATCCCGGCTTGATAAATCGGAGAGGAATGTTCAGTAGTGAAATGAACAGGAACTTGAGGAAGATGTTAAATGAGTGGAGAACTGACTGCAGAAGAAGTCAAATTAGGGCTGAAGCGTTGTCTGTAGAAATCAAGGGTGGCTTCACAAATTTTGAATTGGTCATTTGATTCGGATCCATCGGGAAGACTAAGAAAAGTAATGGTTTTATTTTTAACAGCAGAGCGTTCCAACTGGCGAAGACTATCAGTGGGGTTATCATCAAAACGAAGGGTAGCGTACTTGAGTCGCGTAAGGGCAGATGAAGCAGAAGAATTGTGAAAAAGACGAAGTTTAGCCTTCAGTATCTCATGATTTGGGGACGTTAACGGGATTTGAAGTAGTACTTGATTCAAAGAAGCAAGTTTCATGGAGTGAATCGTGCGACGCTGAAAAGAGTAACCCCGAGAAAATAAAACAATTTGATTTTTCGTGGCAAGCCATAGAGCAGCTGGGTCATCGATCGAGGACAGAACAGAAACGGCATTCGAAATAATAGTCTAGCTGGGACGAGTGAACCTGCTCACCATAAAGCGTTGCTGAGCTTTGTTATTCAAAGTGGAAAATCAGGGGGATGGTTAACACTTTTCCTTTCTGTTCGATTATACCTGACAAAGGACTTGTAACGAAAGTCTCTATCGTGAGCAAGATTGGTGCTACGCTATGTCTAAAAACATGACTAAGGAATGCTGAACTAAATAAGAATATGATGTAGTAGTTCCTAATTAGGCTTTTACGGCCAGGCAAAACATATACAGAAGTCAGACTTACGATAACCTTTTATTGGTCCAGTACGAATGATGACACCCACAATATAGCACTGCTATTATTACAATTCACGTATCTTTTAACAGCAATCGAACATCTTCGCACACACACACTGAGTAACTGCTGTAGCGTCCTTTTTATCTATCGTTCTTATTACATTCTATACGTCACGCACTCTGACCTCAATTGTGTGGCCAACCTAATTCTTGTGACAGAGAAGATATCACGTTAAGTTTAGAAAGTGTAAAAAAACAAACTCATATTTACATAGGAAAAGGAACTAAAAATGAAAGTTATTTTAGAAAATATACGTCACAGACTATAACACTATGGTGCTCGAAGCATTAGTGCCATCATTAGCAAAACGGGCTCTGAACGTGGAATGATCGTGGATGGTCGAAGCATTGGTGCGAGCATTAGCAAAAAGGACTTTGAACGTGGAATGATCGTGGGTGCTCGAAGATTTGGCGCGAGCATTAGCAAAACGGACTTTGAGCGTGGAATGATCGTCGATGCTCGAAGCATTGGTGCGAACATTAGCAAAACGGACTTTAAACGTGGAATGATCGTGAGTGCTCGAGTCATTGGTGCGAGCATTATCAAAACGGTCTTTGAACGTGGAATGATCGTGGGTGCTCGAAGCATTGGTGCGAGCATTAGCAAAACGGTCTTTGAACGTGGAATGATCGTGGGTGCTCGAAGCATTGGTGGGACTACTAGCAAAATGGACTTTGAAAGTGGAATGATCGTGAGTGCTCGAAGCATTATTGCGACCACTAGCAAAATGGACTTTGAAAGTGGAATGATCGTGGGTGCTCGAAGCATTGGTGCGAGCATTAGCAAACCGGACGTTGAACGTAAAAACATCGTGGGTGCTCGAAGCATTATTGCGACCATTAGCAAAATGGACTTTGAAAGAAAAATGATCGTGGTGCTCGAAGCATTGGCGCGAGAATTAGCAAAACGGCCTTTGAACGTGGAATGATCGTTGGTGCTCGAAGCATTGGTGCGATCATTAGCAAAACTGACTCTGAACGTGGAATGATCGTGGATGGTCGAAGCATTGGTGCGAGCATTAGCAAAACGGACACTCAACGTGTAATGATCGTGGGTGCTCGAAGCATTATTGCGACCACTAGCAAAACGGACTTTGAAAGTGAAATGATCGTGGTGCTCGAAGCATTGGCGCGAGCATTAGCAAAACGGCCTTTGAACGTGGAATGATCGTTGGTGCTCGAAGCATTGGTGCGATCATTAGCAAAACGGACTCTGAACATGGAATGATCGTGGATGGTCGAAGCATTGGTGCGAGCATTAGCAAAACTGTCTTTGAACGTGGAATGATCGTCGGTGCCCAAAGCATTGTCGCGAGCATTAGCAAAATGGACTTTGAAAGTGGAATGATCGTGAGTGCTCGAAGCATTTGCGCGAGCATTAGCAAAACGGCCTTTGAACGTGGAATGATCGTGAGTGATCGAAACATTGGCGCGAGCATTAGAAAAAGAGACTTTGAACGTTTAATGGTTGTGGGTTCTCGAAGCATTGGTGCGAGCATTAGCAAAACGGACGTTGAACGTAAAAACATCGTGGGTGCTCGAAGCATTATTGCGACACTAGCAAAATGGACTTTGAAAGTGAAATGATCGTGGTGCTCGAAGCATTGGCGCGAGCATTAGCAAAACGGCCTTTGAACGTGGAATGATCGTTGGTGCTCGAAGCATTGGTGCGATCATTAGCAAAACGGACTCTGAACGTGGAATGATCGTGGGTGCTCGAAGCATTGGTGCGAGCATTAGCAAAACGGACGTTGAACGTAAAAACATCGTGGGTGCTCGAAGCATTATTGCGACCACTAGCAAAATGGACTTTGAAAGGGAAATGATCGTGGTGCTCGAAGCATTGGCGCGAGCATTAGCAAAACGGCCTTTGAACGTGCAATGATCGTGGGTGCTCGAAGCCTTGTTGCGAGCATTAGCAAAACGGCCTTTGAACATGGAATGATCATGCGTGCTCGAAGCATTGGTGCGAGCATTAGCAAAACGGACTTTGAACCTGTAATGATCGTGGGTGCTCGAAGCATTGGTGCGATCATTAGCGAAACGGACTCTGAACGTGGAATGATCGTGGGTGCTCGAAGCATTGGTGCGACCATTAGAAAAATGGACTTTGAAAGAGGACTGATCGTGGGTGTTCGAAGCATTGGCGCGAGCATTAGAAAACGGACTTTGAACGTGGAATGGTTGTGGGTGCTCGAAGCATTGGTGCGAGCATTAGCAAAATGGTCTTTGAAAGGGGAATGATCGTAGGTGGTCGAAGCATTGGTGCTAGCATTAGAAAAACGGACTTTGAACGTGAAATGATCGTGGGTGGTCGAAGCATTAGGGAGAGCATTAGCAAAAAGGATTTTGAACGTGGAATGATCGTGGGTTCTCGAAGCATTGGTGCGAGCATTAGAAAAACGGCCTTTGAACGTGGAATGATCGTGGCTGCTCGAAGCATTGGTGCGAACATTAACAAAACGGACTTTGAAAGTGGAATGATCGTGAGTGCTCGAAGCATTGGTGCGAGCATTAGCAAAACGGACTTTGAACGTGGAATGATCATGGTTGCTCGAAGCATTGGCGCGAGCATTAGCAAAACGGACTTTGAACGTGGAATGATCGTGGGTGCTCGAAGCATTATTGCGACCACTAGCAAAATGGACTTTGAAAGTGGAATGATCGTGGGTGCTGAAAGCATTGGTGCGAGCATTAGCAAAACGGACGTTGAACGTAAAAACATCGTGGGTGCTCGAAGCATTATTGCGACCACTAGCAAAACGGACTTTGAAAGTGAAATGATCGTGGTGCTCGAAGCATTGGAGCGAGCATTAGCAAAACGGCCTTTGAACGTGGAATGATCGTTGGTGCTCGAAGCATTGGTGCGATCATTAGCAAAACGGACTCTGAACGTGGAATGATCGTGGATGGTCGAAGCATTGGTGCGAGCATTAGCAAAACTGACTTTGAACGTGGAATGATCGTCGGTGCCCAAAGCATTGTCGCGAGCATTAGCAAAATGAACTTTGAAAGTGGAATGATCGTGGGTGCTCGAAGCATTGGTGCGAGCATTAGCAAAACGGTCTTTGAACATGGAATGATCGTGAGTGATCGAAACATTGGCGCGAGCATTAGAAAAACAGACTTTGAACGTTTAATGGTTGTGGGTTCTCGAAGCATTGGTGCGAGCATTAGCAAAACGGACGTTGAACGTAAAAACATCGTGGGTGCTCGAAGCATTATTGCGACACTAGAAAAATGGACTTTGAAAGTGAAATGATCGTGGTGCTCGAAGCATTGGCGCGAGCATTAGCAAAACGGCCTTTGAACGTGGAATGATCGTTGGTGCTCGAAGCATTGGTGCGATCATTAGCAAAACGGACTCTGAACGTGGAATGATCGTTGGTGCTCGAAGCATTGGTGCGATCATTAGCAAAACGGACTCTGAACATGGAATGATCATGCGTGCTCGAAGCATTGGTGCGAGCATTAGCAAAACGGAATTTGAACCTGTAATGATCGTGGGTGCTCGAAGCATTGGTGCGATCATTAGCGAAACGGACTCTGAACGTGGAATGATCGTGGGTGCTCGAAGCATTGGTGCGACCATTAGAAAAATGGACTTTGAAAGAGGACTGATCGTGGGTGTTCGAAGCATTGGCGCGAGCATTAGAAAACGGACTTTGAACGTGGAATGGTTGTGGGTGCTCGAAGCATTGGTGCGAGCATTAGCAAAATGGTCTTTGAAAGGGGAATGATCGTAGGTGGTCGAAGCATTGGTGCTAGCATTAGAAAAACGGACTTTGAACGTGAAATGATCGTGGGTGGTCGAAGCATTAGGGAGAGCATTAGCAAAAAGGATTTTGAACGTGGAATGATCGTGGGTTCTCGAAGCATTGGTGCGAGCATTAGAAAAACGGCCTTTGAACGTGGAATGATCGTGGCTGCTCGAAGCATTGGTGCGAACATTAACAAAACGGACTTTGAAAGTGGAATGATCGTGAGTGCTCGAAGCATTGGTGCGAGCATTAGCAAAACGGCCTTTGAACGTGGAATGATCGTGGGTGCTCGAAGCATTATTGCGACCACTAGCAAAATGGACTTTGAAAGTGGAATGATCGTGGGTGCTGAAAGCATTGGTGCGAGCATTAGCAAAACGGACGTTGAACGTAAAAACATCGTGGGTGCTCGAAGCATTATTGCGACCACTAGCAAAACGGACTTTGAAAGTGAAATGATCGTGGTGCTCGAAGCATTGGCGCGAGCATTAGCAAAACGGCCTTTGAACGTGGAATGATCGTTGGTGCTCGAAGCATTTATGCGATCATTAGCAAAACGGACTCTGAACGTGGAATGATCGTGGATGGTCGAAGCATTGGTGCGAGCATTAGCAAAACTGACTTTGAACGTGGAATGATCGTCGGTGCCCAAAGCATTGTCGCGAGCATTAGCAAAATGAACTTTGAAAGTGGAATGATCGTGGGTGCTCGAAGCATTGGTGCGAGCATTAGCAAAACGGTCTTTGAACATGGAATAATCGTGGGAGCTCGAAGTATTGGTGGGACCATTAACAAAATGGACTTTGAAAGTGGAATGATCGTGAGTGCTCGAAGCATTTGCGCGAGCATTAGCAAAACGGCCTTTGAACGTGGAATGATCGTGAGTGATCGAAACATTGGAGCGAGCATTAGAAAAACAGACTTTGAACGTTTAATGGTTGTGGGTTCTCGAAGCATTGGTGCGAGCATTAGCAAAACGGACGTTGAACGTAAAAACATCGTGGGTGCTCGAAGCATTATTGCGACCACTAGCAAAATGGACTTTGAAAGTGAAATGATCGTGATGCTCGAAGCAATGGCGCGAGCATTAGCAAAACGGCCTTTGAACGTGGAATGATCGTTGGTGCTCGAAGCATTGGTGCGATCATTAGCAAAACGGACTCTGAACGTGGAATGATCGTGGATGGTCGAAGCATTGGTGCGAGCATTAGCAAAACTGACTTTGAACGTTGAATGATCGTCGGTGCCCAAAGCATTGTCGCGAGCATTAGCAAAATGAACTTTGAAAGTGGAATGATCGTGGGTGCTCGAAGCATTGGTGCGAGCATTAGCAAAACGGTCTTTGAACGTGGAATGATAGTGGGAGCTCGAAGTATTGGTGGAACCATTAACAAAATGGACTTTGAAAGTGGAATGATCGTGGGTGCTCGAAGCCTTGTTTCGAGCATTAGCAAAACGGGCTTTGAAAGTGGAATGATCGTGGGTGCTCGAAGCCTTGTTGCGAGCATTAGCAAAACGGTCTTTGAACGTGGAATAATCGTGGGAGCTCGAAGTATTGGTGGGACCATTAACAAAATGGACTTTGAAAGTGGAATGATCGTGAGTGCTCGAAGCATTTGCGCGAGCATTAGCAAAACGGCCTTTGAACGTGGAATGATCGTGAGTGATCGAAACATTGGAGCGAGCATTAGAAAAACAGACTTTGAACGTTTAATGGTTGTGGGTTCTCGAAGCATTGGTGCGAGCACTAGCAAAATGGACTTTGAAAGTGGAATGATCGTGGGTGCTCGAAGCATTGGTGCGAGCATTAGCAAAACGGACGTTGAACGTAAAAACATCGTGGGTGCTCGAAGCATTATTGCGACCACTAGCAAAATGGACTTTAAAAGTGAAATGGTCGTGGTGCTCGAAGCATTGGCGCGAGCATTAGCAAAACGGCCTTTGAACGTGGAATGATCGTCGGTGCCCAAAGCATTGTCGCGAGCATTAGAAAAATGGACTTTGAAAGTGGAACGATCGTGGGTGCTCGAAGCATTGGTGCGAGCATTAGCAAAACGGTCTTTGAACGTGGAATAATCGTGGGAGCTCGAAGTATTGGTTTGACCATTAACAAAATGGACTTTGAAAGAGGAATGATCGTGGGTGCTCGAAGCAATGGCGCGAGCATTAAAAAACGGACTTTGAACGTGGAATGGTTGTGGGTGCTCGAAGCATTGGTACGAGCATTAGCAAAATGGACTTTGAAAGTGGAATTATCGTGGGTGCTCGAAGCATTGGTGCGAGCATTAGCAAAACGGACTTTGAACGTGGAATGATCATGGGGGCTCGAAGCATTGGCGCGAGCATTAGCAAAACGGCGTTTGAACGTGAAATGATCGTGTGTGATCGAATCATTGGCGCGAGCATTTGAAGAACAGACTTTGAACGTTTAATGGTTGTGGGTTCTCGAAGTATTTGTGCGAGCACTAGCAAAACGGCCTTTGAACGTGCAATGATCGTGGGTGCTCGAAGCCTTGTTGCGAGCATTAGCAAAACGGCCTTTGAACATGGAATGATCATGCGTGCTCGAAGCATTGGTGCGAGCATTAGCAAAACGGACTTTGAACCTGTAATGATCGTGGGTGCTCGAAGCATTGGTGCGATCAATAGCGAAACGGACTCTGAACGTGGAATGATCGTGGGTGCTCGAAGCATTGGTGCGACAATTAGAAAAATGGACTTTGAAAGAGGACTGATCGTGGGTGTTCGAAGCATTGGCGCGAGCATTAGAAAACGGACTTTGAACGTGGAATGGTTGTGGGTGCTCGAAGCATTGGTGCGAGCATTAGCAAAATGGTCTTTGAAAGGGGAATGATCGTAGGTGGTCGAAGCATTGGTGCTAGCATTAGAAAAACGGACTTTGAACGTGACATGATCGTGGGTGGTCGAAGCATTAGGGAGAGCATTAGCAAAAAGGATTTTGAACGTGGAATGATCGTGGGTTCTCGAAGCATTGGTGCGAGCATTAGACAAACGGCCTTTGAACGTGGAATGATCGTGGCTGCTCGAAGCATTGGTGCGAACATTAACAAAACGGACTTTGAAAGTGGAATGATCGTGAGTGCTCGAAGCATTGGTGCGAGCATTAGCAAAACGGACTTTGAACGTGGAATGATCATGGGTGCTCGAAGCATTGGCGCGAGCATTAGCAAAACGGCCTTTGAACGTGGAATGATCGTGGGTGCTCGAAGCATTATTGCGACCACTAGCAAAATGGACTTTGAAAGTGGAATGATCGTGGGTGCTGAAAGCATTGGTGCGAGCATTAGCAAAACGGACGTTGAACGTAAAAACATCGTGGGTGCTCGAAGCATTATTGCGACCACTAGCAAAACGGACTTTGAAAGTGAAATGATCGTGGTGCTCGAAGCATTGGCGCGAGCATTAGCAAAACGGCCTTTGAACGTGGAATGATCGTTGGTGCTCGAAGCATTGGTGCGATCATTAGCAAAACGGACTCTGAACGTGGAATGATCGTGGATGGTCGAAGCATTGGTGCGAGCATTAGCAAAACTGACTTTGAACGTGGAATGATCGTCGGTGCCCAAAGCATTGTCGCGAGCATTAGCAAAATGAACTTTGAAAGTGGAATGATCGTGGGTGCTCGAAGCATTGGTGCGAGCATTAGCAAAACGGTCTTTGAACATGGAATGATCGTGAGTGATCGAAACATTGGCGCGAGCATTAGAAAAACAGACTTTGAACGTTTAATGGTTGTGGGTTCTCGAAGCATTGGTGCGAGCATTAGCAAAACGGACGTTGAACGTAAAAACATCGTGGGTGCTCGAAGCATTATTGCGACACTAGCAAAATGGACTTTGAAAGTGAAATGATCGTGGTGCTCGAAGCATTGGCGCGAGCATTAGCAAAACGGCCTTTGAACGTGGAATGATCGTTGGTGCTCGAAGCATTGGTGCGATCATTAGCAAAACGGACTCTGAACGTGGAATGATCGTGGGTGCTCGAAGCATTGGTGCGAGCATTAGCAAAACGGACGTTGAACGTAAAAACATCGTGGGTGCTCGAAGCATTATTGCGACCACTAGCAAAATGGACTTTGAAAGGGAAATGATCGTGGTGCTCGAAGCATTGGCGCGAGCATTAGCAAAACGGCCTTTGAACGTGCAATGATCGTGGGTGCTCGAAGCCTTGTTGCGAGCATTAGCAAAACGGCCTTTGAACATGGAATGATCATGCGTGCTCGAAGCATTGGTGCGAGCATTAGCAAAACGGACTTTGAACCTGTAATGATCGTGGGTGCTCGAAGCATTGGTGCGATCATTAGCGAAACGGACTCTGAACGTGGAATGATCGTGGGTGCTCGAAGCATTGGTGCGACCATTAGAAAAATACTTTGAAAGAGGACTGATCGTGGGTGTTCGAAGCATTGGCGCGAGCATTAGAAAACGGACTTTGAACGTGGAATGGTTGTGGGTGCTCGAAGCATTGGTGCGAGCATTAGCAAAATGGTCTTTGAAAGGGGAATGATCGTAGGTGGTCGAAGCATTGGTGCTAGCATTAGAAAAACGGACTTTGAACGTGAAATGATCGTGGGTGGTCGAAGCATTAGGGAGAGCATTAGCAAAAAGGATTTTGAACGTGGAATGATCGTGGGTTCTCGAAGCATTGGTGCGAGCATTAGAAAAACGGCCTTTGAACGTAGAATGATCGTGGCTGCTCGAAGCATTGGTGCGAACATTAACAAAACGGACTTTGAAAGTGGAATGATCGTGAGTGCTCGAAGCATTGGTGCGAGCATTAGCAAAACGGACTTTGAACGTGGAATGATCATGGGTGCTCGAAGCATTGGCGCGAGCATTAGCAAAACGGCCTTTGAACGTGGAATGATCGTGGGTGCTCGAAGCATTATTGCGACCACTAGCAAAATGGACTTTGAAAGTGGAATGATCGTGGGTGCTGAAAGCATTGGTGCGAGCATTAGCAAAACGGACGTTGAACGTAAAAACATCGTGGGTGCTCGAAGCATTATTGCGACCACTAGCAAAACTGACTTTGAAAGTGAAATGATCGTGGTGCTCGAAGCATTGGCGCGAGCATTAGCAAAACGGCCTTTGAACGTGGAATGATCGTTGGTGCTCCAAGCATTGGTGCGATCATTAGCAAAACGGACTCTGAACGTGGAATGATCGTGGATGGTCGAAGCATTGGTGCGAGCATTAGCAAAACTGACTTTGAACGTGGAATGATCGTCGGTGCCCAAAGCATTGTCGCGAGCATTAGCAAAATGAACTTTGAAAGTGGAATGATCGTGGGTGCTCGAAGCATTGGTGCGAGCATTAGCAAAACGGTCTTTGAACATGGAATAATCGTGGGAGCTCGAAGTATTGGTGGGACCATTAACAAAATGGACTTTGAAAGTGGAATGATCGTGAGTGCTCGAATCATTTGCGCGAGCATTAGCAAAACGGCCTTTGAACGTGGAATGATCGTGAGTGATCGAAACATTGGCGCGAGCATTAGAAAAACAGACTTTGAACGTTTAATGGTTGTGGGTTCTCGAAGCATTGGTGCGAGCATTAGCAAAACGGACGTTGAACGTAAAAACATCGTGGGTGCTCGAAGCATTATTGCGACCACTAGCAAAATGGACTTTGAAAGTGAAATGATCGTGATGCTCGAAGCATTGGCGCGAGCATTAGCAAAACGGCCTTTGAACGTGGAATGATCGTTGGTGCTCGAAGCATTGGTGCGATCATTAGCAAAACGGACTCTGAACGTGGAATGATCGTGGATGGTCGAAGCATTGGTGCGAGCATTAGCAAAACTGACTTTGAACGTTGAATGATCGTCGGTGCCCAAAGCATTGTCGCGAGCATTAGCAAAATGAACTTTGAAAGTGGAATGATCGTGGGTGCTCGAAGCATTGGTGCGAGCATTAGCAAAACGGTCTTTGAACGTGGAATGATAGTGGGAGCTCGAAGTATTGGTGGAACCATTAACAAAATGGACTTTGAAAGTGGAATGATCGTGGGTGCTCGAAGCCTTGTTTCGAGCATTAGCAAAACGGGCTTTGAAAGTGGTATGATCGTGGGTGCTCGAAGCCTTGTTGCGAGCATTAGCAAAACGGTCTTTGAACGTGGAATAATCGTGGGAGCTCGAAGTATTGGTGGGACCATTAACAAAATGGACTTTGAAAGTGGAATGATCGTGAGTGCTCGAAGCATTTGCGCGAGCATTAGCAAAACGGCCTTTGAACGTGGAATGATCGTGAGTGATCGAAACATTGGAGCGAGCATTAGAAAAACAGACTTTGAACGTTTAATGGTTGTGGTTTCTCGAAGCATTGGTGCGAGCACTTGCAAAATGGACTTTGAAAGTGGAATGATCGTGGGTGCTCGAAGCATTGGTGCGAGCATTAGCAAAACGGACGTTGAACGTAAAAACATCGTGGGTGCTCGAAGCATTATTGCGACCACTAGCAAAATGGACTTTAAAAGTGAAATGGTCGTGGTGCTCGAAGCATTGGCGCGAGCATTAGCAAAACGGCCTTTGAACGTGGAATGATCGTCGGTGCCCAAAGCATTGTCGCAATCATTAGCAAAATGGACTTTGAAAGTGGAACGATCGTGGGTGCTCGAAGCATTGGTGCGAGCATTAGCAAAACGGTCTTTGAACGTGGAATGATCGTGGGAGCTCGAAGTATTGGTTTGACCATTAACAAAATGGACTTTGAAAGAGGAATGATCGTGGGTGCTCGAAGCATTGGCGCGAGCATTAGAAAACGGACTTTGAACGTGGAATGGTTGTGGGTGCTCGAAGCATTGGTACGAGCATTAGCAAAATGGACTTTGAAAGTGGAATGATCGTGGGTGCTCGAAGCATTGGTGCGAGCATTAGCAAAACGGACTTTGAACGTGGAATGATCATGGGGCTCGAAGCATTAGCGCGAGCATTAGCAAAACGGCGTTTGAACGTGGAATGATCGTGGGTGATCGAATCATTGGCGCGAGCATTTGAAGAACAGACTTTGAACGTTTAATGGTTGTGGGTTCTCGAAGTATTGGTGCGAGCACTAGCAAAACGGGCTCTGAACGTGGAATGATCGTGGGTGCTCGAAGCATTGGTGCGAGCATTAGCAAAACGGACGTTGAACGTAAAAACATCGTGGGTGCTCGAAGCATTATTGCGACCACTAGCAAAATGGACTTTGAAAGGGAAATGATCGTGGTGCTCGAAGCATTGGCGCGAGCATTAGCAAAACGGCCTTTGAACGTGCAATGATCGTGGGTGCTCGAAGCCTTGTTGCGAGCATTAGCAAAACGGCCTTTGAACATGGAATGATCGTGGGTGCTCGAAGCATTGGTGCGATCATTAGCGAAACGGACTCTGAACGTGGAATGATCGTGGGTGCTCGAAGCATTGGTGCGACCATTAGAAAAATGGACTTTGAAAGAGGAATGATCGTGGGTGTTCGAAGCATTGGCGCGAGCATTAGAAAACGGACTTTGAACGTGGAATGGTTGTGGGTGCTCGAAGCATTGGTGCGAGCATTAGCAAAATGGTCTTTGAAAGGGGAATGATCGTAGGTGGTCGAAGCATTGGTGCTAGCATTAGAAAAACGGACTTTGAACGTGAAATGATCGTGGGTGGTCGAAGCATTAGGGCGAGCATTAGCAAAAACGAATTTGAACGTGGAATGATCGTGGGTTCTCGAAGCATTGGTGCGAGCATTAGAAAAACGGCCTTTGAACGTGGAATGATCGTGGCTGCTCGAAGCATTGGTGCGAACATTAACAAAACGGACTTTGAAAGTGGAATGATCGTGAGTGCTCGAAGCATTGGTGCGAGCATTAGCAAAACGGACTTTGAACGTGGAATGATCATGGGTGCTCGAAGCATTGGCGCGAGCATTAGCAAAACGGCCTTTGAACGTGGAATGATCGTGGGTGCTCGAAGCATTATTGCGACCACTAGCAAAATGGACTTTGAAAGTTGAATGATCGTGGGTGCTGAAAGCATTGGTGCGAGCATTAGCAAAACGGACGTTGAACGTAAAAACATCGTGGGTGCTCGAAGCATTATTGCGACCACTAGCAAAACGGACTTTGAAAGTGAAATGATCGTGGTGCTCGAAGCATTGGCGCGAGCATTAGCAAAACGGCCTTTGAACGTGGAATGATCGTTGGTGCTCGAAGCATTTATGCGATCATTAGCAAAACGGCCTTTGAACGTGAAATGATCGTGAGTGATCGAAACATTGGCGCGAGCATTAGAAATACAGACTTTGAACGTTTAATGGTTGTGGGTTCTCGAAGCATTGGTGCGAGCATTAGCAAAACGGACGTTGAACGTAAAAACATCGTGGGTGCTCGAAGCATTATTGCGACCACTAGCAAAATGGACTTTGAAAGTGAAATGATCGTGGTGCTCGAAGCATTGGCGCGAGCATTAGCAAAACGGCCTTTGAACGTGGAATGATCGTTGGTGCTCGAAGCATTGGTGCGATCATTAGCAAAACGGACTCTGAACGTGGAATGATCGTGGATGGTCGAAGCATTGGTGCGAGCATTAGCAAAACTGACTTTGAACGTTGAATGATCGTCGGTGCCCAAAGCATTGTCGCGAGCATTAGCAAAATGAACTTTGAAAGTGGAATGATCGTGGGTGCTCGAAGCATTGGTGCGAGCATTAGCAAAACGGTCTTTGAACGTGGAATGATAGTGGGAGCTCGAAGTATTGGTGGAACCATTAACAAAATGGACTTTGAAAGTGGAATGATCGTGGGTGCTCGAAGCCTTGTTTCGAGCATTAGCAAAACGGGCTTTGAAAGTGGAATGATCGTGGGTGCTCGAAGCCTTGTTGCGAGCATTAGCAAAACGGTCTTTGAACGTGGAATAATCGTGGGAGCTCGAAGTATTGGTGGGACCATTAACAAAATGGACTTTGAAAGTGGAATGATCGTGAGTGCTCGAAGCATTTGCTCGAGCATTAGCAAAACGGCCTTTGAACGTGGAATGATCGTGAGTGATCGAAGCATTGGTGCGAGCATTAGCAAAACGGTCTTTGAACGTGGAATGATCGTGGGAGCTCGAAGTATTGGTTTGACGATTAACAAAATGGACTTTGAAAGAGGAATGATCGTGGGTGCTCGAAGCATTGGCGCGAGCATTAGAAAACGGACTTTGAACGTGGAATGGTTGTGGGTGCTCGAAGCATTGGTACGAGCATTAGCAAAATGGACTTTGAAAGTGGAATGATCGTGGGTGCTCGAAGCATTGGTGCGAGCATTAGCAAAACGGACTTTGAACGTGGAATGATCATGGGGGCTCGAAGCATTGGCGCGAGCATTAGCAAAACGGCGTTTGAACGTGGAATGGTCGTGGGTGATCGAATCATTGGCGCGAGCATTAGAAAAACAGACTTTGAACGTTTAATGGTTGTGGGTTCTCGAAGTATTGGTGCGAGCACTAGCAAAATGGACTTTGAAAGTGGAATGATCGTGGGTGCTCGAAGCATTGGTGCGAGCATTAGCAAAACGGACGTTGAACGTAAAAACATCGTGGGTGTTCGAAGCATTATTGCGACCACTAGCAAAATGGACTTTGAAAGGGAAATGATCGTGGTGCTCGAAGCATTGGCGCGAGCATTAGCAAAACGGCCTTTGAACGTGCAATGATCGTGGGTGCTCGAAGCCTTGTTGCGAGCATTAGCAAAACGGCCTTTGAACATGGAATGATCATGCGTGCTCGAAGCATTGGTGCGAGCATTAGCAAAACGGACTTTGAACCTGTAATGATCGTGGGTGCTCGAAACATTGGTGCGATCATTAGCGAAACGGACTCTGAACGTGGAATGATCGTGGGTGCTCGAAGCATTGGTGCGACCATTAGAAAAATGGACTTTGAAAGAGGAATGATCGTGGGTGTTCGAAGCATTGGCGCGAGCATTAGAAAACGGACTTTGAACGTGGAATGGTTGTGGGTGCTCGAAGCATTGGTGCGAGCATTAGCAAAATGGTCTTTGAAAGGGGAATGATCGTAGGTGGTCGAAGCATTGGTGCTAGCATTAGAAAAACGGACTTTGAACGTGAAATGATCGTGGGTGGTCGAAGCATTAGGGCGAGCATTAGCAAAAAGGATTTTGAACGTGGAATGATCGTGGGTTCTCGAAGCATTGGTGCGAGCATTAGAAAAACGGCCTTTGAACGTGGAATGATCGTGGGCGCTCGAAGCATTGGTGCGAGCATTAGTAAAACGGTTTTAAACGTGGATTCATCTTGGGTGCTCGAAGCATTATTGCGAACATTAGCAAAACGGACTTTAAACGTGGAATGATCGTGGGTGATCGAAGCATTGGTGCAAGCATTAGCAAAACGGACTTTGAACGCTGAATGGTCGTGGGTGCACGAAGCATTGGTGCGAGCATTAACAAAGCGGTTGTGCATGTGAAATGTTCGAGGGCTGCAGTTGTTAAAGTTTACAGGGAGTGTGGACCACCAGTCAAGAAACCGGGTATGAGCGCAAGGCGTGTGGTCGTCAACGGCTACTGAATGGTCGAGCTGAGGAGAGAGTAGGTACACCATTTCAGTCCAACAGATGGGCAAAACACCATCTGATTACAGATAATCTAATTTAGAAACCAAGACCGATGGCCTCTCAACGTACGGTTTGCCGCACATTACAACGTATAGGCTACAGAAGCAGACAGCATGTCCTTTAGCCATTGATATCAGCATCAAACAAGAAGAATAACCTTCAGTTCGTTCAGGAACACACAAATTGGACAGTAAACGAGTGGAAGAAGGTAATGTGGTCCGACTAATTGCATTTTCAGATACATCATGCAGATACAGGTTGAGGATATGGAGACAGCAGCACGAAGGCATGGACCTATCTTGCATCGTCATACTGTTCAAGCTAGCGGGGGCAACCTTATGACCTATTGCATGGTTTCGTGGGTGTATTTGAGCCCTTTGATTCGTGTGGAGTAACTTCTAACCGCCCGAAGGTATTGAAACATCGTTGCCGATCTAGTCCACCGGGTTATGTTGACGGTGTATCCCAATGGAGATGGACACTTCCAGCAAGACAATACTTTTTGTCATAGTCCTCACATTATACGCGAATGGTTTGAAGAACATCACAGAAACTTTTCCCTGCTACCTTAGTCTCCTCAATCACCGGATCTGAATCCAATGGAGTATTTGTGTGATGAAGCCGATAGGGACGTTAGATAGTTGGATTCCCTACCGTCAAATCTCAAAAGCTGGAGTGTGCAATTCATCATATTTCGGCTAATATACCCCAAGACACTTACCGATATTTAATAGAGTCCATGTCAAAGGGTCTTCAAGAGATGGAGGGTACAATTAATTGCATTTGGGCTAATATACCCCAAGCCACTTACCGACATTTAATAGAGTCCATACCAATACGAATTCAAGCAGTATTAAAGGGTCTTTTTGAGCTGGAGGGTGCAATCCATGACATTTTGGCTAATATACCCAAAGCCACTTATCGACATTTAAAAGAATCTATACCAAGAGCAATCCAAGCAGTATTAAGGGGTGTTGAAGAGTTGGAGGGTGCAATTCATGGTATTTGAGCTAATATCCCCCAAGCCACTTACCGACATTTAATAGAGTTCATACCAAAACGAATTCAAGCACTATTAAGGGGTCTTTAAGAGATGGAGTGTGCAATCCATGACATTTTGGCTAATATACCCAAAGCCACTTATCGACATTTAATAGAGTCTATAAGAAGACGAATTCACGCAGTATTAAGGGATCTTCAAGAGCTGGAGGGTGGAGTTCATCGCATTTGGGCTTCTATACCCCAATCCACTTACTGCCATATAATAGAGTCCATACCAAGACGAATTCAAGCAGTATTAAGTGGTCTTCAAGAGCTGGAAGGGTCAATTCATCGCATTTTGACTAATATAACCTAAGTCACTTACCGACATTTACTATAGTCCATATCAAGACGAATTCAAACAGTATTAAGTGGTCTTCAAAAGCTGGAGTAGGCAATTCATTACATTTGGGCTAATATACCGCAAGCCACTTACTGACATTCAATAGAGTCCATACCAAGACGAATTCAAGCAGTATTAAGGGGTCTTCAACAGCTGGATGGTTGAATTCATTACATTTCGGCTAATATATACCAATCCACTTACCTACATTTAATGGGGTCCATACCAAGGCGAATTCAAGCAGTATTAATGGCAAAAGGTGGTCCAACGTCGTACTAACCAGGTGGTCATAATACTTTGGCCATTTAGTGTATATAGCATATCTTGTGCGTTTTATCACACAGAAAGACACTCTCCAGCATTCTTTCACTCTCAAAAGAGCCAGTTTGGAGGGTTTGAAGAATTTCATCAAAGACAGCCATACTTAGAAAACTAATCTCCGAGAGATTAATTTCTGGTAGCAAAGCGTCCTCATATTTCGCAAAAACAAAATGCAATCTCTCTCCGCCAGAAAACCGTAGTTCTTTATTGCTCTCATTAGGGCTTTCTATCCAGAATCTCTCCCCGTACGACACTAAATAACTCAGATAATAGACTTCAAAATGCAATTACCTCCAAATACAGATGCTGTATACCGGTAATGAATCACACTAAGGAATGGCAAAATTCCTCCTTTGGATAATTACCTACGTTTCGTTCTGTTCTCTTTCGCCCAGATTTGTATCTTTCTTTGCGCAAACGTGTGTGTGTGTGGAGAGCTTACGCAATCGTAATAACATACGGGCTTGGTAATTAATAAGGGAGTAACAATTTCGTGCCGCACAACCAGCATAGCATATCCATTCGGTTTATAGCTGATTGCTGGCGCTTATAACTTTTTTTTTTTTTCACTTTAGTAAAGCGTAATTTCTAGGAATGGCTGCCTTATTGTTTCTTTGCAGAATGCCAGAGTAACGTAAATGTTCGCGTCATGTTGCAATTTACTTTTATTGTGGCCGTCGGAATGTCATTTGGAGACGAGCGGTGAGCTTTCGCTGCTGTAAGTTTTAATTTCACTGGCTGAGGAGATCAGGGAAATCTAATTTATTTGGTCCTCTAATAAGATACGTCCCACTGGGGACCCAAGAGTACATGTCAACTGTGTTCCATTCAAGTGAAGTAATGGCTAGTTCAGAAGAGAAGCGGATTACTTCACCTGCTACTCTGAGAGACTGGGAAAATTATGCTGTCATCTAAACACTAACATATCCTGGTTAAATGTTTTACCGTTTCCACATTACATGATCAGAGAATGCTTTCTTGATTTTTCTTCCAAGTGTTGCGAATAAAACATTGCTTTATCTTAGTTCGTCTTGCATGGTTTCTCACTGAATTGTATTTCAGTGCCCTGTGTGAAGCATAGGCGTAACCACTGGGGGGGTCGGGAGTCATCCCTCCCCCCATTTTTTGGGAATATAATGATAACATCATCATCATCAACCATTATCAATCCACTGCTGGACGAAGGTCTCTTCAAGTTTCCTCCACAACGGTCTGTCTTGCGCCAGTCTCCTCCATGTCGCTCCCGCATACTTTCGAATTTCATCCACCCATCTTCCATGTGGTCTTCTTCTGGGTCTTTTCCTGTCCCTTGGAATCCAATCTAAAATTTCGGCTGTCCATCGATGGTCTGTTCTTCTGGCAGTATGTCCAGCCCATTGACATTTCAGGGATTTAACTCTGATCATGATGTCTTCCACTCTTGTCATTTTTCGGATCCACGAGTTCCTCTTCTTATCTCTCCTGGTTACTTCAAGCATGCACCTCTCCATGCTTCTTTGAGCTGTCTGCAGCCTTTGTATGTCTCTTTTAGTTAAGGTCCACGTCTCTGCACCATACGTAAGCACTGGAAGAATGCATTGATCAAACACTTTTCTTTTAAGACATAATGGCATATGCTCTTGAAAATTAAGCTGTTTCTTCCAAAAGCTCTCCAGGCAGGCATAATGATATAATACACACTTTATGATGTGAACCAACTAAATTTAATAATATAAGATTGTAATTTTTTGTAGAATACAAACACGTGTATAATGCGTATTTAATAAAACAGCGATATCGATTCGTAATAAGCAAAGTCAGCTCTACAACTTTGTAGATTACATTTCTAGCCCATCTATCATAGTTTAACAGTTATGTTCCCTAAGTTCCACAATTCGCCAACAGGGGCGCCTATGTCGTGCCCGTTAAATTGCGCCTCAGTAACTGCTTTGCTCATGTGTGTGTGTGTGTGTGTGTGTGTGTGTGTGTGTGTGTGTGTAGGGGAAGGTGTCCTGAACTCTATCTTATACAGTATATGGATATGTTGCCACAAGATCGGACCACCGATGGACAACCGAAGTTTTATATTGGATTCCGAGGGACAAAAAAAGACCCGGAAGAAGACTCCACGGGAGATGGATGGATGGATTAAATTTGAAAGCATGCCGGAGTGACATACAAGAAGCAGGCACAAGACAGATAATTGTGGAAGAAACTTGAGGAGATTTTCATCCAGCAGTGGATCGATAATGGTTGACAATGATGATGACGACATATTGTATATATTATATGTATACATACAATATGTGATCGGACCCCCGCCCAGCTCCCTAGATTTTGAAACATGGTTACGCCACTGGTATGAAGGGTTCGTTAGACTTCCGCTTATACAGTATTTCTGATATTCGCGGTTTAACCTGTATGATTCCCCGATCGTGAAACAAATAAATTAAACATCTACTAAAATAAGAAATCTTTCTTTTGCAGTGATGAATACATGTAGGTTTATTCTGTCAAGTTAAGGGAATGACCTTTCAAACTTTGTCCTGTGATTCCAATCGTAACATTCACTAGTGGATCCGCTTTTGCTTATTGCTACATAACCAGGTTCTAAGTTTTCGCCTCCCACTTTTCTTTTCATTCGACCCTCCTGGTCATCACCGTATCTCCGCCCGGCACATTATAGCCTCCGAGTGTGTAAAGACCATTCTCTCTCTCCCTCTACCTCGATCCGAATCTCTTCCTTTATTTCATTCCTCCTTTCGTCCAGTGCGTGCATTCCCCCTCATTTTCTGCTCTTCTTCAGGTCCCCTCAGAAATCGCGGAAATTGTTTAATTGCCTCCTATCTTCTGCCTACCCGTTTGACTTATCGGCGACCCATCTACCCACGGTAGGAAAACTCCTGTGTAAGAAGTGAGAATTCGAGTCACTCACGCAGCTGCAGGAGAATGGGCAAAAAAGGGATCGTCTCATAATTAATGCTAAGGAAAGGGGTGCTGATTTGAACTCATGATATTCAAAATGGTTGCCTAAGTTCATTCCTGTTAAATGTATGATGCCCTGGTTACAATGTTACAACATAACCAGAGCATCATGGATTTACAAAGTTACAATACGTATAACCAGGACATCATAGATTTACAGTGTTTCAATATAACCAAGACGTCATAGATTTAACAGGAGATTACAATCTTACAATATAACCACGTCATCATATAATGAACAGGAGATTACAATATAACTACGGCATCATAGATTTAACAGGGGATTATATTGTTACAGTATAACCACGGCATCATAGATTTAACAAGAGATTACAATGTTACAATATCATCACGGCATCATAGATTTTACGGGAAATTACAATGTAAGCACGGCATGATAGATTTAACAGGAGATTACAATGTTGCAGTATAATCATGTCATCATAGATTTAACAGGAGATTACAATGTTACAAAATAACTACGGCATCATAGATTTAAAAGGAGATTACGATGTTGCAGTATAATCATGTCATCATAGATTTAACAGGAGATTACAATGTTACAAAATAACTACGGCATCATAGATTTAAAAGGAGATTACGATGTTACAATATAACCATGGCCTCATACACTGGTGTGCAAAAATTAAGGACGAAGAGGAGAAATTAGCATAACAGCGGAACGAGCAGGCAGAATGACCGAAAGACCACTCAGGAAATAGACTAGGGTCCGGTACGGTAGGGCTTGCGCATATATGCAGCATGGCGTGGGGAGGGAGTGTTGGAAGGGTATAAAGCACACGGGCGGTGTACGTTCAGCAATTCGGTGAACGCTATTGCACAGTGTACATCGGTTTGAACGACGTCGAGTTGCTGCCACCGTGTGATATGGCCAACAGGCAATCCAGTAGACGACACCTGGATGACTTTACCCGAGGACGTGTCATTGGGAAGTTGGAAAAAGGTCGACGTGTGACTAGTGTGGCCGAGAATGTTCGGTATCGCTCACAGCATCGTTTCACGAGCTTGAAGAGCATTTCAAACGACAGGAACAGCTGTCCGAGAGTTTAGCAGTGGTCGTCCACGAGCAACCACGGCGGCGAACGACCGGTATATTGTTCTGCAGGCGAGACGAGACACACGGCACACAGCGGAAGATATCGCAAAGCACACGCAACAGACAACTGGACGTCCGTTATCGCGTTTTACCGTATCCAGATGGCTGTACAAAGGTGGTCTATTTGCACGACGACCAGCACGGTGTGTGCCATTAACGCCTGCTCATCGGAGACGGCGGTTTCTGTGGTGCCAGGAACACAAGAACTAGGCACATCAGCAATGGGGTCGAGTTCTCTTTACGGATGAGAACCGATATAGTCCGACGGGCGATTCTGGACGTATACACATCTGAATAGAGCAGGGAACACACGATCACACCTCCAACATCATCGAAAGGGACCGGTTTGGAGGTGGCGGAGTTCTCGTTTGGGACCTTGGTAGAAAAGGACCTTGGTAGCCGTACTGACCTCCACATCTTGAAAGGAGGTTCAGTCACTGGTGTCCGCTATTGTGCCGAGGTTCTCCTGCCTCACGTACGTCTGTTTAGAGGTTCTGTGGGTCATGAGTTCCTCTTCATGGACGACAACGCTACACCTCATCGTACAGTGGCTGTGGCAGAGCCGTTTGAGAGTGAAGATGTTCAACGCATGTATTGGCCCATAAGATACCTGGACCTAAATCCAATCAAACACGTGTGGGACCTTCTCGAGAGGGAGACGCTTGGCAGCACATCACCAGCCGCCAGCAACGATTCCGTAGCTGCCACTGGCGCTACAAGAGAAATGGGCCGCGATGCCTCAACAGCTCCTCGACAACGACGTCCTCAGCATGGACAGACGTTGTAAATCCTGCAACGCAGTCAGGGGTGATCATATCCCCTACTAAAGACTGGATTTTTCTTGGCAGCCGCCTGTCACATGGACGTTTCTGTCTTCTGTCCAGTTGTGCTCGAAGCTACCTTTTCAATAAAGTGCCTTTGTATCCTTTGGATTCCTTGTTTGGACGGTTTTGCTCACTTGTCCCATATTCTTGCATCTTGGGGATCTTATGGTATGATTTGAGTCGATGTGGAGCACTTCTGCACGACGTTACATTCGAAAAACCGTCTCGTCCTTAATTTTTGCACGCCAGTGTAGAATGAACAGGAGATTACAATATCACAATATAACCACGGCTTCATAGATTTAACAGGATATCACAATGTTACAGTATAATTATGGCATCATAGATTCTACAGGAAATTACAATGTTACGATATAAGCACGGCATCATAGATTTAACAGGAGACAAGGATGTTACAATATAACCGCGGCGTCATAAATTTTACAAGGAATCACAATGTTACAGTAAAACCACGGCATCATAGATTTAACAGGAAATTACAATGTTACAATATAAGCACGACATCATAAATTTAACAGATTACAATGTTGCAATATAATCAGGGAATCATGGATTTAAAAGGAGTGAAGTTATTTAGCCATTTTCAATATGGTGAGTTCAAATCATCTCCCTTTCTTCTGCGTTAATTATGAGATGGTCCGTTTTCGCTAATTTTCTGTGCAGCTGCTTGAATGACTGGAATTCTCCTTCTTACACAGGAGTTTTTCAAGGTTGGAGGAGAGATCGCGGAGAGGTTACATGGGTAGGTAGGTATCAGAGAGAAGGAAATTCATGGTTACCTAAGTTCACTTCTGTTAAACGTATGATCCCCAAGAAACACAGTTACTTTTGAATCTCGAAGGCAGTATTTCTAAATATATTTTTAATACTCACAGTATTTGGCTCCACATCCTCAGCACTTCAGCTTTTATTTTTTTATTGCATTATTCACATTGTGATTTTAGTGAGAAATTTTTTCTCAAAGTTGTGGCTATTTTCACTCACTCTCATTATCATGAATAAACAATGACATCGCTCTTTCCACGTTTCATCAACACATAGCAACTGAAGAATTGTTGTTCGGTCACCGCTGGGGATTCGAACTCCAGATCTCTCGATATCTAGCCGAGCGCGTTAGCCTTACGCTACGGTGGCCAACAATTAACGGCGCTATGTGTGTTTTTCTGTCAGCTTCTGGCATCATAAATCCGTAAGATGGGCTCAGCTACTGAGACTAATCATAAATCCGTAAAATGGGCTCAGCTACTGAAACTAATCATAAATCCGTAAAATGGGCTCAGCTACTGAGACTAATCATAAATCCGTAAAATGGGCTCAGCTACTGAGACTGATGTCAGAAGCTGACAGAAAAACACATAGCGCCGTTGATTGTTGGTCACCATTCGTAAGGCTAACGCGCTCGGCTAAATATCGAAAGATCTGGGATTCGGATCCCCAACGGTGACCGGATAACAATTTTTCAGTTGCTATGTCTCGTAAAAACGTGGAAAGAGCGATGTCCTTGTTTATTCACTCACGCCTCGTATTTGGAGGATTTTCACTTCAACCATTTTTAGACCACTGCTGTATGAAGGTCTGGACAATTCTTTTCCACAACTCTCTTCCCTGAGCTTATTCTCTTCGAATCTTACCCCTCACCCTTTCCCACGTGGTATCCAGTCTAGTAGTTCTTCTATCCAATGGGAGTTAGTTCTTCTTCCAATATATCCAGCACCATTACCACTTCGAATCTTCACTTTGAATATGATGTCACCAACTCTTGTCATTCTCCTGATCCATGAGTTCGTTTTTCTGTCTTTCTTAAGCATGCAGCTCCCCCATAGTTCTTTTAGTTGTCTGCGGCCTCTGTGTGTTGTTTTTAGTTTAGGTCAATATCGAAAGTAGCAACTGCCGCCCCGGTGGCGCAGTGGTCTAAGGCGTTGGCCTCTGATCATTCGTCCGTAAGGGGTCCGGGTTCGAATCCCGGTCAGGCATGGATGTTGTGTTTGTCTTACGGCACTGGCTCTCTCCCTTCCCTGGAACCAGTGACCCTAAATTAGGGACGGGCGACTGCTTATGGCCCATTGAGTTGCTCACGGCGGTCGTTAAATCTCCAATCAAAAAAAAAAAAAAAAAAAGTAACAACTGGGAGGATACATTCATTAATCACTTTCCTTTTGAGACAAAATGGTAAATTGTTCCTGAAAACAGTACTGTTCCTTCTAATGAACTACATTGAAGTTTTATATTCCTTCTAATTTTTAATCGATGTGGCCCTCGCTTGATATACCTCGTCCAAGATAAATGAACGCACCCGTTTGTTCTACATTTTTTCACTAACGTCTAATTCTTCAGTTGTTGAAAAAGAATTTATGCATCAGCTTTGTTTCCTGTAAGTTCATTTGTAATGCATTGGGTTGGATAAATAGTAATATCTGCAAATGGAATGCAACAGAGAAGTGTTAATTACCGTATATAGAAATAGAAATGTCTAAAATCTGGACGCCATCATTTGCCATGACTTGCTTGGCCAGTAGTTGGAAACCGTCCCTTTAGAACTGTGGTGGCTGGGACGCGAAGAAGTGACTGAGTGCGCGTTCGACGTCGTGCCGCTTGATGAAATGCTGTCTGTTCAGGAAATGCTGCAACGAACGGAAATTGTAGTAGTCACTTGAGGAAATGTCCGGGGAATAGGCTGGTTGTTACAACAGCTCCCAACCCAGGTCCTTGATCATGTGACAAGTCACCCGTGCTGTGTGAGGTATCGCCCCATTCTGCTGTAGGAGTGGTCTAAGCGATGGTTTCTGAGCGTTCGCCTGAGATGGGTCTGGGTTCTAATCCCGGTGAGGCATGAATATTGTGTTTGTCTTACTGCCCTGGCTCTCTCCTTTCCCTGAAACCAGTGGAACTGCTTATAGCCCACTGAGTTGTTCACGGTGGTCGTTAAATCTCCAATCAAAAAAAAAAAGAAGCTCGTCTGACAATGCTGAAAAACTACCGTCATCTTATTTAGTTCAGCTTAATCAATGGTGTAATTCTCAGCTTTTCAATCCAGTCCCCATGCAAGCTGTTTTTCGTTGCTCCAATTGCAGGTATAATCTGACCAATTCCAGGTATTCGTTTGGTATTCTAGCGCAGAGCAGTCGAACACAAGCTGTTCTATTGTATACGCCTCACACTGTGCAGTCTACAACTCCACCTTATTCTAATAAATTTGCTAATTCGGAGCTGGTTTCTAATCTCCTGTCCCATATTTTAATTAGCACCCAACTTCTACTACTCTTATAGAAATTATCTTCTTTTTTTGAAATTGTCTTTGAAGACTTATAATTCCTTTAGTGAACTTCTATGTAAGGCCGTTTTCTTTCTTGAGCTGTATCCTTCATGATGGATCTTGTTCAGCGTCTCCATGGAATAAGAATTCCAGACAGTGGATTATACTTATGATTTAACTGAAATCTTGCTTTGTTCCTAAATTTGGTGGCTAACAGAGATTTGTAGTCCCGTGTTTTTTCACATAATAGATTTTCATTTAAATTTTGTAAATAGCCATAATAAAAGAGTGAGTCAAAAGTTTTGCAATATTTGGATGACTTTATGCTTTCATTCGCACCTTTATGATGAAAGCTGACTAGCATTCAAAGTACACTATATTGACAAAAGTCAACGGACACTCCTTCAAAAGCAAATTAACGGATCCACTGCGTTGTTAAAGTGCACGGTACAGCTGCAAACGGTATATAAACAAGCCTGAAGCTGACCGCGATCATATCGCACTGTGAGGTTGAGTGAAAATGTCTCGGCGGGAGAGAACTGATTTTGAGAAAGGAAAGATTGGCGAGTTGTCCATAAGAGAAACCGAGAGGCGTTCAAACATACCAAAGTCAACTGTTTTGGATGTACTGAATAAGTCGGAGACACATGACGTGCCTGAAGCAGCAAAACGTTCCAGCAGATCAAAGAAAATCAGTGATAGAGGACATCGAAGCCTCTGGAGAGTCGTTACAGCAAAACGACGGTGTACTACACAAGACCTCAGTGTACAATAGGTGAGTGAAAATGCTGGAACCTCGGTATGTACACGTACCATTCGCAAAGACCTTCATCCATGGGTTACCATGGTCGTGCGGCTGCTCATAAGCCTTTCATCTCCACTCGGAATGCTACCCGTCGTTTAACATGGCGTAAAGAACGTTTATTGTGTACTGTAGATCAATGGAAACGGGTCCTATGGACTGATGAATTCAGATACACGATCGATCAGTCTGATGGCCGTGTGTGGGTATACCGGCAGCCGGAAGAACGCTACTTGCCACAGTGTACTGTTCTTACTGTCAAGTTTGGAGGTGGCAGTTTACTCGTGTGGGGGTAAACTGCCACCTCCAAACGACCTACCAACTCTGTGGCAATACTATTGAACCGGGCCTTGTTGGTACCAGCAGGATATTGCACCGACCCATAAAGCAAAGGCTGTTTCCGCGTGGTTTGACGGTAATTCCGTAACGTGTGTGGACTGGCCAGCAAACAGGCCTGATCCTAATCCCATAGAGCACATATGGGATGAAATAGAGCGCCGCATAAGAAGTTTGGAACCAATATGCTACTACTAATCAACAGTTAGCGGCTGCATTATGTACTGAATGGAAGCGCATACCTATCGCTCTGTTCCAAAACCTTGGCGAAAGCATGTCTCGAAGGATTCGTGCATGCATTAATTCCAAAAGTGGACCGACACCGTACTAATATATTTCAATAAATGCCATGTTGTGTTTTTCTATTAGGTGTCCAGTCATTTTTGCCAATATAGTGTATAGCACATCGTGTTGCACCGTCTTTAGGCATCTGTCCACCAGTTCTTCAATTCCGCGGCGGTACCAGTTCTCGTCCTTCGAAGCGAAGAACTTCTTCACCCCAGCTGCCACTTCCTCCTGGTTGTTGAAGTGCCGTCCGCGAAGGAAGTGCGGTATGAACCGTAACAGATAATAATCCGACGGCGCAAGGTCAGAACAATGTGCTGGGTCTGGCATCAGTTCGATGCCCTGAATGTCCAGGGTTTTGCCCGTTCGTTCACCCGGTATAAGGCCCAGCGTTATCCTGCTGTAGGAGAACGCGCTTTTTGTTCACCAGTGCCGTTTACTGCTCCAAAGCCGCATACATCCTCTTAAGCTGTTCAAAGTAGAGTTTGGCGTTGACGGCCCGACCGTCTAGAATAAATTCCTAATGGATTATCTTCTCGAAATTCCACCAGACGCAGAGCATCGTTTTGTGCTCGAAGCGCCCATGTCTGGCAACAGGTTCAGGAAACTGGCCCAGTCTCAAAAACTACCGTTGTATATTAGGTATATGGAAATAGACCAACATTTCATCGCACCTAACAATTCACTTGATGAAACATACATCGCCCCGGTTTTCTAGAAGACTTGTGCACAGTTCCACCCGACAGATTGTTTCATCTGGCGTCAGTTTGTGAGGGACACTACGGCAGCTGCTACAGATCTTGCTCAAGTCCTGAAGGTGACGAACCATGGTGGTCTGTAATATGCCTAGCTCGCCTGATAATATCTGAGTGCTGGTTCTTGGATTTGCCTCTACGGCCTGGCGCACGGCCTCCGAATCGACGGTTCGAGGCTTACTTGACTTCGGCTGATCGTCGAGGTTTCTGTCATCTGGGCGAAATTTCTTGAACCATCTGGTTGCGGTGCTGTGGTCTACGGAATCTTCCCCTTTTGCATGACAAATGTTTCGTGAAGCTTGAGCAGCGTTATGGCCGAGTTCAAACTCGTAAAGCAAAAGTTCCCTGATTAGCCGGTTGTGCTTGTTCATTTTTTAGGCATCCCAACGACAGACAGAATGACAACATGCAATACTGTTCACAGCAATGACTATCATTTTATATCCCTTTCGACTGACTGCTGTGAGTGACTTGAACTAGTTTAAACACGTGACATACCCGCCGCAGCACATGCGTTTATGCAAATATTGAGAAACTTTCGACTCACCCTCTGTGCATTAATTTCTGCTGTGCTTGTCTTTCTTCAAAAATACTCCATCCTAATTCCTTCCACACTAGTTTTTGTTGGAGATTTAACGACCACTGTGAGCAACTGAATGGGCTATAAGCAGTCGGCCGTCTCTAATTTAGAGCCACTGGTTCCTGGGAATGGAGTGAGCCAATGCCGTAGAACAAACACGACACACTTGCCTCACCGGGGTCGGAACACGAAGCAATCTAAGGTAGATGGTCAGAAGCCATTCCCCTTACGCTGTTGGAAAGTTGGAAACTACCAACCAGCTTTTAAGCGCTAGTGGGTAAATGTTAAATGTTATGCTGCTCTTGGATTAGTATATAGGTATTGTTTGTCTAGGTATTTAAGACTGGGGTGCCGCCCCTGTGGCGCAGTGGTCTAAGCGATGGCTTCTGATCATTCGTCCGGAAGGGGCCCGGGTTCGAATCCCGGTGAGGCATGGATGTTGTGTTTGTCTTAAGGCACTGGCTTTCTCCCTTCCCTGGAACCAGTGACCCTAAATTAGGGACGGGCGACTGCTTATAGCCCATTGAGTTGCTCACGGTGGTCGTTAAACCTCCAATAAAAAAAATGATACAGAATAATCACATAGAGACAGATGTAACAAATGATGCAGAATAAATATTTGAGCCATCATGAGACGAATAGCACAGATTAAATACACGGCAAAAACATGACAAATGGCACAGAACAAATCCACGAGTAAAGACAAAGCAAACAGACACAGAACGAACACGAAAGAAAAATAAAAAGGAAGGCAGAGCTCCGACAAGTGGCCAAGGTAGCGTAATATTGTGCACGTCCGAGTGCGTCCGGGTTCGAATCCCGAGGGAGGCATGAGTTTTGTGTCTGTCTTACGGTTCTAGCTGCCTTCTTTCCCTGGACCTGGAACCAGTGACCCTAAATTAGGGATGGGTGACTGCTTATAGCCTATTAAAGTGCTCGTGGTGGTTGTTAAATCTTCAACCAAAAAAAGTAAATAAATTGCGAAGAACCGGCACGAGAAAATCAACGTTCCAAATCCCACGAAGAAGACATTCACATTTTTTACGCTTTCCATCCGAACGTTTTTTTTTCTTTTTTTTTATTGGAGGTTTAACGACCACCGTGAGCAACTCAATGGGCTGTAAGCAGTCGCCCGTCCCTAATTTAGGGTCACTGGTTCCAGGGAAGTGAGAAAGCCAGTGCCGTAAGACAAACACAACATCCATGCCTCACCGGGATTCGAACCCGGACCCCTTTCGGACGAATCATCAGAGGCCATCGCTTAGGCCACTGCGCCATCGGGGCTGCCATCCGTAGGTTGAAGAAGCATATATGCTCCAGCTTTGTCCGTCTGTCTGCCCTCCTGATAACTCGCGTAAAAATGGCTCGATTTCGATGAAATTTTAGTATGTGATAGGAGACCACCTGGGGACGAACCCTATTGAAAATGGGTGAAATAGGGTCAAAGGTCAGGACATAGGATCGGGATCTATTCCATCGTCGTTATGCGCCATAACGTACGTAAAAATGCTTCGATTGAGACAAAACTTCGTCATGTTATTCCGGAATTATACTTTACCGGTTCTGCTGAATATAATCGAAATGGGGTCAAACGTCAGGACACAGGAGAGAGATTTATTCCACAGCCATTATCTTCATAACTTGAAAAATGATTTCTGGTATGTTGGAAAGCGTATCATAATCAATGCATTGCATGATTTTACTAACTTGTTTAAATGAATTCGTACTTTAGTTTGGAAAGATTTCGGTTGATACTGACGTACTGAATGGCACAAAAAAGATACAGGTGCTTTCCCATCGCATGTTTTCAAATTGTTATTAAAATATACTCCTGCAAGATATACTTGACGTCCCGTAAAAAAACATGGTCATTGAAAAGGAGGCCTTTAAATTTAATTGATGAGCACTAAACAGAACGACAAAGAGAATGATGCTAATTATGGAGATTAAATCACAAGTCAGAATATTCACTGAACTGTGAGTCGAAAATGTGATTCGTGACTCATTTAAGCGAAAACGTGGAAAGGAAATTCCACGTCGTGTCAATTTGACAATAGAATATCGCTAGTGAAACTTCACTGTTAATGTAGTCGGAGAAATCCTGCAACGACGCACCCGAAAGAGCTAGGCTAAAATATTCTTGGAACCGTTTCTGGTGGATTAAATACCGCATATATTTATGACATAGGAAATACGTTGAGTGCGCTCCAACTGATCTCTTAATAAAGAATGAGGACGTGCTGCACACAGCTGTCACACAAGAAAGATGAATGTCTCACTTGACACTTATATTAAGAAATACAGTGGCAGATGTTTCGGCCTTTCGATATCCTCCGCACTCAAAATAGTAGTGATATTAATAAGTTGCTGCAAATGAAATGTCGGCATATCGATGGAAACTTCAAGCACCAAAACCACCTCAAAAAATTAACTTTATTAACCAAAATAATCACCACCAGCGGCAATACACTTTTGACAAACAGATATATTGATGTGCCAAAAGTCATGAGATACGTATCTAGTACCGTGTAGGACCTCCTCTGACTCGGCGAAGAGCAGCAACTCGACGTGGCATCGATTCCACAAGTGGCAAGAAGACTTCTGGAGAGATCTTAAGTCATACGATCAGAACAGCTGCCCACAGTTTCCTGGTATTTGTAGGTGCAGGATCTTGGGGGCGAATTGACGTTTCTACCACGTCCCATAAGTTCTGTATAGTGGCCGGAAGACTTCCGGAGAAATATTGAGTCATGCTTTCTGAACAGCCGCCCACAGGTCTCTGGTATTTGTAGGTGCAGCATCTTGGGTGCGAATGAACCTTTCTTACCACGTCCCATAAATTCTGTATAGTGGCCGGAAGACTTCCGGAGAAATGTTGAGCCGTGCTGTCAGAACAGCCGCCCACAGTTCCCTGGTATTTGTAGGTGCAGGATCTTGGGTGCGAATGAACCTTTTTACCACATCCCATAAGTTCTGTATAGTGGCCGGAAGACTTCAGGAGAAATGTTGAGCCATGCTGTCTGAACAGCCGCCCACAGTTCCCTGGTATTTGTAGGTGCAGGATCTTGGGTGCGAATGAACCTTTCTACCACGTCCCATAAGTTCTGTATAGTGGCCGGAAGACTTCCGGAGAAATGTTGAGCCGTGCTGTCAGAACAGCCGCCCACAGTTCCCTGGTATTTGTAGGTGCAGGATCTTGGGTGCGAATGAACCTTTTTACCACGTCCCATAAGTTCTGTATAGTGGCCGGAAGACTTCCGGAGAAATATTGAGCCATGCTGTCTGAACAGCCGCCCACAGTTCCCTGGTATTTGTAGGTGCAGGATCTTGGGTGCGAATGAACCTTTTTACCACGTCCCATAAGTTCTGTATAGTGGCCGGAAGACTTCCGGAGAAATGTTGAGCCGTGCTGTCTGAACAGCCGCCCACAGTTCCCTGGTATTTGGAGGTGCAGGATCTTGGGTGCGAATTAACCTTTCTACCACGTCATATACACTTACGGAAGAAAAATCCCAACACCACGAAAAAATAGTTGTAGAGGAATGAAATGGCGGCAATACATTTGTATAGGTAACATATTTAATCGATTAAGGTTTCAAGATCACAGCTTACTGTAAGCGCGAGAAGAGCCATTTTAAATGTGAAATGCTGGTACATTAATAACCGGTGTAACCGCCAGAATGTTAAATGCAAGCACGCAAACGTTCATACATTGTGTCGTACAGGTGCTGGATGTCAGTTTGTGGGATGGAGTTCCATGCCTGTTGCACTTGGTCGGTCAATACATGGACGGTTAATGCTGGTTGGGGGTGACGCTGGAGTTGTCGTCCAATTATGTCCCATACGTGCTCGATTGGTGAAAGATCAGGTGATCTAGCAGGCCACGGCAACATGTCGACACCCTGTAGAGCATGTTGGGTTACAACAGCGGTATGCGGGCGAGCGTTATCCTGTTGGAAAACACTCCCTGTAATGCTGTTCATGAATGGCAGCACAACAGGTTGAATCACCAGACCGACGTACAAATGTGCCGTCAAGGTGCGTGGGATAACCATGAGAGTGTTCCTTCTGTCATAGGAAATTGCTCCCCAGACCATAACTCCAGGTGTAGGTCCAGTTTGTCTCGGCCGCAGACAGGTTGGTTGCAGGCGCTCACCTGGAATCCTTCTAACCAACACATGGCCATCACTGGTACCCAGACAGAACCGGCTTTCATCAGAAATTACAACAGATGTTCAGTCTGTCCTCTAATGAGCTCTAGCTTGACACCACTGACGTCGCAAACGGCAGTGCTTTGGAGTAAGTGGAATGCACGCTACAGGGCGTCTGGCTCGGAGCTGTTCTTCAAGTAACCGATTTGTAACAGTTCGTTGTGTCACTGTGGTGGCAACTGCAGCTCGAGTTGCTGCCGCAGACGTGGTACGATGCGCCACGGCCATACGCCGTACACGGCGGTCTTCGCTCTCAGTAGTGCCACGTGGCCGGCTGGAACCCTGTCTTCTTGAGGCAGTACCTTCCCTTGACCACCGCTGCCAACAATTATGTACAGTGGCTACATTCCTGCCAAGTCGTTCTGCATTATTGCGGAAAGAAAATCCACCTTCTCGTAGCCCTATTACACGACCTCGTTCAATTATCGTGAGCTGTTGATAATGGCTTCTTCGTCTTCTTAAAGGTATTCTTGACTAACATCAACACCCTACGTCGAATCTCAACGATAGCTAACGCTCACGAACGTTACAGCGCGTATTTACAGCCAACCAGCTTTGCATGTTCCGAGGGGCGCTACTAGCGCCACACGTATGCCCCGAGTGCGAAATTTGCATAGACGTATCTTACAGATGTACTCTCAACGCCTACCAACTGTCGTTTATCTAACACAACACCTTCTTGGTGTTGGTTTTTTTTCCGTCAGTGTAAGTGCTGTATAGTGGCCGGAAGACTTCCGGAGAAATATTGAGTCATGCTTTCTGAACAGCCGCCCACAGGTCTCTGGTATTTGTAGGTGCAGGATCTTGGGTGCGAATGAACCTTTCTACCACGTCCCATATGTGCTGTATAGGGGCCGGAAAACTTCCGGAGATATTTTGAGCTGAGCCATGCTGTCTGAACAGCCACCCACAGTTCCCTGGTATTTGTAGGTGCAGAATCTTGGGTGCGAATGGGCCTTTCCACCACGTCTCATAAGTGCTCTTTTGTGTTCATGTAGGGTTAACATGGTAGCTACCACATTCCCCGGAACTGTCCAGAATGCTCCTGAAACCAATTTTGGACAACTTAGGTCCGATGACATGATGCATTGTCCACCTGGAAAAACCCATCGTTGTTGGGGTACATGAAGTCCATGAAGGGTTGCAAATGGTTACCCAGCAGAGAATGACGTGTTTATGAAAAAAAGAGGACCCAAATCGTGCTACGTAAAGACACCACATGCATGTACGGAACCATCACCAGTTTGCACAGTGCCTTGTTAACAGTTTGGGTCCATGGCCGCATGGTGTCTGCGCACACTCGAACCCTACCATCAGCTGGTAACAACAGGTAGCGTGACTCATCGGACGACGCCACATGTTACCAGTCTTTCAGGGTCCAATTACCGTGTTCAGAAGCCCAGGTGGGTGCTCTGTCCAATGTCTGGTATTAACAAAGGCACTCTGGCGGGTCTTCTGCTCCCATACCCCATGGACGCTACATTACGCTGCACTGACTTGATGGACATGTCTCTGGTACCTCTTGTATTGAATGTGGATGTTATTTGAGCCGGTGTCGCTTGTTTGTTAGCATGGACAATCCTGGTCAGACGCCGCTGACCACTGTCATTCAGCACCCGTGGTCGGCCACTGCGGATAAAAATCGTGGTGTGCCTCTAAGCTTTTATACGACGTCAGGGCTAGTTAAAATATGCATACTGGTACGCCATGACTTTTGGCACTTCCGTGTACAGAAATTTCAGTGTGTTCTGTATGCCGTTGTAAAGATTGTCAAGTTTCGGGATACAATAGTCTCATGGAATGCAGTTTCAGCTGATGACAACACGACTTGGTGAAAGCTCTTCAAAAATGACGTGGGAAAATAAAAGTGTAGAGTAATTTATAATAACCACGATTGATTTTTTTTTTGTGTGTGTGAACTCAGATTTGCGCAGTTGCAAATGTTTAAATGTTATGCTAGTTCATGCGCAGAAGCGCAAGCAGTATTTTTTGTTTTCTTTATTCTTCTTAATTTTTCATTTCTTGTACAAATATGAATAAAAGAATACCTAGGTATATTCTGAGAAAAAGAGTTAGTTATATTTTGAGAATTTCGTGTTTTAAGGAAATTTATATTTTTAGATATTTCTCTCTGTTTTAAGATATTTCTTCAGCATAACCGTAAAATCGCAAATCTGAGTTACCTACTATATTGGAACTCTCAAGTTTTAGAGATAAGTGTGAAAAGAAACTGGTTTCACATGCTAAAATAATCATTTTACGTTCGCAAGGAATTGAATCTTAAAATAAAATTTCACACGATAGGATTCTAAATGAAAATTTCGGTATGTCATTTGTGAACGACAAAGTAGAACCAAAATATTCTTGACGTAACGGTTGCCTGTTTCTAAAGTGTTGCTGAAGCGATTTTAATCGTGTGACATAAGGCATCTCTGACGTCATCTAAAAATGATTTGGATGAGATTACGTCACACCAGCAGCTGCGAAAAATCGGGTTTTCTTGCTATGATAACAAAGCAAACTGAGGCACGCGTGCGCTGTGTTGATTGGCTACATTTTATCGTAAGAAAATCTTACATTCATATGGAGTTTCACAAAATTACACAAAACAATATTTCGTTAAAGTGAAACAGATGTGTTCCAAATGTGAAGCAATGAACATTACAAAAATGAACATGAAAATTACAACAATAAAAGAAAGTGTTGTTTCACAACAACTAAAACAATTAAAACAAGCAAGCACCTGGAGGGGCCAACAAAATGGGACAAACGTTCAGACAAAGGAAATTATATATGTTTTGATTTACCGTGTATAAAGGTGCCCAGGTTCCTGAAGAAGTTATCGTCCGTAGGAGACAGATCAGGTGAATACGGTGGATAAAGTAAGGTTTTCATACCTCAACTGATGCAGGTTCTGGATCGTCTGGCCTGCAACGTGGGGTCTCGCGTTATCATAGAACAGTATGGGCCAATGACGATTTATTAATGCGGACATATTTAGTGGATTGTTTTCCATGCATAATATCAAGCTCTTGTCAGTACTTGTTCGAAGCTGTCGTAAGAAAAGGAAGGGGATCTCACTATCTACGTTCCAACAAGCGCTAATCATCCTTTACGTGTAATGAAATGCAAGATTCGGAGTGTGTCGGAACTTCACTGCAGTCGAACAATTGCATCGAACGTCGGCGATTATCATACAAAGAATGTTCACACATTTTTAAAAGGTTTTTAATAAGAAATTAAGCCGCCAATCATGCAGTGATCTAAGCGCTGGCTTATGATCATTCGTCTAAGTGGCAATGGAGGGAAACGTTTGCGCAGTGTACTTAAATTTCCTCACCATTTTCTCGTACTGGCTCATGTGCATCCTATTCAATCAAACCCTTCAGTTTTGCCCCACTGATGGCTCCTTCTGGTCTACATTGTGATTCAGTTTCACCGAACATATCGCCGAATCGGAATTTACAAACTAACATTGATTCTTACGTTCACTAATGGTGCCGTCCTCAAACGATGTATTTGGCGTTGTGAGGTGCTACCGATGCACGATGTCCAAGTTTAAACTCAAATAAAATATATCACGAATTTGGCTCTGATCGATCGCCCTCTTCATTGTAGCACAATCCCCGTGAAGCTGGTGCCACTGACGAACTGACCAGTGCTTTATTTGCAGCAGCCTTGACGCTTTAAATTTGCATATCATAAATCTTACTGCTCGATGTGATAATTCCTTAATTACCTGCCAAAGGCACTGGTCTTCAAAATCCGACATTTCATTTGCATCAACCTAATAATATGCACAGCGATTTCTTACTGACATATCTCTCTCCTCTGAAATGTTTGGAACAAAGCATGCTGCGACGAGTGCACGGGGTTCGATAAGGGTTGCCTGTAAGATCTCAGCCACCGTTCTGTGTGAATGAAAGTATAAGAACTAGTTTTTGACGTAGTTGTGAATAGACCACATATTTCGGTTTAGGATGTATACTCTAAATTAACTTTCATTTTTGTTTTCTTACTCTATGTAAATTTTGAGCTGCTTCTCTTCCCGCGTTTCAGCATTAAACATGTATTTTATCATTCACTGAATGTTTTGTTGGCAGCAGTCTTGAATTCACGACGGAATGAGTGTATATATACTGAGTGGCCACTTTATTTTGACCACCCTGACAGTTTTAAGCAAATGAGCTATAACTGCACGCTGTTGCTGCCAGAGGGCGAGACTAGTATAAAAAGGAAAAGCGTAGTGCTTGAGACAGTAGTAGAAGTGATTTTTGGGTGACGAGATGGGTAAAAAACGCGATTTAACGGACTTTCAACGTGGGATGATTGCAGGAGCTCGAAGCCATGGAGCGAGTATCACCGAAACGGCCGCGTTCGTGAAATGCTCCAGAGCAGCTGTTTTTAAACTGTTTAAAGACTGGACTGTCAGCCACAAAACTGGGTCTCTACGTGCAACGTGTGGTCGTCATCGACTACTGACTGCTCGGGCGGGACGGAGAGTGTCCAGACTGGTAACAGACAACAGAAGGGCAACAGCAGTGCAGCAAATTGCAGACCATCTTAATCAAGGATCCTCTCAAATGATCTCTGCACGCACTGTTCGCCGTACACTGCATCGGATGGGATATGGCAGCCGAAGGCCTGTTCGAACACCTTTCCTGTCTGCGGTCAACAAGAGAAAACGTCTCCAGTTCGCACAGGAGCACAAGGATGGGACAGTCGATAATTGGAAAGAAATTTTGTGGTCCGATGAATGACGTTTTCAGTTGCACCATGCCGATGGCCGAGTGAGAATTTGGCGGAAACAGCACGAAAGCATGGACCAGAAATGCATTGCTACAACCCTTCAAGCTCATGAAGGCAGCGTTATGGTTTGGGGAGTGTTTTCCTGGCATGCTTTTGGCCCTTTAATTCATGTTGATCAACGTCGGACTGGCACATGACATCTAAACATCTTTGCGGACCAAGTGCATCCTGTCATGTGGATGGTTTATCCCAGTGGCGATGGCTACTTTCAACAAGATAATGTGTCCTGCCATAGTGCTCGTATTGTACAGGATTGGTTTCCGAAACATGCCGGTAAGTTTAATTTGCTTAGATGGCACGCACAACGCACAATCTCCAGATCTCAACCCCAATGAGAATTTGTGGGACGGAGTTGAACGAACTATCAGCAGCTGGATCCACAACCTTGCAATCTCACTCTCCTGGAAAGTGCTATTCATCAAGCATGGTCTCAGATTCCACAAACCATCTATCAACATCTCGTGGAGTCCATGCGACGAAGAATCGACGCAGTATTAAAGGCAAAAGGTGGCTCGACGAAGTACTGAGGGGTGGTCATAATAAAGTGGCCACTCAGTGTATTTGACAAGCCAAGAACGAGATATGTTATCTTGAGCTAGCAGACAAAGTGTGTTGTGGTGTTGTAGTGTAGTGTAATGTTGTGGTTTGCTTTTGAGTGATTATTGTTGCTATTTGTTGTAATTGGCAAACTAGATGTAAACACGTTGAACCTAAGTGGATAGAGGTTCAGTATTCTGAATTATGCTAATTTGATCATCGGTTATGAGTTATGAATGTGAAGTGCCGTGAAGTTTCGACAATAAAGACCATATGCTCGTACGTGTATTCAAGACTTCTGGCCGTTAGGTCATCTAATTTAGTTCAGTGTGTAATTTCGAATTAATTATGAACTAGTTAATCGAGGTTTAACAGTACATAGTTCCATTGATACGAGGACAACCGACTGATGGTACGAAGGTAATGTTAAAGCAGTGATATATTTTGCCGACAAGCATTACAGGTTCCATGCTACTCTTTGACAAGATTACAAAGGGCATGGTCAAATAAAACAACTCATACTCTACACCTCTTTGTACCATTTTGTGGGTAAACCCTACTAACTCCACCATAAACACAGAACTGACTGCATGTGTGTGGCCTTTAAATGTGGCATGTTTTTAATACAGTTACTTATACCGATCAGCCATTATATTATGAAAACTTACCTAATAAGATGTGGGACACCCTTTCGCCAGCAAAAGAGTGGTCACTTGGAGTGGCATCTATTTGATGAGGTGTCGATAGGTGTCCCGGGTTATCTCGTACAATAATGTCAACAGCAGGTCCTACAGTTTCCGTACATTTCAGGGTGGTGGTGATTTAGCGCGAACACGCTTTACTTAGTCGAATCACAAATGTTCGGTTGGGTTCATGTCAGGTTAATTTGGAGGACAGGACACTAACAGAAAGTCACCAGCATGTTCCTCGAACCACTCCACGGTAGTGTGTTTTGGCGCATTATCCTTTTGGTAACGGCCATCCCCAGGAGGGAACACAGTTGCCATAAATGGGTGAACATGGTCCGCAACGATGTTCATATATCTGACAGCTGTCAGGGATTATGCTATTGGGATAATGAGGCTTAACCCTTTAACGACCGTGATCTAAAAATCATGTATCACTCTAAATAGCATAACGCCCGAAAGTGTCTGTTGGTTCACTTCTTTGTTTAATAACAACAATAGTGAGTGAGGGTGACACCTGCTAATCCCTCATATTTCGTACAAAAAATTTATATCACTCTAAATACCATAACGCCCGAAACTGTCTGTTGGTTCATTCTTTGTTTAATAACAACAATAGTGAGTGAGGGTGACACCTGCTGATCCCTCATGTGTCGTACATAAAATTTATATCGCTCTAAATACCATAACGCCCGAAACTGTGTGTTGGGTCACTTCTTTGTTTAATAACAGCAATAGTGACTGAGGGTGACACTTGCTGATCCCTCATATGTCGTACAAAAATTCATATCACTCTAAATACCATAACGCCCGAAAATGTCTGTTGTTTCATTCTTTGTTTAATAACAACAATAGTGAGTGAGGGTGACACCTGCTGATCTATCATGTGTCGTACAAAAAATTTATATCACTCTAAATACCATAACATCCGAAACTGTCTGTTGGTTCATTCTTTGTTTAATAACAACAATAGTGAGTGAGTGTGACACCTGCTGATCCCTCATGTGTCGTACATAAAATTTATATCGCTCTAAATACCATAACGCCCGAAACTGTGTGTTGGGTCACTTCTTTGTTTAATAAAAACAATAGTGACTGAGTGGGACACTTGCTGATCCCTCATATGTCGTACAAAAATTCATATCACTCTAAATACCATAACGCCCGAAAATGTCTGTTGGTTCATTCTTTGTTTAATAACAACAATAGTGAGTGAGGGTGACACCTGCTGATCCCTCATGTGTCGTACAAAAAATTTATATCACTCTAAATACCATAACGCCCGAAACTGTCTGTTGGTTCATTCTTTGTTTAATAACAACAATAGATACTGAGGGTGACACCTGCTGATCCCTCATGTGTCGTACATAAAATTTATATCGCTCTAAATACCATAACGCCCGAAACTGTGTGTTGGGTCACTTCTTTGTTTAATAAAAACAATAGTGACTGAGGGTGACATTTGCTGATCCCTCATATGTCGTACAAAAATTCATATCACTCTAAATACCATAACCCCCGAAAATGTCTGTTGGTTCATTCTTTGTTTAATAACAACAATAGTGAATGAGGGTGACACCTGTTGATCCCTCATGTGTCGTACATAAAATTTATATCGCTCTAAATACCATAACGCCTGAAACTGTGTGTTGGGTCACTTCTTTGTTTAATAACAGCAATAGTGACTGAATGTGACACTTGCTGATCCCTCATATGTCGTACATAAAATTCATATCACTCTAAATACCATAACCCCCGAAAATGTCTGTTGGTTCACTTCTTCGTTTAATAACAACAATAGTGAGTGAGGGTGACACCTGCTGATCCCTCATGTGTCGTACAAAACATTTATATCACTCTAAATAACATAACGCCCGAAACTGTCTGTTGGTTCATTCTTTGTTTAATAACAACAATAGTGAGTGAGGGTGACACCTGCTGATCCCCCATGTGTCGTACATAAAATTTATATCGCTCTAAATACAATAACGCCCGAAACTGTGTGTTGGGTCACTTCTTTGTTTAATAAAAACAATAGTGACTGAGGGTGACACTTGCTGATCCCTCATATGTCGTACAAAAATTCATATCACTCTAAATACCATAACGCCCGAAAATGTCTGTTGGTTCATTCTTTGTTTAATAACAACAGTAGTGAATGAGGGTGATACCTGCTGATCCCTCATGTGTCGTACATTAAATTTATATCGCTCTAAATACCATAACGCCCGAAACTGTGTGTTGGGTCACTTCTTTGTTTAATAAAAACAATAGTGACTGAGGGTGACACCTGCTGATCCCTCATGTGTCGTACAAAAAATTTATATCACTCTAAATACCATAACCCCCGAAACTGTCTGTTGGTTCACTTCTTTGTTTAATAACAACAATAGTGAGTGAGGGTGACACCTGCTGATCTCTCATGTGTCGTACATAAAATTTATATCGCTCTAAATACCATAACGCCCGAAACTGTGTGTTGGGTCACTTCTTTGTTTAATAAAAACAATAGTGACTGAGGGTGACACTTGCTGATCCCTCATATGTCGTACATAAAATTCATATCACTCTAAATACCATAACGCCCGAAAATGTCTGTTGTTTCATTCTTTGTTTAATAACAACAATAGTGAATGAGGGTGACACCTGCTGATCCCTAATGTGTCGTACATAAAATTTATATCTCTCTAAATACCATAACGCCCGAAACTGTGTGTTGGGTCACTTCTTTGTTTAATAACAGCAATAGTGACTGAGGGTGACACTTGCTGATCCCTCATATGTCGTACATAAAATTCATATCACTCAAAATACCATAACGCCCGAAAATGTCTGTTGGTTCACTTCTTTGTTTAATAACAACAATAGTGAGTGAGGGTGACACCTGCTGATCCCTCATGTGTCGTACAAAACATTTATATCACTCTAAATACCATAACGCCCGAAACTGTCTGTTGGTTCATTCTTTGTTTAATAACAACAATAGTGAGTGAGGGTGACACCTGCTGATCCCTCATGTGTCGTACATAAAATTTATATCGCTCTAAATACCATAACGCCCGAAACTGTGTGTTGGGTCACTTCTTTGTTTAATAACAGCAATAGTGACTGAGGGTGACACTTGCTGATCCCTCATACGTCGTACAAAAATTCATATCACTCTAAATACCATAACGCTCGAAACTGTCTGTTGGTTCACTTCTTTGTTTAATAACAACAATAGTAACTGATTCTGATTCCAGCCGATTTCCCATAGGATGTGTAAATTTGAAGAACAGGTAAGGATAGGAAATCTGACTGGCGTTTTAGGCAGCTCATGGTTGTTTGTATGTACGGCCGTTTTGGGCGTTATGGTCGTTAAAGGATTAAAGTGTCCCAAGAAAACATCGCCCACAGCATAACACCGCCATCGCCGGCCTGTTTCCACCCAACAGTGCATCTAGGTGTCATAGCCTCCGTTCGGCCGCCTACGTGATGCCCCAGAAATCTTGATTCGTCAGTCTAGGCCACTTTCTTCCAATCATCCACGGTCTAATCTCGACGATCTTGGGTCCATTTCATGCGCTGTTAGCGATGACGTGCAGTGAGTATGGGGACCCGGCTGCGTCTTCAGCTACACAGGCCCATGCGCAGAAGGCTGCGATGAACTGTTTGTTGTGGCACGTTGCCTGTCGCTGTGAACAATGCGCGACATTATCCGCTCCCTTCTGGCATCATTGAGCTGCGGACGACACACGGCTGGACGAGGTTTCATAGTTTGGCCATTTGTGCACCACTTTTGATACGTACTCACTACAGCGGCACGTGAACAACCCACACGTCACGCAATCTCCGAGATGGTAGTTCCGAGGCTCCGTGCCATCACAATTTGTCCTTTATCAAACTCCGATAAATCGGCAGCTTTTCACATTCTGACTCCGAGCACTCTACTAACCGAAAGCCGGTCCTTGAGTTGTATATATACTGTTCTGTGAACTTTACCTGCGGCACCGTTCGATCTGTAGGCGTGCTCATTTCTCTAGGCTGGGGATGGTCATAATGTAATGGCTCACCGGTGTATTGTTTATCATCTGTGCTACAGTGAGAAACAATACACCGAAGCATTATTGTTTATCAACTGTTAGTACACAGAAAAATGCAAGAAGCCATTATATGCAAACTTGTACTGTTCGATCTACTCAAGCTACACGTGAGTCTGTATACTTGACAATGAGTGAGCACTGGCAACATGCATATGGTACACTTACGATGACGTCGTAAATGGGTTGCCAGGCTTTCAACTACAGGCAGCTTCGGCAGACTACATATGTGATGCCATTGAAAGGACTACGATTTGAAATAACTCTGGTGCCTCGCGTAAATCTGCAGTTCCGGAAGAAACTGGAGTTATTGCTGCAGCCTTCCTGACCTTATGCATTGAAGAAGTTTTCAAGGAGGTCTAGAGAACTCGTTAAGCCAACGTTCATCGGAGTTCCGTCAGATACGAGAACGAATTTTCATTTCCAGAAGCGGCAAGCAGATTTCTTAGCAATACTAATACGGATTTCACAGTAATGCCGATAATTTTTTGAAGACAGTTTGTGTAGTACCTACCGCAGAGTGGACGCACACGTCAAGACGGTAAAGTGGCATTGACAAAGTTCGTCGGTCGGCGTAGCTTAGTTGGGAAAACATTCGGCTCCGGAGCAGAAGGGTGCAGGTTCGATTTGTGCCACCGGCAAATGGCTTTTACGCTATAAGCGTTAAAACCGAATGTGACTCATCGAATGTTTTCGGGATTATGCAGAAAAGCGCTTTCGGTACTGCACTGAAACCATAATGGCTGACAAAAAAGATACTCGGCATTACGATACGGAGTTTGTAGCCACTACTCATGATTTTCTTTACTTTGTTCTTTTTAAAAAAGGGCACCTAATGAGCATTGAAATGATCTCTGGCCGCCCTGGTGGCGCAGTGGTCTAAGCGCTGGCTTATGATCTTTCCCCTGTGAATGGTCCGGGTTCGAAACCCGGTGAGGCATGGATGTTGTGCTTGTCTTACGATACTGGCTCTCTCCCTTCTATGGAATCAGTGGCCATAAATTAAGGACGAGCGACTGCTTATAGCCCATTGAGTTGCTCACGGTGGTCGTTAATCCTTCAACGAAAAAAAAAAAGAAAAGGAAATGAGCTCTGTTCGCACACGTCCATGTAGTTTGACGGAATTTTTTTTTAGAATGAACTCGTGTGAAGTCGATTATCGTGATTTATTTAATTACTTTCGAAGGATAAAAAAGGCCAACAAGAAAAGCTTCAGTATGTCGTCGAACAAAGCTCGCGCATACCATATAAAGATCGCCTTGTTATTGATTAATTGGAGTAGAATCGCCCAAATCATTGATTTTTGACGCATATTTGCTGTACGTTCATAAGAATCAACTCTTGAATTCCAGGAACGTAAGGAAGCAGTAATTACATATCGCAGAGAAAGCAAAAATGCTATCCTACTCATTCGATAAAAACTCGATTCCGTTCCACTAATCGATAAACATACACATGGCGTGTCTGAGTTCTGAGTTTTCTTTGCGTGACAACAGTAGGTTATCATTCTATTTCGCTTTTCCTCTATTTTGAAGGATTCAAATCGTTTTCCAATCATAGAATCCGACTTTTCATCAGTTCATTTTGCGTTTCAAAAATCCTATTTTCTGCTAATGAAGCTATTTAAATATTCACCAGTATTGAACTGGTACTAAAAATCAGATACATATTTTTTCATTAGCGAAAAAAATAATTTTTCGGATTTATCGATGTGCGAAATAAAAGGGGATAAAAAGGCATTCAGTTACTCAAGAAACGCATATAGCGTATTAAATCCATTTATTTCTTATGGTGTAATAATCACAGAGATTCGCCAAGCTTTCGCACTCCACTAGGAGGCTTTTGCAAGGCAATGGTAGACGGTAGATTTTTGACACATATCTTTTTCAAGGCAATGGTAGACATGTCTACCATTGGTAGACGGTAGACACATTGCCTTGAAAAAGCCTCCCAGTGGAGTGCGAAAGCTTGGCAAATCTCTGTGATTATTACACCATAAGAAATAAACGGATTTAATACGCTATATGCGTTTCTTGAGTATTCATATTGTGGTGTATTAAAAATAACGTTAGGCATTGAGTTTATTACAAAGTTTAATAAAATCGACGTCGTTAAAATAAAAACCAAAATTTGACAACTTCATACCACACAATCAAAAAAAGGTACTAGTTTTTTTTTTAGCGACTTCACATAATTTATCTGATTTTCCCCATAAAACTCATGTTTTCCTGTTATTTGTGATCTTACGATACCATATCTGTCTACGCAGCACACATTTTTGGCATTTAGATGGTTCAAAATGAAATTTGAAAATCTGTGCCTAGCCGCTGCGATGCTTCGGCACCTACCGGTATTTGTACTTACCCGCTGCGATGCATGTTGTTTTCACGGCACAAATGTTGTCTGCTAAGTGAAACTTCCGGTTGCGAACCGAAAAGCAGGGGATGGGTAAAACTCTAAGCTCCAGGCCGTCGTATTGCAGCCGAGCGGAAAAAGCATTCAACTACGAAATGTCACGTGACACAGGAAACTGCACGTGACATTTTGTAGTTGAATGCTTTTTCCGCTCGGCTGCAATACGACGGCCTGGAGCTTAGAGTTTTACCCATCCCCTGCTTTTCCGTTCGCAACCGGAAGTTTCACTTTGCAGACAACAACTGTGCTGTGAAAACAACTTTACGTGCCATTGCAAATAGCGGTTGCCGAAGCAACGCATCGGGTAGGTACCCAGCAAAAACACAGGTGCTGGGAAACTGCTGGCCACCAGCTGGCAGTGCTGGGTCACTGCTGGCTGAAATCTGCCGCTCACGGCCCGGTAGCGGTCCGTTGGTGGCAGCGCTATCAGTTGGCGAGCCATTGATGGCCCTGCAGCATCGCCGTGAATTGTGGGCCTCCAAGCAAGTGCCACTAGTGGCCCGTTGCTGGCAACCAATGCAACTCCAACAGCAGGTGGAAGCAACGGGACTGCGCATGCGCAGAAGCAACACTTGCTGTACCTCTCATGATACCAGTTAGTTGAACACGACGCTATCGCCATTGTGTTATTTTAGTGGATGCTAAGAAAAAAAATCCATATCTAGAGAGGCGAATTAATTTCCTATGAAATTCTACGCCGACGAAGATATCAGATTAAGTCACGAAATACTAGATTACAGCCATGAAATACACTCACTCGGCCACTCCATTCCTATGAATAACTTAGGTATCAGATTAAGCCATGAAATACTAGATTACAGCCATGAAGTACACTCACTCGGCCACTCCATTCCTATGAATAACAGTTCATGGAATGGAGTGGGTGAATGACAAGAAAAAATTTGAAACCGCTTGAAACAAATGTCCTGGAAAACCATTAAGAAAATGTTCGTTGGAAAAAAAAAAAGAATTATACGCGTACAAAATTTATTAATTATTTGAAAGATAAAAAAAGCAACGCTATGTGGATATAATGTATTCATCCATGGGTTGAATACACAAGACTGGGAGGAATTCGAAGTAAAATAAAATATATTTCCTCTTTAAAACAAATGTAGCTTCGGACAACGGAAAGGAAAGATACATCGTTAAAAATGTAACAGAATGTGACATGAACCCGGGTAAATATATATTAATTCAACAATCTCCTTTCAAGATGACAAGGGCAGCACAAAAGTTTGGAAAGCGACTCTAAGTATGTACACCTTGAAAATAAGTGAAGTTCCCTTACGATTAAAAAAAACTATCTCTACGTTGAAAAAATAAATTTATGAATTACATGAAACTGACTTTTACGAAAAATACCTCGCAATATTGTAAAATGAAAGAGGGAACCATTCGATTACGCATTTCTTACGAAACTCCGGCTGCCACTACCGGCAAACCACCGAACCACATTCGGCTAGCCATCATTTCTGGCACGTGCTTTCAGGGCCACTGAAGGGCTACTTGTGGCAGCTACTGCATGTGAAGGACCACTGATGGCCCTGTTGTAGCATATGACAACAGATGCGGTGCCAACTGTTGGCCAGCTGTTGGCCTGAACTGCTGGCCCTTCTGTTGACCGCCCGGACCTTTTTTTGACGGTTCGGCAGCGGCAACATAGTGCTGGGCCATTGATGGCAGTGCTGGCTGCCAGCAATGGCCCAGTGCTGGCCCAGCAAGGCTGTTTTTGCTGGGTACCGATTTTCAAATTTCATTTTGACCAATTTAAACGCCAAAAGTGCGTGCTCCGCAGACAGATGTGGTATCACAAGACCTCAAATAACAGGAAAACATGAGTTTTAAGGAGAAACTCGGATTTATTATACGAAGCCGCTAAAGGAAACTAGTACCCCAAAAAATTACAGTGAGACAAAAAGTTCAAATTACTAACTGCTTTAGCGACCGTTCAATATTCTCATTACAAAAACTTCTTACGGGGAATAAATGCTCTAAGTTTATTAATGTGGAAGATAGCAACTAATGTATGGGATATCAGTGCTTTTACGGAAAATGTTTAAGTTTCCAAGTGTTATTCTAGCATGAAATTGTACTGCGCAGTATTACAACGATTGACGACTAAGGCTCAGATTTGCGAAGTTTACTTGCTTCACTGTAAAGGTGAATTACTTTAAATGACTCCCAGATAGTTTCACTTCGTTGTAAATATTGACGCACTTAAACATGGATTAACTAATTGAGTACGGGGGTCCTAACAAAAGTTCTGCACACTGTCAATTTTTGAGAAAAGCGTGAAGTAACGGGGGAAAACTTACCTAATTGACATTCAATGCTGCACTCCACTCTGCTGCTAATGACGGCTTGCCAACGGTGAGGTAGGCCCCAGATTCCCAGTAGTACGCCATCTTTGTTCAGCTGTCGTATTATTCGGGTCACGTCCAATGACAATTCGTCCAACGTTTCGTAGCGGATGCCACGGAGCCAATGTTTTAACTTTGGGAAAAGATCAAAGTCGGGTGGACTGAGATCAGGGCTGTATGGTGGGTGGGATAAAGTTTCCCAGCCATATTTCGACAAAAGTCCTCGTACCAACACTGCACCATGACACGATGCGTTGTCATGCAGCAAGATCGCTCCCGCTTCAACTTTGTCCTCAGAAAGTCACGATAATATTGTGCGTTGACATTTTGCCCAACCGGCACTCGATCAGAGACCACAACATCCTGGGCATCTTACGCAAAAATCATCGTTTGCTTCACTTTGGATTGTTGTCGACGACCCTCTGAGGTGCGTGGGGAACTTGGGTGCCTCCATTCCACTGATTGTGACATCAGTTCCGGCTCAAAATCGTGGGTCCAAGTATCTTGAATTGAGACAATTCTGTTCAAGAAGGTGTCACCCTCCGTTTCGAATCAATGGAGGTGATTCTGTGCAACGCTCACTCTGGCTGCTCGGGGTGAGTTGATGAGGTACCCGCGGCGCGCGCCGATTTTTGTTTTTGCCCAGTAAGGCGGTCAAAATTCGATGAACAGACATCGGTGGACAAATTTGCCTGATGAGCAGTCCCCTCGGCTGTCGAATGACGATTCTCTTCGAGAAGCTTTGCAAGAATGGTGACAGATGCTTTTTCTGTCGCCGTTTGAGGTCGACACGAACGGTGATCATTTTTGATGAAGCTTCGGCTCTCCCGAAAGCGTGATGACCAGCGAGAAATTGTGCTTCAATGAAGAGTTTCTTCCCCACAAACATCTTGTCTTGCAAGGTAGTGTGGATATGTGGCGGAATATTTCCCACAGGGTTTCTATTTTCACGTACGGGCGCTGGTCTAACGCCGTGACTCGACCTGAGGAGCTGCACAGTTCCATTTCCAAACCCACCTACGCCCACTCAAAAAATTATAGCGCGTCATTCTGGCACCACTGCGTTGCTGAGAGTCTGACCTTGATATGACGCAATCATTTTCGCAATTGCAGCACCCGCTTCCGTTTTAGATTAACGTGGGCAGAATTTTCGTTATGACTCTCGTACTAGGAATAATAACGGGCAGATGAAAGTCAAATGACTAGAATTTGCAGAGTCCACTATTCATTTATTTTACCGTAGTAGGCGTTTATCATTCGTTAAACCACAGTTCGGATAATGTTCTTGATCACAGAAAGCATCAACTACACAATGTAACTTCATATATACAGGGTGGCGCGCCTAACACCGGCTTCAAATGCAAAACACAGTTGTACAGGTTGTTTTTTTTGTCCTTTTTTATAGTGTACCATACATTTCAGTTACATTTGGTATGGTATCTTTTACTTAAAGAAAGGCTGTAATGTTAACAATTGACATTTTTACAAACCTTTTCAAAGTCTGTGTTGGAAGTGTTCGGCAATTGCTTCGATGCACCGAAGCATGTTCGGGAAATCGCCCCGCAGTTCCGCGACTGAAATGCGGGCGATTTCTTGCCTTATGTTAGTTTTCAACACTTCCAACGTTCGAGGGTTGTTTCGGTAGAATTTCCCTTTCAACAAATCTCACAGGTAAAACTCGCACGGTGGTAAGCTAGGAGAACGGGATGGCCATAGATCCTTACTGATTATCCTCTACTGAGTAAGATTTTTTTTTTTTTACATGCTCTCAGAAGAAAAAAAAGAGTTGGAAAATAATTGACAGTTCATAAATGATGAACATAGACTGTAACAACAGGGAAGACAAGGGAAAAGGCCAAAATGCCCTGATATAGCCATATACTCCCCGTAGCAGAAGCAAATGAAACAACAGATATACACATCAAGTCAGACAATCAGACGACGTTTTGCCAATCTTTTACATTTTTTTTAATTATTGAAGAAGATAGAGTTTGAATTTTTTTAAATAAATTAAAATTGTTTAAGTTAGTCAGGTAGTGCTAGGTAAAAATTCCAGTATTGAGGGCCTCTGTAATTTAGAGTAAATTTAATTGATTCCGTTTTTGGAAAAATAGGTTGTTATTGTAGTGTATTCCTTGTTTCATACGAATGTGCATGTGTATTAAGAAATGTGAGATCTGAATATAGATTATATTTAATTCGTTTGAACATAATTTTACCAAGATTAAAATAGTATAGTTGAGTAATAGTAAGTATATTATATTTATTAGGATATACTTTTGTTACAAAGTTTATTAAAGGTCGAGTATGTGATTTGAGATCAATTAGTCAAATAAATTTATTTTGTAGAATTGATAATTTTTTAATGTTGTATTGTGTCGTTTGTCCTGTGACGTACCTGCCAGCAGGACGCACACGACATAAAGGCAGATAGCAGTCAGAACGAACGTCCGCGTAGCTCGATTGGTAGAGTGACTTATTCTGGAATGAGGGGACCCGGGTTCGAGCCCCGGCGTGGATAAAAAGGACGGAGAAATTTACTTCGTTATAGTCCCATGATAGTATGCAGTAATTAATTAGTTTGAAATAGTGTGTAATACAACGAGATCAATGTTTTAGTTGTTCGATCAGTCAGGATATTGCTCACTATACCAATATTTCTGGATAGTTTAATTAAAAGAAAGTCAATATTTTTATTCCATTTGAGGTCAAAATTTATTGTAGTTCCCAGGTATTTTAATGAAGATACTATATCAATTATTTTATTATTAAGGGATATTTGTGCATTTTGTGTTAAAGGAGATAACGTTGTTAGAAAAAATCACTGCTTTAGTTTTATTAACATTAATTACTAATTCATTAGAATTAAACCAGTCAGATATAGTTTGCAACTGTTTATTACATTGTGTAAGTATTTCACCTAAGTTTTTTCCTTTTATAAGAACAGCTGTATCATCAGCATACAAAAAAAGATCCATATACGTTGACAGCGAAAATAAATCATTAATGTATGTATTAAATAATAAACGGCCGAGGACAGAACCCTGAGGTACTCCTGATCTCATAATTTGATATGAGGAGTGATAATGCTCAATTTGTGTATGTTGTTGTCTGTTAAGATCACTGTGGATTCGACCGAGTGAACGGTCAGAGTTATGGCAAGTCGCTTCATCTCGTTGAAAGAAGACATATGTGAGTTCATGTGGAGTCAACTGCCTTACAAACTCCTGGGAGATCCGCAGATAAACGTCAGCATTCACATTCTCCTCGAACAAAGTGGTGCGTTGGTATGCCACTCCACACCGAACACCAACTTTTAAATCAAAGAGTGGTTTCTGTTGTAACACGTGTGTTCTTTCAGCAGCTCGTGTGATCTGCGAATTAGCATTACCCAAAGGTGGAACCAAGCTTCGTTTGTTCAAATGAAGAGAAATGTGCCAAGCAGTCCTTCAGAAACCATCTCTGACAGCCACTGAGAGTAATGGACAGGTTTTTCCTTTGCCAAGTGGTCTTAATTCCTGCGCAACACTCTCACAATAAGGCTTAATTTTTAGATCATGAAATATGCTTTGAATTGACCTACGTGTAATGCCTGTCTGCTGGGATAAACGGCGTGTTGAGCAGTTTGGGCTTCTTTTGATATGATTTGCTACGTCGGTGACAGCTTCCTGTGTGCGTATAGTTTGCTGTTTCACTCTCTGGGCGTTCGTTATAGAACCAGTTATGCACCATTTCTTCACTAAGCGTACGTTTATGCTGCAGCCTTGCTGCTGGCACATACATAGATGCTGGCTCTGGCACCTCGCTGCTTTCATGCAGCTGCGATGTTTGCCATGCTGCAGCTGTTCACATCGCTTTTATTATTATAGGAATCACGACTGTATCTGTTATGTTAAAACATACTTTACCAGTGTTATGGCAAGTTTTACAACCACTGCATATGAAGCCACCAACTAAAGAAGAATTCAAAGAAATCGCTGATATATTTTACAAGAAATGGGGATTCATTAACTGTCTAGGTTCTGTCGATGGGAAGCACATTCGAATACTTTGCCCTCAATGGTCAGGCTCCATGTTCTTTAATTATAAAAGCTACTTTTCAATAGTTTTGCAACCCGTCAGTGATGCACACTGTAAATTTATTTTCATTGAGGTCGGAACCTACAAATAACAAAGTGATGGGGGCACTTTTAGAAAGTCTGCCTTCTATGACAGAGTGAAAAAGAGTGTGTTTAACATTCCTGAAAATACCTTCCTACCAAGTACTGACTTCCAAGCCCCTTTGTGTTCATAGGTGATGAAGCCTATCCTTTAAGGAGACACATGATGAAGTTTTATGCTAGGAAAACTCTTGATCAATCCCAGAAGAAGTTAAAAAGAATGTTCAAATCACAGAAAAACTCCACAAATAAAACTTGCTTTTATGAAACCCCGACACGGTTTTTAAAGATAAGAGAGAGATGACTGCTTAGTTTCACACTCTGTTGGGAAGGTGGATCAATAGACGGGAAGAGTGGCCTTGAAGGAACAAATCACAGTGTAAGTTTGAGGATGCCGGGCGAGGCTGGAAAAACAAACCAGTTTGATATAATCGCTGTGGCGATGTTCGCAGCGAGCAGCGCAGATAGCATCGATGCTCCACGATAAATGAGCTTGTAAAGATTTATGGTCTTGTTTCATCATCGACAGGCATCCATGTGCACAGCTCGGCGATGTGCCAGCAGCGAGGCTGCATGATACACGTACCCTAGGGGTACGTTTATAACAGCTGTTTATGCCAAAACAGCTCTTACTCGGTGACGTATGGACGCTATAATTCTAAAGGTTGTGAAAACAGAAGTTTGTCCGTATCCCCTCACTCCGGAGTAAGTTCATCTCCCAACTGAGCTACGGGGACAGAATGTGTCGCTGCAGATTTGTCGCCTTGACGCGTGTTTTCACCTATGCAGTACGTCACATCATCTCCCTCTTAATCATGTTTTTTTCTTTGAAGCAAAATAGGGATTTTGCATTAATTCCAAACAATGTGTGGAACAAACATCGCACATTTTTCGAAGAACGCAACGGCCAGTTGATCGATTTTCCACAATTGGGCACCAATGTGAAAACATAAGTTTGTCCGCTACAGCATCGAATCCGTCTCCCCTCACTCCGGAGTAAGTCGCTCTCTCAACTGAGCTACGCGACCAGAATGTCTCGCTGCAGATGTGCCATCTTGATACATGTTTTCACCTCTGTATTACGTCACAAAGTGTCTGGTGGTATCTGGTATCAACGTGTTACCAGCAGATCCGTTAGCTCTTGAAAGTCACGTGGTTGAGCCGCCTATGATCGCATTTGCTGTTCCAACACAAACCACAGAACTCGACCTGATTGTTGCTTCGAAAATTTGGTGGCTAGCGCAATACCTGGAAGTCTTCCTGATGCTCCGCGTACCATTATAGAACAATCCAGGCAAGGCAGCATGGCTCATTATTCTGCTGAAAGAAATCCCCTCTAGAACATAAACCGTGGCCATGAAATGATGTACCTGGTATCCAATGATGTTTACGTAGGTGGAAGACGTCATAGTTTCCTGCAGAGCATGAATGATTGGACCCAGAAGTTTTCCAACAGAACACTGCCCAAATCATTACACTTCCTCGCTTGGCTTGCTTTCGTCCCAAGGTGCTTCTTTGTGCCAACACTTACCCAGGTAAACTACGCACACGTACCCGGCCATCTACATATAGCTATAGGAAATGAGATTCATCGGACCAGACGACTTTCTTTTAACCATTCCAGGGACGGTTTTGTTTTCGCGTTCCCATTGGAGGCGTTTTCGACTTTCAATATCGGTTAGCATGACCACTAGGAGCTGACTACTGCTACACTGCCCCATTTTCAGTATGGTTTGATGTACTGTGTGTTGTGGCAGGTTACTGCAGTCACCAGCATTTAAATTACCAGTGAGTTTGCCCACAGTATCCCTTCTTGTCAGCTCGTACCACATGGGATAGCCTTCTCTCATCTCTACCGTCGATAAGTCGTGCTTGGCCTATACAATTTCGGCGGTTAGTGTGATTTTTATCTCCACGGACCACTTTTTGAAGGCATAACCACGGGAAACGGTGAGCACCACATAATCCTTGCATTCTCGGAAATATGCTAACCAAGTCGTCAGGCCATTACGATTTGGCATTTGTCAGACTTGCTTATCTCAAGAACAAGTACACCGTCGAGTCACATTATTGTGACCACCAGCTGATATCCAGAGTAACCGCCGTGTGCAGCGCGGACAGTAGCCTGACGGCCTGGGAGTGAATCAATAACGTTCTGGAAGGTTTTCACAGGTATGTGGAGCCAAGCTGACTGCAGTGCATCTAACAGCTGCAGGAGGCTGCGTCATGTAGATTTCATACAGTAAACAACACGATCGAAGTGGTCCCACAAATGCTCAATTGGGTTTAAATCTGGGGAATTGGGATGCCAACGAATTACTGTGAAATCTTCATCGTGCTCTTTCAACCAGTCTTGGACATTTCAAGCTGTGTGACACGTCGCATTGTCGTTCTGGAAGATCCCATCCACCCCAGGAAAGACAATCAGCATGTATGGGTATACGTAGTCAGCAAGGATGGATTCATAACGAATTCGGTCCCTAGTGCCTTCCACAGGAATGAGTGGACCCAGAGAATGCCACGAAAACATCCACCAGACGCAGAGCATCATCTTGTGCTCGAAGCACCCACGTTTGGCAACAGGTACAGGAAGCTAGTCCGAGATCAACTACTGCAGTTGTGTGTTATGATAACGGAAAGAGACCCACTTTTCATCGCACGTAACAATTATCTGTATGAAACGTAAATCGCGCGGGTTTTCTAGGTGTGTCGTGAACACTTCCACTCGGCGGTTTGCTTCAGTTGGCATCAGTTCGTGACAGACAATGCGGCAGCTCCTGTAAGATCTATCCGAGGTCCTGAATGTGACGAACTGCAGTAGTCTGTGATATGCCCAGCTCCCCTGAAAACTTCCTAGTTCTTGTGTGTCGAATTTGCCTCTACGACCTGGCGCACGGCCTCCGAATCCACGGTACGCTGCCTACCTGACCTTGGCTGATCATCGAGGTTTCTGTCACCTGAGTGGAATTTCTTGAGCCATCTGGTTGCGGTACTGTGATCCACAGAACCTCCCCCTTTTGCATGATAAATGTTTCGTGCTGCTTGAGCAGCGTTATGGCCGAGTTCAAATTCATAAAGAAAAAGTTCTCTAATTAGCCGGTTGTGGCTTTTCATCTTTTAGAAGTTCCAACCGCAGACAGAACAACCACATACAACAACGACTACCACTCTACATCCGTTTGGACTGAAGGCAGTGCTCGACTTGAACTAGTTTAAACTCGTGATATACCCTACACAGCACATGCGTTTATGCAAATATTGCAAAACTTTCGACTCACCCACTGTATTTTGCAAGAAATCTAATTATAAGTTAGGCGACTTTTCAATCACCCTGTACTATAGTTGTCTAAAGAAAATATCTACATACTGTATGTCGCAGTTATCTGTACTAAAACCTCTGGTTTATTCCATTCTGCTATACTGAACAATACACGTACTTTTTTCCACCCAGCGCATTTTTTAAAATCTCGATTTACTTGAAAAAGTAAATGCTTTGCATTTAAACAATTACTTCGGATCCTTTTCTTCTCTTTTGAACAGATTTATTGAAGAAGCGAGATCTTTGTTTTTTTCTTCTACCATCTTCTTTGTCCTCCTTCTTTTGACATTTTTTTAAAAACCTCGTACAGGTAGGTATTCCTTCTTATTCAAGTGGTTTGTGCTAAATCTTGAAAAGGTTCTTCATTAGCAATGCAAAGGAAGCCTCCTCCTTTGCAGTAATTTATATCGCCTTCCAGTCAAAAATTTCCTGAGGCAAAGCATCGGTGATGAATGTGAATTGTTCCTTAAGTGCTGAAGATTACAGTCTACGCGGTCATTCTTTTAAAGCTAACACAAATGTTAACAAAAAAAGAAATAAACTAAAATAAAAAAGAATGATCTGGCGGGAGAAATTTGTTGCAAATGAGATCGGTGAAGATTATTTTTGTAGAGCGCTGGGATTTTCGAAATTTCTTCCCTTGTTTCGCGTGAAATGACAGAGGTTGTAAAATGCGGATGATTTATGACTGGAGGCCTACCTAGCTCTTTCTCATTACCATATGAGCGTGAAAAAAATTGATCAAGAGACGTGTTAGCGATGTGAACTGCGCGTTTAGCATCAACCCCTTTTCTGCCCAATAATAAGTGCCTTGCCATCGACCAAACTGCTAAGTACATTCTAACCCCGTTACATACCCAGCGGCAAAAGATCACGTGTTTTTTTTACTGGCACTTGGAGCTTAGCTTTTATTGAACAGACTACATTTTTCAAGAATTTCTTTTGAAACCAATGCGCCTTTAGCGGTGTTCAAGTATAATGCACTCTTTTCTTTTCCCCCATGAGTTAATGGAATTTTAAATTCCCTTCATCTGCATTCTAGTTAATATCACGTTTATCTCGAAGTTTTCTTTAGAGTAAGAAAGGCTTTATAGGAGGGAAGCTTACACTTCATAGGCGGCGTTTTTCTATATTATTAAATAGCGATAGTAAACTAGAATTTATGCTGTCTATCTCAGTAAAGTGGTTTACAAAAACTTTATTATTTTGTAAAGCTTGTTTAGTGCTTATTATGAAAGCTCCAAGGGTTGATTTTAGCGTGTATTTGTATACAAGGTGTGTCAAAATAGTGTGGGGACGGCACGGTGAGCATAAACAATACATAATATTTAGGAAAAATTGTTTTACTGATCTTCAAAATAATGCCCCCGGATAAAATAAAGGTTTCGGCATTGTTCGTATAACTGCTGTAAACTATGGGGAAATTTCTTTGTTAAAGTTTGGAAAGTTCAGTTTGGTCGTCACTTTCGCTTGAATGCACATAATGTTAAAAGTCCCGCTCAGAACTCTCGAGCATAGTACGTTTTCCCCATTTTACAGTTCAATCATATCGTAATAAAAAATAAACCCCTTTTCGTTTTAATATTCTTTAGTAAACAGATCTCAGATGTTAACTAATTAGAGCAAGGTTATCTGTTGAATCGAAGTTATTTAATCTTGGGGCTACCCATTCCTGTCGAGACCTTCCGGAAATTGGTTGATGGTATGCCAGGACGTGTTATCTCTGTTATAAGAGTGGGTCGCCGATGGCCTAGTGATCAACGTTCGGCACTGCCACGGAGAACTTCCAGTTTCGAACGCTCGCACCACTAATCCGTGGTGCGGGGGATGGGCACGTTAAGCCGTCTGACCCCGTTACTGCACACACCCCGGTAATAAATAAGGGCGTTTTCCTATCGCTTTCTACCTAGCTTCCGTGTCACTTTCATATCAGGCACTCCAGCCCAAATCTCCTAGCTTTCTATTTCTAAGGGTTGTTAAAGACCAGGGGTCAGACACTCCCTTCGTAAAATCCTCTACATATGAACTGATCTGATCTGTCTACTAATTGCGATAATAAAGCTATTTGTCCCAAAAACATTGTGGTGTCCGAATTCTTTTGATAATATACTGTACAGTATATTCGTACGGAGCAGAGACGTGGACCTTAAGTAAAAAGACATGCGAAGATTTCAGACAACTGCAAGAAGCACGATGAGATGCATGCTTGGTGTAACCAGTGATAAAGTAAAAACCGTCTATGCACGATATATGAGATGATAAATTAAAATATTTTATTAAGATTAAAACACAAGTGGGATTTTTCGGACCCCATCTGCAGGGCCCCTTCCTCAGACTAAAAAGACGAATGGAACAAGGTCGCCAAAGACACAGTTTTTATATGTGTGCTGGGACCGAACGAATCATTATCTGCGCATGTCCGCAATTAAATCAAACGTTGTCATAGTGATTTGAGATACACCTAAATGTTGTAATAAATGGTAATATCAGCATTACAATACCCATAATTAACTTAAGTGTAATGCACCACTGCAAGTTGAAGTAAAAATGTAATTATTAACATATACAGGAAAGTATTTCAGTCTAAAGTAATGTCCGATATGAGGAGACCCTTTTAGTGATGTCCACTAGAGTCTCGGAGCTACAACTCCAGTGCCAGTCTCAAAGGGAACGGTATGAACAAAGGTTTTTCGTCATTATTTCGTCTGTACAGCAGACAGAGATCATTTTAAGAATGTAAAGGTTCTCGGTGAACAATAGCTGAGATTTAGATGAAGGGGCTGTAAGAATAGAAGTTTTTTCCTATAAATCTTGTATCACTCTAAATACCATAACATCCGAAACTGTCTGTTGTTTCACTTCTTTGTCTAATAACAACAACAGTGACTGAGGGGGACCCCTGCTGATCCCCCGCCCCTAGGGTGAGAAAATTTGAAGAAAAAGTACGGGTAGGAAATCTGCCCACTCTAGACTGGCGTTTCGGGCGGCTGTGGCTGTTTGTACCTACGAGTGTTTTGAGTGTTATGGTCGTTAAAGGGTTAAAACCTTACCGGGCCAATCCCGTGGACGTTGCACTAATTTTAATGTAATATTGATGTTCTGACAATCGGACTTTAGTGTCTGAACTGTAGAGCCAAAGTAGCAAGGGTCCTCCTCATTGGTGAATACCATGGTGTAGCCAAGAGGTACCGCTGCTGAGAGGATATCGCTAATATTAATCCTACCGCAGCTGTTCTGTACCGACCAAAACTTCCTGTTGTTTGGAAGTTATAGTTGTTCAGACGTTTCCGTTAACGAAAGTTTTACTTTATATATACGTATGTGCGTGTGTGATATATATATCATCATCATCATCATTGTCAACCATTATCAATCCACTGCTGGACGAAGGTCTCCCCAAGTTTCCTCCACAACGGTCTGTCTTGTGCCAGTCTCCTCCATGTCACTCCCGCATATTTACGAATTTCATCCACCCATCTCCCATGTGGTCTTTTTCTGGGTCTTTTCCTGTCCCTTGGAATCCAATCTAAAATTTCGGCTGTCCATCTATGGTCTGTCCTTCTGGCAGTATGTCCAGCCCATTGCCATTTCAGGGATTTAACTCTGATCATGATGTCTTCCACTCTCGTCATTTTTCGGATCCACGAGTTCCTCTTCTTATCTCTCCTGGTTATACCAAGCATGCACCTCTCCATGCTTCTTTGAGTTGTCTGCAGCTTTTGTATGTCTCTTTTAGTTAAGGTCCACGTCCCTGCACCATACGTAAGCACTGGAAGGATGCATTGATCAAACACTTTTCTTTTAAGACATAATGGCATATTGCTCTTGAAAATTATGCTGTTTCTTCCAAAAGCTCTCCAGGCAAGTTTTGTACGCCGATTAATTTCTTCATCAATGTGACCCTCACTTGATATCTGCTGTCCAAGATAAACATACGTATCTGTTATCTCCAGTTTTTCTCCATCAATAGATAAATCTTCATTTCTTGTAAAAGCATTGAACATCACTTTTGTCTTCTGAAAGTTCATTTTTAATCCCACTTCTTTACTCTTGTCAGCAAGTTCCTGGATCATACTCTGCAGCTCTGATGGGGTAGTTGCAAAAATGACTACGTCATCAGCAAAACGAAGGTGGGTTAGATAATCTCCATTAATCTTTATCCCTTTGTTTTCCCAGTTCAGTGATTGAAAGACATTTTCCAATGTGGCATTAAAGAGCTTCGGAGATATGGTGTCACCTTGTCTCACTCCCTTTCCAATTTTTATGTGTGTTGTATTTTCAAACAGCCGAATCTTTGCACTTGCATTTTTATAGATGTTATTAATAATATTAATGTATGCATCTTCAATACCGCAGGATTTCAGAGCCGTGGTAACTGCTGATGGTTTCACCGAATCAAAGGCTTTTTCATAATCGATAAAAGCCATGCACAATGGAAGTTCATATTCCCTCGCTCTTTCAATCAGTTCTCTCAGTACGTGGATATGATCTATTGTGCTGTAGCCTCTCCTGAATCCAGCTTGTTCTCTCGGTTGAGCCATGTCCAGTGTTACCTTCAAGCGGTGTGAAAGAACTTTAGTGAAGATTTTATAAACCACTGATAGGAGGCTGATAGGTCTGTAGTTCCTGAGATCCTCAATGTCACCTTTTTTATGTAGCAGGATCATTGTAGCATTGTTCCAATCCTCAGGAATCTTCCCTTCATTAAGGCATCGAGTGAAAATTTGGGCGAGTACTGTTTCAATTTCTCCACTTGCTTCTTGTATGATGTCTATAGTAATTCCATCTTCTCCTGGAGCTTTCCCTCGCTTCATGTTCTTGATTGCATGAGCAACTTCTGCTGGGAGGACTGGAAGAACTCTGGTACCTTTCATGATGTCTGGAGTACATGTATCATCCCTTTCATATAATTTGGAGTAGAAATCTTTCACTCTTGTCAAAATTTCGCCTCTATTTCTTGTTATAGAACCATCTTCTTTTCTCAGTGCCATAATCTGTTTTCTTCCCTTACTGAGATGTCCCTTTGCTATCTTAAGGCTTTGGTTGTTTTCAATTGCTTTCCTCACTAGCTCACAGTTGAATTTCCTTACGTCTTCAGTGATACTTTTTCGTGTTGTCTTGCATAGCTCTATATATTCCACTTTGGAAGTCACATCTTCTTTAGTTGTCCTCATCTCTCTTCTTTTTTGCATCAACATTTTGGTTTCTCCTGATAATTTGTTCACATGCAACTTGTTCTTAGACCCAGCTAATTTTGTTGCTGTTTCCATTAGAGCTTTGGTTACTTTTCTGTTAACTTCCGAAATATCCACTTCTTCCGATGTTAGGCCTTCTAAAGCAGAGAATCTGTTCTTCAGTTCCAACTTGAAAGTATTATGGTGTTTTTTAAGGTTGGTTATGTCAATACATTTTGTTTGTCTTATGAGTTTGCCACGTTCCAGTTTAGTGTTGAGGTGCATCTTACATCTCACCAATCTATGGTCACTACCTGTGTTGAACTTGTTCAGCACACTGCAGTCTTCGATGACGAATTTTTTGTTACACATAATAAAATCAATTTCACTTGTCGTCCCAATTGGATGTCTCCATGTCCATTTCCTGTGTGGCTTTTTCTTGAAAAAGGAGTTCAAGATGAAAAATCCTTCTGCCTCTGCAAACTCAACGAGAGTATTTCCACGCTGGTTTCTGTTGCCGTGACCGAATTTACCTACTGAAGTTTCATTCTGTTGCCGTTGCCCTATTTTTGCATTGAAATCTCCCATAATTATCTTCAAGTGCTGCTTACCTTTATTATTTAGATGACGAATTTCCTCATAAAATTCTTCAATTTCTTCTTCACTATGACTTGTGGTGGGTGCATAAGTTTGAATAATCTGAGCCTGGTATCTTCTCGATAGTTGGATAACGAGTCGTGCAGCTCTGTCAGAGGAACTTTCAACTTCTACCACTTTATCCTTCAGTTTCTTGTTTATTATAAATCCAACACCACTAGTTCTGCCAGTATCTGTCCCACGATAATAGAAGAGATGTCCACTTTTCAGTTCAATGAGATCTTCTTCTTTTCTCCTTACCTCACTTAGCCCGACGATGTCCCACTTGATCCTTTGTAGTTCCTCTTCCAATTCAAGAAGCCTTGAATCAGAAGATAGGGAGCGTCCGTTATAGGTAGCCAAGGTCAGCATCAAATGGCAGCCTAGTCCGGTCCTCCGGGGATTCTTAGCACCCTCTGCCTTCATGTCGCACTGGCCGCTGCCTTGGCCAGGTACATTCCAGCTGCCGGAGACTGAGGGCCAAGATTTAAGTTGTAGAGTCATTTTGGAGGTGTTTGGCCATAACTCACCACGCTGGCCAAGCGGGTTGGTGAGTGTGGGATAGCATTTCCTCTGATCCCGATGGTATAGTTATACCGCTATTGGCGGTCGTCAGAGCCCCTTTAGTGGGAACAGGATGCACCACGAGAAGGCGGGGTTGACATTTGTCAAGGAGAGGCTGTGATGTTACGCATCACCTGACCTTACATCCCATATATATATATATATGATATAATATACAGTATACACGGTCGAGTCACATTATTGTGACCACCACCTAATATCCAGAGCAACCGCCGTGTGCAACGCGTACAGCACCAAGACGTGCTGAGAGTGACTCAATAAGGTGCTGGAAGGTGTTCGCATGTATGTGGAGCCATGCTGACGGCAGTGCATCTGACAGCTGCTGGAGGGTGCATGGTGGAGGATCCACAGAGCGAACAACACAATTCAGGTGGTGCCACAGATGCTGAGTTGGGTTTACGTCTGGCCAATTAAGGGGCCGGAGAAATACTTTGAAGTCCTCAGCGTGCTCTTCCAACCACTCCCGGACATTTCTAGCAGTGTGACACGTCACATTGTCGTGCTGGAAGATCCCATCCGCCCGAGGGAAGACAATCAGCATGTACGGGTGTTCGTGGTCTGCAAAGATGGATTCATAGTGGTGCCTTACACGGGTATCAATGGACCCAGAGAATGCCACGAAAATATTCCCCAGACCATAACGCTGCCCCCAACAGCTTGTGTTCTGCCAGAAATGGTTGAAGAGTGTTTGTTCTCCGACGTTTTTTACCTGATACGCCAACGTCCATCCGTTCGATGAAGCATAAAATCTGACTCATCGGAGAAGTCAATCCTTTGCCAGTCAGCGGAGGTCTAATTCCGATACTGCCGTGCAAATGTAAACGTTTTCTGCCGATGCTCCATTGTTAGCATAGGTTCAGTTACTATCTGTCTGCATCAGAGCCCCATATTCAGCGGGCTTTGCTGAACTGTCCTTCGGCCAGTGAGTTGCTACCCTGGAGCGTGTCGATCGGCACTCACGCACCTTTGTAGCCGACGTTCACCTCTCACATCAATGGTACGTGTTGCTCCGCAAATTCCGCGTCGCTTATTCGCAAATGGTTGTATTTCTCCAATCACGATACACTTTAACCACAGCAGCACGCGAACAGTTCACAAACTGCCCTGTTTCATAAATACTGCCACCCTTGGCCCGAAAGCCGATAATAATTCCTTTTTGGAAATCAAATAAATCACTTCTTTTATGCATGACATCAACGAGTGATATGTTTTCAGAATGCCTGCAGTACACCTTATATACCTCCCAAGCCAGCCCACGACACATGCCTTCTTTCATTGGCTACGCGCTATTGACCTAAAAAGTAGGAGGTGGTCACAATAGTGTGACTCGGCTGTGTATGTGTGTGTATGATACATTACACGTGTGTGTGTGTGTGTGTGTGTGTGTGTGTGTGTGTGTGTGTGTTGGAAAGGGTTTGAAAGGCGTGCTTATTGTACTCGAGAATTCGGAGTCGTCTAGTTTGTTCTGTCTTTGGAACACCTTGATACGAAGTATGTATCTGCGAATCTTTCCGTTAGTGCGACAGTTCGCTAAATGAGATTGTCAGCTGCAGATATCAATACATAAATGCATCATTTACCTCATCAATTCAGCTCTCTACTTGTGACTAATGAACTTTCAACAAATCTTTTGTAAATATTATTTCGTTTCACAACTAATCAAGTTGGGAAGGCTCGTATTTAAAGCAAAGCAAGGCTCCTTTTAAGTAAGCACTTTGTTAGATAAATATTGTGTTTATAAAATCGTTTGTATCAAATTTGGTCGGATTTTATATCTTGTCAATAATTGCTTTTAGACACATCTTTTGTACTTGTCAAAGCTCCTATTTTAAACAAAAAGCTGACTTATTCCGTATTAGGCGAATTTAAATTGCAAAACCATTCATGTGAAGTATTGAAGCATCTTGTTTCCTAAATATTAGTATGTTAGAGTCAGTATTAGTTTATTAGACAATGGCTTTAGACTTTAGTTTTAAATTCATTTATTTGGGAAGAAAGACTACGTACAGTGAAACATTTCTTTAAAAATCTGGAAAATTAACCTTTCTACAAATATCGTAGCTTCTCAGCTGTCTTTCATGAAGGAAGAGTCGTTTCTTTGTTACGTAATAAGACAAAACTCGAATGCGTTGACCCGAGGAATTTCTAAATTCGTTTACAAATGAAGTAATCTAAAACATTTTGCCTAATTTACGTAGCAGTGACATTTGTAGTTACTGAAGTCGTGTTTATTTAATAAACTAACATTTCTGAGAAAATAACGCTTCATAAGCAACTAAAATTTTCTTTAAGTAACTCTTATTATTATTATTATTTTGATTGGAGGTTTAACGACCACCGTGAGCAACTCAGTGGGTTATAAGCAGTCTCCCGTTCCTAATTAAGGGCCACTGGCTCCAGGGAATGGAGAGAGCCAGAGCCGTAAGACAAACACGACATCCATACCTCACCAGGATTCGAACCCAGACCCATCTCGGACGAATGATCAGAAACCATCGTGGACGGCTAACTCATATTAACGAATTCAATACGCAAGGGAAATTCAATACATAAGTTGGCACTAAAATGTTCAGGTAACGAAATATCCTAACTCAAAAAGACCAGCTGTTAATTTTCCAGTAAAGAAATACAGGGGTTGGACGGAATACTGGAAACACCTAAGAAAAGAAGGTGTTACGTACCTAGTAAGGTGTGGGACAACCTTCAACGTTCAAAATCGTCTGAGTCCTCCTTGGAATGGACGCATATAAATCCTGGATGGTCGTTAGTGGGATGTTACACCATTCTTCATGCAGAAACTGCTCCAGGTCGTTGAGAGATGTAGGAGGAGGATAACGGGATCTTAGTCTGTTTTCCAACACAGACTACATTGGCTCGATGACGTTTACGTCTGCTGATTGGGGAGGCCAAGGAAGGTGTGAAAGTTCGTCTTCGTGTTCCTCAAACCGTGACTGGACATTCCGAGCTCTGTGAATTGGAGCATTATCGTTTTGATAGATGGCATTCCCTGCAGGAAGCAATGTTTGAGCCATTGGACGGACTTGGTAGGCCAAAATGGTTTTATATGCCCTACCAGTTATTCGTCCTTTCAACGTAATCAGGGGACCTGCTGAAAACCACGATATCACGGCCCAAAGTATGTCAGAACCGCCACCATGCTGCACAGTTGAGAGCAGACAGTTTGGGTTGTACGCTTTTGACGGTGTTCTCCACGCGTAAACACGTCCTGCTGTGCGAAATAGTGTGACTATGGTGGATACATCCGACTACATTGCACGTTTCCATGCGTCAACAGTCCACGTTGTATTCTCCTGGCAGCAATGCCACCGCCGTTGTGCATTCATCCGGGTCACCAGAGGTTTTGCAATAGCAGTTCTGCCATGAATATCTTGTTTATGCAGTTCCCAGCGCAGTGTTTGCGTTGAAACTGTGGTCTGGAGATTCAGATTGAGATCCGCACTAATTTTCCACGCCGTGGTTTTCTTATTACGTGTTACAATCCTCTTTAACGCTCTCCTGTCTCTATTAGTCAGGGTCGTTTTCCGGCCACTCTTGTGTTTCGCAGACGAGGATTTGCCACGAACACGGTATGCTGTCATGGCGCTAGACATAGTACCTCTCGATACCCCTACAACCCTGGCGATTGTTGTCAGGGAGGCACCAACTAGCCGGCCACCAAGAATTAGCCCTCTTTCGAAGTCCGTTAGGTCGCTCATTTTGTCGTCCCCCTAAAAAACATTTTGCAACAAGACACTATAAATGCACTTAAACAGGACTTTGAAGTTCTAAACAAAACTATTAAAACCTAAAAGTGTTACCTTTGCGTATTGCGACGTACGCAGCTACATTAAAAATCTCGTCTCTGGGTGTGATGTACACATTATTCTGTCGAACTCCTGTATCTCATAGTAGATTATGTGGCCACCATATTTCTTAGTCAATGCCTCAGATTAGTGATCGAATATCTAAATGCCCGACACATTTTCTTCTTCTTCGGTTACACCCGTTAGAATTCCTCATAGTGGCCATTAAACCTCGAAACGAAAAATGCACAAAACAAGAAAGATGCCACTGAATTATCTGGTGTAATGAGCATGTGTTTGAATCATTTCTGACACACAAAGAAATATTTCATAGTAGATCCTAAAATCTACTACGCCTTCCAGAGAAAATATGTCTGCGTTTAATTTAAAGAACGCGGCGCGAGCAGTGTTCTTTGTACTGTGTGGAATAGGTTACAAGAAAAACGAAATACGATGGGCTCCTACAATCGGCAAAACACTTCGTCTATTTTGCCTGAGATGTGTGCTATGAAAATGCGCAAATTGTGCTCAAAACATTTCTTATAGTTAAAGATACCATAGCCAGAAAAAGGATTTTTCAAATCGAACCATGCGGAGAACCGAAATAACGAAAAAAGGATATAACTTGCTGTGCGTAATTTACAGGGGAAAATGGGAGGAAGACAATCTTTATAAGGGAGAGCATGGTACCAACTGAGGGTTTTTCCAAGAAATTTTAGAATCGAAGATAATCTTCCATATATAAGTACAGGCTGATGGCACCTAGTGACAGAAGTGTGAATAACGAAAAAGCAGGAAATATGATCAAAGTATTCTTCTCAAGAGACAAATAAATTTAAGAAATACAACTGCTGCGAGTCAAGATAGCTAGAATGTTTTTTTTTTCACATACCCATCCCATAGTGGGGAAACCGTGCTTTATTTAAAGAAGAAAACGAAAGTGGCAAACAAAGAAATATTGAAAGAGGCAAACGAAGAAATACGAGGGAGGATCGAAAAGTAACTCTCAGCATTTTTTTCTCTTTGCAGGTTGTAGTTTGGCAGACAACGAGTTTGGATAAAACGCTACAGACCGGGTTGTCTGGATCAGGTGTCGCCGTGGTGGAAGACAGTGTGAACGACGGTACAAAAATGTCGCGTTTGTTGAGCGCAGTCTACGAATGAAGAGCAACGCGGTGAAGTCCAATTTTTGTGGGCTAGACGGAAAACTCCGACGGAAATTCACAAAGAAATGGTCGAAGTGTATGGTGGTGATTGCCTCGACCGCAGCAACATCTTCAGATGGTGCAGTTTCTTTGCAGTGCAAAAGTGGCAACCTTACCGATTCGCCACGTTGTCGACCTGTAACTGCGTCATCACCTGCCACTGTGAGAGGCATTTAACAGGCAATTCTGAGTGACCGGCGGATCCATCTGCGCACATTGGCACACAAGTTCAACATTTTGTACAGTATAGCGTACGATATTGTGCATGACAAATTGCAATTTCGCAAGGTCAGTGTGTGTTGTTGCCCAAAAACTTGACAGACGACCAGCCGGGACAGAGAATGATGTCGTCCTTCACCACTTGATACTTTACGTAGAAAAAGGATATGAATTTCTAGCAGGTGTAATGACGGGCGATTACTACACTCCCGAAACAAAGAAGGTCCGAATGGTGAGGAAGCAAAAATAAAAAAAAAAACAAAAAAACCAGAGTAACCCAATCTGCACGAAAAGTCCTCATAACGGTATTCTTGGACATGCATGGCATTCTCCTGGGGGATTTTCATCACACGGGGGCCACTGTGAATGCCAAAACCTACGCTAACACATTGACAAAGTTGCGTCTTGCCCTTCGTGACAAAATACCCAACAGTGACGCTGCAAATGTCAGACTTCTTCACGTCAGCGCTCATCCACATGATGCACAACAAGTTCGTGAGAAAATTGCGCAATTTAGTTGGGAGGTGTTCCAGCATTCACCGTATAGTCCGGATTTGGCTCCTCCGGACTTTCATCTGTTCGGTTCCTTAAAAAGATTCATGGGCTGCCAACGCTTCGATTCGGCAGACGAAGACAAATCGGTTGTCCGCAGGTGGTTATACGCCCAAAAAACGGGCTTCTACGTACAAGGTATACTAAACCTGATACCACGCTGGGATTGATGCTTCAAGCGTCTCGATTCTCATGTTGAAAAATAGCTAAGAAATGTAGTTCCACTGTGTATATGTTTTGTTTTGCCCATCTATTAAACTGTTGCCAAAACAAAAAAAATAGTGTACCTTACTTTCCGATTCACCCACGTATAATACAAGAATTTCTTCAGTTGGACTTTTAGTAGCAGATGTACAGTTGCAAACAGAAATAGTAGCACTTTAACGCTATCTAGCGAAAGGAGTCGAGTCAAAATGTTCCACGACATGAACAGTATACGGACTTTAAACGTGCCCTGGGCACAGATTGAGCCTGCCAATGGACAAGCTAAATTCGAAAAATCGACGGAGCAGCTGAGACGATCAATGAGAGAACAGCGTGTTTTTTATGCTTTCCAACTGTAGGTTGCAGAAGCGTATATGCTCCAGCTTTGTCCGTCCGTCTGTCCGTCCGCACGATAACTCACCTAAAAATGGCTCGATTTCGATAAAATTTTAGTATGTGGTAGGGGACCACCTGGGGACAAACCCTATTGAAAATGAACGAAATGGGGTCAAAGGTCAGGACATAGGAGCGGGATCCATTCCATTGCTTTTATGCGTCATAACATTAGTAAAAATGCTTCGATTAAGACAACACTTTACATGTTGTTCCGGAAGCATACTTCACCGGTTCTGTTGAATATCGTCGAAATGGAGTCAAAGGTCAGGGCACAGGAGCTACATTTATTCCACAGCCATTATCCTCATAGCTTGACTACAAAGGCTTCTAATGCGACAAAACTTTAGTATGTTGTCCCGGAGGTAAACTGAGCCGGTTCTGTTGAATATCATCAAAATGGGGAAAAAGGTCAAGGCACAGGACCGAGATTTATTCCACAGCCATTATCCTCATAACCGGACTAAAAATTCTCCTATAGCCAAAACTTTAGTATGTTGTCCCGGAGGTATACTGAACTAATTCTTTTTAATGTGTTCGAAATGGGGTAAAAGGTCAGGGCACAGGAGAGAGACTTGTTCCGCAGCCATTACCCTCATAATTTGAGTAATAATTTCTGGTATGTTGGAAAGCGTATCATAATACATTGCATTGTATGATTTTATTATAACTTGTTTTTTAAGATTTGTGTCACAGTGCAGTACTCAGAGGGCGTCTCACAAAGTTTGCCATAGAAGAAGGAAGGTATCAGAGATAAAGAGATTTTCAAATCAAACAGCTAAACAGAAGAAATATCCATGTATTAGGTGTACAAATAAGTTTTAAAGAGTTTTAAGACAACGCAACGTGTAATTTGAGAGAGAAGAACAATACCTTTACGAATCAAAATATGCGCTGTCATTATCTATCACTTTCCGCCATCGGTTGCGAAGCTGACGGATTCCAGCCATGAAGATACTTCGTCGTGTGACGCTGACGCGATGAAGTCGTCTACCCATTTTTTGCTCTTCGTCACATGTTCGGAACCGTACAGCAGACAAACGATGTTGCATCAATCGGGACGAATGATAGTCTGAAGGGGCTATGTCGGGACTATACGCCGGGTGCTCCAAAAGTTCCCAGCCAAGCGTCAATAACGTTTTCATGTCTGATTTCGCGACATGCTACAGTAATTTCAAGGCACGCAATCCTTTGCCTGTGAATGGACGTTTCCGACAGATTTCCTGGTTCAATCGCAGCAATTGTGGCTTGTAGCGATCAGCAGTAACAGTTCGACCCTGTTCCAATAGTTCATAATAGAGCACATCCTTCATATCCCACCAAATGCAGAGCAGATCTTTCTTGGAGTGAATAGTGCGTTTCGGTATCGAAGTCGTTACTTCACAGAATCTACCCAGTATTTTTTGCGTTCTGAATTCTTGTACCGATTTTCCACTGGAAAGACTTTCTGTGTTTGTTCAACAGATTCAAATACTTCATGAAAAGTTCATCCTTGTTTCTCTGACTCAGGTCATGTGGCACCCATTTTCACTCCTTCTGAATTTTTCCTATTGCGCGTAAAGGATAGGAAATGGTTTGTTGAGTTATCCCATATCATTTAGCTAGTTTCTTTTGCGTTTGAGACGAATCTTCATCCAGCAATGTTTGTAGTTCCTCGTGTGCAACCTTCTGCGGGGCGCCGCTAGGATCTCGATCGCTAACATCAAAACCACCTGCTTTAAACCATCTAAACCGAAACTCACACGTGCTTTGCGATAAAATATTCTCCCCCAGAACAGCACAAATCAATGCACATGCTTTTGCAGCAATTATTCCTTGATGAAATTCGTGACGAATACAGTGTCGAATAAATGCAATATCGCTTGCCATCTTTCACCAACCGATGTGCAAGTGCGTTTGACTCTTGGGCAAACTTCTGTGCCACATTTTATACTCTGGACCAGTTACGGTCGCATGACAACAACGCTGGGGGAATGTCGGATATGTAAATTAGCGTTATACGTTACACAAAAAACACGCTTTAAAACTTATTTGTACACCTAATACACTGAGTGGCCACTTTATTATGACCACCCCCTCAGTACTTCATTGGGCCACCTTTTGCCTTTAATACTGCGTCAATTCTTCGTGGCATGGACTCCACGAGGTGTTGATAGGTGGTTTGTAGAATCTGAGACCATGCTTGAAGAATAGCACTTTTTAGGAGTGTGAGATTGCAGGGTTGTGGATCCAGCTGTCTGATGGCTCGTTCAATTTCATCCCACACATTCTCAATGGGGTTGAGATCTGGAAATTGTGGGGGCCATCTAATCAAAGTAAACTCACCGGCATGTTCCTGAAACCAATCCTGTGCAATACGAGCACTATGGCAGGACGCATTATCTTGTTGAAAGTAGCCATCGCCATTGGGATAAACCATCCACATGACGGGATGCACTTGGTCCGCAACGATGCTTTGATATGATGTGCCAGTCAGACGTTGATCAACACGAATTAAAGGGCTCAAAGCATGCCAGGAAAACATACCCCAAACCATAAGGTTACTTTCACAAGCTTGAAGGACTGTAGCAATGCATTTGAGGTCCATGCTTTCGTGCTGTTTCCGCCAAATTCTCACTCGGCCATCGGCATGGTGCAACGGAAAATGTGATTCATCGGACCACATAATTTGTTTCCAATTATCGACTGTCCAATCCTTGTGCTCCTGTGCAAACTGGAGACGTTTTCTCTTGTTAACTGCAGATAGCAAATGTGTTCGAACAGGTCTTCGGCTGCCATATCCCATCCGATCCAGTGTACGGCGAACAGTGCGTGCAGAGATCATTGTAGGGGATCCTTGATTAAGATGGTCTGTAATTTGCTGTACTGTTGCCCTTCCGTTGTCTGTTACCAGTCTGGACACTCTCCGTTCCGCCCGAGCAGTCACTAGTCGATGACGACCACACGTTGCACGTAGAGGACCAGTTTGTTGGCTGACAGTCCAGTCTTTAAACACTTTAACAACAGCTGCTCTGAAACTTTTCACGAATGCGGCGGTTTCGGTGATACTCGCTCCATGGCTCCCAGCTCCTACAAACATCCCACGTTGAAATTCCGTCAAATCGCATATCTCCCCTATCTCGTCACCCAAAAATCACTTATACTACTGTCGCAAACACTAAGCTTTCCCTTTTTATATTAGCCTCGTCCTCTGGCGGCAACAGCGTGCAGCCATAGCTCATTTGCTTAAAACTGTCAGGTGGTCATAATAAAGTGGCCACTCAGTGTAGAAGAAAACATGATATAACTCTACGCCTTCAAGCTGAAGAATTTTGCACAATGGAAGACTTGTAAATAGGAGAGACCACAATGGAAGACTTGGAAATAGAAGAGACAATTTCGACTCCTAGCGAAAAATCTGTGCTTTATTTAAAAGGGATAATGCTTCACATCCCTATTTTAGCGAATGACATACAGTAAAGAAGAAATTTCCCAATAAGGTTTTTAGAAACGGAGATAAAGCTGCAAACTGAAGTATACAAACACCCCCTAGCAAGAGAACTGTGTATTAAAAAATTTCCTCATATACTAACCTAAAGTGTTCTACAAAGTAAAAGGCATCCGGTGTTGAAAGATTTTTTTAAATCACACATGTAGAAGCCGAGATATTGAGAAAAGCAGATTAAGCATTTGGCTAGCGGGGAAATTAAGCATTGTTTAAGGAAGAAAATGAACACACAGAGTTTGCATAGTTAGTAGTATCTGACCGAAAAAGAAGATTTTTCAATCAAGTTTATAGTCCCACAGATATTGCGGTCAACGGAAATTTGAACTTACGCCCTCTGGCGCTGACATGTGCGTTAAGAAAATTTCAAATGATATGAGAAACATTTCACAGCAGAAACGCTCTCAAACAAAGAAATAATTTTTAAAATCTGTCTCTTAGAAGCAGAGATATCGACGGAAATAAGACATACGTCCACGCCTCCTTCCGGGAAAACTTAGTATTTTTTAAGAAGAAAGTATTATCTCAAATGGTTTTCAGAGGGGAGAGGTAGCGGTCCACGAAATAATTTTTCAATCGAGTTTTCAGAATCTCAGATTTTGCTGCAAACCCATCTGAAGCAGAATTAAAAATGTACGCCCCTGGTGGCTAAACCATTCCTTACCAAATATTAGAAATCACATGCAAAACACTTTCCATCTGTATCCGATGCCGGAAGAATTTTTCAAATCTGAGTTTTGGAGTTTTGGAAGTAGAGATCTCTTTGAAAAGGAAAATTATTTTTACGCCCTTTAGCGAAAAATCTATGCGCAACTTCTAACATTGACTGTACTTAAAATAGACTTCAATATAAAAGGAATGGAAAGGTAAAATATTTTTTCAATCGGATATATAGACGCAAATATAAGGTATAAAATGTATTTTGAATTCGATATCATCTGCATTTACTCCCTTTAGCAGCGAAATTGTGCATCGTAAGAAAAACTGAATGCAATGATCATCATTCTCACATTTCAAGCTTCTTACTGCAAACAGAGTTTTTCAAAGGAACTAATAATTGCCGAGATATGATGTCCACAGACGGAAAGACGTACGGACAAACCAGTAACATAAGAACGATCTTTTTTACAAAAGTCGTGCTAAAAAATTAGAAAATAAAAAAAAAAAAAAAAAGCTTAGGATGTCTACCCACCTTAAACGAGGAAGGGTTTTACTTCTAGTGTTTCAAAGGAATTTAACACTTGGGGCATAAAACTAAATGAAGTTAAATTTGCTGGATCGGGTGACTTACATCGCTTGAGTTTCGTTCCACATAACTTTATTAGTAGAAAAGACTTTAAGCTGCGTTCTCCCAATCGCTCTTCTCTGAAGATAAATTATCTGTGAGTCTAGACATAAAACGACCAGTCGCTTTAGCACAAGTGCCTTTTCAACATTTACTTAAAACTTATCATAACTCTTGATGTTATTCTTGGGTAGTACATAACAGTGAACGTGTTGTGCTTTTAAGTCCTTTGATATTTATGCGCCTTGCAAGTCACATAAAGATCAGTTCCCGGGTTTTACTTTTAAAAGCGTAGGCACTTTGAAACGATCCCTGGGTTTTCTTCTAATAAAGAATTGTGTGCCTTCTTCACATAATTCCCGTTGATTCTGAACGTAAAAATCAAAATCCACTCTCGTAAATTCCAGGCGATGAAATCATTCTGCTGTGCTTCTGAGTGCAAAATTTGTTTCCGACATTTTAACTCTTTAAGCGGCTGATGTATATGAACTAAATGGGTCAACATTTTCTGCGCTCTTCAAACAGAAATGTCCCCGTGTCTTTTTGTATTTTTTTTATTGGTGGTTTAACGCCACCGCGAGTAACCCAATGGGCTATAAGCAGTCGCCCATCGCTAATTTATTGCCACTGGCTCCAGGGAAGGGAGAGAGCTAATGCCGTAAGACGAAAACAACATCTATGCCTCACCAGGATTTGAACCCGGACTCATTACGGACGAACGGTTACAAGCCTGTTGTGAGGTATATTCTAATATAACCTTTATTTTTAGTTAATTTTCCTACGTAAATTTGAGTTTGTTCTTTATACTTCCAAACTTAACGTGATATTTTCTCTCTCACAAGAATCGGGTGGCAACACATTTGAGGTCACAGAGAAAGTGACGCATCAATGTGATAAGAAAAATGGATAAGAAGGACGATACAAAAGTTGCTCAGGGGGATGTGTGTGTGTAGACGTTCTATCGTTAAGAATAATGTGAAGTTTACCTGCTGTGTTATATGTTGGATCTACTGAAGTATTGCTATACCAATGAAAGGCTATCATAAGTTAACTTCTGTTTATGTTTCGTCTGGCCGTAAACTATTGCATCGTATTCTTATTTAGTTCGACATTCCTTAGCCATGGTTTAGACATAGCGTAAAACCAATTTTGCTCACGCAAAATACATTAGGTTATTCAGTGCTTAGACTACTGCGCCACCGGGGACGGCTTCTAGGTTTTTCCTCTTCTTCATGATAGAGAACGGCTAGTCCCTCTGACATGGACATCATGCCACTGGAGAAAAACAAGTGACTGAAACATCTCTCTCCCTTATAAAGTCGTCACCACTGTTTTTAGCAGGTAATCAGCAAGACAAGATTAGTTTCAATCATCCCTCTATATAACCGGTTTGAGTAACAGCGCTTAGGGGAAAATAACACTTTCTGATACGGAGGCTCCGGCGTTGCATTATGTTGTGTCACCCAAGATCTGCAGGCAAGTGAAGAGACTGACTCGAGAATACGGCAAAAGACCGTATCTCTCGTTCATTAGGAGGGGCCTGTAAGGTTCACCCGCAATCAAACTGTCAATTATGAATTTATTTAAGTTTAATATTGTGGTGAACACGTGCGGACGGACGTTTCATTCCGCCATTTTGTTGTTTCAGATAAGAACTGATATTCTTCACCACCAACGTATTACAATTTTAATCCTATGTGGGATTAAGAGACGGGTGCATGAACACCTGGGGCACCTGACCTTGAAGAGTCAGCTGCTCGAGTGCTTCTGTTAAACAAGTTGTCATACAGCTTTTGTATACGTGCAAGGTTGTAATCGCCTGCGGGTATCCGATGTCAAACCTGAGTTCAGGTATTTCATGTGCTGACCGGGGAAACCAGTTTTTCTTGCTCATGCGTGGTAGAGGACAAAAGGGGCCAGGAGAATAGAGGGACAGTTGAGCTTCGGTCGTTAAGGAGAGAGGGTCCTGGTTTGGACACCGGTTTTTGACGGAAGGGCTGCGGGTATCAAAGAAGTGCAGCGTTGTGAACGGGAAGGAGGATTCCTTCGTCCACCGGGTATCGCGGGAAGAATTGTGGAAATGTATCACGTGATCAGCACGGGGAACCTGAGCGGAAAGTCATCGGAAACCAGTGAAGCAAATGTTATCGGAATAATAAAATCTTCCTGTTTTTTATTTCCATGTACTGGACTGAGTTTGTCGAGGTAATTATTCTTCTACACAAGGGCACCTTCAGCCGCCTTGATAGCCAGATCGTAGAGTAAAGGCGACAATAAAATCTGACGGAAGAAAGTTTTTCAATCGGGTTTTTAATCCCGTAGATATTGCTGTAAACGAAATTGTGAACTTACGCCCCCTGGTTGCAGACTTGTGCCTTAAGAAATATTTGAATGTATATGAGAAACATTTTGCAGCGGAAACGCTCTCCAACAAAGAAAGAATTTTTCAAATCGGACTCTTCGAAACAGAGATATCTACAAATATAAGATAGGCATTTATGCTCTCTGGCGGGAAAACCATGCATTATTTTACGGAGAAAAGGTTTTTCGGTGTGAGAGGTATCGGTCTAAAAAAAAAAAAAAAAAGTTTAGTCGAGTTTTCAGGGTCTCAGATTTTGCTGCAAATACACCAGAAGCAAAAATGAACACTTATGGCCGCTGGTGGCCAAACCATTCTTTACCAAATATTAGGAATATATGAAAAACATTTCACATCACTAGCTGTATGCGATGCAGGAAGAATTTTTCAAATCGGAGTTTTAGAAGCAGAAATGTCGGGGAAAACGCAATTTACCTTTTTCAAATCAGACTCCTAGAAGTAGAGATATTTAAAAAAATAAAATATACATCTACGCCACCTGGCGTAGAAACCACTCATTATTTTAAGTTTAAGAAGAATATATTCATAAAAGGTTTCTCGACGTGAGTAGTATCGGTCCACAAACGAGATTTTAGACGCTCAAATGTTGCTGTAAGTTCATCAGAAGCGGAAATTAAGACTTACACCCCCTGGTGGCCAAACCATTCTTTACCAAAAATTAGAAATTATATGCAAAGGATTTTCCATCAGAAGCTGTGTCCGGTGCAGAAATATTTTTTTCAAATCGGACTTTTAGAAGCAGAGATATCGGAAAAAACACAATTTACTTTTGCGCTCCCTAGTGGAAAGTCTTTGATGTGCATGAAAATTTTGAAATTATATGGGAAATATGTCACACCAGGAACTCTATCCAATAAAGAAAGAATTTTTCAAATCGGACCCCTAGAAGCAGAGATGTTGGCAAAAATATGATATACATCAACGCCCCTGGCGGAGAAACCATGCAATATTTTGAGAAGAAAATATTCGGAAAAAGTTTGTCGACGTGAGTGGTATCGGTGCAATCGAGATTTTAAAAACTCAGATGTTTCGGCAAATACATCAGAAACAAAAAATTAAACTTACGCCCCCTGGTGGTCAAAGTATTCTTTACCAAAAATAAGATTTTATATGCAAAAGAGTTTCCATCAAGAGCTGTATGCGCTGAAGAAAATATTTTTTTAAATCGGAGTTTTAGAAGAAGACACATCATCGAAAATGTCATTTACTTTTACGCCCCATAGCGGAACATCAATGCTTAACTTGAAAAAGTAACTATACCTAAAATACCCTTCGACACAAATGAAATCGAAAGAGAAAAGGATTTTTCAGTCGGATGCTTAGAAGCAAATATATGGAATAAAATGTGTTTTGAATTCGACATCATCTGCGTTTACGCCCTCTTGCGGCAAGATTATGTATTGTTTAAAAATAAAAACGAAATAAAGGGTCACCATTTGCACATTTAAAGCTTCCCTATGCGAAAAGAATTTTTCAAATCGGACTAATAGTTGCAGAGATATCGTGTCTACAGACGGACAAGCCGATAACATAAGCACGATCTTGTTTTACAAAAGACGTGCTAAAAATGTGGGAAGAAAATAATATCGTGTACAGGGTGTTTTTTAATGCTGTAGTCCCCTGTCAGGTAAATTTTCTGATCTGACGACGTAATACGTGTATGCAAATGTTGGGAAAAATCTCATCGTAGTTGGGTGAGGCAATGCTACATCAGCTGTCGGGAATTCTCCTGCTAAACAATTTTTTATTGCAGGAAAGCAAAATTTTTTGTTCGCCTAGGGACTTACCGTGAGCAACTCAATAAGCCATGGTGCGTCTCAGATTTGGGGCCACTATTGCAGGGAAGGGAAAGAGTCAACGCCGTAAGACAAATACATCATCCAATCCTCACCCGTGATTCGAACTCAAGCCCATCTGGGACGCATGATTAGAATCTAACACTTCCCACCACGCGTCACCATGGAAGGTATTCGGAAAATACGTGTAAGAGAATCAGTGGCATTCTATTTTCAATCCACGCATAATTTATCGCCTTGACTATGTATAATCAATTCTCTAAGGCTGAAATAGTAGACATTCATTTTGTAGCCCAGGTAATGTGATCTCAGCACTGGCTTTTGACCGTTCGTCCGAGTGTGCCCAGGTTCGAATCTCAGATGTTTTCCTTCCATGACCCTGGCTCTGTCCCTTCCATGGAACGATTTGCCCTATATTAGTGACGGGAGACCGCTTATAGCACTTAGCTTTGCTCACGGCACTCTTTAAACCCTGAAACAAACAGACAAAACAGATATTCATTTGATTTATGGACGAACGAACAGAAACAGCAAGGAAGTTCAGCGTCTGTACGAGATACTTCTAGGACGATTAGCATTCAGTACGGATAAGAAAGCTTTTGAAGCCATCCATCAACGCCTTTGAGCGACAAAATCCTATTGGCCTGCTACTGCAAATTTTGGACGGGCCAGACGCGTTCCAACATTTGATTTGGAGGAACACGTGCGGGTCACGGTAGCGAAGTGTCCCAGAACCGGCGAGAAAACAGTATCCGCAGGAGTTGGTGTTTCACATTTAGCTCTACGGAGAATTTTTCTCCAGGACAGGACCAACTCTATTCATATCACATGCAGCGAATTCAGGCTCTCTCTCCAACTTTTCTCGAAATGGCTTTTAAATAATATTCGGCTGCGGCGCAATCCTGGCTTTGTCCTGATAGAGAGTAAACAAGTTGGTAATGATTATGATACGCTTCCCAACATAACAGAAATCATTGCTCAAGTTATGAGGATAATGGCTGTGGAATAAATCTCGCTCCTATGACCTGACCTTTGACCCCATTTCTATGATATTCAACAGAACCGGAAAAGTATACTTCCGGAACAGCATGATAAAGTTTGTCTCCATGGAAGCATATTTACGTAAGTTAATAACGCATAAGGTCGATGGAATGGATTCCGCTCCTATGGCCAGCCAAACCTTTGACCGCATTTTGCCCATTTTCAATAGGGTTCGTCCCCAGGTGTGGTCCCCTACCACATACTGAAATTCAGTCGAAATCGAACCATTTTTACGCACGTTATCGCGCATAAGGCCAAGGGAATGCATCCTGCTCCTATATCCTGACCTTTGACCCCACTTCGCCCATTTTCAATAGGGTTCGTCCCCGGATGGTCCCTTACTACATACTAAAATTTCATCGAAATCGACACATTTTTATGCCAGTTATAAAGCATAAGGGCAATGGAATGCATCCGGCTCCTATGTCCTGACCTTTGACTACATTTCGCCCATTTTCGATAGGGATGGTCCCCTATCACATACTAAAATTTCATCAAAATAGAACCATATTTACGCGAGTTATCGTGCGGACGGACAGACAGATGGACGAACAAAGCTGGAGCACGTACGCTTCTTCAACCTACGGTTGGAAAGCGTAAAAAAGAAAAGTACAGAAAAATTATATTAGGGGTATGCAAAAGTTTCCGCCGTTTTAAGGAGAAAGAACACAGGAATAATCAGGAAACCAGTAAACATTTATTCAGCGAAATACTGGCTGTTATCATCAATGACCTTTTGTTATTTTTCAGGCAACAAATGCATGCCCTTGTGATAGAAGCACTCGGGTTATGAGCTGAAGAACGCAGTGACGAAATATTTCACCTCTGGAAATGTAGTGAACCGCTGTTGGGCTAGGGCATGTTGGGAAGAGCGAAACAGATGAAAGTCTGAGGGGGCAATGTCCGGGTGGTAAGCCGGGTGCGGTAAAACCTCCCAGTGTAACTGTTCAAGGGTTAATTTCCTGGTGGTAGCGACATGTGGTCTGCCATTATCGTGTAACAGGATAACTAGGTGGTGTCCTTTACCAGTCTATGGCGTTCAGTTCCATCAACTGATCGCTATATCGTTGTGCAGTGAATGCTTCGCCCAATTTCAACAGTTCGAAGTACAGCACTCCGCGCTTGCCCCACCACACACGCAACAGCACCTTTTTCCCGTGGATATCCTGTTTTGCAGTGGATGCTGATGGCTGGCCAGCCTCGACTCAGGCCAGCCATCAACTACGAGGTTGTCGCACTAGACCCATTTTTCATCCCCGGTGACAACCTTACACAAGAAATTCTTCCCTTGAAACATTTCAGCAACGACATGCAGATGTCCAATCGTTGACAAATATTACGCTCCGTTAAAGTATGCGGAACCCACTTGCCAATATTTTGGATCTTCCCCAAGGCCTATAGGCGCCGTACCACCGCCGAATGAGTCCCTTTCAAACGCTTCGCTAGTTGTGTGGTCGATTGTGTGGCATCCTCTTGCAACAGCGATTCCAGCTCCTCGTCTGCGAGTTCCTGCGGTCTACCTGCACGTGGCTTGTCTTCCAAGCTTTTATCACCTTTCTTAGATCTGGCAAACCATTCTTAATACGTCCACTCACCTATAACCGTTTTGCTATATGCCTGAAATATAGAACCGTATGCTTCACTCGCACTTTTCCCATGAATAACAAATAGTGTCGCGAATAAACTTTATCGACCGCCATGCTGAGCTTCAAGTACGAACTAACAGCACGGGCCGGTTAAACCCCTAGAGCGCCCGCTAGCGGGGGCTGCGGCATCTTTTGCATGCCCCTAATAGTTAGAGCAATATATGATTTCATTTTAAGGAAAAGTTAGGAGCTCATCTAACATGCTTACCTAAACTGTTGGTGTTAACTCACTGCAATCTCTGGCCATTGTCAGGGGTCCGACGACATAACGTACCCATAAGACAGCACATTTTGTGTTTCAACACATCACAACCCACTGGGATCTAACCCGGAACCTTTTGTCGTTAGAAAGGTGTTAACCACACGGCTATCCGCTGCCCTAGCACAGTTTTGCAATCACAGTGCTTTGTGTTGTTTTGTGGTTAACAAGATCTTGGAACCCCATGAGAGCAGAAAATACGTCAGCACTCTTTCCTTTCACTCACTCCCCTCTCTCCCTTCTCTCTCTCTCTCCTTTCTCTCTCTCTCTCATCCACTCTCTTCATCTCTCCTTTCTCTCTCTCACTCTCCCCTTTCTCTCCCTCACTCTCCCCTTTCTCTTTTTTATCTCTCTCCCTTCTCTCTCTACCTATTTCTCTTCTCTCTCCCTCCCTCCTTTCCTTCTCTCAATTTCTCTCTGACTCTCTCCCTTCTTTCCTTCTCTCAATTTCTCTCTGACTCTCTTCCTTTCCCTTTCCTTCTCTGACTCTCTGACTCTCTCCCTTTCTCTCTCTCTCTCTCTCTCTCTCTCTCTCTCTCTCCTTGTCACTTTCCCTCTCTCTCTAATTCTCTCTCCTCTGTCCGTTTATTTCTGCAATCACCTTTCATTGCACTTCTTCAGCGTTCAGTTTTTTTCTGCCGAGTTGTAACATCGATTTTCTACGTAATACATTCTACTCTACAATTTTTAAATTGGAACCTTTCAACTGTCAGACATATTTTACTATTTATATTCTGTAAGTTCTTAATTTCGCCGCCAATTCAGCACGCGTATCGGGAAGTGCATACTAACTTTTCTGTGCGAGTGCCGTACTCACCCATCAGAAGGACAACTTGCTTTCGTGTAATTTCTCTGGGTAAGGACCAGTGTTGCCAGAGACTTTTACCTGAAATCGGTCGATCATAGCTCAAAAAGAAAATCAGTAGGAATCAGTAGATTAGGTTTTTTTGCTTGAAATGCACACCACCTAGCAAATGCAATGTATTGGACGTCATCTCAGTACGAAGGAACACTCAAATCTATTGTTACGTCAAATATTACCAGTACTCCACAAACTATACGTACAATTAAAAAGCATAATGGAAATTCAAACCAATACAATCCTGAGTAGCTTTTATATAACATATTACTGATGATCAGCTTTATAAAATAATGCTCATCATTAAAATAAATGTAGGTATAAATACTAATGGGATTTGCCTTTCAAAAAAGTAGACACAACTGGATCGGTCCCACTTGTTGTCTTTGTAAAGACGGAGTTATATATTTACACTTCTTACCAAATGATACCGAAATGTTCCCTGTGGAATAAGTGCTAACTCAAAAATATCATTATTACAAATACCATACTACACTGCTGTTAAATAGATATTGCAACATCATGAAGAAATGCTTGGATTTGCACGAAATTTGCAGGCTGGATGGAGCACCGTAGGAAATACATATTATTACAATTGCAGGGCACCTGCAAATGTGAGACGCGCGAAACACCATCGGAAACGTCCCACCAAGGGGTATAAAAGAAGGTACACAGAGTGCTGATTTTTTACGCTTTCCAACCGTAAGTTGAGGAAGCATATATACTCCAGCTTTGTCCGTCTGTCTGTCTGTCCTCCTGTCGGCACGATAACTCGCGTAAAAATGGTTTGATTTCAATGAAAGTTTAGTATGTCGTTGGGTACAATCTGAGAAGGAATCCTATTGAAAATGGATGACATGGGGTCAAAGGTCAGGACATAGGAGAGAGATCCATTCCATGGCCCTTATGCGTCCTAAATTACGTAAAAATGTTTCGATTGCGACAAAACTTTATCATGTTGTTCCAGAGGTACACTGAACAGGTACTGTTGAATATCATCGAAATGAGATCGAAGGTCAGGGCACAGGAGCAAGATTTATTCCACAGCCATTATCGTTATAACTTAAGTAATAAGTTGAGTAATAATTCCTGGTATGCTGAAAAGCGTATCATAATCAATGCATTGCATGATTTTACTAACTTGTTCAACTTGCTATCGCCAAATTCCATAGTACGCCGGTGTTTACATGTAAACATGCCACGTAGGATGACGGGACAACTATACGAACACTTGAAGGAGTTTGAAAGAGGTAGAATCTTTGGACTCAGAGAAGCTGGTTTATCATACAGTGATACTGCTGCACGCGTTAGGTGTAACCTTGCTGCCGTTATGCGTACACGACGTCAATGGACAGCATAAGGTTCTACGCATCGTTGTGCAGGGTCTGGAGCTCGAAATCGCACGACTGAGCGGGAAGACTGGCACTTGCACCGTATAGCAGTGATGTCGTGCCTAACACCATCCACGACACTTGCGCAACAATAAAGGATGGCCACACATTGTTCGATGTCTACTAGCACTGTTCGTCACCTATTGCTGCAGAGAAGCCTCGTTGCTCAACGTCTTCGATTGACTTCGCTTGGCTCTGAACCATTGGCGCCATCAATTGCAGTGGTGCCGCGAGCGTCGGAACTGGAGTGCTGAATGGGAGCATATTGTGTTTTCGGCCGAGTTCAGGTTCAATCTAATGCATCACAAGGGCCGAATCCTTGTTCGCAGAGACCAGTGATAGTCTCAGACGCTATTGCGTTCCATTCACGCCCATGCCTGCTACGCATCACAGGCACATTAAAATGCCAACGCTTTATCACGGACGTTTTGGAAGCTTAACTCCTACCCTTCCTTCAGACGATCCCGGGAGCCATCTTTTTGTCCCTACCCCATGTTTCTCACACTGTCCATAACGTACCACGTGGGCGTTAAATCGCTCGTCTTTCCCTTCCGGCTCGCTCGCCACATTTGTCGCCTACAGAAAACATCTGGGGGTGTCATCGCGCAACAACTGGCTCGTATGGCCTCGCAGCCTGTTACAACCAATGAACTGTGGATGCGTCTAGAAGCAGAATGGAATGCAATACCGCAGACGACCATCCAAACTCTGTTTCATTCTATCCAACGGCGTGTGGATTCGGTTATCACCACCCATTGTGGATATTACCAATTTTTTGGCCTTGCTCATCACGAACCGATATGTAATTGTGATCGTTTGCATCTTGTACCATAAATAATCACTCCCATAAATTTCATTGTGATTGCTTGCTTCGTTCTTGGTGTCGCAACTTCTATTAACATCAGTGTATAAATAATGTGTTACCAATTATCTGATTTTTAATAGAACTAGAAAAATATTTGTATAACATAGTAATAATAGGTAGCTAGTGTTGAGTAATTTCAGTGTTGGTCACCTTAGTCTCTTCAGATCAGTTCTAAGGTGGGTCTTGTTGGTTGGATCAGTTGATGGTGAGATTGAAACAATTCCGTATATTCTTAGCCAATACGACCTGAGAGTGAAGGTGGTCTTAAAACAGAGAAGAATCTGTAGATTACGAAAATCTAGCAGTAGACAAGAATCAAAATTAGTGGATCTACTGATAAATAGTAGAATGGCAACGCTGGACTAAGAACTTGGCGTACCACTCTGCATAATGAAGAAACGCATGCCAAACGCAGTTTCATTTTTTGGATTGGAGATTTAACGACCACCGTGAGCAACTCAATGGGCTATAAGCAGTCGCTCGTCCGTAATTTAGGGTCACTTGTTCCAGGGAAGGGAGAGAGCCAGTGCCGTAAGACAAACACAATATCCATGCCTCACCGGGATTTGAACCCGGAGCCCTTGCGGACGAATGATCAGAGGCCGTCACTTAGACCACTGCGCCACCGCAGTTTCAAGTTTAATATTTGTTTCCGACCCTTTGGGTATTTTCGTTTGCAAGAATTTGTAGATTACGAAAATCTAGCAGTAGACAAGAGTCAAAATCAATAGGCTGCCCCGGTAGCGCAGTGGTCTAAGCGACGGCTTCTGATCATTTGTCCGCGAAGGGTCCGGGTTCGAATCCCGGTGAGGCATGGGTGTTGTGTTTTTCTTACGGCGCTGGCTCTCTCCCGTCCCTGGAACTAGCAGCCCTAAATTAAGGACGGGCGATAGCCCATCCTTATTATAGCCCATTGAGTTGCTCACGGTGGTCGTCAAACCTCCAATAGAAAAAAATCTGTAGATCTACTGAAGAATCAGTAGAATGGCAACACTGGACTAAGAACTTGGCGTGCATAATAAAGAAGCGCATCACAAACGCAGTTGCATATTTGTTTCCGGCATTTTGGGTATTTTCGTTTTCCAAGTTTAACATTAATTCTTTCACAAAACTGTTACTAGTTCTAAGAGTAAGATATTTCACTGGCATGGCGTGAGGAAGGCTTCGAATTGTAGTAAAGCAGCGTACACAATACTGTGCGTTCTTCCACTCGTGGAAAATCCCCGTATTGTTACCAATTCTGCTGCCTGGTTTACGAATAGCATCTACCTCAATCAATGGCCGGTAGTTAAATTCTGCCCATCTGTGAAATTTGCAATGGTATTAAGGACGACGTCAACGCGAACTCTCTAGCGGTTTTAAGCCTTCCGGCATCGACTGGTAAGAGCATCTTGAACTCCCAGTTGGTTTGCGCATGATTTAAGTGAATATCAAATCCTCAAAACATAGCACAAGGACATCGGATCACCACTGCACTTCAGCTAAAGTGCCATTCGTTATAAATATCACGATTCAGTCTCTTAAGCTCATTGCTGCATTTCATTTCCGTTCTTGGAGAACGACAGGACATTGTAATACATAAAATATATGTATTTCTGCATGACTACTAAATGCCAATCTTCCTATCTTTTGCAGATGCTGATATCTGGGAGCTGGTTCATTAAATATCCAGTGTTCATGTTATTCTGCTCTGAAACAATAGGTAAATCACGTTTTATTACTTTTTGAATTTGAAAGTTTTTTTTAAGTATCTATGCCTTCACAATTTAAATATGGGGTATATTCTACAGTACAGTGGTGCTCAAAAGTACTGCATCACCTGCAAAAAAAAACGCGAATTTGTAAAGTTTAACCATTTTTTCAACTAATTAATTTTCATAGTTGTTTCATGATTTACACCGATAAGTATTACATTACGACCAATCCCAGCCTAGAGAAATGAGCACGCCCACCGCCCAAACGGTAGCGTAGTAGGTGAAGTTAACAGAGCAGTAGATTTACAATCCGAGGACCGTCTTTCGATTCGTAGAGTGATCAGAGTCAGCATGGGAAAATCTGCAGATTTATCGGAGTTTGATAAAGGACAAATTGTGATGGCAAGGCGCCTCGGAACAACGATCTCGGAAACGGCGCGGCTTGTGGGTTGGTCACGTGCCGCTGTAGTGAGTACGTATCAAAAGTGGTGCACAGATGGCCACACGACGTACCGTCGTCCAGCCGTGTGAGTTGTCCGCAGCTTATTGATGACAAGCGGGAGCGGAGACTGTCGCGCGTTGTTCACAGCGACCACGGGGACACAGTGTGACAAATCAGCCGCAGCTACAACAGTGGAGATCAGGGCAATGTGTCACAGTACACAGTTCATCGCAGCCTTCTTCCCATCGGCCTGCATAGCCGAAGATTCATACGGGTCCTCATGCTCATTGCACGTCATCGCTATCAACGCATGAAATGGGCCCAAGATCATTGAGATTGGACCGTGGATAATTGGAAGAAACTGGCCTGGTCTGACAAATCCAGATTCCTGGTGCATTACGTAGACGGCACAGCACAGATACGCCGATTACCGACAAGCTATGGCAATTGGATGCACTGTTGCACCGAAACAGGCCGGGGGCGGTAGCGGCGACGGTGTTATGTTGTGGGCGATGTTTTCTTGGGACACTTTACGCCCCATTATCAAAATAGCACAATCCCTGACAGCTGTCAAGTATCTGGACATCGTTGTGGACCAAGTTCACCAATTCATGGCAACTGTGTTCCCTGTTGGTGATGACATTAGGAACAAGAAAACGAGCTTCATGGCAACTGTGTTCCCTGTTAGTGATGACATTAGGAACAAGAAAACGAGCTTCATGGCAACTGTGTTCCCTGTTGGTGATGACCATTCATGTCAACTGTGTCCCTGTGGACCTAGGGTCAGACACACTATGTTCACTGTTGATCTAGGGTCATTCATGGCAACTGTGTTAACTGTTGACCTAGGGTCATTCATGGCAACTGTGTTTCCTGTTGACCTAGGGTCATTAATGGCAACTGTGTTCCCTGTTGGTTGTGTTCACTGTGTTCCCTGTTTACCTAGGGTCATTCATGGCAACTGTGTTCCCTGTGGACCTAGGGTCAGACACACTGTGTTCCCTGTTTACCTAGGGTCATTCATGGCAACTGTGTTCCCTGTTGGTTGTGTTCACTGTGTTCTCTGTTGACCAAGGGTCAGACACACTGTGTTCCCTGTTGACCTAAGGTCATTCATGGCAACTGTGTTCCTGTTGGTTGTGTTCACTGTGTTCCCTGTGGACCTAGGTTTATTCATGGCAACTGGGTTCCCTGTTGAACTAGGGTCAGACACACTGTGGTCCCTGTTGACCTAGGGTCATTCATGGCAACTGTGTTCCCTGTTGACCTAAGGTCATTCATGGCAACTGCGTTCCTGTTGATTGTGTTCACTGTGTTCCCTGTGGACCTAGGTTCATTCATCGCAACTGTGTTCCCTGTTGACCTAGGGTCAGACACACTGTGTTCCCTTTTGACCTAGGGTCATTCATGGCAACTGTGTTCCCTGTTGACCTAGGGTCATTCATGGGAACTGTGTTCCCTGTTGACCTAGGGTCATTCATGGCAACTGTGTTTCCTGTTGACCTAGGGTCATTAATGGCAACTGTGTTCCCTGTTGGTTGTGTTCACTGTGTTTCCTGTTTACCTAGGGTCATTCATGGCAACTGTGTTCCCTGTGGACCTAGGGTCAGACACACTGTGTTCCCTGTTTACCTAGGGTCATTCATGGCAACTGTGTTCCCTGTTGGTTGTGTTCACTGTGTTCTCTGTTGACCAAGGGTCAGACACACTGTGTTCCCTGTTGACCTAGGGTCATTCATGGGAACTGTGTTCCATGTTGGTTATGTTCACTGTGTTCCCTGTTGACCTAGGGTCAGACACACTGTGTTTCCTGTTGACCTAGGGTCAGACACACTGTGTTCCCTGTTGACCTAAGGTCAGACACACTGTGTTCCCTGTTGACCTGGGGTTATTCATGGCAACTGTGTTCCCTGTTGACCTAGGGTCATTCATGGCAACTGTGTTCCCTGTTGACATAGGGTTAGACACACTGTGTTCCCTGTTGACCTAGGGTCATTCATGGCAACTGTGTTCCCTGTTGACATAGGGTTAGACACACTGTGTTCCCTGTTGACCTGGGGTTAGACACACTGTGTTCCCTGTTGACTTAGTGTCATTCATGGCAATTGTGTTCCCTGTTGGTTATGTTCACTGTGTTCCCTAATGACCTAGGGTCAGTCACACTGTGTTCCCTGTTGGTTATGTTCACTGTGTTCCCTAATGACCTAGGGTCAGTCACACTGTGTTCCCTGTTGACCTGGGGTCATTCATGGCAACTGTGTTCCTTGTTGACCTAGGGTCATTCATGGCAACTGTGTTCCCTGTTGAACTTGGATCAGACACACTGTGTTCCCTGTTGACCTGGGGTCATTCATGGCAACTGTGTTACCTGTTGACCTAGGGTCATTCATGGCAACTGTGTTCCCTGTTGGTTATGTTCACTGTGTTCCCTGTTGACCTAGGGTCAGACTCACTGTGTTCCCTCTTGACCTGGGGTCATTCACGGCAACTGTGTTCCCTGTTGACCTAGGGTCATTCATGGCAACTGTGTTCCCTGTTGACCTAGGGTTATTCATGGCAACTGTGTTCCCTGTTGGTTGTGTTCACTGTGTTCCCTGTTGACCTAGGGTCATTCATGGCAACTGTGTTCCCTGTTGGTTGTGTTTACTGTGTTCCCTGTTGACCTAGGGTCATTCATGGCAACTGTGTTCCCTGTTTGTGATGACCATTAGGAACAAGAAAATGACCCATGACGCTCTGTAAGAATTGTCAAGGAGTAGTTCGAAGAACATGGTGGTGACTTTCTGTTAAAGCCCTGCTCTCCAAAATTACCTGACATGAACCTAATCGGATATTTGTGGTTCGACTTGGAAAAAGGGTTCGCGCTAAATCTCCACCACCTCGAAATGTAGGGAAATTGGAGACCTGCTGTTGCTATTATGGTACCAAATACCCCAGGATACCTATCACCACCTCAACGAATCGATGCCTCGCAGAGTGGAAGCTGTTTTTCGAGCTAAAGGGGGTCCTACAGCTTATTAAGTAGGTGGTCATAATGTAATGTCTCAGCGATGTGTACGTCATTAGACGCGAAATTTAATGGAGATTTAAAAAATGTCTTAGTTTTTTCCTGTAGCTACTTTTCTTCTTAAGATATGACATAAAATATGGGGTTTGACAAAACACATTGAAATTCACAGTAGCTGCGTATCCGTTGTTAGAGCCAATCATAGACATCCGTTTACCTGTTTGGCTGCTACCTAATGCTATCCTAATCCAATTCCAGACTTTATAAGGGTTGACGCAGAACTACTAGAGCATTCTATTGGTCACTTCTTGTTGTTATTAGGGTATAATATGGGTACCTTTTCAAAAATGGTTAAAACTGCGGATTTGTCCACAGCGGACAGAGTAAAAATAGTTTTTCTGTATGAAGAAGGATGTTTTTTAAGGCAAATTGCTGAAAGTGTGGGCTATAATCAATCTACAGTTATTAGGCTACTTAAGAAAGTAAAAGACACTGGTGATATTAAAAATATGCGTCGCAATGGAATGCTGAAATCCATTGCAGCCACGAAAGACAGAGTGCTCAGAAAGCTAAGCTTCGCAGACAGGAAGCTGATTTCACCTGAATTGCTTCAAAGATGGTTTGAAGTGACTGATGTTACTGCTAGTACATCTACTGTTAGTAGGAAACTGCTTCTCTATGACTTGCGTGGATGCAAAGGCAGGCGTAAACCACAGTTAACTGCACATCAAAGACAGCATAAACTTCACTGAGCAAAACACCATGTCTCATGGACTACCAAGCAATGGGAAAATGTTCTTTTCGGTGAAGAATAAAAAATGTTCCTTAATTGGAATCAGAGTAGGCCTATGTAATGAGATACAAGCATGAAGAATTTCATTCAAGTTGCCTAGTGACTACTATTAAGCATCCGGTGAAGGTCATGGTTTAGAGCTGCATGTGTACACATTGCGTTGGGAATTTCCGTACTGTCCATGGTACGGTAAATGCCCAGAAATACATCTGGATATTAGAAAAGAAGATGCAACCATCATCTAGAAGTCTTTATGGCGGCAATTTTAGTTTTCAGGACGACAATGCTCCCTGTCATCGTGTTAAGTAGCGAAAAACTGGTTTCAGCAAAAACTGCTCAGCATCTTGATTGCCCACCACAGTTACTGGATTTAAACCCGACCAAAAATTTGTGGTTCAAAGTGTTGTATGATTCAAAAGACATATATTGTTATATAAAAATATATTAAAATAAAAGATATATAGATATTAAAAATAATAAAAAGATATAAAATAAGATATACATAAAAAGATATTAACAAGGTGTCGTATGATTCAACAAAGACATATTGTTACATAAAAAGGTATTAAAATAAAAGAAAAAGATATATAGATATTAAAATATATAAAGAGATATATAAAATAAAAGATATGTAAAAATATATATAAAATAAAATATATGAGTGTCAAGCACACGGGCGGTGTACTCTCAGCAATTGGGTGAAAGCAATTACACGGTGTACATCGGTTTGAACGACGTCGAATCGCTGCCACCGTGTGATATGGTCAACAAGCAATCCAGTAGACGACATCTGGATGACTTTACCCGAGGTCGCGTCATTTGGGAAGTTGGAAGACGGTCGAAGTGTGACTAGTGCGGCCGAGGAGTTCGGGATCGCTCACAGCATCGTTTCACGAGCTTGGAGAGCATTTCAAACGGAAGGAACAGCTGTCCGAGAGTTTAGCAGTGGTCGTCTACGAGCAACCACGGCGGCGGATGACCGGTATATTGTCCTACAGGCGAGAAGAGACAGACGGCAGACAGCAGGATAAATTGCAAGGCACATGCAACAGACAACTGGAAGTCCATTATCGCGTTTTATTGTGGCCAGGAGGCTGCACAAAGGTGGTCTATTTGCACGACGATCAGTACGGTGTGTGCCATTAACGCCTGCTCATCGGAGACGGCGGTTTCTGTGGTGCCAGAAACACAAGAACTGGACACATCAGCAATGGGGTCGAGTTCTCTTTACGGATGACTGCCGATTTAGTCTGATGAGCGATTCTGGACGTATACACATCTGGAGAGAGTAGGGAACACGCAATCACACCTCCAACATCATCGAAAGGGACCGGTTTGGTGGTGGCGGAGTTTTCGTTTGGGGCGGTATCATGCTTGGTAGCCGTACTGACCTCCACATCTTCCAAGGACGTTCAGTCACTGGTGTCCGTTATTGAACTGATGTTCTCCTGCCTCACGTGCGTCTGTTTAGAGGTGCTGTGGGTCCTGAGTTCCACTTCATGGACGACAACGCAACGCCTCAACGTACAGTGGCTGTCGCAGAGCTGTTAGAGAGTGAAGATATTCAACGCATGGATTGGCCCGCAAGGTCCCCGGACCTAACTCCAATCGAACGCGTGTGTGACCTTCTCGGAAGACGCTTGTCAGCAACGATTCCGCAGCTGAGATTTGCGCTACAAGAGGAATGGGCTGCGATGCCTCGACAATTCCTTGACAACTACGTCCTCAGCATGGACAGACGTTGTAAATCCTGCAATGCAGTCAGGGGTTATCATATCCCCTACTAAAGACTGGATTTTTCTTGACAGCCGCCTGTCAAATGGACGTTTCTGTCTTCTGTACAGTTGTGCTCGAAGCTACCTTTTCAATAAAGTGCCTTTGTATCCTTTGGATTCCTTGTTTAGACGGTTTTGCTCACTTGTCCCATATTCTTACATCTTAGGGATCTTATGGTATGATTTGAGTCGATGTGGAGCACTTCTGCACGACGTTACATTCGAAAAACCGTCTCGTCCTTAATTTTTGCACGCCAGTGTATTTTCATACAATTTGATTTTTGCAAATAACATCATATTTTCATTAAGACATATACATAATGAGATATATACTAACAAAAATAACATTTCCAAAAAGTTACATACTAAACGTTACATACTACAAGTCACACAAACTGACAAGAAGGCGCGAACACTTCGTAGCCAATACATCAAAAGTCTCACCACAGGGAGCATAACCAAAGTAAATAATAATTACAAAGCACCAAAGTAACACTATAATATTTTAGTTTTAAATAAATTGAAGCACTGCAATAGATTATTATTTATAACAAATCGTGGCGATGTAGTGTGGCAAGGGAACCAGGGGAAAGGCTAACAAATAGCCTGACGAGCCTCTAGTCTCCCCCCCCCAAAAAAAAAGAATCTATATCGTCAAGTCAAGGAGCAATTTAACCGTAATACAGTAAATTGAAGCAATAATACATAATATATGACCAACCATTAATCAACTATTAATTAAAAAAATCTTAAGCTCTCTTTTTAAAACCGAATAGTGCATCTCCGTATTGATCCGAAGCGGCAAGCTATTCCAGCACCTAGGGCAGGTCACATTAATATTATTAAATAAAAAATTAATACGCGCTCTTGGTATTACAAAACTGGTATTACCACGAGTGTCATGATCGTGGGAACGCAAATGTAAGGTAATTAAATCTGAATATTTATTAGCATACATACGTTCACACATAAACAGTAATAATCGAAAACTGTACAATTTATCAAATGACATTATCTGATAACTAAGGAAAACAGAATGTACCTGTAAAGACAGATTCACCAAACGAATTTGTTGTAGCCAACAAGGTCTATGATATGAAAAGTAGCTTAGATGATTTTTACAACTAATGCTGGATACATTGCGAACACAAAGCAGATCGATACACGAATTACCCAACGTGGTGCTCTGTCTTCTTGGGCTTTTTACATTCCTCATCACTTGCACGTGACTCTCGTTTGAATTTTCTTCACTTTTGCTTGCGTTCATAGTGCGTATTCCGCGGCACGGTCGAAAATTTTAACCCGTTCGCACGAAAACAATTTTTACAAATTTTAGTTTAAACCACTGCGATATGTTCCTTATATATTTGAATAGATCTCGTCGAGAGCTTTAAAAATATACCACGCTCAGTAGTTTTGCACTCACGGTGTTCCAGATAAAGCGCGATATTATCAAAAGTGTTCACCGGTTCACAAGAAAACAATTTTTTAAATGTTCAGTTCAAACCACTGCTAAATGTTTGTCGTATATTTGAATAGATCTCGTCGAGAGCTTTAAAATGATACCACGCACATTGGTGTTGCGCTCACGCTTGCCGAGAATATTGAGTAAAACTCGACTACACAGCCAGAAATATTGCATCATCTCCCCCGGGTACAGGGAGCGAGGGGATCGTCGGACGCACAGCGAATTGCCCAGTACGCGAATTGGACTTCACGCTGTTTACGAATATGCTAACACGATTAGTGTGCGGCACGTATTTTTAACTCTGTAATGATTTATTTGAGACCTATTTTTATTTAGACCTATTTTTGTCACAGGTGGTCGGCCGTAAGTCGCCCCATACTATCCGCGGAATCCTACGTCGAAAAAGGATATTGAGGTTCCGACGGAAAAACGTGGTGATCTGCAAATTCAGCGCCTATTGGAGATCGGTTATCAGCTTGGGTAGGTACGTCAGATGTAAATTAGCACCATGACAAACAGCACGTGACGTGCGAGTTCGGATAAGAGTACCCTGCGAGAAGTAGGAAACGGGTCATTTCACCGCTTGGTCTAGAAATTTGCTTCAGTGTAGGATTAACCTAAAGCGATGTGCAGCCGAAGTTTAAGCATTTTTAACAGAAATAGGGATGTTACAGGCTGGTGCACAGTAGATCGATGTGGCTATTGCTAAAGTTCGGTTAGTCGAACACGCAAAAAATTTCTACGGCGCAGAAATATTGCAGATCGACCAAAGAGTGGTTGCCCGAGGATAACCACCAGGAGGAGTGGTTGCCCGAGGATAACCACCAAGAGGATGTCGCCCGAGGATAACCACCAGGAGGCAAGATGACACTAAGTGCTGGGAGGAAGTTTAGTATCACCAGTAGCCAACTCCAGGAATCACTTCGTGTTGCTTCTGGTGTCACAGTATGTACTCAAACGGTACGAAACCATGTTCACGAGTACGGTATGACGAAGTAAATTTCTCCATCATATTTATACCAGGGGGCGGGATTCGAACCCACAACTGTCGGTTCCGGGGCGCTATTCATTATACTACACTGGTATGTGCTTCACTGCTATCTGCCTTTAACTCATGTGCGTCATGCGGGGCAGGCACCCCACAGCATCCTATAAATCCCACTTCAATGCCACAGGTTCTTCTTGGTGATGCATTTTCAACACACAGCAGTGTATGATTTACACAGCGTTTAGCACTCTCTGGTAATCCACTGGTCCGAAGTCACTAAAAACCGAGTCGGACCAACAGAATCAATACGACAGCGGTCTGGTGGACCAATCATTTTTACTGGTGACATCGTTAATTTTAGAAAACTTGCGGAATTCCTTCCCTCCTCGGCCGGAAAGGAAGTTACAAAATGTTTTTCGTTCATGGGAAAAAGCGAATAACTTATTAGTTAGTACAGTCATAGCAAAGTTATCTTCAGTTTTGTGAAAAAATGACTGTCTTCACAGGTGACCGCCATATACTGTGGCCCCACTTTAACAAAATATCTCCCATCTACACTTGAAAATGATATAGAAGCCTTACCTTTTTTTAATACAGCCCGCTGTGAAGTGCTTGCATTTTCTTTCCAGCTATTTTGTTATTTAGGAATCTTATTCACTAAATCTCTTACTAGAAGCCAGAGCTAAAATAAGGAATGAAAGAAAGTGTTCGAAACATATAAACGTTGTCGGAAATCGGGCGATCCTTCCACATGTTTTTCTGGAGGAAGTGGAAAGTAAGAAGATGCCGAACGCAATAGCAGTACTATTGCGGTTGGACTTTGAAGCCATTCCACCCTTCCCTTCTTTTCTCTTCCTTAAAGTCACCGATGTATACTTTTGCCATCTAGACTGGGTCATCAAGCTTGCTCAAACAATCCAGAGATATAACATTCTCCGAATTTACCATTTTGTCTACATTGCAGTCGTACTTTGTTGTGTACAAAAATTGCGCAATAAACTTTTTTCTAAACGCACTGTTTACAGTTTGTGTGACGTAGATACACTGACGTTATTTCAATGCGTGTTACTTGAGTCAGATGCATACATCCTTCATTTCACGCAGTATCCCTAACTTTTTGTGATCAGTGTATATCCAGTTCATTTCCACTTGTGGGTCGTTATTTTAATCATGACATCATCAACTCTTGTCATTCTCCTGACGCATGAGTCCTTCATCATATTGTTCTTGGTTACCCCAAAGCATGCATCTCCTTGTCTGAGTCTTGATTTCTTCATTTCCGTCCTTAGGAGTGGAGGTACCCAACGAGCACACACTTTATTGTATCCTAAAACGTAAACAATATCATTGACACCACCTACACTAATGTTTAGCTTACGTGCTATGGTTCTCTGAGTTATCCAATAAAACGTTAACAATGTCATTGACACTATCTAAACTAATGTTTAGCTCGTCTGCTATGGTTCTCTGAGTTATCCAATAAAACGTTAACAATGTCATTGACACTATCTAAACTAATGTTTAGCTTGTCTGCTATGGTTCTCTGAGTTATCCAATAAAACGTTAACAATGCCATTGCCATCACCTAAACAAATGAGCTTACCTGCTATGATTCTCTTAGTTATCCAGTAAAACGTTAACAATCTCATTGAAACTACCTAAATTAATGTTTAGCTTACCTGCTATGGTTCTCTGAGTTACCCGATAAAACGTCAACAATTTCACTGACACTACCTAAACTAATGTTTAGCTTGTCTGCTATAGTTCTCTGAGTTATCCAATAAAACGTTAACAATGCCATTGCCATCACCTAAACAAATGAGCTTACCTGCTATGATTCTCTTAGTTATCCAGTAAAACGTTAACAATCTCATTGAGACTTCCTAAACTGATGTTTAGCTTACCTGCTATAGTTCTCTGAGTTATCCGATAAAACATCAACAATTTCACTGACACTACCTAAACTACTGTTTAGCTTGTCTGCTATGGTTTTCTGAGTTTTCCAATAAAACGTGAACAATGTCATTGACAGTACCTAAACTAATGTTTAGCTTATCTTCTATGGTTCTGTGAGTTATCCAATAAAACGTTAACAATGCAATTGACACTACCTAAACTGATGTTCATCTTACCTGATTTACCTGCTATGGTTCTTTGATAGTACTTCGATTTTCCCTGATGAGCTCATCGACTTTTTTCCCAGTTCAAATCGCAAGTTACGATAACGGTCGTCCCACTCCGCGGCTGATCCTTTACGACCTACATTCCTCCAGTGCGTTCTTTTAAACTCAACGACGAACAGTGCTTATGAACCAGTTTCCAGAACCATAAACTAGCACTAATCTGTCATAAATTTCTTTTGGGTGTACATTTTCATGAGTTAAAAACTCTGTCACTGATTTTTGTTTGACATCCCTTCCACACAGCTGAAAAAAATCACGTTTAAATAAGAAAAAATTTTAATCATAATTAAATACGAAAAAAAAGTGTAATGTGTTCTATTACGAATTAAAATGAAACTATAATGGCACACAGCATCGTTCACCGTCTGGCTGCTAGGCAACAAGTCCCGCACGAGAGACTTCCGAGATGGTACTATTAATTGAACACGCCTCTGAACTAAAATATAAAACATGAAGAACACTTCTTCTCCTTGACTTACATCCATTAAAGCTAGGTGGGTCGCGAAAGTTTGTCGTCCTAAAAAATGGGTCGCAGTTATAAAAACTTCGGAAAGCACAGTCTTGAACATGGAATCACGAATACTGTAATTATACATACATACATACATACATATCATTAAGCTGTTCTCTGAGATTTAGAGGTTAGCTCTACAAAGAAATACAACCTACCAGATAATTTTTACTTAGTGTTGATGTATCAAACTTCTCCATTTACAGCAATTTTGACATACAACTCGGCCTTCACTAAAATCCATCATACGCCGTACACAAGACCTTCTATACTTCATACTCATAATCTTTTTTTCATGCAGACACTTCTTAATCTGATCCTCCCATGACTTCCTCGGCCTTCCTTTGCCTTTCCTTCCTGCCACTTGGGCTAAACAAATTTTCTTAGTAAGCATTTCATCACTCATTCTTCCAACATGGCCAAACCACCAAAGCATATTAGTCTCCACCTTGCTAACAACATTTTGCTTCACATTACACAACTGCAACACATCTTCATTCCTCACTCAATCAGAACGTGTCTTGCCACAAACCCCCGTAAGTAACGCATTTCTCCAGCACACAAACGACTCCTATGTTCCTTCTGCAATACCCAGGTTTCACTGCCATACATCATCAGAGTAGGGAAAATCACACTCTCATACACAGCCATGCGGGACTCTCTTAAGAACCCATCATTCCTGTGAACAAATCCCAAAGCCGCTATGACTTTCAATGAAGAACTCACTCGCCTACTAATTTTACCATCCAATTTGTTCTCTCTGTCAAATAAGCTTCCTAAATAGACAAACTCATTCACCAGGTCAATCACTGCGCAGCAAAGCTGTAAATCAAATTACGAAGCATAATTAATATGTAAAAGAAATAAAACCTGAGGCAATAAGGAATATGCATAAATAAACATACTCTTTACAACGGCACGTATCCAGCGACCAGTACTCAGATGATAAAATTAAGCAGAATGAACACATTGACAGGATTTATTTAAAAGACTGGAAATCATATTTTCGCTTGACTTTACATCTCTTATTTCTATCAGATCCCTTTATAAGGAGCCATTTAATTTCAGCAACATTTTTTCCAGATTTATTTGTGATATACCGATCTTTTGCGTATAACCTTATTTCCTTGAAGCATAAGTTTAACATGGATGTCAAGAAATAAAAAACAATTGAAAAAAAAAGAAAAGAAAAGGCCTGGGGTAAGTTCTTTAGCCATGAGATACATAAAAACTACATAAAAACTGTTTCTATTGAACCAGCTTCCCTTTTTTCTTATTGGATATTTTATTCTTGGGCAACATGTGGAGTATTAAAGCAGTAGTTTAGAATGGCTTCTTTCCAGGCAGTTCTAAAAATCGTTCTCGTTTGTGATCCTCAATATATTTTTTTTTATTTTACTTCACATAATAAAATGTTGAAGATGCGCCCGAATCGAAGCAGATCACTGGGGAATTTGAAGAGCGATGAATACTTTATAGAATTTGTTGGCACATTAAAACCTGAAACATAGGTGAAAATTTGATCAGTGTTATGAATAATTGAGATGAAAAAAGGAAAGCCGCTCTGTCATCGTTACATTCCAAAAAAATCGCTTAAAAAAGTTAATCTGATTATTTCCACCGACAGTATCAAATTAGGAAGAAAAGATGTTCTCATTTTACTTGAAAAAGTGGAAATATTTCGTTTCTGCGTAAGCGGAGAGCTAGTGTTTTACTTCGATTCTAATATAAACCTCAGTATAATAAAGTTCGCCTTAAGGGACATTCTTCTTCAATTTCCTTTGCTTTTCATAAAAAAAAATCGAGAAAGTACCCTGCTACCCTTTGTAGATATTTTATGCTGCGCATCTTTCACATTCCGAGGTACAGAGACGAGTCACATTATTGTGACCACCTCCTACTTTTGAAGTCAGCACCGCGTAGCCAATGAAAGAAGCCACGTGTCGTGAGCTGGCTTGGAGGGTATATAAGGTGTGCTGTAGGCATTCTGAAAACATACTGCCGCGGGTGGCCGAGTGGGCAACGTTCGTGACTGCCACGGGAAGGGCCTCAGGTTCGATCCCAAGCAGGTACGAACGCTAGATCCACTAAATACCCGCCGTGCGTCGGATGGACACGTTAAGCCGTCGGACGTCGGGTACTGGCCCCCCGGTAATAAATAAGGGCGTCTTCCTCCCCCTTTGTACTTCGCTTCCGTGTCACTTTTCTATCGGGTGCTCTAGCCCAAATCTCCTAGTTTCCTATTTCTAAGGGTTGTTTAAGACCTGGGGTCAGACACTCCTTTCCTAAAATCCTCTACATATGATCATGATCTGAAAACATATCACTCGTTGCTATCGTGGATAAAAGGAGGAGCGATTTATCAGATTTGCGAAAAGAGATGAATATCGGCTTTTGGAAAAAAGGTGGCGGTATTTCTGAAACACCGTAGTTTGTGAACTGTTTGCGTGCTGCTGTGGTTAAAGTGCATCGTGATTGGAGAAATGCCACCATTGCAAATAAGCGACTGGGAAACTGCGGAGCACCACTGGCCACTGATGTGAGAGGTGAACGTCGGCTGCGAAGGTGCTTGAGGGCCGATTGATTCGCTTCAGTGGAGCAACTCACTGCTGGAAAGTACCAGGGGGCTACCGGAAGTGTGTCTAAAACGACAGTTCAGCGAACCCTGCTGTGTATGGGGCTCCGTTGCAGACGGTTGGTCACTCCACCTATGCTAACGAAGGTGCGTCGACAGAAAAGGCTTACATTTGCAGGACAGTGCCGGAATTGTACCTCAGCTATTTGGCAAAGTATTGTCTTCTCCGATGAGTCACGTTTGCTGCTTCATCGAACGGAAGAACGTTAGCAGATAAGGACAGAAACATCGAGAACATACACTCTTCAAATATTGCTGGAACAGAAACTTGTGGGGGCAGCGTTATGGTCTGGGGAATGTTTTCGTGGCATTCCCTGGGTCCACTCATACCTGGGGAAGGCACTATGGACCTAATTTGTTATGAATACATCCTTGTAGACAACGCACACCCATGCATGCTGATTGCCATCCCTCGGCGGATAAAATCTTCCAGCACAACAATGCGACGTGTCACACAGCTAGAAATGTCCGAGGGTGGTTTCAAGAGCACGATGAGGACTTCAAAGTACTTCCCTGGCCTCCTAAATCCCCAGACTTAAACACAATTGAGCATCTGTGGGACCACCTCGATCGTGTTATGCGTTCTATGGATCTTCCACCACGCATCCTCCAGCAGCCGTCAGATGCACTGTAGTCAGCATGGCTCCACATACCAGTGAACACCTCCCAGCACCTTATTGAGTCACTCCCAGCCCGTCTAGCTGCTGTCCGCGCTGCACACGGCGGTTATTCTGGATATTAACTGGTGGTCACAATAATGTGTCTCGACCGCGTATTTATTGTGTGAACTGAAATGAATAATTCGATACTGTACATAGATTTTCGTACAACACACTGCAATCGTTCGCGCCACTCACGACTATATGCTAATTGGATTTAAGGTTGTCTTTGAATGAGTCATGAAGTATGAGAATGGTGGTTCATCTCCTATTGTATATCTGCAATCTAAATTCTTTTTTACACATTTTCTCAAAGACTGTTGCTTTGTTTTGTTTGAAATTTTAATCAGAAAAGAAAAACCCGACCCATAGCTAACATTTGCCGCAGTTAGTATTCGGAAAAATCTGTTTGAATTTTTTTTTTAAATTCAATTTATCTGACTCAAAATATTCTAGTTCGGCACCAGATGGCGCGATAAGTTAGCTTAGCAGTGTTTCACTGAACAAAACCGTACAAACAAGGAATCCAAAGGATACAAAGACACTTTATTGAAAAGGTAGCTTCGAGCACAACTGGACAGAAGACACAAACGTCCATGTGACAGGCGGCTGCCAAGAAAAATCCAATCTTAAGTAGGGGATATGATCACCCGTGACTGCGTTGCAGGATTTACAACGTCTGTTCATGCTGAGGACGAGGTTGTCAAGCAGCTGTTGAGGCATCGCGGCCCATTCTTCTTGTAGCGCCAGTCGCAGCTGCGGAATCGTTGCTGGCGGCTGGTGACGTGCTGCCAAGTGCCTCCCGAGAAGGTCCCACACGTGCTCGATTGGATTAATGTCCGAGGACCTTGCTGGCCAATCCATGCGTTGAATATCTTTACTCTCCAACAGCTCTGCGACAGCCACTGTACGATGAGATGTAGCGTTATCGTCCATGAAGATGAACTCAGGACCCACAGCACCTCTAAACAGACGCACGTGAGGCAGCAGAACCTCGGTACAATAGCGGACATCAATGACTGAACCTCCTTGGAAGACGTGGAGGTCAGTACGGCTACCAAGCATGATACCGCCCCAAACAAGAACTCCGCTACCTCCAAACCGGTCCCTTTCGATGATGTTGGAGGTGTGATTGCGTGTTCCCTGCTCTCTCCAGATGGGTATACGTCCAGAATCGCTCGTCTTACTAAATCGGCTCTCATCCGTAAACTGAACCCGACTTTATTGCTGATGTGTCCAGTTCTTGTGTTCCTGGCACCACAGAAACCGCCGTCTCCGAGGAACAGGCGTTCATGGCACACACTGTACTGGTCGTCGTGCAAATAGGCCACCTTTTTGCAGCCTTCTGGCCACGGTAAAACGCGACAAATGACGACCAGTTGTCTGTTACATGTGCCTTGCGATTTCTCCCTTTGTCTGCCGTCTGTCTCTTCTTGCCTGTAGGACAATAAACCGGCCGACCGCCGCCGTGGTTGCTGATAGACGACCATTGCTAAACTTTCGGACAGCTGTTCCTGTCGTTTGAAATGCTTTCCAAGCTCGTGAAACGATGCTGTGAACGATCTCGAACTCCTCGGAAAAGCTAGTCACACTTCGCCCTTTTTCCAACTTCTCAATGACGCGACCTCGGGTAAAGTCATTCAGATGTCGGCTACTGGATTGCCTGTTGGCCATATCACACGGTGGCAGCAAATCGACATCGTTCAAACCGATGTACACCGTGCAATAGCTTTCACCGAATTACTGGGTGTACACCACCCGTGTACTTTATACCATCCTCCCCCACTTCCTACGCCATGCTGCATATATGCGCATGCCCTACCATACAGGACCCTAGTCTATCTCCTGAGGGGTCTTTCGGTCCTTTCTGCCTGCTCGTTCCGCTCTTATGCTAATTTCTCCTCTTCGTCCTTAAATTTTGCACACCAGTGTATTATATTGTTTTTGTTATTGTACTCTTTGCCGAAACGTGTTATTGCATTACAGACAAATCTGGAAGACCACAAAAGCTACGTGCTTGAAGAACATAATTTTATGTAATAACTGCTGCTTCAATGGGAAATGCTGGGCACCGATATTGTGACGTACGCTATAGCAAGCACGGTTATAACAAAGTGATAGTTCCATTGTGAGGAAAAGTGATATTTTCCTTGTTACGTTAATGTGTAGATAGTTTGAAGACGCTACCATGGCATACATACCAATTTGTCGGTGACGGACTCGAACACTCACCCTTTTGCTCCACCACCGAATGCTTTTCCAATTAAGCTACACCCAAAGGTGCTCACCTCTGCTACTGCTCGTCTTGACGTGTGCGTCACCTGTGTAGTACGTCACGATAGTTCACGTACAGTGCGACAGTTCCATTGCTAAATGAAATGGATTTAAAAATCACGTAAACGTTCAACTTAATAGTTATTTAATAATTGGGGGGTTGTGTGTGAGTACGTATATGTGACTGAGAAATTATTTTATAACCAAGAAACCGTTCTCATTTTTACTTAGTCAGTTTGCATTCTGAAACATGTATATAAGTGCTTGCTATTATTGAGAAAGTAATTTAATTAAGTATTTCTTCTCTTTTCAGCTAGGTGCCTATTTCAGTACGACAGCCGTCACGGAAAAAGAGGAAATTTTTCATCTCCGCACTTTCCATCGCCTTACTCGGAGAATGTGGAATGTTTCTACAATTTCATTGGTCAACCTTTCGAGACGCTCAAGCTTGTATTTTTTATATTTGATCTAGAACCTCCGTATGTAAAGGGGTAAGAACCGTGTTTTTCTTTTCATGCTCATAAACGTTACGCACGAAATACACAGGAGATGCCAGCAAAGCATTAAAAGTAATGAGCATATCTTTAAAAAATAAGTTAATAAATAAAATACCAGGATTAAGAATGTTTCACAGTAATTTGTAATGGCACTGAATCTTCTGAAGAAAACGGACGAAATGTTTCACACAGAGAGATTGCCACGTGATATTTTTAATGCACTATGCGTTGCTAACACCTAAAAAGAAAATTCTGAATTAACAAAATCTCATCTTTGTCCTGAAATAAAGTCTCATGTATTTCCTTGCAGCATGCTTGATCCCACAGTTCAGTTAAGTTCAGTTTGCGAATCTTCTTTCTTTCTTTCTACATTTTCTCATTTTTCGCCTTATAATTCATTCCTTTATGCAGTTTGTTCTCAGAATCTGAATAGTCTACTTGTCCTTCCCGTTTATAACTCCACATCATTCACATTTCTCTACGCATTTCCATGCCAAAGTACGTGTTCTTTCGAATATCTTTGAAATGTCCATCACTGCTGTTATTATCGCGCATCCTTCTTAGCGTCCGCATACTTAAATTTAATGCGTATACATCTTTTCACTTCTCAAGTTTCATCGTGGTACAGTATTGCCGGCAGCACAATAGTTTTCGCAGGTTTGCTTGTTACTTAAAACAAACTTAACTTCCTCTCTTGAGTTTCTGCTGTTTTGTAATGGGTTGTTGCAGATAACATTTCCGCTTCTAACGAGTGGACACGTCCGACTAGTCCACGTTACGACGCTGTTGTCATCCAGTATCGTTAGCTGGCGCACGTCAAAATGGTGGTATATACCTAGTCTTACCTTAAATATACTGTTACAAAGTATTCAATGAAACAACAAAAGAAATTTAAATATATTTTAATATACCAGTGATATGACGTAAGTAATACACTTATGAATACATGGCACCAATCACTTTTCAAAATAGCATCCTTTTGCCTTTACACAGTCCCACAATATTGTGTCCACTCATCAATAGCTTTACGCAAGGTCTGCACAGGAAAAGCTCCTTCTTCCGGCACGTATGAGACTGTGAATACTGGGGTGTCTCTTTCTGCAAGACGTGTCCTCAAGTGTGGTCCACAACTTGTAGTCTAATGGGTCGAGGTTTAGGCTGTTTGAAGGCCAATCAGTTGGAGAAATGAAGCCTGGCAAATTCGTTTGAATCCACTCCTGGGTTGACTTGGCCTTGTGAGCCGGTGCGGAATGCTGCTGAAAGCTCCACTGACTGTTTTGGAAGAGGGTGTGCCTCACATTTTTGACCACTGGATAAAAAACCCTGTTCTGATAGATTTTGGCGGATACTTTCACTCCCTTCTTACAGAAATGGAGCTCCGTGGTACCCTCGTAGGATTCTTCCCACCAAATCATGACAGAAGCAAGTTAGTGGGACCTCATGGTCCATGGAGCCTTCTACTGAGCTTCTCGTGAGGATGACGCACACACTCTGTCATTTTGGCGGTTGAAAGCCTCTTCAATAGTGAACATTTTTTCGTGAGAGAAAAAGAACTGCCTGTCGTGATTGTCTGCGTAACGCTGCAGCAAACGTTTCGCTTTTAGCACCATATGCTGCTTCAGTTGTAGGGTGAGGAAGTGCCTTGTGCGCCGCCGGTAATCTCTCGCCCTTAGGTCGCTCCGCAGCACGCGTGATATCGACATTATTGATATGTTCAGCTCACGAGCTATTACTGATTGTTTTCTGACAGGATGTCGTCGAATACAGGTTGCCACTGCTTTCACCAGGCAAAGCGTCCTCACGGTGCGCGGCCGACCCTTTCTTCGGCGGTCAGAGACGGTCCCAGTCTCAAGGAACATTTTTATGGTCCGGTAGACAAACATTCGGCTGATTTTCAGCATCTTCAGCATGCATGTTGAAAATCTCGGATGCTGATTTTCTAACTTTGTGCAGAGCTATTACAGCAACACGATTCTCATAATCACTCGACTCCATGGGAAATACTTCACGAAACACGTGTTCTCCTCTGTGTCTCAACGCACAATGATTCACTAGCTGCGTCAAGCCTCCTTGGCTGGTTGGTGCACACCAGCACACCGGTTGCACACCATCTGTCCAATGTTTGTAACAGTATTCATTCTAAGACTGTGTAGAGGATGCTCACACATTTTTAGAACGATTTTCCATAAATATAATTAATGCTTAAAAAAATTATTTCTTTCTTAAATGTTCTATCTGATAAACCTTTCTCTGAACTCTGAACTCTGAACCTACATATAGATTTCCAAGATAACAGGGCGTTTCTTAAAATTAGTAGTAGTATTTTGTCCCATTCCTCTTCAACTGCTTCCCGCCACCCAATCATTGTTTAGGTTAGCACTCTTTTTAGCAGTCCGAAGGCACCATTGGTGAAACATCAGGGGACTTTGAAGGAATATGAGCAAAAGGTACAAACTTGATTCCCGTCTTAATTTCAATTTTTTCAAGAAATGGATTGGTAGATTTGAATGTATGAGTGGTAGTCTTATCCTGATTGAGCTTTGAAGGCTCTGTAGAAAAAGGAATTGTATTTCCTCTTTGTATGTAACAGTTACAACATTAGTTTTAGTAATATGTAGAATTGATTTCAACATTCGTTTCAACTTTCCTTAACCTTAATTTTTCACTGTACCGGAAACCAGGAATTATCATGAACCCTTTACTGAAACCTTCTTTGGATTCTTGGAACCAAGTTTGTAAGTCTTTTTCTGCTCTTTTGCCAGAGTAAATCGATGTTTTTAGCACGTCTTTTGTAAAAAATCGTGCTTACGTTATCGGTTTGTCTATCCGTTTGTAGACACGATACCTCTGCTACATTAGTCCGATTTGAAAAACTATTTTTGCATTGGGAAGCTTGAAGTAAGCAAATGATGATCCTTAATTTGGTTTTTATTTTACGATGTACGATTTCGCCGCTAGAGGGCGTAAATGCAGATGATGTCGAATTCAAAAATACGTTTTATTCCACATAATTGCTTCTAAACATCCTATTGAAAAAAATCTTTTATCTTTTGATTCTATTTCTGTCGAAGATTATTTTAGATATAGTTACTTTTTCAAATTCCGCATAGATCTTCCGCTAGGAGGCGTAAAATTAAATTACATTTTCCCAGGTAACTCTTCTTATAAAACTCCGATTTTTTTTAAAAAATATTCAGCGGATACATATCCTGATGGAAAATCTTTTGCATATAATTTCAAATTTGTGCTAAAGAATACTTTGGCCACCAGGGGCGTAAGCGTTAATTTTTACTTCTGATGTATTTGCCATAAAATCTGAGCTTCTAAAATATCGATTGAAAAAATTATTTCGTGGACTGATGCCACTCACATCGATAAACGTTTTCAGAATATTTTCTTCTTAAAATATTCCACAGTTTCTCCACCAGGTGGCGTAGATATATATCTTATTTTTGTCAATATCTCTACTATTACGAATCCGATTTGAAAATTTCCTTCTTTGTTGGATAGTGTTTTCAATGTGACATGTTTTTCATATGATTTCAAAATTGTCAAGTAATTCATAGACTTTCCGCTAGGGGACGTAGAAGTAAATTGCGTTTCCCCCTATATCACTGCTTCTAAATCTCCGATTTGAAAAATTATTTCTGCACCGGATACAGCTCCTGGTGGGAAATCGTTTGCACATAATTTCTAATTTTTGTAAAAAAAAAATGGTTTGGCCATCAAGGGCGTAAATCTTAATTTCCGCTTCTGATGTATTTGCAGCAAAATATGTTCTTCTAAATTATCGATTGAAAAAAAACGTCGTTTATTGACCGATACTACTCATGTCGACAAACCTTTTAGGAACATTTTCTTCTCGAAATAATGCATGCTTCCTACGCCAGCTATGCCAGGAGGCGTAGATGTATATCTTATTTTGTCCATATATTTACTTCTAGGCGTCCGATATGAAACTTTTTTTCTATTTTGGATAGTGTTTCCAGTGTGGCATGTTTTACATATAATTTCAAAATTTTTAAGTAATTCATAAACTTTCCGCTAGGGGGAGTGGAGGTAAATTGCGTTTCCCCCTATATCTCTGCTTCTAAATCTCCGATTTGAAAAACTCTTTCTGCACCGGATACAGCTGCTGATGGGAAATCCTTTGCACATAATTTCTAACTTTTGTAAAAAAATGGTTTGGCCACCGGGGGCGTAAGTCCTAATTTCCGCTTCTGATGTATTTGCAAAATAAATCAGAAGCGGAAATTAGGACTTAATAAATATCAGCTTCTAAAATCTCGATTGAAAAAAGTCGCTTATTGACCAATACTGCTCATGTCGACAAACATTTTAGGAACATTTTCTTCTTGAAAGAACGCATGGTTCCTACGCCAGGGGGCGTAGATGTATATCTTATTTTTGTCAATATCTCTAATTCTAAGAGTCCGATTTGAAAAATTCCCTCTTTTTTGGATGGTGTTTCCGATGCGAAATGTTTTTCATATAAATTCAAAACTTTCAAGTAAATCATAGACTTTCCACTAGGCGGCTTAAAGGTAAATTGCGTTTTCTGCGTTATTTCTGCGTTATTTCTGCTCCTAAAACTCCGATTTGAAAAATCTTTCCTATATCGCATACAAGACCTGATGGAAAAAATTTTTTCACATAATTTCTAATGTTTGGTAAAGAATGGTTTGGCCACCAGGGGGTTAGTGTTGATTTCTGCTTCTGATGTATTTGTAGCAGAATCTGGGCTCCTGAAAAGTCGACTAATTTTTTTGTCTTGGACCGATACTGCTCATATGGAAAAACCTTTTGAGAATACTTAGCTCCTAAAATAATGCATGGTTTTCCCACCAGGGGACCTAAAATTACATCTAATTTTTGTCAATATCTCTGTTTCTAAGAGTCCGAGTTGAAAAATTATTTTGGTGTTGGAGAGCGTTTCCGGTGCGAAATGTTTCTCATATAAATTCATGTTTTTTCTTAACGCACAAGTCTGCAAGAGGAGGGCCCAAAATCACGATTCCGTTTACAGCAATATCTGAGGGATTAAAAACCCGATTGAAAAGCTTCTTTCTTCCGTTAGGTACTATTGTTTTCCGTACCGGTTTCATTGACTTTGAACAGCTTTGATAAATTTAATTTGCGTCAGAACAGGTTCCAAAGACGTGCTTATTACACCCGAAAATTCGGTGTCATCTTTCTTCTTTACTTTGTTTACAGTTGATACAGAGATTTTTAATGACAGCGATTGCTTTTTGGGTCGGTGGATTTTCTTTTGTACCACAAAACGTAGTTTTGAAATAACCAAAAAAGGACGTGGATATTCGTTTGGTGTTCTTTTTCCTGTTAGAAACAATGCTTAACGATTTTTCTTTCTATTGTTAAAAAAATTGCTTATCTTACATTTAGAAATGCTAATTTCACGATTTTCACAGCGGTTTTTAGTTATAGAATAGGAATATTTCTCTTTTGCCGCCCCGATGGCACAGTGGTGTAACCATTCGTCCGAGACGATCTCGGGTTCGAATCCCGTTGAGCCATGAATGTTGTATTTGTTTTATGGCCCTTGGTTTCTCCCTTTCCTAGAACCAGAGGCCCTAAATTAGGGACGGGCGACTACTTATAGCCTTTTGAGTTTCTCACGGTGATCGTTAAACGCCCAATAATGAATACGTATCCATCTTTGACTAATTGTCAGAAACCAGTCACCCTTCTCTTATTTAGGGTCACTGGTTCCAGGAAAAGGAGAGAGACAATGCCGTAAGACAACCACACCACGTCGTCAGTGTTCGAACATGTATCCACCTTTGACTAATCCACCTTTGACTAATTGTCAGAAACCAACGCTTAGACCACTGCGCCAACATGACGGCTCCGGAAGACCTCAGAGTCGTACAGTATTTTCGCTTAGCTATTTCATTTATGTTTTCCATGAAGCTGTCAAGGTTGTCACTGTGATAAGAAACACACTGTTAAGTAAGCCTCTAACTCAAGATGTTCCATGGCGATTTTCAAAAATTTCCAAAGCGTTTCATTTTACTATGCTCACATTTATGCCCATTTTAGCTCTAAATACGCCGCCCCGGTGGCGCAGTGGTGTAAGCGATGTCATCTGATCATTCGTTGGAAAGGGGGTCCGGGTTCGAATCTCGGTGAGGTATGGATGTTGTGTTTGTCTTACGGCACTGGCTCTCTCCCTTCCCTGGAGGCAGTGATCCTAAATTAGGGACGGGAGACTGCTTATAGCCCATTGAGTAGCTCATGGTGATCGTTAAACCTTCAATCAAAAAAAAAAACCATTCTAAATGTAGTAACGTTTGCTACATTCCTTATCTGGAATTCTTACGCGCGGATTATCTCGTGGTGTAATTCTTCATTCAAACTTAGTAGCAAAAGTGATTTTTTTCAGTTTGGCGCCAAAGCAGAGAAATATCTAATCATCTATCGACTTGTATGGTGAAATGTCTAATTATATTTAGCGTACCGGAAAGGAGATAGCTGTAAAGGCTTAGTTTGTTTGTGTTGATCTCTATAACTTCTTGAAATATATGTTCTCCTGCTTTGAAAATTCCTTGTGCAGTTCATGCAAGTTCAAGAAAAAAAAAAAGTTGTGTTAACTTGCTCAAAGCTGCACAAAATCCTCATAAACTGAATACCACAAATTCATCGGAGTGTTTATGGAATTTTAATATGGTGCCGAAATGAGACACAAAATGAATTCTTTTGCAGAATGCAGTTCCGTTGGTAATTGCATTAATTATGGTGCTTTAACAGGTACTCACGTCGCCTCATCGAAAATTAAGGAAGAGGCTGCTTGCTGACAAAGTGCAACTAATCTTCTATCTGTTTCCCTAGAATTAAACTTGAGCCTGATGGATAACATAATCCTCTCAACAACTTCGGAAGACTTGCAGAATATACTTTGATTAAATTCAAGAGGTTAAATGCAATCTGAAATTCAGTTTCCGGTCAGTAGTTAATGAAATTGTTCAAAGATAAGCGTAATGTATTGGAATAGGGAAAACGATTTCAAGCGCTTATTAATATACCGGGTGGAGAGAAAATAAATATCCCTATTCATTCTCGACTCCTTAGAGAAGCGAGACATTGATATATCTCGGCGAAACTCAGAAGGCAACTTAATGAGGTTGTGGTGAAACGGTTTAGCGAAAAAGAAATAGTTCGCAGTGTCAGGACAGATGAACTCGGTGAAATGGCCCTCCTATACAGATGACGTGGTTTTGTTTGCAAAAGATGAAATTTCAATATAGAAAATAGAAGTGTATAAAAGTTTTAGTTCTATTTTTGGCTCTGAATTAAATGTAGACAAGAGCAAAGGTTTTTTAAGTGACAAAAGACTTCGTGCCAAATGGTATGACGAAGAATCCGAGGCTGTCGTATATACCATTTCCAGATTGGCAGTACCATTTGTTATTCCATGATTGTATATAAATCCCTGTAACCATCCTTTCGCGCAATTGTGCCCGACGATGAGGCTAAAGTAGCCTCGAAAGTGCTTGCCAGTGTAGCTGATTTTAACTTGTAAATAAATATCATTTTTTAAATGCAAGTTTTTAGCTATTCAATCGTGCATACGACAGCCTCGGATTCTTCATCAAAGGCTTTTTATTTGGAAATTGAAAAAAAAAATTAATACCTTTTTTTTTTTTTTAAATTTCGAATTCTCAGTTTCAAATTTGAGAAATCCCATTTGAAACTACTGGACCAAACCTCTCTCAAAAATGGCAACAATGTTTGACAGACATGGAAAAATGCAATAATAAATTAGAAAATAAAAATGTTTCGTTGTTTTCAAAAGCTAAAATAAAAAATGCATTACATCTTTTCCGAATTTTATTATTATTTAAGAAATACCCTATTTTTAGCTAATACTGCAAAAAAGAAGCAGAAATATTACGTTTTATATTTATTTGGGAAGGAATGCGTGACAAAATTAAACGTGGAATATTTTGATGTTGAATTCGAGGGGTTGGGTATTAAACGGCTGCTGCTTTAAAGTAAATTTTAAGATTTTTAACACTCAGAATTTTTTTTTTTTGCAAAATGAAAACCATTGAGCCTTTAGAATTTTGAAGTTCCAGGTTGGACGGATTTGGAGTGTTTTATCTCCTTGAAACCAGAAAAATTTTTTGGATCTTTCATAAGGAAAAAAATATGTTGACCTTCGTGATCTCTGGAAATAATTAAATGGAATTTCTATTCTTGAAAATGTCACACATGATGATAAACTAAAATATATCTACATAGCTCTAAATTTAAAAATTCAGAACAAAATTAGAAACTATAGTGAACCACCAATAAAATCTATTTGGAAACAACAGATAAAATTGGAAACACGCACTCGCGATTTAAATTCAAGAATTTCACATAGCATCGTTCCAAATCGTAAATGGCTGGATAAAATTCATTTATCAAATGACCCATACTGTAAATATTGTGGGCTTTTAGAAACCACTGAGCACATTTTCGTGGAATGCAGCTTTGCAAAATATATTTGGGCACAGTTAAAAAATTACATAAATTTAACAGAAGATCAATCAAATTCTATATCATGTACCATTAAAATGTAGTAATTTAAAAAATAATGAAATTCAGTATTTAATATCCATAACAACATATAATCTTTGAAAAAATAGAAACTTAATGTCTTACAACCAGAAATATCAAAATGCCGAACAAATAAAAGTAGCAATTAAATGTGATTTTCCAGGGGTATTAAAATATGAAACTAGAAAATATGGAATAAATAAGACTTTTAAGAAATGGATATCATTAAAACGAATAGTTTTCAGAAAAGGAAATAATATTGTCACTAAAATATTGGAACAAGATAATAACTCGCTCGGCTAGATATCAAGAGATTCAAGATTTAATTCCCCGACGGTCAGCCGATAACAATTTTTCGGTTGCTGTGCGTTTCTAAATGTGGAAAGAGCGATGACTTTGTTTATTCACTAACGCCACGGATTTGGAGGATTTCCACAAAAAGATAATAAAATTAATAAGAAATAATATAAAACTTAAATTTTAAAAAGAGGATCCAAAAACAAAATTTGTGGTGTAAATCTTTAATTTTCGTGTAGCAACTTTGTTTTTCAATCTTTACTGTAATTTAAACTTTTTTTATTCTATTTTTATTTTTTCCCATTTTAAAAGAATCACTTCCTAATGGGACTCTTTGTGTGCTCCTAAAACAGTAATTTTAAATTAATTGTACAAAACCTGTTTCGGATGGTTCTTCCTGGTTTCCCACCCTCTCCCCGTGAAAGATCTGTATGGATGAACAATCTAAAATAACAATCACAAACTAGCCTATGGCCCCTCCTAAGACGGTTGTTTTAAAGCTTTAAATAAATACTAATAAATGGGGGATATTTCGCTTCCTAAGACGGTGAAATTTTTAATTGAAGCAGATTGAAAACAAATCGAGTATACGCCGGCTTTTTTTGTGAAAAAATATAGTAAAAACTTATATAATAAGAACTCATTCATGTTAGAACTGAAAATTATGTGCTATTTATTTCCGTTTTTCAAAAAACCTCGCGATAAATAACATTCTGTGCGAAATATTTGTTGTTTAACAATTTTCCTTGTAGTCAATGTTATTCCGCTCACGGCTTGTTTTAGACTGTCCTATCCAAAGTTTAGTTTAAAGCTTCATACCGAAGTTTTTCAACAAAATAATGCCATATCTGGTATTACAAATTGGAACTATCTAAATTCTGGACAATGTGCTATTGGGGCGACATCTGCTTTCAGATGCAATCTTGCTCACTTCGACATCGCAAGATTTCAGTTTTTATTGTAGGTCAGAGCATTTAGATAGATCGATATTTTGCAAAATGTATAATATAGTCAGCACTAAACTCGGAAAATTAGTTAACTTTAAAAGTAAAAAAAATAATTAAAGCATAAAAATTAATATTCGAATTGTGCTAAATTAAATGAATATAGAAACGCAACTTGCCGTGATATTAAGATTTTAATTCAAACTTTGCAGATCGGATAAATAGAACTCGAGTCACTGATAATCCAATGTTTTTAAATTAGCACGCGATCACCTTGACATCTGAAAGGGAACTCCTGCTATTATATAGTAGGCAATCATTTTGACATCGCGAGAGCACACACGGATTGATCAATAAGTGATGACGCAACAATGCAGACGTTGATGTGACGTCAAGCGTTCCAGAGAGACGGATCTGGGTGTTTCTATTAATAATTTTATGTAAATTTTTATTGGATCCATAGGAACTTGGATTTTGTTGTGGATGAGAAGTGGATTTCAGTTCGTATTCTCCTTTATTTTTTTAAACCTGTAGCATTTTATTTTTAAATACGTATGACAGTTTTATTTAAATATATGAGCAGTCTCTATAAAATTCAAATTAATAATTGGTAAATGATATAAAAGAATGTAAATGTTTTGTATAAAAGTGAAACAGGAAAACAATTCATAAAACTTTACCAATTCTTTATTAATTGTCGGGCATGAGAAAAAAAATTAAGAAACAGAAATAGTTTGAAATTGCGTAGCTGGGAGAACAATGGTGAAAGAAAAAATATCTACGTCTGCGTGAGATTACTAGGTACTAACAGCACAAACTTTTTAGGACAAAATCTCTACCTATGATGCAGAGCAGAAGCATCACGGCTGAAATACAACAGAAAGGCACGTCGTTCAGGAAGCCAATTTGCTAGCAGCGGGAATCGAACCAAAATCCTTCTGCTCCGAAGTCGAATGCTTTCCCCATTAAGCTACACACCAACGAAGTTTGTTGTTGCAACTTTGCCGACTTGAAATGTTCGTCACCTCTATAATACGTCACATACACTATATTGACAAAAGTCACCGCAAACCTAGAGAGAAAAACAGCATAGCATTTATTGACATACATTAGAACGGAGTCGGTAAACCTTTCGCTTTAATGTACGCACTGACCCTTCGAGACATGTTTTCGAAAATGTTTTGGAACACAGCAATAGGAATGCGCTTCAGTTCAGTACAAAATGCTGCCGCTAACTGTTGCTTAGTAGTAGGCCTTGATTCCAAACTTCTTATGTGACGCTCTAATTCATACCTTAGATGCTCTATGGGATTAAGATCAGGGCTCTGTGCTGCCCAGTCCACACACGATACGTAATTACCGTCAAACTACGCCGTAATAGTCCTTGCTTTATGTCTCGGTGCATTATTCTGCTTGTACCAACAAGGCTCGGTTCCATAGTATTGCCACAGGGTTGGTAGGGCATAATTGTCCAGAATATCGAGATAGACGTGCTGGTTAACAGGGTTGTCCACGATAAACAATGGGCCGGGATCATACCACGAAAAACACTCCCACACGAGTACACTGACATCTCCAAACTTGACCGTAGGAACAGTACACTATGGTAAATAGCGTTCCCCCGGCTGCCGTCATACCCACACATGGCCATCAGACTGATGGATCGTGTATCTGGATTCATCAGTCCATAGGACCCGTTTCCATTGATCTTCGGTTCACGATAAATGTTCTTTACACCATGCTAAACGACGAGTAGCATTCCGAGAGAAGATGAAAAGCTTAAGAGCAGCCGCACGACCATTGTAACCCATGGAATGAAGTTCTCTGCGAATGGTACGTGTACATAATAAGGTTCCAGAATTTTTACTCACCTGTACATTGAGGTCTTGTGCAGTACTCCGTCGATTAACTGTAATAACTCTCCTGATTCTTCGACGTCCTCTATTACCGATTTTCTTTGGTATGCCGATGCGTTTTGCTGCTTCAGGCACGCCATGTGTCTTCCACTTATTCAGTACATCCAAAACAGTTGACTTGGGTATGTTTAAGCGCCTCTCGGTTTCTCTTATGGACAACCCACTAATACAGTGGGGGTAAGTGAAAAAAGAACACTAAGAAGGATTTGGCGGACGATCATGAAATTTACATATGTTAATTGGGTCGAGTTTACGTAGGTGTGATGTTAATTTCGGGACCAACCGGTGAGCGCTTACGCCACAGCACGGCATAATATGCAAATTATCGTCGGTAGTATTTCAGGAGTACGGCGAAGTGAATGTAATCAGTCGTCGGCGTACGGACACGTGCAAAGACCCTGAAGAAGCTGCAATGCCTGGACATGGAAGACGTGTACGATTTCAGCAGTTATCGGACTTTGAGAGAGGTCGTGTAGTCGGACTCCGCGAGGCCAGGTGGTCGTATCGTCGTAATGCGGAGCGAAATGGACGGGACGTATTGGTGGTGGTACGATGGTGGCGTAGATGGTCCTAGGAACATTCCCACACGAGAAGACGTGGAACAGGGAGTCACAGGTGGACTGATGAGCGGACCGATCGACGCATAAGAAGAGCGGCGTTGTCAAGCAGAACATCCACTGCGATGCGAATCCGAGCTGCTGTTGCACCTGAGGTAACTGTGCGAACAATCCGCAACTGTCGACTGGATGCAGGACTACGTGCACGTGTGCCTCTGGTATGTGTACCTCTTACCCCAGTCCACCGTCAGGAACAGCTGCAGTGGGGTCGCCAACGTCTGCACTGGAGAACGCAATGGCAATCTGTCGTGTTCAGCGATGAAAGTAGATTCTGCTTGAGAGCCTCCGATGGCCGTATGCGTGTTCGCAGACGCACAGGGGAGCAACTCTACCCTTCTTGCATCCGCCAGCGACACACAGGGCCTACACCTGGTCTCCTAGTGTGGGGAGCGATCATCTATCACTCCCGTACACAACTAGTGTTTGTACCGGGTACGTTAAACAGCACCTCCTACATCAACAACATCATTCAGCCCGTTGTTGTGCCATTTGTAAAGTCGGTACATCGTGATGTTTTCCACAATATAACGCACGCCCACACACGGCACGGGCAACGCAACATGCACTTCAGGGTCTGAGACAACTTCCATGGCCTCCACGTTCACCGGATTTGTCCCCCATTGAGCACGTGTGGGATTTTTATGGAACAACGACTTATCCGGTCTCCACGGCCAGCCACGACCATCCCCAATTTACGCGTCCAGGTTAAGGATGCTTGGAACTCAATACCCCAAACTTACATCCAACATCTGTACGACAGACTCCATGCCAGAATTGCACAGTGTGACGCAGTTCATGGCGGTTCAACCTCGTACTAACCATGTTACATGGAAATGTTTTTTTTTCAGTTTACCAGCAAATACAGCTGCATTTTTCCATAATGTTTTGATCACGTTATCCTCTGTGTTCCGTTATTATGCTGTATAAATTTCGTTGGTATCAGACGTCTCCTTCTTGGTGTTCTTTTGTCACTTTCCGCCAGTGTATAACACCCAATAATCTTTCCTTTCTTAAAGTCAGTTCCCTCCCGCCGTAATATTTTCACTCAACCTTACAGTGCGATATGATCGCGGTCAGCTGCAGGCTTGTTTTTATACCGTTTGCAGCTGTACCACGCATCTTAACAACGCAATGGATCCGTTCATTTGCTTTGGAAGGGGTGCCCAGTGACTTTTGTGAATAAAGTGTGTACGCAAAATGTTTGTCTCAAGGTAAAGTGTCCCATGTAAAAAGAATTCTTTAAATTGAAGCGGGAAGGAGATATATAGAAAAAAATGAAAAATGTGTTTACGCCGCCATCAGGAAACTGCATTTTTGGTAAGGAGACTTTGCAAAATTTCCTTCCACAGTGAACGGTGCTAATATAAAAAATGTTCTTATGACGGAAAAACATGTGAAGTATTTTTCCTGATATCTCCGCTTATAAAAGTCCGATTTTAAAATTTTTGTTTTGACAGATTGATTTCAGAACAAGAAATGCTTTTCTTTTATTTTTCCTCAAAATCACAGTTTTCCTGATACGGAGAATAAATGCACATGCTTGTTCACAACTAACTTTTATCAACGCAAGTAAAAATCTGATGGAAAACAAAAAAATAGTTCGGACAGATACCTCTCACTACAGCAAAATTTCACTCATGTTTCCTACACAAAATACTTTTTCGTTAGGGATCTGTATGTGTATTGCATTTTTCATGGCGTATCTTCTTTTAACTGTCCGATTCGAAAAATTCCTATTGCCTAAAAAACCGTTCATATCGAGAAGGAATTTGGGAAAATTTTTGAATGTTTCGTAATGCACACACTTCTGGCGCTAGGTGGGTATAAGTGTACAGCTTAGTTTGGAGTTTTATCCACGCTTCTAACAATGGGATTGAAAAAAAAGTAATTTCTGTAATATACGCCATTCGCTAGATTGCGAACATTTTTCTTTTCGAATAATGCATATATTTTCCTCTAGGAACAAAAATGCATGAGAGGATTTTTGCTCACCGGTTCGAAGAGTCGTACTTGAAAAATTCTTTCTTTATCACGTAGATCCCGCTATGTATATTCCACGTATTTTCTTTTACTTCATGGACGATTCTTCAGGGGAAGGAACGACAGTGTATATTCGTATATTTCCATTTGTAGGATCGACAGTTGTATTTGTATATTTCGATTTATATAGGGTGACAGTGCATATTTGCATATTTCCATTTGTAGGTGGTGACAATGTATATTTGTATACTTCGATTTGTAGCGAGCGACTGTGTGCATTCATACATTTCCATTTTTAGGAGCGACATTATTGCATATTTTTTTATTTCGATTTGTAGGGGCGACAGTGTGTACTCGTATATTTCCATTTGTAGGGGCAGCAGTGCATATTCTTATATTTCGATTTGTAGGGACGACATTGCATATTTGTGTGTTTCCATTTGTAGGGCGACAGTGTATATTCGTTATTTCCATTCGTAAGGGCGAGAGTGCATCTTTGTATATTCCGATTTGTAGGGGCGACATTGTATATTCCT